>LR994591.1:15261090-17661090 GCA_905187575.2 Celastrina argiolus | reverse complement strand
CATTGCGTCATTAGGGAACTCTGTCCAGCGTTTGTCAAAAATTCTTTAATGTGTTCGAAGATCGGTTTCTCGTCGTCTTCGTGCGGCGCGGCAAACTCCTGCATCCACGCCATCAGCTGCGGGCCGTTCAGTACTTCGTTAGTCGTCGCAAAGCTCTCGATTTGCGTGTCGAAATCGTTGAGAATTTTCACGAGCGCCTTCATAGAATCTTCTACTGCGTTCTTCGCTTGCTTGTACGACATGTATTTTTGTGATATGTTGTAGAGCGGATGGCTGCTCAAGTTGGATCCGTAGGCTTCTATCTCCTTTATCAACGCCATCTGCTGGTGCGACATCTGTAGTGTCGCTTCTATCGACTTCAATTCTTCGTCCTCCTCTATCCACTTGTCCGCGTGTTGTTTTACCTCCGGCAGGAGGGCCAAGATCTGGTCACTGAAAATACAAAGATTTAATCTTAAGGGGAAAATCGAAAGTCTTAACTTTAAAAAACTGAATAATAGTAACAAGCTAAGTTTACAAACAAATTACGTCTAGACAGGGAGGGGTAGAATATAAATAACGCAGATAGTTTTAGCAGTTTTTATTAATCTACAAAAAAGCTATAACTTTGGGAATCCTGGGTAATTTATATACGTTGTTAAGGCCATAAATATTTGTAGAGCCGGTGAGCTCTGTCGAGGCTTATGGGGTGAGTCCCTGTGACGTCATATACACATTATATAGTATAATGTATATAGCAGTATAGCTCAGATGCGAATGGAAGTTATTAAATCACGGACCGAGGCGGGCTTATGAAGAACAATGAACATAAATAAATCTCAAACAACGATAACGACTCGACAAGCGAAATTTATGTACAACTTTTGTTTCGGTAAATAAAGAGATTCCAACTTTAATAATGTGCTTGTCTAGTTAAGTATGGCATAACTTTCTACTAATTGGGTCATGTCAATACGTTCTACTTAAATAACGAGCCCAGGACCCCGGGGTAAGAATGAAAGTATCCCTTTTCTCGGCGTAAGATACTATCACGATGTTTGTTTGACTGTCCGTTTTACTGTTATCAGAAAAACATTTAACGCGGAGCTGAACTTGCGGGAACTGTTTTGTTTGTTAAATGTTTAGTGTGTGGTACAAGCCAAACATGTTCTCTCCGTGCAACGTTATTAATATGCAGGTTAAACGTTCCCTCTCTAATGCGCCTGCCTCGACGTGTGGCATGGGAAGTAGGGAGGAAAGCAGGCAGAGACATGGTGTGGCCAGGTTACTCGTCATATAAAAACTCAGGGTAACATCGTGGCTGTGCGGGGAGAAAAGCAATGAGCAGCGCGAGGAGGCATCATGTGGCAGGCGTATTATACTTGGTGAGATTCTCGTCGCCGACGTCATAAACAAAACCGGAGCATTTGTAGTGTGCACTTTTATTTGAGGTCATTTCATTGTCTGTACATAGATGTCCATTAGGAAAAATACCATTTTCCTTGTACGGACCTATAATTGTACAAACACGTTTTCTTCACAGTAGAAAATCAACGGTTAATTCACCGTATGTATGCACGGTTATTTGTCTTGCATGAAGAACTAGGAACTGGGTTGACATAAAGGGTGAATACGGCGGGTGGGCCGTAAAACTTTTGTGGTGAAATTGACCGTAGATTTTCACAGCGGAAAAACGTGTGTGGATGTTATTAAAGGCTTTGAATAAGTTGAATGGTTCATGTATCAAGCTGAATTTAGTGTATTGAGAAGGACGCGTAGACGTGGACGCGCGAAGTACTCACTATGACGCGATAAAAAAATGCAAAGGTCTAAAATGACCGGGGATGAGGAGTGAATCTTACTATGCTGGTGCTCGCGGGCTCCTAGTCTATACACACGAACACACTGGTCGTTGACCTAACACCTGACCAAGGTTGAAACTCATCTGTTTTGCGACTTTTATGGAGATCTTTAATCGCGTTATGGTAAGCAATTTATATGATGTGCCCATACAAAAATGCTCTACCCGTCCTTCTGAATCTCGTATACACATACACTATATCCGGCTTGATATTTGAACTATGAATCATTCTGTATAATTTTCTGAATCTCTTCACTCTATATTTGGCTTGGTATATGAACCATGAGACAGCCTGTAGACGGTACAATGTACTCACGTGATCTCGGCCGCGGTGTGCTTCAGCTCGCGCACGCGCACGGCGAGCATGGCCCGCGCGGCGCGCACGTGGCGGGAGCTGCGCCGGCGCCGGCCGCCGCCCCACTCCACCAGCGGGTCGTACACGAAGGCCTCCAGCAGCGTCAGCAGCGTCTCGCGCCCGCGCCGCATCGTGCGCACCACGTGCTCGCAGCCCAGACGGAATATGCCCTGAAATAAGAAGAACAGTGTAAGAACTAAATTCGTTCCAAGCCATTAAGTGCATTCTCTGACTCGGGTTGCCCGATATACGGAGTTTGTCCACGCGCCATTTGAATCTTATCGGGACTCTACAAGTTCCGACAGATCATAATGATCAGAATATCAACAGAAAATATATTTTTCAAAGTAGCTTATTTTCAAACTAGCTTTTCAAAATAGCTAGCTTATTTGGTCCGAAATCCGTAATTAAGCAACCAGCCGCTCGCGCCATAAGCACTGCCTCGGACCAAATTGAATAGTACAAAATGTTTAAAAACTAGGAAGACATGAAATTCTACCTCTTTGAATTAAAAATCTCTTGGCAGAAACATGGACAATATTATAAATAGCATAACAATGATTATATAGTACGTCCCAAATAAGTTAAACCCAAACGTAAACAAACCCGTCTATGACACAACCATAGACTAGGTTTGCGACTATGAATCCATTGACTATAGACTTATTATATATTCTACAGTTGGCAGTGTCAAAATGACGTATTTTTTATATATGTTGTTATAAAATGTATTTGATAATGAAATATGATCCTTTAATATTCCGGTAAAAGTGTTGATAAGTTTGCACAATAAGTGAATGTACGAAAATTACGTATTTTTGTATGTTTACGATTGGATTAATATAATTAATTTATGTGGGACGTACTACGAATTTCCTTGAATGCAAATCTTATATATCCCATAGATAACAGACGCTTGACGCGTCAGGCCTTGAACTAGCACCACATAGGCAACTCCACTGAGCCTAAGGTCGAGCGAGCGGCGCCCTCGGGGACCGTACCTCATTATGTATCGCACGCAGAACACGTCTGTAATACGGTACACGTATTGAATACTTACTTAAATGAAATACATTGTAATTTATTACAGATCTATACGAAATAACGGCATTAATGCTTAAAGAGCTAGGCTTAGAATAATCCATGAATTTCGTGCCTCTACGTTAACTTCTAATAAGGTTAAATATATTGAAGAGTCATTTATACAGTACCTTTCCTGCTAATAAAAATATTTACACACCGTCTTATACTTTACAATATTTTTCCCCTTTCTGATACGTTAGAAAAGTCAGTTGACATATCTGTTAATACATATCCCTGTATATCATTATAGGAGTACTAGCTGATCCGTGCCCACTTCGTTGAGCATACGAACCGTTTAACCTTCCCTGGACAGCAATGAACCATTAACAACGAACATTTCAAGACCAAAAATAGCCGAATCAGTTCAGGCGTTCTCGAGTTTTAGCGAGACTAATGGAACAGCAATTCATATTTATATATAAGATTGATTTTATACGTTCTTCCTTTACTATAAAACTTCATTTTTTTTAATAATTTATTTTTTTAGAAAATACCAATATCATTACAAAAGTATACAGCGGGCATAACTTTACAATATCTTATTCTATTTTACATTTGCAAGCCTATATATTACAGGTATTCACAACACTTAAAATTTAAATTGACAATCCTTAAAACATATAAAAATATAAATTGGTTAAAATGTATATAATTTGAAATATATAAACTTAGAGATTTCAAATGCAGAAAAGTTTCTCTGCTAATTTCATCAGCTTCCTAATAGTTTCAGTGTCATAATCTGCTATGTAAATGTAAGCGAATTAGCCTTATATACTCGTGTGCTCATAGCCTGGTTCGCGGCGGCGGGTTGGCATAATCCACGCTCGGAGGACGGCACACGCGCGGTAATGCACGAGTATACCTTGAATTATGCACATTAACATAATGATGTCATAACATATTTAGCCGTGAAGCGGCTCCGTGTTCCGGGGGAGAATATTAACCCAACGTAATGTCAGTCAGCTTTTGCATGTCCTCATTGTTTTAAATTTCGTCGCAATTTTTTTTAACTTTGTCAGCAAATTGTCTTTCCAGGCCACTCTCACTTCAAACTAAATCAATCGAAAGTGCCATGATAGGATGAAAGAAAGTGTGGCTTATAGGTTATCATTATTATTATACAGATTAGGGCCCGTATTATTAAACAAGTCTGTAACCGGATCTCAAGTAGAGATTGCGATCACAATTCTTGAGGCCGAGTTTGGGACTTGTTTATTAATACGGGCCTAATTCTTTCCTCTGAAGGATACTAGCCCTGTGGTTTAAGAGTTTATTGATGACATTCTAAGCAAAATGACATCGCAAATCTTCCACTGCTAAATGGTGTCTCATTACAACGGGCGCAGTTCAGCTCAGGCTGTCATAGAGCGCAGCTTGAGAGTCACGTTGTGTTCGCCGTGAGCCTGCGGTCGACGCGGGCGGGCCGAGTTGAGATAGCGGGAACTGTTACATACCTCAACGTTGTGTAACCAGGCGGAGGTAAGGGTGCTTACACACTAACATATATATTGGTATACTCCGATATTATTTTATGTGAAATTAATTGTTCGGGGTTGGGATTGAAGGTCTAGTTAAGATCGACGATATTTCGTCAGCACAGATTGGGATAATTACGAGTAAATAAAGTATATGAGGTGAGATATGCTGAGCCACGCGCTCGGTAGGATGTCACATAAAAATATAAATTAATATCTATGGACACTTCACACCACGTCAAACCCCGTACTGAGTATCAGAAGAACTTGTGTAACGGGGAACAGACAACTGAAATATATTATGTAATATTTTTATACTTCTTATATAGATTTTTTTTATTATAATATTATACACGTACTTACTAGGAACACAGAGAACTTCTTGTTCTTTCGGCGGCATTGGAACCCGCGACCAATGGCTCGCGCGCTAAATAGATCCCCAGTGTTAAAAAAAGAAAGAATATATACTTTAGCAACAGTAGCAAACTACCTCTGTTTTGTTTGGGTTAAAAAGGTCGTCTTTACAACCAGTACCCACTAGCCACCCGAGTATGTTCCGGCCCTAACAGTGTACGGCTGGCCAGCTCCGCCCACAACATATTTTCCACTTCACCGCTCCTCTGTAATCGTGGCCACATTACTACTTGGAAGATCTTGTTGCCAACTTGAAGTATGATATGAAGTCTAAGGGCGTGTTTCACCAAGCAATGTTAAAGTTAATCCTTCGTTAAATATCATGTTGTTCTTCTCGTAACTCCTATCAATGAATGAGAAGGCATGGTATTCTAACAAGCCATTAACACTAACACGCGTTGGTGAAATCGGGACTAAAAATAATTGGAAGATCTATGATAATTGAAGACACGAATGGATGAAAGTGATATGTAGCAAAATTATTATTTCGAGAAAATTGAATTTAAACTACCACTTAAACATTTAAGAAAACGTAAACTATTAAGCACATTAATCCAGCAGGAATTGTGTGCGGTCCAGACTACAAACACCTCTACAACACTGGCATCTGATTTTTGTGAGTTCAAAAATTTTATATTGAATGCACTTAAGATGATGCAGGCTCAGTTGGAAATATTGATGGATGCCTATGATCAAACTGAGATGAGGCACAGAAGAAAGATTTTGCTTGTGCATGGAGTTCCCGAAGCCAAAAAGGATGCACAAGAAGCTATTGCATCTTTGTTGTCTTCCCAGTTAAAAGTCCAAGACATAAACATTTCTTCAGTAAAATATTGTCACCGCTTGGGACGCTTAAAGGAATCAAAACCCAGACCGATCTTGGTTAAGTTTCAGAATTTTACTGATCGGAATGAGGTTTGGAGGGCTAAGACCAGCCTGAAAAATTCCGGCATCACTCTATCAGAGTTTTTAATTAAAAAGAGACATGAAGTGTTCCTGGCGGCCAGGCAGCGTTTCGGTGTTACAAAGTGTTGGACATATAATGGCTCTATTTTCGTTGCTAGATCTGATGGCTCCAAAAGCAGTGTTTGTAGCATAGCGGAGTTGGATGCCATTTCTGATCTCTGTGGTGATATGGCAGAAGTCACATCTCAAGTTCCGGCATCCAAAACCAAAAATGAAACTGGAACAAGACCAAGGCGAACCAAAAAGTAAATACTCTAAGGGTAACATACTTTAAATAATAGCATGGTAACTTTCTCAATCTTCATATATATACATATAAATCTATAATTCTGCTTTGCCAATATTCGCTTCTCATTAATCATTCACTTATAATTTTATTGTCCATACTTAGATCTCATAGTTACTTATTTCTATGCATCATCACTAATTTCTTTTGTCACAAATTGTCGGTATTTCGAAAATGAAACATATTTAATTTTGTAATCTGTACTTTTTGAAAATGTTTGATTTTGTTTCATTTTCTTTAACACTTCTTCTTCTTTTTTGGCATATGCCTCCCCCTCAATAGGAGTTGCCAACGTCAGAGTATAAAAAGTTAGCAGTACAGTGGGATGTTATGAATAACTTCACGCGAGTCTCGTGCAGATACAAGTTAAATAAAAATTACATGCTGGTATTTTACTTAAAAGATGTTTCTTAGCCTTTTATGAATTTTATTATGATTCGAAATTAAATAAGTGTTCAAAAAAGAAATATATATATAATACATACATATATTTCTTTAACACGAAGCTTTTGACAGATGTGTTTCGGTGACGTCTGACAGGAGTGAGTGATAGTTATTCTTCTTCGTCTTCTTAATGTCACTTTAATTATATTTTTATTTTTTTTTGTTTTTTGTGTGTGGACATGAAATTTAGCATGAGCCATTATGTACTTAACTGATTTCTCTTAATCTAGTATTATGTATATAAATTGCATCTTTGTTATGTAATTTTTGTAACTAATAAGCTGTGCTTGTACTTAGAACTTTATTATTATATCTCAGTAAAACTCCATTAAAATTTTAATTGCCAATTTGTGTTGGGCTAGCATCTCATCTTAAATCTAATTATATTTTGTTAGAATAATTGCTCATATTTAGCTAGGTGTTTAAAAAATAATAGGCATGTTTGGATTCTTTCCATTTATCTACCTACTCTTTTTCTATTTATTTACTAATTTTATTATAGCAAATTTATTTATATACTTATGTTTTTTTTATGACACAGTGGGCTGCAGGCCAATTATATTTCAATTGTTGTAGGATAATATATTTATAGTGTTTTATATATTTTATTTATATTTAGTTTGTATTATTATCATGAATGTAAGTGTTGACTCATTTGCTTCAGATGATTTTTTATCCATTTCTTCTAACAACAGCGATGATAGTTTTCAAAGTGCCACATTTATGTCTCTTAGGGATACCATAACTTCAAATTTTAACACAGTTAACAAATGTTTTAAGGCCGTTCATATTAATGCACAGAGCATTCCGGCTCATTACCCCGACTTGCTTGCGTCTTTTGATCGGGCTAATGTTGATGCTGTCTTTATATCGGAAACGTGGCTTAAGCCTTATTTTCCATCAACATGCTACAGTTTACCCGGTTTTAAGTTAATTCGCAACGACCGCATTGGGAGGGGTGGAGGTGGCGTTGCGATTTATCTACGTTCAGACTTGTCCTACACTATTATTAGCTCGTCAGCGCACCCTCCATCTGATGCTCTCGAGTTTTTGCTGGTAGAAGTCCAGGTATCGCACTATAATAAATTATTACTCGGGGTCTACTATTGCCCATCAATGCACAATGATTACTTCTCATCCTTTGAAAATACGCTTGATGCTTTTACACCGTACTACGATCATTGTGTTATAATGGGCGATTTCAATACTTGTCTACTTAAGGGTGATAGTCGATCGACTAAACTTAGTTCAATTTTAGATTCATATAATATGAAATTACTACCTCTGAATCCTACCCACTGCTTTCCAGGTTCCCGTCCTTCCCTGCTCGACCTAATCATAGTCTCCTCTCCTAATCGTGTTACTACGCATGGACAAGTCTCAGCTGATATGTTTTCATACCATGATCTTATCTATGTCGCCTATAATGTTCGCCCTCCCAAAGCTAAGGTAAAAACTCTTCTTCAAAGAAATTTCTCTTCGATGAATATTGAAAGCCTAGAGGAGGACGCACATAACATAGACTGGTCAAACTTACTCTCAGCTGATTCCATTAATGACAAAATTGATATATTTAACGCTAAACTTAAATCTCTTTATGATATTCATGCACCTGTTAGGCCCGTTAAAATCAAACATCTTCCCGCTCCCTGGTTATCAGACGAAATCAAATCTCTGATAAATGCTAAGCATGCAGCCAAAGCCAAATTTAAAATAAAAAAGACAGAAGAATATCGTAACAAATATATTAAAATCCGGAACCGCTGTAATATGATGTGTCGTGACGCACAAAGACGTCATATTCACGCCTCCGTTGAGAACGGGGATCCGGCTAAAACATGGAAATTTCTCAAATCCCTCGGCGTGGGCAAATGCTCTGAACCGCAAGACTCTCATAATATAGATATAGATTCACTTAATAACCATTTTACTTCCTCTTTTAATCTCGACCCCAAAATTAAATCACAAACGTTAAATTATATTTCTTCGCTACCTATATTGAATTCTGATCCGTTCCTTACTGTTCCAGTTTCCGAGTGTGAGATTAAAAAGCACATCCTTTCCATATCGTCAAACGCAGTAGGAGATGACGGTATCAGTCGTAGAATGATCACACCAATATTAGATATAATTGTTCCTGTTCTTGCACACATTTTTAATTCATGTTTAGAGTCTTGTACCTTTCCTGATGCCTGGAAGGCAGCTTACATAATTCCTTTACCTAAATCCTCCTGTCCTAAGACTGTGTCTGACTTCCGTCCTATTTCCATCCTACCCTTTTTATCAAAAGTTTTAGAGCGAATCATTCATCACCAGCTTACGAAATTTGTTACCCACAACAGCTTACTCAGTCCGTTCCAGTCCGGTTTTCGCACTGGTCACAGTACGACTACTGCATTGGTAAAGGTAGCTGATGATATACGGTCAGGTATGGATGATAAAATGCTTACTATTCTCACACTTCTGGATTTTAGTAATGCCTTCAATTCCATAGACCACGATATTCTGCTAGCCCGGCTTGCATCTTTAAATCTTTCACCATCAATAATTAATTTAATTCGTAGCTACCTGGTAGGACGACGGCAGAGAGTTAAATCATCTGATTATTTCTCCGATTGGAGTTATATCTATGCCGGCGTGCCTCAGGGTGGTGTGCTATCTCCTCTTCTGTTTGCAATTTTTATAAACCCTATAACAATATCGATTTCATCATCCTACCACTTGTATGCGGACGATCTTCAAATATACACACAGTCTCCTTTGGACAATCTGAATTCCGCTTTTGATCTAGTGAATCACGATTTGTCGAATATTTGTGAATGGAGCAAGAATCATGGACTTCTAATTAATCCTATTAAAACTCAATTAATTGTAATTGGTAGCCCCGGGCTAATTTCTAGAGTTGACCATGATTCTTTACCTCCTGTCCTTATAAATGGTGTAACAATACCTTTCAGTAAAGTGGTTAAAAACTTGGGAGTGTACTTTGATGAACATTTATCGTGGACGCATCAATTGCAAGAGATTAGTAGAAAGGTTTTTTCTACCTGGCGTTCCCTAAAACGTCTACGATATGTTCTTCCGATACCCACTAAGGTAGTTTTGGCTGAATCCCTACTCCTTTCCCATTTAGATTATGCGGACGCTTCTTTCACTAACTTGACGGAGGAACAACTGAACAAATTGGAGCGCCTTCAAAACCTGGCTTTGAGGTTTGTTTTCGGTTTACGTAAATTTGACCATATCTCCGAGTATCGCCTCAAGTTAAAGTGGTTGCCAATCCGCTACCGCCGTGACTCTCGTGTTCTCTCCTTCCTTTATAACATCCTATTTGACTCCCATTGTCCCACTTATTTAAAAAGTAATTTTAACTTCCGTACCTCTGACAGACTGGAACTACGATCTATATCTAATCTTCTTCTTGACATTCCTATCCACCGCACTAAATACTTTAATTGCTCTTTCATTGTAAAATCCATTTCCCTTTGGAATTCTTTACCTATCCATATAAGGCAGGCTGAAACTATACATCGCTTTAAAACTCTTATAAAAAATCATTATCTGGAATCATATTGTGTCAACCCTTGACTTATGTAACTAACACTTATTATTATAAATTAAAATATCATGTAGGTTTATCTATTGTATATATATGTCGGAGTTGAAACGTAAGGCTTGCAAAAAAAAAAAAAAGAAAGCCTAGCAAGTTTAGTCATATTTGCCAAGAGGCCGGTCGCCGCTTACAAAAGAGGAAGGAGAAGACGTGTGTCACCGATGACAGAGAGGACTGGGCAGGTGGCGCGCGATGGGATGGCGGGGCTTGAGAAAAAAAGAGTTGACTAAATTCGCTTACGTTCAATGTCTGCTTTGCATTAAGTACTTGTAGCAATAGGTTTGATTGTTCATAATATAAACACGTTCAGCTTGGTGTTATTATTTCCAATATCCTATAAAGTGACGCCCACAAAATACCTACGTTCCGAAATCAGAGTGGGATATACCCGCAAAATCAAGATAGATGGTTACAGGGTACCTACAAATTGTTGGATTGGATATGGCCTTGCGGACATTCAGATCACGTTGAGACGGAACAGATTATATTACGGAGCCTCCACTACCAAAGGCAGCATGGTATATGCATAGCAGAAAGACGATTGATGGGATTACAGCGCTGCTGACGATGGTAACGTGCTGACAATGGGAATGTGACGATTTACAATGTGAATGTGACGATTGACAATGGGAACGTGACGATTTACAATAGAACCACGATATTGGCTAGTCAACGACAGGTCTTGGTTATAAGCTTGATGGCTTTGGTAACAGGTGGTAGCAATCTTTTTATTCCTCGTTATAATTTGGAAGCCTTCAAAGTAAATACAATTTCAAAGTTTCCATGAAATTGCTTGCCCAAAAATCTAAATAAACTTTAAAGTTTAGTGTTCGTTTGTATTGCTGTTTTGTTTTATTTGTAGATGGACAATACATTGGGATAATGCTGGACTGGACGATGCATAGCCTTGCATAGCTTGCATGCTTGCCCGATGCATAGAATGAGCTTTGCTGGGTAACCAACCAACGCAGATGAGCATTGTGTATCTTATGGACTATTCTACTTGCTTCGCAAAGATGTGAACTGGTAGTATGAGTATCATTACTTATTTCATTGTAAAGTTCAGAATTAGTCTGGTTTTATAATCACAATATTAGTAACAGAAAAGAGATTCAAAGTAAAAGATTTTACAGTATTTTGATACTTAAATTATGTGAGTTTTAAACTTGTTATTATACTAGCTATATTCTTATTAATAGAGTGAAATCAACACAGTTAATAAAGAAGAATTCAAAGTTTGATTTTAATGATAATAATTATTATTACACAACAAGTAAAGGTCTTATGCAGGTGAGCACAAGTTGTAAACAAACAGGCTTATACAATAACATTGACATGATCTTTGTAAATATTGTTTACATGATAGTAAGTAGGTAGACAAGTTTGTAGGAGCGAGAAAGACTATTCAAAAAGAATTAAAAAATTATTTAAAGTTGCAACTTATTAAAGTTTAAAACTTAATTAGGGTTAACATGCAGAGCTTTTACAAGTTATCTTCTGTCGGGACACAACCAAGCAGAAATTCATGCCACGATCGAATGTCCCCATCGGGAGCCTTTACAATAGTTGAAACAAAATACAACAAGACATGTGTGTTAAATAAACAAAGCTTTGGTCATAATTAATCTTGGGATGCAATTAATGTGTTATCCCTTAGTTTTTACGTGAATTCCGTTTTAAAGTCAAGTGCTGAGGGCTTGACAAATCTCTAGTTACAACAAATCTTAAGAGTAGTCAATAAATCAATAAATTGATCATGGGGTCTTGAGGGTTAACATAAGTAGGTAGTTTGAAACTACATACTTAAATGTAATTTTCATTGGTGAGTTTAAAACAAAGAAAAAAAAAAAGAGTATCTTTAAATAATGTCTTGTACATTGTTATTTATTCCTAAGCTGGCCATAAAAATATCTGTTAAAGTAAATTTGGAATACATATTACCTACAGATTTAACAGACTTTTACTTTTTAGAACATTATGCGATATGGAATAGTTTAAAATTCGTCCAACAGGATAATATTGTTTGTGATATGAGTTTTATGGAATTAACACATTTTAATTTCATGTTTCAGAAGTTACTGTATGTAAGCTGGAACTAATGGTGAACAAGGCATCACACACTCAACGGTCCAAGAGTCTCAGAGGCCGTGGCAGTCCACTGATGCGGTGGAAGATTAGAAAGTTCATTGAGTGACTTCAGTTAGCTTCGACCAACTTGGTGATTTTGTAAAAGGTTGTAAACGCACTAGCGAGTCTTCAGGTATTATGAATGACGAATGAATCGCCTCCGTGGTCTAGTGGTTCAGAGCTTAGCTCTCGACCCGGATTCGTGGGTTCGATTCCCACGTTGAAACAACAAAAAAGGTTGTTTTTAGGATTGGTTAGGACAATGCAGACTGATCACCTGACTGTCTGACAAGAAAGATGATCCATGCGTCAGATGGGCATGTAAAAGGTCGGTCCTGTGCCTATTCTCTAGCCAGACGTGTCGACTTACCGTTCCGCTGGGTTGTGAGAGTGAAGGGAAGAGAGTCCTTCTGTGTATTGCGCACACACTTGGGCACTATAGAATAACTCCTGCGTAGCTGGCCTGGTTTCAATGAAATTGGCTACCGACAACTTACCGTTCCGCTGGGTTATGAAAGTAAAAGGAAGAGAGAGTGCTTCTATGTATTGCTCACACACTTGGACACTATAAAATAACTCTTGCGTAGCTGGCCTGGTTTGAATGAAATTTGCTACCGACACCGAAATCGGTGAAGGGAGCTATTATTATTATTATGAATTACTCTGGGGTCCAGTGGTTTAGAACCTAGTACTCGACTTTGTGGGTTCGATTCCCGCGGCAGTACAACTAAAAATGTTTATTTTTGTCAAGTTTAGTGAGGACAGTGCAATCTGATCACTTGTTATTGTGTGACTCTAAAGTAATAGCTTATTTTCATTCAATCAGTTAGATCATTGAAAGGAAATTAAATTAATTTTACTGCATAGTGAAATCTAACATTTTAATCTCATTGTTGTTGCTGATATTTAAACCGCGATAGTTTTGTTCTTGAGATACAGCCTGATTAAAGACAGACAGGCACAGCGAAGTCTTAGTAAATAAATCCCTAAAAGAACTTAATTTTAGATAGTCTGAACATTTTTTTGTGCTGTTTCATTTTGTGTACAGTGGATCGAGCTTCGAGCAACGCTAGCGACGCAACACGACGCGACGGAGCGCGGCGAGCGATGCAGCGCAGCGCGGTGGCGCGGCGGCTAGACGACTGTCGTCTGTACTTCGTTGAAGTATCACATTCGAAACCAAAATTATTTGGTGAGCGTAATTGTTTATCTACTGACTGTAGTGTGATACTGGCGGAGTCGGGGTCTTCACAGACCATACGCTGTGCATGTGCACACGGGTAGCCGCGGTTAACACAAATGTGTTAAGCGGTTGACGTATGTCGGCGATGGAGCCGTGTCATAGAAGTCAAATTCTGATGACAATATTTGACCTACCAGACATCATTTCGCAGCAGCAACCATTAAAAGTCGGTATCTCTTGGGGCAACTCAAGTAGGACGCGGAGCGCAGCGGGCGTGTGATGCTGGTAGGTTGGGGTCTACACAGACCACATGATGT
The DNA here is from genome assembly GCA_905187575.2 of Celastrina argiolus. Taxonomy (NCBI): domain Eukaryota; kingdom Metazoa; phylum Arthropoda; class Insecta; order Lepidoptera; family Lycaenidae; genus Celastrina; species Celastrina argiolus. The sequence continues at coordinate 17,646,987 of LR994591.1, read as the reverse complement.
GTATTCAATGAGTGATGCACACGTGTTAGCCGTGGGGAGAACACGTCGTGTTACGCGGCTAACGTATTTCGACTAAAGAGCCCTGGTCATATAGGCATTACCTGAGACTTTGCGTAGTTTATTGTTGTGCATTAAAGAAGTTAAAGTATCTGTTGAGATTACTATTAGAGATTAAACTAGCAAATTGGCCTAAAATTGTAGAGTCAGGTTAGGCCGAGCAAAAGGCTTGTGATATTGCAGCTGGTTTTTTTTCTTTTACAGGAGCAGCACACGAGGACGTGTGACTAGTCAGAATGGCCGTGTCGGAGTTGAAACGTAAGGCTTGCAAAAAAAAAAAAGAAAGCCTAGCAAGTTTAGTCATATTTGCCAAGAGGCCGGTCGCCGCTTACAAAAGAGGAAGGAGAAGACGTGTGTCACCGATGACAGAGAGGACTGGGCAGGTGGCGCGCGATGGGATGGCGGGGCTTGAGAAAAAAAGAGTTGACTAAATTCGCTTACGTTCAATGTCTGCTTTGCATTAAGTACTTGTAGCAATAGGTTTGATTGTTCATAATATAAACACGTTCAGCTTGGTGTTATTATTTCCAATATCCTATAAAGTGACGCCCACAAAATACCTACGTTCCGAAATATATATATATATAGATATATATATTATATTGTATACATATATTATATATTTATTGTGTTTATGTATTATTTTATTTTATTTACTTTTATTTTATTAAATATACTTTTGCGCAACTCCCATTCTCTAGCATTGTTTTCTCTAACACCATAAGGTTGTCTGGAAGAAATTGCTATCTAGTAATAAGGCCGCCTTTGTGTGCATGTCTGATTTTTGTAATGTATATTTTTTTTTGTTTTTTTGTAACTTGTTGTGTGCACAATAAAGTATATTTGTATTGTATTGTATTGTAATCTAAAGATCCAACTCTAGAATCTACTACACATCATAAAATTTTTAAGTAAAATAGTTAAATTAGTTTAATAGTTAAATTTTCTGGGTAAATTTTTTTGCGACATTCTTACCTTTATCGTTTCATGTCTTCAGTTCTGATAACTCTAAAGACAATAAAAGAAGAATATTTTTTTTTATTTATTTACCAATTTATTAACATTTATTTACATGGAAATACGACACAAAGGTACTGCTTATTTCTAAACAAGAAATATTTACAGCAGCCCTACAGAGAGAAATGGGATAAAAGATAGCACGTTTTTTTTACTTATCAATACCCACATTTAGTCCAACTCAACACATTTGTTTATAATTATCGCCCACCATTCCAACTCGTCAGAAGTATCCAACACCGAACATGGGCAACAATACAATACAATACAAATATACTTTATTGTGCACACAACAAGTTACAAAAAAAACAAAAAAATAATATACATTACAAAAATCAGACATGCACACAAAGGCGGCCTTATTACTAGATAGCAATTTCTTCCAGACAACCTTATGGTGTTAGAGAAAACAATGCTAGAGAATGGGAGTTGCGCAAAAGTATATTTAATAAAATAAAAGTAAATAAAATAAAATAATACATAAACACAATAAATATATAATATATGTATACAATATAATATAATATATATATCTATATATATATATATACAGATATATATATTATGCAACCAAACTTCCACACAGCAACGATATCAAAGTCAAACACAGTGTAAAGTTTACACACACGGATTATCTCCGCGCGAGCTCGAGTGTAGCGACTAACGGCCATAAAACAACATCACGGCTTGCCATTTTAACCCTCGACCAAAACAGAGCTAGGACTTAAACGTGTCTGTCTGTGGCATCATAGCTCCCAAACGAATGAATCGATTTTGACCTAGTTTTATATGAAGTGATCGCGAGTGTACTTAGCTATCATTTATCATCACCAGTTCGGTCACTGCTTGACAGTTCGAGTGTTTTTTAAAATTTTTATTTATACATTTTGCACAAAATCCTCGCACTCAAGTCTCAGATAATAATTATAGTACCTACGTATTAGATATTGAATTTAAGAATGCGTTCGCGCGATAAGTTGAAAATTGAAGGAGGTACTTTGAAACCTTTTTTCTCAATACTGGTCTTATAAAAAAAAACTAAAATATATAATAATCTTCATTATATTTACCGGAGGATTATCGTTTTATAAAATGATATTTTTGTTTTAAATATTGCTTAAAACAAAATGCAAAGTACTCATTGTTCAACGTAATTTCCTTTTTTCTCTTTGTATATTAGTGACAAGAAAATTACTACAGTATTTTAAGCGAGGCACTACTCGGGGGACTGTCGTTTTAGTTTTTGGAAATTTGGTCTTAATTTTTTTTAATACTTTTTATACGATATCAAAACTCCATACAAATAGTCAAGGCCATTGGCGTTGTACAAAGCCTGAAGTACATAATTAATAAGTTTCCGATAGTTTATTCGATAAGTTTTGTAGCTGCACACTTTAACAATAAGAAAACTGATACTTGGCAGTAGCTTGTGTTACAGGCCCATACAACATAACATAATATCTATGCTAATATTATAAAGCGAGATATATATAGGTATATATTTGCATAGACTTTGAAGAAATTTGGTACATACTATAGAAAGGATATAGGTTGCTTTTTATAGCGGCAAAGGTACGATTTCAGCGAGAACTTACTTTAGCCGACAAGTCACAATAGGTTTATAAAAGTTTGCAGAACTTCGTAACTAGTCTTCGTTGACAAATTAAAAACTCATTCGCCAGCATTCACCCATTGAAAAATATCAACCACAGTGGTTTGTGCTCAGATCTTTGTACCCACTATCGAGAAACAGGATCAATTTGCTAATGGCAATACCTGCGGGACAGGATACACGCTGATAACGTCACAGCGGCATGCGGGGCCTTAGCGGACCTTTATACCGAAATTGCCGGTGCTCACTTTATGCGAGCATAGATAGAGATGCTTTAAAGATAGATTAAGATATATTTATAAGCCGCGTAGAGGATAAGTTTATTACAACACACGCGATAATCCTAAATACGCAAGTGATAATACTTCAGGATGTGTATGTGCCTCCGATGTAGAGTATACTGTGAAAGTACCAGCGCTGACAGACTTACTTTTGACTTTCGTGTTTTTACGAGAAATGCTTCAACTTCAGAAATTTGCCCATACAATAATTAAAAAAAAGTACCTCTTTCAGCGCTGGTACTTTCACAGTAAACTCTATATACGGATCTGATACATACCCTAAAGTATTTATCACTCATTAATATTATAGCCTGTATAAAATGTATATAGGTGAAATTGAGAAACCCCCGTTTTGAAGTCAGTTAATAAGATTTGGCAAAATCGATGATATTTTTTACCACCTTAAATTTTGTTCTACCAAACCAGTAATCATGTGCCCACATTTATTATTTTTACTTAACCCTAAAATATTTTCACTTTCTTGATAAAAAGCCTGGCTAACTTCAGCTTCAGGCTTCATAGTGGTTGATCCGATGATTGAGAATATTGAACTTTTTTATTATTATAAGTATTTTGGAGGATTAATATTCATTTTGGCAATTATATTAAAAGAAAACAATGTCCTCTTAAAATTAGGTTGAGCTCCACAGTACGGTAAGCTGGTGAAAATTGAGAACACTGAAAATAGTATTCTGGGTTAATACAACGCTCCGATTACGTTTCGATTCTTTCGTTACTCTGCCCCGTGTGACTGCCTGAGCAGGACAGACTAATATTCGAAACGAAGTTCGAGTAACGGGAACTGGGGCCCTGATTTCTCTCCCGCCATGCGGATACCGGATAACAGTCCCAAGCCTTACTCTATAGTTACGAAATGTAAATCGCCTCGTATCGTATAACGGAATAACACAATTCCGCACACGTGACCAGAGGCTCTGGAGACCCGGCAGAGCTGGCAATTTTAGTGACTCAAATCAAATAAAAACTTTTTATTTCCATATAGGTTATTAAATAACACTTATAGAATTGTCCTACATGAGGCCTACCATCGGAATATCTTTATATGCACATGACTCTAGTCGTAGGACGTAGGGGAAGCCCTGGCAAGACGAATATGTTGAGAGAAAGGCTCAAAAAACACACAAATTTGTAATCAACAACAGTATTTTAAATATTAATTTGTACTTTGGTTAATCATATTTGAAAAATGCTAGTGAAAAGTTTGAAACATAAACAACTTGACTTTTTTCGACTAAACATTTGTAATTGAATTAATAATGTAAAAGTTTTTAAAACTCAAAAAAATAAACTAGACGTTACCGGCTGCCTCATAGACAAAAAACAAATCCCCCGGTAACCGTACCTTTAGCTGCGATAAAAAGTAGCTGATGTGTTAGTCTACTTTCTAATACTTTCAATAGTTTTTGCGTAAAAGATCAACAAACATATTATACTCACAAACTTTTTTATACTATCACTAAGGAGGTTAGTATGACACAAGTCATTTTCACTTCACATTAAAGAAACTGTAAAATCTGAAATATTACACAAAGCATCATGTGTAAGTAGTAAAAGTTGAACAATTTTGTCGGTCAGACGCGTCGGGTGTCGGGCGTCGGGTGTCGGGTGCGACATGTGTTCACAACTTGCCACTTACGATCCTTTTACGAGTTCGTCAATTTGCAACATACGTCAACTTTACCACAAAACTGGTTCAAATAAAAGATACAATAATTTGTATAGAAAAAAAATATATCTATGGACGCTCCACACCTCGTCAATCTGGCCCTGTGCTAAGTATACGAAGAACTGGTGTTACAGGTACCGGACAACGGAAATATATATATTACTTTTATCTTATACAGATATTAAAGATTTTTATAATATTATACACAAATTTAATACACATCCATGACCCAGGAATATTGAAAATTTTTTCTGCCTTCGCCGGGATTCGAACCCGGGACCTCTCGCTCGAACACCACTGCGCTAAGGAGGTGGTCAAAATGAAATATTTAGACTTATTCAGTCGGTTCCCGCTCAAACTACTTAGTCTGAAGCCGACTTCTCTATTTATAATATAATCTCGGTTCGGTCGACGTGCTGACTCATTCGCACACGTGTCAAATAGTTTAGGTTAGGACTTGGGTTAAGTTAGGTTAGCTGAATATCTAGATTAGATCCAAACTAGATTTAACCAAAAATTATTACGACCATTGTCACTCAGCATACATAATACTTAAGATCCGACCGCGATCTCGGTGCGATTTTAAATATATAACGGAGAAGTCGACCAACCAATTTACATGTATATACCGATTACAAAAAGATACAATATACATTTTATCATTTCTGACGAACTCCGTAGCGCAGCGGTTGAGCGCGTTGGTGCTCGAACGAGAGGTCGCGGGTTCGAATCCCGCCGAGGGAACAAAAAGTTTTCAATGTTCCTGGGTCACGTATGTGTATAGTATAATAAAAATCTTAAATATGTGTACAGTATAAAAGTATTAAATATATTTCCGTTGTGGTACCTGTAACACAAGTTCTTCGGATACTTAGCACGGGGCCAGATTGACGTGGTGGGAAGCGTCCATAGATATTATTATTATTATAAGGGTGACCGGCGAACTTATATCAAATCCCATGCATTTTGTTTTCGAACTTCGCAAGTGATAATAGCTATAAAATGTTCATTGGCCCTGGGATCTGAGTCTATAAAGTATTATTTAGCTCACTCACAAAGTCGGTGACAAAAATGGAGATTAATTTGCGTGCGCTGTAGCTCCCACGCGCTGTGTTGTTTATGGTGCGTCTGTATCCTGCGCCCTCATTCCTCACTTTTTTCCCTCTCATAAATATTATCCCAATTGCCCTCAATTCATTATTGTATCAACCCAAATTTGACAGCGTTTAACTTTGCCTAATTTCTTGCGGCTTCTATGTTTTAATTAAACGAATCAAGACTGGGATAATATTTGTACGAAATTTAATTTTTATCCCCCGATGTATAAAAGTTTGACGTGCCTGTGTATATGTGTATGTGTCTGTCTGTGGCATCGTAGATCCCAAACGGATGATCCGATTTTAATGCGGTTTGTTTTTAAAGGTAAGGAAAGTTAAAGTTAAAGGTAAAGTTTTTAAAAGGAGAGTGTTCTTAGCTATGTTTGGTGGAAATCTATTCAGGTCTTCAAGGTCATGAGGTCGTTTGATAGGCGTCATAGGAATGTTACACGCTAAGTCAGGGTTTTTTTATTTTTTTTATTTTTTATAATTATTCCCTTCCCCATGCCAGTCTGTTGAGCCTTATCTAAAACATGATTACTAGATTTACTATTATTGATACTAGACCACGGAGGCGTAATATTGTACGCCTCCGTGGTCTAGCGGTTTAGAGCCAGAGTGGGTTCAATTACCGCGTTGGAACAACAAAAAAAAATTCGTTTTCAAGTTTGGTTAGAACTATGCAGTCTGATCTCCTGATTGTCTGACAAGAAACATGCGTCGGAAGAGTATGTAAAAAGTCGGTCCTGATTTCCCGCCTTCGTGTCGGTTATCCGTCCCACCGGGCTACGAGAATGAAGGAAGAGAGAGTGCTTATGTGTATTGCGCACTATAAAATAATTACTGCGTAGCTGGTCTGGTTTCAATGAAACCGGCCACCATCACCGAAATCGGTGTGGAAGGCATTTTATTAAACATGCAAATTGATAGTCGCACGCCGACTGCAGCAGGTGCAACACTACTGGTTTATATATGTGATCCCTATGGAATTTCCGAATAGAAATGAACACGAAGCTAGCAACGAATTTCTGCTGCTGCTACGTGTCGTCGGTTTATTGTCTATGGCATCGTTTCAGAAATACATAATTACAATTGAAATCCTAACTAATATTATAAATGCGAAAGTTTTCAACCGATTTAAATAAAATTTGGCACACAGATAGTCTAGAGCCTGAGAAACACAGACGGAGTCGCGGGCAAAAGCTAGTTCATCTTCATCATCAGCCTGAAGACGTCCACTGCTGAACATAGGCCTCCCCCAAGGACTTCCACAACGACCGGTCGCGCGCTGTCTGCATCCAACGACTACCCGCGGCTCGGACCAAATCGTCGGTCCATCTTATGGGGGGCCGCCCTACGCGTCTTCCAATCCGTCGCCACTCGAGACCGCCCCGCCTCCACATTACTCGCGAAGTTGAACGAATTTAGACGAATAGGATAGTGTAGAGATACACTTCGGCTTACCTCGTCAAACTTTACTAGTACTTCGCCGTACTTTGCCGATGAACTCCGCAAGTAGTGTGGAGCCGACTTTACACTTTCCTTCGCAACCTAGTTATTATATAAATACTAGTTATTATATAAATACTAGTTATTATATAAATACTAGTTATTATATAATTATTTGTATCTAATTGAATCGGAATTACACTGAAAAGTTTGATACATTCGTGTACGCGTCCTCACGTACATCAGCGGAGTGAAGTTTTAATGAGACACAACTTATGCATTAGCGACCCCGCGCCAGCTTAGGCCAGAAATCCTGTGATGTGTGCACTCAGCAACAGCTGCTCCCGCTCCTATGTCACACTAGCGGTCTACGAGCGGAACGACAAAGATACATCACGGTCGGGCAAGGAAAACGCCTCGGATTCACAGCGAATTCTTTGAGTACGCGTAACGTTTGTCACCGGCCGACCGAGAAAACCCGATCCCGATCGTCGTGTCCGTTCGTGATCGTCGAGCCCGTTCGTGATCTGTCGGCTGCGCTCGCGGCGACGCGTGTCCCCACCGCTGGCCACTTTGCTTCGGATCCCCAACGCGTACACGGGCATTAATTTGTTTGTAACCACAGTTTTAATATACTTTATGTATATAGTCCACTTGTCTAATTTACATACCAGTAAGGCTTCATCATTTTCGTCACGTGTTTGTAGCGAATTACATTGAGAGGAATCACACACACAATCGGGCTAGAGAAATTAAGTAGGTATTTGTATAGACTAATGCTGTCCCGCAACTGAAATTACCAAATGTGAATAGCAGATTCAACCAGATGATTGCGACATGTATATTGCGCGCTTATAACGAATTGTATGAAAATTGGTCAATGGTAATTGGTGAGTAAGTAACAAACATACACACAAACTTTCGTTTTTCTAATATCAGTGTAATAAATTCCCAAGATTACATTTTAGAAATACAATTTCATTTGAATGCAAAACAATTTCGTTTTGTAGCTCTCAGAGGTATAGTCAATACGATCTTACACTTAATAATTTTGTAAATGGAAAAGTTTGTGTGGTTTTTGTAAACATTATGTTATTCCAACAAAGTTAAAAAGTGGCTAATCGATTTTCATCAAACATGTCTAAAAACTAATAAGTCACATTTTTAATAGAAAAAACTAAATTAAAATCTCTATAGTTCAGGGGGCCTACTCAAGATGCCATCGCTAATAATCGCTTACAAAGTTCGTTAACAAAATGTATGGGATTTGACATAAGGTACGCTAAATGACATACCAAATCGCGATCATTTAGCGTACCTTATGTCAAATCCCATACATTTTGTTATCGAACTTTGTAAGCGATAATTAGCGATGGCATCTTGAGTAGGCCCCCTGGACCTAAGATGCCACATACAGATACGTCAAACGTATAACCTCCCCCTTTTTGTATCGGGGGCTGAAATGTGACCAAAGTTTACACTACATAGAATAGTGTGAATAAATCTTTTTTTATGGGGTATTTTTAGAGCAAGACGAATCACCAACGCAACGTCAGCCGTAATATTCTTCTGAAATCGTATATATCCTCAAAAAATACCTAATTCCTCAAAATCATAAAGTCGAAACTTAATAATACCTACTTTAAAAGCCTATTACAAAACTGCATACACGTTTGATGATCATTTCCGAAGCAATCGTAAAATGTGATAAACCTTTCAGCGATTAGTATCGATCTCTGTCCGCTTCTCTTCCCTCGCGGCGTGTATTTTTAAATTTCTTTTTGTGTTCAGAGGCCTTTAATTATGCGGGCTCTAATTCGTTCGTGAAGTTTTCCAGAGGATTGTAATAAGGCTAAATTCTTATGTAATTACAATGTTGCTTTAAATAAACAGAAGCTGACCGTCAAACGAAATAAATTATTTACATGCGTTGTAAATTATTCTTATCGTAACTAAATAGTCACTTACAAGATGTATATTTTAATAAATACAACTGCTGGATCATTTCTATATTTGAGAATAACGGACTTTATTAAAAAGTCGGAATTTTCAGTTTTATTAAATGTTTGTACGTATTTGTTTTAGGTAATAGATTGTTCAATAGATTTCCTCCGTACACCTTACCATTGTATTTTTATAAAACCTTCTCATAAAGCAGACTTATTCAACACACTCTGACACTGGCAAATCACCAAGGAGCCATTATCAAAAAAAGAAGAAGAAGAAACCGAAATGGCAATAGCACTGACAGACTCACGCCGTTTCGTCGTTTCGACGTTAAATCAATGCAGTAGATAAAAGTTTAAAAGTTATTTATGAAGTTCTCTAATATCCAGATTTTCATTATCCGACCTACTCAATAAGAAAAGATTCTCGTAGCTCCTCTATTACATTGTACGGCGATATATCTTTCTTTATAACTAGACCGGTTATTGAAACGTGACACAAGGGTAATTAAAAAACGGTTTCAGTTAATATGCGCGCCGGTCGGCTGGCTAGATATTGACGCGATCTCCGCCATCTTGATTGCAATCAAGTGCACAAGATGGCGGATTAAAACGGAAGCTCGCCGGTGCACGACGCGTTTGTTTATTTCTCTCGTAATTTGTCTAGATAAAGTTATTTACACTCTTAATCTAACACAGTTTGAATCTTATTTACACACCAGTCAGAAAACTGGTGCAACGCAACCGGATTGCTTAGTGAAGCGGTCGAGTCATGGTATTTTATTTATATCACACGCGATAACACTGAAAAATATTGCGTTAGTCTGGGTTGAATGTGACCTAGAGTTAAATTAGACTACCTAATGTAACCCGGAATCATTTGGCGCAAGAGGGCTACTTATACTCTTAGTAATCTACAACTCTTGCTTATCACATAAGATAATGTGTAATTACTTTCCTTTTAAGTGAGTGACATAACAATTCTATAAGCTTTATTTCCATTTAGGTCCTATTGAATTGGAAAGACGTATAGTATTGTAGTATCAGGTATTGGCATGCCATATAGAACTGTAGTATTAGATATTAGCCAGTCGTTGTGTAGCTGATCCGTTCTGCAGTCTAGACAAAGCCCGCTCCGTAGAACTGCAAATTAAATTCACTGCGGGGTTGACGAGTAAACTGTTTATACGTAACTGTATTGTTAGAGCATTGTCGAGTGCACGAGGCTCTATTTGTAGATCTAAATATAATGGTTATAAAATAATATCATTTAAGGTGGAGCTTACAAAACCTTACATGTTATAAAAGAAAGTCCTCCGCCGTGTCTGTATGTTCGCGATAAGCTCAAAGACTACTGCACCGATCTTCACGATGTTTTCACCAACGGATAGAGTTGTTCTTGAGGCAGGTTTAAGTGTTTTCGTACCACCTTAGAATAAAGTTAAATTAATAAATTGGACCCGGTAGGTGGCGCTGCTGTTAATGCGTCAGTCTTTGTCTAGAATTCTAAACTGAAAATCAGAAAACTGCGCTCGGCAACCCGCCTGCCAAGCGTGGCGAATAGGTAACTACCCCGCATGAAATACTTTTGGGGAGCCTTGTGTCTATTAGTGGTCATGGTTCAAAATGATGATGACGATGAAAAATACTTAAAAGAAAGCGGACACACGATTAAAACGATTGAAAGCTATATTATACACTAGAAGCATACTTCGGTTATCGGCAGTTCTAGTCAACAACAAAAGAATACCCGATGTAAGTAAACAAATATATTTGCACAAAAACGAGTACTTAGTAGTAAATGTTACACAACGGTAATGTTAAACAACATGGGCCCTAATTAATTACGATATAGGAATACAAGATTATGACGAACTTGTAACATCATGGTATATGTATAACTGAAGCCGGATTATTTGCCTAGCAACCAGAAAAGTAGTCTACATCCTTTCTACGCTATATCAGCGCGACATTTCATTTAAATCAGTCCAGTAACAACTAGCCATTGTAATAACAATGCCTATTTAATGCAAACAAAATGTGTTTCCTTTTTGTAGTATTAGCGTAGATGTAAATAAATTATTTCTTTTTTAGCTATATTTCTCAGATTAGAATTAGAATTAGTTTGCAGTACCAACAATCTTACAATAACAACATCAATCTTCAGGATCAACATACAGCTTTTAAAATAGAATAAAGTGTGGCCACAATCCTGCATCGCGCTATCGAAGTATTCCAAGTCCGGCCCTATATATACGACATCTGAAAACTAGTACAGCGGGCTTCGGCCTGACCGAGCATGCCATCTCGCTCGGTCGGAGATCTCCCTTTGGGGCTTCCACTCGTATTCCCACAAAAGTATAGTGAATAAAATATTGTTTTTGGACGATTGTAACTGATGATGAAACCGGAAAAAGGTAAACGCACCTTTTGCCCGTAAATGTGAAACACGTGTACCGCGTCTAATTGTTTAATTATCACAAAGGACGGGACGATGATAACCCGCGGGCGGGCGGCGCTGGGCGGCGCTGGGCGGGCGAGTAACGGAGTAACACAAAGTAACGCGGAGTAACAAAAGAGTGACCCACAATTAGTCAAAGGATGAGGTAACGGAAAAGGTCGAGGTTTAAATCCGAGCGATAATTATTGTTTGTTTCTAAGGTTCAGTAATCGCTAAGAGACGTATACGGGAATATGATTAAATTAATATAATATCTATAGACACTTCACACCACGTCAATCTGGCCCTGTGCTAAGTATTCGAAGAACTTGTGTTACAGGTACCGGACAACGGAAATGTATATTTAATACTTTTATGCTATTCACATGTTTAAGATTTTTATTATATTAATACACAAATTTAATACTCATCCATGACCCGGGAACATTTAAAACTTTTTTATTCCCTCGGCGGGATTCAGCCTCTCGGTCAAGCACCAACGCGCTGAACCACTGTTAGATCATCCGTGTACTTGAGATCTGAAGATGCCACAACCTGGTAATGGAACCTGCATCTTTCGAGTGCTAATCGGTCTATCCACTAGGCCACGGACGACAAAGTATCTCAGTAAAATGTACGGTTCCAGCGGGTATCTCGTTTACTTCCACTAATCTTATATATAAAAATGAATTACTGTTCGTTAGTCTCGCTAAAACTCGAGAACTGCTGAACCGATTCGGCTATTTTTGGTCTTGAAATGTTCCTGGAAGTCCAGGGAAGGTTTAAACGGTTTCTATGCCTAACGAAGTGGGCACGGGTTTGCTAGTCTTATATATATAAATGAATTGGTGTTCGTTAGTCTCGCTAAAACTCGACAACGGCTGAACCGAATCGGATCTTTTTTGTCTTGAAATATTCGTGGAAGTCCCAGAAAGGTTAAAACGGTTTCTATGCTCAACGAAGTTGGCACGGGTCAGCTAGTACGCTATAAAACAATATGATTCAGAGACGAGCGCACCAGTGCTCAGTAGTATTATAATAGTAAAGTAAAAGCTATCAGAGTGAAGTTGTTTCTGAAATGAGCTGCATGTTCGGCGGCCGCATGCATTACACATCGCACACGCGGCTCCTACAGCCCGCCACACACGGCGACACTGTCGTCCGACTGTTGACACTAGTGTCAACTGTCAGACGAAAAATCTCTCTCCCCGAAATTATTCTATGGGGTAATTGCCTATACTCGCCACGCTCGACATGGGGCTTGGCAAGCGCAGTAATATAATAATAAAAAAGTGTGCGCTAAAGGTAAGGTAAGATGCACGGTAAAGGTGATTTTTTTTTGTTTTAATCATTTATTCATCTAATATTATACGTATATAATAACTATGTATATATAGTATTACTATGTATAAAATACTATCTCACTAAACAAATATTTAAATGAAATACAGCGATACAGCTGCGAATAGTAGCTGACTAATATTTACTGAGATCAGGTGTGAATTTTCACAGGTTATTCCAACTAATAGTTAAATACTAATATCCGACTTTTGCTACAGGGACGAAATAACGGAAACATATTTAATACCTTTATGTTATACACATATTTAAGATTTTTATTATATTATACACATCCATGACCGAGGAACACAGAAAAGTTTTGTTCCTTCGGCGGGATTCGAACCTGCAACCTCCGGCTCCAGGCGAATGTCAACCACTGCACTACGGAGGTCGTCAAGATTTAGTCTGCAGACTATTATCTAAGTACTAGCTCAAAATATATATACAGTTACTAAAAATACACTATACAGTTGACACTCCACGTGTAAAGAGGCTATAAAATTATTAAAACATCGCAACAGGAGCTACAAGCTATGGCGTAGCCAACGTAGACCTGCTACGAGCGTAGATCTGCTACGAGCGTAGACCTGCGGGTCTACTCTCGACACAATCGAGTACCGAATCCGTTCGATATCAGTGGTTTTTCGTATTTTATCTGGTGAATTACTTTGAAACTAATCAGTATAAAGAAAATTGTTAGATCGTAACTTTTTGTACTCCCGACTATATCAATCGACTGAGAATCAAAATAAACAAATGTCAATTTATTAGGAAGTACGCGGCATGATCGTATCTAAATCAAAATCAAATCAGTTTGGAGAGTAAGGCCCCTGCTACGGGGTACAGCTTTGTAGCGGGAATACGTAATGAAAGTGTATTGTAACGCGAGATGTTATTGAGGCTTTGAATAATGTTGTGTTATTGTATTGTATTTGTTCGCTTAGTAGATTGTGTTGTGTTCGAGTTATATTTAGTTTGAATTGTCCAAGCCAAGGTTTCGAGGTTTGTTTAGTTGAAAGCTAGTCGTTTAAGTCAATGCCCCCTAAGTTAAGCTCTTTGTGAAGGTTTTATTTCAATCCAGCTTAAAGACAAGTGAATACTATTTTTATCAACTATATAAAATACTTTTAATAACATGTCCATATTTCAGACCTTCACAAACAAAAATTATGCTGATAATTATTTTAGGATACACGAGCAAACAGCTAACATAAAGTGACTACTGTCACCCCGCGACACCAGAGATGCTACAAGTGCGTTAGCCATGATGATGATAAATCAAGAATTCCGTCACGTCACCTAAAAATTCCGACAATTTCGTGTGAAAACATCAAGCGAATAACTTCGTCGCGAACTTGCACATCAGCGTCAGACGAAATAGTTGGGCGAGTTGCTCGCGGAGTCTCGGGGTCTTGGGGAAGGGGTTAGACGAGAGCCGGGTGAGGCTGATCAATTCTAAAGTAAAGATAAGACTCTACGAACGCTTTTGTCCTAGACGTTCTGTGGCTCTGTGGTTAGCACGTCAAAAAGTTATACTTTTAGGATATTTGTGGAGTGAGAAATAGAATTGTAAAATCTAATAAAAAAGATAAATTTATTTATGTATAATATTAAGACTTAAATATACTTCCCGCTATATCGTAACACACGTTCTACGGATACTTCGCATGAGGACCAATGGGCGTATCGTGAAAGAGCTCACAGATTTTTTTTTTATACAACTATGTTGTGCGCGTACGAGTACCGTTCTCTCAAACTCCAGACGACTAGTCGCGTTCGCGATGGGGCACTCGAGTCGGAGACATTTAGACGCTTAGACGGGGCCTGTCCATAGGTCAATAAGTCAATGGATGAGGCGGGTGTGGAGCGACAGTTCATTAAAACTTGGTCGCGAGTTCACCGCGAGTGGAGGGACAGGGTTCTTATTTCAAGTCCTTAGGCTTTAGCCGGCACGTGTGCAGTAAGAAAAGTCCTAGCGTGCTACACGGGTAGAGGAAATACCGAGCAGCAACGCGGGATCAATGGGTTGATGATGTTAGCGCTCACTGGAGGACGCATCGCCCAGAGAGGGTCCCTGAAGGGTATGTGGGACTCTCCCGGCTCGCTACGGCCGGTTAACCCATTAAAACCACTTGCGGATTGGCATCAGCCGTTATTGGGGAGAGTGTCCTGGATTTTTCAAAACACAGGCCACGGCAAGACCGGCCAGTCTACATTACTATGCCTTACTAACGTATGTTGGATCAACGTTAACATTTCGTTAAGGAAAATAACCGTCAACGACACATCTCTAGTTTTCCCAAACACGTGCAACTATGTAACCCTCGCTACGTAAGGTAGAGGACGTTCATTGTCCCGGCGTCCCTGATGTTTTCAATTGTGTTCGTGACCCCTGTACCTTGTACTCGGTAGTCGGGAGTCGGTACAGCTATGCAAATGATGGGAATGTACAAAAACTTTGCTGTTATTCTTTACCTTTATTTTATTCAGTAAGATTCTCTGGAATGTTGATTGTGTGCTATTTTAAAAATGTGAATTAAATAATAAATAATGAAAATGTAGTATACTAACATAATTTATGTTTATATACTAATATATTTAAGGACTATATTGTGGGTGTGAAATATATGTATTTTATTTTGAATAGCAGGCGGGTTGGTGTGCGCAGTTTTCAGATAACAATGTCCGCTGCTGCCCATTTCCTTATATACAAGGTGTAAAATAAATGAGTGATAATACTTTAGGGTGTGTATGTGCCTTTTATATATACTGTGAAAGTATCAGCGCTGAAAGACTTACTTTTGACTTTCATGTTTGTACGAGAAATGCCCCAGCATCAAGAATTTTCCCATACAATAATTTTAAAAAGTACTTCTTCAACCGTACCGTAAAAATCTCTATATACGGGATCCAAACACACATAAAGCATTATCACTCATTAATATTACAGCCTGTATATTCCCTTTGTCGTCTTCGATAGTATTTAATATATAACATTTATTACTTTTCAGGGGAGTGGCAGGCGGAATGCAACCCCGCATTATTCAGCTCCACGCGCGACCCGCAATACCCGTGCACGTAATGGCCGACAACAATGTACGTTTCGGATCCAGATGCGGATTTACGAGATATGTAAAGATCCTGCAGTGTGCAGGCTGGGGAAGTCTAATAGGAGATGTTATCCGCAACTATTGCGATTAAAAATATCTTTATTAAACACAAAGGGACATAACACAGCCAAAGGTAAACAAAATACTAACTCACACATATTAAGACAAAAGAAAAAAAAATTAAATAGAAAGTTTTGTTGTACAATTCTAACGGGCTATGCAATGCCCACGCTATGCATTTAAAGGGAAACCACTCAGGCTTCGACCACGGCGAGCCATGGCGCCTGGTCTTCCGTGGCCCCCTTGTAAGTTTACGCGGGCACTTATCGCTGGGCTAGTTCCCGAACCGGTGGTAGGCATATTGAAACGTTCAGAAATCATTTTAGTAAAATTGTACTGTATAAAAAATCATTTTGACTTTAACTACTATTTGTTAGATCCGTATACCAAGTGTAGTACGGTATTACTACCGTGTTACTAACGTGGACGTGAAGCCACACTATTTAATAAATTATCAGGCGTAACTATATTATATCTAACAATATCCCGCGATAATATAACCACAACCTGCAAGCAAATGAGTGAGTGTACGCATATGTGTTCAAAGCACTCTCCTTCTCATTTACTCACTCATCAGCTTGCAGGTTGTGGTTATATTTTTTCGCGGGTTATTTAAATGTCGCACCATTTATTAGGTTATGTAACTAAAATTAATGATCATATAATGTTTCGTTTAGATAAGCTAGGCACCATACAAGCTTGCGACCAAAATTATTAACGATCACCGAATAGAATAAACAACGTAGACTTACGTGGATGCAAAGTTATTAAACATTGTAATTAAACCTTATAAGTAGAATTATTTTCGCTAAGTAAATAAGCAAGTAAATTAAAAAGTAGTTTACCAATCAAAATAAACACGCTTTATAAGCTTGGGTTGTATGTATGTATTTATAAATAAGTTACGGAATCTTTGAGCATACATTCCAGAAGTCCGATTAATTTCAAACTTTATACCATCAATACGTATCAAAGATCAATGGCAATGGAATTAGGCGTGTTTTTTTTTGTTTTTTATTAAACGTGTGATCATTTTAGGTCTAGCTCTAAGGTAAATACAGTTAAAATGAGTAAGTAACAGGTACAGTTAGATCGCGTGTCGACAATAATTGAATGTCAACAGACGCCGGCCGCACATACTAATGACAAATTAACATTTGTTTGTTCGCCCGCTGTTTGTTGGCGTTCAAATATTTAGCGCCGAATACACAAAAATACACACCCGCATGCGAACTTTGTTACACAACTGAAAATTACAACTTTTTATTTGTACACATTCACAATAAATTTAAAACTTTGTTGACAGTGTGATAAAGAATAGATGCAAATTGGTAAGCTGTACCCCTGTGTACAACAGTTTTGAACATATCGCCCACGCTTAACTGGGAGTCAGTGGCCTGTTTCGCTATAAACAGGCAGGAGTATTTTTTATAGTACCCAAGAACCACTCTACTCCTTAACTCTCGTAGCCCAGTGGGACGGATAACCGACACGACTGGCGGGAATAAAGGCGCACCGACATTTTACATGCCCATCCGACGCAAGGATCATCTTTCTTATTAGATAATCAGTTGATCAGCCTTCATTGTCCTAACTTAAACGCCTCCGTGGTCTAGTAGTTCAGAGCTTCGCTCTCGACGCGGAGGTCGTGGGTACGATTCCCGCGTTGGAACAACAAAAAATGTTGTTTTCAAGTTTGGATAGGACAAAGTAAGATGATCCATGCGTCAGATGGGCATGTAAAAAGTCGGGCCTCTCGCCGGTCGTGTCGGTTTACCGTCCCACTGGGTGATGAGAGTAAAAGAAAGAGAGAGTGTCTTTGTGTATTGCGCACACACTTGGGCACTATAAAACGACTCCTGACTAGCTGGCCTGGTTTCAATGAAATCGGCTACCGACACTGAAATCGGTGAGGGGAGCTATTATTATTGTCCTAACCAAACTTAAAATACAACATATTTATCTCAGGGAATCGAACTCGCCACCTCCCAGTCGAGAGCCACGTAACCTAGAAGGCCATAGTATTGTGGGGGTGGTGGTGGTGGTATAATGTCTACGTGGTAGTATCGAAGGCTGCTTCTCTTTCAGAGGGAATCCCCAGCCTGTTGACAACAAACATAGAAACATAGAAACCTTCGTACGTGAGTCCAACTCGCACTTGGACGGTGTTCGAGCGCCTATTGCTTCTACATAGCTACATAGCAATGTACGAGATATTTACTATCCCACCAAAAACATTTTCATGTAAAAAACCAAAGTTCTTGATCTATGCGCCCTTACTTTACTAGGCTTAGCTTCACTTACTCTATATTTCAGTTAAAACGCTTGGCCGTTTTATTTCACACACGATAAATGAATGCCTATAAAATCTTCGTAACGGTAGCAAAACGGCCAAGTATCACGTTTTAACTGAAATGTAGAGTAAGTGAAGCTAAGCCTAGTAAAGTAAGGGCGCATAGATCAAGAACTTTGATTATACATGGGATTTGTCCACTTTTTGATAGATTTTGATCAAGGTGCTTGTAGATTTAGGGCGAGTAGTCTTTAGAGCTTGGCTTTATACGATATCTGATAACTTTTTCACAGGGTAAGCTATATAGACTCGTCGATATTTTTACATGAAAATGTTTTTGGTGGGATTTCATTTATTTTTGTAAGTTGGTTAATGGACTTGTTTGAGTTTAAAACCAGCGTCGCGACGCCTACCGACGCCCAGCGCCGCGACGCCTACCGACGCCCAGCGCCGCGATGCCTGCCGACGCCCAGCGCCGCGACGCCAAGCGCCGCGACGCCTACCGACGCCCAGCGCCACGACGCCTGCCGACGCCCAGTGCCACGACGCCCAGCGCCGCGACGCCAAGCGCCGCGACGCCTACCGACGCCCAGCGCCGCGACGCCCGCCGACACCCAGCGCCGCGACGCCCGCCGACGCCCAGCGCCGCGACGCCCGCCGACGCCCAGCGCCGCGACGCCCGCCGACGCCCAGCGCCGCGACGCCCGCCGACGCCCAGCGCCGCGACGCCCGCCGACGCCCAGCGCCGCGACGCCTGCCGACGCCCAGCGCCGCGACGCCAAGCACCGCCTGCCGACGCCCAGCGCCGCGACGCCTGCCGACGCCCAACGTCGCGACGCCTTCCGACGCCCAGCGCCGCGACGCCTGCCGACGCCCAGCGCCGCGACGCCTGCCGACGCCCAGCGTCGCGACGCCTGCCGACGCCCAGCGTCGCGACGCCTGCCGACGCCCAGCGTCGCGAAGCCTGCCGACGCCCAGCGCCGCGACGCCTGCCGACGCCCAGCGCCGCGACGCCTGCCGACGCCCAGCGCCGCGACGCCTGCCGACGCCCAGCGCCGCGACGCCTGCCGACGCCCAGCGCCGCGACGCCTGCCGACGCCCAGTGCCACGACGCCCAGCGCCGCGACGCCTACCGACGCCCAGCGTGGCGACGTCTAGCGCCGCGACGCCTGCCGACGCCCAGCGCCACGACGCCAAGCGCCGCGACGCCTACTGACGCTCAGCGCCGCGACGCCTGCCGACGCCCAGCATCGCGACGCCTGCCGACGCCCAGCCCCGCGTCGCCTGCCGACGCCCGGTGCTAATATTAGCTAATGCCAGCTAGTATTTTCAACAGTACCTTATATCTAATAGTAGTAGTGATGATGGTAACTAGCACAAGGAATTCTATAGAATATTTTGAGTCACTGACAAGCTAGTTTCTTACAAATCACATTATAATAATGCTAAGCATACAAAGAACTTTACAGAAAAGAAATTTAACAACAGATGGAGCTTGTGCCGGACCTGTTCCATACACCGACAGCTATTTTGTGACCGACAGCAACTTACAACTATTAGCTGCCTGCATATTCGCGCTAATTTTAAATAAGTCGTTAAAAAACAAATTTTCATCTCATAAATAATATAATAATATATTTTTCATCTTCGGTAAAAGTCGGTCACCGATTAATAATTGGTGACCGACTTTTTGTAGATGAATAATAGAATATACTGATTGCAGTAGTGCAACGCACTCAACATACATAAAGTCGGACATAAATTATATGGAGCAAAACTCTGAACGATTATGGGTCCTACAAAAAGTAGGTCGTAGGTTTTTTATGTACTTGTATATTATATTCCTTTTATAAATTGAAGATCATCAGATCCTTATAATAAACATCATTTTGAATCCAATATAGTGGTCCAGCATATTGGATTCAAAATGGCGGCATTTACATTTTAATAATTTTTTTGTTTGTTTTGTAGCAATAACAGCTTACATACATAACTTCAGCTTTCTAAGATTTCCGGAAGTAACCTAAGAATTTTGATGATCTATAAATAAGTCAGTGACGAAATCAGGGGTTTTTCGATAAAATCTAAAGTATAGTAGCTACGACATTCAAACTTTGTATAATTCATGTATTTACTGGTGTCATTATATGTTGAAATTTTCAACTATTTAGCATCATCCAAAGCAAAGTTATTGGAGTTCAAAAAAACGACGAAACCTTTCGAGAAAAGGTAGGTAGTGCCCTTGCGCTTCGCTTGGCTCGTCTTGACGGGGGCACGACCGTGCCCCCAGATTACCGACAAATTTATCTTCCAACTACCATACGCATTGATAATTTTCTATATTGCTCTGTCATTTCGTTTCACTATTCATTCCATTTTGTTCACACAAGCAAGTTACAATAAATCTACGGTTTCAAGTTAATCTTTAATTTCAACCAACCTACTATACAAAACAGACGGTATTTATTATACCCACCGATAAACTGCTGGGCAATTTGGTGGGCTGCATGATTTAAATGTAAAATATGTAACTTTGGAAAAAATAAAGACTTAAATAAAAATAAATAAAAGACTTATTTGTTTATTAAAACCTTAACTATATTGTTGTCGCTCGCGTGTTGCTGCCCTTATTTGTGAAGGACATCGTATCATTACAAGTAGTCACAGTGAGCGATGGCGCCTGCTGCACTATAAGACCAGCTTCACTGGTGTTGGGTACAAAGCTAGTTATTACTGGGTCTTTAGAAACTGATGAAAGATTTAAGCTGCTGAGTAGTTTGCAAACGTCTAAATTTAAAATACTGTTACTTTGGAATAAAATAAACAGTATTTTATATAATAATAAAATCAGTAAATTAACTATAAAACATTCTACTAACATAGCATGAAGGTCAAATGTAAACAATTTTTTTTTTAATTAATTTATTTAAGGTCGCTCAAACATCACTGGTCATTAGCGACCACTATAGATTTACATTTTATATTAAATTATAATAATTAATTAATTTTAGGTATTGTACAGTATTTTTATTTATTTATTGAAATAACTTATTTTTTGCAGTAGTCGTATATACAAATACAATATACAAATATTTTTTTTTTAGATTTTACGAAAAAATACATTTCTAGAATGAGAAAAGGCAGTATATTCATATCAAAGTTATGTATAGACATGCATAAACACGTCCTATCCACGAATAGCCCGTAAGTCGGCAGCTTCAGGTATTCCCGCCCACTCCCACCGCAGAAATACTTCACCAGTCTGCACCGCAAACATTTCGCTTGATGCAACAAAGCACAGTCGCCGACGGATCCGATGTACCACGTTTTGCTCCTATACGTCGTCATTTCGTGTTCAATTCCCGTGGTGGAACAACAAGAGAGTTGTTTTCAAGTTTGGTTAGGACAATGCAGGCCGATCACCTGATTGTCTAAAAAGAAAGATGATCCATGTTTCCGATGGGCATGTAAAAAGTCGGTACGGCGCCTGATCTCCCGCCAGTCGTGTCGGTTATCCGTCGCACTGGGCTACGAGAGTGAAGGAAGACAGAGTGCTTACGTATATTGCGCACACACTTGGGCACTATAAAATAACTGCCTGCCGTTAACCTTGCCGGTAACCTGCGTAGCTGGCCTGGTTTTAATGAAACCGGCCACCGTCACCGAAATCGGTGTGGGAGGCATTATTATTATTCCCTCTGTCGCCTCCTATTACTCGGCACTCCAGTTCAAAAGTAATAAGAATCTGTCGGCGACAGTACCTACGCCGCGGAATTAATTTACACTGCATTCCGTTTAAACTGCAGACGAAACAAAAAGTCGCAAAAAACCAGCCCAGTGGGATTTGGACTCGCGACACGGGTTTCGAAAAAACGGCATAAAAATGGAGTCCCCTTTTTACTGATATGTGTGAATCGTTTTACAAATGTCATAATGCGTTTCGATCGATACAGAGTGATTTCAAATAATGGCCACTGGCAAAACAAACAGCTAAAACAATGGAGAATATTAGAATGTTTACAAATTTTTAGTTTTAGGTCACTGTAGACTGTGAAAAATAAAAAATATTTGTGAAAAAATTGTTCCGATACGATGATTAGTTTCCGAGATATAACGTATTTTAAATTCTCGACGCTATGACGTCATTTTCCAACACTTGGATATTAAAAGAATTTAAAATGTATATCAATTCATTAATACTTTTTCCATGAAATAGAAACTAATGTATTCGTATAGATATAATAAAGAAATGGTTGAAAATAATATTACGATACGTAGTGTATTTTTCAAAATATTGAATTTCAAATTCTCGATGCGATGACGTCATTTTCCAACGTCGGCTACGGGCCTCAAATTTACAAGAATTTAAAATGTCTGTAAATTCATTAATATTGTTGTTTTTTCAATGAAACAAAAACCAGTGTATTTGTATAGAATATTATAGATACGAGCCCTACTGGGATAAGTATTAAGCAATTTAGTATTCCTAATAACATTGTACATTAAACTTGTAATTTTTAATGGTTCATATTATATTTGGTTGTACGATCTTCACTAAACACGAAACATTACGTAAGCCGTAGTCCCGCGGGCGATGACGGCAGCAGGTAAGCTTTCAAGTTAATCGGAGTATAAAATCTACATTATGCCAAAAACTCGCAAGTAAATAAACGAATATCCAGCGAGTATTGTTCTGGAACGGTTCAACCATAGAGTTTACGAGAATTACCTCCGGTTTCACGAACGCTATTCAAATGAATGATGATGACAATTGAAGACATGAATCGACGCAGGACGCAAAAAATTTTTACCCAGAAATTTGAGTTTAAACTGTCATTTAAACATTAAAGTCATGGAGGCGCGGAGGGCGCTTTCCGGCTCATTTTTTATATTATAAAAAAAATGGACACATAAATATTACCACGCAGTATTTGTGATCAAATATCACAAAAGTTATGCAAACACGTGAGCGAAATTTTCCCGTAGCTCAGAAAGTTACGGAATACGAGCATAATTTAGCGCGCGGCGCAAATATGATTACGTACAAAAATTGCTGCAGCGCACATCACGAGATGCGAACAGTAAACATACACGTATAAAAATGTAGGTGATATAAAGTTGTACTTTATATAATTATTATAGACTAGCTGTGCCCGCGACTTCGTTCGCGTGGTGTTTGTTTGACTTAAACCGTTTATGCAGCGCATGCAACGAAAGTCCCCAAATGTAAATTGTTTGTTTGTTTAAACGCGCTCATGTTCCGTATATGACGCCCAACGCCGCGACGAACAACGCCGCGACGCCCGCTGCCGCGACGCCCGACGCCGCGGCGCCCGCCGCCGCGACCCCCGACGCCGACGCTGCGACGCCTAACGTCGCGACGCCGACGCCCGACGCCGCGACGCCCGACGCCGTGACGCCAGACGCCACGGCGCCCGACGCCGCGGTGCCCGCCGCCGCGACGCCCGCTGCCGCGACGCCCGACGCCACGGCGCCTGCCGCCGCGACCCCCGACGCCGCGACGCCCGACGCTGCGACGCCCGACGGTGCTATGCCCGACGCAGCGACGTCCAACGTCGCGACGCCAACGCCTGACGCCGCGACACCCAACGCCTGACACCGCGACACCCAACGTCGCGACGCCGACGCCCAATGCCTGACGCCGCGACGCCGACGCCCCACGCCGCGACGCCCTACGGCGCGACGCCTAACGTTGCGACGCCGACGCCCGACGCCGACTTTCAATCCGACGCTGCGCTGCTGGCGCCGACCGCCAAATTTTTCGGCGTCGGCGGTCTACTCTCGGTGCGCAATTCCAACTCGCAATTGCCCGGTTTTTTATTTATTAATTACCATATGCTTGCAGTATAAACGATGTCGAAATTTCCAAACGTATATCTTCAAAGACTAAGTAGTAGTGATATTACATTAATATTTAAAATCGGTTCATAAACGACGAAGATATCCACGAACAAACATAAAAAAACATATATTTACGAATTGAGAAACCACCTCTTATTTTGGAAGTCGGTTAAAAATATTATGTTGATCATTTCATGTTACAATCTACCTTTGTGCCAAGTTTCATTTAAGTACGTTGAGTAGTTTGGCTAAAATACCGTCAAACAGGTAGCTACAATTTTTTGAAGATCCCACGGGAACCCTTTCGTTTTTCTGGATAATAATTTCCAGTAATGCTTTTCAGATCATAAGCTACCTGCCTGCCAAATTTCATTTAAATATGTTGAGTAGTTTGGCTGAAATACCGTCAAATAGGCAGCCACAATTTTTTGAAGATCCCACGGGAACCCTTTCGTTTTTCGGGATAATAATTTTCTATAATGCTCTTCAAGTCATAAGCTACCTGCCTGCCAAATTTCATTTAAATACGTTAAGTAGTTTGGCTGAAATACCGTCAAATAGGTAGCTACAACTTTTTGAAGATCCCACGGGAACCCTTTCGTTTTTCGGGGTAATAATTTCCGATAATGCTCTTCAGGTCTTAAGCTACCTGCCTGCCAAATTTCATTTAAATATGTTGAGTAGTTTGGCTGAAATACCTTCAAATAGGTAGCTACAATTTTTTGAAGATCCCACGGGAACTCTTTCGTTTTTCCGGATAATAATTTCCAATAATGCTCTTCAGGTCATAAGCTACCTGCCTGCCAAATTGCATTTAAATACGTTGAGTAGTTTGGCTGAAATACCGTCAAATAGGTAGCTACAATTTTTTGAAGATCCCACGGGAACCCTTTCGTTTTTCGGGATAACAATTTCCAATAATGCTCTTCAGATCATAAGCTACCTGCCTGTCAAATTTCATTTAAATACGTTGAGTAGTTTAGCTGAAATACCGTCAAATAGGTAGCTACAATTTTTTGAAGATCCCACGGGAACCCTTTCGTTTTTCGGGATAATAATTTCCAATAATGCTCTTCGGGTTGCAAGCTACCTGCCTGCCAAATTTCATTTCATTCCATACAGTGGTTTTAGCGTGATGCGACGACAAACATTCCCATATGGACAGACAGACAGACAGACAGACAGACAGACAGACAGACAGACAGACAGACAGACAGACAGACATTTTTTTCAAAAATGTTATTTTTAGGTTCTGTGGCTTATATAGACCCCATTTTTTTAATTTTCACTTAAATATTCTTAATGTACAGACATGACCCCTCTACAGATTTATTATATGTATAGATAACTTCTTATGGGAGGGTAAAGGTAAACCGCTTCGTTACGTAACGCGTTACATCTCTTTCGCTCGCGCACGCGACAGCGGCAGGTTAGCTAGTAGCTAGGTAGTATACATATCGCCCTGGCCCCTGTCATCAAACGAGTTATAAAGCTGACCCTTTGAAAAGTTAAAACATTCTTCACGGGAGATTTTTTAATAAAACGTTATTGAAAAATTGATACGCCCTGGAGGCTCGACAGCACGAGCGGGTTATGCCCTCTCCTCCCTCCCCGTTGAAGGGAGACGGATAGCTCATAACGGTTTAAATAATAAACGAGTTTGTAATAACGGCGCACAATTTTACTGCCGCGCTGTATCGGAGGAGTTACAAGCTCTGTGACATGACAATTTTTATACTGTTTCGAGAGTAACGCCACGTTTTGCATCAATAGCCATAAGTGACCTCCGAATTGTCAAGCAGTGAGCGTATTGACGACAATTAGTTATAAGGCCTCAGAATCGAAGCCGCGCAGCCACCGCTTCCGCCCCACTGCCCGCAAAATTCGAGACTGAGGCCTTACACTCCTGATTACGTCAGCCTTCAAACAAAAAACCTAGTTCAAAATAGTTTCATCCGTTCGACCCATCACAGACAGAGATACACACAGACACCTCAAACCTGTATCACTCCTGTTTTCAGGGGTTATGTAGCTGCGAGTTCCTATTGATAACACTCAGCCCTTTATCCACTTTCAGTTAACCTTGAGGGACGCTCACAAAATCCTAAATAGCAATATCTCCTGAATAATATACGACATTATTATGCCCGAGTTCGGCTGTAAATATCCCGTGACCTCGGCACGAGCCGGTCGGCTCCGAGGTCGACCATGGATGATTGATAGTAGTAAGACAAAATATGATTCGGACAATTTGGACATGTTAAGGAGGAAACACAACGGGCTAGAGAAATGCAAAATAGGTAAAGTCCAATGCTGTCCCGCAACTGCTCCGTCAAACCGATAGAGACAACTGCAGCTTGAACTGAAAATAGGTTATTAAACGTCTTTATCTCTTTTAATAATTAATTTATAAGAAAAGAAAAAAATATACTAATAGTATAATAGTGGCCGGCCTAAGAAAAGATGGCGTGACGACTTGGACGCACATCAGCCGGGCTGGCCAGCGTTGGCACAGGAAAGAGATATGTGGAAGACCTTGGGGGAGGCCTTTGCCCAGCAGTGGGATAGCATAGGCTAATAAAAAAAAATAGTATACATAGATATTCAGAAAAAAAATTACTCTGGTATAATCCAGGGAGTCGCGTAGACCCCAGTTTCTGTATAGAAAAACGGCCGTAGTGTTTCCTCTTAATGATGGCAAGCTATTAAGATTACGTCAATTTCGAACCACCTTGGCGATTGATTTTTGATTTGATTGATTGATGATTGATTTTTTTTTATTTTTATTTTCATTGTGTTTAAAATTACAACTGTCAAATTACAGTAAAGGACATTCTTTTGAACAAAATTTACATTGGAATTGCATTTAAGTTTAACAGTTAAGGGTTGCGACCCAGTGGTAAGTAGTAATTATAATTTATTTCGAAAATTAACTGTAAAAAAGGTTTGTTTTTAAATTAAACCTTCTATTTACATTTCTTAACGACACTAGCGCCTTACTCTTCAAACTGATTCGATTTTGATTCAGATTCGATCGTGCTACGTACTGCTGAATAAATTGACGTCTGTTTATTTTGATTCTCAGTCGATTGATAGGGTCGGGAGTAAAAGTTACGATCTAACGATTTTCTTTATCCTGATTAGTTTTAAAGTAATCCACCAAATAAAATATCAAATAACGTTGAGATCGCACTGGTTCGATTAAAAATAAGCATAATATTTTTGTACTGTTGTAATTTAGATGAGATAAAAATATTATTATGCATATACGAGAATTATTTTTGAAAATGAACTGTAGCACAGTGGCTCGAAACGAAGCGAGTTGCAGAACAACTTCAAGTCCCCGTATTGTACCGCACATGCGAACATAACGAGCAGACTAACCATTTATGTAATGTAAATAACTGTACACATTTATTTAACCAAACCCCGAATTGTCAAGCAGTAGACGAAATTATCATGATGATGTTAATAATATTATAGCTAAGAACTAATATTATAGTTAACGACTCCGTGGTCTAGTGGTTTAAGCCTAACTCTCGACTCGGAGGTCCTGGGTTCGATTCCCGAAAAATGTTGTTTTAAAGTTTGGTTAGGACAATGCAGGCCGATCACCCGATTGTCTGAGAAGAAATATGATCCATGCGTCGGATGGGCATGTAAAAAGTCCGACCTGATCTCCCGCCAGTCGTGTCGCTCATCCGACCCACTGGGCAACGAAAGTGAAGAGAGAGTGCTTCTGTGTGTTGGGCACACACTTGGTCACTATAAAATAACTCGTGCGTAGCTGGCCTGGTTTCTGATGAAGCCGGCCACCGTCACCGAATTCGGTGTGGGAGGCATTATTATTTGTTCGAACACCAACACGCTCAACCACAGCCCTACAGAGGTCTTCAAATGCTAATTTAATGATCCGATTTATAGACTACCAAACCCCTTCTTTTTTCTTCGAGGTCCGTTATAAAGAAAAAAGAAAACTTTTACGGCCGAGAGCGATAGTTAAATTAGGTAGCGCCCAAGTCGCTTTCCATGTCATTCCAGACAAGTAACTTTAATAAGCGTTTCAGTGCCCCAAGCCCAAAACAAAATGCATGATATAATTTGACGTAAGCTTCGCTAAGTGATATACGAATTCGTTTGTCATTTAGCGAACCTTATATCAAATCCCATACATTTTTGTTTTCGAACTTCCTAAGTGATAATAGCGATGGCATCTTGAATCAAGGGCCTTAGTGTCTGTGTAACTTCGTAAGTGACACAAGCTATGGAATCAGGGCCCTAGAATTCGATTACGTTTCAACATGGGGTCCATTTTACATTAAAATACAAGGTCTTTACGAGAGTGTACACAAACAGTGAGTAATCTCCCGCAGGCCGCGGCGAGGCACGATCAACCGTATTCCGTCCGGCTGTGATCCAAATGTAAACAAAAACATTGAAATTCCACTAAACTAGTGCGTTGTTGTTTTCAGTATTTCGCGTCGAACCTCTACAGGGTGATTCATTGTTTTATACATATATCAGGCCGAATATAGTGTGAAGAGAAGGACGCGTAGAGCATTTTTTGTTTTGGCACCTCATATAAATTACTTACCATAACGCGTCAAATCACGATTAAAGATCTCCATAAAAGTCACAAAACAGATGACAATCCTGGTCAGGTCCTAGGTGAACGACCAGTGCGTTCGTGTGTATAGACAAGGAGCCAGCGAGCCCCAGCATAGTAAGATTCACTTCTCGTGGTCATTTTAGACCATTGTTTTTATTTTTTTAGATTATAATATTAAGTAATTTATATCAGGTGTCAAAACAAAAACAAATTACGCGTACGTATATTATGAACCGTGAATCAACCTGTATATAAGAAATCTATATTAAGCGTTGTTAACATTAATATTTAATATCACAACGTATCTTAACGCTATACGTCCAGCTTTGCTCCTGTTTGTAACCCCCGACTGAAGAATATTTTCATTTACGGTTAGAGAGTCCGTGTACTTAAGATCTGATAGTCTCATTGCTACACGCCACAACCTGTAAATCAAACCTGCACCTTTTCGAGTGCATACCTAATCGGTCTACTCACTAGGGTAGACTGTATAAATATTTTCGTAGCCTAGTGACAATGCTCGTGCTGTTAATAATATCAAATAATATCAACTCAAATTATTAGGTTGATATGAAACACGTAAATACAAGGTTAAATAAAGTAAATAGGTTCCTTTGTCAGACTCCCGTTCCGTATGAACGAATTGTTATTTGGTTATTACATTCCGATATTCGCAAACTTCTGATAACCTCAGTAACACGGGAACAATCTAAGGCCGGGCAGTCGACGAACGTCGCCCAATCAATTTTCAGCCGTTCAATGAAAATTTCATATCTGGCCAGTTAAACGCATCTCTATTGGGAATCAGCCGGAGACCTGGGGCCTTACTCTCCTAACCGATTCGATTTTGATTTAGATTCGATCGTGCCGCGTACTCCCGAATAAATTGACTTTTGATTTTCAGTCGATTGATATGGTCGGGAGTACAGTCAGCTGCACTAACATGGATACATCTACAAATTTTCAAAAATATGTCTACGTTTAATTTTCAAAAATATCGTCACCTTATTGCATTCAAAGCGATGTAACCAGCAAAGTGTTTCAAAATTATGAATACATTATTTTCATAATGAAGTAAACAGCAGTATTTCAGTGAATAGTATACACACTTAAATTCATAATTATGAACACGCGACAAATTTCAGTAGCATGTAAACATTGTTTATTTCATTATCATGTAAACGTTAATTTTGTGTTTCAGAAAAGGCTGCTCAAAATTTCATTACATTGCAATATATACAATAATGAATTCTATAAATAATAGTGGTGATATGTTGACGGGTACTATTATTGACGGTTATTTAAAAATCGCACATACATTAGAATATCAATTATATTCTTTAGTATAATAGGTATAACTCTGATACACACGAACGTATATATTTCAAAGACTACTTTCATCGGTTTTGTAAGTCTACCCTCAAACTATAATATGATCAAAACTAAAAAATGTTAATATCGTTCTATATTAGTAATATTGTAAATATAAATAATATTAACTAATTGCCCGTGCAACATGAAAAACATCCTATATTTTAAAATAATAAAAATTGTAGTTTTAAATGACTTCATTTGGATTACCTAAGCTTAAAAACAGAAAACAAACCAAAAAATTTTTATTACTGAATAATGAATATTGCGAAGTGCGAACGATGACTGTAAATTAACTCTATTGTACAAACTCGTGACTAAATATTTCTGGTTTCGTTATCATCATATTATGTATAGTTTGAGGGTAGAAGTAAAAACCTGATAAAAACAGTCTCTGAAATATAATATTATGTTCGCGTAAAATTTCTGATCGATTGCAATAAATTGGATAATTCTTGTCTTTTCTTGTTTTTTTTTGGTCAGAAAAGCAACATTATTTTTTTAACTAGCCCCTGAATAGTCAAACAGTGAATGAACTGATGTCGAATTATTGCAATCTCGTCAGCTTTGAATAAAAATAAAAAAAGTATATCAAAATCGGTTCATCCATTTAGTAGTTACGATGCCACAAGCAAACAGACGAACATACATAAATAAACGTCAAACTTATATCATAGTGTAAGTTTAGTTTGCAGACACGCAAGCTAACATTTTGTATGATAAACAAAATGAAAATGAAAATGAAAAATCTTTTATTTCCAAATAGGTTAGTAACTAACACTTTCAGAATTGTCCTACATGATGACCTACCACCGGTTCGGGGACTAACCCGGCGAGAAGAACCGGCGTAAGAAACTCGCTCGGGGCCACCTTTTAGCAAAAAGATGGGAAAATTGTTCTTTAAAAAAAATATATATATAACAATGTTATAACTTAACATAAATTACAATTTACAAAAGTATACTTTATAAAATAGAAGTAGCCTCGAAAGTGGCCACCTTATTCCCAGGGTGTGCTATCATTAACAAAATCATTAATCTTATAATAAGCTTTAGCACACAAACGTTCTTTAACTACCTTTTTAAATTTATTGATGGAAAAATTTTGAACGTTTTCTGGGATCTTATTGTATAGGCGTATACATTGACCTTTAAAAGATTTGCTTACTTTGCTAAGTCTGATCATAGGTATATCTAACTTGTGTTTATTTCTTGTATTTCTACAGTGATTGTCGCTTTTCGTTTTAAAATTATTTAAGTTCTTTCTGACATACAGTATATTATCCAAAATGTATTGAGAGGCGACGGTCAATATTCCTATTTCCTACAACTTTTCTCTCAGAGATTCAAAGGACGACATCTTGTAAATGGAACGTATAGCTCGCTTCTGCAGCACAAATATTGTATTGATGTCGGCTGCATTTCCCCATAAAAGGATGCCGTAAGACATTCGACTGTGAAAATAACTAAAATATACTAGTCGCGCCGTGTCCTCATCAGAAATTTCTCTAATTTTTCTGACGGCATATGCTGCAGAACTGAGCTTATCTGCCAGTTTGGCAATGTGTGGACCCCACTGTAATTTGCAATCTAATGTTATACCTAGAAACACAGTGGTGTCCACTAAGTTCATTTTCTCATCATTTAATAGTATATTGGTTTGTACTTGCCTAACATTGGGCAAGCTAAACTTCAAACATTTTGTTTTATTAGAATTTAAAAGTAAGTTATTAACATTAAACCAATGTACTATTTTTAAGAGAGCACTATTTACCTCGTCGTAATTTGATTGCTGTCGCTTCACATTAAAAATTAGTGAAGTGTCATCGGCAAAAAGTACTATCTCATGTTTTTCCTTAACTAAGTAAGGCAAGTCATTTATGTAGATGAGAAAAAGAAAGGGGCCTAAAATGGATCCCTGGGGGACCCCTAATTCTATTTTGGTCCCTGTGGACCTTTTTCCATTTACCTCCACCTTTTGAATCCTATTTTTAAGGTAAGAATTCAAAAGGCTGAGTGACGAGTCTCTTATGCCATAGTGTTGTAATTTCCTGATCAATGTAGCATGATCCACACAATCAAACGCCTTGGAGAGGTCGCAAAATACACCTAATGCATCCTGCGATCCCTCCCAAGCATCAAAAACACTACAAAGAAGACCTATACCAGCATCCGTTGTTGATCGACCCTTAGTAAAACCGTATTGATTATTATGTAATAAATTGTTTAAATTAAAGTGTAATAACAACTGTTTTAAGATAATTTTTTCAAATATTTTACTAAAAGTCGGTAGAATCGATATAGGTCTGTAATTAGACGGATCAGATTTATTTCCCGCTTTAAACAGGGGTATAACTTTGCTGTGCTTCATTAAGTCAGGAAAAACACCACTTTTTATACAATCATTGAAAATCATGGCTAGATAAGGAAATTAATATAATATTAAAATATCATAGATATAGTTTGAGGGTAGAAGTAAAAACCTAACAAAAATAGTTTCTGAAATATATGTTTAGGTAAAATGTCTGATTAACTGTAATAAATTTCATAATTCTTTCTTCTTGTGTTTTTTCTAGTCATAAAAGTAAAACTATTTTTTAAGTTCACTTGAATTGTTCAGCAGTAAGCAAATTTATTTTTTTGAATTAGTATAGCTAATATAGCTTTAGTGTTTTAACATGACCACGTCAGCTTTTAAACAAAAAAAACTTCATCAAAATCGGTTCATCCGTTTGGGAGCTACGATGACAGACATACAGACAGACTCGAAAAATCCCTCTGTTTTTGTCGGAGGTGCAAAAGGGATTTTTTACGAATTCAGTAGTCCAAATTTCATGTTTCTACCATTTGTAGTTACGGCTGTGCGAAAAGAAAAAGAAAAAATGAATGTATACATCTTATTGGAACATACCCCGAGTACATTTTTGTGGCAATTAAAACATATTTGCAGAAAAGTGAAAAATGCTAAAATTTTATAAGTGTATCCATATTATTGATACAATTAATGTTTACATTGTAATGAAGTAAACAATGTTAACATATTATTGAAATTTGTCGCGTTTTCATAATTATGAATTTAAGTGTGCATACTATTCACTGAAATACTGCTGTTTACTTCATTATGAAAATAATGTATTCATAATTTTGAAACACTTTGTAGGTTACATCGCTTTGAATGCAATAAGGTGACGATATTTTTGAAAAACTAACGTAGACGTATTTTTGCAAATTTGTAGATGTATCCATGTTAGTGCAGCCGACTGTACAAAAAGTTACGATCCAACGATTTTCTTTATTCTGGTTAGTTTCAAAGTAATCCACGAAATAAAACACCAAAAGGCGTTGAGATCCAACTGATCCGATTCTCGATTGCGTCGGGAGTAAGCCTGCTAAGCGACACAAATTGAATTTTATCCAGCGCGTTTCACATAGTGACCTTCACACGGAATGCGGCGCGGACTGCGGAGCTGTTGCAAGGCTAGGAGTACATTGTTTTAAATATCACATAATGGAGAAAAATGTGTTCACTGCAAGTAGAAGTAGGCCCTGATTCAAGATGCCGTCGCGAAAACTAACGATGTTCGAAAACAAGAGTGGGATTCGACATAGCAACGTGACATACGAATTTGCATTCAGCGAATCTTATTAATTTTCAAGTTGCCATCGCTACAGCTTACAAAGTTTGAAAACAAAATGTATGGTATTAGACATAAGCTTCGCTACGAGACATACCGATTCTCTTGTCACTGTAATCGTAATCGATGAGAACCTCCTCTTTTTTTTGTAAGTCGATTAATAATACGTTTATCTCAGACCTACATTACACTCCATAACAATATTAGTAGATGTATAAATAATAACTAATTAAAGTGTAATACTTTAATTAGTTATTATTTAATACACATTTTACCTCTACCTTTGTACTGTCTTGTTGTATTTTTTATGTCGCCAGGGAAATGCGTTACGCATATCTTCGAACTGTTTTATGGGATACACAGGCAGGGAGTACAGTGTCTGACTATAAAAGTGTGATTATAAAAAAAATGTGTGTGAGTGTTGGATATTCGATTCAGCATTAGATGATTGGGCTCTTATTCGAGATGCCATCGCTATATGGCAGTCCGGTATACTGGCAATCATTTTCAGGATGCTGTTCCTGTGAGGCGACATATACGCATGACGACGTGAAACCATCAGCTCGAACCTCGGCAAACATGGCCGACGCGACCAGAGTTCTATTTTCAGTTTCAATTCTATACGGCCGGGTAGATTCGAAATAATCTAGCCCACCCTAATAGTTTTACAGTTCGCAAAGTTTTTCAGCTCCCCGGCGAACTCACGTTTCACTTTTACCAACTTTTAAAATGGCCGCCGCTTCAATTTACGTTGAATGCATACAAAGATTCCCCTTTATTTTAAACATTAACTGAACATAGTTTCAGAATGCATTGAAATCACACAGTATTTTGGAAATGCCGTCCAAAATCAGTTCCGGATTAGTGAATAGTAACTAAGCGTGTAATTAGCAACGGGAAATACACATTTGCAAATTGAGTAGGAAGTGAAATTTCACTTTATGCTTTATTTAATAATATATACAGAGCCTTCAAAACACAATGAGTACAATATGTCAACACAATATGTATCCTGTTCTCTCTCCAGTCGTTCGGGTAATGGTCCAACTCGGTTAAGAGAGTAAAAAGAATAGTTTTATTGTATTGATCTCGCACTTGGGCACAAAAATAACTCCAGCGCTGTTACTTTTTTTTTTCTTTATACACAGGCTGTAATATTAATGAGTGATAATAGTTTATTCTGTGTATGGGTCCCGTATATAGTTTACTGTGAAAGTACCAGCGCTGAAAGAGGTACTTTTATTTTACTAATTGTAAAAATGTATGATGTTAGGGCATTTTTAAGATACACATACACACCCTAAAGTATTATCACTAATTTATTTTACTTATATATGAATGAGTCGAATGTGAAAATTACTTTAGTATTTTAAGTATGGCAAGACATAGGGAACTATCATTTTATTTTTTGGAAACTTTTGTCTCATATTTTCTTGAAACTTTTTGTGCGCGATACTCTCCATACAAAACGTTCAAAGTCATTGGCGTTATACAAAGCCTTAATATTCACGCGCCTGTCTCGTGTGAAGACGCCTCTACGGTTTGTTTTAGTATTCCTCGACCGCCGCGCAGTATCTAATAAAAATGCATCGACAGAATATTCAATATTCCACTGGAAATTACAATCGGAATGTACAAACACTCATTAAGGTTCTACTTCTAGTCAAATAATAGCTCCCCTCACCGATTTCGGTGTCGGTAGCCGGTTTCATAGAAAGCAGGCCAGCTACGCAGGAGTGGTTTTTATAGTGCCCAAGTGTGTGAGCAATACACAAAGATACTCTCTCTTCATTTTACTCTCGTAACCCAGTGGGACGGTATACCGACACGACTGGCGAGAGAACAGGCGCAGGACCGACTTTTTACATTGGCAGTCGGTTAAAAAGGGATACATGCGCCGGATAGTCGGAAGTCGGTCCTGCTATCTTTCACATGTAGTCGCGTTCATCCCTCCTGTGTTATGAGAGTGAATCGTCGTTTCAGCCTTTAACTGTCCACTGCTGGACATAGGCCTCTCCAATACATTTCCAGTGCGACCGGTCCATTGCCAACTGCATCCAACGTGACCCGGCAGTTTTCACCAGGTCATCGGTCCATCTGGTAGGTGGTCGTCCCACACTGCGCTTGCCAGTACGTGGCCTTAGCAAACCACCGCCCCGCCGTTACCGTGGCCGCTACCGTAGCCAGGAATAGCGGGGCCGCCGGGGACTAGGGGCCTGGTATTCTGGTGCGTAAACATAGGAGGTTTAAAAAAGCCTACTGGTACCACGCTGGCTAGACGGGTTGGTACAGGGTTTTGTTTCGAGTTTTCCTTCTCTCACACTAGCTGTTGATGTGTGTGTGTTTCCTTTTAGTCGCCTCTTACGACTCCCCTAGGATAGTATCGGGGGTGGTGATAATTGTATTCTAATGCCGTCACCACACGGCATGAGAGTGAATGAAGAGTGCTATTAACAGCGCAATTTGTATATTACTTTATTACTAGTCAAAAACAATAGCTATGGGTTGCCAGAGGAAAAATAGCACCTCCCCATCTACCATCTATTCCGTGGGTGTCGTAATAGGCGATAGGAAATATATATCCGGAAATAGGCAGCAGCTTTTCCGAGGAAAATTTTCACGCAGCGATTTTTCTTTGTCAACAACTGAATCTGTTTATGCTGATAAACACGTATTGCAGAGTTGAAAGGATATGTGTGTAATATGAGTCACTCTGCCACGCAACAATCGACCTAACTCCCCTAAATTAAGTTTCAGACAAATTAGGAAAACGGCGAGCTAAAATTAAATATTTAAAGCCCCGCGCGCCCGGGGAGTATCCCGGCTCTCGGGCGAGATTAGGGTTCATCTTATTTAATATTGAATTAATTCGGATTCCGGCCCGCCTTTGTGCCTATATAATGTCGCTTATTGACCTATCACGGCGCGGGTCGGGGCGAGTGAGGTGAAGCCGCCAGGTATTTTCCTCGTCCATTATTAATTTTTGCGTTGACATCCTACACGGCTGGGGTGTGTTTTAACACCCCATACGAGTACCATTGAAGTGCCCGAGGAGACAGCCTAAGGTCGTGAAAAAAGAGGAACATAAATTAAGTCTAGATTAGAAGTATAGAAAGTATACAAGACGAGTGCTTAACCAACAACGATGCCTTTGATTTGTTTGCAGCTCGACGAGGTTAATATAACATGTGTAACAAATGGAAATGCCCATTCTTTCTTCTATGTTGGTATTTTTTTAGAAATAAGGGTTATAAAATCAAAATCCGCTATAATGCTTCGGGACCAAATTTGAGTTAGTAAAAATAGCTTTAAAATGCT
This sequence comes from Celastrina argiolus, assembly GCA_905187575.2. NCBI lineage: Eukaryota > Metazoa > Arthropoda > Insecta > Lepidoptera > Lycaenidae > Celastrina > Celastrina argiolus. The sequence goes on along the minus strand of LR994591.1, from coordinate 17,609,803 downwards.
TGGCTACATTCGTACCAAAACCTGCTGACATACAGAACCACACGTGGCCCATAAAAATAGATTCAAAATCAAAAGCCACTATAACAGTGCATACCAGTATCAAACGATTTTGTATCCTGTGATATTTTTGAAAAATATGTTTAAGTGGGTTTGATACTATACCACTCAAATAAAAAACTTTTAAAAACACATTAGGTATCTTATTGTTATTGGAGGGGACTACCAGTTTCGAACGTACCTCGAAATTAGTTTCAAATGTCCGTCTGCCCGTTCTCACGCGCTTCAAGTTGGCGTGCACGAACGACATACTTCCAATTGAATGGCATACGAGAAGTCCCAGACTTTTAAGCAAAATGAATTAATCCGCGTCCAATTGAAACTCAACCACTAACTACTAATCAATGGTTAGGTCATCTAGTTCTAGGAATAACGACCCGCACGAGACGTCACAGTAACCGAGTTACCGCCCCTGATCAAATCACGCGTCACTCTGATTACGGCGATTAACATAAACACCACGATCCGGTAGCGAGTAGCGACCGAGGTTTGAATAATTGAGTCCCCTCACCCGTAATCATAACAAAACTTGAGTTCGGTCGATGTAATTCGGGATATTAATCGATCATCATCATCAAACACATCAGCCAGGAGTGTTCATATATTAAACCGAATATAGTGTGAAGAGAATGACGCGTAGGGCATTTTTGACACTTCATATAAATGATTTAACATAACTCAAAAACAAATTCAAAGGCGTAAACTGACAACAAGGAGTGATTCTTACTATGCTGGGGCTCGCTGGCTTCTAGTCTATACACAAGAACGCACTGGTCGTTGATCTAAAACCTGAGCAGGATTGAAATTTTATGGAGATCTTTAATCGTGATTTGTCGCGTTATGGTAAGTAATTTATATGAGGTGCCAAAACAAAAAATGCTCTACGCGTCATTCTCTTCACACAATATTCGGCTTAATATATGCACCATGAATCATAGGTACTATAATGTGTACATTAATATTTTGTTACCTACAGCTATCAGCAATCGTTGTTTTTCTTACATTGATCATTTTCACACAAAGCAATGATTGTCCAGGGTTATCGGTTACGTGGTGTACGGAGTATTGCTTAACTGGATTTCGCTGTTGTCACCAGGACGCATGGTGTTCGTCAAATAGCTAACTATTACACGTTAAACCGACGTGTAATGCCGAGCAATACTTTCTATCTATCTCGTTCGATCATTAAATAAGAGTAAGAGAAAAAATATGTATTTACCGTTAAGCACAATTAAACATTTATGAAAAATTTGTGAGCGAGGACGCTAAAAGTAACATTATAAAAATGTCAATGCCAAATACATTTAAATCCCCAATCAAGGGCAATTTGGGGGCAACTTTATATAAATATTTGACACAAGTATAAAAATATAGTCAGTAAAAAGCATTTCCAACTCGTTAGCGGGAGCGCTGAGTAAATATTGTAAACGTTTCGACAGAGCGACAATATTTCAACTCACTAAATAACAGACTGCGTTTGCACGGCCCGCGTTTCAGTCCATGTTTTATTCCGACCTTGGTGGTAATTGAAACGAGGAACTTGTTAATGCAACGAGCAGACCGCCTGATGAAGACCGCGAGAAGAAGAGAAAAACGAGTGAAATGTACGTTGAAAAAATAAACAATTTTTTTTATTTAAAAATTAATTGATGTTCGTTAGTCACGCTAAAACTAGAGAACGGCTGAACCGATTCGGCTATTTTTAGTCTTGAAACATTCGTGGAAGTCCAGGGAAAGTTTAAACGTTGTGTATGCTCAACGAAAGGGCACGAGTCAGCTATCTTATATAGGTATAAAAATTAATTGCTGTTCGTTAGTCTCGCTAAAACTAGAGAACGGCTGAACCGATTCGGCTACCGGTCTGCGCTATTTATGTACGAAACCGCACCTCTATTTATGTACGAAATGTAGCAACCGTTTCGTGATTTTTAATAGATATTTTCCTTATTACAATTACTGGAGCTCTGACGCAAATACTTTCTATTGATTCAGTTGTACGTATTACACAACAAGACTATGATATTATGTGCCTTATTTTTCGAAAAATTCAATAATATCAATATGGGCAAACCCACAACATTGCTTGCGACTAGACGCAATAACGCTATGTTTTTTACATATATATTATAAGATATTCGGTCTAGAGTGAGGTGCTCGGTATAACGTGTACCTCAGGGACTCAGTCTGGGTCCGCAGTTGCTGTTCACGTGAAGTACACACTTAAATTGAATAGTTACCTCAAATTTTTATTGTTCACATTACAGATGTAGTTAAGTACTATATTATGTAAAGAGGAGGATATTTATTATGTAATATATTATTATATTGTGTAGTAGCTTGTATGCAGCTTGTTTTTTTTTTGTAGACTTTCCGAAAATAGATTGTTATGTTTCATTTGGAAATAAAATGTTATTATTATTTTTTCTTTTTTTTTGTCTTAAAATTGCGCTGGCCAACTCGCGTGCCAAGCCTGGCGAGTATAGTCATCGAACCCACGTTAAATACTTCATTTTAATGGACGTCAAAGCTGAAATGACTTATGATGGCGATATTAACTGTGATGTTACGAGTAGGTATAGTTAGAGATGTAAAATTATATTGGTTAATATCTGTTAGTTAATTTTGTTTTTGTCTACTGAGTGCTAAGTTTAATAATTGATATAAAAATGTTTTAAAATAATTTAGCAATACAATATGGCCGTTTAGACTAGTCGGTTATCGTCTACAATATAATCAAAGGATCTTTTCTGTCCTAGAAATAAAATAAAAGTAGATGTTCGTCCTCTGAGCTACCGACACCGCACAGCGGAGGAAATTACCTGCGCAGATTACTTTCTTACATTATTTAGATTTCTCATTTGTTTCAACCATAACATTAGCAATATCTCGTCGGAATGCTGAGTTTTCTGTTCAAATTCTTAGAACTAAATACAACAAAAGAACTAATCTTAATAAAAACTACGTACCAATCATAAGTTAACAATTTTATCATGTTTTAAAATTACCTAGCGTACGATTTGAAGTGTACATCTAAATAATAATAGTCTAAAAAACACTATTATTTTCTTGCTTCTTCAAGCACGTCCTATGTGCAAAATTTCAAATTAATCAGATCTCTGGAAATTGGTGAAAATAATGCTCAAAGATTCAGTTACATACATACATACATAGATACATACATCCCAAGCTTATAAAAGCGTGTCTATATGTGTAAAAATGAGAATTTATAATAATTATAAAAATATTCGACGACCTCCGTAGCGCAGTTGGTTGAGCGCGTTGGTGCTCGAACGAAAGGTCGCGGGTTCGAATCCCACCGAGGGAACAAAAAGTTATCAATGTTCCTGGGTCATGGATGTGTATTAAATTTGTGTATAATATAATAAAAATCTTAAATATGTGTATAGTATAAAAGTATTAAATATATTTCCGTTGTCTGGTACCTGTAACACAAGTTCTTCGGATACTTAGCACAGGGCCAGATTGACGTGGTGTGAAGCGTCCATAGATATTATTATTATTATTATATTCTGTAGGTAATCAAGTAGATATTTTATTCAGGATCTTAAAAAATTAAGTTCACACAAAAATTTCCTATATAACTCTTAAATCCTATGTTTATTGTTTCTATCCCACTTCTGGTACCAGGACAACATAATTACTAAGACGTATGCACTAGGAGTAATTATTCCACTTGGCTACGTACTCCGTCGAACGCGATATTAACAAGATAGTTTACAATGCAAGTAAATCTGCATCTCAAACGAGTTGAGATAGGGGAATCCCGGGATATCATCTCACAGTCGAGCTGCCACCGAAACAATTAAGATGGCTATTCTCGGGCTGCATTATACGACTTGTCGACTTCGAGATTCGGCATGGAAACTTTATATTCTAGGTGCGATGGTAAAACCAATAGGATACATATAATTTTAAAATTAGTCCAGCCGTTCAATGCGTGATTTCAAACATACACAAAATTTTTCGCCTTGTATTATTCTAACGATGCTTTATTATTAACTATATTGGACGATTTCTGTAGCGCAGTGAGTGTGAACGCGTCGGAGCTTAAACCGGAGGTTGCGAGCTCGAATCCCGTCAAAGGAAAAAAAACCTTTCTGTTCTTGGGTCATGAATGTGTGTTATATTTGTGTATTAATATAATAAAAATCTTAAATGTGTGTAGTGTATAAGATACATTTCCGTTGTCTGGTACCTGTATCACAAGTTCTTCGGATTCTTAGCCCGGGGCCAGATAGACGTGGTGTGAAGCATCCATACATATTATATTATTATTATTGTGTCTCCACGGGCTTATCTACTGAACGTGTAGACACGAGACAAGATTATACGCAAAGCGGAGCGTGTAGACATACTCATACGTGTTAGGAGATTAAGCATTTAGCTGATATAATCGTTTTCACACCACTGCTTCTATCTTAACTTTGCAAAACTATACTGCACGTCATATCGTCGATTTACCTTCACAACTACAACTTTATCTATAAAACTACAACTTTTCAGTAGAGTCAAAAAAACTTAATAAATTTTATTTTATTATGACATGGATTTTGTTTTAAATGCGTTTCAGTTATGTACACTATACATCCAAAAACCATGTCATAATTATTATTAAATATAAAATAATTAAGATTTTTGAATCTACTGAAAAGTTGTAGTTTTATAGATGCGACGTAGTGAAAGTAGAGCGACGATATATCGTCCTTGAATGGTAAATAAAAATTATGATATAAAATAAATATGAATATTTAAAGTTCTAAATGAAACTCAGCCAGTTTTTGGATTGTCAACAGAAAACTGAAGTATAAATATACCATGCTTACAAATTGGAAAAAGTCCGAAATAAAAACGCCGTAGATTTCTCGAAATAAAACAATAAATCCCCAATTGTAATGTGGAATGTCGGCAATACTTTCAACTTTCAAGTACGCAAAGACAAGTCCAAGTTACAATAATTTTATTATTCCGGGTGTTCGTCTCCGGGGGGTCGCGAGCGCCGGCAGACCAGAGTTGTGAACTTCAGTTTGTATCACTTTACATACACTTATCAGCCTAGAGCTCTATTAGGGTGGCTATACACGATACCTACTATTGTAGATACTTGAATATACAATATACAGTTCGTGATGAACGTATGCATCACGAACTGTAGATTGTATAGCATATAATGTGTAAAGCTACTTCCAATTTAACGCACTATTTTTCGTTACATTGCAAACTATAGAAGGGAAACCGTCAAATTGTGAACTGACATTCAACGGATTTCACCTCGCACGCTGATTGATTGAAAGGCATATTCCCGCGCTGCCATAATTGTTTATGTATTTTTTTGTTTGCTGTTGACCGACCTATCAGGGACAGCCTTCGGATATTTAATAATTTAACAGATTGTAATATAACGGATTCACTTCAATAGTTTATAAACTACCGAAAAATTAAACCTTTAAAATTTCCCGACAGTTTGCAATATCGCTAGAACTATTATTAAGAGGAAACACCACGAAATTTTTTCCATACAAAAATAGGGGTCTAGGGGATTTCTATTTCCTCCCAGGATAACACCTCTAGAGTAACAATTTTTTTTCCTGAATATTTATGGATATTGTTTGTACGTCCCTATTTTTTCCTTTTTTTAATGTTTTAATTATTTAAAGAGATATGGACGTTTAAAAAACCTAAAAAAAATGGCCAGACTCTCCGCTATGTTTAAATACCTAGGAAACAGATTTGACTACAATAAACAACAAAATCAAAAAATAGGAACCTAGCTCAATTCTTTTTTTAGCTGATAAAGAAAAAAATATTTAAATCGGTTAAGTTTTGGAGGAGGAAACAGGAATCCCCTAAACGTCGATTTCTGGTAATTTTAATAGGTAATTTCAGTCCAAGTTGCAGTTGTCCCTATCGCGCTAGTGCTGGCTAGCTAAGGCACTGCGAGACAGAAATAGATTTTATAAATACCTATTTTGTATTTCTCTCAACCGTGGTGTTTCCTCTTAACTAATGGTGCTTATAATTTTACGGTGATATATTATATACATACACCACACGGGGATAACTGCTCTGACAAACTACGCTCAGAAACGGTTAGTTATTTTCCAATCGGCATCTTCATTCATGTCAAGGCTATAAAATGATAGAGTTTTTATCGTGTAGACGTAGCAAAATATAAATAAAATCTTATTTGACTGAGATATATTGACAGACTTTCTAGACCTGAAAAATCTGATGTTTCTAAAATTCGAACTCAGAACCTCTGGAGCCAAGCTCTAAACCTGGACCACGATTCACAACAGCATCAAATGTGGAGAATAAAATACCTGTTCGTGTCTTCTCATATATAGAATGTTGAAATATCTTACCTGAAACAAGAAAGAAATCGTTAATATTGATAACCACATTTTTATATAAAAAACACTTACTATATAAAACGTAAATTATGCCGCCTAATGCCTATCCTGTTATTCAGGCTATTATTATTAATTGTATATATCAAAATATGTCATTATTAGTAGATTAATATTTCTAGGCTGTAAATACTGTTATGATGTTTAATCTGTGCTTATATCTATGGATTATCTGTGCGATGTAAAAGGGTCTATGGTCTATGAAATAAAGTCAGTCTTTGTTATAAATCAATACGTGCAGTTTTATTAATAGGTTATGTGCTCAGATTATGCTTGTAAGACTAATAGTTGTGGAAGTAATTAATTACAGTTATATACAGTTAATTACAGTTCGATAGGAATCGATTTTCCTCAAATTAGTGGCAACTGGCAAGTTACTGCGGTGCACGTTTTGTTGAAGTAAAATGGCGACGAACTACATTGTAAATGTGCCTAAGTTACGTGGTAGAGAGAATTACGACGAGTGGGTGTTTGCGGCAGAAAACTTTCTAATACTCGAAGGCATGATGAAGTGTATCAAGCCAGAAAGAATTGAAAGCGGTACTGAAATTACAGTATCGGCCGCTGATGACGCCAAGACAAAGGCGAAGTTAATACTTACAATAGACTCATCTTTATACGTCCATATCAAGACTGTCAAGACTACAAAAGAGCTATGGGAGAAACTCAAGTCGCTCTTTGATGATTCTGGTTTTACCAGAAGGATAAGTCTTTTACGACAATTGATATCCATTCGGTTGGAAAGTTGCAGTTCCATGACATCGTATGTTACGAAGCTAATTGAGACGGGTCAAAAGCTATGTGGGACAGGATTTGCAATAAATGACGAGTGGATCGGTTCGTTGCTGCTAGCTGGACTACCTGAAAAGTATTCACCGATGATCATGGCTATCGAGCATTCGGGGATTCAAGTGACATCGGACGCCATTAAAAGTAAACTTTTAGATATGGAGACCGGAAATGGTAGTAGTCATAATGAAGAGGGCGCATTTGTTGTATCGCGGAATAGCCAACATAAAAAGAAACAAACGAATGGCAACAAAGATGGCTGCCCGAATAAGTCAAATAGTGCCAACATAAGAACTGTCAATGTCAAATGTTTTAGGTGCAAACAAATAGGACACTACCGAACGCAATGTCCAAATAATACTAAAACAAATGCATTCTCAGCTGTATTTTTGAGTGGCAGTTTTAATAAAAAAGACTGGTATATTGATTCCGGTGCAAGTGTTCACTTAACTGCTAACGTGAATTGGATCACGAGTAACTATCGTGAAGTCCAACAAGAAATAATGGTAGCAAATCAGGAAACTGTTTCAGTAACATGTGCTGGCGATGTGAAGTTAGTAACCTTAGTTAAAGGCAGTGAAGTCAATATAAATATTGAAGATGTGTTTTGTGTTCCAAACTTGACAACAAACCTTATTTCTGTGAGCCAGTTGATTCAGAAAGGAAACAAAATAACCTTTACAGAAAATGGTTGTCATATCTACAATAAATGTGGAGAATTAGTTGCTACCGCTTCTTTGACAAATGGTGTCTACAAATTAAACATGAATAAGAGATTAGTAGCGGCAGTGACAACTACAGGTCTCACTTGGCATCGCAGGTTGGGTCATGTTAACAGTGATTGTTTGATAAAAACCAAAAATGCAGTAGACGGAATGAATTTCAATGAAAAAATTAATGTAAGTAAATCTTCTTGTAAAACATGTTGTGAAGGAAAGCAATGTCGGCTACCTTTTGCTAGTAGTAGTACAAAAAGTACTGAATTATTACAAATTATTCACAGCGATTTGTGCGGACCAATGGAGCAGTATTCACTGGGAGGTTCATCCTACTTTCTATTATTTGTAGATGACTTCAGTCGGATGACATTCATTTATTTTTTAAAAAGTAAAAATGAAGCATTCAAATATTTTAAAGAATTTATGGCATTAGCTGAAAATCAAACCAATAGAAAAGTGAAATTTTTCAGAAGCGATAATGGTAGAGAATTTTGCAACTCAGAATTTGATAATTACCTAAAGAAATTTGGAATAATACATCAAACCACAAACCCATACACACCACAACAAAATGGGTTATGTGAAAGGATGAATAGGACAATTATTGAGAAAGCAAAATGTATGCTGTATGATGCCAAGTTACATAAAAAGTTTTGGGCTGAAGCATGCAACACAGCCGTATACTTACACAATCGTACTGTATCTTCAGTTCTGAATGGTAAAACGCCATATGAGCTATGGACGGGATTTAGGCCAGATATAAGTAATTTAAGAATCTTTGGATCTACTGTTATGGTACATGTCAATAAGGAAAAAAGAGCCAAATGGGATAAAAAGTCAGTTGAGTGCATACTTCTTGGTTTTCCCGATAAAACCAAAGGATATAGAGTATATGACCCGATAAAAAGAATAACATTCACGAGCAGAGATGTGATTATCATGGAGAAACAATCAGTCATGGTAGATATTGCATCTGCAGAGAGGGAAAAAGAATGTGTAATTGATGAAAATATTCCAGAAAATATAACATCACAGGATTCAGTGGGGGACACTGATTCAACACTGATGGAAGAGTCATTGACCAATTTATCGGATTCTGACTATATACCTACTGACTATGAAGATTGTTTGGATGCTCAGGGTACAGGTGATGAATTGGTTAAACCTGTCAGAGATAGACATGCACCAGAAAGATACGGTTTTGGTGGTATCTGTTATACAGATAATAATATAGACAATGTAACGGGTCTTACATTTAAACAAGCGTTGGAAGGTCCTGAAAAGAATCAGTGGTTACAGGCTGTGCAGGAGGAATTAAAAAATTATGAGGAAAATGATGCATGGGAGATGGTGGACCATCCCAACAACTCTACTATAGTGTACTATAGTGGGTGCTTAAAAAAAAATTGAGTGTGAAAATAACATGCGTTATCGTGCAAGGTTAGTGGCTAAAGGTTTTACTCAACAACCTGGCATAGACTACAACGAGACTTTTTCACCTGTGGTAAGACATAGTACTTTGCGATTGCTATTTGCTTTGTCCGTAAGACTTGGACTTGATATTATACACTTAGATGTAGTTACAGCATTTCTAAATGGCAATTTGAATGAAAACATTTACATGCAATTACCTGAAGGTTTTAACTGTTCGAATTCTGGTAAAGTTTTAAGATTAAAGAAAGCTATTTATGGGCTGAAACAATCATCAAGAATGTGGTATGATAAGGTAAATACTTGTTTAATTAATATTGGATATTCAAAGTCTAAATATGAACCTTGTTTATATATTAAAAATGATGGTAAAAATAAAATCATAGTTGCATTGTATGTCGATGATTTCTTTTGTTTTTCAAACAATTATAATGAAACTAATAAGTTAAAATCTGCATTAGGTTCTCAATTTAAAATTAAGGATCTGGGGCAAATAAAGCAGTGTCTTGGTATGTCAGTTTGTTATGATAAACAGAAAAGAACTTTAACTTTGGATCAAAGTAATTATATTGATCAGCTGTTACTTAAATTTAATTTAGTTAATTGTAAATCTGTCAATACACCAATGGAGTCTGGATTGAAATTGGCTAAAGATAAAAATTGTGCTAAAAAGTTGCCTTATCAACAATTAATTGGCTGTTTAATGTATCTAGCAATACTTACACGTCCAGATATTTCATTTGCAGTCGGCTACTTAAGTCAGTTTAATGATAGCTACAATAAAGAGCACTGGGCTCATGATAAGCGTGTATTAAGGTATCTCAAGGGAACCAAAGACTATTGTATTAAATATTGCGGGACAGATAATAATCTTAATGATGATATTGTGGGTTATGTAGATGCAGATTGGGGTAATGACATGATGGATAGAAAATCCTATACAGGATTTTGTTTTAATCTCTCAGGTGGAGTAATATCTTGGGGAAGTAGAAAACAAAAGAATATTGCATTATCAAGCACTGAGGCTGAATATATAGGAGTATCAGAATGCTGCAGGGAGGCTATTTATCTAAGAAATTTAAATAAGGAATTGACTGGTAATCTACAGTGTATTTTAATTTTTAATGACAATCAGACTGCTCATAAGTTGTTGTATAACCCAGTCTTTCACAATAGATCAAAACATATTGACATTAAATATCATTTTGGTAGAGAATGCATTAATAGTAATATTGTTAAAGTAGAATATTTAGAAACGGAAAATATGCCTGCAGATATTCTGACAAAATCTTTGTGTTATGTAAAACATTTTAAATTCCTAAAACTGTTAGGAATACAACAAAAGGAATGTTGACTTATTTTGATATAGTGGGGGTATTAATTGTATATATCAAAATATGTCATTATTAGTAGATTAATATTTCTAGGCTGTAAATACTGTTATGATGTTTAATCTGTGCTTATATCTATGGATTATCTGTGCGATGTAAAAGGGTCTATGGTCTATGAAATAAAGTCAGTCTTTGTTATAAATCAATACGTGCAGTTTTATTAATAATTATTATGAGTTTATTGAGACCCTATTCAGAATGCACCGTAAAGTAACGTAAACGAATAACAATTGTATAAAAAACATGACAACGTTAATGCAATTGACAATCGATTACTTTATGTAGGCGACGCACTACACCTTTCTAAGAATATATCAGTAATCATAAGATTATATAAATATTATTTAGAGTGTTAAATAAACTTATTGTGTTCTGAGATTAAATAAATATAGTTTTCTGTTGTATAAGCCTATAAATTGTAAGCTTAAACTTTTGTTTAAATAAAGTCGTGTTGTCGGATTCTTCAAACGTATGCGGTTACACTGAGCCGACACCCTGGAAGTCCAGCAAAGCAGTCGCACCAACGCACGCGCAAGTGACACACGTTTGAATTATCCCTCGCACATATTCTGTCCAACACCGCAGTTTTAATTCCATCCCTTATAATCGCTGGTCCATTCGAACCGGATCTAACTAGAACTGTTGAACTCTTGTTATGTATCGTACGCCAAATAAGTTTTTGTCTAATAAATCCCGCGTAAAATTAATTGACAGACTCGAAAGTGCTTCGGAACAAGTGTTAACGCGTGACCGCGAACAATTTAAAATGTCAAAATCGGAATGTGCATGTGATAAAAGTGCAACAAATGAAATGTCATGTAAATCGTCGTCTTCCCAAATTAGACGCAAACAGCTGGAATTAGCAGCAGCCGAGGAAAAAGCTAAAATTGCTTTGGAGCTTATCGATAAGCGGCTCGAATGTGACTTAGCCATGGTCGATAATGCTTCATATTTTAGCAAGCCTGCTAGCAACGACGGGAGTCAATGTAACGTGAAGCAGTGGCTGGAACAGAGTAACGTACAGTCGCCACCAGTGGCGGCAGCAACGGCGACGGAGGCAGCGCCGGCACCTAGCGCAAACTGCGCACCTAGCTGCGCCCCCGCTCCACACGCCGACGGTATAATTCAGCTGGCTCACACACTCAAGAACATAATGACCTCCACGTCCCAGCACCATCAAGATGAACGACTACTCACACGGTTGTCAACACCGCGAGATTTACCGATATTCAGTGGTGAATGCTTCGAATGGTTGCATTTTCGAAGCGCATATGATGAATCCACACAGGTATGCCAATTTAGTGATTCTGAAAATTTATGGCGACTACGCAAAGCGCTCCGCGGCGAGGCCAAGGAAGCCGTCACCGACCTACTGATCGGCGGCACCTCACCAGCTATTGTAATGGAAGCATTGGAGCTCAGGTTTGGACACCCAGATTTAATCGTTCAACAGCTGACGGCGCAGATGAAAAAGCTATCGCCACTCTCAAGTAATTATCAGAATGATATAATTAACTTTTCTATGAAAGTAAATAATTGTGTTGCGACGCTGAACTCACTCAATCAGCATGATTACCTACGCAGCCCAGAATTACTGACGGCAGTCGTCACAAAGTTGCCTAGTGTTTTGATTAGCAAGTGGTCAGACTATGCTTACGATAAGCTAGCTAGCAACGTTTCAAAACTACAACTACTAGCCACATTCTTAAAACGTGAAGCTACTGTGGCCTCAATAGTCGGCGTTACACATCTTCGGGACAGCCGTAAACCCGACCAGGTGCCACATGGACGAACGAAACCGGATGAGAAGCAAAGGCAACCTATGTACTATAATCGGCCTGTGCTTACGACGATGGCAACCAGAGCCGCTCGACCGACGTCGTCGAAATTATGTTTGTTTTGCTCAAAATCTGCCCATCCACTAACTGAATGTCGATATTTCAGACGAGCAATGAGAAAAGATAGATGGAGATTTGCAAAAGCAAAAAACCTATGTTTTTGTTGCTTATTGGAGCGACACAATAATACCGCATGTCCTGCACCTTTATGCGACATCGACGACTGTGGATTGTCGCACAATCGCCTTCTACACTTCAAGAAGCCTGCAGTCGACACCGTGGCTACAATGATGGATGCGACCACCCACGAGTCGCAGGTAGCTGACAGCGAGTCGTCATTATCGGCACGCGGCGAAACCGTGGCCCACATGGCTGCCACCCAGCGCGAGCCGAGCGACGATGCCGCCGACAGAACTCAAGGACCGCGAGCGAATTGTGAAGTGCTACTAAAAGTGGTAAAAGTAAATCTAAGTGGCCCAAAGGGCACGGTGAGTGCGTATGCATTGTTAGACGACGGTGCATCCATATCTATAATCGATAAGGACTTGGTAAGTGAATTAGGTTTAATAACTTCTCAGTCTAGCCCTGTTAAATTTATTGATGCTTTCGGTATCGAAATATTTCAATCTGATGTACCTAAAGTTACTGCTAATATAAGTGGCATATTTGAAAACAAAAGTTTTGATGTAACATTACGTGTAGTGAATAACTTTAATTTGCCAAAACAAGATTTGTCAATAGTTAAAACTTTGCAATGTAATCATTTGTTAAAAGTTAAAGATGATGTTTGTGATCAATGTGTAGTGCCTCGACTATTGATAGGTGAGGATAATTATTATCTTATCGCTCCTCATGAAATTCTGCAAGGTAACAAGCAGGAACCTTATGCTACGAGATGCCTACTAGGCTGGTCTATTCATGGCTGCATCGGTCTCACTCACACTTCCATGAACGGTCATACTTTTCATCTCGCTCACGATGAGGAACACGATACTGACATCACAGAATTAAACAATTTAATTAAACAATCTTTTGAACTAGACTCGATCGGAATTTCAACCTTACGCCGCGAGAATACGGCACATTTGAGAGCAGTACGTATTTTAGATGATACTGCACGGAATATAGGTAATCAATGGGAAGTAGGTCTACCTTTCACAAAAGACCAATTAGTATTTCCAAATACGTATGATTACGCGCGAAATAGACTAAATAGTTTAGTTAAAAGGTTTAGGTCTGACGTCACGTACGCTGAGAAATATCGCTGGGAGATGAAAAGGCTCTTTGATAACGGCTACGCTCGTGAAATAGGCGTCAAGGAATACACACCGAGTCATACTTGGTACTTGTCACATTTTGGAGTACAGAACCCAAACAAACCCGACAAGTTAAGATTAGTATTTGATTGTGCAGGTAAAGTAAACAACGTATGTTTAAATGATTTTCTTCTTACAGGACCAGACCTGTACAATTCACTATTAGGTATTATGTTACGTTTTCGCGAACATAGAATAGCGCTAACTGCTGATATTAAGGATTTTTTTGTTCAAATCAAAATAAGATCAGAAGATCAAAATGTTTTCCGTTTTCTTTGGCAAGAAAACGCCGAGGATGATGTGAAAATATGCGTAATGCAAACTTTGCTTTTTGGAGCTACTTGCTCACCGTTTGTCGCACAATACATAAAAAATAAAAATGCGATTAAATACATAGACGAATGTCCAGAGGCCGTTCACGTAATATTAAACGACCATTATATGGACGATTGTTTACATTCATGTGACAGCGAGGACAAAGCTATTCAATTAATACGCGAAATAACTGAAATACATAAATCAGGTGGTTTTGAGATAATGCGCTGGTCCAGCAACAGTAAACACGTGCTGCAGACCGTACCGCACGCGGCGCTGGCGCCCGCTGCTATCGCATTACAACACGGAGCTACGAACACAGCTGAGCGCACTCTCGGTTTGATGTGGCATCCGAGCGAAGATTTGTTTAGTTTTAAAATAGCTTTAGATCGAATTTTGCCTGGCATTTTAAATGGAACTCAGGTACCTACTAAAGCTCAAATGTTAAGCATTATAATGTCCGTTTACGATATTCACGGTTTTCTTTCTCCGTTTATAATTAAGGGTAAAATTATTTTTCAAAATGTACATCGCAGTGGAGTCGAATGGAATTGCCGCATCCAAGCCGCGGAGCACACTTTATGGCTCAGTTGGCTCAAAGATTTGAAGTGTCTAAGCTCACTTAAAATTCCGCGATTCCATGGCAACGCGCACGAGTGGACACATTGTTACTCGGCGGAACAGATGTTAACTGATGACATTAAAAGAAATGTAGGCGAGATAGTAAACAAACAAATGCATATTTTTTGTGACGCTTCGTCTAAAGCTTACGCTGCTGTTATTTATTGGCGTTATACACGTGCCGACGGGCGCGTACTAATTAGTTTTGTCGCTAGTAAATCTAGGGTGAGCCCATTGAAGCCGACTTCAATTCCGCGACTAGAACTACAGGGTGCTCTTTTAGGTGCGCGACTCGCAGAAGCTATACTGCGCGAATACAAAGGTCCCGGTCGCCATAATAAACGTTATTTTTGGACGGACAGTAGCACAGTCCTTCAGTGGATTCGAAGCGATCCTCGTAACTACAAACCATATGTAGCCCATCGACTTGGTGAGATCGACTCACTCACGAAAGCATGTGAATGGCGCCACGTGCCTACCGCGAACAACGCCGCTGACGCGGCCACTCGAGAAGACGCGCCTCCGTTAAGGTACTCAAGTGACTGGTTCCAAGGTCCCTCGTTCTTGAGACATCCTGAAGGTCAATGGCCTAAGGACCGGAAGTTTACGAAGACATTAGAGGACGCAAATAGCGAAAAATGTACGGTTCATTTAATAGTTGATAATAAATCGACAATGTCTTTGCCTAATGAAAATAATATCTCTAATTGGCTCACTCTAGTACGCGCAACGGCTAGGGTATTGTTGTTCATTAGAAGATGTCAAAGGAAGAAATGCCTACTTGACACTCTTCTAATGAAGGAGGCAGAAGACATGCTGCTAAAGAAATGTCAGAACGATTGTTTTCATGCGGACATATCATTATTGAAACAAAATAGGTCCCTGTCACGCGATAGTCGCTTGCTACAACTAACCCCTTACGTAGACGAGTCCGGTCTCATGCGTGTAGGCGGTCGTGTGGAGGCTGTCGCTGGCGTCGAACTTAACATGCGAAGACCTGTTATTTTAGAAGGAAAACATAGAATAACACGTATGCTGGTAGAATATTTTCATAGACAAGCACTCCACAGTGCAAACGAACTCGTCGATAATAACTTAAGACAGCGTTATTGGATCTTAAAACTTAGGCCGACAGTTCGTGCCGTCGCGTCCCATTGTCTGTTCTGCAGATACAGGCGCGCGACACCGCAGCCTCAGCGTATGAGCGACTTACCTGCAGCTCGGCTGCAACACAATAGACGTCCATTTAGTTACACCGGAGTAGATTTTTTCGGGCCACTAGAGGTTACCGTTGGCCGAGGAAAACAGAAACGTTACTGCATGCTGTTTACTTGCTTAACTATTCGAGCAATACACATCGAAGTGACGGAAAGTTTAACAACTGACTCCACAATAATGGCATTAAGACGGATGGCTGCTCGTCGAGGCATGCCGCAGGTCATTATCTCAGATAACGGCACAAACCTTCGCGGTGCTGACGCGGAGCTGAGACGCAGTTTGTCTGAGCTAGATCAGGAGGCCATACGGGAGGCAGGAACTATACGCGGCGTCCAATGGAAATTCATACCCCCGGGGGCCCCAGAGATGGGGGGAGCATGGGAGCGCATGATCCGAACGGTCAAGTCCTCCTTAAAGATAGTATTAAAGCAACGTGCACCTCACACTGAAACTTTGTTAACCGTTTTAGCCGAAGTCGAGTCGTTAGTGAACAGTCGACCTATTACTTACGTTTCAAATGATCCACAATATCCCGAGGCTCTGACGCCTAACCATTTTTTAATCGGTTCCTCATCGTCAATTCCACAATTCGGTAAATATGATAATTCGGATCTACATTTGAGAAAGCGATGGCGGGTAGCACAGCGCCTCACTGACATGTTTTGGGCACGATGGATTAAAGAATATTTGCCAACCTTATTACCACGCCAAAAGTGGACTACTGAGTCTAGGCAGTTACAGGTTAACGATTATGTCGTCATTGTCGAACCTAACTTAGAGCGAAACTGCTGGCGGCATGGAATTGTGAGCGCGACCCACGCGGGCCGCGACGGACGAGTCCGTGTCGTCGACGTGCGCACACGCGCCGGCGAGCTGCGCAGACCTGTGACGCGCGTCGCCCTACTAGCACCACAGAATGATAGTAGTGCTAACTAGTTAGCACTAAGGAGGCAGATTGTAGGCGACGCACTACACCTTTCTAAGAATATATCAGTAATCATAAGATTATATAAATATTATTTAGAGTGTTAAATAAACTTATTGTGTTCTGAGATTAAATAAATATAGTTTTCTGTTGTATAAGCCTATAAATTGTAAGCTTAAACTTTTGTTTAAATAAAGTCGTGTTGTCGGATTCTTCAAACGTATGCGGTTACACTGAGCCGACACCCTGGAAGTCCAGCAAAGCAGTCGCACCAACGCACGCGCAAGTGACACACGTTTGAATTATCCCTCGCACATATTCTGTCCAACACCGCAGTTTTAATTCCATCCCTTATACTTTAGTTTACGGAACTATCAAATGTTACCGCTTGGGTTACTGATCAGTAGTTTAGGCGCTACGGTGAAACAAGTTATGTATATTACACCCCTCCTTTTGGCTTCGCCGTAGTAGGGTAAAAAGATTTGTATTAAACCAAAACCTATGAAAAGCGGGTAAAAGCAATCTCCCTACTAGTAACGATGCATTTTCGTGTACCATTCTTTGTAAGTCGGCTAACTAAGTTATCTCTAGATTTTTGGACAACCCCGTTCATTCCGGACTGTTCCAGAATAAATGTTCCATTTTGGTTCATAAATTCAAGCGACAGTGCGCCTCGGGGGAGGCTGCAATATGGTCCGATCGGCCGTGTTGAGTCAATTACGGTCGCCGTCGCGCCCGTCCATATCAACCTTATCACTATGACAATAAGGTTCAACACTTTGCAAGCGACCGGACGCGCTCGACGCCGGTTATTACTATGGCAATAAAGTTCATATTAGCGGTACACCGGGGCCACGTCACGGCGTCACGGCGTCACGTCACGCTTAATCATTTCTGTCACGTCACTTCGTCAGGCCGACCCTCGACAATGTTTTTACTCTGCCGGCTGCCAAAATAACATAACTGGCATAAAAAGGAAAGCCTTGTCGGGTTCCATTATCCGCTTTTGTAATACATTCTGCCTCCTTTCTCTGCACCATAAACGCCATTTATACATAATATGTAGTATATCAGGAATATATTATGTATAAACATACATGCTGAGATTGTCTCCATCATATAAGGGATTTAAAACAGTGTTCATGATAGACTCTTTTACTATAAACATTGTCATAACTGACTAGTTCGTCAATGATGCAGTTTAGGCTGTCAATTGCTACTATTATTGGAAAAGTATATCCACGTATTTGGTCCACGCTTGGGCTAAAACGTAGCCATGTTATCCAAATGTGCCAAATTTTATCTGAATCTGTTTAGTAGTTTTAGCGTGAAAAGGAGCTAACACACACCTTTGGCCAAGCAGGAACATTTGAAAGTTCCGTAAAGTATTCGATCGTCAATTTTATTGGCGCAGTAATGCTTTTCATACAATTGAAGACATGAATGAATGAAGGTGATATGAATGTGAATGACGGTTCTTAAGTTATTTATTTTAATATTTGTAAAAAAATACATTTTTAGAATGAGAAAAGGTAGTATAATCATATTCCCAAGTTATAGGATAGGGACTGTTCTTTATACACATGTTTCTTAGTGATGCGAGTGTGAAAATTTCATTTAAAACTTCAGTATTTTACGTGTGGCAAGACTTACAAAGACTTAACTCCTAACGGTTGAATGTTTTTAATGATTTCTTTTGTACGGTTACAGGTGAATTCAAAAATATTTTAGAATTACAACTAACTGACCGGTGCCCACTTCGTTGAACATACAAACCGTTTAAACCTTCCCTGGACTTCCACGAATATTTCAAGACCAAAAACTGCCGAATCGGTGCAGCCGATCTCCAGTTTTAGCGAGACTAACGAACTGCAATTCATTTTTATTTATAAGAAGAAGAAGATTAGACCCGCAGCGCCGCTGCTGCCAGTACGTAAACACCGAGGCGTAGTTTGCCGGGACTGCTAATAATATGTAAAATAATGTTTAATTCCAAAAGGAAATACGGTCCAAGCTCGAAGTACGTAACTAAGTTAGGTCGCGGCAACCGGTGCGCGAAATCTTCAACGGGCCACTTAACATAATTCCAACCAAACAGACCTACAGACTACACAGTCAACTTCGCGTTTAACGGGAAACACTACGGGCTAGAGAAGTACAAGATAGATCTATTGCTGTCTCGCAGTGCCCTAGCTAGCCAGCACTAGCGCGATAGAGACAACTGCAGCTGGATATGAAATTACCTATTTAAAGTACAAAAAATCGACGTATAGAAGACCCCTGTTTCCTCCTTCATTTTAAGCTAAGAAAAGGCTATATCTATATAATATGTTCCTGTGTTTTGATTTTATTATATAAATTCTTAAATCTTTTCTACACGTAATAAAAAAGAAACTACGCTTAAAAACCGACTTCAACAACTAAGAGCATAGTTTCAAGTCAGCGTGTTGTTCTGTTGTTCTTTTACCTGACACCGACATAAAAGAACAGACACAATTGAGAACCTCCTCCTTTTTTCGAAGTCGGTTACAAAGCGAGCAATCAAAATTTACCTACGTTCTATTTCCAGTTTATTATATATATTAGATGGTAATTTCCAAAGGCAATCTCGCCACAGACGTGCAGTATTTATAGACCCAAATAGAGATTTTGTTTCGAATCAACTAGCACCTGACTTATTTGTAGACGTAAGTAGATAAGATGTGCGCCCTCCAGATTAGCGTTGAGCTTGCTGATTGCTGATACGACTGAAGCCACGTCTCATTGCACTTACACCCGGTTTCTGAAAGGCTGATCAAGTCGTCGGCCAGCTAACATATGAGTTAACAACCTGTGGCAGGTACTGCTAGCGCCGAAATGCATCGCGCTATTGAAGTTTTCTAAATCCAGCGCTACTACAGCGTTTTTTTTTTTAATTTTTTTAACTAATTTTTTAGCCAAAAACGATAAAAAAATTTGTTTACTTTTTACCTTTTCTTATTTTTTGCCGCAAGAATAACGAAAAAGCAAAAAAGGTTTTTTTTTTTTAATTTTTGTAAAAATAATTAAAAAAATACATTTCTAGAACACGAAAAGGTAGTATTATCATATCCCAAAGTTATAATGACTGTTCTTTTTACACCCGTTATATATACAACATCTGAAAACTAGTACCATCGGTCGGAGATCTCCCTTTGGGGCTTCCACTAGTATTCAACCAAAAACAAAACAAATTCACCCAACCCAATCTGAACGCTTATTGGTGAACACCACTCGCAGCAACATCGGTCACTCGCTACGTTCGCCAATAAGCGATCTGAATGGCTTGTTAACTGAATTATAAGGTAATCGACGATTTGATCAGCTTTTCAGAAACCGGGGGTAAGTTTGCTAATTTAATTCCACAGAGCTGGAATGTCGCCAGAGGTTATACTATACTGCTACACCGCTCATCAACATTATTAGCATGCCGTACCTCTACAGCTTAAGATATAGAATGTTTAAGGTATAGAAAGACAGACAGTATACATAGTACCTATGTCAAAGGTATAGTATGTGTAAGGTTAATGTACGGTGTCTCATATCACACCATAGTATTTTTACATAGTATTTCACTTCACACAATCATTACGCGTTTGTAAACAGCAGACACCGCGCGGGAAAATTAAAAAGATAATTAATCGGGAAAACATCGGTTTTATTAGACAAACAGATTTGGTATGTTTAAGGTATAGTATGTTTTTAAGATATAATATGTTTAATATATAGTATGTTTAAGGATATAATATGTTATACAGTCAATCCGATCCCGTACCTACTAAGTACTCGAAGAACTTGTGTTGCCGAGGCCCGAGCAGAAAAGATTTGGCATACGGATAGTTCTTAACCTGATTTAACACAGGCTATGTGCTTTTGTTCTACGAGGATTACTTAAATGAATCACAAGTGCGTTCGGTAAAACTATATATATGTTACCGGCCAAACCCGAATAAAGGACAAACTAGTTTTGCCTAGGCTCAAATAGTTCTTCCTATACGAGATAGGATTAACCAGTATAGCCTAGTCCAAACTAATTTATTATAAGCCCGATAGGATAGATCAGTTTAGACTAGGCCAAATTAGTTGATCCTCATATAGATACGCACACTCTAGGATAAATTGGTATTTCTTAGTCTTAACATTAAAGTATATCAAGAAAGTCAAAATAAATAGACAAACTAAATAAAATACGCCGTAATTGGAAAAATAATCATTTTTATTAAACTACGAGTATAATGATACGTCGTTAAGTAATAATACGATCAATCAAACTATAATCTACTAAATCCCCTATAAAAATTAGGTTGAGTATGGCTGATCTAGTGTAATGTAAATGTGTTTGTTGAATAAATTATTATTATTATATAAAGTATAGGGGGAAAACATAGACCGCTCTATGCGAAATGTATATGAAATCCTGCGGATTTTTCTTTTGCGCTAACGAAATCGCGCCTAGTTATAAACACATAGCCAACTAGAAAACTCATTCACAGGTAATTTCGTTATCTTCACGAACTTTTTCATTAACTTAGTTCCCCGAGATATTTTCAGTCGAGTCGTGAGAAGTAGCGGTAGTGTTAGTGGGGTAATTACATGGGTACTAAAATAACTACAATTTCTTTTATATCGGCCGCAGTCAGCGCTCTAAGTGCAGTCTGACTGTCGGAAAATATCAGGATATCTTTGTGGGCTAGTGCCATTTCTTGACTCTTTAGCGCGCAGCCAATTATAGCAAAGATTTCAGCCTGAAATACAGTGCAAAACTTCTAAGCAGGCATATTTGCCTATTGAGGGCTTTCCACCGTAGAATCCAGCTCCCGCTCGGTTGTCCATCCTGGATCCATCTGTGAACCATACAATGTCATTCGGGTGGACTTCCACTAGAACCTTTCCTTCCCAGTCCACCCTGGTAGGTATGAGAACTTGATAGAGCTTCGAAAAGCACCTTAGTCATGGCGTCTGATGGCATAGCCGTGACCGGTGTTTCTAATACAGAGGCATCTAGCTGTCTCATCAGGGTGGAGGCTTATCTCGTCCTGTCCTCTTTCCTACCAACAATAATATTAAGTACCTAATATCTGAAAACCGTCGAAAACAAAATTCTTAAAAAACTTCGGTAAGTGACATGAGAATTCGCGTGTCATTTAGCGAACCTATATCGAATCCCATACATTGTTTTTGAACTTTCGCTATTAAGCGATGGCATCTTGATTCAGGTTTGGTTACAACAAAACCGGCCACCGACACTGAAATCGGTGTAGGAACTATTACCTGGAGTATTCACAAAGAATAGAATTTCAATGAGAAGTAGAAACAGTATTCGTACTAGGAATTCGCGATTGCCCTTTTGAAATGTAAACTTATTTAAATGAGAAGAAAAGTTTCTTACTCAAAAGCATAATATAAAAACCGAATATTTTCATAAGAAATAACACTCACAACGGGTAACATTTTCTCCGTATATGTACAGTTGGGACGAGCGCGTTGTATAAGCTTTGAACCTTACTGTCATGGGAATGAGGTCGAATTATGATGAATCAGATATGTCGTCGGCTGTACATACTTATCCCTATCTCGGAACTTAAGCACGTCTTAATTGGAACAAGTTCGGGGAATTCCCGAGAGCGGGAGGTACAGTCGCGTAGATGACGTACAAGTAACCAATACATATATTAGGCATAGACTAATAATATTATACTATTAATAATTACATAACTCATTAGCTATTTAATGTTGTCTTATAAATTTACATTAGACAATACACATATACAGCACCATTGAATATCTAACCAAATAAAAAATGTGTAAATAAATTTATTATTAATTTGGGTGTTTAAAGTTTCTAATTATATTGGGTGCGGATATAGTAAAATTCTACTGTACAAATATATTACACTAATGTACTATATTGCGCGTTCGTGGCCTATAAGTTGACCGTTGATTGACACTCGAAAGGGTGCAGGTTCGATTCCCAGGTTGTGGCAATGCGACTTTTTAGATCTCATGTATAATGTAGTACATGAGATCTAAAAAGTACGTAGTTTATATTATTATACAAACATAATTTATATAAACATTATTATTTTATATGTGTAATGTATATTATTTAGATTTTAAGTTAGATATTTATATAACGTTGGGTTAGGTTGTCTGTAAGCAGTAAGACCGCTCTTATTGCTGTATTTGATTATTATTGTATGTGTTTATATGTTTTAATGTACAAACGCTCTAACCTTTTTCGACCAGTCATTCCTCTGGACTGGGCCGACTATATTGCTAGAAAGCCGTATGTGCTGGGCAAACATCAAAAATCCACATGTCCCAGTCACTACAGTATTTAAAGAGCGGGTACTTCGCTCGGAGAATACTGTACAAATCCTTCAATGCAAAAGCCTACTTTTAACCTTGTTTCCGTACTTGTTTTGTTACGAGTATACCGTTTGAGTGTGACACCCTAAAATATTCATCAGTTCAGTGGGTTTTTTGCGGTTATTTACTGGCTATCCTGGTTACAAAGAAGTTGCAGTGACAACTACATAGAGGGCCAATTGCCATTTTTTTTTAAAGATTGCTCCTATCAATATAACTTCGACTGTACTTACACGAGAGTCAGGACTCGGGGTAAAGTAGAGTTAGCGATAACTTTACACTGACTGCCGCTCGTGGCATAACTTCCACGTAACTTTGCTATTTTTTCATGTAAATTTATTCCACAGTTGCATAATTTAACAACAATTAAAGTTTGTGAGGAGCTGCGATATTATAAGTTTTCAGTTTACATCAATAAAACTAACAGTATTGAAGAATTTGTTGGATAGAGAGAGTTCACACGGAGACGCGACGAGACGCAGCGCGCATTATTGAAATGGTGATACAAAATTACGACCTCCGTAGCAGAGTGGTTGAGCGCGTTGGTGCTCGAGCGGGAGGTCGCGGGTTCGAATCCCGCCGAAAGTACAAAAAAAAATTCAATGTTTCTGGGTCATGGATGTGTATTATATTTGTGTATAATATACTTTTATTTAGTTTATTTATTCAGTCGTTTCGACTCACGGCTAGGGAAATTGATTTATTCAATATCGAATTATGCAGTTTTAGTTATAATCGAAATCGTGAGCTATCTCCCGTCGTTTTGGATATCGTCTACCATGCCCTTTATATTCACCTTGTAGTACCAGATAAAGTTTAAATGGCTATCTTAGAAGCCGCACCGCGTGATGTCTCGGTGTAAGCGGACCCTTAACGAGCAACTAACCCTCTCCCTGCGATCGTCCCGGCGCTGTGCGACCATGAAACGTTTAGCACTTCCGCCTTAGAGCTTCTGATGTTAAGCTGAGTATTTAAATTAAACTGGTTTTTATGACAAAGTGATTAACATGGAGATGAAGACATTATCTTTGTTCAACGTAGCACGGGATAAGACAGACGTATATTATGTTATTCATTTATGTATAACAAATTTATGACATTTATGTATATAATACTGTACTAGATAGACTACAATATTGTATTTATTGCATAAAATAAACCGTTATATAAAAATCAATTTCTGTTCGTTAGTCTCGCAAAAACACGAGATCAGATGAACTGATTCGGCTATTTTTGGTCTTGAAATATTCGTGGAAGTCCCGGGAAGGTTTACGCGGTTTCCATGCTCAACGAAGAGGGGCACGGGACAGCTAGTTAGACCTGATTCATAATGCAATCGCTATTATCACTTACGAAGTTCGAAAACAAAACGTATTTTACTAACGATTTTGATTCAACTTCGATCGTGCCGCGTACTTCCGAATAAATTTTTGTTTATTTTGATTCTCAGTCGATTGATCGCCTGTTCAATACAAACAAACAAAATGTTTCCTTTTTATAATATTAGTATATATAGGTATATATATAAAAAGTACGTTTAGTCGTAAACGGAAGCCCGGATACGCCCCGTCACCTTAAACCTCGTTAGCGTTTTATTCGCCGATAAAAAGTATCCGAAAATAAACTTTACTCCCGACTTATTATCCGGCCGGCCGGTTATTACGACGGAGATATAAACTACGAGGGTTAATGCTGCAGGGATATGGATGCGTTTTCAATTTCACTAGCGAATGAGCGGTTTCGGAGGTTTATGTAGGACATTTCTAAAAGTGTTAGTAACTAACCGATTTGGAAATAAAAGATTTTTCATTTTCCTTTTCATTATGTTTGTTTTTGTCTATCCATTAGCTGAAGTAGTGAAATAAAACCCCCGATAAATGCGCTAGCTAAAACTGAAAGAATTGTTCCAATGGGATCAGTATTTAATGATATTAGGGCGTTCAAGCTAACTCTTCAACTTTATTATATAAAGTACAGATTAGAAAAATTGGGGCTTTTTCTCTCTGTTTTTCTCTTTCTAGCTATCGCTCTCTGTATATCTATCTATTTATTTATTTATTATCTCTCTCTCTCTTACTATCTCTCTCTCTCTCTCTCTCTCTCTCTTACTTTCTCTAGCTATCTCTCCCATTCCACGTTAAAAAAGGGCATATAGAAAGCCGCAGCTCAGCAAGCTGAATCCTAATAATTCAGCTCTTTGTTTAAAAACATATAATTCTCGTAGCTCGTAGCTCTCGTAGAGGTGCTACGGCGCTACGAACATCACGTAGCAATGCGACTACACAAATTATATTCTAGCTTAGTTATATTTTGTGAATAAATATATTTCTTTGTTTTGTTCAACTTTACGACAATTTTTTGGTAATTAATGTAGTTAAGTGTCTTATCATCGAGCTCTGTAGCCTCGTTAGTAGTGAACGTGTCTTATCTCAATATTTAGAGGATTTTTGGCTTGGAATTAGAATTGGCTGTATATTGTCGTTATCAATCGTTTATTGTCATTAAATAATACAACTGTTTGCTTCTAATTTTTATCGTGTTTCAAGATCGAAGGTGCCTCTTTTTCGTCTAATCGGCATGACGCAGCGTTTAGTACCAGCGCTGAAGCAGTTACTTTTTGCGATTGCGACTAAGTAAATAGAACTTTGCTCTAATACAAAACTTCTTTTTTAGGAAATGGCTCCTTGGTGGAATGGTGATTTGCCAATGTCAGAGTGTGTTGAATACGAAACTGTTTTATGAAGAAACAAGGGGTCTAATACAAGACATTTGAAAATCGAACAGAATTGTCAAATGTCACATTTGAAACTTGACATTGCGGTGTACCGCAATATATACTTAAAACACAGATTTATTAGCCCCCGACGCAAAACGGGGTATTATAAGTTTGACGTGTCTGTCTAAATGTGTCTGTCTGTGGCATCATAGCTCCAAAAAGGTTGATCCGATTTAAATGCGTTTTTTTTGTTTGAAAGGTATATCAGTCGAGAGTATTCTTAGCTGTTTGGTGGAAATCGGTTCAGGTCTTTAAGGTAATCAGATCGTTTGCTAGGTGTGATAGGAATGCTAAGTCGAAGATTTTTTTGATTTGGATTTGGATTAGAGTCTTCAAAAGGTATTGGGAGAAGCCGATAGGAACATCGGCATAGGCGCAAAGGGAGTTGTAGTAGCGCAACTGCTATTTACAGTGCATATTTTCCGTCGCAACCACAAAAAAAACTGTCGTCGGAACGTAGCTTTATCTTTCGTTAAAATTCAGCGGTGCAAGGTGCGATAGAAGTTAGATTTACGAAATCTCTATTCCAGGTCGTGCTCCACCGCCCACGCCGGCTGCTCGTAAACTACTTAACTTAAACCATACGGGAGTTACAGGAGGGAGAGCATACAGCTCTTTGACTTTACTATTTAAATTTCTTATTTTAATACTAACTAGCTGTTCTCGCTACTTCGTTCGCGTGGTTTTTGAGTGACTTAAACCGTTTATGCAGCGCACGCAACGAAAGTCCCCAAATGTGAATAATTTTCCCCGTTTTTGCAACATTTCTCTCTGACGCTTCGCTCCTATTGGTCGCAGCGTAATGTTATATAGCCTAAAGCCTTTCTCTATAAATGGACTATCCAACAAAAAGAGAATTTTTCAAATCGGACCAGTAGTTCCTGAGATTAGCGCGTTTAAACAAAGAAACTATTCCGCTTTATAATATTAGAATAGATAATTTTCACCGTTTCTGCAACATTTCTCACTGACACTTCGCTCCTATTGGTCGCAGCGTAATGTTATATATCCTAAAGCCTTCCTCTATAAATGGACTATCCAACAAAAAAATAATTTTTGAAATCGGACCAGTAGTTCCTGAGATTAGCGCGTTTAAACAAACAAACTCTTCCGCTTTATAATATAAGAATAGATAATTTTCCCCGTTTCTGCAACATTTCTCACTGACACTTCGTTCCTATTGGCCGCAGCGTAATGTTATATATCCTAAAGCCTTCCTCTATAAATGGACTATCCAACAAAAAAATAATTTTTGAAATCGGACCAGTAGTTCCTGAGATGAGCGCGTTTAAAAAAACAAACAAACAAACTCTTCCGCTTTATAATATTAGTATAAGATATTAATGCCACTCGGGGAGCGTCATGTCCATCTCTTTTTTGGTTTATTTTTATACAAAGTGTTTATGATTAAAAGATTGTTGTCCATTATTATTTGTATTTATTCATTAATGCCACTGTACTGAAACACTAAAATGTGCAGGTTTGAGGAGTCCTAGCAAAAGACGTTAAAGAGGCAAACACAACGGCCGTTTGTCCATACAGAAATAGAGGTCTACGTGCCTCCTGTTTCCTTCCTGGATAATGGGAGTAGACATGGGCGCCGAGCAAAATTTTCCAGCGGCGGCGCGCCGACAGCACATGGTCGGCGCGGCGTGGAAATAATCATTGTCAGCAGTCGCTGCGGCGCAAAATTTATACAAATATTAGTGCAACGACACCACGAAAACTTCGCCGCGTATGTAAACATACTATCGACGTCATTCGACGACCTCCGTAGCGCAGTGGTTGAGCGTGTTGGTGCTCGAGCGAGAGGTCGCGGGTTCGAAACACGCCGAGAGAACAAAAAGTTTTCATTGTTTCTGGGTCATGGATGTGTATTAAATTTGTGTATAATATAATAAAAATCTTAAATATGTGTATAGTATAAAAGTATTAAATATATTTCCGTTGTCTGGTACTTGTAACACAAGTTCTTCGGATACTTATCACGGGGCCAGATTGACGTGGTGTGAAGCGTCCATAGATATTATTATTATATTATTATTCGGCGTGCTGGTAGTAGGAATTATCAGTAGTAGGAAAAAACGTCACGATTTGTATCCGGCGGCGCAGTCCAAAAACCGGCGTACCCGGCGCGGTGCCCGTGTCTTCGCTAGAGTAACAATTTTTTCCTGAATATCTATGTATACTATAACGTCCCTATTTTTCTATAAATCAATTATTAAAAGAGATATGGACGTTATGTTACCTGTAAAATATAAATATAGGACCAGATTTGATTTTCGGCTGTGTGCAAATATCCAGAAAACAAAATATATTAATACATTTTATAATAAAATCCAAACACAGGAACATTGAGCTATGTTCCTATGTTTTGATTTTAATATATAGCCTTTTTTCAGTTTCAAATATTAGTTTCCTCTTAACTCCTGAGTATTGTTTACTATCTCACTTTTTAACTACAATTCTTACAATATATCACCATTTACTGTGTTCTCTTCTGTACTCAAAGTTTTGCTTCACGTATTAATACATTAATTATGATGAAATTTGGATAACGCAATCGATATGTTCTCATAAGCGAGACTTGGTTCACTAAGCTTCAACACCCGCTCTTCCCACGATCACTAATACATAATTATTATAATTAGTTGCATCATCATCAGTCGTCCCTGCACATTATTATGCATATGTCGCAGTCATCTGGTTGAATCTGCTTATTCGATTGAATGACTAGCGCGGTTACTTAATGGCGTCAAACAGCTCGTATAGATAGCAATGTGTTGATATATTTTTTGATTAATTTTCTTTAATGTCTTCTTAAATCTTAATCGTAATAGTACACATTCAGAAATTTTATAGTTTAAAAATAAAATATGAAATGGCTGACCTAGTCTCAGATTGATTGAATTTGTTGGTAAAAATAGCATTCAATGACCGCGCTAGTCATTTAATGAAATAGCAGATTTAACCAGATGACTGCGACACATATATGAGCTAACTAAGTAAATACATAATTAGTATTACACTAAACAAGAATTAAGGTACTCGTACTACAAGTCATAATGAACCGTTTAAACCTTCCCGGGACTTCCACGAATATTTCAAGACTAAAAATAGCCGAATTGGTTCAGCCATTCTCGGGTTTTAGCAAGACTAACGAACATCAATTCATTTTTATGTATAAGAGAAGAAGATAGATAGATTAAAATATTATTTTGAGCGTTGATGCTCATAATTATTGAAAAATCTCTTTATATTTTATATAAGTAAACTAATTATGTAGGTCTTTACAATATAATATAATTAATTATAAAAATAATTCAAACATTTTTACAATTTTCAAATGCACGTAATTTCAAAGCTTCACATAAAATGTTATTTTCTTTTGCTTTCATACAGTTTTATTATCCCATTATATCTGAATGTATTAAAAATTATTACAAGTTTAGTACTCAAATTGTGTAATTATAATTATTGTGGCTTGTACAAAGAAAAACTAAACTAAATTATTCATTTAAACTAGTGTGTGGTTATTATTATTTAGAATTTTTTGTAATACTTATGATTATTAAAAAAATATTAGCATTCTGCAAGTCACATAAAATTTAAAAGTGGCAAATTTCATACAACGATATAAAATATGTAGAGTAGCTTTTACAAACAATCTTCCACATGTTATAAACTAATAATAATGCCTGCCACATCGACTTCGGCAATGGTTCATTGGAACCAGACGACCTACACAGGAGCTGTTATTATAGTGTCCAAGTGTGTGCGCAATACACAGAAGCACTCTGGATAGATCATCTTTCTTGTCACACATTCAGGTGATTAGCCTGCTTTGTCCTAAAGTCCTAACCAAACTTGAAAGCAACATTGTAGTTGTTGCAACGCGGGACTCGAACCCACGACCTCCCGAGTCGAGAGCTAGGTTGTAAACCACTAGACCACGGGGGCGTTTATAAACTAGAGCTGTGTACGTAAGGTAGCCACAACTGACAACATAAATCTATTCAGAGGCGCGCCGTGCACCGCTCGCCTGTACACGAAAATATAGCGGGCGGTGTCTTATAAATCCACGGATACGATATTAAACCCCCTTCCATCCCCTCCGGCCCCCCGGTCCATCTACCTAAGGCTTTGTATAGCGCCAAAGACCTCGAACGACTATTGGTATATTGAAATCGTTTAAAAACTATTTTAATTATATATCTTAGACAAAATTGGCCAAGACTAAAACTACAGTCCCCTGAGCCTTGTCTCACTTGAAATACTGAAGTCGTTTGCACACACGCGTCTACTAAATATATAAATAAAAAAAAGGATACTTTTGTTTTTATAGCTTTATAGCTAAAAACAAAAATATCTATTTATAAAACGATTATAATACTCTGGTGAATATAATGAAGAAGATATTTATTATGGTATTTTATGTATAATATGCTTAATCCTGACACAATCGACAATCGAATCAGAACAATCTCAACGGTTTTTGGTATTTTATTTGGCGGATTACTTTGAAACTAACTAGGATAAAGGCAATCGTTAGATCGTAATTTTTTGTACTCCCGACCATATCAATCGACTGGGAATCAAAATTAACAAACGTTAGTTAATTGGGGAGTACGCGGCACGATCGAATCTGAATCAAAATCGAAACAGTTTGGAGAGTAAGCCTTCTCCCTGTATTAATAATAATAATATAAATATGGACGTTTTACACCACGTAAATCCAGCCCTTTGCTAAGTATCCGAAGAACTTGTGTTACAGGTACCAGACAACGGAAATATATTTAATATTTTCATACTATACAGTATACACATTGTAGTGTTTGTCTAAATGGTGGTCTCTTTATCGTGGACAATATAAGTACTATAACTATATACGTTGGTGGGGGGGCAGCCCCACTCAATCAGTATTAAGACAAACACTACACACATATTAAAAGATTTTTATAAAATTGATACACAAATTTAATACACAACCATGGCCCAGGAACATAGAAATGTTTTTGTTCCTACGGCGGGATTCGAACCCGCGACCTCTCGCTCGAGCACCAACGCGCTCAACCACTGCGCTACAGAGGTCGTCACAATGTTGAGGTATAAATATTGAGGAGTATTGAGAAAAAAAAGGTTATAAAAGTACCCAAATTTTCAGCTTATCGAGCGCAAGTAGCTTCTTTAAAATGGACGCTTCACACGTCAATCCGCCGGCGTCAAATTCAACCACGGTCGTGAAAGAATGATGACCGGTTTCTGAGGTTTCGCTCGGTATATATTCAATAGAGCTCTTGATTGGTGAACGCGTTGGCTTTAATCAATAGATCTATTGAATAGATTAACTACCGACGAACGTCAGATATCGGTCGTGAAATCTTTATCATATCACGAAGACGACCTCTGCGGCTGAGTGATTGGCGCGGCGGCGTGTGAGCCGAGGGTCGAGGGTTCGAATCCCAGCAAAGGTACAAAAAGTATAATTTATCCTCCACTTGGTCTTGAATGTGAATTTTATATATTACTAGCTGGCCCGCGCCCACTTCGTAGAGCCTACAAACCGTTAAAACCTTCCCTGGACTTCAACGAATATTTTAAGACCAAAAAAAGCCGAATCGGTTCAGTCGTTCTTGAGTTATGCGCTTACCAACACATCTAGCGATACATTTTTATATTATAGATATAACTGAAACTACTATACCACATATAACAAGAGTTGCATCCAAAAAATACTAATCAAGTGACTACCTACAAATGGAAAATAATAGAAATTAACACAAACACAGAGAAAATAAAAAGTCGAGTCCACAGATCGTCGCCATTTTTTACAGATAAGGAATGACCATTGTTTTATTTATAAAAGAGAATTTTCTTGCAAAACAAACGAAAGGCAAGCGTCAAGCAGTTCTTGATAGCATCTTGATAAACATTTTCGGTAAACATTCACCTACCATGGGAATTCCCTGAGAAAAATTGTTTCTACAAAAAGCTTTCTCAGCTGATATGAATAATT
This sequence comes from Celastrina argiolus, assembly GCA_905187575.2. Taxonomy (NCBI): domain Eukaryota; kingdom Metazoa; phylum Arthropoda; class Insecta; order Lepidoptera; family Lycaenidae; genus Celastrina; species Celastrina argiolus. The sequence goes on along the minus strand of LR994591.1, from coordinate 17,577,576 downwards.
CTCGGCAATCCGAGCAGAACTTAGAAGGAACTATTGATTTGTTGTTCTATCGCGAATATATTGTATCATTTAAATGTTTTCCTTTTCTTCGATATTGTTGTAGTGATATTTCGATAACTCCGTGGTCTAGTGGTTCAGAGCCTAGCACTCGACTTGGAGGTCGTGGGTTCGATTCCCGCGTTGAAAAAAAAATGTTTTCAAGTTTGGTTAGGACAATGCAGGCTGATCGCCTGATTGTCTGACAAGAAAGATGATCCATGCGTCGAATGGGAATGTAAAACGTCTGTCCTGCACCTGATGTCCCGCCAGTAGTGTTGGTTAACCATCCCAATGGCCTACGAGAGTCTGTGTATTGCGCACACATTTGGGCACTATAAAATATCTCCTTCGTTTCTGGCCTATTCTCAATGAAACCGGCCACTGTCATCGAAATCAGTGAGGGAGGCATTATTACCGATGTTTTATTATTAGTCTCTACTAGCTTCTAATACAACTCGAACACCGCACTTTTTTTTATAACTAGATTAGCCCTCTGTTTCCGAAACGCAAATCAACAATCAAATCAATTAATCAGTGTCAAAATTTCCTTGACAGTTGTCAAATTCAGTACTAAATTTAAATCCGACAAGAGTTTGAACACTGATTAGTTGATTTGAGTTTGACTCGCCTTTCAGAAACCGGGGGTGAGTGTTAATGAAGGGTTACCTTACTAAAACTTGCATACCAAATTTTATCGAAATTTGTCCATCCGTTTCCGCGAGAACAAGGAACAATCATAGACACATACTCACAAACGTAACTCTATAATATAAGTGTCATTTTTCTCAGTTTGAAATCACTTGAATATAATTATATCCTCGAAAGCTATCTGACTATCTTCAGTCACAAACTTGGCATGAAATAATTTTACTCACACCAATTTAGACCAGACAAGACCATAACGGCTTATGAAAATGTTGTCAGCCATTAAAAATTATGGAACATGGACCCACAGCCAAATACCAGGAGCGCAGACGATAAACAGTTATGATTCCCGCGGCCTTCACACAATGGGGATATGACAAGGTCTAGGGGGGGAACGCCCACATGCATGACATGACAGATTGACAGCGAACAAATCAAAACAGCCGTGTTTAATAAATGTTTCATACGTAAGATACGCTCGTCTGGTAAGTGAAAATGGTTTAATACTTTCGATGACGGTGCCCGATTTCATTCAGATATACTACGCATGAGTTATTTTATAGTGCCTCAGTGAGTATGCAACACACAAGAGCCCTTTCACTTCCTTTTGACGGATGGCCGATACGACATCAGGCGCAAGACCGACATTTTACAAGCTCATCCGACGCATTCTTGTTGGGACCCTGATTCCTATGACGAGCGAATTCGTATGTCATTTAGCGAAGCTTATGTCAAATTACATACAGTTTGTTTTCGAACTTCGAAAGCGATAAACAGCGATGGCATATTGAATCAGGAGCCGGGTGTCATTGTTCCAGACTTCAAAACAACATTGACTACCTCCGTAGCGCAGTGGCTAAGCGCGTTTGTGCTCGAGCGTGTGGTCGCGGGTTCGAATCCCGCCGAGGGAATAAAAGTTTTCAATGTCAGGAACATTGACTTGTATTAAATATGTGTGTTATATAAATAATAGAAATCTTAAATATGCGTATAGTATAAAAGTATTAAATATATTTCCGTTGTTTGGTACCTGTTCTTCGGATACTTAGCACGGGCCGGATTGACGTGGTGTAAAGCGTAAAAAAAATAAAAAAAAACAACATAGGATGCTATTCTAACGCGTTTATAAACCAACGACATCAAGAGTCGCGAGAGGAGAGCTTCAACCAGCAGGACACGAGAAGTGACTTACCAAAAAGCTCGACTGTCGACTATGAACAATGAACGCGAAAGTAAAGTCGACGAGAACGTTTTGCTCGAGCTCATTTTGGAATCATTTCAAGACTATGAAAAAAATTACACGATTCGTTTGATTTTTGTCTCGTTTTCACTTGTTGTAAACAATAGACAGACAGGTGTCGTGTCTAGTCTTTTGTACTGAGACACCTGTCTGTCAAGATTAAAATAAAACTATGTTTGTAACGATTTAATTTACCTATGTGCAAAATATTGTATACAAAACGACGGAAATGTAGAAAGACTGAAACCGGTAAACGAGATTTATAAACACCACCTTAGTATCAACAAAATATTTCTGCATTGGCTAGAAGTAGCAATCATAGCAGTGATTTTGTAAATACCGCTTTCAAAAATGTTGCAATATTTAGATAAAAGATCACGCTGTGTTTAAAATGTACTTATAATAATTTATATAATTTTAAAGTTGAAACTTGTGAAATATATTTTAAAAAAAAACTGTTCGTTAGTCTCGCTAAAACTCGAGAACGGCTGAACCGTGTCAGCAATTTTTAGTCTTGAATTCATGGAAATCCCAGAAGGGTTTAAACGGTGAGAAACTATGAAAATTTTTATCGCAAACAGGTTGTATGCTCAACGAAGTGGGCAGGGTGAGCTAGTCACATATACAAACTAGTTAATATTAATCATATATACTGACTGTATTAATCACAAGTATATTCCGAGGTATTATGCGTTGTGTTGTTATTTTTCTGTCGCCACCGCAGCTGCAGCCGCGCCGCTGAACAAACAGTAGTAATTAAAATGCAAATGTCGCTCTACTCGCGGTTAGCTGAAACTGTTATGTAATTGCTGAACCGTCAACACGAGCTATGTTATTGTCTATTGAAATTCATTTTCATCGTATAAATATATTAATACTAGCCTCTGACCGCGGCTCCGACAGTTTCCAAATTGTACTTTTTCGGGATAAGTAGCATCGAACACAGTATTCCACGAGAACACTGCCCTCTGCCCTGAAAGTAGCCTATGTCCCGCGGAAACCTGTACTTTTTGGATAACCTTCCCGGGACTTCCACGAATATTTCAAGACTAAAAATAGCAGCATCGGTTCAGCCGTTCTATCTCTAGTTATAGCAAGACTAACAAATAGCAATTCATTTTTATATATAAGATTAAATTAATTAATTAATATTAGCTAGCTATCCCGGAAAACTTCGTCCCGCCAAAATTACGAGTTTGTTACGCCGGTTTTTCTCGGTAAATTTGAATCGGTAGAAATTCAAAAAATCCGATAAAGCTAATTAATTTTCATTTAGATATAAATCATTTTTTGTTTTTGTACATTATATTATATAGGTACACATAGAGAATTTATCGTTTTCTATATGGAATAATTAAACTCAACAAATTCAACCATACTTTAAAAAAATATTAAGTTAATTAATATTTTTGCAAGAAAATGTATATTCAATGTCTTTACGAAAATAGACGTATAATTATTGCTCTCAATAACTAACCAATTGAACGTTTGAATTTTCAATCAAACGCATCAGAATTCGATCAGAAACCAATCATTAGAGGCGGTTAGAAATAACAATCGTCGCGGGAAGGATTCGACTACAGATCGATTTCGACGTTTAAATTAAAAGCTATTTCAGCGAAAGCTTTTAAAGTTGGACGGGAAGGTGCGATCGACGAGCGGTGAGCGATAAGCGGGGGCGATACGCGACGAGCGGCTAATGACAGGCGGACGGCGGACAAGCGAGCGACAGGAAACGTTTACAATCGAAATTTCCAACAATTAATAAATTTGGTGTTTTAATCACACGGATTGTATTCAATCAGAACGAAAGCAAATGCTTTGTTTTATTGACCATCAAGAAAGTAAATAATTAGGTCAATTATAACTGTATTATTTATGTGTCATTAGAGCAAGTCTTACGTAATACGTCAGTATGGTTAATCTATCTAAATATGATAAGAAGGTAGATAATTTGGCCAACACAATTCTTTCATGGGTCTCATACCCATGAATCAAGTATAATAATAATATGGATGCTTCACACCACGTCAATCTGGCCCCGTGCTAAGTATCCGAAGAACTTATGTTACAGGTTTTTAATATATTATACACAAATTTAATACACATCCATGACCCAGGAACATTGAAAACTTTTTCCTCTCTCGGCAGGATTCGAATCCACGACCTCTCGCTCGAGCACCGACGCGCTTAACCACTGCGCTACGGAGGTCGTCGAAAAATAGTGTAAAGTATAATTAGTATTCATGAAAATTGATGCTGATGGTGAAAACGCAAATGGCTTTAGTCCAACAGAGCGCCTGCACGTTTGACTTAGGGATTAACCTATTGTTATTCAATAGATAATACCCCGATAAATCAACACAGGCCATTCACACAGTTCTGGACACGAGCCGATTGTGCACACGTACACCCTAAGGTCGATATTAGCTTGCACGTGCGGAGGGGCTTATGAGATCTGCTTTAAATTGGAATGCAGTGACCCGGCGCCGGCGAGCGGAGTGACATGCTCCTCTCTGATCAAATTGTCTTCTAACGATATGAGAAAGTTTAAATCATTTTTACATTTACTCAGCCGACAAACTTAGATAAATGTTGGCAAGTTTGAAGAGTTCTCATTTGAATTTCATCTAATCCTCAAGGATTAAACCCAACCCCAAAAGACAGCAATGTGTTTTGAATTTTGTACTCGTTTTTTTGTCAGTATTTATCACTGCATTTACGTTCATTTTGCTTTATCATGATGAACATGCTTTATATGTTTAAAATTAAATAGAATATGATTGTATATAAATAGAATATCCCCGCCACTTGGCCCGCGTCGTCAAAAAGGATCTAATGTGTCTTCTAATAACTATAAGAATTATAAGTCTACAAAGTATCGGTCGTTGTTCGGTTAAGGATTTTTCTCCTGAAAGCGTGAAATAAATGGACATTCACATATTAGGGAAGGTGTTAATTCCACGTAATTATAAACCTCTTTATTATCATCGATATCTAAGCAATTGTTGTATTAAGACTTGCTCTAATTACACATAAACATTAAAGAACACAGTTTTAATTAACTTTATTAATTGCTTCCTTGTTGTTCAATAAAATTAAGCTTATGCTTTCATTCTGATTAAATACAATCCTAAGATATTTAAATTTAATAAGTCAGTAAAGTAATTGTTATAATTACTTTTAACCGTTAAAAATAATGACGACAATCAAATACATTGGAATTTAATTGTGAATCTTAAGTCGTCTTAACTCGTCATTATTTTAAACAGACTTCCTTCTAAATATTTTATTTGAATAATAAATATTACGAGTTATATATAACATTTTATTTAAAATGCACGCAAATTGTACACCAATATCCAGGACTTCGTCTTGTATTAAATGTTTCCTATACATACGCGCGTAATGATGATGATAAGCCTATGACTATGATCCTATTATGTACGTATAATATGGTGTGTAATTTGGGTAACAGTCGTCACGGCTCCAGTGGCGCAATTGGTTAGCGCACGGTACTTATAAGACAGTGTTCGTGAGCAATGCCGGGGTTGTGAGTTCGAGCCTCACCTGGAGCATATTTTTACATGACACGATACATTGTGTTATAAACCGTAATTGTTATATTATAACGAAACGACTACTAAATTCGACTAATTGCGAGTCGGAATCCTTCACGAAGCGTTTCGTACAAAACGGCAAAGAGCACGCTTGTTGTCAGCACCACTCAAATATTTATTACATTTTGTTTTAGTATTTGTTGTTATAGCGGCAACAAAAACACATAGTATGTGAGATTTTATCCTTCTAGCTAATGGATGGTTCACAAAAAAACAGCTTAGTTAGAGACAAACAAACGGTCTCTGGATTTAGACCGAAAACTCAAGAATGTCGTCAATTAAAGTTGATTCAATTACCTATATGTTGAATTATATTAACATATTTCAATAAAATCTATAGCTATATTGATTAATAGTTAATATTGAATTTGGTTTGTTGCTAATTGTGGTCGTTAATGACCTTTGTTGTTAAATAGCGACCTTAAAAAACAAAAAAAAATCTATAGCTTGCAAATGCGCATCCAATTTTCGCAATTCTCTTGCTTTTTTCACCTGCATATTTTGCAGCGAAATAATCGCCGTCGGAGTTTTGTTCGGCGTAAAATATTCACTGCTATTGACTCGAGGCGAGGCCTCCGCGGGACCTGCCAAACTTACCGGTGAATTATTTATTCGTACAATGTTGAACCTACAATGTACGGCGTACATACGTCACCGGCACGGCGCCGGCGCACGGCGCACGGCGCACGGCGTACCCAACCAAAGCCTTCCGTTCCGCTTCCGTTGGCGTTTTAACATTTTATTAGCCGGATCTTACGTAAAACCTCCCGATATTTCTTCCCACTTGTCTACATCTCTACTAATATTATAAAGTGGAAGAGTTTGTTTGTTTGTTTATACGCGCTAATCTCAGGAACTACCGGTCCGATTTGAAAAATTCTTTTTTTGTTGGATAGCCCATTTATAGAGGAAAGCTTTAGGCTATATAAAATAACGCTGCGACCAATAGGAGCGAAGCGTCAGTGAGAAATGTTGCAAAAACGGGAAGACTTTCGTTGCATACGCTGCATAAATGGTTTAAGTCGCTCAAGAACCACGCGAACGAAGTCGCGGGAACAGCTAGTGTTAGTATCATTCTCGTTTATAATGTGATGTGAATGTATGTTAGGATGGATTCCCATGCAAAAAACGTTTTTTTTTTTTAATTTTACATTTGTTCGGGCTCTCGATTATTAAGCTAATAAAGCCTACAAAACAATTTACAGCGGAGCCGAACCGAGCAGTAAAGATAAAAGGATATTACGAAATTACTATTCAATAAATTACCGTTTCATCTTTGCCGCGCGACGACCTTCAAAAGTTATTGCTAGAATTTCGTCCATTTATACAAAAACCTAAACAGTGTCAAGGTTCGGCGTTTATTGGCGGAACAAAAACGACGCGGACACGGGAGAAAGTTTTTAATATCGCACGCGGACCAACAAGTGACGGAACGGCAAATCGATAGGGGACAGGGCAGTAGGGGCATGTATACAAGCTGCACATCAAAATTGGGTTATTGAATGAATATTGAATTTATTTACTTTTAGACTCATTACGCAGAAAATCACAAAGATTAACGAAATGTATGCTATCTTCTTATATCTTATATATAAAAATGAATTGCTGTTCGTTAGTCTCGCTAAAACTCGAGAACGGCTGAACCGATTCGGCTTTTTTTAGTCTTCAAATATTCGTGGAAATCCAGGGGAGGGTTTAAACGGTTTTTATGCTCAACGAAGTGGGCACTGGTGAGCTAGTGTAAAAGAAGAATTAGAATACGTTTTAAAACATTTAAGTTTTATGAAAAACGATATTTGTACGCAGGTTGGTGTTATTTCTATGTATGGTTAACAACGTGACATAACAATCGGTTGTTCCCTTCTCGTTCGCACAATCTATTTAATAGTTTAATATCTTTATTATGTTTTAATGGCACTAAAATCATTTTAGTGACAATTTCCTAAATTTTCTACCCTCGTTACGAAGGATAGGGGTTGAAAGTCTCGGGGTCAAATTTGGATAATCCCGGTTGTGTACGAGCCCTAAGCACAGGAGCAGGGGCATTTGGCGCCGGGCCAGCGCCTGTGGCATTGAACTGCCCACGGCCGAAAACTACAAGCCCCTGGATACAGCGGGTGAAGTTCATTTGCAATATTACTGAAACCTTGACGGTATGTTTTGGTTATCGCGATCGTTCCATTAGACACAAATGGAACAATTGGGAATGTGCCATATGTCATAGGTCATAGGACAAATGTAGGACAAAAATATATATAAACCAGGCTACGCAGGAGTTATTTTATATTGCTCAAGTGTGTGTGCAATATACACAAGCACTCTCTCTTCCTTCACTCTCGTAGCCCGGTGGGACGGATAACCGACAAGACTGGCGGGAGATCAGGCACAGGACCGACTTTTTACATTTACATCCGACACATGGTTCATCTTTCTTGTCAGACAATCAGGTGATCAGCCTGCATTGTCCTAACCAAAACTTGAAAACAACATTTTTGTTGTTTCAACGCGGGAATCGAACCCACGACCTCCGAGTCGAGAGCTAGGCTCTAAGCCACTAGACCACGGAGGCGTCTACCTTTGTTCCCTTTGTACCTTAATAATGGAAAAAAAGAGATGAATTCTACGCTACAGAATAACACTTTGTCTCCACCTATGTAAGTTGAGCTTAATGCTTCTCCAATGGCAGCGTTCTTAGCCTATTCCGTCTCATTCTGCCCCGCTACATCTGTCTCACTTGACAAAATCGTGAAAAAATCGTAAAAGAAGTCTAATATATTATCACTCAGCATACTCCGCATGGCTCGTGCCCCCAGTTCGGACGATAACAACGTTACGACCGCATAAACTTTATTGATTGTGAGGATAACGGCCGCTGTACTAAATATCCCACCGGCTATAGAACAAACACACCCGTAACTTATAATCAGTGGGGCCAGATTTTATTATTTAAGGGTCAATTCAAACTAATATAATAATAATATCCATGGATCAGGGATGTTAGGGAGCTCCGAATCCGTAACCGAAACTATCGGATATCCGGCATAAATAATTATCCGTAACCGTAACCGAATCTGAAATAAAACTTTTGCTACTGTAAAAAGTAAACCAAAATGTAATATCCGTAACCGAAATTATCCGAAACAAACGGATAATCCGAAATAATTTAATATCCATGTCTGTATCCGAAATTTCATATCCATTTCGTCCCTGCTATGGATCTTTTATCTTGCAAATTTTATTGAGATAATATATACCAAGGTCCTTACCTAACTCATCACTGAATATTGTAATATTAGGAATATTTGTTGGGCATTCAGTATGAGCATTCTGACTGGGACATATATCAGGTATATGCTTTTAAAAGAATGATTTAGCTTAGCAGAGGAACCGTTGACTCTCAATAAAGAATAAACCCGTTCCTCATTGTAATTAGTCACTTCAAGCAAATCATCCATCGCTGATATATGTGCCTGTATTTGCTTTTGTGATAATTCATATTTTTTACTTATATTATCCAAAGTGTTGTGTAAAGTGGAGATCTCTGCCTGAAGGCTGAATACATCGGCCTCATAATTGGACTTAGTTTGTTCTAAGTCAAGATTGCAATTTAATATATTATTATTTAATAATTGATTTTTTTTAATTGTCTTAGACAATATATTCAAATGTTTTTTGTTTTTCTGTGAGAACGCTTCACACCACTTCAATCTGGCCCAGTTCATAATTTCTTACGTTAATTGGCGTTTTTATTAGGAAGTAAAATAGTCGATGAACGAACAATTTGGAAACCCGAAATACATTAATGCAGCTTTACTGTATTCTTCTATTTTAAAAGTTCTTAATGTCGTTAAGAATTCGTGTTACGAGTATTTAAGGTAACCTACATGTTCGTTCAATGTTCGCTAAGTGTTATACGTTACTAAGTTAAAATACCTATATTTTTTAATTAAGTAATTACCTTACTTACTGGATATAACGTCAAAATATTATACCCTCCTCCCTCGCTTACGTCAATCACATACCTATACATTACCGGCGGTAATGTAGAACTAGGCAAAGTATAAAATAAACAATATTTCATACATTCTTTAGATTTTTAGGAATTCTCTATACTCTACCTAGGTATTTATTTATAGTTTCTTACGCCGGTTTTTCTCGGCGGGTTAGGGTTGGGCCGGTGGTAGCTTGTTTTTCTTGTTGACTTTCCGAAAATAGCTTGTTAAGTTTCATTTGGAAATAAAAGTTTTATTTTATTTTATTATTGTATAGAATACCGCAATCTACAGTTTGTCGGTAACATAGCTAGTTGAACGTGTGTAGTATAATGTTATTGCGATCCATTATCTCAGGCGGCGACCTAATTTCACTAAATCCCCAGTAAATGAGCATTCCACGTATTTTTTCGTTAGGCCCTAGAGCTAATTAGCCGTAGGGAGATACACTACAGACTTTGTTTTATTATAAATTCATTATATACAAGGCTAAACGCCATGGCCCAGTGGTTTAGAGCTCTTGACTCGGAAGATCCGATTCCCGAGTTGGAACAACTAAAAATGCTTTCCTAAAAGATGGCCCGAGTTTCTTACGCCGGTTCTTCTCGGTGTGCTAGGGTTAAACCAATGCAAACCATTTTTAGTTCACTTTCCGAAAAGGCTTGTTTAGTTTAATTTCAGAAAGAAAATAATTTTTAATTTATTTATTTTACTTTATTCTTAACTAGCTGTGCCCGCGACTTCGTACGCGTGGAAAAGTGATTTAGGACACTTTTATATTTTTAAATATATTTTTAGTTTATTGGCGCAACCGCTGACAACTTTCGCCAATAGGTACTTCCCAGTGTATCCCAGTGTTGATCCGGATCCAGCAAGTCACGTACCCGGCAAGCCTCTTGGTATTTAATAATATAGTACCATCCTTTCGGAGCTCGGCAAAAGAAGTAGGCCTTCGAACAATATGTAGAAGTCAGCAAAGGTATTCGAAGTTCGGATAATATTATTCGAATGCACCGTATAGACCCAGCCAATTTTTCACGTTAATTTAGTAAATTATTTAACTTCGATGTCCGTCTGTCTATCTGTCTGGTTGTCAAAACTTTAACACGTGTAGGTATCAAGCTAACAATCCTATTAAATACTCAGGATCTTCTGTCCCTTCTGGCTTTGAAAAAAACAGACTCCTTAGCCACATCTACCCAAAGATTCAGCCGTTTATCTCTCTAATTTTCGACACTCCAAAGGGAACCAAAACCTAAATTTGATACGAAGCAACGTCTTAATAGTGCCGACATAGGATAAATTACGAAACCATAAAATTATTTTCAATTTTTTTGAACTTACTACCGTTTTTGTCATTAATATTTTGAGATATTAAATTGAAACATATATTGCAATTATTAAGGTATTTAAAACGAAACTCTCGGTTAAACATGGGCGCAGCGGCACGCCCCATCGAGGATCCAGCAGGCTTACTCTCGACACAACCGAGAATCGAATCAGTTCGATCTCAACGGATTTGGTGTTTTATTTGGTAGATTACTTCCGAACTAATTAGGATAAAGAAAACCTTTGGAACGTAACTTTTTGTACACCCGACGATATCAATCGACATAGAACAAAAATAAACAAACGTCAATTTATTCGGGAGTATGCGGCACGATCGAATCTGAATCAAAATCGAATCAGTTTGGAGAGTTAGGCCCCAGCTCGGCGCGCCGATTGGTTTTAGTAGCGTTTTTTTACTAACCTATCCTAAGTATAACAATAATATAAATAAATTAAATTTAGTGTTAAAGTAAATATAAAATAAAAAAAGATTAAATTTGAATGTTTGCAGCGGTTCCTGCCGCGCTTCATACAAACGTCCAGCATTTTTTTTTTAATTGTCATAAGTTTTTTATTTATGAACCGATTGAGATGAAATAAATGTTAAGTCAAGATGTGACACAAATATGATTGAACCATATCTAAATCGGATAAGCCTTTTCTGAGATTAGCGTGAACAAATGCACCGACAAACAGACAAAAATAAAAAAAAAATTTTTTGGGTACTATTGCATAAATAAAAGTCTCCTATAATAACACAGGCACAGTTAGCACATTTTAATAGTATTTTTTACCCAGCAGTCTACACTACACCAGCCCGGATCGGACGTATGACGTCACGCAGCAGCCTGCATTACGCGGTGCCCGGTCGAATCACGGCGAAACGATTTTAATTTTGCTATATTTCCTAAACTACTCATTATATTTCCATGGTATAAAGGGCAAATATTATAGTCTTCATGGAATGCTTAAGCCAACTAACGTATTAAAAATGATAAGGATTAATAATACCGTGATGGTATAAATAGCTTTCCAAAAACCGCTTAATTGCCCGTTTTTTACTTTATCGCGAAAGGCTTTCTTTTAATTTTACAGTTAATTAAGTTGATTTTATACAATAAATGATAATTTATTTCAATTTGTGAAGCAAGTTCAAAAATACAATTTTTATATTATTATGACACTGTGAAAACACTGTTTTCCCAGAAAAAAAATCCTGATAGTTAGGTACTTATTTGATGTTCTAATCTACTTTAGTGCCACGTTCTATTGCTTCGCGTCACTGTGTAAGCGATCCCCCCGCGCCCCCCGCACGAACCGTTCGACTGCAGGCCGCGCGCGCGAAATTCATCCGACTTGCTTCAAATTTATCGTCACTGCTCGGCTCCTATGTATCTTAGCGTTATGTTATATAGCATATAACCTGCCCAGGAATATGGGCTACAATCGTACCAAGTTTGGTTAAAATCCCTTCAGTAGTTTTTGTTCCCATCGCGCACATACAGACAGACAGACAGACAGACAGACAGACAGACAAAAATTTTACTAATTGCATTTTTGGCATCAGTATCGATCGCCAATCATCCTCCAATATGTATTTTGAAAAAATATTCAATGTACAGAATTGACCTCTCTACAGTTTTATTATAAGTATAGATACCTCGGGTGATAGCCTCTATTTTTTAAATTTAAAAATGATTATTGATTAATTCCCAAAGGGTCTGTCACAGAATTGTGCTTGTTGACGATGATCATGATGGGCACTGCAATAATACAATAATAATTTAAACTACAAAATTATGCGGCACTTTGAAACAATATGTGTGATGTATCACAACATTCACAATTCTCTGACTGTTGAATATAACATGAGCGGAGCTGAAATTATTATTACAATTAAGTATTTATTATTGCTAGAGGACGCTCTGTGGTATAATGCCTATGTGGTATATTATATAGGCTATGTTGTATAAAAATCTTCGGGACTCCAGAGGCGAATGCTGGTCCTCCATAACTTAGATAAACCTATACTTGCTTCACATAAAATCAAAAGTGTCAAATTTCATATTCGTCCCAAAGGTTTTGCTTTACGAACGAATATAATAAAAATTCATTACTATAAGCACCTATAAGACACTATTCGATCAAGTTTTGCATACTTGTGATATTGTTTCAATAGAAGCTTACACGCGAAGCAAATTTTAACAGCGTTTCGCACGCTCACTCGTAAAGAACTTCTGAGGCCGTCCTCAGTATCTATACATTTATACAAGGTGTAAAATAAATGAGTGACAATATTTTAGGATGTGTATGAGCCTCCTATGTGGAGTATACTGTGAAAATACCAGCGCTGAAAGACTAACTTTTGACTATCATGTTTCTATGAGAAATGCCTCAACAGCATAAATTAGCCCTGACAATAAAAAAGCCGCTGTTTCAGCGCTGGTAATTAACACAGAATGTAAAAAAACCCAGTAAACTTTATAAACGGGACCCATAAACACCCTAAAGTATTATCACTCATTAAACTCCCTGGCAGCCTGTATTAACCTTTTCTAGTCCTTACATATTATAAAAGAGCCCTCCGCCACGTCTGTATGTTCGAGATAAACTTAAAGCCTACTGCACCGATCTTTGTGCTGTTTTCATCAATGGATAGTGTGGTTGCAGTTCCACGTTGCAAGTTCCGCGTTACTGGTTGCGCGTTGCGGGTTCCGCGATGTTATTGAATTCCATCACAAACTGTTTGTGCACGAAGTGGGCACAGCTAGTTATTTATAGAAACGCAACCAGGTATCGTGCACTATCTGAATGAAAACTACACAAATGAAAGTCGCAAAGCAATACTTTTACCTATCCAATTTATCTATCAAAGCAGATTGAAACAGCGCAACAGACAGCAGTAACGAATACATGGAGACGGCGTCGCCACGTCACGTCGCCACGACACGTCGCCGCGTCACGTCGCCAGTATGCGCGATGAATTATGCAGCACCGAACTGAACTTACAAAGTGACAATAAATACTATAAACTCAATTTAGCTTTACAATTCTTTTAAGACGTTCTTGAGACGTAGACGATCCTCGTAGTACCTAAAGTAGTTTTAATATTAAGAGATTGTTTGGTAGGAGCGCACTTGGGCCTATTTGAAATATTCTTGTATATTTTTAACCTGCAAGCTTACTCCCGACACAATCGAGAATCGAATCAGTTCGATCTCAACGGATTTTGGTATTTTATTTGATGGATTACTTTGAAACTAACACGGATAAAGAAATTCGTTAGATCGTAACTTTTTGTACTCCCGATCATATCAATCGACTGAGAATCAAAATATACAAACGTCAATTTCTTCGGGAGTACGGGGCACATCATCATCATATCAACATCTTTATATTATTAAAAAAATAAATTCAGAATGAATTTTACAAAGTACGTACCAGTACGGGAACAGCGAGAGCGAGATGAACCGGTGTAAGAAACTCGCATCCTATATTTTGCCAAATTTCATAATAAAAAAGTGGGTTCCATTGTTGTCCTAATGCCAGCCTTCCTTTAAGCATCACTCGCATTAACGCGCTCTACAAACCTGGTATTTTGCAAGCCTGGTGTTTCTACAAGGCTGGTATTTCTGCCCGCCTAGCCGCCGCAGCGCTAATGAAATACAAATAGTGCTGTTCTTGATTTATTGTTGCGCCGCGCTGGTTCCATCGAACAGTATAGAGATAACTTACGATTAAAGTATGCCCTTGCATAGAGCCCAACTCTCGTAACTATTTGACGTTTACGTGTGGATGAAACGCGACATAATTGTCCTGTGACACCAGTGTTAAGGTTTTAATATAAAAAGGAATCTACGTTTAAAAACCGACTTCAACAACTAAAAAGCTTAACGTAATTTCTTTTTTACTTTTTAGTGTCTCTAAGTCAAAGTAAAAGATAAATCCGTTTTGTAGCTACGACGCTACAGACAGACTGACAGACAAGATATTTATAATTTCCACCTCCTTTTTTAAGTCGAGAGTCGTACTATTATAAATGCGAAAGTCAAAAACTAAATACACAAATCATCGACATAAAAAATGTACCGACAAGCGTTGATTAGTTAAAACTTTTGATGAAATATGTTCATAAAATAAAAACTACAGCGCCAAACTGGCCAAACTATGTAAAGCTTTTATGGGACCAAATGGCAGCTATTCTGCGTCGAATAAAAAGAGAGATTACGAAAATCGGACCATTCACCTCAGAGTAACCAATGTAAATACATAATAAAAAACCAGCCGAATTGATAACGTCCTCCTTTTTTGGAAGTCGGTTAAAAATACACATTCGTATCAACACGCTAGAGCAAGTGAGACAGAACGCCGCAAAACATACATACAAACTACCAAAATTTCATACAAATTACCCTTTCTTTTGGCTTCAGCGAAGTCAAATAAAAAATACATACATAGTTGATCGTTCAATTGTTTAAATCCCTTTTAAATGGGTCGCCATTACATAAGTGCAACTAGGAATAAACTCCGAAGTGCCAGCTCACCACCGAACCGGCTGTTCGGCGCGGTATTTAATAACCCCGGGTCCGAGCTCGGAGCAATCAAACCTGGTCAGTTCCGAATTGCAACGTGCATCATTTTCACTTTCAGCTAACATCGCGTTCCGACCTTTCACTTTGATTTTTTTTCCTAATGATAATGTTTATTTACCAAAAACTTTTTCACAAGACAAATAACTAAATCTAACAATATACATAGAGCTAGGTTTTAAAAGAGATAAATAATAAAATAATATGCACCAATACCTCTATATTAATATACAAATATATAAGAATAAAAATAAATCTTTATTTGATCTTTGGTGACCTTAATTAATAGTGTTAGTAGTCGAATTTATGTTGTATGCAATTTGACATAGCGCCTCAGCGATTCACATATAGACTTAGTACACAAACATTAATAATAAGGAAAGAAAAAGAGGAAAGATTTTTAGATGAAATTTGGTACAGATATAGAGTTTTTTGCGGCAAAATGTACGAATCTGCAGATCGTGCGAATGATTTTCTTTTAACATTTAACAACTATACTATATAGTACTTAGGTATTAAAAGCAAGTTAGGGCCTTGCTCTACAGCTAACAGTGTCGTAGTCGTCTCCTTGCGATGTTCAGAGTTACCTGTTTAGAACTACATAATTGTAGGTTGTCGTCAATATCAAACGTACTAAAACTAATATCTAATATTAATGCCAAACTATTTTTTCGATCTGTCTGTGCCGTTTAAACATTAAACGAGAGAGAAATATCAAATGCTCGTTCAGCCTTATGAGCGTTAAAAGAACTTTGGTAAAATCAGGGTTAAAACGATTGCTGGTTTTGGATAGAACAATAACCGAGAACTCCTTTTTACACCAACATTCAACATCCAAAATCACACCTCTAAAAATAGCGCTAATAATCAACTTCAATGTCTATAATTGCGCAGTTCATAGCTGTTTCAGTGCTCAATCGATGTGAAATTTACAATAAAGGAATTGAACAGTGCAATCAATTAGGAAAACAAAATGGCGGAACACGGCGCGCAGCTGTGCGGAAACTGAACTCAGCGCAACCGCGCGTCGCGCGCCGGGAGCAACGCGGGCAGAGAGCACACACTACGTAATCTAAATTCAATTAAAAATATATATTATTCAAAACCAGACCAGAGAAATTAAAGGGTTCACCGCTGTGCGCCTCCCCCGAAGTATTTCATGAGGGGTTGCCTATACTTGCTTAGCAGGCGGATTGGTCAGCGTAAGACAAAAACAATGTCCCCGGAAACACTGCTGGTCATTTCCGGATATACCTATATAATCTGTCGCCTTTTACGACACCCGCGGGAAAGATGGTTGATGGATACCTTCTCGACTACTCGTATCTAGTCTTATTTACCTAATATAGTCGACAATTTTTGTGATATCTATCTCAAAAGAACGGTCTATAGATACCAACTGTATATCGAAGATATTCAATAACATAGCCGATATACGGTTTTTGTATAGTTTAATTTCCGGTCTGGCAGGATTACGAAAATAACATGTTGTGAATGCGAACAAAATATGTTTATCTAAAATAATAATAGCGTGATCCTTGCCGAGCAGCGCATAATAACAAGATACTATTTCCATAAACATACGAGTAATTCAATGTTGACTAGCTGACCCGTGCCCACTTCGTTGAGCATACAAATAGTTTATACCATCCCCGGACTTCTACGAATATTTCAAGACTAAAAACAGCCGAATCGGTTCGGCAGTTCTCGAATTTTGCGAGATTGACAAACAGCAGTTCATTTTTATATATAAGAAGAAGACTAACTGACCCGTGCCTATTTTTGGTGAGCATACAAACCGTTTAAACCTTACCTGGACTTCCAAGAATATTTCAAGACTAAAAATAGCCGAATCGGTTCAGCCGTTCTCGAGTTTAGCGAGACTAACGGATTAATAGCGAGATTAATGGATTACTTTGAAACTAACCAGGATAAATAAAATCGTTAGATCGCAACTTTTTGTACTTCCGACCATATCAATCGACTGAAAACCGAAAAAAATCACACGTCTTTTTTGGGAGTACGTGGCACGATCGAATTAGTATCAAAATCGAATCAGTTTGGAGAGTAGGCCCCTGTAGTTACATTTAGTACGAAACGGGGTGAAGTGTTTTGGCGTCGTAATTGAAATGTTTAGATACGGTATCTTATCGCGCTGTTTGCCGACATTAATAACGAATTACTCAGCATTACCCCACATACATCGTGTACGTATATCTGTACACAGACACGTGGGCGGCTTCGTCATTACAGGAGGCTTACGGCCGGTTTCTGAAACGCTACTCAAATATACAGGCTGTTAAAAGGTGAGTGATAATACTTTAGGGTGTGCATGGGTCCCGTATATAGAGTTTACTGGGAAAGTACCAGTGCTGAAAGACTTGGTTTGACTTTCATGTTTATATGAGGAATACATACATACCCTAAAGTATTATCACTCACTTATTTTACAGCTTGTATGTTAAACTTACGCTGATTGGTGAAGCATTTATCAGAAAAAAAGAGAGGGACAATTATTATAGTATAGGTAATTACATCATGCTCGCACTCTAGTTAAATATCCACAGGTAAGGTTAGGTTAGTTAGGTTAGTGCTTCAAATCGTATGTCTTACAACTAATCAGTGTCTTTTGGTGAATTAACTTGAATTCTATGTTAGTTGATCATTAATTTGAAAAGGATTTCAGTGCCAGTTTTTGTCACTGCTCGGCGTGAAGAAGTCATCTACAAATTGTATGACATCCAACACTGTTGAATATTGAATATTTTTAGACATAAATTGCCTTATTGAATGTACTGTAGGGTCTTGGTGGAAATTCATGTTATACAGTAATAATACACAAACTACTTACACTTTTGTCACTTCATTTGTTTACATTAAATATTTGTTAAAATACAACACATAACATACAAGTCATCGTCAGGTGTAAATGGATTTTGATTTAGGTGGATTTTAGATTAGAAAAAATCCACCTACACCTGACGCTGACTTAGTCGAATCCGGTAGTGTATTTTAATAAATAATCAATGTAAAACAACTACTAAGGTTTAAAAAAAGTGTGAGTATTTTGTGTATAATTACTGTATAAATCTTTTTCATTGATTTACTAAAAAGCCTCGGTTTTTTTAATTGAAAACTGATGTGATCGTTAGTATTCATCACTAGACATACACCGCTTTACAATTCGGTAGTTACATATTATAGATATTGAACCCATGATAAAAGTGGCCCAACTTACAAAAATAACATTTAATAGCGCTTATAGCACGCACATTGTCCACAAATATGCGGCGTACCAAAACAATTTTAATAAGGCGTTCGACCCTTCCCCAACAAAGCCTCCTATTATCCTCAATATTTAAGTCAAAACAATTTTAATACACAAGCGCATAAACATTTGACCTCTGTGGCTCAATGGGGCGCGTCGGTACTCAAGTAGCGGGTTCGGATCCCGGCATACAACGAAAGTTTGTATGTTTATATTTTGTAATGACTGTTTCACGCAATAACAAGTGAATGTAATTTAATTAAACTTTACAGTAATATATGTTACACTGAAGAAGAACACAGACATAAATCTACACCAATCTACACTTTTACATTAATATTGAAAAAGGAATATGTTTTTACTTACTCGCAAAGTCTCGAAATATCTAGTTTATACAAACATGGACGTTTCCACACAACATGAATCTGGTCTCGTGTATCATTTTAGCTATGACGTCCACCGCTGGATATAAGCGCCTTTTCCAAAATATTTAATGGGGGTATAAAAAAATAAAAAATCTGTTAATACTAAATGTGTGTATGTATATGTAATGATGTATGTGTGTGGACTTGGTAGAATCACCGCGAATTATCTTTCAATTATATTGCATTCACATCTCGCAATGTGCTGTTTACATTTCTTTGCAAATTTGTGGGACCATATTTTCGTAGCCTCGGTTACCAGGGCAACAGCGAGGGGGCGGTCCCTTTGTCATCCCCGCACCTGACACACAACTCGTAACTTTACTCATAAACATCCGCGTCCACATGTTACCTTAATGGACCATGTTTTTGTATATTCGACAACTTTTTTTGTTACACGCAAACAATATACTAAACTGTCAGTGTAGCCATTTTAGTTATTCGCAGACAAAAGTAATTACATTTTAGCGTACACACGAAAATATTTCAAGTTACACAAAGTTGTGACAAATACGAAACTCGTAGCAGCGTAGACCTTCTACAGACTTCGTAGTACGTACTACGTAGTAAGCAATTTTAAACCCTTTTAACCGACCGACCAAAAAAAGGAGGGTTCTCTATTCGTCCTGTTTTTTATGTATTTGCGGGATTATTTTTTTATTCGACGCAGAATAGCTGCCCATTTGGTCCCCTAAAAATCTTTTTTTTATTTTTCCGTTTGTTTTACATACTATAATGCTACGAAAAGTTATTGAAATGAAGTCAATTTAATCGCATGCTTATGTGTACACTCACACTTTTTCTTGTAGGTGGCTGTGGTTATATTTTTTCGGAAATCGCTACATAATAATTACATTTTATATTGCGAATATTGAATGCGCACAGACTTATACTTTTCATTACGTACTCTACGGATAGACTGTGTTGTAGTTATTTTTATTTACTTTTGCACTCTTTCTATATAAAATTGAGTTCAAACTATTATTTAAACATTTTAGGATATGTGTGACGTATTAAGTACATTGATTCTAGAAACGGATTTTTAGATTAATGTACTTAATAGATAACAAACGGATTCTAAAATGTTTAAGTGACAGTTGGAACTCAATTTTCTCGAAATCAGAATTTTGCTGCATATCACATTCATCCATTCAATCTTCAATTACATCACGCTCGCGAGGCTGGTCAAAATACCATAGATAAGGTTGATTTAATCGTATATCAACTAATCGGTGTCTTTGATGAATTAACCTTATCTGTGGAATTTAACATACATTTGAATAGCGTTTTAGAAACCGGCCCTATGTCTACATCGCGTGTCTATTACCGTTGACAAGTCGCTGAAGTTGTTATTAGCAGTGCGCGGTGTACATTATTCAAACCATCGTCTTTATCACTGTCACTGCTACTCTTACTTACAAAATAAATTTCAAAAAGTAGTTAAAGAACGTTTGTGTGCTAAAGCTTATTATAAGATTAATAATTTTGTTAATGATAGCACACCCTGGGAATAAGGTAGCCACTTTCGAGGCTACTTCTATTTTATAAAGTATACTTTTATTAATTGTAATTTATGTTAAGTTATAACATTGTTATATATGTCGGAGTTGAAACGTAAGGCTTGCAAAGAAAAAAAAAAAAAAGAAAGCCTAGCAAGTTTAGTCATATTTCCCAAGAGGCCTGTTTCCGCTTACAAAAGAGGAAGGAGAAGACGTGTGTCACCGATGAGAGGGAGGACTGTTCAGGGTGGCGCGCGATGGATGGCGGGGCTTGAGAAAAATGGTTGACTAAATTCGCTTACGTTCAATGTCTGCTTTGCATTAAGTACTTGTAGCAATAGGTTTGATTGTTCATAATATAAACACGTTCAGCTTGGTGTTATTATTTCGATCCTATAAAGTAACGCCCACAAAAATACCTACGTTCCGAAATCAGAGTGGGATATACCCGCAAAATCAAGATAGATGGTTACAGGGTACCTACAAATTGTTGGATTGGATATGGCCTTGCGGACATTCAGATCACGTTGAGACGGAACAGATTATATTACGGAGCCTCCACTACCAAAGGCAGCATGGTATATGCATAGCAGAAAGACGATTGATGGGATTACAGCGCTGCTGACGATGGTAACGTGCTGACAATGGGAATGTGACGATTTACAATCTGAATGTGACGATTGACAATGGGAACGTGACGATTTACAATAGAACCACGATATTGGCTAGTCAACGACAGGTCTTGGTTATAAGCTTGATGGCTTTGGTAACAGGTGGTAGCAATCTTTTTATTCCTCGTTATAATTTGGAAGCCTTCAAAGTAAATACAATTTCAAAGTTTCCATGAAATTGCTTGCCCAAAAATCTAAATAAACTTTAAAGTTTAGTGTTCGTTTGTATTGCTGTTTTGTTTTATTTGTAGATGGACAATACATTGGGATAATGCTGGACTGGACGATGCATAGCCTTGCATAGCTTGCATGCTTGCCCGATGCATAGAATGAGCTTTGCTGGGTAACCAACCAACGCAGATGAGCATTGTGTATCTTATGGACTATTCTACTTGCTTCGCAAAGATGTGAACTGGTAGTATGAGTATCATTACTTATTTCATTGTAAAGTTCAGAATTAGTCTGGTTTTATAATCACAGTATTAGTAACAGAAAAGAGATTCAAACTAAAAGATTTTACAGTATTTTGATACTTAAATTATGTGAGTTTTAAACTTGTTATTATACTAGCTATATTCTTATTAATAGAGTGAAATCAACACAGTTAATAAAGAAGAAATCAAAGTTTGATTTTAATGATAATAATTATTATTACACAACAAGTAAAGGTCTTATGCAGGTGAGCACAAGTTGTAAACAAACAGGCTTATACAATAACATTGACATGATCTTTGTAAATATTGTTTACATGATAGTAAGTAGGTAGACAAGTTTGTAGGAGCGAGAAAGACTATTCAAAAAGAATTAAAAAATTATTTAAAGTTGCAACTTATTAAAGTTTAAAACTTAATTAGGGTTAACATGCAGAGCTTTTACAAGTTATCTTCTGTCGGGACACAACCAAGCAGAAATTCATGCCACGATCGAATGTCCCCATCGGGAGCCTTTACAATAGTTGAAACAAAATACAACAAGACATGTGTGTTAAATAAACAAAGCTTTGGTCATAATTAATCTTGGGATGCAATTAATGTGTTATCCCTTAGTCTTTACGTGAAGTCCGTTTTAAAGTCAAGTGCTGAGGGCTTGACAAATCTCTAGTTACAACAAATCTTAAGAGTAGTCAATAAATCAATAAATTGATCATGGGGTCTTGAGGGTTAACATAAGTAGGTAGTTTGAAACTACACACTTAAATGTAATTTTCATTGGTGAGTTTAAAACAAAGAAAAAAAAAAGAGTATCTTTAAATAATGTCTTGTACATTGTTATTTATTCCTAAGCTGGCCATAAAAATATCTGTTAAAGTAAATTTGGAATACATATTACCTACAGATTTAACAGACTTTTACTTTTTAGAACATTATGCGATATGGAATAGTTTAAAATTCGTCCAACAGGATAATATTGTTTGTGATATGAGTTTTATGGAATTAACACATTTTAATTTCATGTTTCAGAAGTTACTGTATGTAAGCTGGAACTAATGGTGAACAAGGCATCACACACTCAACGGTCCAAGAGTCTCAGAGGCCATGGCAGTCCACTGATGCGGTGGAAGATTAGAAAGTTCATTGAGTGACTTCAGTTAGCTTCGACCAACTTGGTGATTTTGTAAAAGGTTGTAAACGCACTAGCGAGTCTTCAGGTATTATGAATGACGAATGAATCGCCTCCGTGGTCTAGTGGTTCAGAGCTTAGCTCTCGACCCGGATTCGTGGGTTCGATTCCCACGTTGAAACAAAAAAGGTTGTTTTTAGGATTGGTTAGGACAATGCAGACTGATCACCTGACTGTCTGACAAGAAAGATGATCCATGCGTCAGATGGGCATGTAAAAGGTCGGTCCTGTGCCTATTCTCTAGCCAGACGTGTCGACTTACCGTTCCGCTGGGTTGTGAGAGTGAAGGGAAGAGAGTCCTTCTGTGTATTGCGCACACACTTGGACACTATAAAATAACTCTTGCGTAGCTGGCCTGGTTTGAATGAAATTTACTACCGACACCGAAATCGGTGAAGGGAGCTATTATTATTATTATGAATTACTCTGGGGTCCAGTGGTTTAGAACCTAGTACTCGACTTTGTGGGTTCGATTCCCGCGACAGTACAACTAAAAATGTTTATTTTTGTCAAGTTTAGTGAGGACAGTGCAATCTGATCACTTGTTATTGTGTGACACTAAAGTAATAGCTTATTTTCATTCAATCAGTTAGATCATTGAAAGGAAATTAAATTAATTTCACTGCATAGTGAAATCTAACATTTTAATCTCATTGTTGTTGCTGATATTTAAACCGCGATAGTTTTGTTCTTGAGATACAGCCTGATTAAAGACAGACAGGCACAGCGAAGTCTTAGTAAATAAATCCCTAAAAGAACTTAATTTTAGATAGTCTGAACATTTTTTTGTGCTGTTTCATTTTGTGTACAGTGGATCGAGCTTCGAGCAACGCTAGCGACGCGACACGACGCGACGGAGCGCGGCGAGCGATGCAGCGCAGCGCGGTGGCGCGGCGGCTAGACGACTGTCGTCTGTACTTCGTTGAAGTATCACATTCGAAACCAAAATTATTTGGTGAGCGTAATTGTTTATCTACTGACTGTAGTGTGATACTGGCGGAGTCGGGGTCTTCACAGACCATACGCTGTGCATGTGCACACGGGTAGCCAGCCGCGGTTAACACAAATGTGTTAAGCGGTTGACGTATGTCGGCGATGGAGCCGTGTCATAGAAGTCAAATTCTGATGACAGTATTTGGCCTACCAAGCATCATTTCGCAGCAGCAACCATTAAAAGTCGGTACCTCTTGGGGCAACTCAAGTAGGACGTGGAGCGCAGCGGGCGTGTGATGCTGGAAGGTTGGGGTCTACACAGACCACATGATGTGTATTCAATGAGTGATGCACACGTGTTAGCCGTGGGGAGAACACGTCGTGTTACGCGGCTAACGTATTTCGACTAAAGAGCCCTGGTCATATAGGCATTACCTGAGACTTTGCGTAGTTTATTGTTGTGCATTAAAGAAGTTAAAGTATCTGTTGAGATTACTATTAGAGATTAAACTAGCAAATTGGCCTAAAATTGTAGAGTCAGGTTAGGCCGAGCAAAAGGCTTGTGATATGGCAGCTGGTTTTTTTTCTTTTACAGGAGCAACACACGAGGACGTGTGACTAGTCAGAATGGCCGTGTCGGAGTTGAAACGTAAGGCTTGCAAAGAAAAAAAAAAAAAAGAAAGCCTAGCAAGTTTAGTCATATTTCCCAAGAGGCCTGTTGCCGCTTACAAAAGAGGAAGGAGAAGACGTGTGTCACCGATGAGAGGGAGGACTGTTCAGGGTGGCGCGCGATGGATGGCGGGGCTTGAGAAAAATGGTTGACTAAATTCGCTTACGTTCAATGTCTGCTTTGCATTAAGTACTTGTAGCAATAGGTTTGATTGTTCATAATATAAACACGTTCAGCTTGGTGTTATTATTTCGATCCTATAAAGTAACGCCCACAAAAATACCTACGTTCCGAAATATATATATTTTTTTAAGAACATTTTTCCCATCTTTTTGCTAAAAGGTGGCCCCGAGCGAGTTTCTTACGCCGGTTCTTCTCGCCGGGTTAGTCCCCGAACCGGTGGTAGGTCATCATGTAGGACAATTCTAAAAGTGTTAGTATCGAACCGATTTTGAAATAAAAGATTTTTCATAAATATCTGAGACGATAGAAAGTTCACTTAACAGACATGGTCAAAAAGAATTGTAAATATGTTTGAGAACTGTAAATAGTATTAGTCTTTTATGTTTTTTAATTCATGTTTTTATATACAGTTTTATATAGATTATAGACAATTTATTATATAATATATTATATTTTATAGACAATTTAAAACTAAAATTATAATGAAAAATAATGAAGATATTAAACTATTAAATATAATGTGCGAACGAGAAGGAAACAACCGATTGTTCTAACTATTTTAGTCCTATTTTCTCTTATAACTCTTTTCAACTGTCTATAATTTTTCAATGTACAAAATCCGACACTTGTACTGTCTAGCCGAGTATCTGTCCAAAATATATCGGCAGTTCCCGCCAGGCACCAGGTCACCCCGCGGTAAATATTGCAGCGGCGTCGGAACGAACCGCGCTTCGAGTGCCGGCCATCTATCGTACTTCTGATTTACCGCAGTCCAATAGTCAAATTTACAGTTGGCGTTTCGAAAATTGTGATTTGTGGGCATTCAACCGAGATTTAGGGGCTAATCAACTTGCCGAGTGTGATACTTGATGTTATGAAAGAGATAAGCCCTTGCACTCCCCTTGGCTTGTCTTGGCAGGGGCACTCCCGTGTCCCCAGATGTTGAGAAAGACCGAGCTGTCAATTTCCGAATTGGTGGTAAATAATTAAAAAAAATCTTTAATGTACACACATGTGATTTTTAGACGGTTTGCACCATTCTTCATAATATGTTCAATGCTCATATCATGTGCCTAGTGCCTATCAATTATTATAAAAAATATATTTTTTAAGAGATTTTAAAGGGATTAAAACCAACTTTAAGAGATTAATTAGATAATCTCTTAAAATTGGTTATTGAATATTTATCTAGACGCAGTTAAACTTTAGAGGCAAATAAAAATATTGCATCTCTTTCTCATTACGACGTTACGTCACAAGAGGATATCACCATTCATAAGAGAATGTGGCGCTGGCAGTTGGTGAGCTCTATTTCTTATTTGAAATGTAAATTGTTTGCACTTAGTCACTTTAAAAAAATGGGTTACAGATTGTTCTAGCACCGAATGGAAGGTTTTTAGACAACATGTCTGTTACGTGAAGACAAACTTTTGGGACGAATGTAGTGGACCACTTTGGGACCTTATCTATATTACATGACTATGGTATACGAATTGGATATGAATCAGCCCCATGATTACGTACGATCTTCGGTGGCTTTCCGGTTTCAAAATCAACTATTATTTGACTTTTGAACTTATTGAAACGCGATTTAAAAAGTTCAAACGTCAAAATTTTGACAGCGAGAGTTTTAAAAAGTTCACACGTAATTTTGAAGGTGGCTCGCCAAAGTTACGAAATCAGGGGGATGGCTATTTTAACTGGGCAGTTCACGGAACGGATTATTAACTGTCGAGCCAAGTCGGTCGTAAATCCGAGATATTACTTTATTATAAGAAATTTATTACGGCTTAGAGTAAGCTGAAGCTCTGGTGCTGAGGGTCAGGCGTAAGGCGTTAATATTTATTTAAAAATAGATATCGCTTTCGTGTGTACCGAAATATAACATTTACAACTTGAGTGTGACGTGCTATAAAGATACATTAATTATTGCATATCTATTTTTTTCAATATCGGCGACCGCTATGATACACAATAGCTAGATAAAGTACTCTTCGGAAAAGTAGTAATCTCCAAACTAGCAATATCATTGTATTAGAATAAGTTACCGAAGTTATACAAATTGTAGTAAACGAAGGAGCACAACTTTATAACAGTACACCCGACCGATATAAAATATAAAATCATTCAATAACTTTAAACAAAAATTGTCTAAATATAATTCTAAATATAAAAAGTCTTAACTAGATATTTGTTATTTAAATACAGTAAGTAATTATTTGCAACTTAATAATCAGTATAAGTTCGAACTGTACTATTTTAAATAAGTATTATAACTATTTGTATAATGTTCTCATGTAAGTGTATATTGTAACTTTTATGACAATAAATTCTTTAAACCTTAAACGTCCCAAAACGCAAAAGCTGTTCAATCCGGTAAGTCAGCATTTAGTATTTTTTATGACAGTTCCTTAAGTACTAGGAAAACATAAATTTATGTCGGTGTTAAATAAAATATTACGTGAGCGCGACTCCCGTTTACTTATATCCTACTAATTGTGACCTAAATATGCTAAAAATCTCTACCGAGCACGCTTTTATATAAGTCTCATGTTTGTTTTATTGACTTAACTCTTTCTGTTTCTGAACATTTCAAATAAACATACGTAAACTAGTATGCATATTACATACGATAAGAGCAATATCTCTAACCTTAACCTTACCAAACTTGACAACAAAAATTGTTGTTGTTCCAACGCGGAAATCCAACCCACGACCTCCGAGTCGAGAGCCAGGCTCTAAACCACTAAGCGACGGAGGCGAAAGCCTGCATTGTCCAAACAAACAAGAAAACATAATTTTTTATTCGAATACGTTAATACGATACGATATGATGTGTGTCTATTTGTCCATCATCGCTGCGCTATATTCGCGGCCATTCGCGCATTTACGGCGCTCTCGAACGCCATAAAGATATCGGCCGTAATAAAATTTGTGTAGCGCGGCGCCACCGCTGACGAGTGTCTATTGAGCTGTCTTTTTATGACTCCCCCCCCCCCCCCCCCCCATTTCGTCATGTAAAGGAGGAGGGGGTTACCAAACAACCCCCCAGAGGACGGTTCCCGAGGATGTTTTGTAGTACTAACGTCATTTACAACTCTCGGCGAGCTCCGTAAGTTGCAGGACTCTATTCGATGGCTTCCAAGTTTATTTACAGATTCGAACCCCTGGTTTCTGAAAGGCTGATTATATCGCCGATCAGCTAACATTTGAGTTAACAATCTATTCAGCAGGCTTACTCCCGACACAATATAGAGTCGAATCAGTTCGATCTCAAAAACTTTTGGTATTTTATTTAGTGGATTACTTTGAAACTAACCAGCATAAAGAAAATCGTTAGTTCGTAACTTTTTGTACTCCCGACCATAGCAATGGACTGAGAATCAAAATAAACAAATGTCAATATATTCGGGAGTACGGCATGATCGAATCAGAATCAAAATCAAATCAGTTTGAAGAGTCTTACCCCCTGAACGCTCATTGGTGAACGTAGATTGAACGAAGTTGTAGCTAGTGGTGTTCACCAATGAACGTTCAGAACGGCTTGTTAATTCAAATGTTAGCTGATCGTTGATTTTATCAGCCTTTTAGGAACCGGGTGTATATTATGTGCTATTAGGTCTGTTGGCGATGAAACGCGTCTCGTCGTGAAGAGCAAAGATTTGTTAGTATATTTGATTTCATTTAACAGGCCACGAAAGTGACTATTATAATAACGTTTGCATTGAATTGGCTCCGAAACTACTGGGAAGGACGTAGGTTACCATTTACTGTGGCAAAATGTACGGATTCACGTGAAATTTAATTTACACCTAATACTATAAAAAATAATCAGTACAAAATATTTCGAAACTTTACACCTGTCAAGCGTCACGCGACATATAATTATATTCGTATTACTACAACAGGCTCCTTATTTATAAGAACAACAAGAATACCACTGTGATTATTTGAAAAACTATCACTTGGTTAATCTATTCCTCAGAGAAATGACCATTAATCATGATGGTACAGAAGTACAATTAGTTTGGTAAACCCAAATAAATTGTACTTCTGTCTGAAGTATTTCCACGTGTACGCCTGCAATGTCCAAAACAAAACGACTATGTATCATTTTGGACACTGCGCTACACAAATAGCAAGTTAAGGTAAGTTCACATTAGCGTGGTCAAAGAGCAATGAAGCGAAATACTAAAATCGTAATGTATCAAACTGAGACTACGAGTGAAATAGTGAAATAAAACGCTCGCTTTTGAAACATCGTTCATTGGTGTTCTGCGCTACGGTCTTAGGCTGCAGCCTCGAATTTTGCGGGCAGCGGGGCGAAAGCGGTGGCGGCGCGGGTGCGCTACTAGTTACCCGCTCCCGCGCCGCTGTTTTCGAGAACCGGTCCATTTGATTTTCATCACCTGGTGTCCTGGACTGACTCGTGGAACTGTAAGAGGACGTTGTAGAATAAAGAAGTTACTCCAGCGGTTCGAGGTGGCTTTATTATACTGAGACTAGGTCGTTCAAACAGCCAACTTTTCAGATTTTTACATAATTATAGGTTAACTCAATATGGAACAGAACGTAAAGAGCCTATTCCTTCTTAGATAAAAATAAGATAAATAGGCTTGCGAGAATTAGCACGACCAACGTTTCTTTCTAAACTCAGAATCTGCGTTACGTTAAAGTCGATTTACATCAAACGGGCGAATGCTCAATGCTCATTCTATCCCCACTACATCAAAATCTTCTAGTATAAACAGGCGTAGAGCATTTTTCATTGTTCTTAGTTCGCAAAGATTCGATAATTGTAAGAATGCTCGCTCGCTCGATGTAAACTGCGCGCGAACAGTTGCTTAGAGCGTTCTAGCGTGTTCGGTAGTGCTCGCGCCACTGAGCGGTCTCATCAAAGCGTTCTTGTGTTCTAGCAATTGTTCTAGCTCTAGCTCTATGTTCGTTTTATGTAAATCGATACCTCTGAGAGCTTTCGTTTACACTAACGCCCCGTTTCTGAAAGGCTGATCAAATTGATCGATTGATCAAATCAGCTAATCTGAACGCTCATTGGTAAAAACAGTGACAGCGAAGTGATGTTAACCAATCAGCGTTCAGATTAGCTGATTTGATCAATTGATCAATTTGATCAGTCTTTCAGAAAACGAGCGTTACCGAAAGAATACTCTTGTTCTAGCTCTACCTCTATGTTCGTATGATGTAAATCGACCTTTATAGACATACGAACAAATTGTCTATAGTACGTTTTCATAAACGCTTCCCTGCTATTAGACTCTGCGCTAGTATGAATGGACCCTAACAGATAACGTAAAGGTTACGCAGACGAATGTCTACGGTACATCCATGTGGTGCTATTGACCTTCAGACGAGCTGGCACCGCGCCAGGTGAAAAACACCATGAGGCAGGACCATCACACCCGACCCTGAAATTGAACCCTACCCCATTGTCTTAAGGTCGACACTAGTTTGGGCCGACGTACTCGAGACTGCCACCGAAAATTGGACTCTACTTTATCGTTTTAAGGTCTCGAATCGTGAACACGGTGATCAACGGAATCGATATCCTTAGTAAACACTCGTGTTTGTTAGACCTGATCCAGGGTTAATTTTTATTCGAAGGATTTGTAGCAAGGTCGTAATATGTAAGTTTGTGTAAGTTACGTGTTTTGCTTACTTGATATTAGGCAATCTTTACTGTAGGCCAAGCAGGAACATTTGAAAGTTCCGTTCGAATAAATTGTATGAAAAGCATAGTATAGTACATAGTATATGGGGGCATGGTAAGGCCATTGGGCCATACGCTCTATGACAAGTCATTATAACTAGCTGATGGTAAGAAACTATTGTTAAAAGTCCAAAAGCCCCTTACTATGACTACTAATATGAATTTACTTAAAAAAATTAAAACAAATAAGTTTAGTGTGCTTCTAACGAATACTGGCTCTCACAGGCTGACACTGTCACTCCTTAGCGGCATGACAGCGACAGCTTGTGACTTCAGCGCCACTTAATTTAATTGTCGTTTTAGTACGCGGCACGTATATCCGTCAGGTGTCTTTCCCAACGTATCAGACAAAGACAGCGAGTGAATAACTTGTGCAAATGTTTTACTAAGGTGGGGTTAAAACAAACCGCAAAGTTAACAGTAACTACGTCCCGCTAAACAGTAACTACGTCCCGCTAAACAGTAACTACGTCCCGCTAAACAGTAACTACGTCCCGCTAAACAGTAACTACGTCCCGCTAAACAGTAACTACGTCCCGCTAAACAGTAACTACGTCCCGCTAAACTGGCGTACCAAAATAGAGTTCTAAGTAATTACACCTATGTACTTCCACATGGGAATCCCTCAACGGTTTTCCCGCTAGCTCCGGGAAAACCCGGAAAATTTGTGAGTTCACACCTTTCGGTTTTCCCGGGATAAATATTTACTGGTCACACTTTTTTCATGACACGAGCCAATAAAGCATTTTCCCATAATTCAAAGACATTGTTGGACACGGCAAGTGCATCTTCTATGTTTATTTTCAGGTAAAGAGGAACATAATAAGCAACCACGTCGATTTCAGTAGTGACCGGTTTCGTTGAAACCAGGCCAGCTACGCAGAAGTCATTTCTTTATAGTGCCCCAAGTGTATGCGCAAACACTGGGGCACTCTTATTTCTTATCCTTTTATTCTTTTAACTCAGTTCGACGGTTACCCGACCGGCAAAAGAACAGGCGCAGGACCGACTTCTTCATGTTCATTCGACGCATGGATCATCTTTCTTGTCCGACAATCAGGCAATCAACGTGCATTGTCCTAACCAAACTTGAAAACAACATTTATTGTTATTCCAACGCGGAAATCGAGCCCACGACCTCCAGGTCGAGAGCGAAGATCTGAACCACTATCAAACACATCCGACGCATCGATCATCTTTTTTTCTTCACCTTTCTTGATCTGATCAGCCTGCTAAGTCCTAACCAAACTCATACACATAGACCCAACTAACAAGAGTAAGTACTCGTAAAATAAACGTACATATTACATAAATTACCTAACTTGGTTCTGATGTTATCTATACAAGCTACATAATATGCCGAAGTTTGTGCTAAATTTAAATAACTCACCTAAAACAACGTTTGGGTTCGCCGTGGCGTGAGTAACATAGTAGAATAGTTTGACATACCTGAAACAAAATAGTACGAGAATTAACATAGTTACTACATAAAACATAATTTGTCGCTTTGCCGTCTCTCCAAAAAATCAATGTTTTCTCGACAATATCTAGCTTGTATTAACCTAAAGTATTTAAAACTTAATTTTTATATACTTAAGGTTGATACAGGCTATATATAATACTTAACTGAACCTCATTTAAATAAAAATCCATTTCATAATGGAATTATTACCTAAGTTTTTTGACTCTACTGAAAAGTTGTAGTTTTATAGATACGAGGTTATGAAGGTAAAGCGCCGTTATAATGTGTATAAAAATAATAATCAGCCATTTATTCATAAATAAATAATAGTTTAAAAAAACTTAATTGCATTGTTTTGCATTGGAAAGCAGACGTGATCAAGAAAACTCTTGATCACGTCAGCTTTCCAACAAAAACTAAATCAAACCGGTTCATATGTTTATTAAAAAAGTTAACCCCCACGAAAACAATGGAGTGTGTCGGTGTATAATGTCTGTTTGTTTGTATCTCCCAAACATATAAACTAAATGAAAAATTTAGTTTTTGTTGGAATAATTTTGTCCGCGAATAAAGGCAAATCATTTTGTTTCATTTTTTAACACACTTTTATAAGCTTGAGCTGTATAAATGGATGTAACGAAATCTTTGAGCACAATTTTTACCGACTTCCAAAAGTCTCATTAGTTTCAAATTTCGGTTTCGTATCAAGGACATTGGTCCTTGAGTGATCAAGAGTTTTCTTAGCTATACTTGAGAAAATACTTTTTTTCAAAATTTTCTACCAAACACTCTGTATACATTAAAACTTTTCGCTTGTTTCTCCTTTGTCCAAGCTCAGAAAGCCCACAACACAGAACAGGAAACAAAGGCTTCATACAACACAAATACTAATCCTCTATTTATGAGCTACAATATACAGCAAGTTCCATGGCAAATCATTATTTAATATTACTCAAACTAAAACCTTTTTATTTCCATGTAGGTTACTGAATGACACTTATAATTGAAAACAGAAATGGATGAAGGCGATATGTAGCTAAATTGTCATTTTAGGAAAATTGAGTTCAAACTGTCACTTAAACATATTCAAATATGTCGTAAAGTATTAAGTACATTAATCTAAGGATCCGTCTCTAGAATCACTGTACTCAATATGTTACAACATATCCTAAAATGTTTAAGTGATTGTTTAAACTAAATTTTCTGGGATATTTTTTTTTTGTGACAAATTGATTCATGTCTTCAATTATAAAATCCTACATGATGCCTACCTGTTCGGAAACTAGCCCGGGGAGAAGAAACGGTATTAGAATAATTTAATTTAATTTAATTTGAATGATGTTACAGTAACTTTATATGTTTGTTTCTTAAAACAAGCTGTTTTTAAACAGCTATGAAGTGAATCAGCTAAGTCTATGGTCTAAACGGCTACCATTAGTTTCATTACTCATCGTAGTTACATATTTTATATTCTTTTTTCTTCCTACATGGGAAAGTCGATAGGCTATTTGTTATCCCGAATAAATGCATTTCCGTACAATATACGAATTTTCGCGCGACCAAAGTTAAAGACAACATTCATTTAATTTTACGAGTACATAATTTATTGTAGGTAATTTCAAGTCATTTACGATAGTCGTAACGAATATATTAAAAAAGCGGCCCAACATACAGTATATAAGCCACTGGCAAAGAAATAAAAACTTTGCGGGAACGTCTTTATTCATGTCTCATCATTTTCATCAAGGACAGCGCCTATTTTATGTAGTTTATGTAGGGCAGTAGATAAATCTCGTGTTTATGGGGAATACTTTATAAAACTGGGACCACAATAATGGGAAATGACGGTTACTCATAACTCCTGTGTATATAATAATAATGAAGCTCCCTTCACCGTTTTCGGTGTCGGTAGCCTATTTTATTGAAACCAGGCCAGCTACGCAGGAGTTATTTTATAGGTATAGTGCCCAAGTGTGTGCGCAATAAACAAATCACTATCTCTTCCTTTTACTCTGATAACCCAGTGGGACGCGACTGGGGAGAAAACAGGCGTAGGACCAACTTTTAACATGCCCATCCGACGCATGGATCATCTTTCTTGTCAATCAGCCATTTTTTGTTGTTCCAAGCCGGGAATCGAACCCACGCCCACTTTGGGATATAATTCTACTACCTTTTCTCATTTTAGAAATGTATTTTTTTCAAACGTTTACAAACGTTGGACGTTGAACTACTTATAGTTATTATTACTGATATTATTTGCACAGCAGGCATACTCCCGACACAATCGAGAATGGGATCTGTTCGATCTCAACGGCTTTTGGTACTTTATTTGGTAGATTGCTTTGAAACTAACCAGGATAAAGAGAATCGTTTGATCGTAACTTATTGTACTGCCGACTATATCGATCGACTGAGAATAAAAATAAACAAACGTCATTTTATTGGGAAGTACGCGGCACGATAGAATCTGAATCAAAATCGGATCAGTTCGGAGAATAAGGTCCGTGTCCTGATCGTGAGTCGGCTGATGCTAATTCAAGATGGCAAAAACCCCAACAAATGGAAAATAATCCAACTTCCTCGCCAGTCTCGTAAAATCATAATAGAAATTCCTGGCGCCGAATTGTATTAATATAGATATAATATGTATGTAAATTAACTGGATGTAGTCGTACACTGTAGTACTAATCCATTAGGCCAAGAATAGCCCGGGGAAAATTTCACTCGTCTAGATTTGAATATCACTGTAAGAATATTTTATGATATGATATTCATAGAAAAATGCAGTATAATAATTAAAGACATGAATGGATGAAGGTGATATGTAGCAAAATTATGATTTTGTGAAAATTGAGTTGAAACTGTTACTTAAACATTTTAGAATACGTCATAACCCATTAAGTACATTAACCTAAGGATCTGTCTCTAGAATCAATGTACTAAATACATTACGACGTATTCTAAAACGTTTAAGTGACGGTTTTGCACTCAATTTTCTGGGATTTTTTTCCTTCATGTCTTCAATCATGACTGCTTTAAGTTCTAGAAACCTCAAAATCTCGTAACTACTGTTAACATCTTAACGTACTAATGTTATAAACCCGAAAGTTTGTTTACCTCTTCCTTAGGTTCAAACGAATGGACCAATTTTGATAATTTTGGCATGGTTATAACTGACAATAAAGTAGCCTATGTGTTTATCCAGAAACACATAGGCTTTATTTGTTTAAAAAAAACGCTGCGACCTCTGGGGATCAGGATCCAAAATGCCAACGCTAATATCACTCACGAAGTTCGAAAAGTAATGCTCGAAAATGTATCGGATTTGTCGCTGTGTGACATACGAATTCGCTGACCGTATGTTTTCGAACTCTCTTCACTCGTAAGTGATAATAGCGAAGGCCTTGGATCAAGGGCCAGAGGCTCGTAGCGTTATCGAATGTCAAATTTATGAGTGCTATCAAAATTTCCAATTTTATTTCGATAACTATAAAATACTAATAGCTGTGGCATCTTATATCAAGGCCCTGGGCGAAAATACCGATGGTGACCTTCGTAAATATGAAAGTCCAGTTTTGGCCCACTCGATGCCCACGTGTGGGATTAGCGTCGCTCCCGAGGCGGATACGAGCCGTGGTCTATTACTCACCTCAATCTGGCGCCCCATGCATAAGTCATACGTGCTAGGGCTGCAGAATGAAAACCTGCACCAGGTTGGAATAAAATTGTCACTAGCATCGTGTTGACAACTAGAAAACTAACAAATTCAAATGCAATATCGATCAATTAAATAAGAGAGGGTACACATTAGGCGCTTTCAAACGCGCGCTTTGTCAACGCGCGTTTTGAGAACCAGGAGTTCTGTACAGACAGTGTACTCTGTACATACTCGAGCGCGCGCTTTTTCTTTAGCCAAAAACGCGCATCAGCAAAGCGCGCGTCAATAAGCGCCTAATGTGTACCAGCTTTAAGTTTCAAGACTAGGCCTATATGATATCAATGAGAAAGGCCTACAACCCCACAACGCAGGGGCCCGCGCGAGGCACGGATGTATTGTATTTCCCGTGGCTCCGGTTCTGTTCTGTCGGAGTACCGCCGAGATTAGTGGTATGGCTGCGTCCACTTACCATCTTGACGGATGCAGCGAGCCCACACACCCGTGGTAGGAATCCCCATCCTCCACAGGATGCGGCAAGTACCATTAAACAGGCCTTTGTCAAAAGTAAGTCTTACAGCGCTGGTACTTTCACAGTAAACTCTATACAGTAGGCACATACACACCCTAAAGTATTATCACTCATTTAATTTACACCTTTTATATGTTGAATTAGATGAGAATTCGTAAAAACGCCTCGACCGTAAAATTAAACAATATTGCTTTCGGTACACCTCCCCTTACATTATCTTTAAGTGCCAAATTCCACACTAATTAGATTGCACATTTCAGGTAAACTTAATAGATTTTGCTTTACATATCATAATATTTTACTACACATATCATATTTAATTATTTGCCAACAATATTTAAGTGGCAGCCCTGATCCTGACGAGCTAATCCCCGCTGACGTAGTGCTAGGCGTTAGCTCCGTATTGCACGATCTGCGAGCCAAAAAGCCAAAAGTCCACAACTCTTGTTTCAGGGCGGCGATTCTCAGTCCTCGAACTTAGTTCCGAATATTAGTATATCCCGCTCGCACGCGCGGTAAATCTCATTTGCGTGAGAGGGACAGACCGATAGTAAAAACTAAGTTCGAGGACTGAGAATTAGGGCCCAGAACCTTGAATCTTAATAGAGATGTTTTACCATTTCTGTATTTAAGAACCTTTAAAACGCGTCGAACTCTGATTTTGTGCCCAGAGCCTTTATACAAGTGGCCATTCCTAATTTAAAACAAACGTCGAAGTTCGAAAACAGAATTATTTTTTTTCTTCTTTGTCGTAATTAGCAAAGATGCACTGATTCATTAAATATCGTTTCTATTGTCAGTATGTCCCGCTCGCACGCGCATGATGTGACGCACGTCCGAACAAGACAGATATACAATCGAGACCCAGTTGCTGTAATTTTGCTATACTTGGTG
Organism: Celastrina argiolus; assembly: GCA_905187575.2. Lineage (NCBI taxonomy): Eukaryota > Metazoa > Arthropoda > Insecta > Lepidoptera > Lycaenidae > Celastrina > Celastrina argiolus. The sequence continues at coordinate 17,540,582 of LR994591.1, read as the reverse complement.
TCTTTATCCCAACTTTAAAAAAAATCCCATACAATAATAATAAGAAAGTACCTCTTTCAGCGCTGGTAATTTCATTGTAAACTCTACATATGGGATCCATACAGACGCTATAGTATTATCACTTATTAATATTATAGCTTGTATATATAGGGGATGTATATTTGGCCCAGCGGAACGACTACACTACTGATGACAACTTGGCCAAGGCTCAGTTGGCGAATACCAGAACGGCAAGACGCGCCTCACATCAGCGCTGAAGGACATGGAGGAAGTCGATACGCCAAGGTCAGGAGGAGAGAGTGGTCGTGACATTGACTCTGGCGCCGCGCCAACTCGCAGACCCCCCTCCCCCTGGGAGTCGAGCAGTTATTGATACGGGGATAGTAAATAAAATAGGTTATTGTGTTAGCAGTTATAACATTTATGGCTTTATTTTTCACTGGCTGAGCTCGCGACATTATACGTGTGAAATAGTAAGAGAAAACAACCGATTTTTAAACATTATTCATTATAAAATTTACCTAAATAATATTATATCAAGCAGTATTCTTAGGTATAACGTTAGACTCAAAACTTCAGTGGGGCCCCCATATAGCTAGGCTGGCCGACAGACTCAGTTCAGCAGCATATGCAGTTAGTAAAATTAGACAATATTCAGATGAATGTACTGCACGTCTAGTGTATTTTAGTTACTTTCATAGTATAATGTCCTATGGTATTCTGCTATGGGGCAACGCTGCATATATAAATAGTATCTTTGTGCTGCAGAAGCGAGCTGTTCGGGCAATCTACAAGCTGGCCCCCAACACTTCACTTAGAGAAAAGTTTAAGGAAACTGGAATATTAACTGTAGCTTCTCAGTATGTTCTCTCAAATGTATTATATGTTAAGAAAAATATTCATCAATTTAAAAAAAAATGTGACAAACATAATAGAAATACTAGAAATAAGCATAAACTGGATGTACCAGTGACAAGGCTTAGTAAAGTAAAGAATTCTTTTAAAGGTCAATGTATACGCCTTTACAATAGGGTCCCAGAAAACGTTCAAAATTTTTCTAACAATAAGTTTAAGAAAGTAGTCAAAGAACGTTTGTGTGCAAAAGCATACTATAAAGTTTGTGACTATATGAATGATAGCACACCTTGGGAATAAAGTAGCCCCCTGCAAGGCTTTTTTTTTTCTTTTATTTAATTGCATAAAAGTGCAATTTTTTATTTGTAGTAGTATTGACTATTTTATATGTAAACATATTTTTTATATTTATTTGTTTTTTAAAAGAGAAATTTTCCATCTTTTTAGTAAAAGGTGGCCCCATGCGAGTTTCTTACGCCGGTTCTTCTCGCTGGGCTAGTTCCCGAACCGGTGGTAGGCATCATATAGAAACGACGTTCAGAAAACATTTTTGTAAAATTTATTCTGAATAAAAATTTTTGACTTTGACTTTGACTTTGACTTTTGACTATCCCGCGAAAAATGGTGCTTTGAACGCATATTCACCTACGCGTACACTCATCTGCTAGCAGGTTGTGGTTATAATTTTTCGCGAGATTTAAATTTTATGCTACGGATTTCCGCAAAGTAATGCCTGATTCCATTAACTATTTTTTTGCTTGTTCGTTATCTTGCAACAAAAATAATGAACGGTAAAAAGTTAAAAAAAAAGTTTTTAATTTTTGACAAAATACTACATTTTCAAAATGAGGCAAGGTTATCTCCAAGTAATCGCATCGACGGTTCTTTTCCCTTCCCTTTATGAAACTTTTGACGCTTTTACTAACGCGGTCGGTATGAGAAATGTAAACAAATGTGATCTCTATTTATATAATTGAAAATATATTTTAAATATTAAATTTACTCGAAAACCAAATTAAAAATGTATTTTGAATAAAAACAGGTGCTCGGCCTTCGCGCGCCTCCTGTAACTGGACCCTTAAATTAAAGGATTGTGTGTTTGTCCTTTTTTTTGGTCCCTCTCTGTCTCTGGTTGCTAAAATGACAAGGGCAGCGTTTAGGTACCTATTTGGACATTAATTTTGTAATTCTATCGCAATCACAAACTTAAAAAATGTAATATACATACTAAAATATTGACAAATGAAGACATGAAGCGATGAAGGTCGAAAAAAAATTTTACCTAGAAAATTGAGTTTAATCAGTCACTTAAACATTTTAGGATACTACAACGTGTTAACTACATTGATTCTTGAGACGGATGTTTATATATATTATATGTTTGTTTAGGTGACAGTTTGAACTCAATTTTCTCAAAATCATAGTTTTGCTACATATCAACTTCATCCATTCATGTCTTCAAATATAGAAAGAAAATTAAATCAGAAAAAGATACCCTACCCTAGTTGTTGGGATATTGATTTGAGTTCCATACGCGGCGCCACATTTTAACGAACACCTGAGCCCAAATCGAAGCCTACACGAATAATATAAGAAGTTGAATAAATCAAAGCGAACAATATAATCCCAACTGGCAGGTTGTATTCGAGCAACATTGACTTCACAAAGAGCTTTTGTTGAATGTATTTACCTTCGAGGCGCTTATTTGAAAGTAATTTCAATCAAATAAATCTAGACGTGTAATTCCGTAAATAACTACAATTATAATTTACGTAGTATTTTTATAAAAATACAGCAACTGGCTAAGTGATGAGCGAATTCTTATGTCATTTAGCGAAGCTTATGTCCAATCTCATACATTTTGCTATCGAACTTCGTAAGCGATAAATATCGATGGCCTCTTGAATCCGGGGCCTGAGCTATTATTACCTCGTTCATTTAAATCGTATGATTAGTTTAAGCGCTATTGTGCGACAGTAGATACATGCATACATAACCGCCAAAACCATAACCTTCCATCTATCTTCGGCGTAGTTAGTCGGGTGAAAGAAAAGAAAAAAATGTAATAAAAATAAAGAGAATCAACGATACTGAACACAACATAACTTTGTATCCATAATTCTTTTCATCTTAATAACATTCGTGCTCGCTAAACCAACAAAAAGTTAAAAACGACAAACTTATCAAAAACCCAACGCTCGTTACGAAAACTTTATATTATTCTCTTAATGAAATGTAAAACAACATATTATGTTTCACAAACCCGGTTTTCGCAAAACTTAAAAGTTTATCCACTGTTTGTTCGCCAGGGTCGAGACAACACGACACGTCCGAATACTAGATTTATTTTAACTTGAAACACATTCACAATATTTGAACATCTCCAGCGAAGTAATAAGTAAGCTTCAGACTTAATAAATGCGATTGTTACGTGTTACACTATTTCCTTGGAGAACACTGCGAGATAATTATTAAGACTAGACGAAAGCAAGCACTGAAGACTGAACAGAAAATACATTAAGTAGTAACGTTACTTTAGTTGCAAGGATGGTAGTAAAAGACTTAGCCACTACGAGAGCCCTACAAGAACTGGGCAATAGCAGCCAGTCGATAACTTAATAAAAAAAACTACGTTTAAAAAACCGACTTCAACAACTAAAAAGCATAAACTATTTTTTTCATATTTCTTATATTTTTTTTACTTTTAAGTCAAAGTAAAAGATAAATCCGTTTTGTAGCTACGATGCTACAGACGGACCGACATACTCCTTTTTGTGCCGAGAGTCAATTATAAATGCTAAAGTGAAAAACTCCCAAATTAGCCGTACTGAAACTACATACACAAATCATCGACATAAAATATGTACAAGTGTTGATTCGTTACATCTTTTGGTGAAATATGTTCATAAAATAAAAACTACAGCGCCAAACTATGTAAAATTTTGATGGGACCAAATGGCAGCTATTCTGCGTCGAATAAAAAAAGAATCACGCAAATCAGACCATTAATCTCAGAGTAATTGGTGTACATACATTAAAAAAACAGGCCGAATTGAGAACCTCCTCCTTTTTGGTCGGTCGGTTAAAAGGAAGTGCTCTGCACTGCTAGACTACTTGCTAGCATTCGTAGGAAAATATTCAGGTGTTTAGAAGTATTTAAGTTAGTGACCTCCGCCCTTGGTGTAATGAGCGACCGAATTAACGTGCCTAGATAATGATAATGACTGGATCGAGGCGCGGAAGTGGCTTAAGGTCAATTTGGGTCGATGGAAAGAAAATGAGTACGCCTGAAAAACAAGTACACATTTAGACTTTGCCTGCTGTTTATAACGTCCTAGATCTTTGAGATCAGGAAAAGCATCATCCACCATTGGAACTCTTTGACCAGATCAGTCAAGGTCGAGGGGGAAACTATAGTTTTTGAAACCTATCGCTAAATGAGTTCTGAGTAGTAGTTTATTCCCATTTCTCTCCCCAAGGTCAAACTACTTCTGTAGTTAGATCACAGCACCTTCGCCTCCTAACCGCTTCCTACATTTTAATATTAACGAACATCACTTCCCAAAACTCCGCCCAGTGAATATTTCATCCGCGCCATTAGCGATCGGAAATCACCCGGACTGCACGAAATAAAAGAGTACTCTTTGAGACGAGCGATTAAAACGTACGTCCGGGAAATGCAATTTAAACCGGTGTTTAACCGGGCTGACGTTTCCTTAATCAAATGGGATCCAGGTGGACTTTTATTTGCTATCCAGACCGTCAATATTTTCTTAAGTAATTGATTTAGAAGAAACCTAAATTAAAAAATATAAAAAAAACCCGACTTGGCGTGTAACACCATCACACCTAACAAACGACCTGATGACCATTAAAACCATTCTCACACTCTCGGCTGATATACCTTTCAAACAAAAAACACCGCATTAAAATCGGATCATCCGTTAATGGCCGCTAAAATGCCATAGACAGACACACATTTACACTATAGGGTGTTTATAGAGCTTGTCTCAACAAGCCTACTACTCTGAAGAGATGCAACCGAACTTCAGCGTGAAATTAATTTAGCAAAAACATAAAGCTGATATTCTGTCACATTTCCATACGAATTAACTTGATCGAAGTTTCGCAGGAACGTATTGTATCTGTTATACACGCGACGGAAGTTCGGTTCGGTTACATCAATTTAGATAATCGATCGATAGTCTCCCAACTAGGACTATAAAGTTAAATTAAGTCCAAGATACCCCCGGGGACGATAAAGTTCGTTATCTGTCCCTGGACCGGCACTAACGGGCAAGTGTGAGTCGTTAATGGAAATAACTGCGAGTTACGACGATTCGACCTGATTCCCGATAACTAAATTGTACACACCGTAAACAGTAACTTCTCCAAAAGTAAACAGAAGCCTAAAAGCATTGTAAAGAGCTTGACAAGCATAATCTAGCTAGGGACTAGTGCAATTGACGAAACGCGACGCGATATATATGTCTCGTCTCGCGAGAATCAATCAATGTTAGAAATTTATGTAATAGTTAGGCCACAACAATTAGAAGTAAAGTAATACTCGAAACTGAAGTCCTTTATATTCTGGTCTCCATAATTATTCCAATATTTATATTTGAATCTATCTGCAGTGTAGCGTATGTATCACCTCCCAATATATAATAATGTGTGTAGTTATTAATTTAGCCACCTTTTCGGCTCGCCCAGTTTAGTCGCGGGGTCTTCAATAAAACTTGTATTGCGGCCTGCACTACTACTAATACTAGGCGAGCTATCTTTCTTTCTGATAAATATCAAGAACAGTTTGCTTCCCATGTAATTAAAACAACGGCCATTTGCAAACTATTTATTTGACAACGTTGTCGTGGTGTTTTGACAGTCAACCTACAGAATATATATAACTCTCCCTTATAGAGGGACATAGCCTCTGGTCATAGTTTTCCGCCCAAGACCCTCTCACTGGTGTAAGATAATACCTTACTGGTATGAAGTTGGTTAATAAACAAGTAAAACATCTTCGATAGGACTCCACGAGCCTGGAGTCTGGACATTGCAGCGTTTGTCACAAATCATGCAGTTGTGTTATCGGTGTGCACGCTATTTGGACTGTCTAATTGATGGAATTAAAATCTTCAGCAGTTGATCCCAATCCACGAGGCTGCTGAGCCGAGGGTTAATATTTAACTATAGCAAGTGATTTCATTCAATCGTTATGATAACAATTATAATAGAGGGGAATCTACTCCAATACTACTAAATAAAATAAATTAAATTTGTGTATATTATAATAAAAATCTTAAATATGTGTAAAGTATGTAGTACCTAGTTGTCTGGTACCTGTGACACAAGTTCTTCGGATACTTAGCACGGGCCCAGATTGACGTGGTGTGAAGCGTCCATAGATATTATATTTTCTTTTTATTATAATATGTGGCGACAACTGAACGAATGCGGCGCATACGCCGAAGTATTGCCATAGTAATACTTTGTATAAGTTTATATTACGTCGAAACTCGAGATGTATTGTTTTTTTTTGTGTTTTTATAGATAGATCGATTGTGCCACAAACCACATCTTTACATAATCATTATATTTCCTATTCAAAAATGTCCTACGTAATATAATACTCAAAAGTCTTATAGTAATTTTTTCACGAAAATTGGTAACCCATTTGGTCCATTATGTATACCTTGGGTATATTATATTATCAGATACATAATATTATGTAACGAGGACTATGGCAATAGTTTTGGTAAACCCATGAACTTTCGTGATGGAGACTAATCGCTATCGTCACGCAATAGCCGCGGGCAAACAGCGGACATCGGGCACGTGCTGAATCCATTCCACCTACATTCACCATCGCCCCTAATTCCAATTTAAATTGCAAACCGGAAAACTGCATTTAAAACGTTTCAATTTAACATCCATCCGACGGAGCAGCGGCGCTTGTGCCTGGAAATTAGTTTTGCCACAATATTTATAAGCGTTTTCAGTTAGATCTCTTGACCCAGTAACTTCCAGGTTTAACGTCTTTGGGTCGTAATTCAGGGCTTCACTTGAAAATTCTTTTTGTTTCCTCTTTATAAACTTCAAAAACCTTTTCAATGTACATTACTTTTTCAATTACATCATAAGCTTCGTCAAATATCAGCAGTTGAATTTGTTATACAGTAACTAGCTGACCCCTGCTTACTTCGTTGAGCATACAAACCGTTTAAACCTTCCCGGGACTTCCACGAATATTTCAAGGCTAAAAATAGCCGAATCGGTTTAGCCGTTCTCGAGTTTTAGCGAGACTAACGAACAGCAATTCATTTTCATATATAAGAAGACTAGCTGACCCGTGCTCACTTCGTTGAGCATACAAATAGTTTGTGATGAACCGTTTAAACCTTCCCGGGACTTCCACGAATATTTCAAGGCTAAAAATAGCCGAATCGGTTTAGCCGTTCATGTAAAATTTTGTGTATGTTGTTACTGTATAACATGAATTTCCACCAAGAACCTGCAGTACATTCAATAATATAAGTATTTTCTCGGTAACCAACAATTTACATGGAGATAGCATTGTAGCATCAACAAATCCATTACTTTAACTGCTTTAAATACAATTGAATTCATGACAAAAAGGGTTTCCCGCACAAAACCACTCTCAGTTAATGGGTACAAAACTATGAATAACATACAGACAAACTTATCAATTACACGAAGCCGTCCAATTGAATTAACGACACGTAGGCAGTTGTAAATTCTACTGTGGCTTGCAAATAACAGTATATTGCGCGGCGCGGTTATACGAGTGGATATAGTAACGCCACACGAACTGCCCGATTTCGTATTTACATTACCATAATAAGACGAATGTATAATTTGAATCGTTAAGAGGAAACACCGGGCTAGAGAAATGGAAAATTGTTATTTGTAAAGTCTATTGCCGTCCCGCACCTTCCCGATCAAACCGATAGAGGCAACTGCAGCTTGAAATGAAATTACTTATAAAAAGTTCAAGAAATTGACGATTAGGAGACCCCTGTTTCCTCATTCAAACCCGATTTAGTTACCAACCGGGGTACTTTATTAATTATAAACTAAAAAAAGGCTTGAGCTATGCTCCTGTCGATTTTATCATAAAATATACTCCAATTTGTTTGCTAGATGTTTAAACAGACGAAAATCTGGCCATATTTTTTAGGTTTTTGAACGTTTATTATCTCTTTTAATTAATAATTAAATTATGAAAAATAGGAAAAAAGAGGGACGTACTAATTAATTCTTTACAATTATTCAGGAAAAAATTTTTACTTTAGTGGCATTATCCAAGGAGGAAACAAAACCTCAGTTTCGGAACGAAAAAACAGGCGTCGTGTTTCCTCTTAAGGATATAATCGTATAGGAATCGAAAAGTTAAGGTTAGGTTCGTGGCAGAGTTGCACTTTTTTGTAATATAGTACATTGAACTCTACTACTACACGTTATTTTTTACAACGCCCAGCCGAAATCTACAAAGACAATCTAATTCTAAGCTAGCCATAACCACTGTACAATATAATGTATCGAAAAAACTTAAGAAAGTTAGGAAGTAGACAATCAAATACATAACTTTTTAGTGGATTTGGCGGATTAAAAGCATCTCATCCACAACAACTTCAAATGATCCCATAACATTATGGTAGTCCAGCTGAACGTAACAGCTGTGCATAATCAATTAAAGAGTGGACGTATAGTTCGTCCCAGATAAACTTAACCTAAAAGTAAACAAACCGAAAACATCCAAATGTTCACAAGTCTATAGTCTATGGATTCATAGCAAACAAAAATCATTGTATTTAATATTGGCCAATTGGCATCACTGACTAATCTATGGTTGTGTCATAGACGGGTTTGTTTACGTTTGGATTAAATTTATCTCGGACGTACTATAGTATACCGTACTGTACAGAGGCATTTGACGCGCGCCGAACACTCGGGCACAGGTGTCGCTTTGACAAACGAGACTCAGGGCGAAATGCAGCCATTCACGAAGAAAATTATGTAAGATATTAAAACTCGGATTCCAAATCAATTCCACTTCAGACGTAAATCGCATTTGGAATTCAACAGGGGAACAATATTTTACGTAGCAAATAATATTCCTTCTAGATTTCCATTGCATTGGACAAAGGATATTATTCCGTGAATAGTCAATGTTTGTAACATGTAGCACAATTGAAATTCGTTAAAAATCCTAAAATATAGAGACTACGCCAAAAGCTATTAAGTTTTCTTCGCCTTATTAACCACTGGACGTCGTAAGACACCTCATCAAACTAAACAACTCTCTCAAGACTATTTTCCTGTATTTTAAGTAAACAATAACAATAGTTCGCTACAACTTTAATCTTATCTTTATTTATCTTCATGTCATGAAAAGTTTCGTTTCATAACCAGCAAAGACAAATGTTAATAATACAACTTTGTGACGCAAAGAATATACTTTCCAACGAAAACAAAATTTAGTATCAATCCCTATTAGATCTACTCAAAATAATCATTTCTGTGATATTTAATTTTTTTAATACTCTACGGCCTGCGGCCATACCAATCCGCAATAACGTATGCAACATGCACCAAGAGCAACATTGAATAGCGCTAATTACCCTGCTGATTCGCGTACGCGTAAATCGAGCATTGAAAAGAATTTCACAAATTAAAAATAAACAAAACTTTCCCCTTCGCACGAAAACCTTCGGTCGCGAGGCCTCGGCGCCGCAGTTGCGTACAGGACGCGACAGCGAGCGCACGTCGCGGACCGACGCCACAGCGGGAAAAGTTTGTGTGCGGTGTTGTGTCAATGTGCATGTGAACGAGGATGTGAGTGGTTTCTGAGGTAAATACCAGTGAAGACTATAAGGAGTGTCGGCAAACGAAACTTCAAAACACTATTTTTCATAAGCAAAAAAAATATTAAAAGACAGTTTAAAAAAACAAAGAGGGGAGAAATACAATTACACGCGACGCTCGGTTATTGTTTGCATATCGCGCTCCGCCTAGACTTGGAAATTTAAAAAGCCCTTAGCGCCAGCAATAAAAGTTCCCGACGTCCTTACGTAAGCCCGCCTGGCCGCCTGCCGCCCCCACTTATGTAACCGCTCCAGTTGTACCTCTCGATTCAATTACACTCTAATATATTCGATACGTCGTCGGAGTTGCCGCCCAAGGCACACTATGGGCGCGAAAACATTAGGACACCATAAAACATCATCGGCGGGATTTTAGCTGAAAACGTGTTGTACGAAAATAATAAAATTTACTTCTAATACATTGACCAATCCTTTCCAAATGTATATTTGGAAAGGAAATGTTTCCTGTTAAATAATAATTATTGATTGCCAACAAATATTTGATAAATATTATTTACCTTTCTCAAAACGGCACTCATTAGCATTAAATTAATTACTTCCAATAGTGACATGCAATTAAAACTCGAGTGCAACGCACTTTATTGAATTCACAACCGAAGCCTTGAGAACGACATATTGTTCGGAATAAATAAAACAAAAAAAAGTTAATTACCTTTAGCCCTCATTAGTCGTGGGAAAATCCCCGATGAGGAGATCTGATCCATATCATGGGGTTAAGAACTTAACATTTGGGTTATCGTATAAAGTTCAGCTGGATTTTATTACGCTCATCCCACTCGATAGTTTGGGACTTATGTATTCGGTTTAATTCAGCCTTGGTATTGAAAAAGTTACGTCAGTATTTTCGGACAAGAATAGTTGTGGATTAGGGAGGCATATATTTGCACAACAAAGACTTTTATCGAATCGAGTCTTCATTGACATTTGTTATGTTAATGCATTGTGATTTTTGAATAAACTTTAACTCTATTTAATGTATTTGTCAAGGAAGCGATAAATAATTAGATATAGAAATAATATTTAGAGAACTATAATAATAATAATAATAATAATAATATCTATGGACGCTTCACAATCAATCTGGCCCCGTGCTAAGTATCCGAAGAACTTGTGTTACAGGTACCAGACAACGGAAATATATTTAATACTTTTACACTATAAACATATTTAAGATTTTTATTATATTAATACACAAATTTAATACACATCCATGACTCAGGAACATTTAAAACTTTTTGTTCCCTCAGCGGGATTCGACCCCGCGATCTCCGGGTCAAGAGCCAAGCTCTGAACCACTAGACCACGGAGGCGTCAAACTGCGTTGACATCGTTCACACCATGGTAAGATAAAAAGAATTATCACTGAAAGATATATTCAATCGACCCGAGCAAACAAAGACACCAGAACTTCACTTAATGCACCTAAACCCTACTAATACTGCACCGACATTCGTGCACAAACACATACACGTTCGAAAGCCGAAAGGCAATAGAGTATGCCGGCGTAACCTTGTCGCTGAATATTGTAAGGCGGCATCGACCCGCGGCCGCCTAACGAGCCAGATGGCCGGAGGCGCGAGTGCAGCCGACTCCGCTGCATCTGTTGCATTATGATTTGAGGCCAAAACTGCACGAGCTCCTCTCATACGACTGTATACGTTTAGATGATGTTCCCTTTTGGTTGTTTTGCAGACACAGCATAAAATGCAATAACAAACTTCAATATTACCGTCATGAATATATACAACGTGAATTAGAGTGGTGCGTGTGTCAACTTATTTATAGTCAGGTGAAACGAGAAAACCCGAGCTTTCGAACTGATGAAATTCCACCCACGGGAGCCCCTCTCCATCATATTAATGTATCCAGATAACGAATAATGTTTACATTTAATTATGCAGGATACTCGTATAATTTTAGGGGAAAACAAATAAAGTAATCAAATATATATTTACGTGTAAACAAAAACAGTTCGCCCGACTGATGTTGTACACAATGTTTACAATGTTATAGTCATCGTCACGATCATGTGCTAGTAATTGCTTTGTTTTAGATTTAGAACTCGAAGTTAAGAACTCAGCAATTATTGGGGAAAAGATAATGTTACACAAAGTAAAGAAGACTCCTCATACATATTTTATGAAAGATAACAACAGACATAATGGATAATGAGGCTTTGAACATATTGGACCCTTTATTTTGGGCTATAGTATATAAATCATAACATGAAACCACAGCGCTGTAATTATAATAATATGCTACATATAATTGAAGGCCACCACCGCCATATCTCTGGGGAGGCAGCATGCAATCACATTTCACCTATAACGTGATCTATACATAACAAATTGGTTCCATCCAAGGACTTTACTGACATTATCCGATCATTTCGTAGTATGTACTAAATTCAATCGATAAGAGTACGTGAACTAAGTTTTGAAACCTTGAAGTGTCTTCGAGCGTCTTCTTCGAAAAGCTATTGATTAGTGAATGAATTTAAAATTAATCTACGAAGAAGGGTTCAGTGAATTTATATTTGTTAAAAGAGCATTTTCTAAGCTTCTATTAGCAATTTCTTTTTTATTTCTTGTATCAATTTTTTTTTTCAAATATAAATGTTGAACTAAAAAATTTGGTGTTATTTAAAATTGAAATTAGCGTGCAAGGTCGCAGGCGTTGTAATGTTGCCTTAACACGCAGTTCATCTGATTGTCGAAAATAGAGCCGAGTCAATATTTACATGAATTCGGTGACAACGTCACCAACAACCAGTTTACAACATGGTAAAAATCGGTAAATAATTAATACAAAATGTACACGGTTAAGGCTTGGGATATCTATTTAGCAAACACAGCTAGTACATACATAATTGTTTTTATTTACATATATATAAGCATGATCTATTCCAACTTTCAAAATAAAAATGTTACATTAGTAGAGTCACCTTTGCAAAATTACAATACTTTGTTAAGGTAAATTAAATTGAAATTGAAATGGTGTTGTTAATGGAAAATTTGTTTAAGTTAAACAAATATACCATTTTGCAGACTTTCATGTTTAATAACTGTAAACTGTTACGTTAAAAATACTTTGTCTCTGTCTGAAATTATAAATCAATCTATTGACATTAGTAACTAAACTCGCGTAACATTACAATCCAGTGCAATACTCGATCTCTACATAGTTCAGATTGTGGACACTATTCCAAATTCCTTAGGTATCGAAATACTTCAAGTGGTAAGCATCAAATGTTCTCTGACCTAATTTTGCAAATAACTCTAACTCATGGCATGATTGAAAATATAATTTATAATATAGCAAATGGCCAATCGCCCAATGTGGGGCTGAAATTGCGCAAAATCTGACATCACATGTTTAGATTAAAGCACGTGACTAAAAAATAAAATCCATCGAAGCCAATAGAAGTGTTTTAAAGTGTTCTCGAAACAGTAAACACTCCACACCCATTGCAATATCCCATAAGTGAGATCCCATCATACTTTACACGACAAGAAACAAATATCACCTTGTTACTTTGAGTGAAGAATTTTCCCAATAAACTGCGTGAAAAGGGACAAACTACCGTAAGGACAACCCTTTGAGCATATGATTTAGGACCTTTATCTCTTTAGCATTTCCAATATGACATCATATATCAGAAAATATATTGCCCGTAACGACAATATTTTTTGGCCGTAAATAATATTGTGTTTTATAAACATTGAAGCAGGAGTCGTCAACCCATTGCTGTTTTATCTTTCTTTTCTTTTTTATGTTACTAACACTCCGTATGTGTTGTAATTAAAAATACAAATGCTACGTGTAAGTCCCATACGTAACAACATTATTTATTCAGCGGCTTGGGACTTCGTCGTGCCAATTACAAGGACTATTTAAACATTAATTCTGTACCCCGAAATACAGCCAATAAGTAACAAAGCAGGCACAGACAATGGGGAACGAGATATCATAATATGTAGGACGCTAATAATAGCGTCTATATTTAGTGTCTACAAACTCTGTTACAGAATCGGGCGGCACTTTTATTCTATATTTATAACGTAATATTTCAAAGCAATCATTTCATATGACGAACCAAGATCAATAAAATGATTTTAAAAATATTAGCTAACTGATTTTTATTCAAGTTACGCAAAATAATGCGGGGATATATCGTTTTTTAACCTAATCCACTAATCCAAAAAATGACTAATCCAATAATAATGACTTCGCAGCGCCGCGGACAAAGCTAACCGTATTAAAAAACCGGACAAGTCCGACTCGGGACTTTTGTGGTCCGATTATAAATAGTTGTGGAGTTGAGTCGAGCGGGATTTAAGGTTTGTATCGACAAGCCGTTCGACTTTTATTATTGGTAAATTAGAAAATATTATGTTAGGTAAAAAAAAACTTGTATTAAAGATTTTTTTGAGAAGTTACTTGCCAAATTTCGTAGTTCTAGGTCAGCGGGAAGTGTCCTACAAATTTCGATTACCTTGAGAATGTACGTTTTTGCTGCATACATATCTGAATGACAAAATCAGACTTCTATTAGTCTAGAGTCAAATTTTGTTTTAAGCTTTACAGTTTTAAGAAACATGAATTTAAGTTATCGGTTTCATTCCAAATCAATACGTTAGAACGTTTTCCTGCTTAAAAATAACAAACGAACGGACGGACCAGTGATCTTTATGGGTTCCGTTTTCCTTTGAGGCAAAAAGGTTTAATGCTGAGGGCCATCTATAATCCATCTCTCAGTAATCCACTCCCAACTTCCATCCTTTAGTATGCAAACAGAGATACATTACGGGTTACACGAGAAAGTAAATAAAACTTGTCTAACAAGGGGAGCGAGGTTTACACACAACTTTTGATACTTCGCAAGTTTATAATTACTGTAATAATATTAAACTAATATGATCCCTTGGGGGGTATACATTAGAGCTAGCTTTATTGTGGCGGTTTTCTTGGTGTGCAAAATAGCAACTTTTTGTTGTAAAGCCATCAACATAAACCTATAGGCTCTTGCTATAGGGCTTCTGTAAATATTTGCAAAGAAAAAACCATAGCGGGTAAGCTATTAAATATTGCTCTGTGTTTACCGTAAAAGTCACTTGTCAGACAATGACAGCAACATTGAAAAGCGTATTCAGTTAGGGTTAGTTTATATCGTGGTCATTAGCCACCGCGCTCGTTTGACTAATTGGCGCTATGTGTATTGCACTTGAACTCGCGACGATGTAAACAAACAATTTCAACTGCAAAAAGACTAGTAGGGTCACAGATTACTAAATAGTTACGTAGGGTTCCTTGTATTACAGAACCTATTTTAACACGCAGCTACAAATCATTCTCTGTTGTGATAAGCATATCATCATAAAACACAAACCACCAATAAAAAAATGTCCCTAAAAGTTACTTAGCGATGCTCCAAGCACCCGTTTTCCTTATAAATTGCCTATAAAAGGAACATTTTAAATTAAACAGGGAATATTTGATTAAATAACCAAACCATTGAAGCAAATTACGCGACAAAGATTTGTGTCTCGCGAAATCACCGGCAGCAGTGCGGGTGAATTAAAAACGGCTGTAAATCAGGATTGCCCCGCGCCCTCCTCGCGTTGAATCCGCCACTGAATTTGTATAATACAAATGTGCGAATTTTTACGACGGGTTTTCTCGTCGTCACTTCAGCTGGGCATAAGCTTTTCCCAAGGTATTCCTATACTCGCGCTCAGTAGGCGGGTTGGGTTAGGTTCGAGCGCAGTTTTCAGATAATAATAATAATAATCCGCGGAAACGCTGCTGTCCATTTCCGGATATACAGGGTGTAAAAAGAGCAGTCATTATAACTTTGAGATACGTTTTTACTACCTTGCCTCATTTTGGAAATGTATTTTTTTTAATTTTTTGTTAAAAACTATTTTATTTTTTTTACTTTTGACCATTTCTTATGAAATTTTTTGTAAAAATATTAAAAAAAATAACATTTCTAGAATGAGAGAAGGTAGTATAATCATATCCCAAAGTTATAGTGACTGCTCTTTTTACACACGTTATATTCCCTCTGTCGTGTTTTACGACACCCACCAGACATATGGTTAATGGGAAGGTGGTATTCTTACTCCGTAATGATCGGAAGTCCAAACGTGATAAAATGCACCAAACTCCCAATTGTACACCCACCATATCTAATGTAAGCTCATCAAAAACTCGTGACAATATTGCGAAAGCGTATCACTCAACTAGTTCTCGTCAGAAAACTGAATCACCATTCAAGGAAGTGTGAGAATCAAATAATCCGACATCACATAATTGGCCAATCACCCGGTCAATTAAATGCGGCTACAAAGTGGAACCGCCATGTCATGTTGATGACTGGTTACGTAACCGCTAAACTTGGTAAACCGTAGACTTTGGTACAACCTTGGACTTGGTTATCTAAAAAACCAGGAAGACGCGAGTTGGACTTGCGTGCCGAGGGTTTACTTAGAACCCCATTTTAATATGTACTTTATTACTTATTTAAGTGTTTAGTTATCACGGTTCATGAGTTACTTAAAGCCTGGTGGACAGGCGTACAGTGGAGTCTTAGTAGTAGAGTTTGGGTACGAAACCTTATGTCCCAATTTCACCAACGCATGTTAGTTTTAACGGCTTGTTAAAATACCATGCCTTCTCATACATTGATAGAAATGACGCTCTCGTCATTTTGGAAATGTATTTTGAGGAACAACATGATATTTAAAGAAGGATTTACTTTAACATTGCTTGGTGAAACACGGTTGCGGCCTAACATAAGGAAAATACATTTATTAGTTTATTGGATTCAACGTAGCGAAACTTTTATAGAGTTTTATAATTTTAAAAAGAAAATTACAATCCATATTTTGCTGGTTAGCTTTATTAGACTTCAAAGTCTGAAAGCTTTTTCAGTTTTAAAATGTAATGAAAAAGGCAAAAGCATCACATTTTAAAGGTGAAAATTCTACTACTACGTAAAAACGTAACATAAATATTCAAAGTTTATAAATAATTCCTTTGCACACAGATATATTGAAGTAGAAACAGTTTTAAGTATTTATCGGTTTAAACTATTTATGTCTAAGAATCGAGTTTTAACTGTCGAAAAGCTTTTGCTATTTCAGTCCGATGGGTACATAATATATCAAAATTTTCGACGAAACATAGAATCTGCTTAATCGAAATGTATGTTTTTTGTGCATACATATTTTAGAGTTATGTTTAGTAGTAAGAATATCTCGTAAACTATTATTAAAGAAACTAATGATAATTTGGATGGCACACAGACTCCATATACACCCACTTAAAGGCTGTAATATTAATGAGTGATAATAATTTAGGGGGTGTATGGGTCCTGTATGTAGAGTTTACTGTAAAAGTACCGGTGCTGAAAGCGTTGCTTTTTTTAAGTATTGTGTGGGCAAATTTATGATGTTGGGGCATTTCTCATAGAAACATGAAAGTAAAAGTAAGCCTTTCAGCGCTGGTACTTTCACAGTAAACTCTATACACGGGACCCATACACACCCTAAAGAATTATCACAAATTTATGTTATACTCGTACCTTACTTAAACACACCGTTTGGACAACATACCAAATTCAAAACATTAGCAAAATAGTGATTTTAACATGATAATTGATAATGTGTTCTCTTTAAAAATTTGTACTAGAATTCTCCTTAGGAAATCGTCAACTAACTTTTGAGTCTGATCATCTCAATAATATTTAATATAAGTCAATAATAGTTGCCTTGTATACAACAACCCTGCACTTTAAGTTAGAACCGCGGAGCCCGACCAACCTCAAGAGAGGCCGAGTGACATCACGCCGAGACAGTACCTCGCCGTATAACAATTACTTTATATATTTTATTGAGGCTACTGACATTTCCGCTGACGACATCAGAGACAGTAAACAAAAGTCAGTTGCAAATCACGCAACATTTTTTTATGCCGAAATTTGATGCACGGTTAAGCTAACGAAAAAATTGATTTGCCCTATCCCTCAGAAAGCCCAGTAACTCCTTCTATTCTTGAACGGAGGAAATTTGACGACCTCCGTAGCGCAGCGGTTGAACGCGTTGGTGCATGAACGAGAGGTCGCGGGTTCGAATCCCGCCGAGGGAACAAAAAGTTTTTAACGTTCCTTTCTAGGTTATGGTCCATATTAAATTTGTGTATAATATAATAAAAATCTTAAATATGTGTGTAGTATAAAAGTATTAAACATATTTCCGTTGTCTGGTACCTGTAACACAAGTTCTTCGGATACTTAGCACGGGGCCAGATTGACGTGGTGTGAAGCGTCAATAGATATTATTATTATTAAATTCACTTCGTCAAAAAAATTAATTATGTTTAAGTTACGTAACGTTAATCCCAAAATACATGTTCGTTAACGAGGTGTTTTGCTTTCATTAAAATTAATAGCGAACGGGAAATCCCTTTAAACCCCGAACCTTTGGCTCCGTGTTAATGAGGACCATTCACACATACATACACACACATGATACAGGTGCACAACCTTCATATGTCCATACAACCATTCTCTATCTACTAAAAGCTCATGTTTCCAACATCCAATTTTATAACATTCGCATACAAATTTCACTCGAGTATCGATTGACACGATGTCTGTCATCTGTATCCACATTTTGGCTAAAACCAGACCTCGTAAAATATATAGCCTATTATAACTGGGCTACTATTGATACCTCTTTCATCTAAATCAGATCAGTAGTTTAGGTGAAATACAATATTCATGCTGCTAAAATTTTTCTCTTTAGCTTCGTCGTCGACTGGTAAAAAGTAAATTGAATTTGCTAAGACATCGATACAGTATTAAGAAATCAATACACCTAATTTGTATACGATTTCTGAAAAATAATGAAACGGGCAGGGAAAAATATATTTTTAATAATCTGTTGGTACGTAACTATATTAGTTAGATATGATAACACGCTTTTATTAGATCGACCTGTATGTAACTATGTACTGGAATCTAAGGTTACCTATTTAACCATCTCCCAAGGATCGTAGCGTAATGAAAATATAGAAATGTATGTACTTCCGATGACAATAAAATAATATGGTACCGTCGAACTGATTTGATGATGGACCTGAAAGTTATGAACTGCAATTTCATGATGGAACTATAGCCTTGTAATGAACTTTGACTACGATTAGGCTTCAAGTTCTGATGATGAATCCGGAAGATAGCCACTGGAATAATAGTCGTGTTTGCACTGAGAAAGGCCACGTAATGTACTGTGAAGCTTTGTGTTTTTCTAGTGTTTTTTAAACTATTAATTTATTTTGACATGGCTTACAAATAATTTGTACAGATGATACTTAATATATAGAGTCGTAAACGTCATACTATATTTCCACTAATATTTACTATCTCTACGCAGTAACACCTGTCGCCGTGAATTATTTTCACTTTGATCTTCGTGTTCCGTGTTTTTGTCGTGGAGTGGGCTCGGTCGGCGTCGCGTCGGAGAGCGTCACATCTGCATATTAATGCCCTGCCACCTTGTCAACATTTATAAAGGGCATTTCGATCCCTTCGGCTGTGATTAGAATATTAGGTCCTCATTTGCACGATCATTGTATCGTCCGTATTGCCATGGGGATACGGGTGATAGCTGCCACCGCGTACTGTTGAGGTGAGGTCGTTGCAATATGACATCTTAAACTGCATGGGGGCAGAATACAAATGGACGATCAAGACGTCATCGAAGATTAGTTGTTAGCGGACCAAATTAGTGCTAATAGCTGACGGAATTAAAACGTGCTCTAGCAACGATTGTTTAAAGATGATTGATGTGTCTATTGTTTGCTATTTTTGAAAGGGTTCAGTGTTATGTTGAATACGGGTACACTGAAGGAGGAGAACGCTTCTTATGGTTTTCTTCTTTCTATCTTCATACAAGCACCATCTTGCTCGATCTGACAACAATAGCACCCAGACTGGTATAGAGGACGGAAATTTTGTAAAAACCAGACCAGCTACGCAGAAGTCATTTTTATAGTGCTGAGGTATGTGCGCAATACATATAGAATCACTCTTTCTTTCTCTGTTATTCCCTAACTCTCGTAACCTAGTGGGACGGTAACCGACACGACTAGAGAACAGACAATCACGTGATTGCCGACGTCGGCCAACAATATAACAGTTACAAAACTCGCAAGTGGCAAGATATTGCGTACGTAATATACAACAATGTCAAAGTAATGGACACAAACGTAAATAATACGTTAACAGTCCCACTGCGACAATTATCGACATAACAACTTGTGTGGACACCGCGTAATGTCACACAACCGCGACTTTTCACGCGAAACAGGTCACACAAATGAAATGATGTATTGCCCGCATGATGTATGAGGAGCCTTCTATGCTATGCATAATATGGAGGTATTATCCATGAAAACGGGCCGAGGGAGAATCGTGGAAATTTAAAACTCCAACATTCGCGCTTATACCCGCTATTTATACCCAAACATACACTCAAACTTGCCTCCAAATGTAGCTGCAAATATTCACAAAGGAACATAGCAATTTTTTCTCAAAGCAGTCTTTCGTGGGCGGCTTCGAATAGGAAACTCGAACAATACTTGTGGCTTAGATTTAGTTGAATCAGGTAACCTTGATCCTTTGTCGGCTACAATACACCACCGGCTTCCGGTTTTTGTGTAGCGACTAGCGATCGATGGAACTAACCCTGAACGAGGCCGCTTGTGTAACTTTTAGGAACAATAGACCTAACTCAAATCTAACTTCACCCAGTTCCATATTCATTTTGAGGTTAGCTATAATTTCGACATCAAAGCGGCGTAAGATGTTTTTATTTCTCTCCTAAAATTTATTAACTATATTGTGATTTCTGGGGAGAGCACCTTTTAAGTCGAATTAGCTTTTTATCGCAATTATTCCGCCAAGGACGGAGGGCCATCAATATCGTTTACCATCATCGGCTCTATCTTAACAAATTAGATTAATCTAGGTCGGAGCGATTCGTTACACCGATGGCCCTGGACGCTAAATTCCTTTATTTCCATTCACGATTAGTAGTTTTCAGCTGTCCTTGTGGTAATGGATCGTCTGCGGCACCAAGTCCGAGAGAGAATTTATATCGTCGAGTCGGCTACACATTCCTGGTTTTGATCCGATGTAATTTGTTGCAGATGGTGTCAAGGATCCGAAATGTGTGTTGGTTTAGTGCGCAGACGGTCAGTGCTAACAGTGTGATAATGAAAGAGAGTTAAGTTCGACCACGACGTCGAACCTGACGCAGTGGCCGGCGCCCTCGCCCAGCGATGGTATGGACTTTGTACTGGGCAACGGGAGCGAGGGGTGGAACGGGACTCTGGGGGAGGACGCCCCCCCGGAGAGGGACCTGTACAACTTCTGGGCGTGGAGCATCGTGGACGGAGCGCTCATGCTGCTCATCGTGAGCGGCAACACGCTCACGGTGCTGGCCGTGACCACGAGCCGCCGCCTGTCCTCGCTCGTCTCCAACCAGTTCGTGCTCAACTTGGCCATCTCCGACCTGATGGTGGGGCTGACGCTGCCCTACCATCTGGTGTTCTACCTAGACGACGACTTCGGCAAGATCAAGTGGTCCTGCCTTATGAGGTTTATCCTCATCATCCTAGCCTGCCTGGCCTCGATCTACAACATCATAGCGATCGCCGTCGACAGGTACTATTGTTTTGAATAATGTATTCTTCTATTGTCAACCGGACAACAATTAAAAACTTTTCCTTTATTGTTAGGTTGTTTTAAATTTAGACTATGTTCAATCGATTTAGGTTTTGTGCTACGGATACTATATGCAAATTTATTTTTTAAATCAGAAACCTCCCAAAAAGAAATTGCGAACGATAGCACGCGATCTGAGAATAAATATCGTGGACGCGATATTTCGTGCAGATTTATTGTCAAATAATTTATGCATTGCCAAAATAAACCCTGCGGTAAAAACTTATGCGGCATTTTTAAATCACATCAGGTAGCAGAACCGGAATCAATAAATCTAATAAATTTTATCATTTGCATCTCACAATTACTAACATTAGTACCAAATATAGCACGTGCATGCTTTATCTTAAGTGATATGATCACCGAGTTATTTTGGTATTTAAGTTTCAATTCATCTTTGTCAATCGGCCGTTGTTTCACAACAGCTTTAATAATTCAACATTTGTATAATTTTCTATATGTCTACTTTGAAGATTAAAATGTTTAAAATTAGCTGTAAAGTTTTATTTTTAACATATTTTCAGTATGTAAGTTGCAGATATAAATGTATTCTAGTACATAGTAGTCGGTAGTATACCTAATATTTTTAACATATTTTGCGCTCAATTTATAGAGAACACTCAAATTAAGATTTTTACTAGCGTTTTATCTCGATCGTTACGTTGTTGCTAAATTTTAAGAAGCATTAACCCAAATCGTCAGTAAATACGACTGCTAATGTAAGCTCGTAAACCTAGCGACTAATCCAATGTATCCATTTCTTTATTGGACCATCAACATAAACACGAAGCGAGGAGAAAGGGAAAATACAGTACATCAAAAGTCTAACTCGTGTTGGCAGATCGCCCTGTAGAGTCACTTTTTCTGAGAACCCACTCACCCACTTAGCTCAAAGTTGTTTCATGTTTTATAAATTCTCGCGCGAGTACTCCTAATAAGAGTAACTTACTCATAAATCTTAATCAAACTAAAATATTAATCAAACGTAAAAATCTCCTGTTTTTCTAATAGTGAAGCCGTATCTTCGTATGATTAGTAATTAACCATAGAACTTGTTCGTAATATACAATTGCCGCAATGGCTCTAACGAAGTCGAGTAATATTATAGAAGTCACAGATATCGTCTCGTTTTTTCAGATACATAGCCATAGTGCACCCGCTGCACTACAGCCGCTACATGACGAAGGTGATCACGCGGCTGCTGATGAGCACCACGTGGTCGGTGGCCGTCTGCATCAGCTGCATCCCGCTGTTCTGGAACGACTGGCACGACGGCGTCTCGTGCGAGATGAACATGGTAAGATATCTCAAGGTCTTCCGATGGTCGGACATAACAATCTAGGGCATAGTGCCGTGAGGATACTTTATGGGAATCCTTAGCCTCCAGAAATGTGCTGATAACGTCCATGAGTATTGATGTAACTAATGTCTACAATTGGAAACTTTGACTTAACCAATGATAAATGTCTGAAGACCTATGCTACTCACGAAAAAACATCAAAAATTGATTATTATTTAAAAGCATCCATCGAAATTCATACAACCCTCGATAGAACACCCAGGAAGCTACGCCTTGCAGATCATTACATAACAACCGTTTACATATTTACAAACAACGTCCGTGTTTATAGCGAACTATATTTGTGAATACAGAATTGGCAATCGCGAGGATTCTTCGCGTATTTTTACATTAGTCTATTTACTAAATTAACATGTAAATTGTGGCATGGCCGGCTACGGCACGTCAGTCTGACAGGTTATTACATTCGCTATCGACGGAGCGTCATAACATGATAATTAATAAAAGATAGAGCAAAGATAAAAATATCGGATCCCGACCACGCGACGGTCCAAGCGATCGGTCGATTTAATGAAAATGTTAACGCGTCTTTTGAGAGATGGTCTATTATACTCTTAATGATAATAATCAGCCCATAAGTGTATCCTGCGAAAAACCTATTAATATTTATATCTACACACTTTCATTAAATACCTCCTAATCGTAATGAAATCAGAATTAAAATTTAGCCACATTGTAGGTATCTCAAAGATCCAACATGACAATAATGCTTTTGAACAATTGATCGCTTTGATTTGCAGGTGGTCCCGAAGACGTACACCACGAGCATCCTAGCGCCGATGTTCTCGCTCATTTGGATGGTGATGTTCGTGCTGTACTGGCGCATCTGGCGCGAGGCGACCTGCCACGCGCGACGCCTGCGCGCCAACACCTGCTGCCCTTCTGGTGCGAACGATTGGAAGAGCATACAGGTATCCTATCATCCCAATGGTATACGAAACATGGATGCTAGTTCTACTAGGATTAATCTGACCGAACTGTGCACTAGAATGTCGTTGATAAAGGGCGAGGCTCCCCGTAGTGGCATGACATGAAGGTTTTAAGAGATGTTGCATCATGTAATAGATTGTTGGCCTCGTCTTATAAAAGGACTTTTAATATTTATTTACAAATTGTTACAACGGTTAAGAAGTAGATTACTAAAATCTGGATAAAAATATATGTTTATGCCGGAATATTGTAATTCCTATTATACCGACTATATAGACCGAATACTCGGTTTCCGCAAAAAATGTTTGATTTAAAACATTACGTCTTTTATCAGCTTAATCGATACCGTAGTTCCGCCGAACTCCAAGCCCCTATAATCACGTAATGCAAATAAAAGCTCCGTCCCATTTCTATGCGACCTTTATAAATCTGCTTTGTACAATCCACCGATAGATCTCGGAAAAATACAGGACAAATTCAACTCAATTGATAAACTGGATAATATCTCTCGAGTCCTTTTTACCGGCTTTAATTTGAAACTAACAGACAACAGTCATGGCCAGCTACTAGTCTATAGGCCAGACTTTTTAACACATAACTGCAACGATATTGGTGATAGTGTTTAATGACTATTGGACCACAAAATAACTTAAACTTTTGGTATTTCAGGTGGTGCTGCTGGTGTTGGGTTCGTTCTCCATCTGCTGGATGCCATTCGTGGTGGTCGCGTGCGCGCAGACGCTGCCCGTGGTGACGCTGCGCAGCCCCGTCGCCTACCGCCTGACGTCCTCACTCGCGATGTCCAACTCCGGCATCAACCCGCTCATCTACGCGTGGAAGAACGCCGGCTTCCGGGCCGCCTTCGCGAAACTCCTCCGCTGCAAGCGCCCCGACACCTCCGAGTACCGGGGCTCGCCCGCGCCTGAGCGGAAGAGGGGGTCCGTGGCGCTGCGGGAGGGGTCCATCTCGCGGACGACTCCCACCAGCTCGGCGGCCGGTCGGCCCGCGCGGCTGATCTACGTGGAGCGCGAGGAATCGCCCCGCTGCCGCATCATCGAGAACGCGGGCTACGTGGACTCCGAGCGGGAGAGGGGGGACGCCAACCCCTCGTACGCGCCCGACGGGCCCACGCCCGTGCACCGGCCGCGCCCCGACGTAGTGTAGTGTGACATAGACTCTCCGTGGGAAACAAACGCTTCTAGATATAATTGTTGACGAGTACGTGTCTCATCTCTGTTAGATTCTACGCTCAAGTTTGTAAAGCTTTACTGTTGACGTTTCATTGTGAGATTCTAATAAGTTCTCCGCGTTGTAAATTTTATTCTATCTGTCATCGATTTGAGGTATTCGAAGTAAATTATAACTAATGTTCGATGTATTATTAAAATGTATAATAAATTATGTAATGAGATATTTTATTTTAAGGACACCATCCTTAATTATTATTATATTCATCACAAATCAGTCACAGAGTTTAGAAGTGAAACTAATATACAAATGTAAAATAAATGAGTGATAATATTTAAGGATACATTGAACATTTACATCCCTTTTGTAGAGTTCACTGTAAAAGTAAGTAATTACTGAAATAAATAAGTACTTTTGTTTACGCATACCGACAAACACTCGGTCCATTGTCTATTTTGATGATCGGAGCGAAATGAAAGGATAGTCACATATATATATAGAATCACCATACATAGGACTGTAGTTAAAATATTTTAATTACAGCCCTATGTATATTTTACAATAATTATATACTTCGTAAAGTCGTATGGTTTACAAATGATTGCAAAAACTTACTAGATAAAACATAAAAAATAGAATTACGCCGGTAAGTTTTTATCACTATTTTTTCTTAAAAGTTGTATAAAGATGGACATAACTCGATCTACTCGAACTCGACTAGTGGCCTCTATGTTCGTTTCCTTGTAACTTCACATCAACCTCACATTCACGTAAAGTTGCTGTTATTACAGAAATAACGTAGATGGCGCTTTCGTAATTTTATAACTAACTGAAGGAAACTTCAATAAGGACTTGTTTAATTCCCTATCACCTATACTTTTTTTACTTTTTACTAATTTATTGACGATTTATACAAACATTGTTGACAAAAAACAAATGCTACATACGAAGATAAAACATTACAATTGTGAAGTATTTACTGATCGTCGGATAAAATACTATATCTTTTATTTTAGATGTGAACACTTCATACTAAAAAAAAAGATTAAAAGATTATCTAACTATGTATTAATTTGTCTATTTTTTAAATTAACAGCAGTCAAATTAAAAAATTAAATCATTTTAGCGAACCAAGAACCTACAGTACGTTCAATAACATATTTTAAAAGAGAAATTACCCTAAAACAGATTCACGGTTAATAAATAAGTATGCTCCGTCAGTCAGTCAGTCAGTGAAATTACATTTAATCATTTTCGTATCTTTTTCTTTGATGACCCGTTTCTGAAACAGGTTATCAAAACAGCGTTACAATAACCAATCTAGGCTGGCATTGTCGGTTTCGACACAAGCCTAAATAAATAAAGAAAAAAAAATAACCAATCTATCTAACTGGGGTTTGAAAACCACACACACAATCCATACAATGTGACAGCAATCCACTGTCCCATTTAAACGGGCAGTAAATCAATTTCTAGTAATGGAGTTTTAGATAAAACGTCAGAGTATAGTAAGACACTCACCTCTACTCCGGTGACGCCCAGCGCCGTCACGAGGTTCGGCGTCATGCGGAACGGCACCTTCTCCGGCACCCGCAGCGTCTTCCCCTTCTCGAAGCACACGTTATAGTCTATATGCACCACTTCACCGGACGTCAGGTCCACTAGCACGTTGTCCAAATGTCTGTCGCCGAGGCCGATGATGTAGCCGATCATGCTCATGACGGCCACCGAGTAGCTGTACCGGCGCGTCATCTGCCACCACTGCTCGGGGCTAACGCTGCTGCACCACAGTTCGCGCCACAGGAGGTCCTTGGGCGTCTCGGCCGATAATTCTTGCAGGACTTGCTTTAAAATGGAAGCCGGCCACTCTTTTCGGTTGTCCGCCGAAATACCCGCGTCTTTCAGCAGCGGATTCAGCTTCTTGTAGAAGAGCTCCGAGGGTCGGAGAACGTTGACAGTTTTGTTCGTTTTGGCGGACTGTATGGCCGCCTCCCGATTCTGCCAGCGCTTGTACAGGGCGAACAGCGGCGTGACGTTGTCGACCCAGCTGATGAGCCCGGAGCGGGGTCCGAGCGGTATGACGGAGTAGTGGCGCGCTCGGTACGTCTGGTTGTCGTTGCTCTCCGAGTCCCGCGCCAGCATCGTGTTCGTGATCGACAGAAGTTGCATGATTCTCTCATCCAGATGCAGATCCTCGAGACCCTGAAATGAATAATTGAAACATGTTTTCACCAATTTTACAATAGCATATTATTTAATCTTGTTAAATCCCCTTACTAATAAAAATGTTTAAAGTGTCCACTCTGTAAAAGCAAGGCAATTAGTAAAATATAAACATAATAGATATATTGTAAATCAGTATATATAGGCGTAACCCGTAAATAAAGACACCCCTTCTCAGTAAATACTGAGTTTTATACTAGGTAAAAGCTACAAAATTAAAAATTAAAATCTTTTCTCGGGATCATGCCGAGTCTAGGGGACTTCTTTCACGAAATTAACTCTAACAAACTTAATTAGTACTCTTATAGTTGACTAGTGACTTTTGTTATATCAGACAAATACAGTAACATTGATAAAAGCAGGAAAATATTAAATATTTGACTAGTAGGGGGTTTCTATACAACTTAGTTGAGCTTACCTTGAATAGGTATGTATAAGTTTTTCCATCTGATCCATTAAAAACCAACTTCTTCGGTCTGGTCTTGGTTGGTAATATTGTGACGTTGTTCTCGATAGACTTTATCCTCACACTAACTTTCCTCTGGTTCGTATGCAGGCCGGGCATCGTTATTACTGTATCTTTTAATTCGGAGAGCACTGGGCTGATATCTGACATTTTAAGTATATACGAGGTTCTTTTGTTTACTTTTTGTTGCAACTTAATTTGTAATTGTTTCAAAGGTGCCCAAGACTCCTGCGGTTTCTCTGGGTTTGCCGGGTTCTTTATCTTGTCGATGACTTCTGCGATGGCATCTTTGAATCTCGCTTGGAAAGCTACTTCGTGGGGCGTCTCCGGCTTGGCAGAAGTGATCTGATTGAGTTGCTCCAGCACGAACACGATCGGTTCAAATATTATACGATGCTTTTCTTTTATGAGTTTCTCTTTTTCTTCCGCAGATAAATTCGTGTTATTTTTAACTTTTACTACTTCTGTTTCGAGTTGGGTAAGCCTTTTATTGAAATCGGAGTGATGCTGGACGAGCGTACCTAAGCACAGTTCGTCCCACAGTAAATTAATTCTTTGGAGCTCCTTGACCAGTAACTTTACTTGCTGTATTGTTCTCGGTGCTTGCTTTGACAATGTTTCAACCATGTCTAAGAAACAAGAGTTTAGTTCGTTATTGACGACCTTTTCGGAATCTGAATCGTCAACATCGATGGTGTCGTCTTCGCTGTCTTCGTTATCATTTGACAGGAAGGGCCTGGCTATGCTCAATTCTGGGAAACTATTTTGCTCATTTTCAACAGCACCGACGACAGCTGGGAATGTTATAAGGTGTGGAGTATCTTCCGCCAGTCTGCATAATAAATCTGACACACATTTCCTTACATAAGTCTCGGGATGGTTGAGTCTTGAGAACAATTGCGGAATTATTACTTTCCATGGTTGAGTAGGGGTGTTCGCTAACCCAGATTCCAGAACACTCTGGAGTTCCATGGCGTGTTTTACGATTAGTCGTAAAAGTCGTAATGTAGCATTTACAACAGCATTTTCCCCACTGTGGTTTATATAATCTGAGGCACATATCAGTTGCAAAAATTTAAAGTAAGCATCTGCTGACAATTCAAAGTAAGAGAACACTCGTTTCTGAGCTTGACGCCATATGTTCACAAGAAGTGCGAGATGTTCCGGATAAGCGTTGTTGAGAGAAGGAACAGTGCGCAGTTGACTCTCTATCATCTCCGATGTATTTATTTCGTTCCAATCGATATCTTCTTCGTCACATGTAGCCTTCGTTTTAGACAATATTTCACAAACGGCTTCGAAATCTTGTTGAGAACAACCAATCATTACGCTTTCTATTTGAAGCTTATCATTGTCAGTCAGCTGCTCCCGAGTTTTGGAACTAAATTCAACCATTTTGCGACCCCATCTGAAACACCACGCAGCAAAATTCGCCCACGCCTTAGCTAGTCCTGGGCATTGGTTTACACCAAATTGGAGAAGTTTTCCAACTGCCGAATCCGACACGGGTATCACGTTTTCGGAGACATTATTATCCACTAAACCAATCTCGGGCAGGGCGGATACCAACTTGAATAATGGGGAGTCACTCTCCAATAAATCTTCATTTTCATTTTGGACCCATTTGGATAGGGTTAACAGCATCCTGGTCCCTTTTTCACGTAGTTCATAGCTTTGTTCTCCCATAGCTAGTCTTTGTGAAAATCCGAGCGAAATACTAGCGCACAGATTTATAGCTCGTTTTCTTAAATCTTCTTTAGCGTATGTAACTTTGCAGAGCTCTGTTAATGCAGTTGCATTATTTAATGTCCATATATCCATATCGTAGGTATTGGGAGACGCGATCAAAATTTCACTTAACTCATCTAAGTTGTCAAAACTTAAACACATTTGTAAAGGTTGATTCTGTTTAAAATGAGTCAATAATTCTCTATCCGCCATTCTTATGTTGACGTTCTTGCGTGCACTTCTTATAATATCTAGCCGAAGACACTCATTGTAATACATGTTTTCTTCCGTCATGTGCATTTTTGAAAAGTACTGGTGCCACCACATCACTCTACTTAGATTTCTCATATCAGTGCCATAATTGTTTTCTTTTATAGCAGGCTTAAAAGGATTTATAATTGCTTTTCCATTATTTATAACATTCATTAAACCATGTGTAGCTAACTGAAGAACAGCAATTTCTTTAAGAAAAGATGTTGCATTAGTTCTTAAAAATTCTTCTGTGCTTTGATTTAAAATAAATTCACAGCTGTTCAGGACATCGATATATTTATGGTCGGAATCGTAATGAAAAATATTGAGCGCAGCACCTTTTAGTGTTATTTCTATTTTATTTAGTATATCTTCATAAGAACTATTATTTTTATGCATTTCTTTTGCATGAACATCGAGCACGTCCCAGTTACTTAGTTCGGGAACTTCCATGCCATCTTCAAACAATTTTAGTGCATGCTCCAAAGATTCTACAGAGGGCTCTTTTTCATTTGCTTTTTCTTTCCATTGTTGGATCTCCTCCCAACTTTGAATACTTTTGTAAGACTCCATGAGTTGTTCATCAACAAATTTGGTAACCTTGGCGTCATTTTTTACATTATTTACCTTCTCTTTCTCTTCTTCGTTTTTACTTTCATCGTGACGTTGGTACAAATCAATGGCAGCCTCAAATCGAGATTTCGCTTGTTCGGCGGCAGCCTTTAGCCAAGGAAGTTTGACATCGAATTTCTGTTTTATCCAAGCATAAAGCCCACTTATAACTTCAGGTTCCTGTATTTTTATTAGAGACCTTGCTACACTTATTGCTATTAATTCTATATCGACATTTGTTTTTGCATTTAAAGCATTTTTTAGTATAAATGAACCATGACAAACTGCAGCACCATATTCTCCAGAATAAATACTCACAACCAGGGCCGCTGGTCGAATTCTATTCTGCCATTCGCGACACGTTGGCCAGTTTGTGTGAAAAAAAGTCTTCACTGGTTTGGAAACTATCGGAAGAACTGTAGCTGTCCCGTCTGCGGCATTGTATGTGTATTTTTCCAGGTACATCATGAACTCAATGAGCCACCTAGCCCTCGCCTGCTCTGAGGTTATAACTTCATAAATTTTCCTTCGATCTACACTGACATAACGTGATTCAACTGATGATATTTCTCTAGCAATTCCTTTTAAAGTTCCTTCTATTTTAGTGAATGTCTCCTGTGGTTTGCCTAGGGCTGTTCTAAGTTTTAATGAAATACATGTGTGAGCTAATTCTGAAAGTGCCCAGCTTATAGTCATTGAAGTAAAGCTTGTGACACACTGTCGGAAAAATAGTAGATTATAATCATCACTCTCTTGGGCTTGTAATGGCCACAATGACCAAAAAATATCCAGCAAGAAGTTCTTGTCATCATAATTTACTTGCATTAAACTGTTCATTATTGCCTTGAAATGATGCGTCGGTAAAACTTGAAACGATCCTTTTGTCAAATAATCTTTGAATGAATTTAACTTTGTGTTCCAATTTATGTTGCATGGAGTCATCTTACGGTGAGCGAATACTTTTACAACTTGCTTATCTAGTTCTTGCTGAACAACATCCCATGGTAGTTTAAAAGCAACTTGTTTACTCAGCTTAGCCACACACTTATTTCCACTGTCAATATGAAGCATGCATAAAATTGCCAAAGTCTTGTATAGTATAACATTGCAAACCAAGCTTTTAGTGTTTAGAAGAAAGTCAAAGTTCTTTAACACCAGTAAAACTATATCATCATCAAAACTGTATGCCAGTTTCAGTATGTTGGTTATCAGTACAAGAATTGACACACTCACTATTGGCAAATACTTGTCAAGCTGGTTAAATATATCAAAGGTCCAATTCAATATCAATAATGTTGTCTCTTTAGGTACTTGGTCATCTAATATCATACCCAGTGTATTTAAAATAACTGCAAGATGGCCTGAAGTAGGACTTTTACTAGAAACTTCACCCAAATTTAAGTTGGTAAGGCCAAAAAGATCACTAGCCCGTTGTTGTGTGCTCGATACTAAATCACTTGAAGCTATAAAATGGTTGTTCTTCTTACAATGGGAGAATAGAAGATAGAGTATAGCATAGTGCAGGGCCGGTCTTTCTCTCATCAAAGTTTTATCATGTGGGCACATTTTTATAGCCAATAATTCTAGAATACTAGGTTGCAATGCCCACATTCCTATTATGGAATTACTCGCATTAGCCAGTTCAGATAAGCATTGTAGATAGAAAATGATGTTCTTCTCTGCCTCATCCTTACTCACAACCTCTGAATACTCAACCTGAGTGATGTGAATGTTAGGTAGAATAACAATGAATGAATTGTGAAGGTCTGACAGCACATATTTATATGTCTCCTGTAAAAGCGGTATGTTCTTGAGATTTAATAAGTTACTGTAAACAGTCATGACCGCTTGCAGGATCTGCAAATTGTTTGTATATCTTACTTGTCTCAAAACGGACTCAGGGCCAATTATTTGAGTTATGAACTCTATAGGTAAATTGGATGCGATTTCTTTTATTGTACATGATATTAAATGTATAATGCTCAGGCACACAATGTCATCCACTTGCAAATAGTTCTCCACCTCTACTCCTATAAGCTCAAACAGCAATGCGGAGCAGGAGGATGACTTGGACTGTAAATATTTTAGCATCAACATTATGCATTCATTACCTGCCAGTATTAAATCGGCTTCAGCATCATCTTTCAATGTGTCCATTATAACTCGCAGAATCTTTGTCAGAGAGTCCACAAGAAAGCTCCAAGTGACTGTTTGAGAAACATTAGGATTCAAAAGATTTCCTAAGCTTTTTACCACTGTGTTGAAAACATTTAGAAATGAAGAGATCTTCTGCATACAATCCTCTTGAGACCCATCATCCGAGTCTTTGTTGTCTTTGTTTTCTAAATCATTGCTGTAGGCTACCATATCTTCAATAAATTGTTTCAGCAGATTGATGGAGAACATGACATCTGCTTGCCAGTGCCGGCTCAATTTAAACAGAGACTGAAGAGCAAAATCCTTTATATTCTTTGGCTGAGCGTTATCTACATGCCATCCAACTAATATATCAACAGTATCCACAAAGTGATTTGCAAAATGTTCAGGGTAGGAGTTGGATAACAGAATCATAGCATTGATGGCTGCCATGAACACTTCGGCAGAATCTGTTGCTTCAATTATGACTTGCAACTTCACTAGTGTTACTTCAGCAAAATCAGACAAATGTGGAGTCTCATAATCAAGCTGAAATGTCTCAGTAAAAGAAAGTGTCAGCAAATGTTTGATAGGTGTGTTGTGGACGGCATACATAGATACGATCCATTCAAGATGTTTACGAAAATCGGGTCCCATTACATAGCCGATCCGCCCCAGCACTACGGCAGCATTTTCCTTCGTCTCCAAGCTGGGTGCATCATACAAAACGTCCAACAACGAGTCAACAAGTATATCATAAGCCCTTCTAATGTACCTGGCATTTTCGGGCATCATCACCGCGTCCTGTAGCTTACTGCAGATCAAAAGGGACTTTTCCACATCGACTTCAGAGCACAGACGACGCAACAGTTTAGATATGCGCGGGTCCTCCGGAAGATTCACGACTAAATCTGATCTTTCGTAGAATTTGTTGCTGTTTCCCTGCGACCAAGAGTCGTTGTTGGCTAGCGGTTCGTGGTATTTGTAGGAATTGTCTTCGCGATCTCCGCGTGGCGGGAAACCACCTCTTCCTCTCGGACCACCCCTCCCGCCGCCTCGGGAATGCCGAAATTCCGTGACCCGCCCCCGGGACCGGAACCGAGGGTCCCTCGGCCCTCCGAAAGACGACGGGCCATCGTAGGAACCGATATAACCTCTGACCTTATCATCCGTTGTGTTTTCATGTCCGATTTCTTCCTTGTCCGAAGTATCATCCGTTAGTTTGGGATTTTTCACTCTACTATTTGCAGTGGTGGATAGCATTACTAAAACTTCTAATCAATTTAATTTTAATAACATACATTGCCAAAGAATTACACCTAAATTATTGCCAAAATCTAGGTTCACAATTTCTGTATACCAAAGTTCTTTCGCCAACAGACACATATGACAACAAACGTCATTTAACTACATTTACAGACGTCAGTTACACCACAGATTAAAAAAAAACATTAAAAAAATTATTTTCTAAATCACAGGTGCAAATGCGTATAATATAAACGCCATCCGTCGCCACCATAAATCATGAGCCTTAATTATAGTTAATAGTTTAAGAGTCTTAGATCATATATTGAGTACAGTCTGAGCTGTGCACATATGCAGTACAGGAGTTTTAATGACTTTCAAATTTACATCCAAAAAAGACCCTGGTTATATTTTATTATAGTGGCAATATTTTTTTTAAAAAGAAGGTGATGTAGAAATTTCAAATTTTATTGTGTGTAAATAAAATAACCTAACTTTCACGTGTTTGGATTTTGTATTTTATTAGGTATATATTGCAATTTGTATTTCCAGCCATATAATAGTTTAATACTATTTTGATTTCTACAATAAATTCATGCACCAACTGAATAATGAAGTCCACGAAACAAGCAAAGCCACTTAATTTAAGAGGTATTTTAGGTTTATGCATACTTCTTTAACTTATTTTTGCCTTAATTTTTTGTTGATAACGTTACATATTATTTACAGCGCTTGAATTAAAGCATAACGAAACTTCAAAAAATCCACATACAATATATTTTAAAGAACACACTGTAAGAGAACAGAGCAACGATAAACCTCCCGGAAGGACTTTATTCCTGATAAATATACCGCCTTACGCTGATGAAAAAGGAATAGAAAACGCGTTCAGCGACGCTAGCGGTGTAGAATCTGTAATCTTTGCCAGTAAACCTGGCCCGAGTGAAGTAAAAACGCACAAATTTGTGAAAGAACACTTACAACCCTCTTTTAGGGTATGTTACATTGTATTCAAAAAAGTTGCACAATTACACAAAGCATTAACACTCACAAAATTACGTCCAATGAACTCTGATGATCATCAAATTCTTGTTGGTATGAAAAAGTGGGCAGATGAGTATAATTCATCCGTAGTACCACCAAAAGCATTGAAAGAGAGTATAGAAGCTTTCATGAAAGTACATGACAAAGAAATTAAAGAAATAGAAAAGAGCAATAAGAAATTGGAGGAAGAGGATGATGATGGATGGACAACTGTGACCAAGAAAAGCAAAGTTCAAAGTTTTGCTCGCTCCGAAAAAGTAGAAAACAAAATCATGGCTAAAGAGGAGAGTAATAAAAAACGTAAGGAACTGAAAAACTTTTACACCTTCCAAATAAGAGAATCAAAAATGAAGCACATTGTAGCACTAAGACAGAAGTTTGAAGAAGACAAGAAGAAGATAGCTCAAATAAAACAAAGTCGTAGGTTTAAACCATTTTAATAAAATATATTTTAATAGTAAACATTTTGTTTTAATTTAATTATTACTACACTATATTGATGCTTATTAATATAAATAATAATATCATTATTAAGTTATATTTACACTTTCAGAACCAATATGAACACAACATCATAATGTTTATTTTAATGTTGCACTATTTTCTCAATCACTGCAATATTTTTAATACTTTAAATTTTTTGTGAGGTCCTTATAGTGACAAATTCTACCTCTTAGAACAAGAACAATTAATTAGTCCGTTGTGCTGGCTTGGCTTCCAGATTCCACTCAAGTCTTATCACAGATATATTACGCCTCAAGCAAAGATCAAAGACTCTGTGGATGTTTTCTTATAATGATCTTCAGCAGTCTGTTTGCTGGTAATGTGTCTAGTGCAGTGAGGAGGTTTGGTATGTTGCCATACACGCAACCAGCTGCGAGTGCTACTTGTACTGCCTGTCCCACTCTATCCAAACAATCCTGAAATAATTAATCATAAAAATTACCAAACTATTGCATCAAAATTTAGTTGGAATACTTAATTTGTGTAGCCAGTATTTCAATAAAATTATTTACAGTTAGGTTAGGTTAGATTGGTACAATATGATGTAGCCTTTTTTATTTCAACATTATCTACACCATAGGTGTAATTTTGAGTTATTTAATATAAAATAGTCGTAAATTTCAAACATTTTTTTTCATTAGTATAGAATAAATGCCACATAATCAATTACATACCTGTAGCTTTGGATGTATGGTCAAATCAGCCCCTGTAGCATGCAGTCGATGAGCATGTGCTTGTAGTTTGGGTGCAAGGGCTGCAAGGCGAGCGGCTGCCAGCGCCGTCGGCGGCCCGTGCGGTCGCCATCCCACACGCAAACTGTTCAACACGCCCAAGTGCAGCTGCCAGTACAACGCCTGAGTACTTTCCCTTGACCTAACCACTGGCTTCTTTATGTCTTCTTCTAATTTCAACCTTTTCATTGGTATTTCTTGGTCGTCATCTGTTTATGTAATATCATTAAAATAAAATTATTATTTCAGCAACATTTTATTTAAACCCATTTTAAATAATAAAAAAATAACAATTTGGTACAAATATTATAAAAAAAAAAGATTTGTATTAAAATATTCAAAATAAAGCGACTAGTTTAACATCAAGTTAGTAGTACCGTCTTATTTAATAATAGAGATTACAATAATTATTAATCATGAAATATTTAAAAGATAAGCACAAAAAATCTTTACTAAAAACCCACCTTCTTCCACATACAACGGTGCCAGTGCACACCAGTGTATGAGTCCAGCTAGAGGAGTTACCGCTGCCATGGGTATAGCCCCACTTGGCAAGGGAGCTGGGTTCAACTGTGCTGACATACATAATGTTGGGTTTGAACACACCTGAAGTAATCAAAAAATTTCTAAGTATAATCTAACTAAGAAAATCATGTAAATTATAATAACATTTTTTAAAATAAAATATTAACCTGAGTACTTGCATTATGTCACCCAGGCTATTATTAAAATTATATAAATATTTTATAAACTGCAGTACAATATACATACATAGATTGCCAAAAATTTTTCTGTAAAAAAACTTTTCTGTTTTGGTATGTTATGTACATACGAAAATAATATTAAGCCATTTAGTAATATTAAATACCTAAATCAATGAGCCTAAGTTAAATCTTTATCCATTTATAACTTAATTTGTTTACAATAACTACATATAACATACTAATAAACTGAATATTAAAAATAAATCTTACCCAAGAAGTTATGACTTCTAGCAAATTTTTAGGTGGTAGTTTCTTTTCTGTCAGTCCATCATGCATGTACAGTTCTGTGACTGCTGTTATGAAGTTGGACACAAACTGAGGGGCTGAGGTTGCTAAGGACTTCAATGCAACCTGGTTTGTGGTGTTGAGGTAGAAATGGTCGCGGATGACATTCTCAACCAGCTGGAGAGACTGGGGGGAAGAACTGCCCATTTGCTGCAACCACACACCAACAGCAAGGAGCACCTGAAAAATAGGTGAACAAAATAAGTAGAAGAAAAATTAGGTTTCATAAAATATTAACAAGTAATATAGAATAAATATTACTTACAGGTGTGCTTGAGGCGGACACTGCCATACTAGCTAATATACTCAAAATCTTCAACTTCCTTTGACTCTCCATACCACCAAATAGTGACAAAAATATTGTATTCTTGGTTGTCTCGTTAGAACATGATGATATGTAGTCACATATTATGTCTATCAGCTGTAATTCTTGTAAAGAGTTTAAGCCTCGTCGTCCACGTCTGTCAGCCTCGCAAAACACAAATTCCGATATAATATCCATTGCAATATCAAGCTGTTTACTTGAAGGTGCAGAGCGACCAACTAAAAGTTGTTCTGTAAATAGAGTAAGTAATAAAGTTGTAGTCTTATTGGAATTATTAATGTATGATAGACTTGTTTAATAATCTTACCTATTTTCGTTAGGGCTTCTTTAGCACAAGATGGAAATTCATGTTTTCTCAAGGCATGTTTTATATCTGATATTGACATCGTTTGTTTTATTAAGCGCCGGTTTCGTGCACTAAATTCTGTATTCTCAATTTTATTCTTATTAAGATTAGTCAACAGGAAAAACGTAAAAAATTGTGTTATTTATGAAATGCAAACAAACGTTTAAAACTCTTCGCTTCTTCTTCGTCTTCATCTTAATGGTTTATGGTTCTTTTTCTTCTTCTTTTATTTTTTGGCAACAGCGGTTGCAAGAGTTTTGCACCATTCTGCCAGTGTCGAGTATATATAGAGTACAAATAAATTTATTTTTATGACATAGCCAAATTTTGTGTAATTAATATTGTTGCAAACGAATTATTTGATTTCTATTTAAATATCTAGTAATTTACAACTTTACAACAAGAGAATCATAACAACCTACTTACATATTAAACATTTGGAGGGCTTGTTGTTGTGAGGAGTGAAATAATACTCAACTCGTGTAGAACAGTGAATATTTTATTTACAAAAAGGTGCTCCTTTTATACAAATATTTTGCCTTAATTATTATTACATAAATGTATTATTTTACAAAGATGAATTATGATTGGTGGAACAGATTAAAAGGTGAATTGTGATTGGCTGTGCGGTAGCGTATATCGCTGTCGCGCTATATGACGTGTGTCATTATTTCCGTCCTGCTCGCCGCGGAACGCGCGAGGCGCGTGGATCATGCAGATCGCGCGGGACGCGGGGCGCGCGAATAAATACCGCGGCTCTGGCGGGCCGCGTTCACTTTTCGGCGGGAATTCGTGAGGTGAGCTGTGTCGCTGCTGGTCGACGCCGCGTTGTTGCTAGGTGAGTTTTGAAGGCTGAAGACTGAAGAATGAAGACTTGAAGATTGAAGCATAAAACTGAAGCATGAAGATTGAAGACTGAATATTCGTGCTGTATTGCTGTGAAAAATTCTTATTAGAATGTAAAAGTCCTTTTCGGGACTGAAGAGTGTTTCAAGATTGAAGACGGAAGATAAGTGTTGCATTTCAGTCTCGAATAATTTACGTAATTATTTGAGCGGTTTCTTTCGGATGACGAATTCGCTTTTATCAAAGCGTTTCTGTTTCAATCGTACGAACGTAATAAGTGTTTTGTTCAAGACGCTGTGGTTTCATGTTTCAAGGTTAAACGTGCGTTACGTCGCCACAGTGCTCCCCCTCAAGCGAAGCGTACCGGCAGTCTGACGGCACGACCTTTTCTTGTTGTCTTCAGTGTTGTTGGATTCGCTGGTGACTTCTGCTTGATGGATGGTGCACTTGGTATTGTTGAGGTAATTGGTAAAGGTATTGAGGTAACAGGTAATGGTTTAAAGGTAACAGGTAATGGTTTAAAGGTAACAGGTAATGGTTTAGAGGTAACAGGTAAACATTTTGAGGTAATAGGTAAAGGTAAATTGTTGCTAAGTGAATTACTCGTGGTACCTGGTAGTTCGTTCGGTAACTGTTGTACGTTGTTCGTTGCTGGTTCGCTGAGGTAATCTTCATAAGTGTAAGCGGGCTTCAAACGATCAATGGATAACGTTGCTGTGCGATCGGGTAGTTGCAATGTGAAATGTTTGTCTTGCCGTCGTAGTACTTTGTACGGTCCGTCGTAAGGCGGTTGTAATGGTTTTCTTACCGCGTCATTACGTACGAAAACATACTCGCATGTTCGTAGGTCGCGATGTACAAAGATACTGCGTTGATTCCCGTGGCGTTGTACGTCGATAATTGGCTTCAATGAATTGATGTTTTTTCGTAACTGTTCGACGTAGGTATGATCAAGGCTTGCTGATGATGATGATGTTTCGAAAAAATCGGCGGGTAAACGTAGGTTGTATCCGTAGGTAAGTTCGGCGGCGCTGGTTCCGGTGTCTTCTCGTATTGCAGCGCGAAGTCCGAGTAAAACTGTAGGTATTTCGTCGATCCACGATGTATTACTGTTGATTAATCTTGTTTTCAGCGAGTTTTTCAAGCTTCTGTGCCAGCGTTCGATGATGCCGTTGGATTGTGGGTGATACGGTGTTGTACGGGTTTTGTTTATACCCATACATCGAGTTAGGTTGTTGAATAGTTGACTTTCGAACTGGCTTTTTTTTTTTTTTTTTTTTTTTCGGAAGGGTTCTTACTAATGGCATTTAAGCCGATTTAGTTGCGTCGGACTATAACTAGCCATTTGGCATAGTTGGTTGGCTGAGAAGGGTTGGGGGGGGGTTATGCCCCGCCCCCTACATCACCCGGGTGATGTATGAATCGGTTGGGGATAGCTACGATTGTATGCTATTATTTCGGTGTGTAGGACGCGGGTCCTCCGTTGAGAGGGGTCGCGGCCCCTTCCTCTCTCTCTGACGAGTGAGGTAGCTCGCGCGCGGTAGCCAGAGCTAACGGCGGTCGTATTGTCGCGATAGTGTTACTCGGACAGTTTGTCGCATCGATGATTAAGTAAGGGCCGGCCCTCGGTACTTCCTCGAGCGGTCGGGGAGACTCGCGCGCGGAAGTCGTATTGTTTATGTTTATGTTCGCGTCGGATATGGAGCACACTATATTCAAATCGCGATCGCGGTCTGTTAGGTGTGTTCCTAATCTACTCGGACTCGAGTTCGAACTCGGGTTCGATCTCTGTCCGGTGTTTGAGTCGGTCTGTATGTTTGTACGTGTGATCGTGCTTGTGGTAAGCCGTCTGGGACAACGCCGGCGCCGGCCTTGGTGCAGTACTACCCATGCGGGTGCTTGTGGTGTTTTGTGTTTACGTAACTGAGCACATTTCAGTACGTATTCTGTTATCCTGTCTACGGGGTCGGCAAGTATGTGCTTGGGCCGTTTACAAGGGTGTCTAAATGTCGTAGGGTCATGTTCGTAGTCCAGTGCCCTACGAATCAGCGGGTTGGGGTGCCTTTTGCCTCTATCAAAGAATCTCCCGGCGAGTTCTTGGATGTGAGCTTTGATCGTGACGAGTTCGAGGTCTCTATGCAAGTCGATGTTACGAACGTACCGGGGGGCGCCCGTAGCCATGCGTAGAAATCTATTTTGGACATTTTGCAAACGACTTATTTGATAGTCGCTTATGTGTGCGAACGAGGCGCACGCATAAGTGAGTATCGTCCTTATGCATGTTAAGAATAAGGTGCGTTTGTGTCTTAGTGACATTTTACTTCGTGAGTTTAATAGCGGATATAATTTGTGAAGTACAAATTTCGCTTTTCTGACCGTGTTACTTATGTGGCTCGAGAACGTCATCGACTTGTTTAGAACCACGCCTAGGTATTTTACGTGACCTACTTCGGTAATTATATTACCGTGCAGGCTGACGGGTGTTGGATTTGTAT
Source organism: Celastrina argiolus (assembly GCA_905187575.2). NCBI lineage: Eukaryota > Metazoa > Arthropoda > Insecta > Lepidoptera > Lycaenidae > Celastrina > Celastrina argiolus. Next base: position 17,499,547 of record LR994591.1, on the reverse strand, counting down.
GGATAGTGCGCCGCCATTTCGTGAATTCGATGGCTTTGCTCTTTTCGGGGTTGACCTCTATTCTCCATTTGGTGAACCAGTCGCCGAGGTCGGTGACTGCTTCTTGGAGGTATTTAGAGGCATAGTAGGGGAAGCGGTTGGCACAGTAGAGGGCTGTGTCGTCCGCGAACATGGCTAGTTGCACCCTAGCGTGTCTCGGGACATCTCTAGTATAGAGGTTGTACAGGGAGGGCGAGAGGACCGAGCCCTGAGGGACTCCGGCCTCTATGGGTCTGAGGGAGGAATGAGTACCATCGACTCTGAAGCGGAATTGACGGTTTTTGAGATAGTTACTGATAATCAGTACTAAATAGTCGGGTATATCGGCTTGGTATAGTTTGTATAGCAAGCCGTTATGCCAGATTTTATCGAAAGCTTTCGCTACGTCGAAAAAGACGGCGCGAGTAACTTTCCTATCGTTTTTGGATTCTAAAATGTACTCCGTTAGGCGGTGTACTTGGGCGGGACAGCTGTGCATTTCACGGAAGGCGAACTGCTCGTCTGGGAGGAGTTTTTTGTCTACTATGACGTCATGGAGGCGCCTTAGTATAACTCTCTCATAGACTTTTCCTAGGGAGCTAATGAGACTGATTGGTCGATAGCTAGTAGGTTTCACCCGGGGTTTACCTGGTTTGTGTATACCTATTATGATAGCTATCTTCCAAATGTCTGGGAATGAACATCCTACTAAGAGGGCGTTAAAGATGTTCACTATTAGTTGGATTAAATCGTCCGGTAGGAGTTTAAGGGTTTTGTTTGATATGCCGTCCAGGCCGGGGGCCTTTTTTGCATTCAAACCTTTAATAATGTCCTTGACCTCCTCTGAGTCCACCGGCTTTGGGGGGACTGCTGGCGGTCTCGAGAGTCGGCTTTCTACCTCGCTATTTACTAGGCTAAGGTGCAACGGGTCTACGGGGAGTGTGCTTGGCCGGCACTGCTGTTCGATAGTGTCGGCTAGGCATTCGGCTTTGTCTAAATCGTCCAGTGCAGGAGGACGGTTTGGTCTGACTAAAGGAGGCATGTCGCTCTCCGTGTTTTTCTTTAGGGCCTTTGCGAGGGGCCAATACGCGGTGTGGGACGGCTCTAATTCGCTCAGAAGTCGATCCCAACGTTCTGCTTTGTGTTCTTTCACTTTAAACTTGACTTCCCTCTCATAGAACCGGAGGGTTTTACGCCACTCTTCCGACGGGTAACGATCATAGGTGCGTTTAGCCGCATTTCGGAGTCTGATGGACTCCTTTATGTCCTCAGGGAGGGGCCAGCGTCTTTCGAAAGTCATTGGTCTCTCCCTGGTCGATTTCTCTATGGTCGCTACCAGGTGGTCGGTCAGGTGGGAGGCCGCCTGAAGGGCTGTTTCACTATTATCAATAGTGTCGGGAATATTATCGAGATGACTCGATTGAAGGTTTTGGACATTTTCAGCTAATAGTTTATAATCTATTATCTTTTTAGTACCAATGCAAATGGGGTTAATATTGCCGAGTGCAATTTTAACCGGTCTGTGATCCGAGTTAAGCTCGTGAATAGTCTCAATATGAATATCGAGAGAAATGTTTTTGACTAAAGCTATGTCAATGGTACTTGGGTTGTGGATAACGTGATTTTCACGTTGGCAAGTGTCATATCGAGTGGGGCTCTCTGGGGCTAGAAGCGCTATATTAAAGTGATCTATTAGGCTATGTAGGGTAAGACCGTTTGTGTTACTCCTTACATTGCCCCAATCGGTGTGTTTACAATTTAGGTCGCCGGCTATCATGACGGCGTTGCCTAAGTTGAGAAGCGATTGTAAGTCGCTAAAATGTAGCTGCGCTTTGCACTGAAGGTACGCAGAAACTATAATGACTGGTTCGTGACCTGTCAGACTGACGTGACATATGGACGTCTCGAGAGTCAACAAAGGGGGGGGGTCTAGAGGAACACAATGCAGGGATCTTTTATAATAAATTATTGTACCTCCGAGTTGGTTTCGACTTCTGTCGTTTCTAATTGCCTTGTAATTGGCGATATTCGGTGTTCTCATGCTAGGTTTTAAAAACGTTTCCTGCACTAGAAGAATGTCGACACTATGGGCTCTAACGAATTCGCGGATTTCTATTATGTTATTTCTAATGCCGTTCGTATTGAACGACACTAGACTAAGGGAGTGTGGTTTTAACCTGCCGCTTGGATCCATTAATAACCGGTAGGGTTTTGCTGGATCCTAGCTATCAGGCTGGCGTGCTCGCTCAAGGCGGCGTATCTTTGCTCAGGTGTCCCTTTTAGCTTAGCAGCTAAAATGGACAGCTCGAGCGGGTTAATTGGTGCCAAGAATTGCTGGACGAACGCAAGGTCGTCAGCGAAGCTGGTGGCGGGGGCCTTTGGCGCTGAGGGCGCGGGAACCCTTATTTGCGTAAGGGGGGCGGGGGCTGAGGCCGTAACGGTTTGTGTGGGGGGGGGGCTGGGTTTTGGGGCCCAGGCATTTTGGGAGGGGGTGGGGGCAGAGATGAATCTCTGCTTCCCCTGGGACTTTTTAGTCTTGGGTGCTAGGCGCCTCTTTGACTTGTGTTTGGGGGCTTTGTTGCAACCCCTGTAGTTGGCCGGGTGGCCCTGCGTCTGGCAGAGAACGCAGCTGGGGGGTTCTAACTCCTCAGCTGGGCTCTTCCGAGTGCAGTCGTGAGTGCCGTGGTCTCCCAGGCACTTCACACATCGGGGTCTAGCGTGGCATTGCCGCGCTGAGTGCCCGTACAGCTGGCACCTATGGCATTGACCTGGGGCGCCTCTTTTGAGGGGAGCCTCGACCCGGATGCCGGTGAGGTTGCACACTGACTTTATGTTGAATATACTCTTACCTTCCGGGGTAAGAGTTAGGACCACGAGTACCATGTTGTACACGTATTTTTTCTGCTGATGGTACATTCTATGTACCTTCAGCGCTGGGTAGCCTTGGGCCACTATGTCCTCGAGGACTTCCTCTTCAGTGAGGAATTTATCTACGCCTTTTATGACGACGCGCAGTTCGCGCTCGTCCTCGAGGGCATACGTATGGTAACCGATACTTTGCTCCTGCAGGTATGCAGTGAGCTGTCGGTGGTCCATAGGGGACGGGACTTGTACCTTTATCCCGATAGGGGTAGTACGGGCGGAAGTGAAAGTGATTTTTTTGTCTTTGATGGCCGAGTTGACCAGCCGCCATTTTTCCGCCTCCTGTATGATAACAGGTGGGGGGGGTTTGGGCTTTGGGGAGCCCTCTGGGGGCTGTTCAACTTGGGAAGCCGGGGGGGCGTTTGACAACGCGACGGGGCCAAGAGGAATGGCTGCCTGCACGGCTTTACGGATTTTGCCCTTTTTGGCGGGCTTAGCTTTAGAGGGGGATGGGGGGCTAGATGACACTGGAGAGGAAGCGCCTTCAGCGCGCTTCCTCTTCATCGTCTTCTTTTTTGAGATGACGGTGGTGAACTCGCCGTCACCACCAGTCGACTCGCATTCCGAGTATGACATGTCGGTGTCGACACACTGACTTTCTACTATCGCATCTACAACTTGGTCTTCGCTCGCGGGCGACGCGGGGGAGTCCTCATGACGGTTGCGCATGAAGCGCTCCCATCGTTCGGCTCCTTTTGGAAATTCCTCCGAGAGGAAGGCTAAAAACGTATTAATCAGGCTTTCGGCCATGATTAATACTTTAAAATTAATTATTTAAGAGATTCTGCTCTATTTATCTTTATTTATGGCAAAAACTAACAATCTGCCCCCCCCGTCATGCGGGAGGGGAGTGTGTATGGGTTTAAAAACCACTGAGGTGTGTGCCTAATTGCGTCGTTCTATCTCTAATTACTTACTGTTAATCGGTTCCTCGGCGCAGGAACCAAACACAACACAAACGTAACAAAAACCGAAACACCCGACGTAAAAACGCGCGGACCGTTGGAGTGGAAAAAACCCAACGGTCAAACGGTCGCGGCGGAGCGCGCGAAACGCGCGAAACGCGCGCGAGAACGAGACGGTTCGGCGGTTAAAGTAGCACGACTTGTCTTGACTTGTCGGGGATAGGATTATACACTAAACACTATTACTTATATAACTGGATGGTTATAAATTTAATAACGGATAGTAGGGTTAAACGGATTGGCTCGGAAGGACAATAGTCTGCACATCGGACGGCGGCCGAGAGCAGAATGTTCGAACTGGCGTCCTTGGTCGGTTGTTATAGTTACTGGACAGCCGAATCTCGCTATCCATTGCTCGTAAAATGTTCGAGCGACAATTTCAGCAGTAATTTCTGTGAGTGGTACAGCTTCCGGCCATCGTGTTGTACGATCGATCATAGTAAGTAGGTATCTATGACCGTTCGATGTTGTAGGTAGCGGTCCAACGATGTCTATGTGTGTGTGATGAAATCGGTCGACTTGAGGAAATGATGATATGATGCTCGATGTATGACGTTGTACTTTGCTTTTTTGACATCGAATGCAGGTTTTCGTCCAGTTGTTAAGGCGAATGGTCAAGCAAAATGCGTTTTTCACGACTTTTAGGCTATGTTTTTCAGCTAAATTACAGACTGGGGTAATAAAGAAATTTTGTGTAATTATAAAGTGTATCTTGAAGTATATTGTTGTTGTCGATTTTTTTGATGATCTTTACTCAGTAATCAGAAATACATTTTAGAAAATGCTATGACTCGCGTAAAATGAATATTTTAGGATGGATTTATTTTTGGTTTGGCTTATCCGTTTATAATGAATCTTTGCATGCATGCTTCTTTACTTTGTATCTTGGTGTTCATTGTCGATTTGTAACAAATACTATTGCAAAATAGAAGTTATATCATAAAAGGTCTTTGGTGCCTACTGTAAATCAAACACCACTAGTAAAGTATTTGCTCACAACATTTAATCAGGCGTTTAGTTATGGAATGCAACGTTGCCAGTTCGATGCAAGTCATGCAACCCATGTACAATGCAGCGTTGCCGTTCCGCACGGCGCGCACAGTAATTAGGCAGATAAGAGTAATACAATCTCGCGTGGTCTTGTTTTGACTTGACAAATGACAATTGACATTACCGGCTTGTATAAATTTTATATTATAGTTTGCACATGTTGTGTGATTACGGTTCGACTTTGAAACAAACATAGGTAATAAAAGTATTCCGAAACAAAGTAGGTAACAAACGATTATTGAAGTTGCTATATAAAAAAAGAACTCGTGTTGCAAATCAGACAAAAGCAAAAGAAGCCAAAGCAAATGATATTGAAAAGTAAGTAGGTACCTATCTAATTATAAAATAGACATATTTTTTGTTATTGTACCTATAATGTAAAGAATTTCCCGCGGTCCCATAGACTTAAAATTAGATATGAAGCTGTATTCATGGTGACGATAGGTTCTATTAGGAGTTGGTCGCTATTGAGTTAATAGGTACCTACTTTTAAGTCTATGGAACCGCGAAAAGTCCCCAAAAGATCCCAAGATTCCGCCTGTACAGAAAAGATAAAAATTATGATGATCATCAGATGCATAATTTACAATTATAGTCTACAGACAGTGTCATTGTAATGTAAATGTTTATCATACAGAATACTTATCACAGAGACATCAAACAATTACTCTTTACTGCTACACTATTATACAGTTAAACCTACAGTTATACATAATGTTAAAAAAATTGCTTGCCATGGAAATATGCCATAGCTCTGAAGCTATTAACCTGAGTTCATTAACAATAAAGGAAGCCGTAAAAAATATTAAAAAACCATGTCTTTAGTCAACAAAATATTGGCTCCTACTGCGTGTAAAGTGATTCGTGATTTTGCCTTTACAGTTCATTGACTTGGGTTTTTTTGTTATTAAAAAAATAAAAAATGGCATTAAAAATAAATATTGCTGTATTTGTGTCCTAGCTCAGAACAAGGGTAAAGAGGCAAAAGATCACACATGCTACAAAAATTATTCTGGTAATTTACTAGCTTTTTTTTGACTCGTAGTACCCTTTATTTCCCTGTTTTCTACGTGTATTAGGTACTATTATATTACTCTGACTGAGGTATAACTAATAGTTATACTATTTCATAATTAATAATAAATCAAAACTAAATTTAGTTTTTTCTTTTAGGAGCGTCTACAGGAATATAGTCTGAGATCTTGGTGCAAGGGTTTAAAAAAAGTATAGAAATGCGCGTTAAATATCGGACGGGGACGCCAGCACGTATTCAAAAATAATCCAATCTAAACCTTATGAAAATTATACCGTTGAAAAAGTAGAATGCCGGAATCATTTACTTACAAATTTTTGTAATAAATTTTTTGCATTAAGTACAGATACAAAGTATTCTTTGAAATACAGAAAAAACATAACAAAATGAAGAATATTAGGTACCAGAAAAGTATCATTCAGTACTCAAAAACCTTTATCCGTTCTGCATAAATCAATTGTTGGAAAAAGTCCACGCAACGAAATTAAACGGAACGAAGAAAAACTAATGAAGAGTCGGAAACTGACTCAGAAATATTTAGAGGAGATTGACCCAAGGTGGAACAAACTATGGGGAAAATTGCTCAAAACTGGATATGGCTGAAGATATTATGCTGGAGAATTCAAAAAGAGTATTTTTACAGAATTTAGAGAGAAACGCCGAGGAAAGACAGAAAAAAAAAGCTGAAAGACTTCTATATGGATTGCATACTACCAGAATTAGTGGATCCTAGATATCTGAGAAATATACCCATTAGAGACCCACAGTATATAACAGAGGCTGTCAACAAAAAAATAAAAAAAGTCTAAAAAAAGAAAGTCAGCCCCCTACCATTCAAGCCAACAAGTCCCATTGCCAACAAGGAAAAAAAATAACTTCAAAAATAATAAACAAATCTATTTAAATTAATATTTTTTTTTTAAATCCTGTATGAATCATCGATAGACAAAAGTTCCCTATGTAAGAAGTAAACTGTAAAAAATTAAACAAAATGTATATAATATAACGGGTATAAAAAAAGAGCAGTCACTATAACTTTGGGATGTGATTATAGGACCTCGACTGATTCTAGAAACTTTATTTTTTGTAAAAAAAAATTTTTTTTGCTATTTATTTTAGTCGCAAGGCTAAACTGTTTGGAACTACGTTCTGCATTAAATAATTAAATTTTTGCCCTAGTACGTAATGAACGTCTTACGCGTGCTATAGACCTCTCAGCGTAATCAGCTGATCGCTGTGTTGTGCACATTGTAGATTGCCTATTGAAAATTTTTAAAACAGTGGATTAAAAGCAAATGACTAGTAGCAATGCATATATCTCTTGCCTGGTTATTCCCCCACGAAGTTATAGTGACTGCTCTTTTTACACCCTGTATATATATAAAGAGTGTAAAAAGAGCAGTCACTATAACTGTGGGATATGATTATATTACCTTTTCTCATTCTAGAAATGTATTTTTTTTAATAAAAAAAAAATTGGCTTTATTATAATTTTTGCGACAAAAAAATAAGAAATGGTAAAAAAAAATATTTTTTTTTGTTTTTGACACAAAAAAAATACATTTCCGAAATGAGGAAAGGTAGTATAATCGTATCTGAAAGTTATAGTGACTGCTATTTTTACACGCTGTATATACATATATAATATATGTATATATACAGGGTGTAAAAAGAGCAGTCACTATAACTTTGGGATAGGATTATAGGACCTTGACTGATTCTAGAAATGAATTATTTTCATTATTTATTTTTTGAAAAAAAAAATTTTTTTTTTCGCAATTTATTATTTTAGTCGCAAGGCTGAACTGTTTGGAACAACGTTCTGGATTAAATTCTTAAATTTTATAATTTTTGCCCTAGTACGTAATGAACGTCTTACGCGTGCTATTGACCTCTCAGCGTAATCAGCTGATCGCTGTGTTGTGCACGTTGTACATTGCCTATTGAAATTTTTTTTATTTTTAAAACAGTGGATTAAAAGCAAATGACTAGTACGAATGGATATGTATCTGGCCTAGTTATTACCCCACGAAGTTATAGTGACTGCTCTTTTTACACCCTTTTTTTAGGAGATAACTATGTACATTGTTCATAGTACATGTTATTTGTAACATTTAAATATATTGTTTCTAGCAATATCCTATATATATATATTAGCAGTCATAAATAATCGTTTGAGCCGTATTCGATATACATATAATAAGGGACATTAGTCCAGTCATTTTAGCTTAAATTTGGCAAGAATCTTGTAATTAGAGATACCCAGCTGTAAGTCTGTAAATAGTTGTATATTGACTCCCCCAAAAGTTGTCTCAAAACCTACATAATATGGTAGGGTGTACGCTACTATTAAATTTCAAGGGTCAAAGATCATATTTCTTTGTTATACTTTTCTTATCAATTATAAGGTATCTCGAATTCCGAGGTGAACTTACTAAAATGGCTGGACTAATACAAATAATAAGGGTTAAACGGGGATAAAATAAAAAAAAAAATCTAAGTAGGTATATATTATTTAGTATATAAAATGTAGCCTCTGTTTATTATTACTCTGCTCAACTCAGAGAAATATGCTAAATGCGCCATCTAGCAAAAATATAATTTGACATCCTAATGCACGCTACATTGAACTACTATTCATAAATAGATGGCGTTAGCTCCACGTCCAAACACTCAAGGTCATTTGCTTGACCATTCGTCTTAATGTCGTTATTCATAGACGGCCAAAAGAATTTTTGAGTGATAAGTTTTCTTGATGCTTTTGTTCCGGGATGACTGATGTTGTGAATGGAGTTGAAAATGGCACGACGAAATTCTTGCGGTAGGTATGGACGGATATGATTCGTTGATGTTTCGCATATTATTTTGATATCGGAGTTAGGTAGTGTTGTTGTCTTGAAACATAAGTTTTCTTGAGTGAAGAGTGCGGGTAGCTCGCTATCTCGCTCTTGTGCCCGAGATAAGTCCTCGTAGTTTACAGCGGTCGGTGTTTCGATCGTGCTAATACGACTGAAAGTATCAGCGACGATATTGTTTTTTCCGCTGACGTGACGTATGTCGTGCGTGAATTCTGATATGAAAAGTAGTTGCCGGGCTCTTCTTGGAGTTTCTGTTGTTGATGTTTTTTTCTGTAGGGCGAATGTGAGAGGTTTATGATCGGTAAAAATGATTAATTCTCGGCCTTCGAACGTTTTGCGGAAATATTTAACTGCCATGTAAATTGCTTGAAGTTCGCGATCGTAGGTGCTGTACTTCATTTGTGCTGTTGTAAACTTCTTCGAAAAGTAGCCGAGAGGTTGCCACTTATTGTTAATGAATTGTTGGATAACCGCTCCGGCTGCGGTGTCGGATGCGTCAGAAAATATTGCGATCGGTGCTGTGTGATTTGGATGCGCAAGTAAAACAGCGTTTTTGATGCTATTTTTACAAGCGATAAATGATTGTGTTGATGCTTCGTTCCACTCGATCGGTGTTTTGTCTCTTTTCTTCGCGTTGTGTAGATATGCGTGTAGCGGTGCTTGTAGTGTCGCGGCGTTCGGTATGCTGTCTCGGTAGAAATTTAACATACCGAGAAATCGTCGTAATTCTTCTATGTTTTTCGGTAATGGAAAATCTTCGATGACTTGAACTTTTTCTTGTGGCGGTTTGATTCCGTCGCTACTGACGTTGAAACCGAGAAACTTGACTTCTCGTTTGCCGAGTACACATTTGGCGGGATTAATTGTGATGCCGTTTTCTTCCAGGCGCTGTAGAACGCATCGCAGGTGTTCACGATGTTCTTCTTCGCTATTCGATGTAATGAGTAGATCGTCGATGAATGAAAATACGAAGTCGTAGCCTTGTAGGATTTCGTGAATAAATCTTTGAAATGTCTGACCTGCGTTTCTAAGGCCAGGACACATTCTCGGAAATTCGTATAGTCCAAACGGTGTTATTATTGCTGTCTTCTCGACGTCTTTTTCGTGTACTGGTAGCTGTTGATATGCTCGGTTTAAATCGATAGTGGAGAAAATCTTCTTGTCGGCGAGTTGATATGTGAAATCTCGTAGTCGTGGTATAGGGTAGCGGTCGGGTTTTGATACCGCGTTGAGTCGTCGATAGTCGCCACACACCCTTAAGTCGCCATTCTTCTTTGGTACGACGTGAAGAGGTGAGGACCAGGAGCTCTTGCTGGGACGACAGAGACCTTGTTGTATCATGTTCTCGAATTCTTTTTTTACTTGATTGTAGCGATGTGGCTGGATCGGTCTTGCACGACAATGTAGTGGGGGGCCAGTAGTTTCGATGAAATGTTCGACGCTGTGCTTCGGTGTGATGTTCATCGATGTTAATCTTGTGATGCCGGGATATTCAGCTAGTATGTCGTGATACGACTGCGTGACGTCAACACTGCGGACTGTAGGTATGTCCGTGTAGCATACCGGTGTATTTATATGTAGACTCGTTCGACCATCGATGAGTTTTCTGTTTTTCAAATCGACGATGAGTTCGTGATGTTGCAGAAAATCAGCTCCAAGGATTGGTTTTGAGACTGCAGCGACGATAAATTTCCACTTGTACGGTCGGCGAAGTCCGATGTTTAGCTCGATCGTTTTTTCGCCGTACGTAGGTATTACAGTGTTGTTTGCGGCATAAAGTTGAAATGGTAGCGGCTGGAGATACGTGCCTTTCTTCTTAGGTATGACCGATATATTTGCACCCGTGTCTACCAAGAAGGTTAGTTGCGAAGTTTTGTCTGTGACAAAAAGGCGGTATTGTTTCGTGTGAACGCCGGAGTCCGCCGCTGCCAGCGTTTCTTCTAGTTTCCCTGGTTGCTGTTGAACGTACATGGCTGCGTACATTTTCTTGCTTCTTTACCAAACTTCGCATGGTAGAAGCAGTACGGCGATGGAGATTGTTCTCGATGACGTGACAGGGAACGTTGACGGTTTTTTGAAGATGAGCGGAAGCGGTAGCGTTGGTAATGATGCTGATTATTATTTCTTCTGTGGTTGTGATGAAGTTTGAGTTCTGCAACTTCTAGCGATAATTTTCTCACTTCAGCGATGAGCGCATTTTGAAAGTCTGATGATGATGGCGAGTTGTTTATACTATTTACACTATTTACATTACTTACATTATTTCTCTCTGTATTTTGCTCCAGCATCTTGTCAGCCATTGCCGCTTGCTCGTCAAGGGTCGTCTTCTGGCTGAATGAGTCGCTGACGGCCAGTACGGATCGGACAGAAGTTGGGAGAAGATTGGTCCACATGAGCTTGAGAGTGGAATCGGGAACTTTGTCGCGTGCCAGGTTTCGCATTCTTCTTAGTAGTTGCGACGGTTTCTGGTCCCCGAGTTCCATCTCAGACAGGAGTTGCTGAAACTGTCTGCTGTCTGATTCTTCATACGCCGATATTAGTCTGTCCTTCAGAGCTTCGTACTCCTTCTTCTCCGGCGGGTTGTATAGTAGGTCGGCGATTTGTTCGATGTCTTGTTTCTCGAGACGCGCTATAACCATTTGTGACAGCTGGCTTTGGTTCTTCTGTGAGCCGCTTGTGGCTGCTTCGAAAGTGAGGAACCATAATCTTGGTTTGTCCCTCCAGAAAGGCGGTATACGCATAGAGAGCGCTATGCCAGCAATTTCTTGTGGGGAAGGTGCTGCCGATGTGTGTGCTGCCGTAGTGTGAGTCGCAGAGCTTCCGGGCAGAGATTCACTGTTGGCCTCCATTTTTCTGAACTGCTTGCTGTTTCTTCGAGCAGAATTTCCTTCTTGAAGGTACTTCTTGTTCTTCAGCAGTGTTTTCTTCTTGAAGGTGCTTGTTGTTCTTCGGGGTCACCACTTTGGAGGGCTTGTTGTTGTGAGGAGTGAAATAATACTCAACTCGTGTAGAACAGTGAATATTTTATTTACAAAAAGGTGCTCCTTTTATACAAATATTTTGCCTTAATTATTATTACATAAATGTATTATTTTACAAAGATGAATTATGATTGGTGGAACAGATTAAAAGGTGAATTGTGATTGGCTGTGCGGTAGCGTATATCGCTGTCGCGCTATATGACGTGTGTCATTATTTCCGTCCTGCTCGCCGCGGAACGCGCGAGGCGCGTGGATCATGCAGATCGCGCGGGACGCGGGGCGCGCGAATAAATACCGCGGCTCTGGCGGGCCGCGTTCACTTTTCGGCGGGAATTCGTGAGGTGAGCTGTGTCGCTGCTGGTCGACGCCGCGTTGTTGCTAGGTGAGTTTTGAAGGCTGAAGACTGAAGAATGAAGACTTGAAGATTGAAGCATAAAACTGAAGCATGAAGATTGAAGACTGAATATTCGTGCTGTATTGCTGTGAAAAATTCTTATTAGAATGTAAAAGTCCTTTTCGGGACTGAAGAGTGTTTCAAGATTGAAGACGGAAGATAAGTGTTGCATTTCAGTCTCGAATAATTTACGTAATTATTTGAGCGGTTTCTTTCGGATGACGAATTCGCTTTTATCAAAGCGTTTCTGTTTCAATCGTACGAACGTAATAAGTGTTTTGTTCAAGACGCTGTGGTTTCATGTTTCAAGGTTAAACGTGCGTTACGTCGCCACAAACACTTGACCGTTAGTTAAAGCTTACAACCTTGAGAGTGGCAACACCTAGTTTCCATCAAATCTTTTGTCCTTTTCTTTCCTTTTTAACCTTTACCTCGATCTATCTCGCTCGTACATTCTCCACCAGGTAGTGTCGAGCTGAAAATTAAGCTCTGACACCTGCCTCATTGGCGTTAAATTTTCCATCAACAGCGGTTCACTTCGATACTATAGTCATTATCGAAGTGCTGCCGCAGGATACCCGGTGAGTTCTTATAATTATAACTTTATTGAACCTCTGAAACTCATGGAAAGATTCTATGCTCTAACGGTTTTTACCGTTTGCATACTATTCATAGAATTTTATATTCTTAAATATCCAAGAAATAAGGAATCTTTCTTTGTTTCAGAGAATGTTATTATTAATTAACTTATTTTATGTTGTGTCCTTTGTAGTGTCAGGAGTTACTTATTGCAAAGTGAATTAATATATTTCTGTGGATAATTTAGTACTTTTGTCGGTATTATGTGGGTACCTACACAACATTTTGTGTCGTAAGAAAACGTGCTAACGTTTGTAATAGATTTGGTAAAGATAAAAATAACTTTTGCGTTGCAAATTTACAATCGTACTACCCACATTTCATTGATAATTCTTTAAATAAAATTTAAATGTTCAGTTTGTCGCACACTATTTCTCCTTCCTTTTAGATAATTATAATGGATAATACAAATGCAAAAACGTCCACCGTTCACCACGTTGAACACACCGGTTCTCGTCCGATCACCGAAGTTAAGCAACGTCGGGTGCGGTCACCCATCCAAGTACTAACTTGGATGGGTGACCGCCTGGGAATGTTCGCGTGATGTTGGCTTTTTGTTGGTTGCCAATCTACGGCAGGGCCCTCTGGTTTGCAAATCGAACGTTCGCATCGTACTTCCCTAAAAAAGGGGGGGGTGGGGCAAACATAATCGCAAATATGACCTGTTATAGAAGTTATCGAACGAAGTAACCGAACTTCGCAGACATATTTATGAAGGCGAACCTTCTTGTATAAATCGTCAAGGATCTCAGGATTTTTCTACCATTCCTAATGATTTAACTTTTTTAAAAATGAGGGTTATGATCAAATAATATTAATGATTATGAGGTTCTAAATAATTGTGATCTATCTGACAATAATACTAATAATGAGATTAGTACGAATTTTAATTTTGAATTACACTGTGGTTGAAGGATCAAATCCCGCTATATGATAGATTGACTTTTTAGTAAAATTAATGGAACCATCTAAGGGCCCAGAAAATTATTATTATGAAATGCTAAAAAAAAAAATCCAACATTTCAATAAGAATGAGTAGTTTGATGTCAGTTATGCTGACTTTCAAAATCTTTATAATAATTATTCCCCGGGTTTTACCCAGTTGGAAATTAATGACGAAGTTATGGCTTATGATGGTCAGCGTCGCTTTGCTTACAGTGACAAATGTTTTGGTGCTCTTTCCTTCTGTATTTTTAAACAAAAAGAACTGTTGCAAGATAGCATATATAAACTTATATCCTGGGCGCGAGATAGTTGTAATACTGTAAACGCTAACGAGTTACATAAAAAGTTGTTGAGCTATTTAAACAACTGACATTAGTCTTAGAGAAAACAAATGGTGTAAGAAAATTTTTTATACCACTTATTTGCCTCGCAGGCATTAAACAAAAATAATTATCACCCCTCGCAGGGGTTTGATAATAATCATAGAACACACTCTCAGAGTACGTTCCAAAGACAGCCCCCGCAGGGCTCGTCGTATACCCAACCCACGCAGGGTTACTTTTATACCAGACCCACGCAGGGTACATTTGGCACCAATAGGCCTGAAAATAATAGCACACGAGGGTCCTTTCGACCCCGTGAAGTTTCACAAAACGAGCTTGGTACAGGAATTAGGAGACGTGGTCCCCAGGATTCACAATCGGGGAATAGGCGACGTCGATTCTGACCACTTCGAGGCGGGCCAATTAATTTTTTTTGCATACCGGTTGAGATATCTAGGTGCACATCGCACACTTTTAAAAGATATCCGAGGGTACCGCATACCCTTTCAAGCGAGACTTCCTCTCTTATTTCTCAAAATCAAGGACGTTTGACGACTCTAGAGTCAGAACCCATGTCCGACAGTATATCACAAATGATTCGGAAAAGGGAGTTCTGGAGGAGGCTCCTCTTTTTTGGAGCTTTATCTCGACTATGTTTTTAGTCCCTAAAGGAGACGGCACAAACCGATCCAATTTTCAACCTGAAAAATCTAAACTGGTATGTCGCAAATCAGCTATTCAAACTAGTTAATGTTTCGGGTGCCAGGGTTTCTCCAATGAAACGACTGGTTGTGATAAAAATAATTATAATAATAATATATTGTATAACGGGGTGTGCGTGTGGCTTCGGCCCCACGCATGCCTTCCAAAGGTCCGGGATTTAATTGCCCGTGAGCAAGGAAGCTATAGCTATAGCTTTTTTAATTATTTTTATTATATCTGTATACACAGACATAATAATAATAATTATCACCCTTCGCAGGGGTTTGATAATAATCATAGAATACACTCTTAGAGTACGGTCCAAAGATAGCCCCCGCAGGGCTCGTCGTATACTCAACCCACGCAGGGTTACTTTTATACCAGACCCACGTAGGGCACATTTGGCACCAATAGCTTGGAAACAATAGCACACGAGGGTCCTTTCGACTCCGTGGACATTGGTCCACGGGGTCCATTGGGACCAATTTTCAACCTGCAAAGTCTTAACTGGTATGTCGCAACTCAGCCATTCAAACTAGTTAATGTTTCGGGTGCCAGGGTTGAAATATTTATTTGCATATTGACATTTGACAAAATACAAAGTCTACCCTTACGGGTGTACATACAGTGCGTTTAAAACTAAATATAATATAAAGTTTCTCCAACAAAACGACTGGTTCTGCAAAGTAGACCTTTCGCAAGCACACTTCAATGTGCCCATCTGACACAGTCGTAGACGTTTTCTTCGGCTAGTGTACAAAGGAAAATTACTGCAAATGGCTTGTCTGCCGTTCGGCCTCAGTACAACTCCGAATATCTTCGCAACACTTTCGAATTGAGTGGCCCAAACTTTAACGGACGAAGGCATCAGAGTCCTAGTATAATTTGGACAATTTTTAGTAGTACACCAAGAGTACCAGACACTCACATGTGCAGGTCGTCCTTGCACGTCTAAAAGTTTTTGGGGTGGCAGATAAATTATCAAGTCAGTGACTAATTCCTAAAAGAAATTAGTGTTCCTCGATACCCTTTGGATCACGTGGTTAAACAAAAATATGCTCCCCAATGGGAAAATAGTTTACTTACGCTTACGTCTCGAGGAAGTTCTACGAGATGTAACTAAAAATCTTTAGAGCTTAATAGACATATTGAATTTTGCGAGCTTCGCAGTTCCATAAGGCAGATTACACTTTCGAGAAACCTTGTCTTACCTCAACAAAGTCCTATGATTGATGTTGTGATATTGCCAACGGAGTTATTTGTAACTCCTTTTGAGGAGATGGTTAGAAAATTGTCATGGGGAATCGATGATTCATTTTCCAACAGCGGAACATTTTCTAACGGTAGACGCATCAGACGTTCCGTGGGGAGCACTGCTGAAAAAAAAAAAAAAAAAACATGATTTAGGTCGAAGCCCAACATATTCCGGGCAAATACAACAGTCATGCAGACCATCTTTCTCGTCATCAGCGTCCACCCGAGTGGCATCTGCTTCCCCAGGCTATAGAGAAAATATTTCCAAGGTTCGGTGTTCCTCTGATAGATTTGTTCGCGTCGGAACAGGTAAATGTGGTCATGAATTAGGTATTTGTCACTAGAACAGAAGGACTATGATAGCAACGTTTCACGTTGCCTTCTCACAGGTATGGTACTTTCCCACAGCACGGGTGTTCCCACCACCGTGCATTATTCCGAAAGTCCTGAAACACCAGAACCTTGCACGAGGAATCTATCTCCTCGTAGACCCCTTGAGACAAGCTCAAGAACGCTCGTTCCCAACGGCACTGAAGGCACGAGCAGTATAGCACCACGCTTCATAGTCAAGGATCTCTATCACTGTTGATATTTTGCAGATTTACATATTGTAGAGGGACTGGCTTATAACACGATTAATCTTCGTAAGTCCGTGGTAGCCACTTTAACTAACCCTGATAATGCCAGTAATTTGAGTTCAGACGTGTAAGTATGTCATGTCTTAAAAGCTATAGCTTTACAAAACCTGTAAGGAAAAGTATTTGGGATCTTGATATTTTAATTACATACTTGCGCATTATAACTGTGAACGAGGCTAGTATATTTGCTTCTTCTCGACATACAGCAACTCCTATAATACTTTGCTCTGCCCGCAGGGTCCATGAACTTTATTAACCACAGATACAAAACATTATGTTGAATAAGCCAATTCTTTGGTTTTATGGCCTGTTTTTGTACCTTAAACCGACACTGCCACGTACAGGCAGACTGCCTGTACGTGGCAGTGTCGGTTGGGGTCGTGGGGGTTGGGGGGTCGGATGGGTTTTTATTGCAATAATGAGAATAAAAAACCTTGATCCAGTATTTTGGGTAAAGCTGGAACACGCCAAAGGCGGCCTGTCCATACTCTTATCAGTTCACTACTGTCTAAACTAACTGTCCACTAGACTGCATCCTGTCGGGGGGAAACTTGAGGCCAAAAACGACATTTACACGTTTTTACCGTATATCTGATGTTAATTATAGCGGTTTTATACGCTTGTTTAACCCTGCTTAATTATACTGTTATAAAGTTTCAATTTCACAATGACCTTTGCATTAGGTTAGCCATAATTAAGCTACATACCTATTGCCTTCAACTTATGAACTATATTGAATTACTTTAATAATTGTAAAAATTGTCTAATCATATTTTGTGAAATCAAGATATTTGTTTACTGTAACTAATAATTCCATAAATATTTTATTATGAAAGTAACCAAGTTTGGTTTGTACATTATAACAATTATAATCTCTTTATAATTAAGTTCAAAAATTATATTAATATTAGTAACACTACTGCACTGATATTTATTTTTTTATTTCATTTTATTTGTACAGTAACTTATGCCTATGATGGGTACATTTTATGATGTTGTAATAAATGAGTTACAATTAAATGATAGTAATATGTATTATACAAATTGTGTTATATTCTCGCTCAATACGTTAATATTGATAATCTAAAATGCCAGTTGTTTCAACACAGCATTCTATTTTAATTTATACTGAATATTCTTAAACTTTCAGTTTGTATGCATTACATTATAATGTCAAAATCACATTGGCGTCCTTATACAGATTTAATTTACCCACCAGGCGATAACAAACACGTCTCAAGGTTGTAAACTTTAACTAACGGTCAAGTGTTTAATAGAAGTGTTTTACCTGAAATAAAACACATATTAAATACTTACCTTAGTTAAAGTTTACAAATTTAAATTCTGCCTGGCAGTTCCTCTCGACTCAATGAGGCAGGTGTCAGATCTTAATTTTCAGCTCGACACTACCTGGTGGGGAATGTACGAGCGAGATAGATCGAGGTAAAGGTTAAAAAGGAAAGAAAAGGACAAAAGATTTGATGGAAACTAGGTGTTGCCACTCTCAAGGTTGTAAACTTTAACTAAGGTAAGTATTTAATATGTGTTTTATTTCAGGTAAAACACTTCTATTAATATAAAAAATATATACTTTTTACTAAATAATACAGTACCTTATCAATTACTACAATACAATATGTGTAGTAACTATGCTATATTAATAATTAACACAATACATGTAAGACATAAAGAAACCTTTATGTCTTACATGAGCTGGATGCTCGTCGTCGTTTCAGCCTTTTACTGTCCACTGCTGGACATAGGCCTCTCCAATACATTTCCAGTGCGACCGGTACATTTGCACCTGCATCCTGCATCCAACGTGACCCGGCAGTTTTGACCAGGTCGTCGGTCCACCTGGTAGGTGGCCGTCCCACACTGCGCTTGCCAGTACGTGGCCTCCACTCTATGTAGGATCTTTTTGCCCCATCAATCGTCCAATCTTCGTGCTATGTGGCCGGCCCATTGCCACTTCAGATGACTGATCCTACGGGCAATGTCAGCAACCTTAGTTCTTCTACGGATCTCCTCATTTCTGATTCGATCACGTAGAGAAATACCGAGCATTGCCATTTGCCCTGTCCATAGCTCGCTGAGCGACATTGAGCCTTCTAAAAAGATCCCTCGTGAAGCACCACGTCTCAGAACCGTATGTCTTCACTGGTAGCACACATTGGTTGTATACCTTTGTCTTAAGGTATTTTGGACGAGAAGACGTTGCGTAATTTACCGAACACTGCCCAGCCGAGCTGGATTCGTCTACTGAACTCTCTCTTAAAGTTGGACCTACCTAATCGGACAGCCTGTCCTAGGTATTTATATTCGTCAACAACTTCAAGAGTAGAGCTCCCAACAGTTAGTGCGGTGAGTGCAACATGAACATTGTGCATGATCTTCGTTTTGTCCATGTTCATTTTAAGACCAACTTGTTGAGAAACGTTGGAGCTGGATGCTGGTTATTGGTTTTTGTTTCTGGCTATTGTCAAATGAAGAAGTAGACAAGGAAGACAGCATTGCCTGACAGTGTCACTTTACTCTAATCTATGTGTCAAATATCGTGTGGTTGGATTTGCTTGCGGTTTGTTTGTTGCTATATGTATATTTTATTAAAGAATAGGAAATAAGTAAAAGAATTAGCTAAAATGGAAGTAATAGTGGCTAACGTGGATCATATAAAATTTGATATTGATTATGCCCTTGAACAACAGTATGGAGCGTTGCCACTACCGTTCCCGGGAATGGACAGTAAGTTGCTGTTAAATTTGGTTTTAATGGACAATATTATGATTGCAACCATTCACACAGTTATTTGGTAATATTATAATTGGAACATTTCAGAATCCACAGCTGCAGTATGTGAGTTTTTCGGTACGCCTGTGGGCTGCAACAACGGTCCGCAGTGCCCATACAGGCATGTGCGTGGCGACCGAACAGTCGTTTGCAAGCATTGGCTCAGAGGACTGTGTAAAAAAGGAGATCAATGCGAGTTCTTGCATGAATATGACATGTCTAAAATGCCTGAATGCTATTTCTATGCAAGATTCAATGCTTGTCACAACAAAGAGTGTCCTTTCCTCCATATAGACCCAGAAAGCAAAATCAAGGACTGTCCATGGTAAATATTGGTTATTTCATACAGTTTAGTCATATGTTGGGTCGTATCAAGAGGTCAAAAGTAAAGTACAGGACAGAGAAACATGGCAATTACTCCACCGACAAGAGCCTAGCTCTTAAGATTTGAATGAATAAGTCATACACTTTTTATGCCAAACATTAATTTAAATAAATAAATAATATGTTATTATTATCAAAGACCAAAAAATTAAACTAAGTAATTTTTCAGGTATGACAGAGGTTTCTGCAGACATGGCCCTCACTGCAGACATCGTCATGTGAGAAGAGTTTTGTGTATTAACTACTTGGCGGGCTTCTGCCCTGACGGCTCTAGTTGTAAATACATGCACCCAAGATTTGAATTGCCTGCACCTCCTGAACAGACTAAGGATGCTAAACGTCTACCAGTATGTCATTTCTGTTCAGAGGTTGGACATAAAGCATCACATTGTCATAAGATGCCACCAGATGTAAGATTTTCAATTTGAACTATCTTTATTATTTTACAATTTGCATAGCAATGTATTTACATACTTTCTTTAACAATGTGAATATTATGAAAATCTACATTTCATGAAAATAAATTGGTTATTTTACAGCAAAAGGAGCAGGCTCAGAAGCAAGAGGAAGCGCGTTACCGAGCACTGGGCTATGTTAAGCCTGCTAATGAAAATGATGACCCACAGCGTCTCCAGCGGCTTATGCACAAGCCCCTTGAAGAAGTTACATGTTTCAAGTGTGGCACCAAAGGGCATTATGCTAATAAATGCCCCAAGGGCCATTTGGCCTTCCTCTCTAACCAGCAAAACCAAAATATGGGTGGATTTAAAAAACCTAACTAGTATAAATATGTGAAGCCAAACTAAATGGCTTCAGGTGACACAAGTGATTGTGAAAGTGATTTAAAAATAGGTATCCAATTTGGGCTTCTGTATAAAATTACATAAAAACCTACATTGTTAACAATAATAGAAGGAACATATACAATTATCTAATGGAGTGCAACAATTATTCATACTAAATTAGTGCTGAATTTTACAAATTCTATTTACAAAACATTACCTTATAATCGCCCTATCAGTGAAGTGACTGAACTAAACTACATATTTAAGAAATTAAAAATATATAGCAAAATAGTTCATAACTACAGTACATTCAGACTTATTTTACATCAGAGTTTGTATGAGAGTGATCTCTATGTCTTCAGCAAAGCTCCTCCAGAGGTAAAATAATTCGAATGCGCTGTACTCATAGTTTTATTTATAGTTGTGCATCATGCCATTATCCATCAAATTGGTCAAAGCTATGGTTCGACAAATAGGCTGGCCCAGACGGTGGCTGGTTTTAATAAAAAATCATAAGAGATTGAACGGGCGTTAAAAACACTTGTACATAATGCATACATATAGAATATTGACTACTAAAAAAACTGGCAAAAGCACCGTATTGATAATATTTTACGATTAGCAAACATATAAGATATATGTTTGCTAATCGTATACTTTTATCTTGGACTTTGAGTATATACTCTATGCAAATGTCGTTGCCAAAAATAAATGAAGGAGAAAAAAGAAAAGTAACTGTCACTGTCATAATTAAATTTTAATTTATTTGTGTCAAATTTCGCTACCAAGCGCGTCGTGCTTGCCGCACTTATTTAGATTGATACCTAGTTAATTTAAAATAAATTTACATTTTTGTGAATAATAAAACTGTGTGAATACAATATTCGCACATTCTAACTGTTGACTAAAAAGGTTTTCACCGATTTCATCAAGTTTCCTCAGTGAAGCGAGCGATCGCCGAGAGGGTGAATATTCCTATTTACCTCGTGCAGATAATTTCTTACAATGGTACGTATTTATAGAAAATTTGGCTAGTATAACAATATTGTAAATAAAATTTATTTAATTGGATTATATCTAGGTTAGTTAAAGTGGACGCTTTATTTATCACGTGGTTTGAGGTTATGTTGACATCGTGACGCGCGAGGGTTAATGCTATTTACAAACATGCATCTTAATTATTTTTAACAAAACAAGTTACTAATTAATTACTTGAGTCATAATTCATTAATTATTACTATCCTAAACAATCTATTTCATTTTTCAGGCTGAAGAAGGTAATGTTAATCCTAAAGCCTACCCCTTGGCCGACGCAGCACTGACTGCCAAGATCCTGAATCTCGTGCAGCAATCTGCTAACTACAAACAGCTCCGAAAGGGCGCCAACGAAGCTACCAAGACCTTGAACAGGGGTCTCTCCGAATTCATCATTATGGCCGCTGATGCTGAGCCTCTAGAGATTGTACTGCACATTCCTATTCTCTGTGAAGACAAAAATGTGCCATATGTGTTTGTGAGATCAAAACAAGCTCTGGGACGTGCATGTGGTGTGTCACGACCCATTGTCGCCTGTTCCATTACTATTAATGAGGGATCGCAGCTCAAACCTCAAATAACAAGCATTCAGCAAGAGATAGAAAGACTCTTAGTGTAGTGTGTATGTGAAATACTATATTTTTAAATACAAAATTCTAAAAGTGTTTACTGTTTTATTACAAACATTTATTATAATAATGGTAACATTTCATAAAATATTAATAGTAACAATTAACTGGTCCCATAATCATAACATCAACCGTGTTAGAAAACATCATTCATACAATTGTGCTAAATTAAATCATTACTTGATTAGTTCCAGGTATTAATAGTTCTTAATGATGAATCAAATATATTTTGCAATAGTGTGTTGTAATAAATGTTAATTTCAATATTTATTAATTTTCAAAGAATTTCTTTGCTCTTAATTTCCAATTATCTTCCCATCTAATTTCTTGAAACTTTTCCAGATGATTCCTCATGGTTTCATACAATTTGTTCATATGGTTATTGTTTGGGAAGTCTTCAAACCATGTCATAATTTGTTTTGCCAGTTCATCACTAGTTTTGAATGTGTACCCATTTTTACCATTGCTAACAAGCTCTTCAATGCTGCAAGTGAAATATAATAATATTATGTTCATCGAGATTTAATATTATATAAATCTAACTAATTTCTTATGTTACATTCTATCTAACAGTATTTAGAAAATATTAATATTTGAACTTAAGGGTTATATCTATTTTTATTATATTATGTCTAGCATCAGATAACTTTTCAGTCAAATAATTTTTCTCTGGTTAAAGTTATCTGAAATTTGAAATAACTACTCTTGAATAAAATAATATTACTATTTGATTTAATTTTAACTGCTATTTGATAAAATTTTCAACACAATTTATCTTCCTATAACAATTTTTTCGAACAAAATCTTTCTTACCATTTAAAATGACAAGCAAATACAGGTAAACCTGCTCCAAACATGTCCACAACCTTCATTGGGAGGTCCAATCCTGAAGAACTTGTATGCAGACACACTCCGAGATCTGCACTTGCGACCATAGTGGGATAGTCGCAGGCCTCCAACCATGGAGTCACCACTTGGACATGTTGCCAGTTATGGGATACTATTTCTTTAATGTAATGCTCTTTCATTGGCCCTTTTCCAGTAATGACACATAGCAATTTTGGTAATCTCTTTGATAGACTGTAAGTGGTATCATAGACTAAAAAGAAATCAGTACACTTTTATTATAATTGTGTTATTACTTATTTTACAGAAGATATACATTGTGCTGTAGCTAATTTTAATAATGCTTAGAAATGCATAAAATAACACACATCTCACATTATCATGTGTATGATACATATTGCATAATGATGCTAGACTATCACAAAATTTACATTTTTTATTTTAAATTTAAGAGGCACAAACAATCCTTAAAAATTTTCAAACATAAAAATTATAATACATATTATGAATTTGTTTACCTTGGAGAGCATTCATGAGTATGCCAAAGTCTTCATCTGCAGTCCAACTGGTGCTGCTAAATAGCAAGCCAGGTCTATCTGATCTAACTTCAACGACATTACCAACCATTTTAGTAAATGCTGTGTTGTTTGCTGTAATGCTTTGCTCGCCATTAAACACAGCATATTGTTGACCAATTTTAAGGAACCAATCATGCTTTTCTTGTGTATTAATTGGATGAAATATTTTTGGAGGTCTATCATATAGCACAGTGGCACTAAAAAAAGATAGTAAAAATACAATAGGTCTTTGAGGCTTTTTATAATAATTTGTATAATAAACCTTTTCTTTACTTACCAGATATTCCAATTATCTATTAGATCTTGTTTCATTGCATAAGTAACACATAAGTTACTTTGTGATGACTGACCAAAGTAACTTTCAATCCATTTGGATATTTTAACAAGAGGATGACTAGGACTTAGCGTCATCGACATAATAGAGTATGCATAATTATGCCAGTCTATAACAAATCTAGTTTTAGTTACTAAACAGTAAAACCTGCAGATTGGCAGGGTTGGTATGGCAGGTGGATTTTGACACAGCAGGTATTCGCAATTCCCAGTTATGAACAATGTTAACAATAAACTAATTGCTTGCCATAGTGCTTTTGCAAAATATTGCACCAGCCTGGGCCCACTATCTAACTTTAGGGGATTCAATTTAGTTATTTCTATGTCAGGATGTTCTTGTATTTCCTGTAGTGGAGTAGTCTCTAAATATCCAATCATTTTTACTTTAAGCCCAGAACTAGCCAAGGACAACGCATGGTATTGCATACGTGGGCTTCTACCGATATCGCCTAGGACGACCACTTTCACGGTCCTTTTATTTGCTCCTTCAGCCATTGTGAGTATAATTCTATTTACACTGACACAGTGACACACACAAACATTTACACAAAATTATATTTCAACTGTACAGCATCTCAGATACTTTGATATTTTAACAATAAAATATATTAAACACGGTTTCGGTTTCAGATTCTATCCAAAATATAAAATTTTGTAAATACTTTTTCTTCTTCGTCTTTTGAATATTTTTTTTTCATGAAAAAAGAATACCTCTTTGTGGATATTCACATGTGTCTTTATAACACTTGTTAAACATAATTCGTGAATAACCACTGAATGATATTGTTTAGATAAATAATACATACATATTCTTATTGGTTATATTATATTATTTGTTATAATATAATAATTATAGGTGCACCCTAAATCATAACATAAATTAACAGGCTCATTTAATACGAACACATCGGACAAAATAAATCTGATACAAGTAAATCCTAGTACCAATAAAGATACTACTAAAAAAGTATTACCATTGTGACAGTTGATATATGTCAAAAGCTTGTAAGTAATCTGCGCATCAGCTGATGTTTGTTTACATTCTACTTTCTGTGCTATATTTTCTTTGAGTTTTGATATCTATTTATATTATTAAGAAAAACAATGTCGAATGTGCTCATGATAAGGCATCTTCCACCTTCATTATCATTTAAAGATAAGGAACAGCTACTTAAGCATTTTGGAGCTGAAAAAGTATGGGAAACGAAAAAAAAGAGAAATTATGTTTTCGCCGCCTTTCCTAGTATAGAAAAAGCGCAATCCTCTCTATCACGACTACATCAGTTAGAAATAGCTAAAAGGCGTTTGGTTGTGGAATATTCGTTTGAGAAAGAACCATTATCAAAAGACAAAATAGACTTGGAAGTAAACTCTACTTTAACTAATCACATTAAGGATTTTTTACAAAGGTTGACATCGTGGAACCCGTCAGTTAACTTTTACCAACCTCCTCCGCCTCATTTGAAATACGAATACCCAGAAGTAAGCCCTCAGATTGTGTTGAACATTATATCAGCACTATACTCACATAAGCCCTTATATATCCAAACACTGCACTTGATGAACCGAATGTCTCTAGATTTGCCTTTTAATGAGAATAGTGCAGCTGTCGAATTTTTCAAAGACACATTTAGACAGTATTTTATAGATGAGATAGCAGTCTTGCCTCCAATAATAGCTAGTGACCTGGAAAGTGAAATATCAAGTGATGAAGGTAGTCAAGAAAAGCAGCATGTACCTCAACTTATTAAAAGAAAACAGATACTGCCTGTCACAAGAAAACGACCAGCTGCAGTTCTGTCAACAGCTACACTACCAAAAGCAAAGAAAATGCATATCAATCAAGAGGAAGTATTTGAAATAGTGTCACCTGTAGTTGATACAAAGAAAATAGCTGTTGTTGTCCATCAAGATGCTTTACAAAAGAAAACCGAGGAGCCTGAAGTGGTTGGTGGACTGGGAACATTTCAGAAGGATGACAAACCTGAAGAGGAGATACCACTAGAGGAAGAGGATCAACCTTCAATATCTAAGAGAGAATTATTGAAAAATAGAATATCATACAGCGATATGAAAGTGTTGCCAGTATACAAAAACTATCATCCAGGCCAGCCATCAATGAGGTTATATATTAAGAATCTCGCTAAGACTGTAATAGAACAAGATGTGAGAAGAATTTTCAAACGCTATGTTGATCATATACCAGAAGAGGAACAGATAGGGTTTGATGTTAGAGTGATGCAAGAGGGAAGAATGAAAGGACAAGCATTTGTCACTTTCCCTTCTGAGCGTATTGCTGAAAAAGCTTTAAGTGAGACCAATGGATATCTGTTAAAAGAAAAACCCATGGTTGTGCAGTTTGCAAGAGTTGCGAATCAGAAAAAAAGCTAGCATTCACATTATAAAGTATTTTAAAACTACATGTATCTTTATTTTCTTAGTAAAAAACTAAAACAAACTAACTTTAATAGATCTATACAAATAAATAAAATTGAAGTGTCTGTTTGTAACTTTCAATTAGCAATGTTTTACTAAATGCTTAAGACATTACAAAGGATACTGAAAACGAAAATCCAATTAAAAATAAGAAAATGTCTGTCTGTCTGTCAGCATGTCTGTTTGTTCCGGCTAATCTCTGGAACGGCTGGACCGATTTTGACGAGACTTTCACTGGTAAAAGCTGCTAAAGTTGTAAGGATTAACTTAGGCTACTTTTCGTCATCATCATCATCAAACTAATGACTCCGAATCGGCTGGACCAACTGTGACGGGAGCATTCACCGGTCGTTAGCTTATGTTAGTAGGAGTAAGATATACTAATCTATATATATATTGCGGGTCGCGTTGCGGGTTCCGCGTTACAGGTTCCCGGGTTGTGGGTTCCGCGTTACAGGTTCCCAGGATGTGGGTTTCCGGGTAGCGGGTTCCGGGTTCCGCATTGTTTTTTTTGTTGAATTTCATCATAAACTGTTTTTATGCTCAACGAAGTGGGCACGGGTCAGCTAGTTATATATAAAAACAGAGAATATGGGCAGTTGAAAGAGAACTTTTGTTAATTCACATAACACTTATTCTTTACGGAATGTAAAAAATAGATCTGAATAATAAAAAAATAAGATATACATACAATAATGAAACAAATATTATATTACAACATTTTTATTTGAAGATATAATCTCATATATCCATTAATTCTATAGCATACGATAAACAGTCTTCATTGTCCTTTTGTTTGCCAGTCAGAACCTGGTGCAATAGTGGTATTGTATCATCTACAATCATTAGTTGGTTGATAAGGTTTACAATTGTCTTGTGTGTGGTGTCCAACACATGTGATACAGTTTGATCCTTTGTCAGTAAGTACTGCTGATAAAATGCATCCATTAACAGGGTGCACCAATCAAACAGCTTACTTTCATAAACTGAATCAAAACTTTTATTGGAATCAATTAGTAAATATGAGATATACCTCATTAAAAACAATGCATCATCTAAGGACATTCCACTACGTAAGTATGGTATGAATATAGCATCACTGAATTGAATTTGTAGTAAATAGTTAAGTAATTCAAATTTTCCTCTCTGTACAATTTCATCCTTCTTTATCATGTCTTTACAATTGCAAAAATTTACAAAAGCTTCATCATTGCCTAAATGTAAACTGTCCTTATTGAGTAACTTTAAAATATAATTCATTGTTGATAGTAAAATAGATTCTGGTATATCATTGAACTGTTTTATATTTTTGTAAATTGGACGAAAATCTTGGTTTTCCAAAAGAGGGTTGATAATCTGTGCACAGATGTTCCGTTCAGTTAATCCTGAAGCTATGAACTCTTTCATATCATTAGTTACCTCAAATAGAGGCTCCACGGGAGTATCCCAGTCAGATATCTCTGTGCTATTGTCTTGGACAGTATCATGTGATCCTAGTAAACTTGACAAATTCCTGTTATTTTCGAGAGCGAATGGCAACATCCCCACATGGTTAGACGCCTCCAAAATTATATAGTTATTGAAACAATAAATTTGAGCATCTTCTGAATACATTTTCATTGGATATTTACAGGAGCCCACTCCGAGGACTATGTTGTAAGCAACCAGTAAGGCACCATCTTGCTCCTGGTTGCTACCAAATAGGATTAAATGATCCTTCCCCATCCAGGCAATAGACACATTGTTTGCAGTGGATATCCAAGGTACAGTGCCAACTGTTCTCCAGGATCTTTCGGCAAGATCATAAGCAGTAATTTTGGCATCATTCCCTGAAAAAAAGTTAAAATTTAAAACACATAGATTTTTAATGAAATATTAAATGATACAGCAAAATACTTACATAGAAAATAGACACAAGGTTTAACTTTGGTGCTAATAAGTTTGCCTACTATGTATGCCTCGTCTCGGGCAACCTTTACTCTGTTTATTTTAGACTTCTCCAAGTCTCCCAGCTCAACTCTGAGTGGACAGTTGAGTATTTCGTAACTCTTCTTATGTTGTATGATGTAACACACATAGTCTGACTTCTTGGCACTATAGCAGGTGACATTCACAATCTTCTCATTATCTTTTATGAGCTGCTGATTCTCATAAGTCTTTCTGTTGTCAAGAGCGTATGATAGTGATGCACAGTTTCCATTTTCAAATATAACTAGTGATGAGTTTTGCCTTGGTAAGATTTTGCAGATATTTACTGAAAACTAAGTTTTTGTTTAATAGTTACGCAAGTTAGTAAAATATTTTCAATATCTGATAGTTGCTGACATCTTTGACTACTTTACCTTGAACTTTTTAGTTTTGTCTAAATTGTCTGAATCGTTCTTCCAAATTTTTATGATGTTTTTATTGAACACGCCAACGTATGATTCTTTGTCTATGTCAAATATCACAGGTGAGGTTAGGTGGTCTTTGGATGTCCATCCACTTATCTGTTTTTGATCTGAAAGCTAAAAGGAATAATTGTAACATTATTGTTTAAGCTTCTTAATATGTACGTAGTAACATTTTTTTAGAAATAAACTCACCCTATATTTGTTTATAACATTACGACCTAAAGATATAATACAATTTTCCTGGTCCGAGTCCTCGGACACTCCAAGGAAACTATTACGATCTATTAAAGGACATAAAACATAATAGCTGTGTAACTTGGCCATATTCTTACAGATAAAATGTACGAATTTACTTTAAATTTCCAACCACAACCTCTCCACATGTGTTTACATTTCTTCTTCTTCTTATAGTTTTTGCAAATAGCATTGTTTTTTTTACATTGACAGTTGACACATTGACAACTTTCAGATAACTCAGACACTGGCGACTCACTAAGGAGCATAGAGATATATACATTATACATGCTAAGGAGCCATTAACAAAGTTTTTGCTTGGAATCTCTTGAAATAAAATAAACTAACCTATAGTACCTACCTATTAATGCTTTATTAAATAGGAGTTATTCATTTAAAATCTATGTTATCATCATTTCCAACTGAAAAAATATGGCTGAAACTAGTATTCGAACATTCTAGAATCGAGTGCTTGAGTGTTTTAATCCGCCGTTTTTTGATTTTCAGCTCTTATTATTATAGGTAGGTAGGACCTACCTAATCTAACAGAGTTTTCATCTGCGGATTAGCCTTTTAGCCTTAAAAAAAATTGTAAAAAATTTTGAATCATCTCATTGTCAAATGTCAAAATTCAAATGTCAATGTCATTTATAATTTTTGGACTTCGGGCATGGGTGGTGTGCTGTAAATAATTTATATAAATAAATAATCATCAGTGTAATACGATTTACGTAGTGCTTACGTAATACCTTATCATACATATTAACATTCATTTCGGGTCGAACTTTGGTACAAAGCAGCCGTACGTAACGAAAATGTCAACAGCCGGTAAAGTGATCAAGTGCAAGGCCGCGGTAGCATGGGAGGCTGGAAAGCCTTTATCAATGGAAGAGATCGAAGTGGACCCTCCCAAAGCAGGCGAAGTTCGCGTCAAAATTCTCGCTACCGGTGTTTGCCACACTGACGCATACACCTTATCCGGAAAAGATCCTGAAGGAGTGTTTCCGGTCATACTCGGTCACGAGGGCGGTGGCATCGTAGAGAGTGTCGGAGAAGGTGTGACCTCCGTGAAGCCAGGTGACCACGTTTTACCCCTTTACGTACCGCAATGTAAGACATGCAAATTCTGCCTCAGCCCAAAAACAAATTTATGCCAAAAAGTTCGTATCACACAAGGTCAAGGAGTCATGCCCGACGGTACTCGGAGATTCCGTTGCAAGGGCCAGGAGTTGTATCACTTCATGGGCTGTTCAACTTTCAGTGAATACACAGTTGTACTAGAAATTTCTGTTTGTAAAGTCCCCGAAGCCGCTCCTCTGGATAAAATCTGTTTACTTGGGTGTGGTGTCACCACCGGCTACGGAGCTGCTTTGAATACTGCCAAGGTGGAGCCCGGGTCGAGCTGTGCTGTATTTGGTCTCGGAGCAGTCGGCCTGGCTGCAGGTTTGGGTTGTAAAGCTGCTGGTGCCAAGCGCATTATTGGTATTGATATCAATCCTGATAAGTTTGAGGTTGCTAAGAACTTTGGATTCACAGAGTTTGTCAACCCCAAGGACTATGAGAAGCCAATCCAGCAGGTGTTGGTTGACATGACTGACGGAGGACTAGACTACACATTTGAGTGTATTGGTAATGTAAACATAATGAGGTCTGCTCTCGAAGCCTGCCATAAGGGTTGGGGGGTGTCTGTGATTATTGGTGTGGCTGGTGCGGGCGAGGAGATCAGCACTAGACCCTTCCAGCTGGTGACTGGAAGAGTTTGGAAAGGAACTGCATTTGGTGGGTACAAGAGCAGAGACAGTGTTCCTAAACTGGTTGACGACTACCTCACCAACAAGCTGCCATTAGACCAGTTTGTCACCCACAAAGCACCTCTTGAAAATATCAATGAAGCCTTTGAATGGATGCACACAGGCATCTCTATACGTGCTGTTGTTGACTTGTAAACATATATTTTAAATAAAAGGCATTTATTTTTGTAAACTTTAAACTGGTGTAACTAGTTTTTGTAATAAATATTATTTTGTGTTAATAATTTGAGTATACTAATTCATTTATCCTCAATCCGATTGATTCTTACTTGGTTATGTAACAGTCAATAATTGCAAAACAATTTAGGTAAATGATAAATAGTTATAGGTTATTATATCATTGCAAGGTCAAGACAAAAAGTTACTGATATATCAATTGTTATCAAAATAATATTGGCTTGGCGTACAAAATTTTAGCATTTTAAATTATTAGCATTATAATACAAGGTTTTTTGTTGGTTGAACTTTTTCATTAGGTATTTTAAATATGTTTCTGCATGTCAAGGTTAAATTTATTTGCTTACAATAGTTGATAAACATGAGTGTGGTTAGATATTTAGTATTAACTGGCTACAAATCCCATGTAAGTAATGCAGTAATATATTACCGTATGCGTCATTGACTAGCTGAATGGTTGTTTTTCTATAACTGAAGTAATTCAATATTAGTTTATATGTAATTAAATATATATTATGCTCTATAGATGGTATATTAATCTTTTGACAAAGTAACAACTTAAATTATTAAATAGATAATTAATTAATTGTTGATAAAGTTTACGTAATTCAGATTTGTCGAAACAAAGTTCGGCAGGAAAATGGTAATTTTGCCTTATCGTGGCAGTAGCCGATGAGCACAGTCTATGAGTAAATACAGATCCCAAACTTCCCTACTAAAATTTCATCAAATTCCGTTCAGTAGTTTTTGCGGGAAGGATTAAGGAGTCGCAAAAATTCATCGATCTTCACAAAGGTACCTACAGGGCGTCATAGGTACAACTATTTGTTCTATAAAATACTCTATCATTTAAAGATAACTGATTTACAAATATCATACAATTATTACATTATTTACTTAAAAATAGGTACCTAGTTACTTATTATTATTGTAACACGTAAACAAAAGGGAAATTCTGATTTTTAACAAATCTATTAGATGTTATAATAGGTAAGTATCAATGGTTCAATGGACACTTCACACCACGTAAGACTAGGCCCGTGCTATCAAGTTCTTCGGAAACTTATATCGGAAGAACTTGTGTTACAGGTACCAGACAACGGAAATTTATTTAATACTTTTATACTATACACATATTTAAGATTTTTATACTACAAACTTTTCTTCCTGACTTTGTAATAATTCTTCCGTATTCTGCAGTAAGTAACAACGAACCCTTCGACATAAACACTAAACAGTGGTGTAATGTATTAGTATCTGTATGTTGCATAGCAGCTCTAACGGATAACCGGCTTTAATATTTTTAGGGTTACATACCCAAAAGGTAAAATGAGTCAGACTCGTACAAAACAGCAAAGAAACACTTTGTAAGTACCTAATAATATGTCCTTTGGTACACGACATGCAACAAACATGATTTTTGCACTAAGGGTTCCCCTTAGTGCACCAGTTTAATTTGCATTTGGCCAGTGTTTTTGTTACACAGAATACAGATGATGTAGGCCCGGTGACCATTCCCGGCACGATTGAGAATTTTAGGTGGCAAATAGAAATAAACTGTAACATAATGGCAATACAGTGATTGACGACCTCCGTAGCGCAGTGGTTGAGCGCGTTGGTGCTCGAACGAGAGGTCGCGGGTTCGAATCCCGCCGAGGGAACAAAAAGTTTTCAATGTTCCTGGGTCATGGATGTGTATTAAATTTGTGTATAATATAATAAAAATCTTAAATATGTGTATAGTATAAAAGTATTAAATATATTTCCGTTGTCTGGTACCTGTAACACAAGTTCTTCGGATACTTAGCACAGGGCCAGATTGACGTGGTGTAAAAGCGTCCATTGATATTATGATATTGATATTATATTATATTATATTAAAGTAGAAATTTGTGGTCGTAATAACAAAACTACCGCTTCGGTATGCTTGAGGCTACTGTATCGACAGACTTCAGAATGCTTCGGGATGCTTCGGCATCCTTCGGTACGTCGCCGGCGCCGAACAACTCTGAGACTGTTCTTGATGATGATATATTATGATATTGAGACGCTTCGGCAAGCTACAGGACGGTGCGGCATCCTTAAGGACGCCTCGTCATCCCTAAGAACATTGCAGCATACCAAAGCATAATTGCCGATAGTGTGCGCTTACATGTAGGATGCCGAAGGATCCTTTTCCTTGCCGATGCCGATAATGGGCGCCGGGCCTAAATCGAGAGTGCTGCTATAATATCTCTTTATCATCAGCACACTTACTTATATAATATGTTTTTGATTTCCCTGTTGTATTTTCTATATCTTATCTATATACAAGCTCATGGTTTATCATGTCCCATGACCATGGGTCAAAGTTCTATAAAATACTCTATCATTTAAAGATAACTGATTTACAAATATCATACAATTATTACATTATTTACCTACTTAAAAATAGGTACCTAAATAGTTACTTATTATTATTGCATACCATAACGCAAATTAAAGGAAATTCTGATTTTTAACATATATAGTATGTAGATTGTAGATGTTTTATTAGGTAAGTATCAATCCCACCAAAAACATTTTCATGTAAAAATGTTGCCAAGACGAGTCTATATAGCTTACCCTGTGAAAAAGTTATCAGATATCGTATAAAGCCAAGCTCTAAAGACTACTCGCCCTAAATCTACAAGCACCTTGATCAAAATCTATCAAAAAGTGGACAAATCCCATGTAGAACCAAAGTTCTTGATCTATGCGCCCTTACTTTACTAGGCTTAGCTTCACTTACTCCACATTTCAGTTAAAACGTGATGCTTGGCCGTTTTATTTCACACACGATAAATGAATGCCTATAAAATCTTCGTAACGGTAGCAAAACGGCCAAGTATCACGTTTTAACTGAAATGTAGAGTAAGTGAAGCTAAGCCTAGTAAATAGGGCGCATAGATAGATCAAGAACTTTGGTTCTACATGGGATTTGTCCACTTTTTGATAGATTTTGATCAAGGTGCTTGTAGATTTAGGGCGAGTAGTCTTTAGAGCTTGGCTTTATACGATATCTGATAACTTTTTCACAGGGTAAGCTATATAGACTCGTCTTGGCAACATTTTTACATGAAAATGTTTTTGGTGGGATTTCATTTATTTTTGTAAGTTGGTTAATGGACTTGTTTGAGTTTAAAAATAACCTATTTTGACCCCGGGCAATTACTTTCGCCTTATTCTTCGTCTGGAATTTAGATGATTTATTGTATTTCTCTTTCATTTCATACCCATATTGTGAGAGTACCTGTGAAAACGTTAAATCGCTATTTTGGATTAAAAATAGCGGCATTCATGAAATCTTGTATGAATTGTATATTTTGTTTTCTCAAACTCTCTCATCATTTGTTACCCATATTGTAGGGGTTGATATGAAAACTATAAGTCTCCATTGTGGCTGTGTAACACCGAACTTCAATAAAACACCTCACTACTATAATTGAACTCTCTTTATACTGTATTCTTGTTTTTTTTTCCGAAAGCGCTATAACTATCCGGGTGGCTAGTTGTTTAGTCATAAGCTTGTTTAATAATTTTAGTGTTTGCTAAAATAATAATAATATCTCCCACACTGATTTCGGTGACGGTGACCGGTTTCATTGACACAGTCAGCTACGCAGGAGTTATTTTAGAGTGCCCAAGTGTGTGCGCAATGCATAGAAGCACTCTCTTTTTCTTCACTCTCGTAACCCACTGGGACGGATAACCGACACGACTGGCGGGAGATCAAGCGCAGGACCGACTTTTTACATGCCCATCCGACGCATGGATCATATTTCTTGTCAGCCAATTAGGTGATCAGGCTGCCTTGTCTAAACCAAACTTAAAACGTGTTTCCAACGTGGTAATCGAACCCACGACGACCACGACGACGCCTACCGACGCCACGACGCCTACCGACGCCCAGCGCCACGACGCCCAGCACCGCGACGCCTGCCGACGCCCAGCGCCGCGACGCCTGCCGACGCCCAGCGCCGTGACGCCTGCCGACGCCCAGCGTCGCGACGCCTACCGACGCCCAGCGCCGCGACGCCTGCCGACGCCCAGCGCCGCGACGCCAAGCGCCGCGACGCCTACCAACGCCCAGCGCCACGACGCTAAGCACCGCGACGCCTACCGACGCCAAGCGCCGCGACGCCTACCGACGCCCAGCGCCGTGACGCCTGCCGACGCCCAGCGCCGCGACGCCTGCCGACGCCCAGCGCCGCGACGCCTGCCGACGCCCAGCGCCGCGACGCCTGCCGACGCCCAGCGCCGCGACGCCTACCGACGCCCAGCGCCGCGACGCCAAGCGCCGCGACGCCTACCGACGCTCAGCGCCGCGACGCCTGCCGACGCCAAGCGCCGCGACGCCTACCGACGCCCAGCGCCACGACGCCAAGCGCCGCGACGCCTACCGACGCCAAGCGCCGCGACGCCTACCGACGCCCAGCGCTGCGACGCCCAGCGCCGCGACGCCTGCCGACGTCCAGCGCCGCGACGCCAAGCGCCGCGACGCCTACCGACGCCCAGCGCCACGACGCCAAGCGCCGCGACGCCTACCGACGCCAAGCGCCGCGACGCCTACCGACGCCCAGCGCTGCGACACCCAGCGCCGCGACGCCTGCCGACGCCGAGCGTCGCGATGCCTACCGACGCCCAGCGCCGAGACGCCTGCCGACGCCCAGCGCCGCGACGCCAAGCGCCGCGACGCCTACCGACGCCCAGCGCCACGACGCTAAGCGCCGCGACGCCTACCGACGCCAAGCGCCGCGACGCCAAGCGCCGCGACGCCTACCGACGCTCAGCGCCGCGACGCCTGCCGACGCCCAGCGC
Source organism: Celastrina argiolus (assembly GCA_905187575.2). Lineage (NCBI taxonomy): Eukaryota > Metazoa > Arthropoda > Insecta > Lepidoptera > Lycaenidae > Celastrina > Celastrina argiolus. The sequence goes on along the minus strand of LR994591.1, from coordinate 17,463,555 downwards.
CGCGACGCCTGCTGACGCCCAGCGCCGCGACGCCAAGCGCCGCTACGCCTACCGACGCCCAGCGCCACGACGCCAAGCGCCGCGACGCCTACCGACCCAGCGCCGCGACGCCTGCCGACGCCCAGTGCCGCGACGCCTACCGACGCCCCGCGCCACGACGCCCAGCGCCGCGACGCCCGCATCCGACGCATGGATCATATTTCTTGTCAGCCAATTAGGTGATCAGGCTGCCTTGTCTAAACCAAACTTAAAACGTGATTCCAACGTGGGAATCGAACCCACGACGACCATGACGACGCCCGCCGACGCCCTACGCCGCGACGCCAAGCGCTGCGACGCCACGACGCCTACCGACGCCCAGCGCCACGACGCCCAGCGCCGCGACGCCTGCCGACGCCCAGCGTCACGACGCCCAGCGCCGCGACGCCTGCCGACGCCCAGCGCCGCGACGCCTGCAGTCGCCCAGCGCCGCGACGCCTACCGACGCCCCGCGCCACGACGCCCAGCGCCGCGACGCCCGCATCCGACGCATGGATCATATTTCTTGTCAGCCAATTAGGTGATCAGGCTGCCTTGTCTAAACCAAACTTAAAACGTGTTTCCAACGTGGGAATCGAACCCACGACGACCATGACGACGCCCGCCGACGCCCTACGCCGCGACGCCAAGCGCTGCGACGCCACGACGCCTACCGACGCCCAGCGCCACGACGCCCAGCGCCGCGACGCCTGCCGACGCCCAGCGCCGCGACGCCTGCCGACGCCCAGCGCCGCGGCGCCTGCAGTCGCCCAGCGCCGCGACGCCAAGCGCCGCGACGCCTAACGACGCCCAGCGCCACGACGCTAAGCACCGCGACGCCTACCGACGCCAAGCGCCGCGGCGCCTACCGACGCCCAGCGCCGCGACGCCTGCCGACGCCCAGCGCCGCGACGCCTGCCGACGCCCAGCGCCGCGACGCCTGCCGACGCCCAGCGCCGCGACGCCTACCGACGCCCAGCGCCACGACGCCAAGCGCCGCGACGCCTACCGACCCAGCGCCGCGACGCCTGCCGACGCCCAGTGCCGCGACGCCTACCGACGCCCCGCGCCACGACGCCCAGCGCCGCGACGCCCGCATCCGACGCATGGATCATATTTCTTGTCAGCCAATTAGGTGATCAGGCTGCCTTGTCTAAACCAAACTTAAAACGTGTTTCCAACGTGGGAATCGAACCCACGACGACCATGACGACGCCCGCCGACGCCCTACGCCGCGACGCCAAGCGCTGCGACGCCACGACGCCTACCGACGCCCAGCGCCACGACGCCCAGCGCCGCGACGCCTGCCGACGCCCAGCGCCGCGGCGCCTGCAGTCGCCCAGCGCCGCGACGCCAAGCGCCGCGACGCCTAACGACGCCCAGCGCCACGACGCTAAGCACCGCGACGCCTACCGACGCCAAGCGCCGCGACGCCTACCGACGCCCAGCGCCGCGACGCCTGCCGACGCCCAGCGCCGCGACGCCTGCCGACGCCCAGCGCCGCGACGCCTGCCGACGCCCAGCGCCGCGACGCCTACCGACGCCCAGCGCCGCGACGCCAAGCGCCGCGACGCCTACCGACGCTCAGCGCCGCGACGACTGCCAACGCCAAGCGCCGCGACGCCAAGCGCCGCGAAGCCTACCGACGCTCAGCGCCGCGACGCCTGCCGACGCCCAGCGCCGCGACGCCTGCCGACGCCCAGCGCCGCGACGCCAAGCGCCGCGACGCCTACCGACGCCCAGCGCCACGACGCCAAGCGCCGCGACGCCTGCCGACGCCAAGCGCCGCGACGCCTACCGACGCCCAGCGCCGAGGCGCCTGCCGACGCCCAGCGCCGCGACGCCTACCGACGCCCCGCGCCACGACGCCCAGCGCCGCGACGCCTACCGACGCCCAGCGCCGCGACGCCTGCCGACGCCCAGCGCCGCGACGCCTGCCGACGCCCAGCGCCGCGACGCCTGCCGACGCCCAGCGCCGCGACGCCTACCGACGCCCAGCGCCACGACGCCAAGCGCCGCGACGCCTACCGACCCAGCGCCGCGACGCCTGCCGACGCCCAGTGCCGCGACGCCTACCGACGCCCCGCGCCACGACGCCCAGCGCCGCGACGCCCGCATCCGACGCATGGATCATATTTCTTGTCAGCCAATTAGGTGATCAGGCTGCCTTGTCTAAACCAAACTTAAAACGTGTTTCCAACGTGGGAATCGAACCCACGACGACCATGACGACGCCCGCCGACGCCCTACGCCACGACGCCTACCGACGCCCAGCGCCACGACGCCCAGCGCCGCGACGCCTGCCGACGCCCAGCGCCGCGACGCCTGCCGACGCCCAGCGCCGCGGCGCCTGCAGTCGCCCAGCGCCGCGACGCCAAGCGCCGCGACGCCTAACGACGCCCAGCGCCACGACGCTAAGCACCGCGACGCCTACCGACGCCAAGCGCCGCGACGCCTACCGACGCCCAGCGCCGCGACGCCTGCCGACGCCCAGCGCCGCGACGCCTGCCGACGCCCAGCGCCGCGACGCCTGCCGACGCCCAGCGCCGCGACGCCTACCGACGCCCAGCGCCGCGACGCCAAGCGCCGCGACGCCTACCGACGCTCAGCGCCGCGACGACTGCCAACGCCAAGCGCCGCGACGCCAAGCGCCGCGAAGCCTACCGACGCTCAGCGCCGCGACGCCTGCCGACGCCCAGCGCCGCGACGCCTGCCGACGCCCAGCGCCGCGACGCCAAGCGCCGCGACGCCTACCGACGCCCAGCGCCGCGACGCCAAGCGCCGCGACGCCTCCCGACGCCAAGCGCCGCGACGCCTACCGACGCCCAGCGCCGAGGCGCCTGCCGACGCCCAGCGCCGCGACGCCTACCGACGCCCCGCGCCACGACGCCCAGCGCCGCGACGCCTACCGACGCCCAGCGCCGCGACGCCTACCGACGCCCAGCGCCGAGGCGCCTGCCGACGCCCAGCGCCGCGACGCCTACCGACGCCCCGCGCCACGACGCCTGCTGACGCCCAGCGTCGCGACGCCTGCCGGCGCCCAGCGCCGCGACGCCTGCCGACGCCCAGCGCCGCGACGCCTGCCGACGCCCAGCGCCGCGACGCCTACCGACGCCCCACGCCACGACGCCCAGCACCGCGACGCCTGCCGACGCCCAGCACCGCGACGCCTGCCGACGCCCAGCGCCGAGACGCCTGCCGACGCCCAGCATCACGACGCCTGCCGACGCCTAGCGCCGCGACGCCTGCCGACGCCAAGCGTCACGACACCTGCCGACGCCTAGCGCCGCGACGCCTGCCGACGCCCAGCGTCACGACGCCTGCCGACGCCATGCGCCGCGACGCCTACCGACGCTCAGCGCCGCGACGCCTGCCGACGCCAAGCGCCGCGACGCCTACTGACGCCCAGCGCCGCGACGCCTACCGACGCCCAGCGCCGCGACGCCAAGTGCCGCGACGCCTACCGACGCTCAGCGCCGCGACGACTGCCGACGCCAAGCGCCGCGACGCCTACCGACGCTCAGCGCCGCGACGCCTGCCGACGCCCAGCGTCACGACGCCTGCCGACGCCATGCGCTGCGCCGCCTACCGACGCCGGACCTGTTCCATACACCGACAGTTATTTTGTGACCGACAGCAATTTACAACTATTAGCTGCCTGCATATTCGCGCAAATTTTAAATAAGTGGATAAAAAACAAATTTTCCTCTCATAAATAATATAATAATATATTTTTCATCTTCGGTAAAAGTCGGTCAACGATTAATAATTGGTGACCGACTTTTTGTAGATGAATAATAGAATATACTGATTGCAGTAGTGCAACGCACTCAACATACATAAAGTCGGACATAAATTATATGGGGCAAAACACTGAACGATTATGGGTCCTACAAAAAGTAGGTCGTAGGTTTTTTATGTACTTGTATATTATATTCCTTTTATAAATTAAAGATCATCAGATCCTTATAATAAACATCCTTTTGAATCCAATATGGTGGTCCAGCATATTGGATTCAAAATGGCGGCATTTACATTTAAATATTTTTTTGTTGGTTTTGTAGCAATAACAGCTTAAATACATAACTTCAGCTTTCTAAGATTTCCGGAAGTAACCTTAGAATTTTGATGATCTATAAATGAGTCAGTAACGAAATCAGGGGTTTTTACACATCGAAAAAATCTAAAGTATAGTAGCTATTTATATTTATATAGTAGCTATATATATTATATTCAAACTTTGTATAATTCATGTATTTACTGGTGTCATTATATTATGTTGAAATTTTCAACTATTTAGCATCATCCAAAGCAAAGTTATGGGAGTTCAAAAAAACGACGAAACCTTTCGAGAAAAGGTAGGTAGTGCCCTTGCGCTTCGCTTGGCTCGTCTTGACGGGGGCACGACCGTGCCCCCAGATGGACACTTCACACCACGTAAGACTAGGACCGTGCTTTCAAGTTGAGGGCGCTGGTGGAAATAATCTCTCTCCTCCATAGCATTTCATGGGAATTTAGACTGTTACTGTTACCGAGAGCTGGCAACATCACGAGGACTGTGCACGGTTGCTGTGGGATAACGGCCGACATGGAGTGGAAGGAGTTGTAATATGCACAGTAACCGTGTACATTACAAGTCCTCCAACTCGCCGCTATCCCACAGTAACTGTGCACATTACAAGGTCGGCCGCTCGCCACGTTTGGCGGGCGGGTTGCCGAGCGCAGAAGATACTAAAAATGTCCGCGGAAACGTTGCTGACCATTTCCGGATATTTAAACGACACCTACGGGAATGATGGTTGATGAGGAGGTGATATACTTACAAATGAATGCTATTCTTCGCTCTCGACCCGGAGGTCGTGGGTTCGATTCCCGCGTTGGAGCAACAAAAATGTTGTTTTCAAGTTTGGTTAGGAGAATGCAGGCTGATCACCTGATTGTCTGACAAGAAAGATGATCCATGCGTCGGATGGGCATGTAAAAAGTCGGACCTGCGCCTGTTCTCTCGCCAGTCGTGTCAGTTTACCTTCCCACTGGGTTATGAGAGTAAAAGGAAGGGAGAGTGCTTCTGTGTATTGCGCACACACTTGGGCACTATAAAATAACTCCTGCGTAGATGGCCTGGTTACAATGAAATCGGCTACCGACACCGAAATCGGTGAGGGGAGCTATTATATTATTATACTTACAAATAACAACTGAATAAAAACAAACAAATAGTTGCACATAACATTTGATATATTATACATGATTTCATTTAAGTTACATAATATTATTTACAACATACAAGTACTTATATTCGACGGAAAGATATCTATTAGTATTATACATTATAATATACTTGAAGGCCATAATGAACAAGTCACATACATGTATATTGTATACAAACAAATTTATAACAACATGAAAATCATTATATCTAATATTGAGATGTAAACAGTACATAACAACTTATCAAGGATGTAAAAAGACCAGTTATAATAAGTTTGGGATATTATTAAACTACCTTTTATCATTCCAGAAATGTATTTTTTTTACATTTCTCTTTGTTTTTTGTTATTTTTGAAACAAAAAAATAATAAACGGTAAAACAGTTTCAAGAATGAAAAAAGGAAGTAGTACTTATAATTATATCCCAAAGTTATTATACTTGACTGATCTTTTTACACCCGTTTTTTTTTTCAACTGATACTATAAGTACGTCCCTTTTTAATTTGACATAAATGTAAATAAACCAACTACACCTAAATGTTCACATATTCACTCATTGTTTACACTTATCAACACTTTAACCGTTACAATAAAATATCATACTTCATTATCCAATACATTTTATAACAATTAAACAATAATTAATGTATTTAACATCAAATGAAAAACTTTAACAGGACAAATACGCTTATAGGTGTACTATATTTATTGGTGAACATCACTTCGCAGTCACTGTTTTCACCAATGAGCGTTCAGATTAGCTGATTTGATCAATTGATCAATTTGATCAGCCTTTCAGAAACCGGGCGATAGTTTATAGTCACAAACAATAATCATTGTTTAACATCACTAACTTGTCTATGGTTTTACGGGTTTGTTTACGTTTGGGTTAAAATCAAACGGGACGTACTATAACAATTATAACTAAGTCATTGATAATATAATTATTATGCTCAATAGATATATATGCGTATATTAAACCTTTTTTTAACAATGTAACAATTTAAATAAGTCATTATTATGTAATTTTCTTTACTTATTGAAAGCTTCATAAAGTTTTTATACATATTATCACATATAATTTATTATTATTATGAGTACACGAGATGTTATCTCCGACGTCGTACGTGCAAACATATGGTCATTTTGCTACTATAAAAAGTAGTCTATGTGTTAAGTTTGAATGAACATATAGGCTACTTTTTATTTATTATTTATTTATTTATTAAACTTAATGCACAAACTGTACAGAGGCGGACTTAATGCCATGCGGCATTCTCTACCAGTCAACCTTTTATCGTTTATAGCTCTAACTACCTACCCTACTAAAATTTCACCAAAATCTGTTCATTTTTGAGTGAATGAGTTTTCTACTCATTCATTCATCCATACACCCTCAAACTTTCATATTTATTATTATATATGAATAATAATATAATATATTGCACGTAATAGGATTATTTATGAGATATAGTTTATGAATATCAACTGATAAGATATAAAGATCACAGTATAAAAATATAATTCTTCAAGTGATTACACTAATTTTCCGACATGAGTTGCTTGTAGTATTCGTCATAGGTTTCACAGTGGTCAACTGAAAAAATTGTTATAAAATCTTTAAAACGGTTTAAGGATAAAAAATTTATGTGATTACACAAAACAGGTTCACATTCAGGTGTAATTAATACATAGATTGGGAGGGGTTCAGACATGTTTGACCCCCACCCCCCAAATCTGGGGACACGGGAGTGCCCCCGCCAAGACGACACAGTATCACGTATTGACTGAAATGTATAGTGTGTTAAGTTAGGCCTGGTAAAGTAAGTGCGCATAGACCAAGAATCTTGGCTCTACATGAGATCTGATAAGTTTTTCACAGGGTAAGCTATGTAGACTCGTCTTGGTAACATTTTTTTCATGTTTTGGGGATTCGTATTACGTAATATATGAATAGCACCTCACCAGTGTCGAGTCTGGCCACACAGGCGTGGTGGGCCATCGCCCGGAATAATTACACTTACTCTTATCAAAGTTGGGCGTGCCCCGCAGCGCCTCGTTGCGCGCGCGCAGCGCATGGTACGTGGCCACGAAAGCGGCGGGGTCGGCGGCGGCGGCGAGGTGCTTGCGCGCGCTCAGCCGCGACCACAGCGCGCCGCCCGCCGCGCGCGCCGCGCCCAGCGCCGCCACCGCGCGCCCGCTCGACACCAGCACTTCGGTCGTCTCCTGTAGGAGCGACGTGAGGTACACGGTTAACGTTGGCCACATCGTTCATTGCTTATGCAATAACCCCCTAACTAATAATATAGTTTATATTATTAGTTAGGGGGTTATTGCATAAGCAATAACTATTTATATTATATTAATATAGTTTTCTGTCTGTCCGAAATTACTACGACTACGTAAATATTTTTATAAGTAAGAGGTTTAAAGTATGATAGGCACAAGATTAATATTTAATCGCCATCATCGATATCGGTTGTCATTCGGCTCTCTAATCTTCAATACGTCGCCAGCGCTAGTTGGTTTAAATCGTTCGCCACCTGAACACCAGCCCCGTGTGTGTACGTACCGCGTGCGCGCGCAGACGGGCCATCATGTCGAGCGCGAGCTGCGCGGCGGCGCGGTCGGTGCGCTGCAGCGACAGCAGCTGGCAGGCGAGCGGGCGGGAGTCGGGCAGCGCGCCGCGGCGCACGAGCGCGCGCAGCCGCCCGCCCGCGCCGCGCGACACCAGCGCGCGCACGCCCGCGCCGCTCGTGCACGCGGCCGCCGTCAGCCCGTTGCGGCACAGCGAGGAGAGCAGCGCCGTCACCACCTGACGAGCGCCGTGTGTTAGATCGTCACGTTCAGGATGTTGTCATTTCAGCTACGACTTTCACTGCTAGATATGAGCCTCGCCGAAAGTTATGGAGTAATAATGCACATGATGATAAGTTTTCATCATCAGACCTGACGAAATCTTAGTAGAAACCGGCAGCGTATTTTAACAAATAATGTTAAAATAAACGACCGGTTTCGACTTTTGAATGGAAAAAGTGCAATTATTTTTTATTCACGGGTTATTCCTGCAAATAGTTAAAAACTGTCCTCAAATATATCTAGATAAGATTTAGTTCTACATTATTCGCGAAACTTGATGAAAGATGCGCCATCTTGTTCGTGGCAGAAGTTTCGTATCTTGTAATGTTAACAAGACGGCGCATGTGATGTCAACAAGATGGCGCATCCTTTGATGTCAACAAGATGGCGTATGTTATCTCAACAAGATGGCGCATGTGATCACAACAAGATGGCATCTTACTTGCACGAGGTAGGGGTCCTCAAAGTGCGGCGTCAGCAGATGCGAGCAGATTTCCTCTTGCGAGATGACGACCGGTAGTGCCACGCCCTCCGTCCAGCCGCTGCCCGCGGTGTTACGAGCTATCTCAAGCTCATACCACCGCCTGAACAAATATATTTATTAACCCATTTTTTTATTACATTACATACCTGCTAATTTAGGTACTTCAGAACATTACAATATAGCCTATCTGAGACTAATAAATCATTTAAAAATGCTATGTAGATTGTTAATGTTGTATTCTTTACATTCTCTTGTGTACTATCTGTGTCCGTTTTGTGTCGTCCATATCGTGTTGGAGGTCTGCTGGCAAATCTCTTGTGAAGAGATAAGCACGCCTATAAAATAAGTACTTCTATTAGGTACTGTTTGTCTTACTCTAAAATAGTTTTAGAATTATCTACATAAAGAATAAATGAAGTATATTAACCATTATTGTGTATATAGGAGAATACACACAAATTGTTTATGTCGTCAGAATAAAAATACTCGATCGAAATATATTTCAATAGGAAAGTCACGCAATTTTTGAATAGATAATTTTTAATGTCCTTTAACATTCTCACTTTTTTTATGACTGTATTTCTACAATAGTTAATCTAACAGGTATACCTTAGCAAGGACAATTTATAAGAGATCGTATATATATGTATCCTTATTTTCTTTTCAGCAACACTTAAAACTAAGTTTAGTCCCGAAGTAACAAAATACATTGGGTCTACATACATATTAAATCTATACCTATATACAGCGTTAATTTCGTCAAACGCCTTGGTCAGTTCCACCAGATACGTCCCGGCTTCCGTCATGAGCTGGTTTAGGATACGGAATATAGTCTCCTTGCCGCTCTGTCGCCTCAGCAGGACCGCTATCATACTCGGTATCTCGTCTTTTGGTATCTAAAAGTTTATAACATCATCGAAATCATTTGATCATAAATATAAATAAATAAAAAATCTTTATTTGAACATAAAATGGCATAATACATTAATGAAAATAAAATCCCAACAAAAACATAACTTATAAAAAGTGCCAAGTCTCGAAACTAAGATCTTTTGCCGTAAAAAGTTGTGAGATCCATGAGATGCCAAGCTGGGGTGAGTCGGTTTGTCTAACAACATCATAGAGTGATCATATCAATATTATTAAAAATATTTCATGTTTTAAATATATAAGCAGATTGAATTGGCAAAATAACTAGACAGAAATTCCAAAATTTTTAGGTTTTCCGTTTATTTATACACTAAACAATACTTGTGTTCCAAATTTAAAACTTCTGTGTCTGCTAGAAGTGCCTAATACTTTTGATGATCAGTCAGTGAGTGAGTGAATGAGTGAGTGAGTGAGTCAGTGACAAAATTAAGAAACTTTGAGAAGTTGTAAATCTTAAACTTGTGTTTCAAATTGAATGAAATTTGAAATATACCGTGTTTATACAATGCTTACTTAGTAGGTGTAGGCTTCTAGTTTCCGCAGCGAAGTTATTGGGGGTTGAAAATGGCCTGAACTGCTTCGAGAAAAGGATGGTACGGCTGTGCTCAACTTGGCGAGGGCACTGCCGTGCCCCCAAATAATAACTTAGAATAAACAAATACATAATTCTTTTTTTTAATATTAAATTTGTTCGATTTTTGTATAGAATCGAGTAAGGCGTATATAATGAGAATGCTGTGTTACTAGTTTCAATGGACTGATATCTCTAGTCTCAATGGACTAGAGATAAAGACAAGAACAAAGTAGCGAAACTTGGCATATTTCACAAGTTATGTTTTTGATTTAGGATATTCTACGTCTATGCGTTCGACTGTAGGTGTTTACCGAGTGCGCCATCCCGTCCAGTTGCAGCTGCACGCGCCAGAGACAGCCGCGGCGCGCGTCTATGATGTAGTCTGGCTGGAACACCACCCAGTTGCCAGAGTCTGAACATATCGTTCAGAAAATCATTGCAAAATGTGCATATTGTGTGCATGTTAATGTTAATATAACGCCTCTGTGGTCCAAGGGTTTCAGTCCTTGGCTCTCGACTCGGAGGTCGTTAGATGGATTCCCGCGTTGGTACCACAAAAGTGTTGTTTACAAGTTTGGTCACGACAATGCAGGCGGATTTCCTGATGATCTGACAAGAAAGATCCATGTGCCGGATGGGCATGTAAAAAACGGTCCTGCGCCTGTTCTCAACCAGTTGTGTCTTGTGAGATGGATATCGTCTCAGGTCGAAGTAAGATTGTCCTTGAACACTTGGGTACTATAAAAATGATTCTTCCATCGCTGGCCTAGTTTCAACGAAACCCGTCAACGACGCCGAAAACAGTGTGAGGAGCTAATCTTATCTCTCTCATCCTGATCATATTATAATTTTAGTGTATTATAATAATTGGACCTGGTAGGTGAAGCTGCTGTCAGTGCGTCCAGAAACTTAATAGAGCAGTATGAAGTTCGCGCGGACAGTTAGTATAATATTATAAGTAATATTTGTCATTTAAGTGGATTCGTGGCCTAGTGGGTTACCCGTTGATTAGCACTCGAAAGGTTAGATTCCCAGGTTGTGACATGTACCATTGATACTTTTTCAGATTTCAAGTACATCGGACGCTCTTAAGGAAAACAATGTGAGGAAACCCGCTCATGCCCCAGGCGTTCCTCTGGAATACTATGTTGTGAGAATGCCGTATGTGCAACCATCGCCTGTCCCAGGCTCTAGGGTATTTAAAGAGTGGACTTCGCTTGGAGAATACTGTATAAATCACTTAAAACTTAATTGTTTGCTGTGCCAAAAAAAAAAAAAAAGAGAAGAGGGGAAGAATAAATTGTCAGTATAACAAAGGATACACATAGCGCACGGCGCGTCGTCCACGCTGGCGGGCCGTATGGACACGCCCGACACCAGCGGCGTGTGCACCACCGAGTTGTCGTCCAGCCGGCTCTCCTCCAGGATGTCGAACAGCTGCGAGGTCTGCGACGACTGCGAGCCATAGACAACATTCTATCGTACAGGCAACCTAATTTATTTATTAACCTATCTATAGTACGTCCCAGATAAACTTAACCCAAACGTAAACCGACCTGTCTATGACACAACCATAGACTAGTCAGTGATGCCAATTGGATGATGTAGTCTATAGATCCATAGACTACAGACTTTATTCTACAGGCCAAAACGGCGTATTTTTACAGTGAAAGTTTTTCATTTGATGATTAAACATATGAATTATTGTTTAATTGTTATAAACCATACGGCACTCATCTCTATGACGCTGGTTAATTTAGAATGACTAAATACAACCCACTACAACGTGATTTATATGAAACTATTTGATGACGCGAAGCAACATGTATTTGCTGTCTCTTTTACTGTTATGAATCATGAATTGATTTTTGTGAGACAGATTGCTGTTTAAAGCTTTTCTATTACCTCTTTAATATCTATGGACGACTCTTCTGAAGTCTGTTCCTCTCCCACGCAGGGAACCGTTTCCTTTTTATGCTGATTTTAGATATTCTCATTGTTTTTAGCCCCGACGTTCGACGTTTCAGACTTATCTCTAAATATATTTTTTTACTCTTCCTATAGTTTCCTACAGTTTTGTTACTTCTTTTTTGTCCACTGCTCTTTGCCTCTCACTTCTCGGGTAGTCAATTAAAATGTACTTAAAATATAGTTTACTTAGGGCCGATTTTTCAGTCGTCAGATAACTTTTACCTGAGGAATAAATAAGTGACTTTGACAAATTTTTATGAAACAAATAACCATCAAAGTCACATGTTTATACGGCAGATAAAAGTTATCTGACGATTGAAAAATCAGCCCATAAGGTAAAAGCACCAGTAGATGACCACTTAAGGACGCAAAATTTCATTTTTTAATGTTCCATTTTAATTACCATCTTATTTCAAAGAACTGTTAGTTTTTTTGTCTTCTAAAAAAGAAGTCATTAAACAAATGAACCAGTATTTTTACTTAAACAATGGTTGAATAAAAATAAAAAATAAAATAAAATCTACTATTAGAGATTTAGTAGTTGACCATCAAAAAACTAGTAGATGACCATATTTTGCATCAGTAGATGACCATTAGGATGCTTGAGTTTTAATTGGGTTGGTTGCTAATGATTAAGCAAAATAAGAGAAATTTACGTTATACAATAGTTTTAATATTTACAATAGTTCATTTTAATTAATGCTGCTCTTCATATGTTATTACATACAGTATAATAACATGGTAAAAGAAATATCAGAAGTTGACCGTCATGGTCAATTACTAGACATTCATGGTAAAACGGAATCAGTAGTGGACCACCCCCGTATTTCAATCTTAACAAAATTTAAAATTTTAAATATCTATTATTATTATAAGTAAACTTTAAGCGAAAAGAAAGGAATAAAATCTTACCATCAACTAGGTGAGAATGTTACTAATATTTAAAATCAAACTTTTTTAATGTTTAAGAAATATGTAAAAAAAAACGAATAATAGATTTACGATGCATCACTCAACAAACAACTCGCGGCCATTAGGAATATTTGACAGATGGACGCACAGTTCAAGCGCTTCGTTGGCCAGATGGCAGCCCTGACTACTTTTTATGGAATTTGTTAAAAACATTGCCGCGAATTCTTATTTTATCGGTTTATGTGCGTTAATGGTCAACTACAGGTACATGGTCAATTACTAGTGACTTTACCTTAATTGAATTAAAATATTTTACATTATCATTTTTTTTCCTACATTAAAATGTTTACTTTGTGAGTCCACTACTTTATATATATGAAAAATTTCAAGCAAAAATTTATAAATTCAAAAAATATTTATTCTGAATAAGATATCTAAGTATACGAAATTATTTCTGAACGTCGTGTCTATGTGATGCCTACCACCCTAAACTAGTCCAGCTAGCAGTACCGGCGTCTTCTACCAAAAAGATGGAAAATAGCTCTTTTCACATAATATAATCTAACAAACCTGATGGTGTATAGCAAGTAAGTTGTCCAACACACTAACAGCGAAGCGTCCAGTCAGACCTGTTTTTAGTATATGTTGTATGCCACTGGAGCCGATTGGCATAAGCCACACCTGAAATAGAAAGATTTATGTATCTTGTATGAAAAAAATCTTGTCTTTATCCCACCAGATGGCGCTCTGTACAGTGAGGTCCTAAAGTACTACTGTGAAAGTTTTTTATTATTGATACCAACACAAATAAAAACATATTTGGCATAATAGAACTGTAAAAGTGTTTAGGCAACTAACCCCCATTCAATATATATCTGTACTTACATCTGCGGGTCCGTGCGCGTGTCGGAACACAGCGCACCAGCTCGCGCCGCACAGCCGCACGACAAACACGTCGCGCTCCGCTGCCGGACGACTCGACTCCACTGGAAAATAGAATAATTTTATAGAGGATACAGATCATTTTGGACCCAAAGACAAGTAGCCAGCAAAAAAAACATGACAACATCATAACAAAACATTGATGACGCTCAGGGCGACCGGTGACTTTCTTTGAAAATGAATAATTTTATTTCTAAATAAAACTTAACAAGTTATTCTAGGAACATCAACACAAAAGCTACCACCGGTTCAACCCTAACCCGTCGTGAAGAACCGGCGAAACAAATCATTAAACTTGTAATCAATTGTGTATTAAAAACACATGCATTATCTTTGAAAGTATTTGTTGTTTTTAATAGAATTTCTATTTTCTGTATACATCCACATTAACATACCCTATAGTAAATAGTTTACATAAAGCGTGTGTACATTTTTATACAAAATATGCATTTCTTTTTTCTTAAATGTCTTACGACATATTTTGATTCTACATGAGCAAAATTTAGCTGTGGTGTGGTGTACCTATAACTCCATTTCTACAAAGCCTCTTTTTGATACCTCTCATTCAAATTCCTACCTATCGTACAGGCTACAGGCAGGATATCCCTCTGAAGAAGACCCAGCCTTTGTCAGTGCTAGTTAGTAATACATACACTCTAGTTTCTGCAACTTTGTGATGGTGGAGTTGTTGAGTGAGAATGGCTGCAGGAGCAGACCGTTGTTGCCAGCCAGCACAACTATGTTGCTCTGTGCACACCAGCTGTACCATGCACAACTGAAATATAGATTATTATGAATAAATAAAAAAAATTACTATATTTTTTTATTTATGATAAAGTTAACATTGGAATATAATATTGAAATAAAAATATAATAGCTGATATGTTAATTATTAAATAAATATAAATAAAATAATGTTATTTGTTTAGTTGAAATGTTAAAATTACAATTAATAATAAAGTATCTTCAGTAGAAAGAGAACTATTATTCAATAAGTTTGGCAACACATTTGTGATAAGATATTCTAAAAAAAATATATAACTATATACCATACTGCTCAGATGTCCACTTTTAGTTAACAGTTATTACAAGAACTATGTACAATCTTACCTAAATGAAGTGCTCTTTAAAGTCTTCAACTGTTTCTTCTCAGGAATAACTTGCAGTAGCTCAATGCCATGATCAGTAATAAATGCGATCTCATCAATCTTTGGCCACACAAACCCTAAAATTTTACAGCTTTTCCATTTGCATGTATGTGTATATTCAACATTAGTGGGCGCCAAATCTTTGAAGTTTACAAACTCTACTGTAGCATTCTGTCCTTCAATGTTCCTCTGTATTGCAAGGATTTTGTGGTCTGGTGAGAACTTTATCGAGATGATAGGCCCCTTATCCTCCATTCTGAATGACGTGCATTTGGATTCGTCCATCCCATTGACTGTAACACCCGTGACTCCCCCCGACCTAACTGTGAACACCTAAAATGGATTTTAGACTATTTGAAAGTAAATAATAAACTGAATTAATTTATAATCTGAAGTATTACATTGATCAGCCTTAATTGCTGGCCTAATTACTTCAATAACACCTACCTGTCCATTTGTATCGTCAAAAAATACATTAGTCACAGGACTATCGGCGTCAAACCTTTTAGGATGTTCGGAAAGCGATAGATAATATTTATCACTGTCTATTAGACTAAATTCCGTCATTGTTTGGCTTTTACAACACCTATTTAAGTCTACAAATTGCAATCACAATAAAAACAAACCGAGGACCACAGCTGAGCTTTTGACAATTTGCATTTCGTAAATGACACTGACACTTGCCAAGAGACAATGATTTTTGACATAACCATTACTTTTGATGTATTTCACAGGCAAAAACATAACTCACAAAAAAAAATTGTAACCAAGGCAACAAGAAACAAAATAATACCATGGCATGGCAGTATCGTAAACACACTTTGTGAGATACCTACCTAGGTATTTAAAATAAAAGTGAAAAAAGATAATGGAGCTTAAGTCTTTAGCGTACAGTAAGAGTACAGAAAGTGGATCTGAAGAAGATCAAGAAATTAACAATGAAACTACTTTCTCCTCTAAATTTCTGACACAAAAAGACAACCCAATAACGGAAAATGAATTTTTCATTCGAGTTAACAATATTAAACACAGAAAAGTTGGTTCAAAAAAGAAAAGAAGCAGAAAGAAAAATAAACTTAAAAGCTTTCTTACTACTATTAGTTCAGAGTTGTTATCCAAGCCACTACTAGAAGTAAACGTTATCAGAGTTATAAATTTCGGAGCCATTAAATTCAATTATTTACAGGAAGCATACAAAAAGAAGTCCCGAAATATTAAAAAACCTTTTGATATAGAGGAAGGGTAATCAATCATATCGAATAATTATTAAAATCGTTGATATTATTTTACTGTTAAAGTAATACATTTTTAATAATTCCACTTATTTATCTTGATTTTCAGACGGTGTGAAGCAAGTTTTAGCCATTTAGATGTAGCATTTCCAAATATTCTTGAGAACGTTTCTAGGAGGAATACAAGTTTAGCATCACAATACTTAAAACCTGTGTTATTTTCAGACTTCGTCATAACTTGTATAGATAATGGAATGCCACGAAAACCAAAATTTTTAGATATTCACGTACAGGATTTGCGCTTCGTCCACCATCATGAATTCACTCTTGAGACCCTTCTGGGTATAAAACTAGAGACTATGTATGAACATTATGAAATTAACAAGAAAATCTTACACAATTTACAACGTGATATTAATGCAAATCGTAAAACGAGAACAAATTTGCACCAGCAGTTTTTAGAAATCTCTCCCGATAAAAAAGATGAACTAAGGTTTGATAAAACCATTCTAAAGTATACTAAAATAATGTTAGAATTAAAGGAAAACTATTTAAGTGCTATTAAAAATAACAAGAAACTTGTTCACTATATAATGTCGCTGTGGACAGACATCGAGACACTTAGATCGAAGACTGGACATAGCACTGCTCCTCAATATCTAGATATTATCAGACAAGAATTCAGTGAAGACGAATTCAACGAAATATGGATGCCAATATTTGAACAAGAGTATTCAGATATGCTTATAAAAGTTGAATATGAATTTGTATGTGAATATGTACAATACAAAGAGTTGAAGATTAGGAATAAACGAAAGGATATTGTAAAACCAAAATTACATTTTGATAGTGACAAAATAAAGGAAGTAGTGCATAGCATTGTTGCTGATATAGTAAATCAACAAAATGTTGAAATTAAATTGAGAAAGAATGAAAAAACAAAAAAAAAATCTACAGACCACAATAGAAAACATCAACATTTCATCAAAGTGTATGTAGATAATGTTTTTGTATGCGAATCCGAAAAATACTTCAGTACCAAGAATGTTAATATTATACCTTTAGAACACACGATTTCAATTGAGATACTCGATGCTAATAACAATATAAAAATAATACTGTACGAAAATGAAGTTGAGATATCATACGTGAAAGTAGACCTTAATCTTATTAAGGAAAATATAACAAACGCTAACTTTACCACACAGCAATTTATCTACGATAAACTTATAGCACCAACATTTACTTCTGTTGGCAGTGGGTATGATATGAAAACCATTGCAGGTGCAAATAATATTAGATTGACATCAAGTAATTTGTTTAAAGGAAAACTATTCACTACTTTTGAACTTAGTATAAAAGTTGGATGGAATGAAAAAACAACATCTAACGAAGAGCAAGTGAAATCTTTAATGGATCTAAGAATGAATGTTAAAAAAATTGGCTTACGTAAATCAACTGTACAGTTACTCTCTGATCTTGTAAGTAAAGTATATGAAAAGAACGTAGCAAACGATATTAAAATATTGCAAGCTCTTAAAGGTGTGTGTAACAGTAAAGCAAAAACAGATGACCATATTGATAATGATAACGATAAACTTTCAGTTAGATTAAGATTGCTACACCTGCGGAACACTAGTAAATTAGTTGAGCTAGAAAATGAAAGAGTTCCTTTAGTAGATAGCCAAATATCAACAGAGCAATTAAGCGTTTTAACAAACAATGATAGTATTAAAAATAATAAATATGAAGATAAAGAATCAAACCCAATAGATTTGCAAAGATATTTAAGTGCAAAATATGTAACGAAATTAAATATCAATCTTCTGACTAAAATCGATGAACTTCTACTGCAGAAAACATATAAAGATGTCGTTAGAGATTACGAAGATCTAAATATCCGGTCAGTAATATTGAAATGAATAAGTATACGCAGCTAAATCTTATAATTACGTGATACTAACCATTTTTTTTAGAAATTTCTTCACTAATGGGCTCAGTTTGAATTTGAGTCCTACGTCTGCAATGACAAGGCAGCAAGTGCTTCGTGAATGTCTCAAAGATAAGCAGGAGATACGAGTAACAGTTGTGCGAGCACATAATCTGTTGGACCGCACTTCAATTCTTGATATTGAAGAAAACCAAAATGTCGAAAACATCGCTGGTAGGTGTCACACTTTCTTCAGACATTTTTTCATTTTCATTTGGGTAGGCTTACAGCTTGAAAAAGACGTCATGATATTTTATATCTCTATATAGGTTTCAAAATGCGTTCTCTTCGACCTTTTCTTCGTGTTTCTTATCACAGTGAAGCATATCAAACTCCCACGGCTGTTGGATGTCATCCCACATGGAATCACACTGTTATCATTAAATCTAAGTAAGCAACTTTTAATTCATTGCATATTTAAGTATTCACTGTACCATACATTATTTGTAAAATTTTCAGATTGGAACCATTATCTTGCATCAACATAAATATATACGACGAATATAGGACAAATATTGTTGATCCCACTTCTGAACAATCTTTCCATCAAAGGAGGCATACTCTATGGTTAGGAACAGTTCAAATCCCACTTCGTTTTGTACTGGAAACTGGAAATGTAAGGGTCTAATAATATGTTGAAAAATAAGTTTATCGTAATTTAATCATGTTCTAGTAAAAATAAACTGTTTTAGTTGGCCGGAGCATTTAAAATTAGCACACCTCCATTTATGTTTGGATATGAACCTTCGAAAGAAAATAAACCAAATGCTGACGTCATGGAGTTATTGAGAACGGACACTCCACTAATTCTTCTGAATATAACGACGAACATTTCTCATTTAGCAGCTCAGTCGTATAATGAACCTATTTTAAATAACGATAAGGATGACTTGCTCATACAACAAATTAACGCATTCACATCAGATTATGTTAATAACTTTCCGGGTCGTAATCTTTCTTTGACTTTCGTGGACAGTTCTGGATGCAATATGTGTATCACAGAATTTCTCCAACCCCTTCCGGTGCCCGATGATAGTTATTTCCCAAGAGATCCAAAGAGGAATGAATCGGGTGTGTCCAGGGGTTCAGTACACTCAAAAAGCTCTTCATCCAAAAGTAGTCGGAGGAAATCTATGGACGGCGACAATGTTTCGCCGTTCAGTAGAGCCGGCAGTTGGACTAAAGCCGAAACACAGCCTACAAGTATAATGGATGCTGTCATCCGGTATGTGTCCTTGATTCCCACCTACGAAGTGTTAGATGCGCACGCAGTGACTTTAACGGGAGTGGTACGTA
Source organism: Celastrina argiolus (assembly GCA_905187575.2). Taxonomy (NCBI): domain Eukaryota; kingdom Metazoa; phylum Arthropoda; class Insecta; order Lepidoptera; family Lycaenidae; genus Celastrina; species Celastrina argiolus. Next base: position 17,443,988 of record LR994591.1, on the reverse strand, counting down.
TTTTTAGACTATGTACTTTTGAATCTTTTATGTACGTCATATAGGAGCATACGTTATAATATATATGTGTGGTGTACGACTACCGCCACAATCCTGCATCGCGCTATCGAAGTTTTCTAAGTCCGGCGCTATATAATATACGACATCTGTAAATTAGTACAGTGGGCTTCGGCCTGACCGAGCATACCACCTCGTGAGGTCTACCTTTGGGGCTTCTACTTGTATTCCCACATATCGTTTGAAAATTGTTTTAGGAACTCTTGAAGATTTTGTACGGCTCTCCGTTAGATCATACGCTGTTGCTTGCAAGCTTTTTCACTTTTCTTGGCATCAAATGCTACGTTGTTATGGGTTGGGGACTCCCGAGAGGCGTTTCCAGCTATGTTCTGGTAAAGTTTTATGGAAATCAAATCTGCACGGTTGACAATGATGTGAAAAGGGGATTTTTCGCAAGAGCTGATGGTGCTTTGTGGTATGTGTACGACGCTGTGACAGGACAGAGATACGATATTAGAGAATTTGGATGCCCATTGAAAACAGTAAGCCACGTGTTTGATAGTGAAAATGTAAGTTAATCCTCCGACCGTTTTTTATTATAATTCTTTAATAGGCTATATTGACTAAAATTTATTTCAAGCATTTCGTTTAAAGATATGGGTGAACGTACAATCTTCACAGGAGTGTGGTAATATTTCGATGGACCTAGCAAAGACATCTGATTGGCAACCGGTGAGTTAAAATTTGGAATTGGAAATTAGTTTTATTTAATTTACCTACTAAGTACTTACTTTACATTACTTGGTACTGTTTTAGGTATTCAACAAGCCATTATTTGTAATTAGGCCGATTGAAAATTTTTACAACCCTCCAAACGATGTAGAGGAGTTGCGTGAAGCACTGGAGAGTAAAATTAAAAACAAAATTCAAAAGTGGAGGTCACACGCTAAAACACTATGGAACAGGTAATAAGTTTATGATAGCGTCACACCCTTATAAAGAAGCAATTTTAGTGTTGGTTACATAATACATAGAAACCGTAACGCATCCGTGGTCGAGTAGTTTAGAGCTTAGCTCTAGACTCGGAAGTCGTGGGTGCGATTCCCGCGTTGGAACAACAAAAATGTTGTTTCAAGTTTGGTTAGGAGTTAGGACAATGCAGGCTGATCACCTGATTGTCTGACAAGAAAGATGATCCATGCGTCGGATGGGCATGTAAAAATACGCCCCTGCGCCTGATCTGTAGCCAGTCGTGTCGGTTATCTGTCCCACAGTGCTTCTGTGTATTGCGCTGTTATTCTGTGCACACACTTGGACACTATAAAGTAACTTAAGCGTAGCTGGCCTGGTTTCAATGAAAGCGGCCACCATTACTGAAATCGGTGCGGCAGGCATTATTATTATAGAAACCGTACAGTGTCCCAGAGGTTAGATAGAACATTTTCTATGTACACTCATTTCTGAATATTATACATTTTTGGGCATTATATTAGGTACTTAGGTATTAAAATTTATTTCAATTATCACATATCTTGAGAATGTTTTTGTTATTTATCGCTTTTAGATACTGTAGTGGCCTGCTTCGCGAAACTTTAACACATTGGGAGTACTGGGCGTTCAATCCTGCAAATCCGAGGCTTTGTCCTGGCCACAGATTAAAACAACTGATGGCCACATACAAGGTACTACATTATTAAATTATTATTTGATTACATCTTTCCTATTAGCACACTAAATTATATTACTTCTCTTTTTAATAGCTTTTACTACGCCATCTACATTTTATTCCAATAATTATGTAAACTGTAGTTTTACCCGACTAATATACGGCGAAGCCAAAAAGAAAGGCGATGATTTTAGCAGTCTACTGTCTATGTATGTTTGTTCTACCATAACGTTATACTAACACTACACTTAAGTTACGTAGTAACTAATACTTAATCTGTGCCTATATACTAATAATAATCTTTGATCTGTGCACTTAAGACCTTTGTTACTAACACTATTATATGAATTTCTTAATCTGAAATAAATTATTTTATTTGATTTGATAACGCTTAAACCACTAATCCGAATTTATTTTAAGAGTTGTCAATAGATACACTAAGTACACGCCTACAAACTGCTAGATCTTTAGCGTACTACATTACTGTCTATCATGGCCTACCATCCCATTCAATCTATCTTTAATACAAAAAATAGCAATAGACGTCACTACTATTAACGTTTGTAAATGATTAAATGTAAATAAGCCGAATTAAGTACAAATACTGACTTTAAAATAAAGATAAGCATATTTTTTAGCATAACATCACATTAAGCTAAATTCAACTCCTTAATTAAGAAGATACGAAACGAAATTAGTATTTTCCAATAGTGGTAGCCAGTCGAATTGCCAGTATTAGGGTGATACCATTTTCTAGTACGAGGTCGTGTCTGTTATATTATATCTACTTTGTGATGTCTATGAAGCTTAAATGAATAAACTTTATAGCATTTTTATTATTTTTAGTAACATGGATAATATACAATTTTAGGGTTATGTAAATTATATATCCTTGTGGCTTCGCCGTAGTCAAGTGAAAGTACAGCTTAGCTAATGGAATAAAATGTAGATGACGTAAATGGTTTTTTTTAAATAAATATTGTTAAGTACTTATTTGATAATTATATATTAATTATCCTTAAAAAAATGTCTTGTGTTGTAGATTTGGGGCTTCCCACTGAACATGCCGTATGCGAGTACTAAACAGATTACATCAAGAATAAAGTCCACAGCAGTGCACATCAACGACGACCCCGGTGTGGAGTTTGGGCTAGCTGTGGAGGTGTTCCCTTATCCAAACAATGTTCTCAGTGTCTGGGTGTATGTAGCTAGTATTGTCAAAATAAATGATTGAGTGACGCTAATATACTTCGGATTGATAGCTATAACAAAGTTATACCAGCAGGCATACTCCCGACACAATCGAGAATCGAATCAGTTCTTAAACGACTTTTGGTGTTTTATTTGGTGGATTACTTTGAAATTATCCAGAATAAAGAGAATCGTTTAATCGTAACTTTTTGTACTCCCGATCAATCGACTTAGAATCAAAATACCTAAACAAACGCCAATTTTTTCGGGAGTACGCGGCACGATCGAATCTGAATCGAATAAGTTTGGAGAGTGGTCATTGTGCCAAATAATATTATGAACGCTTCACACCACGTCAATCTGGCTCCGTGATAAGTGTCCGCGGAACATATTGCGTTACAGGTACAGGACGACAAGAATATATTTTACTCTATACACGTATTTAAGATCTATTTTATATTATTACACGTCCATGACCCAGGAACACAGAAAACTTTTTATTCCTACCATTTCTTTTCTTTGTTGCGAAACTAAATGTAACTTAAATTTAGTTTGGAAGCATTATAGCATTTGTTTACATATAATTCATATTCAATCGGAACGGAATGTAGTTTTTCAATAACGTGATTTACCTACTTGTAAGCTTTTTAGTTTGTAACATTAAACTATGTGTTTGTTTAACGAAAAGGAACCTAACTGAACTATGTCTTATGAAAATCTATAATTAAGGGCATAAGAAATAAGACTAATTAAAAAAATATCCTCCTCAGAAGAGCAATATAAAATTTATTTTTGAAACTCATCAGGATTTTCATAAAAACCAAATTAGTTAAATAAAAAATATTTGATTGTATGTCTTTTCGTTTTAATGCTAACAAAATAAAATTAACATTTATTCCATTGCTGTATAAAAATATACGTAAAAAATTGAAAATAAGAGATGTTACGTGTCTTAGCAATTTGACGTATAAGTCGGCCATTTTGAAAACGTAAACACGCAGTACCGCCTTATTTTGTTACGCTCGAACGCCGCAATGGAGTCTTATCCATTCGGCTTCACTACATCGTACAGCCAATAGTTGTTTAGTTACAAATAAAATGTTTATTCTAGTTACCATTTCATTCTAAGCATATACAATCCATTATTAAAAATTAATTTAAGAAACAACATTATACAATAAAATATTAGTTTATTACTTCCGGCCGAATACTGAAACGATTGTAATTAGGTAGAGCCCAAGTCACTTGTTGTCCTTGTCGTTACGCCGAGCGGTGACCGTGACACGCTGTGAATAGGACTCCATACTTTAATTATCGTTTCAGTGTTCTGTCGTAAGAGTTTTACAATTAAATACGGTATAATTAAGTGTATGGTTAAAATTCCCATTCTCCATCTAGCTCGAAATATTAATAAATGGCAGCTTTTTGCTTAAATTCTCTTTTTGAATGATAAAAATTTACGATAGTAGAAATATAAAATAACCAAACAAATTTGATACATGAAATGTTTATCAATTTTCTTTTAAAATTAAAACTGTTAGTTTTTTTACATTATGCATGCCGTTGGAATGGAATATTGATAAGAAAATATTAAACTAATATTCTAAAATCATAAAGGAAATAGTAAAAAATATTAAGCCACACTTAATAGAAGTAATCAACCAGTTTCCTTTTCATTTTAGAACATCTAACTTGTGGCAATACCACTTCAAATATTTTTATTTTTATGACCAAAGAATGAATTGAAACATCCCAGTAAACAATAGGGTTGACTTGATTAACGACAGAACAAGATTGAAATGGAAAGCGCGACTATAAAACTACGAAGTTTTAGGTACTTTTGTGATCAAAAATGGTTTATTGCATGTTTTAATCTTTTTGATAAGAATTATAGTTCGTCTATTACATTTCACTGGTCAATAATACAGATAAATTTATAATTTAAAAAAACTCAACTAATTATAATATCAAAAGTAGACAACGAAAATTTTGACATAAACAATGATTTGCAAACTCAATTGCTTGTTAGACATCAAATTCAAATCATGTCTTTATGGTGACAACGGAATGAACAGTGAGGTGGACATAAGCAAGGATTAAGGCGGCGGCACTGGCACCGCTATTTATGAAACCAAGCCACTTCTATCGTGTTCTGTGTCACTAACCAATAATGAGTTTGCAACCTAGACAAATGGCAAAAACATTTATAAAAAGAAAAGTAATTGTTATCAATGCTAGTTAGTAGAAGCATATACATTTTATTATTATTCATGTTTATGCCACTCATCTAGTATTACACGGTGACCAAACAAGAAGAATTATCTCAACAGCGCAGATTTAACAGAATGTCCACCAGGTTATAATTGACAAACATGTAAGACGGTACTGTGTGATGCGTTTAGCTGTCATCTGGCTTCTGTCTGGAGCGCTTGAGCTGCTGCAGGTAGTGGCGCTGTATGGGCTTGTGTAGAGCCAGCTGCGCAAGCGCATCGTCGATGGAGAACCACTGCCGCTTGCGCCCCATCAGCCTCGAGTCCTCCCACTCGGCAAGCTCCTGCGTCACCATCATCACGTACACCTCAGTGCGGTGTTTGTGCTCGCGGTTCTGAAATTTTTCATCACATGCATTTATGGAACTGACATTGGCAAATCTGTGCATTAAGTTAATAAAATCTTTAAAATATCAAGTGTTATTCCATTCATAACAAATATTATGATGAAATCTAAATAACAACACGAAAGAAATATTTTTTTTAAACATGTAATATTATTGATCCCTTTTATCAAATTTGATCCATAGAGAATAGACTCCCCGGGGTTACTCACAGTTCCCGTACGACTTCGGATTCAAATACCCCGCGGTTATTAGTAAACGCTCAGAGCGGTAAGCATTTATTGGCTCCTGTTCAGGAAAGTTCTCAATCCCAGTCGAAATTCGACGAAAGTCGGCCAAATTAGGCCCCAGAAGCCCAATTGTTTATTAAAATAAAAGAATTGAAAGCTAACCAAAGAGCTTTTTATTTATTTGTCAAGAATATGGCAATAATTTACTTAATACGATATAATTTTCCCCTTACTCTATTCTCTATGATCTGATTGCTGAATAGAAATTTAGAACAGAGATAAACTAAACAATTTGGTTGCAAAAAAGAAATTAATGAAATAGGTACTCGTCCTAAATATAGCAACAGAAACTTTCTTCGTGATTTCTTATTCGTCGTAATTGCTTCTATTTTGATGATAATTATTTTCATGAAAGCAAATTGTTTTAAGAATAGGGTTGACCCAAAACAAATAATACTTTAGGTATGGAAAGATTGCCAATTAAATTATATAATGGTAAAAATATAATGGTATAAATGGTAATATAATGGTAAAAATAAAATTTATGTCCTTTGAAATACCTAATTACCAGCATTTTTTTTTTATTGAACCAAATATAGATTTATATTATGTATGAATTGAAATTGGCTTTACAGTTTACGAATATTTGTTGTACTGTTGTGTTAACATTTCATTTCTAGTGCCATAATATAGTATTTTTGGCCAAATTATGGTTGTCCCATGACTATGCATTTTTAACAAAAGCTTAACACTCTTTAAATTAGTTTAAACATTAGTAAAACCTAATAAACTATAAGGTTCATAAGGGCATGTTATGTTGTGTATCTTATTCACAATTTTTGTCCCTTTCTCGCTTTATGTTAAGTGACAGAGACAAAACTGAGAATGAGCTTATTAGAATAGGTATTTCAAATTAGCTTTTATTCTCAAATGTTTTTCAATCAATTTTACTACCATAACATAGTAATTAACATCCTACGTTCTCAGACCTTAGGCCAAGGTCACAGGTCACTGACTCAACCAACCTACACAATGTTTACCTGCGGTATCATCATAAAGGTATGCAGCCATATTTGCTTAAAATTATGCCGAAAAAAGTTTATCAATCCACATTACTTGATATTGCTATAAACAATGAAGGTAGTTAATACAAATATCCAGTAAATTGATATTAGTTGTTTATCATGTAAAATAAATATTTGCAAAGTGCAAAACAAAATTTCAATTACTAAATATGAATATTTAGCAATTGAAATTTCGTTGTCTAACTAAATTTAAAATGACTAGTCATTTTTATTAGTTCAGGGAAAAGTTAAATGTGAAATTAATCTTGTCATGTTCAACTTTTTGTGGTTATAGTTTGAAGTCCTCTTTTATAGCTATAAAATGAAACATAAAACCTAAATATTTATTTAGCTAGTAAGTATGAACATTGGTTTAAAAGTACAATCAAGAGTTTAATTGTAGTTTGTATCATATCCCTTCCATTTAACACCTCTTGATCATTAGTATCAGTCATTTCTCAAACTCACAAAATATATCATAAATATTAAGATTAAAGATCACAGGAGTGGTTGCATTATGTCTAATCCAAATCTAATATATTCCCATTTAATAGATTAAATGTATTTATACTCTGTTCTAATTTAAAGTGACATACATGTAAACAAAGCTTATATCTTGTTTTTTCTTTAATAAGGGGGCTATAATGCCTCCAATTATAGTGAAGAAAAACAATGACACATTATGTTGGTCAAGTTTAAATTTTTTGTTTAGATTTATCACATTGAATCAGAACAGAGTACCTATACCATTGGATGATGCAAATTAGATCTAGTCTAGCAGCCCAAACTAGTATAGAAATATATAGCTACTCCTAATAAGAGTTGTTGTATCAGATTGTTAGGTTATGTAGCTCACCTCAAACACGCCCAGACAGCGGCCGAGCTTGCCCACGACGCCCGCCTCCTCCAGCACCTCCCGCATGGCGGTCACCGATGGCTCTTCCTCAGGCTCCACGCCGCCGCCCGGCACGATCCAGTTGTCCGGCCGCCGAGACGACGTCACCAGCAGCACCTGGACAACGGTAAGCCGTCAGCAACACGGCAACATTGCAACAGCAACATCACACCCCCGGCAACACGACTCTCACCTCTGTCTCCGCGTCCGACCTCACGCATATACAAGCCGCGCGCCGCCTGAAACCCTCGTCGTCGTATATCCGTATGGAATTCGGCTTCTCCTTAACCATCTTGAGAAAACACGTAAACACGGAACAAAACAGACGATCACAAACAAAAAGCAGACATCAAATGGAAAGAAAATAATAAACTGAACGAAATTGTTAATGATCAACAAACGCCATAGCCGAAGTACCCTAAGATAAACGTATCCATTTTCGACTTATTTACGAGTTACACAATGTACATATAAAACGAAACTAAAATAACAATAACACTACGATTAGAGCAATATTTCAGCTATAACTAGCTTTTGATTGCGAATTTCAAGCCCATGTTGAATGGTGCCTGACGTTTTCTTTGGGAAAATCGAAATAGGTTTTGGAAAGCAAATTACGACGAGTCGTTTAACAGCTGACAGCCGGAAACTGACATGTAAAAATCGCCATAGAATTGACAGACGATATAATAAAAAAAAACAAATGGATTTTATTCTAATTCTTGTTAAAACCACTTAAAAACATACAAATACTTTTGTAAAATATTATGTTATGTAATAAAAATATCAGAAATAATTATAATAATAATATAAAAATATGAATTATTTTTTTAATATTAACTGAAAATTGTAAATAACTTACGGTTTATATGACGAACGCCAGTCAAAAGAAATATAGTCACGTATTTTCACCGTAGACTGTAATATTTCATAAACAGTGTACAATCATTAATAATTAATTTAACGCATCCGTGGTCTAGTGGTTCAGAGCATCGCTCTCGACCCGGAGGACCCACGACGGGTTCGATTCCCGCGTTGGAACAACAATGTTATTTCCAAGTTTGGTTAGGACAATGCAGGCTGATCACCTGATTGTCTGATAAGAAAGATGATCGATGCGTCGGATGGGCATGCAAAAAGTCGGTCCTACGCCTGAGCCATTACGTAACTTCTGTGCCTTTAAAAAAAGTCAAAATTATGACATATTAACTTTTTAAATCGTTTTTTAAAAAGATTTAACGTCACAATGACAGTTGATGTCGACGGTCGGGAAAGCCACAGAAGTTACGTAATGGCCCTGCTCTTACATTAAGTAAATGACGGCATAGATGATTTCGTTGAAACCAGGCCGGTTTCTACCAAATCGGCTACCAACACTGAAATATGTGATATGAAGCTATCATTAATAATTATTCCAAAGGTAAAAATATTATTATACGATCATTGCTTTAAACATGGCCGTGTAAGGTGTCTCTAAATTATGACTAGAAAACATAGCATTTGTCAGAATCCTTTCCATAATCCTTTAAAAAAAGTTGCCAATTTGCTTGACAGATAAGACAGTTATTTTAAATTCCAAAGTTTTCTTGTAGGTTTACCGTTTATTTTTTTCAGGTCAAAATGGGTAAGTTACTATTTAGATTTAATTTTAATTTAATATTAAAACAGTCAGAAGTTAAACTTATAAAACATTGATTAATAACCGGACATGTTGTATAAGTAGCTGTAAAATAATAGATTTAAAATTATTATGAGGACAAACAATTATGGTGTTTTTGTTTTTAGACAAGAGTTTCGACTTCGGTAAGTTGTTGCAGTTGCACGAGAAGAAGCACAAAAGTAAACCTGTCCAATTCAACAGCGTAGCAGTTGGGGTATGCATACTAATAAACACTTTGTTACTGTTTATGTAAGTTTATCTATAAACAATCAACATTTTAAAGTACCTTTATGTATTTGTAGGTAAAATTAAGATTGGATAAACGGAACAACAAGAGAAGAAGCAGTCGTCTTACTATTTTTGACAAGATAAGAAATATCTCTAAATGTGATAGTCCAGTTCCAGCAAAACCGGATCCAAAAACAAAACTGGAGCACAGGTTGAAACAATTACAAGTATGGAAACAAGAAAAGGAAAAGAAGAAAATGGAGGCCGCACTAAACAAGAAGAAGCCCTTTGTAGCTGGAGTTGCACACAATTCAATGAAGTTTGTACCCCCTCCACCTGCCAAACCCATGCCAAGTACTTCTGGAAGAATAACACGGTCTCAGACTACTAAGCAAAATAATGTAAAGACTAAAACACCCCTGAACGCAAAACCCAATAAGTCGTTTGCACCCAAAAATGCTACATTTAACCCAACTTTGAACATTGTCAAGTTACCTCTAAAAATCACCAGTGATGAAGTCAAAAAAGCTTCAAAAAAAACTTTAGGCTTAAAAACTGACATAAAAACAAAACCGAAAACTTTAAAATCTGACTTCAGTAAAAGCAATACAAATAAGGCACAAAATAAAGCATTGACTTCTGAATCATCCAGCAGCATAGACTCATCATTACCAGTTGCTTCAAATACTAGAACTCTAAGGAAACGTGAGCCTGTACAGACCAAAAAAGTGAATCATACACAGCTAACTTCGGAATCATCTAGTAGCTTTAGTTCATCAACATCACCACCACTAAACACAAGACAGACCAGGAAATTAAATGGACATGTTAAAAACAAAGCTCAAAGCTCGACTTCTGACACCTCTAGTAGTGATGACACAAACGTCAAACAAATCAAAACTCATACTCCTAGAAAATCATTAACTAACTCATCTAGTGATGAGGCAAATAGTAAACAAATCAAAACTCATACTCCTAGAAAATCATTAACAAACTCTTCTAGTGATGAGGTGAACATCAAACAAATCAAGGCTCATACACCTCGTAAATCACTATCAAATAAATGCACTCCGATCAAGCCAATACCAAAAAGTGAGTCGAGTTCAGAGGAGAAGCTACGATCGCCAAAGCAAGTGGAGGTGCTTATGACTCCAGAACAGATTATTGAGGTTGTGCAAAAGTTGCCAAGTCCATGTGTCACCATGTCCAGAGGTAAAGCTAATGCCAGGAAAGAGATGAAACAGAAAATAGATGAAGGCTTATTAGATGATGATGTATGTGAAATGGACAGTCTGGACCATTTCAAGCAGCAGTTGGACTCTGAGATTAAGCGAATGACGGAAATGTGCAATACGTGGGAAAAAATATCAGAGCAGGTTCTGTTACCAGAAACAGTGCAGGTTGGTTTATCTTTTTATTGTAGGTTTATATACGCCAATTATATAGTTGTTGATACAGAGAATATTTTAATAATACACTGTTAATACATCTTTATATTTATTATAATTAAAATTATGATGATGCCTACACTACTAGTTTCTGTATCTATTTAATTATTTTTGACAATTTACATCTTATCCTGGTAGATGTAAACTTTTGCAGCCTGAGAAATTAATCAAATATGAATACTGCCCTGCCAATCAATAAAGCAGTAAGTCAAAAAACGCGGTTTTGACAAAATGACACTTAACAGTTAATCAATAGGTGCCATATTCCCAAAACCGCCTTTTCTGACTTACTGCTCTATTTATTACCAGGGCAGAATACACTATGGCACTTTTTTTAATGTTGTGTGCTCAACAAAAAACAATTCATTCTTTAATCATTCATTTTTCAGGAGGCAGTCCTTGGTGCGGTGGGTCAGGCCCGACTCCTCATGACGAAGAAGCTGCAGCAGTTTGCCTCGCTGCTCGCACGGGCTGAGTGCCCAGAACCTGGCACTGCCCTAGTCACACCAACGGACCTGCATGGGTTCTGGGATATGGTGTTCATGCAGGTAATGTCATTTAGATTTTTTAAAAGCTTGTTAATTACAAGGAAGCAAAGTAATATAAAAAGATAATTTTGATAGATTATTGTGTTACACATATCCTATGTATTTTAATATGGTAAGACAGCTTTTTATTATTTTTGCAATCTAAGTGCCTAAGCACATGCATTTAAACGCGCAAAAAAAACGCGCGTATAAAAACTATGAAGCATTTGTCATCCTTATTGCTTTCAAATGCAACAGTTTACTGTCTAAAAATTCATATTGAATGCTCTTAGGGCAAGTAGTATCTTGTGTTGCGTCGTGTCAAGATTGATTGATAAAATTTTTGTAATATTTGATTTAATCTAAATACTTGTGTGTCTTTTTTAAATCCTATTATTGAACCAAGGAGCCATTTTTAGTGATCAGAAAAGTTCCAGCCTTGCGAAACGAATGTTCTCATAATTTCAATTGTCCACGTCAGGTGGAGAACATAGACATGCGCTTCAAGAAGCTGGAGGAGATGCGCGCGCGCAACTGGGCGGACGAGCCGCCGCCGCCGCGCGCCGCCCGCCGCGCCGACCCCGCCCGCCCCGCGCGCGCCGCCGCCCCCCGCGCCGGCGCAGCGGCTAGCCGGATCAAGGATCTTATAGCGGGTATAATATACATTACATAACAGTTAGTTGTCGTTTCACCCCAATGCTGGACTGTGGACATAAGCCTACTACAAAGTGTTTCATGGTAGTTGAAATCAGCGATGTTACGGATATGAAATTTAGAATACGGATATAGGAATGATTATTATACTGGATACAGATATGATTATTTTTCAGATTATATAATAGTTTCGGATAATGAATCATAATAGTTGTTGCATTTATAAATTTGTATTTTTTATTAGATTTTTAACTCATGAGAATCGTAACAAATTACATACACAAAAGTGTATTGTTCCATATCCTTACTTGAAAAAAAATTAAACATTGTTTCGAATCTATTATTATCCATATTTCCAGCCAAACGCAAAGAGAAGAAGCAAGCCGAGGCTACTACGGGTGCTGATAAGCTGGCTGACGCCGGCGATGACACCAAGACGTTTGACGCGGGCTTCTTCAGCGTGCGGTCCCCGGTGCGCAGCCCCCGCGCGCCCGCCACTCCGCGCCGCTCGCTGCTGCATCATGTGCTGTCCAGTGAGGCCAAGAAAGCCTCCGCATCTAAGGTAATATTAATCCTCAGTGGACAGAAAGGACAGAACAGAAAAGTCATTATTCTTTTTACGTTGTTTTTTCGCTTTTAAAATACCATTCACATTATAAAAGTACATAACATATGAGGTTCCATATTTTTTAATGTTTTTCACATTAAATTTGACGAGTATCTGTAAGAAAGAATGTTTTATGATTTTTACAATATTATGTTGTTTCATCTCATCACAATGTGCTCTGATCGCAATTTGTATCTTAATACTCTTTTTTGACATTCTTTGAACCGATTGAACCAGATTGCACACCTGTTGAAATCAGAAAAAATCTTTGTTAGTGGATGGATTAAAGAAATGTATGTACAACAATTTCTCAAGTTTCTGTCCTTAGTTGGGTTTGGTCTTTACGTTGATTCATCACCCTTCTGTTTAGGTACCCATGTTTTTTGCATAATATCTGATGGACTTGTTACCACTAAATTAACGAATAGTTTTCATAATTCTCTACTTACACTTGTTCATGTAGATTTTGTGACATCATACCTTCTTCATCCTGAAACACATTCCATGGTTACACTTGGTGTCACACTAACCAAACTATTTTGGTAACCTTTCAATATTAAAACACAAGTTTAAATATTAGAAGGTTCTAATGTTAATGTTTTTTCTACAGAACAATGCTTCGTACGCGATGTTGCGCGCGTCGTCTATTAGCAAGAATGTGGATAGTGAGGACACTATGTTTACTGTAAGTACAACAAATAGAGCTTAACTTACATTAAAATAAGTTTTTAATATTTTAATATAATCTATTTTAAATTAAATTACTGACCATTAAACTCTGCCTTTCAGCCGAATGGCTTAAATTACACTGAAATTGCAGTCGGCGTCCTCGCGACCTCGCGGGACTTTTCTAGTTTCCCAAGCGATTATACTATGTATTACAATAATGATTATAAAGTTTAAAAACACATTACAATCGAACTGGTCGCCGCTGCGCCGCGCGCCGCTTCTGTTTCGGTTTGCTTTGCCATTTGCCAATATGTTAAAGTCATAATGATGAATCAATATAAAATTAGCAATTGATATTGCAGGCTAATCTACCATTGACACCAGTAAACCTCTTTGCCACGCCAGCGCGGAGCATCCTAAAGTCTGTCAGCAATAAATCAACGAGAAAGTCTGGAAAGAAATCCATCAAAATGGTTCTATTTAATAACTCAGATGGGGATGTACAAAACGTGTCCGATACAGAGAAACTAAATGGACATAGTGTAGAGGCTGTCACGGAGAGAAATGAACAAGAGAACAGACTATCGTTGGACATAGAGAAAGTTACTGACAGTAAACGCAAGTCGAAACTAATTAGGCAGGATGCTCTCGATGACCGTAGTCCAGTCATGACCAGGAGTAGGAGGAAGAGTGTACAGACACCATCAGAAGATAAGACTGAGAAAACCCCAAGGCGTGCCAGGCGAAAACATGCCTTACAAGAAATTGAAGTTAATGTTGTTGAAGATCAAGTAAAAACCCCAAAGAGATCGTCAAGACGGAAGAGCTCGATAAAAGAATGACAGGAGTTTTGTTCAGTAAAATAGAATTAGTGATTATTTTAATACATGCCTGCTACAGATTGGTAAACAGGTATTTGTAGAAGAATAAGCTTAATGCTTTAGCATTGCACATTGTTTTTAATGTTAGGTACATTATTGAGTAGAGAAAGAATGAATATTGTACAATGCAACATTAAAATATTTTTGATACTTGAAATTTTTTAGAAAGTAGTTCTAAAAACAACATTTTATGTTAAGTGTATTTTTTTTCGTAAATATTAAAAAATTAAATTCAGAATTACAGTTAGACAACAATATTATGTGCCATACTCACAATACTCTACAAGACTATGATACAATTAATGATAATTTAGGATTCTGATTTCAGGATTATTATAATAAATCAAAAGTTTCATCAATATTTCTAATGATTACTTTTGCTTAGTTTGTTACTTTTGATGTATGTGCAGTTATTTATAGTTTATCTTCATACTGTTATTGAATTTTTAACCTGTCAGTAGTAAAATTTAACTTACAGTTGAGACTACGTGTATTTGCCCAGGAGTGATATTTAGCTAGGATTTTATAGCATATTTGTATAATTATAATCCCTACATTTTTATTATAAGGGTTTGCGTAGAACCATCTTTGTATGTTAGTTTATAATAGAACTACATCAGTAAGTGATTTAAAAGTCTCTGTGTGTGTCCTATGTTTTGAAAAGCTTTGTATACACTAGGCAACATTTGCCGCGCAATATGTTGCCCAACATATTGAAAGGTAGCGCGGAACTTTGTTTAACTACGTTGTATAACAATGCAAAAATTACTAACCTTGTTACGTCACGTTTTGCGCGTCAATTGATGTCCAGTGAATATGTACCTATCTTAATTATTATGATAATATAATGTTACATTTTAAATTGAATAAACATATGAAACGTGAAGATCTTTGATTAATGTTTTAAGGGGTGTAAGGGTAAATAACGTGACACGCCCATTCAATACGGGTAATAATTCTATGGCTGTGTGACGTAATTTCTGCGCATCGCATCTGTCGCATCGCGGATTTGTGTACAAGCCTCGGTCTCGAATTTTGCGGGCAGCGGCGCCGCTGTTTTCGAGAACCGGTCCATTTGACTTTAAGCAAAAGATCCTGCCGCTCCCGCGCCGCCGCCGCCTCTCCTGCCCCGCTGCCCGCAAAATTCGAGGCTCAGGCCTTAAAAGGCGTATACAAAGGAGTACCTACCTACTTCGTAATCCAATCTGTTTAAAAGTGTCCATTCGGGGAACTGCTAAAATCAATTACAGTTTTTTTTCAAAAAAATCTTTGAATATTCCCAATTCATGGTGCGAAATCTCCAATAGGTATTTACTTAAAATAAAACTTATTTTATTTATTTATTTATTTATTTAACAATTTATTGTGCACATAAACGATAAACAGATTACATATAAAGAAAAACGACACAAAGGACTACTTATCTCTAAAAGAAATTTCTTCCAGCAGTCCCATAGAGAGAAATTACATGAGAGATATCAGGCAGGGCGTGCACAATTGCAGCTATGTAATAACGTA
Organism: Celastrina argiolus; assembly: GCA_905187575.2. NCBI lineage: Eukaryota > Metazoa > Arthropoda > Insecta > Lepidoptera > Lycaenidae > Celastrina > Celastrina argiolus. Next base: position 17,428,139 of record LR994591.1, on the reverse strand, counting down.
GTATTCTTATACGTAAATAATAATAATAATAATAAAAAAAATATATATAATATATATATATATATATATATATACTATACTATACTATACCATACCTACTATACTATACTATACTATAATATTCTATATTATACTATACTATACTATACTCTATTATGATAAATAATACAAAATAATACAAACTTTTACTTTACTTTACATAGCATTTTATATTAAAAACCATGTTTTCTATTCTATACATTAAAAAAAACACTGATTTGATTGTCATATTTGACAGCTGTCAATAGTTAACTGTTGTCAGTTGTCATTTGATAAAAATTGAAAAATTTAAAATTTATTTCATATCAAAATGAAGTTCATAAAATAAAACTAATAACTTATCTCCAAACTAAACGTACAAAATATTTTAAATTTAAAAGTCCTTGAAACAAAGTGCCTACCAACCTACCTACCAAGTTCAAAATGTCTTTAGAACAAACTGCTTGCGATGGTAAGTTTTATCTTCTGATTGTAGAAGTATTTTTAATCCCTTGTTGTGTAGTATTTTTTTAATAATCAATATTATGTGTATAATAATTTGTGAATTTTGAAAACACTCGTTTTTTTACTTGAAAAAGTAGAAAACCGTGCATAAGTTTGGTGCCCTTTATGTTTGTATTGGAGGTTGGTTATATTTTAACTTAACTTCATTTTTATGTGTACTTACAGATTTGAAGGCTTTTGAAAGGCGGCTTACGGAAGTCATAGCTTGCTTACAGCCGGCTACTATGAGATGGAGAAGTATGTTAATTTTTGTATTGATTGCAAAGGAATTTTAATATTTTAAATAATATGGACAAAATGAGTCATAATATAATAAGTACTTAGTTGGTACAGTGAAAAATAATGCTTTGTTGACATTTTAAGCATTGATTATTCTTTTCAGTTCTTCTAGCAGTTGTGTCGGTATGTACCGCTATAGCTGCTTGGCACTGGCTAACTGACCCTCTGACACCAGTTATATCTCTGACACAGTCACTGTGGAATCACCCTTTCTTTGCATTCACATCAACATTTTTGGGTATGTTTAAGTTAGCCGTAAAAAGATTTAATCAGAGTTGGCTTCAATTTAATAAGTTTTAATGTTAATGATTTTATTAAAATGATTACAAAATGTGGTAATTTTGATAATGGAGCTTAAGTACATTTGCATTCTTTTATAAATTTGTTTGTATTTAATTTACACAATTTATAATTTTCCTATTGTTACTGTAAGCAACTTTTCTTTTTCAGTGCTATTGTTCATGATGGGTGTGCACAGGAAAGTTATAGCGCCGAGTATCATAACGGCGCGCACACGCTCAGTCCTCAACGATTTTAATATGTCCTGTGACGAGACTGGTAAACTTATTTTAAAGCCTAGACCAGCAAATACGTAAATTGTTTTTTAATTTTTTTTGTGTAAATATTATTTAAGCTTTTAGAAAGTAGGTAAACGATTTTGATTAAAGGAACAAAAATAAAACTTTATTCAAGAGATTTGAAGTTTTATTATTAATAACTTTGGTTTTTATTATATACAATAAATAAATGAATTCTAACATACTAAACGCAATTGACAAAGAATAGACAAGATTCAGAAAGATATCTACAAACTTATTTGGTTGACTTTTAAGTTGCGATTGTGCTTATGTATATAATTTTAGTAAACACAAATATCTAGTACAGTATGAAATAGCCGTTTACGAAAATCAATGGGTAGATTAAGGAATGTAGAATTATGTGATCACTGGCTTTAAATATATTGTTTTAGAAAATAACTGGACCAATAATCATTTAAAAGCTGCTTAAACATAATTTCAAACTGCACAAGCTGTGTAGCAATACATATAACAGAAATACAGATATATAAACAGACAAATTTAACAAAGTGTAAAGTATTGTAGTGTATTCAACTGTTACGGGACATTGTTAAATAGTAAAAAAGGTAATAGGCATTATGACTTACTCTTGTATTTAAACATTTTTATGATAGACAAAGTACAAATTTTAACTTGAAAAGATATATTGTGTAATCTTTACTTTTCAACATTTTCATACTATTCATAATTAAACAAATCTTAATTTATCTAGGCCCACTTGCACCAGTCTAGTTTTAATAAAAACCCCAGAGTTAGCACCTTAATATAAAGGAGAATTATAAGCCAACTCTAACTTTAAACCTAGACTAGATCAAGTGGGCTAAAGTAACAAATATAAAATGTGGGCAGTGTTTTCATAAATTTTATTCCAACATTAAAAATGTATAAAATCGTTTGTAAACAATAATCTTACAATAAAGATACTGTGCTATCTGTGCAAGATACATTTCACTAGAAGCATGTTACCTACAATATATGAACGTAGCAAGGAAAGTTATACACTAATTGAAAATGAATACATTGGTGGCAAAAGCTTTTATGAAGTTCTAGCCTGTTGGGGATGAGGCTACTTCCATCAGTCATGAGCTAGGATGCATTGCGAGTTATGTGTTTTTCAAGAACCCATGTAATGGTTTTCCTAAGCGAGGCTTGGTAATCAATTCTACTGGTTCTTGAAAAACATTCCTTGCAACACATCTCCGCTTATTACTAGTGGAAAAGCAGCCTTAGTGAAGCCGATGGGAATGGAGTTATAGGTACCCACGCCACTTGTATATAGATTGTTGACATATACAAGGTGTAAAACAAATGAGTGATAATACTTTAGGGTGTGTATGTTGTGCCTCCTAGTATACAGTGAAAGTACCAGCGCCGAAAGACTTACTGTTGACTTTCAGATTTCTATGAGAATTGCCTCAACATCATAAATTTGCCCATACAATAAGTGAAAAAAAAAGTACCTTTTTCAACGCTGGTACTTTCACAAACTACGGGACCCATACCCACCCTAAAGTATTATCATTCATTAATTTAATACCCTGTAGACTGTACTATCAAAGAGAGATCAAGAAGAACTGTGGTAAAGTAACACAATACAACTGCTTGCTTTTGTTCATAACAATTTTCTATAACTACAACATATTTGTGCTAGTGTTGAATACTAAACATGACTATCATAAGTAGATTTAACTTAAAATTCTAGTAAATATCATGCTATCTTTATTCCTTTGTACATACTCTACCAACACAGTCTTATTTTGCATACTGGGCGAATTTTTATTCTGCTGCGCAAGAGACAGGGCATGTTAGGTATCAAAATAACCTATTGTTAAGTAAGTTAATGCTTTTATTTAACTTGCTTACTCTAACCTCTATTTCAACATTTATTTTCTCTGATACCTTTTTAAATGAAACAGTCTGAAATTATCCAGTATATGGGAGCTGAAAACATTTAGGTATTAAAACATTAACAAGGAGCAATATCTCCTACTAAACACTCCTTCTCGCTTGCACATATTATGCTACTAGAAGAAATAAACTATGTCGGCAGACAGTACAAGGTAACATTGCCTCAAAAATATCTTATCCGTTACCAAAATGTTAATCTATTAAATATTGCGCTTACACTTAATTTAGCCTCAAATATTCAGCAAAAATAAGCATCTTTGACACCATCTAGTACATAGCTATACTACAACATCTAACCATTCACATAAGCTACAAGGAACCAACTGTAGTTTGCAGTAGTACTGAAATATTGATTAAAGGAAGACTTATTTTAAGGATACTTTTGTGCTTCTCAGGGTTCTGCATTAGGACTGACGCTGTTAGTAGGACTCTACTGTCTGTTTGTGAGGCTGTCTGTCACCATGTCTGTGACTTATAAACAATGACATAGTCTAAATTTTAGACTCTTAAATCTAGATGTCATGATTAACAAGACGCAGCCATGTTGCAATTTTACAGCTGATATACTATTGTGGCTATGACATCAAATACTGAAAATAAAATAACATTTCTTAAGGACAGCGCATGATTTTTTAAGCAGCTTTCTACAGAACCCTTCGTGCGGAGTCCGGCTCGCATTTGGCCGGTATTGAAGATGACAGTAGAATGTAGTTTCACCGAGTTGCTTGGTGCAATTAACTTAAATTGCTTCTCTATTCTAATTTTATTAGAAATTACTAAAGCAGTATATTGTGCAAGGTTCCACAAGTTTCTATTTTCTAAATAATATTTATGTATAATTTTAACAAATATGCCTGCGCAAACATGATTCAATTAAAAAGAATTATCATATAAAAAAAAAACTGCATGCTTTCAATATTTTAAATTTAAATGCATCGTTGAGCTGATTACTTATTTTTTACAGTAAAAAACTTATTTTAATTGTTTTTAGTTAAAAGTAGTTTGTAAAATCACCTCGGCAGTGGGTATAATTTAGTTATCAAAGGCATTTTTTGTATCTTCCCGTTATCAGGTTAAATTTATTTTATATTATGTAATTTTTCTTTATGAATTTGGTTACTTATTCAGTCTTCTGGATGTGAGAAGTAACATTAAAATCCTTTAACTTAAATAAAATTTACAAGCTAAATAAAGTAGACTCGACAATTGTTAATAATTTGTTCCAATATGAATGTGACTTAGTATATCCTAAATTTTACAGATTAATAAAATAGAGCTGGGGGTTGATGGACGAATAGGAGTCAGGAGATAATTAAGTACGAGCACAGGACTATTGTAGGTCGCTGGTAAAACCCCTAATATAAAGACGTTAGTCTCTCGTTTCTCAACTCACTGCTGAGTGCTGCAGGCTTACTCCCGAGTCCCGACACAATCTCAAAGGCTTTAGGTGTTTTATTTGATGGATTACTTTGAAACTAACCAGGAAAAAGAAAATCGTTAGATCGTAAATTTGTACTGCCAACTATATTAATGGACTGAGAAATTTATTCGCACGTCGGCACGATCGAATCTGGGACCATACTCTCCAAACTGATTTGATTTTGATTCAGATTCGATAGTGCCGAGTACTTCCGAATGACAATTTATTCGGAAGCACGTTTGTTTATTATCATTCTCAGTCGATTTATATGGTCGGGAGCACAAAAAGTTACGATCTAACGATATTCTTTGTCCTGGTTAGTTTCAAAGTAATTAATGAAATAAAACAACAGAAGCCGTTGAGATCGAACTGATTCGATTCTCAATTGTGTTGGGTGTAAGATTGCAGGATCAAAATCGAATCAGTTTGGAGAGTAAGGCCTCTGTCTTCTGAGGATTACCCTTATTCATACGCTGCCTCTGTCACACCTTGGCGAAATAACAAGGACAGTTTAGTGACACGAGCGCCACTTAATTTAGTTTACGTTAGACGTATCGACGTATAATATCTTCTTTTACCTTAAAACCATATTTTTCCTACGTTCAGGGCAGTCTGTCCAGACACTGGCCAAGATCACATTATTTTAGGAATATTATTTTGATAGATTCCTTGCTATTATGACGCCGTCTACAATACTCCTGTTTATGTACTTATGGACGTCCTTATTCGACGGTCAACACTGGCCCTATAAAGTTTAAATATAGATTAGTTAATACTTATTTGACATTTTATATCGGCCAACGCCCAATCTTTCATCTGTAGCCAACTTCACAGTAAATTTGGCGGGCAGTTATAAAAAACATGCAAACGACCGACATGAATAACTTAGTTTAGGTATATAATTTCACTGGGTAGTTAAAATACTTGATCTATTTTATATATTTAAAAAGTTTCAAGGCATTTCTTAGTATATTACTATTATTACTGTTTCGTTAAATGGCGGCCATACCTCACAGTATTGATACAGCCTAAGCCTCGCACTCTTGTAGGGTAGGGGATTGTTCTCATCTAGGTAGCTTTAGAAGCGTAAAATGAAACGATTTGTGACAACCTATAGGTATGGTAAAATATGTGCGATAAAATTTATAAATAATTACATAATATATTACAACGTTAATTATACAAATATTTTTATAGTGCATGAAGTTATGAACAAATCACGTGGCTAGTCTGAAGTTAGCTGTGTTTTCCGCACTTGACGTTTCAGGAAGTTTCTGTCAGTTATGCGACTTGCGACTAACTTCAGACTATACTTGGCGTGTAACGAAGAAGATAAAATTTACTACTTATAGATTATATAACCTAACATATATGCAGTTTTGACTAAGCCACAATATTCAAAGTATCACACGAAAATGGTTATAATTTAAAAAATTAATTTAACAGTGCTTATTACTATTTTAACAATCGTCTTGTAAAGGTATTTTATACAAGAGGCACAATTTAACAAATAAGTTCTTGTGATTTGCATCTAACTCCAATGTGCCATCTTGCTCAAACACAAACCTTTACATGACGAATGTTACAGTAGATCAAATGACACGTAGTAGTAAATGATTAGACGAAATAATTCTGAGTATATAACATGACAAAAATGATCAAAACGTGGACGTAGCAACACATCTATAGATAATATAAGTAGATGAAGCATCACATACATATAGATGAAACAACACATCCATAGATATTATAGATAAGGCATCACATCTATAGATATAGATGAAACAACACATCCATAGATATTATAGATGAGGCATCACATCTATAGATATAGATGAAACAACACATCCATAGATATTATAGATGAGGCGATACATCCATAGATATAGATGAAGCGAAACATCCATAGATAATATAGACGTGGCAACACATCCATAGATATTATAGATGATGCACCACATCTATAGATATAGATGAATCAACACATCCATAGATGAAGCAAAGTAAACGCGAGCAATCCCCATCTATTCCCCACAGCAACACGCAAGGCTGGAGTGGTGTCCTCACGCCGCTAGCAGGGTCCTGATATTCTTCGGCGTGGACTGGCTGTTCAGGTGTTTGGTGGTGTACCTGAGGGCGTTCAGGAGCGACTCAGCCTGCGGTGGGGGTTGCTGCTGGAGGAACTTGACGCAGCCCTTCACGTCAACGGAGGATGAGCGGCAGAAAGCGCCGGAGGGATGGACCCAGTCGTAGAGTATTATGAGGCCCACCATCACGCGCAGGACCAGCAGCGACGTCTCCTCGCGGCTGAACTGCGCCACCAGTTTCCTGGAAAATGTGAAGTTTCCTTTGAGTCATATTCCATGATGACTACGCGTCAGAAGTAGCGGGAAACATCTAGGCCCGTAGAAATAAAACAATCTTAATCGCAACCTCTTCTTGAGAACCTATTTGACAGATAAAACAATCGTTTTGTTTCACTTTTAGAAGTGAAACAAAACGATTGTTTTATCTGTCATTTTTTTTCTTTCGAATCGTAATATTCATAATGTAGGTTATAGGTATTAAAATAACTATAATCTATATTTTTATAATCTTAATTTTTATGTTTTAAAAAAGGAAAAAAAATAATGTGAAACGAAATCTAATTATTCAAAACGCCTTGAGTCTCACGCCTGACAACTCTTTTCAGCGGTTTGTGCATTACACCACGCTTTCGCTTATCAGACTGTTTAAAATGTTCTTGTGTTTAAAATGTGTGTGCTTATTTTGTTTGTTACTTGTTTTTAAATGTAACGTGGTGTAATGTACAAATGTGTTTATTCAAAACACGTCTATTGTATTGTATTTTATTGTAAATATTTTTTTTATCTGTCAAATAGGTTTTCAAGTAGAGGTTTCGTTTGAGATAGTTTTATTGATACGGGGCTCAGTTTTCTATAGACATAGTTAAAACATAACACAGTTTAAAACGGTGTCAGTACCAAAATAGTGTAACTACTAACGCAGTAACTCGGAGAGTAACTAGTAACTACCTGGCACTTTATGGCTCCATAAAACTGTGTACTGCGCACACACTACCGGTGTGCGATTTGGGACATCACATTTTTCAAATAAATTTTTTACAGTCCTATTTGTTCGACCTAAAACTTTTTATCTCCAGTGTAGTTTGAATGAAAATTATAAGTAGGTAAAGTTACAAGCATTAAGTTGTTGTGTTCATTTTAAGTTATTCGATTTATTTTATTAGGTTGTCTGGAAGAGACTGCTGTAAGCAGTAAGACCGCCTTTTTGTATAGTTCCTATTATTACTTTATGATTGTTGCACGTGTTTTCTTTGTGTGATACGAAAAAAACCGTACGAATTTGCTAATATGAAACCTCCCACACGGATTTCGGCGGCAAGTACGCAGGAGTTATTTTAATGGCTCATAACTTGTTGCCAAAGAAACAAACTCAAAATGTTTCGTTGGAATATCAGTCATGTTGACAGATTATAAAGACAACATCACAAATTTATTTTATTCAGCTTTAATTTTGTCTGTCTATGTCATGTTACGCGCGCAGGACCACATTGACGTGGTTTCAATGCACACAACATGGATGCCTCCACGTCACTCGTACCTATCCTGTGATACAGTTATCGAGAGCGGACTAAGGAAAACAAACAAAGCTCTTAGTAATGCAAGTATTTATAATTATTGAATGATTCTGTAAAACTGAACACACAGGAAAATGTCCTTATTTGGTAATCCTAAGTTATCGCGTCTGCTGTGAGGGTATTTTTAGGTTAATATATAAAGACCTGTCAGTGAAGTAAATAAAGAGTTTCCTACTTACCTACTCAATTTGTAGAAAGAAGGACATTAATACAGCATTAGGTTTGAGTATAACAATATTTTGTGGTCAGTGGAGCCAGGACTTTGCAATGAAAAGGTCAGCGAAATACCTTTGGATGAGATGCCTTCACGATGTAGTGATTGGGTGGTCGGTTCGATCCCAGAGTTTGAACATCAAAAATATTGTTTTCGAGTCCTGTAGGACAAAGCAAGCACACCTGATTGTCCGAGAAGAAACTTGATGATCCATGAGTCGAATCGAATGTACAAATATGCCCTGCGCCTAATCTCTCTCCAGGCGTGTTGTTAAGGAAACGGGGCTTATGTACACTTGGGTACTATAAAATAACTCTTTACAATGAAACCGGTCACCAGGTGGGATATTTTCTATAATCATCCAAGTTCATTTACGTTCCATATGTGTCTAAATAAATATAACGAGTGCGATATCTTTACCTTTTAAATTATTTTTGTTTAAATTTGAAGTATAATAGTTATATTATACGTAATATTATTATAATATAGTCTTAAGTAAATAATATAATGTAAATAATAATATAGTTTTTAAAAATTGTTACTAACACTATGGGCTCCTAGGCCGAAATAAAACATTTTATGTTAATTTACTCATTTTTATTTTTATTTGGGAATACGCGGCGCGATCGAATCTTAATCAAAATGGAATCAGTTTGGAGAGTAAGGCCCAAGATCTCGCCAGGACAAGTGCTAGCTGATTTCACCAAAACGCCGTTTAATCAAATGACGTGGCGTATAATCGACGTCCGTTTCCTTATATGGGGCCAAATACATTCTCGCGATTATGATCTGTATGACGAGTGCACGGGAAGCGATAATCACTTGAATGTGTCAAGTGCCAAAACGGCGTTCCTAAATCGGCATTGAAAGTGACAATGGGTGCGTGGTGTGAATAACTAACCATTGATATGAGCTGATACTTTATATCATAGAATAGAACATCTTTATTTGCAAAAATATGGTACACTTAGATGGTACACAAACTTTGATTATTTCATCTATTTTGTCGTGACACCATGGTATAAAGAAATGTAAAATAGGTATTTGCAATTCTATAGCTGTCATGCAACTCTTCTATAAAACCGATAGAGACAACTACAGCTTGAACTGAAATTAGAAGCATGAACCATTAAAAGCATGAGAAATCGATTAGGATACCTCTGTTTCATCTCCAAAACATAATCGATTTAGGTTCTTTTTTCATTCTAAATAAAAAAAGGCTTGAGCAATGTTCGTATGTTTTGATTTTATCATAAAACATACTCCAGTTTGTTTCCTGGATGTTTATATACAGCCGAAAATCTGACCACATTGTTTAGGTTTTTAAACGTCCATATTTCTTTTAATAATTAATTTATGTCAAAAATAAAAATAAAATTTAAAAGTGCTGCTCTTACTCGAAAGTTCCATTTCAGAAATTAAAAATGTAGTCACAGATAACAGAGGGGATTCGGGACAAATGGCAGGCAGGCATCATGGAGGAGCAATAATTTAGAACGCGAGGTCCACTGGGAGTGTGGTTACAACAGGTACAACACATACAACACAGCTGATTTAGTAGGAATTCAAATATAAATTTAAAAAAGGAAACGTCAGTATTGTGTCAAGCAGTGCCAGTGCGCAAACTGACGATAATTAATTATAGATGAAAAGCACCCTATTACCGCTATTACGTCAGATTCCAAACAAAAAAAAAAAACAAAATCGGTTCATCTGTTTAGGAGCCATGACGCCACCGACGCAGATCAAAGTATAAACACCTTGTGTTTTCGTCGGGGGTTAAATACGACGCCACGGACAGACAGACAGACAGACACGTCAAACTTATAATTTTGTATCAAGGGTTAAACGGCCGTATACTGAAACATAGCAGGTTAGGATGCTACTTATTCAGTGACTGGCACTGTCACGGCGTTGTAGAATGAAAACATGCAACTTCTGCTTGTTTTTCATAACTCATAAGGCAGATTTCACGTTTATACACTTTGGAATTGGCAACTTACTAAGGAGCCATTAATAAAGAAGAAGAACTTAAACGCCACTTAATTTAACTTCGTTAGTTTCAGTGTTCCGTCAATTACATTAAATCGTCCCATTGGAGTGTACCCCAGTCCATTAGGGACCTTGTTTTATGCAAATAATTATAATTAATTGTTCATTAAAACGAAAAGCGATCAATCACAGCCGTTAGGGGTTATCAGACCGTTTAATATGCCAACGACATTGCGTGTGGCGACTGTTTATAACAGCAAACTAAATGCAGGCAGTTCTTGGCCCATATATCCGAGCTGCCTGTTTTTTCCCAGTCGAATCGACCTAAATTCCCGTTCTTTGTTGAAAATACCGCATTTTAAAGCGCTAGGAATTTATTAGCGCCAATTTGAATTGCGTGACGTTGTGAATTTTCGTACCGCTTTTTAAGGGGCTACTGAGCAGATGGATAGCCTTATGGTGTGCAATTATTGCCACGAAAGGATACCACAGGACAGGTGTCACAAACAGCTTGCAAGCCATTAATGGTTGGGCAGAAGGCGATATCTCACACAGGTTTACTGTAAGATCGTGATACCATGATATGTTTGTTTTTTATTGTCCTGGACATTACCAACTACTTTGCAGCCATTTTTTAACACCGATCTTCATGGTCTTTTTAATCTTGAAAGGTATCATCTGGATTTAACCCACTTAATACTTAACCTCGACAAAACCCTATATCCTGTTTCACGTAAGGCCGCGGTGTAACACGATCCTTTTACAGTCGTTTGAAGGTCCTATTATTTGAATAAGCCATCCATCCATCTTAATAGTTAAATCCTACAGATCCTTATTCGGGTTTCAGTTTTCTGTAAGGCCGCAGTGTGCGATCCTTTTTCACTCGTTCAAAGGTCGTATCATCTAGATATGTCAACACATGATCCGGTTATGGGTCACGTGCAGCCAACCGCAAGCGTATCCTTGATGAGTCGGGCCTCGCCTGCGGAGTGCGGCCTGACCTATTATTGTAAATTGCTGCCTCACATGTGCATCTAGTGTAACAATATAAAGTGTCCTGTTCTTTTCTCATTCATTGAAGTATTCTTTTAAGCTTGGACGGTTTGTAATATATTTTGTACACCGGTTACCCAATCAGGTGGAATATTATTATTTTATTCTTGAACGACTAATAACTGGATATTCCACTATCTAAGACTTATTCTCCTTTTGAGGGAAGCTATAGCCTGAATTAAATAAGGTATTTGGATGAGGGTGTTCTAAAGGTAAGGGGGTAAGTGACGACGATAGGAATGAAGTTCTAGAAACCCACGCCAAGGTGGTGTGATGGCATGGATTTCGATTTCATTCAGTATTGTAGTAATTGAGGCTCTAGATTCCACAGACTTTTATCCCGAAACACTACAAATTCTATGGAATGTTGTTGGAAAAAGCTTTGGAATAAGTATTCAATACTAGTTTTTTTTCAATGCTGGCACATTATTGCTTTGAAGTTTACCCGAATGGAAAATTATACTGTTAGCAATTTTCTCGTTCTAAGAATTACGAGTACCTACTTCAAGATGTTATCGGCCATAAAAGGAAAATAATGAGTCAATTATATAGAGACTAGTGAAAAGAAATATCTTTGTTTGCTTTCCCGCTTAAATACTCATGATGTAAACAACGGCTAGTTATGCAAATGTTAGATATAATTGGATTGGACCACATCATGGACGTGGTCGTGGACAAAAAGGAGTGTTGAAGGAAGGGAACGACTAAATTGACAGTCACAGCTGGGTACTGAGACTGTTCAGCATGACAGGAACGACATATGATTTGAGAGTCAGCCGATGGCATTCTGTAAGAGTTGAAGGTACCGGTTGGAATCCGACGACGCGCAACAGCAGCAGACGACGTGTCGTCGCTACAATACTAGTTCATATGTTTTCTTATAAAATTTCCTCCGTAGACAGCTACAAGAAGCTAACGACAAATGTCATAGAAATACATAGAGACCATTTGTGGCGCGTCGCCTCTACTGATCCCTTTAAACAAAAAAAAATACTTACGGGTTTTCCAACATCCGCAGGCATACTTTGGCCATCGTGCTGAGGGTTTCTGTGGTGTTCTCTAGATCCTGCTGGTTGTCGTTGACGAACTGGCTGGTGGCCTCCGAGAGGACTTTGAGCATAGGTGTGGCTTGGGCGTAGAACAGGGACATCCTGTTGGCCACCTCTGGCCCTATGTGCGGTTCCTCTCCCGTGGGCAGATTTGTGTTGATCACTCCGCTCCGGTTGACCAGGCGACGGTAGTAGCTGAAGTCGTTTTGGATCGCCGGTGTCTTCATCTGAAAGACACAACATTTATATTTCAAAATTCAAGTACGCGTTGTCTGGGTCAATTGCTACTTTTTCTGGGGTTTATAAGCTTGGCAAATTTTTCATAGGAAAACTTATATAGGTATGTCCTTTTTAGGACAATCAAACGCGTAATAAAAAAATCGTTCTGCTGAGAAGTACAAAATTTTGTATCAATTGCCTATCTTAAGGCTCTACGCTGCATTGTAGATTGATTTAATTATAAATATATTTCACTATCTATATTGCTATTATATATCAATTAAATGCTTATCATGTACATATTGTTAATCATACGCCCTCTCGCAAACATTCTCATGTTACATTACAATAATTAAAGTTAATTTGCACAATTTCCTTTAAATAAACTAAGGTTTTTCGACAAATCCTGGATTCATCAATTTATCCAAATCACTGTCCTTTATCACTTTTCAAGGATTTTATTATAAGCTGTAGTGGGAAATAATATGTAACGTTATCAAAAAAATTAGATCTCGGTCAAAGATAGCAATTTGTCAATCACAATTTGCGGAGTGTATCAGTGCTGACTGCTGATTGACAAATTATCTTCCCGTCGCCAAGGTCAACCTTGTTAAATTACTGTATTGCATCAAATGCACAGATATTTTCAAAAGCGGAGGCGTGAGGTCAATAATATACGCTGTCGACGCCTACGAAATACGAACGAAAGGTTAAGCTTGATACCAATTTACTTGTATAGTATTGTATATTGCAAACACTTATTCGGCTACAGCTGCAATATTTTATACAAATAGTGAGTATGAGCATACCGGGAAATGTAGAATCTTCCAGTAATAATGTTACTGCTCGTGAAAGCGAATAAACTTAATAATACTTCTTCCAATTGTTTTGGTCTGATTGCATGAGTTGACATAAACAGTAGAGACCCTTGAAAGTAGACAACAGACACCAGAGACAGGATTGACGATGAAGTCACGTTATACGCAGCACTGACCGCGGCTGAGGGAGTTTTAATCACTAACCGCCACGAAGAAGAACTACAATTTGTATGGCATCAAATAATGGCAATCGGGAATCTTTTAACCCAAACTGCTCAAATCGAAAGGACGATCGATCGTAAGGTGCATTGGCTACATACGTCCGTTTAATTTTAACCAACCCCGTCTATGTCACAACCATATACTAGTTAGTGATGGAATACAATACAATGATTATTGTTTGCTATGAATCCATAGAAAAAAAATAGGCAATATTATTCTACAGACGGCGGTGTCAAAATGGCGAATTTTTACTCTAAAACTGTTCCATAATATGATGTTTAAATATAGTAATTATTGTTTAATTACTATCCTTTATTATTCCGGTGAAAGTGTTGATAAGTGTGCACAATTAGTGAATATGTAAAAATTAAACGTTTAGGTTAAAGGAGAAAGCCCATTTCAGGCCCAGAGCGGACAGCCGTCTTAAGAAGACTTAATTTCTCCAGAAATGTACCATAAAGAGACATGATTTTTGATAACATTCAAATAACCGCCACTATAATCAGTAATGTTCCAATAAAAAAAGGAATTTTATTGAATTATTTGGAACCTAAGTAGAACGTTGAGGTGAAATGTTACCCGATGATAAAACTCTAATCAATCAATCCGAATATCGATTTATAAACAAATAAAATAAACTCATGTAAAATACAAATAACGGGTCACTGTTGGTAATTCTATAAAGAATTAATCAAAAGAAAACATTTATCTTAAAACCAATGTTTACGTTTGTTACTATAAACGCTAAAGATTAATAAAAAGTTAATATTATGTCAATTATTTTTTACGTAATCGATTTATCGATTTCATTTTTTGCAACAAGCGGCAACACTGATGACTGAAATGTCATTTTTCAAACGAATGATTTCGACCGTTCGCTTGTTGTTGCAAGATGCGTTTTGTTTTGTTTTCGATTTTTTTCACCGCAATCTGGCTTTCTCGCCTGAACTTGTTTCGGCTTTTCACGTACGACTTTGGAATTGTTTTACTGGTTTTGTTCTCTCCTTCTACGATTACTTGGCCCTGGATTAAAGGATTACGCTATTTGATTGTGCATACCAAAATGTCTGAAGAACATTGTATATGTTGTGGTAATAATGTTACCGAGAACCGTATTTTAGAGCCCGAAGAATTAAGTGTCATACAGTAGTGGGTTGCACGGCAGCAGGTAATCATAATATTATAATAAAATGTTTCTATTATTTCTTTCATTATGGTTTAATCGTTAAATCTTTTACGGTTGAAAATATTTATCATTAATGTTAATATGTTTTAGGTGTCAGGCGATAATCTTGTTTGCCACAATTGCTGGGTAGCAATAACTGAAAGTCTTGCACTACAACAAGGGCTATCTTATTATATCTTACTATTATAAATTATTTGAAAAGTCGGAAAAGGCCTTGAAAATAAAATAGATAAAAAGTAAAAAAATATATATTTCTACAATAATGGCGGCATTTTAAGTTTTTTTCTCAGATATCTAATACTATTAAGATTTTAGAACACTCATATTTAATGCGATTTTTTGATGTCCACATTGGGCCTGAGACACTATGGAGAGTGGGCTTTCTCCTTTAAAAGGGACGTACTATAGAAGATACCCACACCCAAATAAACCACCATCACCAACTAGGTCGATGATGTTGATGCTTGTTTGTTTATGTACATTAATGCATATGAATGTATAGAATTATTCAAATACCTAACAGAATAGTAATATCTGAGTCATATGACGCGTTCTTTATACAGGTTTTCTGCTGACGACGATTACGTTGGCCCATTAGGTGAATGAATCAGTGACCCAAGGTCAGGATCTCACTTTCCATTGCCACGGGACCTCGACCTTACCTAATGAAGGCTGATCAACCGAAAGTTACATCATGATTGCTGCATTTAGCATGGGTCACAATAAATCATTGAGCCTCTACACACATAATATAAAGTAATAGCATACATTAAAGCGATCTTAATATCTTTCGGAATTCATTGATTTTTATTGTTAAACTAGCTTTGCCCGCGACTTCGTTCGAGTGACTTAAACCGTTTATGCAGCGCACTCAAGTCCCCAAATGTGAATAATTGTCCCCGTTTTTGCAACATTTCTCACTGACGCTTCGCTCCTATTGGTCGCAGCGAAATGTTATATAGCCTTCCTGTATAAATGGACTATCCAACAAAAAAATATGTTTTCAAATCGGACCAGTAGTTCCTGAGATTAGCGCGTTTTAACAAACAAACAAACTCTTCCGTTTTATAAAATAGATTAGCTTTAATGGCTTCACCCAGATGATGATGATGTCAAGATTCAAGTTAAGATCATGGTCATTGCATCTGTTGCACATGCAATATCGTCTAGAAACATTGAGGTACTTAAGTAATGTAACCATTTTCAAACATATTATATTGTAAAACTTAGAAAAAATGTGTTGACTTAACTATATTCCAACTTTTACAACGCAAATACAAAGTTTGATTTTATTGGCGTTTTAAAAGATGGAAAATTTCAGATAGACAAAGGTAGT
Source organism: Celastrina argiolus (assembly GCA_905187575.2). Lineage (NCBI taxonomy): Eukaryota > Metazoa > Arthropoda > Insecta > Lepidoptera > Lycaenidae > Celastrina > Celastrina argiolus. Next base: position 17,411,661 of record LR994591.1, on the reverse strand, counting down.
AGTATGTTTTCCGGGACTTTGTGCGCATAAAGATCCTGTGAAAACCTCACATTTTCGCTTGATAAAAGTAGAGTATACCTTCCCTGTAGTCTGTTATATATTATCTCTGCCAAATTCTACTAAAGTCCTTGTAGTATCGGAGTCTTTTCAATACAACGAAACTCATCTTTCCTCAATATTATATTAGCCTATCTGTATAATAATATATATCTTAATATGTTCTTAACTATATAATAGTTTATACAAAAAATCATTCCACAACTAATTCAGTTCAGTTAGCGAAAAGTTAAAAGAGCTAACTGTTAGCTCTTTTTAAAAATATATTACGCAAACGGATGCCCCAATCAATGTGCTGTCTTTATCTGATATGTTAGAAATTTGAATAGTCACTCGACGGACCAAAACGGCAACATTGATTTTATCATATCCGTTGCGGAAATATTTTTATCAATAAGCATTAAACTGCAAGTAGAGTAAAGAGACAAAGAAACTGTTAGTCGACGAAAAGTGGACATACTATTACTCTCTCTCTCCAACACTCTCGTATTTAACTTAGGGTGAAAACATAAAGAGACAACAGACAAACCTAATAGGGTCGTACCTACAGATACAATATTGCAATGTATAATTTAGCCGAATACTGAAACGATAGTAAGTTAACTTAAGTGGCGCTCAAGCTACATGCTGTCCTTGTCATTTCACCAAGCAGTGACTGTGATAAACTGTGAATAGGCGCTCTTATCATAAACGTATTTTTAGTTTGGACCGATCAAACGCGTTTTATTAGAATACATATTTGATATTTTACATATGCATCGAAACTTTATTGGCAGAATCGACAGAGTACCATGAAGGAGACCTGAAATATGCGAAACGTGTCCCCCAACTTCTGAGTGGCAAACTTCCACTGTGGGAGTCACAAGAAGTTATTTCCGTCATCGTTTGTTGAAGTGTAGCTCGGGAGTAAAATATTCATTAGACAAGAAACAAAGCAGCCGGCCGTATTGAACCTTGCTGTCCCCGTTTTTGGGTCACGTACAATATTTTCTTTAGCATGTAGGTCAGGAAAAACCAGCCAAGTGCGAATCGGACTCGCCCCACTTTTTTTTTTTTTTAGTATAAGTTGTTATAAAGGTAACGACTAAAGACAACATGACATTTTCACAAAGTATGTATTTCTACATTTTCTGTGAAATTTTCATGCACCTGTCTGACTAGATATCGTTGTTCTTGAGATACAACCTGGTGACAGACAAATAGACAATTAAGTCTTAGTAATAGGGCGCCGTTATAACCCTTTAGGTACCCTGAAAAGCTTGCAGATAATAATAAATTAGACGAAAATCCACGTTTAGAAAATTTTAATTTTAATAATTATCATAATCTTTAGATCAATGACGTCATATTTTGTCATGCATTTTTTATTTAGCGTTTTACACTTGTGTGATGATCTCACTTTTATGATGATTGATGACTATATTTCGTCGGTGGTTCACCATTGATTCGCTACTGCAAGGACAATATTTTACAGCGTGTTGTGCACTTTTCGATAAGCCTGTGCATATACCCTATTGAAGATAACTAATCCTCTATACTAATAAAAAAGAATATATTGATTGTTGGCAAAGATATAAGGCTAGACAATGAATTTGTTATAAGCTACCAGTATTGAAGGCTGATTCTCTGAAGCCCTAGCCTGCATGAATAGGAATGAGGGTAAGATTTAAGCCGATAGGGATGGAGGAGTAGGAACCACACGACAGCTGCATTTTATCGCGAACTGCAGGATTTCCTTAAGCCCATGAAGTTGTTGGCATAACTATAAGCAGTTATTCACCTAATGCCTAAATGCTTATTATCACGGTATCACGTAATCTAAAATGTGGCATCGCTTCGACTTTCGACCAGTCTAAGTCCCGATTTCATCAACGCATGATAGTGTTAACGGCTTGTTAAAATACCATGCCTTCTGATTAATTGATAGGAATTACGAGAGGAAGAACATGATATTTAACGAAGAATTAACTTTAGCCTTGCTTGGTAAAACACGCCCTTAGCCTCAGAAAGCAATTTTAAAGACGTATTCACAGGCTATAAACCATACAAAGCTGAAAGTAACATTCTCACGAGCGGCGTCATAAATATCAATAGATAAGAGCTGTCACTCAGATAGTTGGCGGTCGGTGCCAAGTGCCAACGACACCGGCCGCAAGGTTGGGGTCGAAAGGCCCACAATTGACCTCCCAACGACCGCCGCTTATTCAATTTCGTGTCTGATAGCCTTGTTTACATAGTAAGCGATGCAGATTTATTGTAATTGCCATCATTAGGGCTTCCGCAAATGCACCGGGAAGTCAACGTGAAATGAGTGAATTAAACTTTACAATTTCGTGTTTACGTTAAACCTGGTTAACGTTATATTTTATCATATTAATTAATTGTTAATTGAAGACATGAATGATGGTGCTATGTCGCAAAAAAATAACCCAGAAAATGGAGTTTAAACTGTCACTTAAACATGTTAGGATATTGTGTTAAATCACCATGCCTGCTCATTCATTGATAGGAATTACGAGAGGAACAACATGATATTTAACGAAGGATTAACTTTAACATTACATACATTGGTGAAAACCTTAATGTACTTAATACCTACTTTACGACGTATTCTAAAATGTAACAGTGACAGTTTGAACTCAATTTTCTCGAATTAAGAATTATGCTACATACCACCTTCATCAATTCATGTCTTCAATTGTTTACTTACATTTTATTGTATTTTTTTTAAAGACAAATTTTTGCCATTCTTTTTGTTAAAAGAACTAGTGCGAGTTTCTTACGCCGGTTCTTCTCGCCGGTTTATAGCGATACGGAGGTCGTCAAAACGTGTAACGAAACTTTTTTTTGAATATTCATAATTCTGAATCATTTGACGAGACTTGTCTTTTCTGTGTTCCATTTAGATTATAAATCATTGAAAACCCTTTTTGATTAGCGCCACTCGGTCCGATGTTAATAATAAACACGGGCGAAATTTTCATCAGACGATTTAATATAGGACCATTAAAGGACTAAGAGTACAGGGAAGTGAAAAAGCGTTATTAGGACGAGCAGAGTGTACAGGCGAAGGAAAAGCTGCCAGTAAATCGGGAAAGTAGCTGGCATGAAAGTTAGCATGTACGAGTAAATAACACACTGCGGACAAGTAATACTGTCATTCAAGTTGTAACTTCACGGGCAGTAAGGGCTTGTTTGCAGAATGTTTGATTTCCTTGCATGCCCGTTGAAGGAGAGGACGAGAGAGAGAGAGGTTGCCATTACAGACAGTAAATGCACAACCTGTACCTGGAGTACAGGTTGTGCATATGTATTACTTGCATATGTATACGCAGTGCGCCAGTTACTCGTACATTTTATTTTAATAGGTAAAGTTACAGCATATAGAGTATATATTATGTTGTATTATAGACAATAACATTTAAAAAACAAAATGCCAATAACAAGTAAACACTGGTAAAGACACAATAAATTTACTTAACCACATCACGCTTAGCATCTGATCGTGGAATTACACAACTAATACAACTACCTATGTAAAACTGCCAGTAACTTTCATGCCAGCTACTTTCCCGACTTACTGGCAAGTGTATCCCCAGCTTTAATCCAAGCCCAGTCAAGGCTAGCTGAGGTTTAATTACAGAGGCCGATAAGCCTTCAGATCCAGCCGATACCGCCATGAAGTTCTTTGTGGGAAAATACGGTTTTTAATGAGTTTTCAGGCAGCTTAATACAACCTCGAATTCAAAGCAGGCACTTAATTATATTAATAAGCATTTTTTCGTAATACGGGTTAATTAAATATCAACCTACTTTTATAACTAGCTGACCCACGTTTAAACTTCCCTGGACTTCCACGAATATTTCAAGACTAAAAAAAGCCGAATCAGTTCAGCAGTTCTCGAGTTTTAGCGAGACTAACGAACAGCAATTATTTTTTATAGCTGACCCGTGCCCACTTCGTTGAGCATACAAACAGTATTTTTTCGCCGATTAAACCTTCCCCGGACTTCCTCGAATATTTCAAGACTAAAAATAGCCGAATCAGACGTTCTCGTGTTTTAGCGAGACTAACTAACAGCAATTAATTTCAATTTATTCATATATAATAATATGTAGATAGAAGATAGATGTATTAACAGCAGGCTCACTCCCGACGCTATCGATAATTGATTCAGTTCGAACTGAACGGCTTTTGATATTTTATTTTGTGGATTACTTTGAAACACCAGGATAAAGAAAATCGTTAGATCGTAACTTTTGGTACTCCCGACCATACCAAGCGACTGAGAATCAAAATAATTAAACGTTAATGTATTCGGGAGTACACGGCACGATCGAATTTGAATCAAAATCGAATCAGTTTGGAGAGTAAGGCCCCAGCATTCAACAATATTCTCGATCTACTATATGTAGATATTTTTGTGTGTTGTACAAACACCACCCGGGTCCCGAATAGTGATGCAACGGAACTGCCATAACGGAAGCAGAAACGGAAACGGATGTCAAAAGTAAATCTTAACGGAAGCGGAAGCAGAAACGGAAGCGGAAACGGAAGCCTTAATCCTATGTAGAAAAAGCAAAATTTTGTATTTTTTTTTAGATTTTTTATTATTAAATTTGTAGTAGTAAAATATAAATGGTTTGAGAAAAGGATTAAATGATTTTCCTTAAAGGATTAGTAGTCAAAATTAAATAGCTACAAGTTATATTTAATAAATAGTTACTTGGCCGCTTTTTCACCTTTTAGCCTATTTCTATGTTCTTCATATATTAAACCAGCTTCGCTAAATAATTGCTCGCTGGCTACACTCCTGGGGGTAGCTGATAAGTATTGGCGAACTATTGGTAAAATATGGGGGTAAACAAACTCGTTGTGACACGTTTGGTTACCGCGCGCCCGTCCCTCTCAAAATACGCGAGAATGCTTCGGCAATCATCGGCATCACGCGCGCCTAGTCGCTCGTGTAATTTCGTGCCCGCTGCCGTTGCATCGGCTGCACCGCACCTCACCGCTCTCTCCCCGCTTCCGTTTAGGGTTCTGTTATAAAGTTTGCGGAACCAGAAACAGAAACGGAAGTGAAAAAACATGCGGAACTTCTGCAGATGCGGAAGCGGAAGCAGAGTTCTGTTGCAACACTAGTCCCGAAGTATGTCCATCGGTACCGTAGAAAGTTATGAAGACTACCACACTAAGTCTAATACCACCACAAAGTCTACTGCCAGTAGAAGTACTAACTAGAACAACTATAGTACGTCCGAGATAAATTTAACCCAAACGTAAACAAACCCGTCTATGACACAACCATAGATTAATCATCGATGCCAATTGGCCAATAATAACGCAATGATTATTGTTGACTGCATGAATCCATAGACTATAGATAGACCTTATTCTACAGTCGGCAGTGTCAAAATAGCGTATTTTTACTGTGAAGGTTTTTCATTTGATGTTCAGTTACGTACGCGATAAGTGTGCACAATAAGTGAAAATTGCGATGTTTTCGGTTTGTTTACCTTTAGGTTAAATTTATCAGGGACTAACTATAGAAACAAGGCAACTCACTTTGTGTTCATCAAACTTCAGCACGAACTCCAGTATCTCGGCGAACTGCTTCACCAGCGCCTGCTGCTGCTCCAAGTGCTGCGTGGGGCTCATGCCGCCGCCCACCAGCGAGCCCAGCAGACGGGGGACCACCTGGACAAGAGAGAACAGATCTTAGAGACGGTTGGAAACTGCTAGTCAGAGGTTAGGTTAAGCTTGTCGGCGCTTGCATTCCGCAGGAGATAATATTTTTCAATTTTTCTGGGTCGTGGATGTGTAGTAATTTTAGGTATAGCGTAAGAAAAATATTGAATATGTATTTTTTTTGTTCATTCGAACATGTATCAGAATTTCTTCGGATACTTGGCAATGGGGCTTATATTGATGAGAAAGATATTATTATATCTTTGACTATTGATGTGAAATTTATGAAATCAATAAATCTAAAGGAAGTTTTTGTCCTCGATCAAGGGATAGTTCTGATGAAGATAGCAGATATGCAAACGATTTTCATTACTACTGTAAAGCCCATTGACGATTCTAATAAATATTCTAAAGCTACGTGACTTCTGTTATTGACTTCGAGTTTAATTACCGCCTCAACCAGATAAAACAATTAAAGTTGGACTGGTTTTAAACAATCAAATGTTATTATTTTATGCGAAGCCAAAAGGAAGGGTAATGATTTTTGCAGTCTAATTAAGTTTGTACCACTGTATTAACTACTGATCCGATTTTTATGATAAAAGCGTAATTAGATCGTAATAATAATCCTATTAGGTATGTAGTGTATTTAAAGTTATTTTAAGAAAAATTTTGGTTCTCTGCTAATTTTTTACCTTGGTTTTATTTAACGTACCAGAAAGATAGAACTGTAAAGAGTAAAGTAGGTACCCCATAAACCATAGAAATCCTATCCAATAAGCCACAACATCGAATGCTATAAGCAGTAAGACTACCTTTTTGTACAATTCCACTTATCACTTCATGGTTCATGTATGCGCTTATGTACAAATAAAGAATTATCTATTCTATCGAACCTGCTATGCTGTTTGGTGGGATGCATTATTTAAAAATTAAAATGTAACATTAAAAATAAAGACTATCATTATATAAAAAAAGAATGCTTCCTCTAAATGCAGAAATAATGGCAACAATCAGGTGGAAACTGAAAACCAATTAGTGTCAGGAGTTCCGACGATAGCCTGACTCGTTTGATCAATAATGCAGACCCTTTCAATGGGCATTCTACTACCGGCAGGTCCGTTACGAATAATTAATAAGCCATTCAAAGCTAAGCAGTAGATTATCTGCTGCATCAAAGCTATCGCCGATCAGAGAGAGTTTGTCTTACGCCTACTTACTAAGCATGAATTCTGCTATACAAAGTGTAAACTTACACAGGGGACTGATTGAACAAGCGTGATGAGCATTCGATTCTCGTTCCAATATATCTATACTAATATTATAAAGCGGAAGAGTTTGTTTGTTTAAACGCACTAATCTCAGGAACTACTGGTCCGATTTGAAAAAATCTTTGTTGGATAGTCCATTTAAAGAGGAAGGCTTTAGGCTATATATGTAATATTACGCTGCGACCAATAGGAGCGAAACGTCAGTGAGAAATGTTGCAAAAACGGGGAAAGTTATTCACATATTATAAATTGGTAGGAAGTAGAATTAGAACACAAACTTTTGAGCTATGTTTATTCGGGCAGAGTAACACCCTCACAAAGAGCAAATACAATATTGGCGCTCTAACCGTTATGCGCACCATTTTATACCAGAAATAATCAATTAACATTCTCGAAACTAATTCCTAATAATTCATATATTAATAATTATATTAATGTATGTATATTTTACTTAATTATTTATATGTACTAAATCATTAATAATATATTTAAAATAGTTATATAAATTAAATCAGCACTTTTATCTAATTATAAAATCAGCAACTATAGAGGTAGTCAATTACATCTGCTTGGTATTTTCGGAAGCTGGTAACACACATTTGGGGACTTTCGTTGCGTGCGCTGCATACCTAAACGGTTTAAGTCACTCAAAAATATAACTTAATATGACCTTAATTGTTCATAATATTATCCTATGGATTCAATAATTTTTATACATAGTGCGCTTGAATGTCTAAAGCGGCAGCTGCGTGGTAGTGATCGTCTATTCGATAGCGTCAAAGCATCCCAGCACCAGCGCCCGCGCCGTCGCCGAGTGCAAGTCGTCGCACATAACGAATCGAGATTTTTAAAGAAAGTTAATCATGTTATTTACATCTACACTAATATTATAAACATTTGTATTTTTGTATGTAACGACTTAACTCAAAGAGTACTGGACCGATTTAAATCATTCTTTTTTCATTAGAAAGTTATCACTAAAACTCGAGATCAGCTTAACTGATTCGGCTATTTTTGGTCTTGAAATATTCGTGGAAGTCCCGGGAAGCTTTACACGGTTTCCATGCTCAACGAAGTGGGCACAGGTCAGCTATTAGTTTAAATATGTCCCAAGTTAAAAATTACATTGTATATACCTAGTTGATGGTAGTCGCGGATTCGTGCGCGTAAAGTTAAACCGTATATTTGTCGCGATTAAAAGTAGCCTACGTTCTTCCCCGTGTTACTATATGTGCTAAATTTAATCAAAAATGACCCTAGTTTAAGGAGCCTATTCAATACAAACGAAGAAATATACTATTATTGAAGAGTAATTTAAAGGACATTAAATAATTTGATTATGCTTTAAACTACACACAAGTGGTGTTCGTTGGGAAGAAAAACAACACACATTTTCGGATATTTAGCGGCAGCATTTCGGACGTTCTAAAAATGAATCTACGAAATCTTGAACAGACACTTCAAATATCCAAAAATATAAACATGTTCAACTTTTACCAATATCTAATCACACCGCTGGGATTGTTGTGTAATATTCTCCCTAAATGAAAGTACCTAATGCAAAATTTTGCCAATACCCAGATTTCTTTTTTGTTAAAAAAGGAAGTACAATGTTTGAATGTGAATCACAGGAAACAATTTATAAAACGAACTTAATTTTAGAATGTAAATAAAGTGCTGAGTGGCGACTAACAAAGATGGGGATCAAAAGATACAATCTTGACGGACGCGTGTAGCAGAATATTTGGGATGTCCATTGGGACTAGACAATATAGTTTTTCGAGTCGCCACAAATGTAATACTAGAAACTACCCTCATTTTGCCTCTCCTGTAACTATCTCGTGCGGACATGCCATAAAGACGGAAGATATTGATCCTTGTGTCCAGGAAAATGGGAGAGAAAATTTCATTGCAGCGCGGCATTTGGCATTGGCAGTATTGACGACCTCAATAGCGCAGTGGTTGGCCGGCGGTCACGGGTTTAAATCCCACCGAAGGAACAAAACGTATTCTGCGTTGTTCATAATATGTATAACATATTTGTGTATTAACATAATAAAGATCTTAAATAGGTATGTGTATAGTATAAGAGTTTTAAATATATTTCCGCAACTTCTTTCACAAGTTCTTCGAATTAGCACGATGTTAAGCGTTCTTAAATAATTATTTGGAAACTATTGGTCCCAGTTGAATGAACTACAGACATGTATCATGTATGATTAAACATTGAGTGAAATGGGCGGAAACGTTAAAGGTCATTATTGTCGACGTAACATAAAGAAGGAAACGATCAAAATGCTTATTTTAAAACACTAGCTTTTGCTGGCGGCTGCCCCCGCCTAGTAGTGTGTGAACTATTTGTTCACACACTACTTTTTTGGGATAGAAACTACCCTATGTGTTAATCCAGGGTGTCAGCTTCCTGCGTATAAAATTTTATCAAAGTAGGTCCAGTTTGTGATGAGATTTGAGAAAGATTACAAAACATTGTCACCCGACATGGAGTTAAAAAAAAAATTATACATACAGACGAATTGAGAACCTCCTCCTTTTTTTGAAGTCGGTTAAAAATGCTAAATTTGACAAACAAATTTGACGCAGTGTCGGATTGTTTCGCTCTGATACGGGTAACGGGAGCAATACGGACTGTACATTTATACAGTGCGCTATTATTGGACAAGGCGATACTTTTTTTTACACCACATCAATCTGGTCCCTTGCTAGTTGCTAAGTATCTAAAGAATCTTATGTATCTTAAGTATCTTAAGTTGCTTATTTAACTTTTTATTATTTTACACATAGACATGGGCGCCGCGTCACGCCGCGCCGATTTCAGACGGCGTCGCCTCCGCCGCCGAGATTCCGACGCGGCGCGCTGATTTTCGCGACGGCGCGGCGGCAACACGCTGAATCTGTCGGCGCGCCGGCACCGGAAAGATTTTCTCAACGTCTATGTCTACTTATATATACATTATACACATCCATGACCATTGAAAACTTTTTGCCCTCGACGGAATTCGAACCGGCGACCTCCGATTTAACTGCCGACTCGCGATAAACACTGCCAGAAACATCTGTTAATGCGTAAGTTTACGTTACTGCCACAATATATCCATCGCTGTGGCCTGCTCACTATCTTTTACACACTTGCGAAATATTTGTTATACACTTCAATATGGGGTGGTGTTATATTTCTTTAATGGGTTACACAAGTACATAAAGGGACCAATCATTTTAATAAAATAAAAGTAGTTAGGTATTAATTCTTTGTTTAAATAACAAAAAATATAATAACTTTTGTCTACCAAAATTGGGACATTGTCAACTTGTCTCATTTTTACTTGATCCTATATAGTCTTTCGTAATAAATTAATAGCCCCATAGTAGTAGTATAGTACGTCCGAGATAAATTTAACCTAAACGTAAACAAACCCGTCTATGACACAACCAAAGACTAGTCAGTGATGCCAATTGGCCAATATTAAATACAATGATTTTTTTTTGCTATGAATCCATAGACTATAGGCTTATACCTATTCTACAATCGTCAGTATCAAAATGGTGTATTTTTTCTGTGAAAGATTTTCATTTGATGTTTAAACATATTAATTATTGTTTAATTGTTATAAAACGTATTGGATAATGACGTGTAATCCTTTAATATACGAGGGCGGGTCAATAAGTCCGTGACTTTTTGAATTTCTAACCTCCTTACTGAAAAAGCAACACTACTCCTGTCAACAGGCATCTGTCAGTTGACTCCTATCAAAATTTGAACTTGCTGCGTCAGTTAGTTTTGTAGCTATCTTTATCAGACTATCCAGTAACTTAAGGAAACAATGGAAAAAAGTGAATTTCGTGTGCTTATTAAGCATTATTTTTTGCGAAAAAAAACCATTACCGAGAGACCAAGGCTAAGCTTGATAAATACTATGGGGACTCTGCACCATCCATTTCAATGGTAAAAAAGTGGTTTACTGAATTTCGTTGTGGCCGTACAAGCACTGAAGATGCACACAGACTGATGATGCCTATATTCTTCGGTAGTTATTTCCTAATTACATTGGGTTTCTAATTACAAAATCATCGGCGGCCAATCACAGCACACTTATTCCCGCGCTATCCTCGGCCGCCAACCACAGCATACTTGTTCCGCGCCGTTTATAATATTTTTTTTACGCTGCTGTCCATTTCCGGATATACAGTGTGTAAAAAGAGCAGTCACTATAACTTTGAGATACGATTATACTACCTTTCCTCACTTTGGAAATGTATTTATTATATATTTTTATTATATATTTTTTGTCAAAAAATAAAAAAAATTTTTTTTACTTTTCATCATTTCTTTTTTTTTTGTCTCAAAAATAACAATAAAGCCAAAAAAAATTTTTTTTTTGAAATTTTTGTTAAAAAAAAATAAAAACATTTCTAGAATGAGAAAAGGTAGTATAATCATATCCACAAGTTATAGTGACTGCTCTTTTTACTCTCTGTATATCCGGAAATGGACAGCAGCGTTTCCGCGTACATTGTTATTATTTTCTGCGATCGCCAACCCGCCTGTCAAGTGTGGCGAGTATAGACAACTTCCCCCCATGAAACAATGGGGGCGGCTATGTCCAGTAGTGGACGACATAGCTGAAATGATGATGACGAGGGGTATAGAGAGCACCGAACATCAGGGTCACTGAAGCCACTACAGCAAAATATATAAAATCAACAGCGAAACTGGACGTTTCATTAGGTACATGAGGTAGCCCATAATTTTCATTTTTCCTTAGGTATACCTACAAGCTTACAGAATCCTCGGTACGCGAGTGCGACTCGCACTTGGCCTTTTTATTATCCTTTGAGACAAAGAATTCAATTGAAACACGAAAAAAGATTTATCATTTCCAGCTTCAATACTTTTAATGAAGGAAGCGTTCGCTGAGCGACCATCACAGTTTATTATATTTCGTCGCTTCATTCTTCAGATACAGTAATTAACCATGTAGTCCTTCTACCTAACAGGCATAATTCGCACATTCAGAGAATCGAATACTTGAGGGTATTCGAAAATATTTATTTTTAACTCACCACCATCTTGCACCAGCCGAGTTGCATCATTCTTTTTCCGAGCGTGGCAGCGTTCGCACGTATTTAATAATAGTGGTTAATTTATCTACATCGACATGCCGAAAGAAGTAATGAAGACAAGATACGTCGCTTTAAGCGCAAGCTTCGAAAACTCGAAGACAATTAAGTAACAAAGGTTACAAAATAATAATTATGTCGGAGGATTCAAAACAATCAGGTTGGTAATTTGGTGTATATAATTGTAATATGGTTCAGTGATATAAAATATATCTAAACCAGTGCTTGGAGGTCGACCGTGTGTCGGCACGAAAGCCAATTCCAGCCCGAGAGGTTAACCGAGTGTTAGCACGCGGGTATTTATTCTATCATAATATAATGTATAAAATACACTATGATAAAAAGCCAGGAGAAGGATCGTGTATCCTTACATAGGCTATGTAATTATCACAATAAAAGGTCATATTATTTAATATTAATCTAATGAAAAAAAAAAAAAAAAAAGAATGTGGGTACCCACTATTTATATTATATTAAAATATAATGCTATTTTTAGCTTTTGTTGATATTGTATTATGGTTAACGGGTTTTCGTCTGAATTTTTCAGACAACGACGTAAACGCCGTGCCCGAGAACGTATTATTATTGCTAGAAACTGTCGATCAGAGTATTGAATACATATTCAATACTCTGATCGTGAGTACCGACCAAAATTTTATAACTGGCTTAGAACCCACGCCACTTAGAAGCCATATTACAGTTGGACCCAGAAATCCTTACAGCCTTAGGTGAAAGTACCAAGGAGGCTCCTAAATTTGAACCAAAAATACATGAAAAGTTATCATGTCTTTGGTTACCGATATTGAAAAGAGGTCTTAATTAAAATCATAAAGAAAAACTTCTTAAGGAATGTTTTATACCAGAGAACTGTGCACTCTTACAACCACCAAAACTGAACCCAGAAATTTTGGCGCAGTTTCTGAAGGTATTCGAGACAAAAACTCGAATCCGTACAAATATGTAACTTAGGACAGGTTGTCGTTGCTCTTAACAAAGGCTTAGAACTTTTATGAGATGAAGGCAAAGACATAAAAATGTTCAGTGACAGTTGCCGCATATTATGCGACTTGCACTTTCTCGAAACGGAGTCTCGCAAAAAATTAATTACATTACATGATGATTTACTATTTGGAAATCAACTTCCCGAAAAAACAAAAGCCTCTAAGACAGTTGAAAAACAAGGTTTGCAAATTAAGAAGACGCCGGCAAACCTTAAGGCGACGCCTTCTCAGTCAATGTCGACTTCCTACCATTATCAACCGTCGACGAGCCGCTCACGCCAGCCGGGAAACTGCATCGGCCCTCCTCGCTTCCCGTCGAACAGAGGGGGGAGGGGAGGGCAGAGGGCGAGAGGAACTCCAGAGGGCCGCGGGAGGTCACAAGTTACTGTCCCACTCCCAGCACACTCGAGACCTGCTCAGAGCAAACAGCCGCGTGCAAAGGCTCAGCAATGGAGGTATACGCTGGAAGAATCCAGCTTTTTTATAACTTTTGATGTAAAATAACAGATGATACTGAGATTTTAAATTGGGTCGCAAAAGGTTTTTCTATTCCATTTTATAAAAAAAAAAAAAGTTAAACAATTTTTCAATCCCGTTAAATAATAATTTGCCGGTTAACGAACGACCCCATATATTAGAATATATATTATATACATAAACTTCTTAAACTAGGTGTAGTTGAGATAACTTGGCAAAAAATTAAAGATGACTTCTGTTCTAGTATATTTCTAGCTCCTAAGCCAAATGGAGATAAAAGGTTTATCCTAAATCTTAAAACTTAAAGAAAAAAAAAATCTTAAGTTCATTTTAAAATGGAGGATCATAGAACGGCATCTAGACTCCTGCCTAGAGTGGGTTTTATGGCAAATATCGATCTAAAAGTAGCATCTTTTTTAGTTCTAATTATTAAATCCAACCGTAAATACTTACGTTTTCATTACGACGGTGTTTTCTATGAATTTAATGTCATGCCGTACGGCTTATGTATAGCACCTAGAGTGTTCACTAAGTTAATAAAAGAAGTTATATTTTTACGTAATCAGAGTTATATATCAGTCATATATCTCTACGATATTTTATGTATAGGACAAATATATTATATGGAATGTAAAGGACGCATTCCTAAAACTTTAAATTTGTTGCAGTGTTTAGGGGTTGTTATTAATAAAAACAAAAGTAACTTTTTACCCCGTCATATCTGTAGATTTTTAGGTTTTAATTTTAATACAATAGACATGCCTTTAAGTTTACCAGTCGATAAACGTTACAAAATTTTTACACTTAATAAATAAGTTTATTTTATTACCCCGATGTTATGTAAGAGAACTTTCACAATTCATTGGTATTCTCTTTGGCTTTATACGAAACCCTAGAATACCAAAAATATTTAGCATTGCAAAAATTTTTGATGTAAAAATTTATTTAACAAATATTATATTACCGGACCTAATTTGGTGGAAACAAAACATATGTCTACTAAAAATATACATATTAAGAATTGAAAACTTTTACAAGTTAGAAATTTTTACTGATATTTTAGACACTTAATGGTTGGGTTAGGTTAGGGCGTGTAATGACAAACGCGCCTGTGAAGGATGGAAAGAAAATGAATTATTATCCTCTCATATCAATTATTTGGAATTGTTAGCAGTTTTCTTAGGACTTAAATTTTTCGCTAGTCTAGTTCTTGTTTTAATTGTTCAATACTTTTAAGAATCGACAATGCGACGGCTATTTGTTATGTCAACCGGATGGGTGGAACGCTGTTTCCCCATTTGAATAATTTAGCAAAGGACATTTGGCAGTGGTGTGAAATGCGACAGATATTTTTGTTTGCATCTTACATTAGTACAACTGACAACTTTGAGGCAGATCAAGAATCACGAAGAGTAAAATATATGGACACAGAGTGGGAACTATCTGAGGAAGCATTCCAAAAATAGTTCAAACTCTGGGTCAACTAGAAATTGATCTGTTGGCATCACGCATCAATGCAAAATGTCGCCAATACATCTCCCGGAGACCGGATCCCGACGCAGTTTCGGTTGATGCTTTTACAATTAATTGGCACACCACCCTCATTTTGGGCTTATCCGCCTTTTAGTCTCATCTTAAAATGTTTAAGAAAAATCATTTTTGACAAAGCCAATGGAATTTTAGTTTTTCCATACTGGCCCGGGCAAGCTTGGTTTCCACTCCTCCAACGGATAATGTATAAGATATTATTATATTTGAACCTAAAGGTGACCTATTGCGTTCAAATAACATTACAGATCGCGACACCCGCTCTGTCGCAGCCTGTTCCTGGGGCCCGCGAAGCTCTCAGGAAAGCATTCACTAGATTAAATACCATACCCCAGTGGTAGCACTGGATCTTATGCTAGACTCAGTTTCAAATAATACTATGAAACAATATTTTGTTACATATAAATTGTGGTGGTCTTTTTGTATAGATAATTCTATAAATACTTTTAACGTCTTCAATTATTAAGTTTCTTGTTGATAATAAAAAAAAAAAAAAAAAAAAAAAACTTTACTCCTAGGGAGTAATGTCAGTTCAGACGAACGAATTAAGCGACTTCTTAAGGGCATTTATAGAAAAAAGCCTCCACATTCTAAATACAGTTCTACGTGGGATCCGAAAATTGACCTAGAATATGTATATTCATGTTTCCCACATAATAACATAAGATAACACAATTAACTAAAAAATTAACGCATTTTGTTAGTCATTTGTTAGTCAACGAGTACAAACATTGGCATTTATTAAAATATCCAATATTAGTAGGACCGATTCAGGTATAAGAATATTAATAAGTGATATTATTAAGACGTCTGTAGCTAAAAACTCTAGAAGATTATTGCAGGTCACATCCGATTTAAGAACTGGTGAAACAGCCGATAAACTTTTACTAAGTTATAGGAAACCTTATAAAAAGGTGACCTCGCAAACGATCAGCAGGTGGATAAAGCAGACACTCGCGGAGAGCGGCGTGGATGTGTCAGTGTTCAGCGCACACGGCACCCGCCACGCCTCCACCTCGGCGGCGGCCTCCGCGGGGGCCTGCATCGACACCATCAGGAGGACGGCCGGCTGGACTGGCACGTCCGCGGTGTTCGCGCGGTTCTACAACCGCCCTGTAGTTTATGAGGCAGCTTATGCTCGATCCATTTGCCGAGTAACCGAAAACACTAATTGAGTGTCATTGATTACCACAAAAGTATGGTTGTTGTTATTAGTTATATGATATACGTAATCTTAACGTGGCGAGTTTAGTTAAAATAATAGATAGTTTTTTCTAACTTTGTATCCTATTCACTCTAAACATCTACATGGTTAATTACTGTATCTGAAGAATGAAGCGACGAAATATAATATAAGATCAAACGAACTTCTTGAAGTGAAGTTCGATCATTATTATATGAGTCGCTTCATTCGAAGATACAAAGTTCCCACCCACCCACAACCTACAAGGAAAAAACTTAATTCTCTAAAAGAATGATGCAACTCGGCTGGTGCAAGATGGTGGTGAGTTAAAAATAAATATTTTCGAATACCCTCAAGTATTCGATTCTCTGAATGTGCGAATTATGCCTGTTAGGTAGAAGGACTACATGGTTAATTACTGTATCTTCGAATGAAGCGACTCATATAATAATGATCGAACTTCACTTCAAGAAGTTCGTTTGATCTTATATAATGCTCGATTTTTTATGTTGTATGTTTGCCGGATTGTACGTTGTATATTCTGTCTCAAACGCCTCCGTGGTTTAACCTCCTCAACCCGGAGGTCGTGGGTTCATTTTCCACGTTGGAACAACAAAAAATGTTGTTTTTAAGTTTGGTTAGGACACTGCAGGCTGATCACCTGATTGTCTGACAAGATCCGTCCCACTGGGTTACGAGAGTGAAGGAAGAGGGAGAGCTTCTGTGTATTGCGCCCACACCTGGGCAATCGTAACGACAAGAGAGTCAGACTTCTAGCAACATAATATATCCAATATAATATTGCTTGTTAAACAAATCCAGACCTAACAAATAAGCAATTGAAAATAATTGTGGCAAGTACATTTTCCCTCACCAACGAAAATGTCTGAAAGATTGTGGACTGCAGTGCAAAAAATTTGGCCCCGGGCCAGCGGGCCTCGGCGGTGTGTTACAAATTCTGATCCGCGTTGTAACAGCTACACTTGAAGTTATTTCTATATTCGGACATACATTTTTATCCTGCAAAGTAATTACTTTTAAAAATAAAAGCAATTGCTTTGTCGCAAATATTCATTTTTGTCTTACTCACTCTTTGATTAGACAGTGCAAAATAAATGAGTCATAATATTTTAGGGTGTGTAGGTACGTGCCTCCTATGTCCGCTTGAAAGACTTACTTTTGACTTTCATGATTCTATGAGAAATGTCCCAACATCATTGATTAAAAAAGTAACTGTTTCAGCGCTGGTACTTTCACAGTAAACTCTACATACGGAACCCATACACTCCCTAAAGTATTATCACTTATTAATATTAGAGCATGTATAAAAAACTAGACTGCCACATATTATTGTCCACACTTTACCTAATTACCTATCTAAAAAAATGTTATTGGTCCTTGATACGTATGAAAAACACGCCCTTAATCTAAAAAAATGGTTAACTGACGTTGTGTTGAGAAAGGCTGGTCTTTCGATTGTAACTTGAACATCAATAAACGTACATCGGTAATTTACTCTGAACTGCGTTTGCATAGATTCCAAAAGACGTAGTATTTCTCAAACGAGATACTACATATTGCTGCAGGGGCCTTACCACGTCTTATAGCAGTATTACTTTAACATTACTTTTGAATTTCGAACAATTAAAAATATATTTTCGATCATATGAATAGAGATCATATTTGTTTATACGAAATTAATAAATGAGTAATGTTTAGGGCGTGTTTCACCAAACAATGTTAAAGCTAACGCCATGTTAAAATACCATGCCATCTCATTCATTGACAGGAAATACGAGGGGGATAACATGATATTTAACATGGGGTTAATTTTAACATTGCTTGGTGAAACACGCCCTTAAAGTAATACTGCTATAAGACCTAGGGGTTAGAGCCCTGGACTTTCAAAAGGACTCTCCTTTTGTACCAGTATGTCGGTAGCCCTATACGTTAGTGCATCGCTTCCGTATCGCCTCACAAGTCATCTAATTGAATATCAACCGTTGTTTTGTTGATAGCTAGTTGTGTACTGCATATGTCCGTTTTATTAAATCAATGAACCTCTCGTTGGAAGGGCTTGTTAAATATTTAAGTTCATTCTTCCGTGTGTACGCAATGTTTTGTTATTACCCGACTGTCACAAAGGAGGGGTAATGGTATTGACTTTCTATGTGTGTTTGTCCCACCCCACCATAGCGATTAAACTACTAATCTATGTCAATAAATAAGAAAGCCTGGTATTCTAACAAGCCGTATACATAAGTAATAACTAAAACGGCCACTTTTGGCGGTTTTTATGAGAGTAAATACACTATAGGATTTAGAGCTGTAATTAAATGCCAATAAATTAGTTTAACTATTTACTTAGAGTTTTAACCGATTACTTTTTTTAAGAAGATCTTTGTGTCCTTGTAAAATTTATTTTAAAAAGAGTGGCGGTTTTTCCTTGCCTTAAGAGGAAACTCCACGGTTTAGAGAAATACAAAGTAGGTATTTATAAAATCTAATGATACTCGTATCTCGCAGTGCCATAGCTAGCCAGCACTAGCTAGACAGAGACAACTGCGGCACGAACTGAAATTACCTATTAAAAGTACAAGAACGATTTGGGGGACCCCTGTCTCCTCCTCCAAAACTTAACCGATTAGGATAATTTTTTCATTATAAACTAAAGAAACGGTTGAGCAGTTACCTATGTTTTGCTTTTTTTGTATAACACAGTCAAATTTGTTTCCAGGATGTTTAAATACAGCGAAAAGTCTTGTCTTTCTTTTTAGATTTATGAACGTCCATATCTCCTTAAATAATTAATTTATTAAAAAAGGAAAAATAGGGACGTACGTATAATATACATATCTATTTTATAGATATTCAGGATTTTTTTTTACTCTAGCGGCATAATCCAGGGAGGCGGAAAGATAGGCGATGTGTTTCCTCTTAATTTTAAAGTAGCTGTTATTTGTTCTGCGATCTGGTATAGGTGTGGCGATAATAGGTCTTTATGCGGTGCAACTAAATGTCAGCTCTGACTGGGTTTCCTGTTCCATATTGTAATACCGAGTGATTAGTTTGTTTACATACATCTTAACATGTTATTGTTACAATTTGTTCCGATTTTTCCAAAAGATGACATGAATAAAATAAAATAAAACGATGGTTACGGATAGTGGTTTAGAGCCTAGCTCTCAACTCGGCCATGGATTCGATTCCGGCGTTTAAAACAACAAAAATGCTGTCTCCAAGTTTGGTTAGGGCAATGCAGGCTGATCACCTGATTGACTGACAAGAAAGATGATCCATGCGTCGGATGGGCATGTAAAATGTCGGCCCTACGCCTGATCTCCCGCCAGTCGTGTCGGTTATCCGTCGAGACTACGAGAGTGATGAAAGAGAGAGTGCTTCTGTTTATTGCGCACACACTTGGGCACTATAAAATAACTCGGAGTGATATAAAAGAAATCGGAGTGGGAGGCATTATTACTAGTAACCAATTGTACAAATCAGAATAGCAAGTCAGCCTCATAGTTTACTCTACTTATTTGAATCTGCATTCGTACAGTCAACAGCCAACCTAATATTGCTCGCTCCCACAAACACTGGATAATGGTCCTTGCTCCAGATATCACACTCAGTGGAGCTGACATTGCAGTCTGCACTGCGCTGCGCGAGCGGAGATGAAATTACTCATTTCAATCTCGATAAATATTTACACTACAATCGTTGTAGCTTATTACTTTTGAAGCCAAAAAAGGTGGCCACAGGCTAAGTATATTTAACGTGCCCAGACGTCCCGTTTCGAACGGGACTGTCCCTTTTTACCGATTCCCGGTGTCCCCGAAATGAACTGTGGGACGCAAAAAAGTCCCGTTTTTAGAAACCGCGCAAAAATTGGAGAAGCTAGTACACGGCCGTCAAGTATCCAAAAGCCCTTTATCTTCCATTCAAAAATGCACAGCAAGAAGTTATGCAGTTTTTGCGAAACCCTTCGTGTTCGACTCACACTTAGCCGGTTTTTGCCCCGGAACCATACGTCGCTTTACCTTCAGAACCTCGTATCTATAAAACTACAATTTTTTAATAGAGTAAACAAAATTTAATAATTTTACAACGACATGGATTTTTATTTAAATGAGGTTTAATTATTAATTATTATATATATCTAGCTACAAACTAACCTAAAGTATATAAAACTTATTTTTATATTAATACTAGCTGACCCGTGCCCACTTCGTTGAGCATACAAACCGTTTAAACCTTCCCTGGACTTCCACGACCAACACATTTTGCGATCCATTTTTATATTATAGACAAGCTAGATATTATCGAGAAAACATTATTTTTTTAGATACTAGGTTCAGAAGGTAAAGCGACGCATATCGACATCGACATTCCACATAAAATCGCTCTCATCTGTCAACAGTTCCCGCTTCATCTGGCCCGATGATTCAGTATCGTGATTCATTGGATATGGCGCAGGCACCACCCGGCGGGCGGCGGGCACAACCGCGAGTTAGCGAATTGGGAGATATTAGGCAGGCTGACTCACGTCTTTGTATCAGGGATGTCACGAAATTATAATTTCGGATCCGGAATAACCTAACTAGCCGTGCTTTGCGCCCTTCTGTCTGCCAACCCCGAGTGTGACGTGTTTGCTGATAAGTGGATGGATGTCAAGAAAGTTTGTTTGAAATTTTGTGAGGGAAAGTATGAAAGAGTTTCTTCTATAGTTAGTCAATTGTAATCTAAATGTATATTGTGTTGCTAATTACTTAGTTAATAATTTGTTAGTATGTTTTAATTGTACTTAGATATAAGTTAATTAACGTAATTAGGGTCATCCGTTTTAATTGACTATAAAATAATAAATATGTAAATAAACACTCAAAATGGAATATTGGTAAAATATAATATCGGTTTCGGTTATGGTTAAGGATTTTTTTTCGGATATCTTATAGTTTCGGTTACCGATATGGATATCCATGACGATACTGCTTTGTATTACATATAAACAATTGCTGTCCGTTTTGCAGATAACATAACATTTTGTACTTGTGTAATGTGTTTTGGGCATAACAAATTTAATAATTAAAAAAAACGCCCTCTCGCGCATGAAGGGTGGAACGAAACGTAAAAAATGAGGTTTGTTGTATGGGAGCTCGCATAAATATTTCTTTTATTTTTAGTATTTTTTAAGCAACGGATAAATCAAGATCCTTTGAGAAATTTCAACTGTTTAGTTATAGTTCTTGGACAGATAGACAGTGAAGTCTTAGTAATCTATACTAATATTATAAAGAGGTAACGTTTGATTGTTTGTTTGTTTGTTTGTTTGTTTGAATGGAATAGGCTCTGAAACCACTGAACCAATATGAAAAATTCTTTCACCGTTGGAAAGATATTAATTCTTAGCGCTGAACATAGGCTATATTATATGTTTAAAAAAAGTAGGGTTCCTTACTAAAACCCCAAAACTCTAGCCCAAAGTGTAAAAAAAAGACCTCCAAAATTTGTTACGTCGTGTGCGCTTCGACAACGGCTTGACCAATTTCGCAATTTTTTTTACGGTATGTTCGTTATTGTTACGAAAAGGTTATTATGAAAGAAAACGTTGAAAAAAATAAGCAGAAAATTAGAAAAAAGAAGATAATACTTGATGGTCACGGGGGGTTTGAACCTGGGCTCAATCGATTCACGTCGTTGCCAGTTTATATGACACGGGTGTCATGGTAACGACATTGTTTACAAATGGAAAATAAAAATTATGAAATGCTATAAATAACGTATTAACATAAACTTAAACTATTTGGATTCATTAAACTATTTGTCAACCACTAATAAATAGTCGGGTCATTTTAATAGGTAACATTTGACAGTTTATCAAAAATGAGCGACGTAACGTTGTAACGACGACATAATAAAATAAATATTTTCTTTTTGTTAAAACTGCAGAATTTACTAAACTTTATTTAATAATTATTATTAGATATTTATTGTCAACATAACCAATATGAGTTTTTTTACGATTTGCTTTCACTGATAAACGATCTTAAATCTGGGGGCACGGTCGTGCCCCCGTCAAGACGAGCCAAGCGAAGCGCAAGGGCACTACCTACCTTTTCTCGAAAGGTTTCGTCGTTTTTTTGAGCTCTCATAACTTTTCTTTGGAAGATGCTAAATAGTTGAAATTTTCAACATATAATGACATCGGTAAAGACATAAAACATACAAAGTTTGAATGTCGTAGCTATTATACTTTAGATTTTATCAACGTGTAAAAACCCCAGATTTCGTCACTGACTCATTTATAGATCATCAAAATTCATAAGGTACTTCCTGAAATCCTAGAAAGCTGATATTATTTATGTAAGCTGTTATTGCTACAAAACCAACAAAAAAAATATTAAAATATAAATGCCGCCATTTTGAATCCAATATGGTGGACGGTACAAAATGGATGTTTACTATACGGATCTGATCTTTAATACATAAAAGGAATACAATAGTCATATACAAGTATGTATATAATAAACGGAAGACCTACTTTTTGTAGGACCGATAATCGGTCAGATTTTTGCTCCATATAATTTCTATCCGACTTTATTTATTTTGAGTGTGTTGCACTCCTGCAATTAGACTGTTCTATTTCATTACGATTATTAATCGGTGACCGACTTTTTGTAGATGAAAGATATATTTATGAGAGAAAAACTAGTTTTTTATCCACTTTTATAAAATTAGGCATTAGCGCGAAGTAGCAGGCAGCAGGTAGTAATAAATTGCTGTCTGTACAAATTACAAATTATGTAAAACACGTGAAATCTTTTATCGGTCCGATAGTAGTCACGGCAGTTTTCAGTCGTATACGATATTTTTATACTGCGAATGTTATTCGATTGTTAAGAAATATTCACATTTCGTATTCGTAATTAACCAGCTTACAAAAATAAATGAAATCCCACCAAAAACATTTTCATGTAAAAATGTTGCCAAGACGAGCCTACATAGCTTACACTCTGAAAAAGTTATCAGATATCGTATAACGCCAAGCTCTACACTACACCTTAATCAAAATCTATCAAAAAGTGGTCAGATCTCACGTAGAACCAAAATTCATGATCTATGCCCCCTTACTTCACCAGGCTTAACTTCACTTACGCTTCATTGTAGTTTACAATACAATACAATACAATGTCTTTATTCGCATAAAACATGTTTTTAAAAGTTGTTACAAATTAATTATTTAGTGCATGTTTTGCCGTTTTAATGGCATGCAAATATTTTGCTTTACAAAGTACCTACATTATTAATAATTATACAATATATTATTATTATAGGTAGAAAATATTAATATACAGAATTCATTTTTATATTAACCTCTTTATATTATTTTATATTTAATTAATAAATATCATTATACACTATACACACTTAAATATTTATTTATTACATCAATTATATTATTATTAGTTTCATTTCATTTTATGTTTTATACACAATATTAGATTCAAGGAACGGTCCAATATATTATTATTAATAAATTCTGCATTTCGTATATTCTCATTTAAATATTCTATAATTGTGTATTAATTTTATTCAGTTAGATTTTTTTTTTCAAAATTCATTATTATAAAATTTATAAAACATAACATAATATTGTAAAAATTTCATTAAATTTAAAATTAAATCACATAACAAAATATTAAAAAGTATCATTAAAATAGTCGTCAATGGAGTAATAACATTTCTCTGTTAAAATATGTTTTAGTTTTCTTTTGAATATATTTATATTAAGCTCTTTTATATGCTTTGGAATCTTATTATAAATTTTTGGACCCATACAAAACACACTTTTTAACATCAATTCAGTTTTACATTTTTCTATGCATAGTTTGTCACCGTGACGTCTATTTCTTATAATATTATCTGACAGACGTGAGAATAGATTATAGTTACATTTTACAAATACAGCTACCTCGAGGAGATATAAAGAAGGAAGTGTTAGAAGTTTAAATTGTTTGAACAACGGTCTGCAGCTGTCAGTAACTTTGATTTTAAACATAGCTCTTATACATTTTTTTTGCATTTTGAATAGTAATTCTTTTAGTGTTGAGTTGCCCCAAAATATAATGCCATATCTCAAAACAGATTCGATTATTCCATAATATGCAATAATTAAAGTTTCCCTATTAACTGTTGAAGATAGCTTGTTCATTGCATATGCTAAACTACTAATTTTTTTACTTAGTTCTTCTATGTGTTTTTTCCAATTTAATCGCTTATCTATTTCCAAACCTAAAAATCTTGTACTATAAACTTCTTCAATAATGTTATTGTCATAAATTAAATTAAAATTAGATGTACTTTGGGCTCTTTGATTAAAATTAATAATTTTTGTTTTCTTTAGGTTGATTATTAAATTGTTATTATTTAGCCATATAATTATTGAGTGTAATGAATTGAAAATGTCAGTTTCGTAAAAATTAATATCAATACAATTTATGGTTATTGTGCTATCATCAGCAAATAGTGTCATTGGGTGAGTTAATGACTTTGGCATGTCATTTATGTAAATAATAAATAAAAGCGGCCCAAGAACACTTCCCTGAGGTACACCATACTCGATAAGTCGCACTAAAGATTTAAACGTTTCTTCTATTTTTGATATGCTATTGATATGAGAGATTTCAGTATATTGATATCGGTTTGTTATGTAAGAACGCAGAAGTTGTAAAACATTTCCCCTTATGCCTGCGGCCTCAAGTTTAACTAGCAAAATATCATGGTTTACGTAATCGAAAGCCTGCGTCATATCGCAAAAGATAGCGCATACTGGCTTTCTTTGGTCTACTGCGCACACAATATTTTTAAGGAAATCGAATATTGCCATGTTTATATTTTTATTTTTACGAAATCCCTTTTGTTCCTGACATATAATATTATTTTTTTCAAAAAATGTAGTTAATTGTCCATATAAATATTTCTCAAATACTTTTGATAATATTGGAACTAGTGCAATAGGTCTGTAGAAATCCACCAATTCTTTATTTTCTTTTTTAAATAGTGGTTTTACAACGGTCAACTTAAGATCTTGTGGATAATTTCCGGTTGTTATAGAAAGATTAATTAGATAACAAATATGAGGACTTATATATTCATTCACTGCTTTAATTATTTTAGTAGAGACTTCGTCGTATCCCACGCTGTGTGTATTTTTAAGATTTTTTTAGTTAAAACGTGATACTTGACCGTTTTGCTACCGTTACGAAGATTTCATAGGGATTCATTAATCGCGTGTAAAATAAAACGGCCAAGTATCACGTATTGACTGCTATGTAGCGTAAGTGAAGTTAAGCCTGGTGAAGTAAGGGCGCATAGATCATGAATTTTGGTTCTACATGAGATCTGACCACTTTTTGATAGATTTTGATTAAGGTGTAGTGTAGAGCTTGGCGTTATACGATATCTGATAACTTTTTCAGAGTGTAAGCTATGTAGGCTCGTCTTGGCAACATTTTTACATGAAAATGTTTTTGGTGGGATATAATATACAAATTATGATTTAATGAAATAAACGTCGTGATAATGTTACGTCAGTTAACACTTTTTCTTATTAAACACTAGAGACTTACTCAAAAAATCGATTAATCTTTTAACAACTATAAATATACCTATTTAAAAAAAGTACTTAACTTATAAGTTGTAATAAGAATATATTATAAATGTTAATTTAAAAATCAGATCGAAGGAGTTAGATCCATGGTCATAATTCACGAACAATTAAAAAAAAATCGAAAACGTCATGATAAGACGCCACTATGTCTTTTGTCGTCATTTGTCTTTGTGCGAAGTTAACGTCTGTCTGTTCTGTCTTTTTTTTTTCTTGCTACTGAAAACGAAAATGCAATTAAAAAAAAATGTCTGTCTGACTGTTAGCGTGTCTCTTTGCTCCGGCTAATCTCTGGAACGGCTGGACCGATTTTAACGAGACTTTCACTGGTAGATAGCTAAAGTTATAAGGATTAATTTAGGCTTCTTTTCATCATCATCATCGTTATCTAACTAATGATCACCGAATCGGCTGGACCGACTGTGACGGGAGCATTCACCGGGCGTTAGCTTATGTTAGTTCCATCTATACATCAGCTATTTGTATTAAAGTAAGTCGTGTTAGTTAAATTATTTATAACTCAAGAACGGCTTTATCGATATGGTTGAGCCAGTAGACGGACATAGGATACTATTTATTCCATTTGACAGCGCAGAACCAGCAACGTTCACGGAAGGGTTTGGCGTTGTGGGTTCCGCGTTGCGGGTTCCGGGTTCCCGTGTTGCGGGTTCCGGGTTCCGCGTCGCGGGTTCAGGGTTCCCGTGTTGCAAGTTCCGGGTTCCGCGTTGCGGGTTCCGTGTTCCCGCGTTGCGGGTTCCGGGTCCCCGCGTTGTGGGTCCCGGGTTCCCGCGTAGCGGGTTCCGCGTTGCGTGTTCCGCGTTCCCGCGTTGCGGGTTCCGGGTTCCCGCGTTGCGGGTTCCGGGTTCCCGCGTTGCGGGTTCCGGGTTCCCGCGTTGCGGGTTCCGGGTTCCCGCGTTGCGGATTCCGGGTTCCCGCGTTGCGGGTTCCGGGTTCCCGCGTTGCGGGTTTCGGGTTCCCATGCTGCGGGTTCCGCGTTGCGGGTTCCGGGTTCCCGCGTTGCGGGTTCCGGGTCCCCGCGTTGTGGGTTCCGGGTTCCCGCGTAGCGGGTTCCGCGTTGCGGGTTTCGGGTTCCCATGGTGCGGATTCCGGGTTCCCGCGTTGCGGGTTCCGCGTTCCCGCGTTGCGGGTTCCGGGTTCCCGCGTTGCGGGTTCCGCGTTCCCGCGTTGCGGGTTCCGCGTTCCCGCGTTGCGGGTTAAGGGTTCCCGCGTTGCGGGTTCCGGGTTCCCGCGTTGCGGGTTCCGGGTTCCCGCGTTGCGGGTTCCGGGTTCCCGCGTTGCGGGTTCCGGGTTCCCGCGTTACGGGTTCCTGGTTCCCGCGTTGCGGGTTCCGGGTTCCCGCGTTGCGGGTTTTGGGTTCCCATGCTGCGGTTTCCGGGTTCCCGCGTTGCGGGTTTTGGGTTCCCGCGTTGCGGGTTGCGGGTTCCCGCGTTGCGGGTTGCGGGTTCCCGCGTTGCGGGTTCCGGGTTCCCGCGTTGCGGGTTCCGGGTTCCCGCGTTGCGGGTTCCGGGTTCCCGCGTTGCGGGTTCCGGGTGCCCGCGTTGCGGGTACCGGGTTCCCGCGTTGCGGGTTCCGGGTTCCCGCGTTGCGGGTTCCGGGTGCCCGCGTTGCGGGTACCGGGTTCCCGCGTTGCGGGTTTCGGGTTCCCATGTTGCGGGTTCCGCGTTCCCGCGTTGCGGGTTGCGGGTTTCGGGTTCCCATGTTGCGGGTTCCGGGTTTCCGCGTTGCAGGTTCCGCGTTCCCGAGTTAGGGGTTGTTTTTTTTAGTTGAATTTCGTCATAAACTGTTTTTATGCTCAACGAAGTGGGCAAGGGTCAGCTAGTTATAAATAACAGTCCTGGTTATACCTCACGGCTACGGATAATGAAGGTATAATTATAAAACATTTTCCTTTTTTTTTTAAATCGTAATTACTTCAACCATAATTTAGTTTGTCTTGTCACATTACAAATTTAGGCTATGCAATAATCGACATAAATATATTGGTATTTATTTATTTAATAATTTGTGTACAGTGTACTGTACAGTCGGCTGCACTAACATGGATACATCTACAAATTTGCAAAAATATGTCTACGTTAGTTTTTCAAAAATATCGTCACCTTATTGCATTCAAAGCGATGTAACCAGCAAAGTGTTTCAAAATTATGAATACATTATTTCCATAATGAAGTAAACAGCAGTATTTCAGTGAATAGTATGCACACTTAAATTCATAATTATGAATACGCGACAAATTTCAATAATATGTAAACATTGTTTACTTCATTACAATGTAAACATTAATTGTATCAATAATATGGATACACTTATAAAATTTTAGCATTTTTCACTTTTCTGCAAATTTGTTTTAAATGCCACAAAAATGTACTCGTGGTATGTTTCAATAATATGTAAACATTGTTTACTTCATTACAATGTAAACATTAATTGTATCAATAATATGGATACACTTATAAAATTTTAGCATTTTTCACTTTTCTGCAAATATGTTTTAAATGCCACTAAAATGTACTCGTGGTATGTTCCAATAAGATGTATACATTCATTTTTTCTTTTTCTTTTCGCACAGCCGTAACTACAAATGGTAGAAACATGAAATTTGGACTACTGAATTCGTAAAAAATCCCTTTTTGCACCTCCAACAAAAACAGAGGGATTTTTCGAGTCTGTCTGTATGTCTGTCATCGTTCGCTCCCAAACGGATGAACCGATTTTGATGTAGTTTTCTTTGTTTGAAAGCTGACGTGGTCATGTTAAAACACTAAAGCTATGATTCAACAAAATAAATTTGCTTACTGCTGAACAATTCCAGTATTACTTAAGAAATAATTTTATTTTATGACTAGAAAAAACACAAAAAGAAAAGAATGATGAAGTTTATTACAGTCAATCAGGCATTTTACCTAAACATATATTTCAGAAACTATTTTTGTTAGGTTTTTACTTCTACCCTCAAACTATATCTATGATTTTTTAATATTATATTAATTTTGTTTATCATACAAAATGTTAGCTTGCGTGTCTGCAAACTACATAAACTTACACTATGATATAAGTTTGACGTTTATTTATGTATGTTCGTCTGTTTGCTTGTGGCATCGTAACTACTAAATAGATGGACCGATTTTGATATACTTTTTTTATTTTTATTCAAAGCTGACGAGATCGCAATAATTCGTCATTAGTTCATTCACTGTTTGACTATTCAGGGGCTAGTTAAAAAAATAATTTTGCTTTACTGACCAAAAAAAAAACAAGAAAAGACAAGAATTATCCAATTTATTGCAATCGATCAGAAATTTTACGCGAACATAATATTATATTTCAGACTGTTTTTATCAGGTTTTTACTTCTACCCTCAAACTATCCATAATATGATGATAACGAAACCAGAAATATTTAGTCACGAGTTTGTCCAAGAGAGTTAATTTACAGTCATCGTTCGCACTTCGCAATATTCATTATTCAGTAATTATTTATTTTTTTTGGTTTGTTTTTTGTTTTTAAGTTTAGGTAATCCAAATAGAGTCATTTAAAACTACAATTTTTATTATTTTAAAATATGGGATGTTTTTCATGTTCGATGTTTGCCCGTGTTAGTTTATATTATTTATATTTACAATATTACTAATATAGAACGATATTAACATTGTTTAGTTTTGATCATATTATAGTTTGAGGGTAGACTATAAAAACCGATGAAAGTATCTTTGAAATATATACGTTCGCGTGTATCAGAGTTATACCTATTACACTAAAGAATATAATCAATATTCTAATGTATGTGTGATTTTTAAATAACCGTCAATAATAATACCCGTCAATATATCACCTCTATTATTTATAGAATTCATTATTGTATATATTGCAATGTAATGAAATTTTGCCCAGCCTTTTCTGAAACACAAAATTAACGTTTACATTATAATGAAATAAACAATGGTTACATGCTACTGAAATTTGTCGCGTATTCATAATTATAAATTTAAGTGTGTATACTATTCACTGAAATACTGCTGTTTACTTCATTATGAAAATAATGTATTTATAATTTTGAAACACTTTGCTGGTTACATCGCTTTGAATGCAATAAGGTGACGATATTTTTGAAAATTAAACGTAGACATATTTTTGCAAATTTGTAGATGTATCCATGTTAGTGCAGCCGACTGTACACACACTGACAATATTATAAACTTAAGTTAAAACACAGATATTATGTACAAAGGTACTACTTATTCCAATTTGGAATTTCTTTCTGTAGACAAAAAAAAATAATAGAAAAATAGGCGCTACCTACATACTACAATTAAAAAGAAAAAAAAAAAGAATACATAAATATATACACGTACTATAAAGTACTAAAATATAATTATTGTTATTGTGTAAAGTGATTGATAAATCTATACTAATATTATAAAGAGGTAACGTTTGATTGTTTGTTTGTTTGTTTGTTTGAATGGAATAGGCTCTGAAACCACTGAACCAATATGAAAAATTCTTTCACCGTTGGAATGCTACATTCCTAGCGCTGAACATAGGCTATATTATATGTTTAAAAAAAGTAGGGTACCTTACTAAAACCCCAAAAATGTAGCCCAAAGTGTAAAAAAACAACCTCCAAAATTTCTTACATCGTGTGCGCTTCGACAACGGCTTGACCAATTTCGCAAATTTTTTTACGGTATGTTCGTTATTGTCACGAAAAGGTTATTATGAAAGAAAATGTTGAAAAAAAAAAGCAGAAAATTAGAAAAAATAAGAAAATACGTGATGGTCACGCGGGGTTTGAACCTGGGCTCGATCGATTCACGTCGTTGCCAGTTTATATGACACGGGTGTCATGGTAACATCATTGTTTACAAATGGAAAATAAAAATTATGAAATGCTATAAATACCGTTTTTATATCAGCTTAAACTATTTGGATTAATAAAATTATTAGGATTAACAGAAACATGAATCCAAATAGTTTAAGCTGATATAAATACGGTATGTATAGCATTTCATAATTTTTGTTTTCCATTTGTAAACAACGTTGTTACCATGACGACGAAGACGTTTGGCTGCGTTTCCATTGACGCGGGGCGAGGCGGACAGGAGCTTGCGGTACCCGAATTGACCAATCACTATGCTCGAAATCTCTGCTCCACTCCGCTTGGGAACCACTAAGTTCCTATGCGCCCCGCTCCGCGTCAGTGGAAACGCCAAGATTGGGGAGGTTTTCCAAATCTATCTTAATATATATATTTCTTGTGTGCGTGTGTATGTGACTGAACTCCTCCTAAACGACTGGACCAATTTTGATGAAATTTTTTGTGTATTCGTGGAGATTCGAGAATGGTTTAGATTTACAATTGGAACCGATAGGTGGCGCTGCAGTCAGTATGTCAAGCAATTAATTAATAAGGCAATACGAAGTTTGCCGGGACAGCTAGTAAATAATATATTACTTCCTCATCCTAACAATTCTATTGTAACAACATTGTTAATATACCCGATTTTCCTTTCGTTCCAAATTACGGCTTATTCACATCTACACCCAAAAAGTAAAACAAAGGGACAATCACATCAAAGGAAACTGGGAGCGCTGGGCGGGACGATGACGTAAAACTATCCCACGTGTATATTTTGAACCGTATCACCATAGACGTAAGGTCGACATGTACACCGCAAATGGTACATTGTACACGTGCTAGACAATTATTTCAACACTGACTAATCTAAGTGGCTATTTATAATAGTGATGTACCCATGTTTTCAAGGAATTGACCGCACGATCAGGCGCGCAGGCTTTCATAGCAGGAGGCTCTCAATCTGAGGTGAGTAGACTTAATTTGAGAAGAAATGAAACGATAGTTAAATTATGTGGCGCCTAAGTCACGTGATGTCGTTGCTACTCCGCCAAGCAGCGACAGTTTATACTTTATAGTCTAACTTTGATTTCCGTTTCAGTTTTTGGCAATAATACTAGCCTTACCGCTACTTTAACTAAATAGAGCTCAGGTTAAAGGTAAGCTGTCCTAGTCATGCTGCTAAGCAGACCATTTCAGCAGTGACAGTGACACTTGACAGTCTGTGAATAGGACGGCTCCTGATGCGTTATACGCGTTTTTTTTATTTGGCCGTATAGGTAACTAAGCAAGGATGTGCTAAATTCTAAAACAGCTATTTTAAATAAGACAAACTCAAGTCAAATGATGTCTTAGTAATTCTGATAAGCAGAGACAGTGACAGCCTGCTATATAGGCTTCCAACTTAAGTAGCATTCGACCGTAAGAAGGTTCTAAGTGCACCTGAAAGTATATGGTCATTCCGCTAAAAGAGACAACGAAGGATATTTAGGGGCCTCTCAATTTAAGTGGCGGTAGCGTAAGTAGGTAAAAATAGAAAACGCCCCAAACATGGCTATTGGAAACCAAATGTGTCGGGAAGTGGGCAATTAGACGATTCGTGCGAACTTCACAATGCGTAATGAAATTGCTATCAAATTACTGTTACGCGATCAGAAATTATGTAAATTACTAAACGAATGTGAAATGTGTGTCAAGAGTGCTAACTAGTGCCGGACGATTGTTTATGACCTAATGCTAAATAATTTAATTAAATAAAAAAATCCTTTTGATATTTTCAAGTAAAACGACAATAATATAATTGCAGTGGATATATTGTAATAGAAGACATTAATGGATGAAGGTGATATATTGCAAAAAATACACAGGGGTTTAAAATGTAATTTAAAATTTTTGAACTAAAAAAAGTAGGTACATTGATTGAGACGGGTCTTTAGACTAACGTACTTAATACGTTACGACGTATTCTAAAATGTTTAAGTGATATTTTAACTAAATTTTTTCGAAATCAGAATTTTGCTACATATCCAATTATCCACCTTCATCCACTCTTGTCTTCAAATGTTTTAATTTCATTTTGAATTGTATCCGTCTTCCAAGACCTTACATATAACCATGACCAATATATTCAAATGAATTCGTGTTAAAAAGTTCTCTCGTTCGAGATGTGCAGTTAATGGTGCATGCAGTACGTTGCACTGCTCACTACTGGGCCTTGCTCTGCAAGCTGCAGGCTTACTCATGACACAATTGAGAATCGAATCAGTTCGATATCAGCGGCTTCTGGTATTTTATTTGGTGGATTACTTTGAAACTAACCCGAAGGGTTACTCCCGACACCATTGAGAATCGAATCAGTTCGATCTCAGCGGCTTTTGGTAGTTTATTTGGTGGATTACTTTGAAACTAACCTGGATAAAGAAAATCGATAGATCGTAACTTTTTGTACTCCCAACCATATTAATCGATTGAGAATCAAAATACACAAAAGTCAATTTATTCGGAAATACGCGGCACGTTGGAATCTGAATTAAAATCAAATCTGTTTGAAGAGTAAGGCCCGATTCGATTTTGATTCGAATCGATCGTGCCGCGTTCTTCCCAATAAATTGACGTTTCTTTATTTTGATTCTTATGGTCGATTGATATGGTCGGGAGTACAAAAAGTTACGATCTAACGATTTTCTTTACTCTGGTTAGTTTCAAAGTAATCCATCAAATAAAATACGAAAAACCGTTGAGATCGAACTGATTCCATTCTCGATTTGGTCGGGACTCGGGAGTAAGCCTGCAGCCTGCAGACAACCAAACAACCTTGCCGAAAACGATTGCCGAGGGTCATTAGCACCATCATTCTAGAACTCAAATCTCGCGAGCTGCTGTTAATTAGATAATGCGATGAACTGTGTTAAGCGGTAAGCCGTTAAGTGAGCTGATGGATTAATTGTCTGTGAGATATCAGTTGCCACACAAAAAGAGAACTCTCATGGTCATAGTTCGTGAAGAACTTAGAAGGAATATTGGGCGATTCCTTTATAATATAAAATTGTTTCCGTTTTGTCACTAGATATCCTTCGTAAATAAAAATATAAGACCAACAGCAGGCTTACTCCCGACACAATCGAGAATCAAATCAATTCGATCTCAACAGCTTTCAGTATTTTATTTGGTAGATTACTTTGAAAATAGCCAGGATAAAGAAAATCGTTGGGTCGTAACTTTTTGTACTCCCGACCATAACAATTAACTGAGCATAAAAAAATAACAATTTATTAGGAACTAGGAAGTACGCGGCACGATTGAAACTGAATCAAAATAGAATCAGTTTGGAGAGTACGGCCCCTGGTCTAATTAAGACTGGACTGGACTTCGCCTCGACCGGAATATATTCCGGGTTAATACACATTTGATCGTACACGTGTTACCAAATGTTATAAACCCATAGGATAATATTTTTTGACACTGTATAATGTATTTCATGTATATGTTACGGTAAGAGTGAATAATTGAAGATTATTAATAATTATCTATTATTATTAATAATTACCGAAAGTCGAGGTTAAAGTGATAAATTAATCACATTTGTCGGTTTTTATTAATAATTTAACCCTAGTAGTGATAAATGTAATAAGTGGCCAAGGGTTGCGGGGCGGGACAGTGTGTGCGACGTGCGAGAGGTGGGGGGGGGGGGGGGGGGGGGCTCGGTGTTATTGTTTTAAAAGCACGCGCACGTTATTGCAAAAATATTCTATTTAATTCATTGCCAGAAGCGAATTCTGCCCGAAACTCTAGTTACGGAAAATAGGTGATTGAACTAGAATAAAAATGGCTAGGTTAGGTTAGGTGAGACATTTAAGATTGCGCACGAGCCGAGCGAAGCGTGCCGCGGCAACGGCCGGCGAGTGCCAGAAACGAATTCTGCCCGTTTAACTCTTTTTTAGAGAAAATAAGTAATTGAACTAAAATAGAAACTTCTCAAAATCGTATACTATTTGACTAATAGTTATGGCATGACTTTAAAGTAAAAAAAAGCTGTCAAAATTACCTCAAAAGTAGTCGAATCTTCATACAAAAAAACGAATTTTAAATATACAGAATAACTTTTACCAATATGTGTCGTGAATTATTAATAATTACTACTAAAAGTAATAAATTTCGATCGTTTATTCACATTTACCAAAACATGTGGTTATTATTAATAATTTTGTAAAAATATTAATAATTTTCAATTAATCAGATTTACCGTAACATATATACAAATAAATCACGGCTTAAACAAAACAGCTGCGCCCCAAATGTAGCGAATTGGTAGTTTGTTATCGCCGTTTAAAAGGCATTAGCCAACGTTCACTAGCGGCCCGTCCCGGCACCGCACGGGTGGACATTTATTTTTTAAACATTTAACATTTGGCAAACACTGTTTTTAACCCCCGACGCAAAAACGACGGGGTGTTATGAGTTTGACGTGTCTGTGTAAATGTGTATGTGTCCGTCTGTGGCATAGTAGCTCCCAAACGAATGATCGGGGGTTAGGTAGTATAGGATTAGGTACTGAGTTAACATTATATCTCAGTATTTGTCCCAGCTGTTGCGTTTACTACGTCGTTGTAATCCAGACGCATTGATGATTACAACTAACCTCGTTTAATCATAATTATAGTTTAGTAAATACTAAATACCCAACTCCTAACTAAATAAATACTGGTCTGATTTGAAATTTTTTTTTTGTCAGTGAGAAATGTTGCAAAAAACGGGGAAAATTATTCACATTTGGAGACTTTCATTGCGTGCGCTGAATAAACGGTTTAAGTCACTCAAAAACCACGCGAACGTAGTCGCGGGCCCAGCTAGCTTATATAGAGTAATTCTAATAATATATTATGGTGATTGCAGTGTAGTCTATTTCGAGGCATCTAGTTTAATATGCCGATCGCGGTCAATACCGGCAAACATAGGCTCGCTTTATAAAAACTGGTCAAGTTCAAGTCGAATCGCGCGCGTAAGATTCCGGACAATTATTATATGTAGTCCGTCCGAGATAAATTTAACCGAAACGTAAACAAACCATATTCATCAGTGATGCCAATTGGTCAATATTAATACAATGATTAATTTTATTGTTAGTTTTTTTTTAAGTTTTACTATTATATAGTGGCAATAGGTATATATATTGTGTGTTAAATTTTCAACAACACCGGTATCGTGCCTACGTGTCTGTTATTTCAGTTAGTTAGCTTAAAACCCTGCCAACATCCACACGTGTCAGATTTGATTATTAATATGGCAATTTGTAAAAAATTTAAATTGTAACTAACTATGAATTTATTATTTTGTGAATAATATAATAAACACAAATAATTATGTCATTCTTAACAAAGTAGTTTTTAAGTCACTTTGACATTTATGTCAGTGTTAATATTATTTCCGGTTCTAGAATTTGATAATTTGAGATGTTTAATAAAAATGTAATTATTAAGGTTAAATTCTGAAATAATGTGAAAATAATTGAACATTCATTGTAAACATTTTTGTATGTCAATTTCAGTATTTCATAATATTGTAAATTATTCTACGAACTTCCGCTTTAAAATAATATTGTCATTGTGTTATATCTTCCGGTGTAAATGGCGCCAAATTATACTTTTATAAGAATGTGTCCGCTATATTGGCTTCAGTTCTGAACCAGATATTAAGTGAACAAATTTAAGACAAGTACCATATTTTCTGAAAGCCTCTATATTATGTTGTAGCTAAGTAATATTATTATGTCTCGTTTTATTATACATAGTGTTTTAGTAGTAAATAATTTATTAATAATTAATACTTGGAAATATATTTTGATGATAAATTATTGGTATATTGTAAAAATAGTATAATTTGCTAAAGTATCATGTGATTGGTACTTTTAAATAAAAAGTAAATTACCAGGTTGTTAAATACATTTTATTTTATTCCATAGTTTATTAATTTATTGTTTAAATTCTATTCCTAGTACAGTAAAAATATTACAAAGCTGTTTAAGATATTTTGGTTACTTCCATTTACATTTATTTATTGATAAAAGGAAGTGTAGTATATAAAATGGTGTGTTGCTAATTGTTTTAATTTCTTGTAATTAAAATATAAGTAGTGTGATACAATAAAACTTATAAATACATTGGTTTAGCGTTTTGAATTTTGATTTTAGTTAATCTACACTTTAATATATTTTTACAGTTAACTTTTGGCCATTCTACTTTATCATATTTTAGCTTTCTTTAATTTTATTATATTTTCATTCCCCTTTTGACACACGCATCACAATGCCGCAATGCGTGTTTAATTTTGATTTTTAAAATTGAATAACCGAATTAACTTTGAAATGTTGAACACTTTTCCTAGTTCGTTATTTAACAAATGTAGCTCTATTGGCATATACCACGGCATATTTTAGCCTTGTTATTGTTAGGACATGTCATCTAGTGTATTATTGATAGAAGCTGATAACAGACGGACAGCAGTCTTAGTAACAGTCTTCAGTTTTTACCCTTTGGTTAGGGAACCCTAAAAATTATACATCAACAGCTGTTGGTCACCTGGACATAAACGGCCATTCAAGATTCCTGATAAATACTTATTAAGCACCTGTCGGATCGAATTATAGCCTACTTATGATATGGCAGGACCGCACTATTAGAAAATGCAATTAATTATTGCGATAATTAACATTAAAGTAGCCTTTCTTAGGACAGGTAGGTATACGACTCCGTGGTCCAGTTATTTAGAGCTTGGCGTGGGTTCGATTCCCGCGTTGAAATAACGCTTCGACCGACGACATCTGTAGCGCAGTGGTTGAGCGCGTTGATGCTCGAGCGAGGGTCGCGGGTTCCCCTGGTTAAGGAACACAAAATTTTTTGTGTTTGTGGGTCATGGATGTGTATTAAATTTGCGTATTGTATCATATATTTTTTAAATACGTATAAAGTATAAAAGTATCAAATACAACACAAGTTGGTCGGAAACTTAGCACAGTGCTAGATTGATGTGGTGTGAAGCGTCCATAGATATTATTAGATTAATAACTAAAATGTTGTTTTCAAGTTCTGTTAGGATAATGCTGGCTGATCACCTGATTGGTTAACAAAATGTACGGTTTCAATTTATAGATTTACGTGAACATAGTGCCTATATAAACACTTGTACGTAGGTGTTTAGAGAATAACACAAAAGGTCAGAATGGCTTTCGGTGAAAATTAATTCCTAAAATAGAAATATTATTAACTTAAGCGCCTTAATCGAACCTTTGGCATCTACAACAATAATCTTTAACATTTCTATTTTCTTTCATATTGGAATATTAATTCTTTTTATGTTAAATTTGAAAAATATGGATGATTTATATATGTCGCTCGTTTAAAACTACAACGTGGCACAACGAAAAACTGGAATTTTGGGAAAACGACTTTGAAACTTTTAAAATCTTACAACTTTTAAAGTAAGAAAGCTACAAAAAAGATTATTTTGCCCATTTGAAACTTTACTAAGAAACTATGAATCTCAGTGAAAATTTCATTGATTTTTAGATATTTTTTTATGAAATTATAGTTTTATAAAAAAAAGTCCCTACATGTCACGTTCTTCCTATAAAAATAATGAACTTACTGACTGACAAAGGGGTATATCACGTTATAGGTAACAAAATAAAAAGATTTAAGACTGTGGTACAGAATATTTATATAGTAATAAATAATAATAACACTGTTGAAATTTTAATAATATTTATTGAAAAAAACTATTAGCTAAAGTGTAACTTACTAGTTTTATAATCAGTTTAAAACAAACAAATAATAACAAAAATAAGTAAGTGGCGTTATTAGACCTGATTTTATGAATTATAGAAGGATTAAAATTTATTATAGTGTCGTAAACGACAAAATTTGTACCAAAATAAGATTTTAGTGGAAAATTGTTGCTAAAGTATCACAAGGTACTTAGGTAACGTTAACTATTTTTATAATACTTACTTAATTTAAACATGTTTATAAAGTTTCTGTACATAGTTCATACTTATAATTAGGTAGGTACTATTTTACAATGACCATAATGACCAATAACAGATACAGGAAATATCACGTCTTTTTTTATGATCAGAAGTAGGTACTAATATTAATCTAAGATGGCATAACTCGTGAAAGGAGCATTGCTCTTCTACGTCTTCACGAGCTTCATTCTGTGGTGTGAATGCATTTTCTTCCTGATCGCATATTATATCCGCAGCAATAGCATCTTAAAATGTAGCTCTATGTATGTGTTGGTCTATAGAGCTGAAAATACAATTTTCTATGCCTGTACTATTTATTAAGTCTTTTGACAATTCGTTTAGAGGTACAGTCAGTGTTGTCAATGTGTGAGCTTCTTCATCATCTGCACTTTCTTCAATAACTTTGTTGATGGTGAAATTCGGCTCTCTATTCTTCTCGTCGCTATTCTCGATGAAGAATTCCTCAGCTGAGCTTCTAGATGCTCTTCTCATGCTGGAGCTGCTAGAAGAATTTCGACGCCGACGCTTTTCTGGAGTTTTCTCATCTTGATGATAATTTTCATTAGCCATTTTCACTACTCTCCTTGATCGTGAACCCATCTTGAACGAAAAAAAAATCTTAATTAATAAAATATTATTATAAACAATGTGACAAAACGATGAATTTCTTAATATAATAACAATATTTCAAATATATATCGTGACATCCTGTTATAAACGAAGCGTAAATTTAAATAAGTGTAAAAAATTATTGCATACAACGTGACATGCTAACACAAGCCAATTTTATTTCATAATTTTCAAAGTAACAACGTGTTATCAAAGTGATGACCAAGTACGATCAATTAATTCTTTAATGCTAAAATGCGACATAACAAGTGTGACACATTATAGAATTAAATAAATAAGTAATAAAATAATTTACCTTTACTCCAAAAAGGTGTCATGCAGGTCTTGACACGTTGCTGTCTTATACCGCAAGCAAGTACTCTCACGCACTGCATTGTCACACTGAGGAGGCGCGTTGTGGAAATATGCTTAGCTGCTAAACGGGGCAGCGCTACATCGTGACAAGCTCTCTCTTTTCCTCATACTTTTGTTGGTATTGGCTTAAATTGTACCACGTTTTTGCACTAAATAGATTCGAGTACGGTGAATAAAATGGTGTTAATAACTCAAAATCGAGTTATGCCACTGTGACACGTTGTAGTTTTAAACGAGCGATGTGTAGTTTTAGTACGGCCATATACTCCATGGTACGGCTAATTCAGGAGTACATATGTACCTTTGTCACTATCGTATTTATAATTGACTCTCGACACAAAGGTGGAAATTATAAATATCGTGTCTGTCAGTCTGTCTGTAGCATAGTAGCTACCAAACAGATTTATCTTTTACTTTAACTTAGAGACACTAAAAAGTAAAAAAAAAGAACAGGTTTGAAAAAACCCACTGCAACAACTAAGAGGCATAAAAATAATTTAGTTAGTTTAGTTTAGTTTTATAATTTAGTTACAATTAATCGGTGAAGTCAGTTTTTTAACGTAGTTTCTTTTTTTATACAGGCTGTAATATTAATGAGTGATAATACTTTAGGGTGTGTATGGGTCCCGTGTATAGAGTTTACTGTGAAAGTATCATCGCTGAAAGTGGTACTTTTTTGCTAAGGGCCGATTTTTCAATCGTCAGATAACTTTTATCTAAGGAATAAATATGTGACTTTGGCAGATTTTGTATGGAACAAATATATATTTAGTAGATAGACTTATTTTAAGTTTCATGGAAACATGAAACTCAAAATAAATCTTTCAGCGATGGTACTTTCACAGTATACACTACATATTGTACACCCTGAAGTATTATCACTAATTTATTTTACACCTTATTTAAATAAAGATGATAGAAATTCGGAGGGCTTTCAAAAGGTAAGAGAATCGAAGCCGATAAGAATATTTATAGGAACCTCACGCCACTGACAAACAGACCAACGAACAAATTTGCAATCAACGTTTCTCGGTAGCCGTATGTTTGTATTGTCGTCGTCACTCGCTCGTCCAATTCGGTAACGATAAATCCACATCCGGTCACCGTACCAACACCGAATAAGGAACACATTGTTATCTACATCTCTCTCATTGTCGTCTCTTTCGCACACATTAATTGAAGCAACATCTATCGACAATTGAGGCATGGAATTTACAAATGGGCTAAGTGCCAAAAAAAGCAAAATTTAAATTTTACCTTTCAAAGGATCTATGTTGTGCTGCCATTTCATGTCATAGGTGC
The DNA here is from genome assembly GCA_905187575.2 of Celastrina argiolus. Classification (NCBI taxonomy): domain Eukaryota; kingdom Metazoa; phylum Arthropoda; class Insecta; order Lepidoptera; family Lycaenidae; genus Celastrina; species Celastrina argiolus. Next base: position 17,370,453 of record LR994591.1, on the reverse strand, counting down.
AAAGTGCCTACAACATTTTATTCTAATTTTGGTAATTTTTCATAGATGGCGTTGGGTATAAGTGCCAAAGATTTTTTCTTTACAAATGGGTCGCGCGTGTATTTGATCGTAGTAAATGTCAAAGTCAAAACAATCGTTTGGTGGTGATTTGTCAATGAATAAAAGTTTCTTTATTCATTGTGATTTGTTTGTTTGTTAAAATTTATATAATAGAGACTAGAGAGTATTGTGAAAATGAGTGATTCTAGTAAAACTAAAAATAAAACATTAATAAGAAAATCTTTGAAAGAAAGAGGAAAGAGTTATGTTAGCAGGAAAGGAAAAGTCATGCCGCCAAAAAAACCACCTTCTATGCTGGTTAGTACATTGTTTTTGTTTCTTAAAGTTGTTTAGTTTAATAATATCTTATCTTCGCTAATCAACTATCTTTGTTGCAGAAAATATGCAAATGTAAGAACCAATGCGATACAATAGACCATGACATGAAATTAACTTTATTTGACAAGTTCTACCGAGAAGGTTTAAAAACACAAAGAACATATTTGATGGGGCTGTTGCATCTGCATAACATTAAGCGACGCCGACATGGTAATTATGATGTACCATCTGAAAGTAGACGACAAGCTACTATTTTTTATTTTATACCTAAAGGTGATGGCACATTAGTACCAGTTTGCAAAAAAACATTCATGGATGTTTTTGCGATTTCTAAAAAAGAAATAGAGACAATGATTCGTAAAAAGAAGCATGGCGATACATCATTTACTGACAAAAGGACTTCACACCAAACATCAAAATATACTGAATTAGATGTGCTGAGAATTAAAGATCACATTAATATGTTCCCCCGAGATGAGAGTCATTATACACGAGCAAAAAGCTCAAAAGAGTATCTTAGCCCTGATTTGAATATACATAGGTGTTTTAAATCCTTTAATGAAATGCACCCTGATAACCAAGTATCATATAAGTTTTACAGAAAAATATTTTTGAGAGATTTTCCTAATTTAAAGTTCAAGAGACCTAGGACTGATACTTGTAAAGTTTGTGATCGCTTGTCGGCAACAGTGCGTTCTCAAAATTCAGGTAGTCGGTCTGCAAAAATTGCTTTAGAACTACATCACCGGAAAGCAGAAAAATCCCGTGAGCAAATGGGCATAGATAGGCAGCAGTCTCAACTACCAGGTAGTACTACTGTCACACTAGCCATAGATCTTCAGCAGGTGCTCTTCGTGCCCACTCTAACTCACTCAGAGATGTTTTACAAACGGCAGCTTAGCTGTTATAACCTATGCATCAATGTGGCTGATATTGGGAACTCTTTCATGTGTCTTTGGCATGAAGGAATCTGTAGCAGAGGAGGCAATGAAATAGCGTCATGCCTACTGACTTTTATAAATAAAGGAATAATTACAAAAAAGGACCATCTTATAATATGGTGCGATAACTGTGCCGGCCAAAATAAAAACAGAATGATGCTTTTCTTATTGATGTATTTAGTGGCAAATGGCCACTTTAAATCAATCGAACAGAAATTTTTAATAACAGGTCATAGTTTCCTACAGTGTGATAGAGACTTTGGAATCATAGAAAAAAGAAAAAAGGTTATGAAAAGTTATGTACCTCAGGACCTAAAAAAAGTAATTTCTGGTGCAAAAAATACAGCAAAACCTTTCCAGGTGATTGATATGACAAGTGACTGTTTTTTTGACCTCCAAGCTGCTGCAGATGACATAATTGTGACTAAAAAACTGAATATCTCAACAGCATCTCGGTTGTTAGTAAGGGAAGATAAGCCAGGTGTAGTGCATGTAAAAGAAAATTTAGGAGACTTGGAACCATGGAAAGAAATAAATGTATTGAAAAGAGGGAAATCTATTTCAGACTTAAAAAATGTGGAGTTACGTCGACTTGTGGCTAAAAATACTATAAGCAGAGAAAAGAAGAAGGACTTAGAAAGTATGATTGAATACTTGCCAGAAAATTATCAAGAATTCTACAGGAATTTGTGTAATAACTAATTATTTCAGAATATTGGCACTTAGCCCCAACAATAATTAACATGGTAATTAGCCCATATGTAAAGCAAATATCTTGTCATTTGACCCATTTCTTTATTGATTAAAATAATATTGATTTGTTTTCAGAAATAACTTACTACTAATATTATTAAATGGTACATGTGTAAACAGTACCTATTTGATTTCTGTTTTCATATTATTAATCCAAATAAAACGTTGATTGAAAAGCTAATGCATTTTTATTCAATTTCTCAATAATTTTATTTTGGCACTTAGCTCATTTGTAATTCCATGCCTCAATTAATGTACGCTGCTACATTATACCAACTTTATACTCGAAATGTTTAAAAAATGCTATAATGAATGTAATGCGGTTTATTTCCAAGGAATTTTCAGGAACTTTCTAACTCATATAATACCCATTTTTAGAGTTTCGTACACAAAGTGGAAAAACGGGACCCTATTACTGGTACTGTCTCACCAGGCTTGCTCCCGACACTATCGAGAATCGAATCAGTTCGACTCAACTCAACTCAACGGCTTTTGGTATTTTATTTGGTGGATTGCTTTTAAAGTAACCAGGGTGAAGAAAAACGTTAGATCGTAACTTTTTGTACTCCCGACCGTATCAATCGACTGACAATCAAAATAAACAAACGTCAATTTATTGGGAAGTACGCGGCACGGTGGAACCTGAATTAAAATCGAATCAATTTGGACAGTAAGGCCCCTGGCTGTATCTCGAAAAAGGTGATAACTGATAGCTAGACAGATAAAATTTTCACAGATGATGGTATTTCTATTGTCGCTATAACCAATATACAAGAAAATACAAATATTTGAAGGGGAACAATATACAACATGTGTTTTTTGTGGCGTTTGGTACGGATCCCTTGTTGCGCGAGACCGACTCGCACTTGGCCGGTTATTATAAAAACTTTAACCCAACTACGTAAATTGTATGTAGCCTATGTTTCCCGAGGTTCAGTTAAGAACCAGAAGTGTCTGCATTCTGTTGAACAGCCTTATGTAGGTTTTAACAAATTCTGTTAAAATGCATGCATGAAAAGCAATTGCTAATGCCATTATACTACATATATTATTATTATGCTGGTAAAGCCTCCGTGGTCTAGTGGTTCAGAGATTCGCTCTCGACCCGGAGGTCGTGGGTCCGATTCCTATATTATATTGGTTAGACCAGTGCAGGTTGATTACCTGATTGTCTGACAAGAAAGATGATCCATGCGTCGGATGGGCATGTAAAAAATCGGTCCTCTCCCGCCAGTCTTGTCGGTTATCCGTCCAGGCTACGACAGTGAAGGAAGAGAGAGTTATGTGTATTGCGCACACACTTGGGCATTATAAAAAAGCTCCTGCGTAGCTGGCCTGGTTTCAATGAAAACGGGCACCGTCACCGAAATCGGTGTGGGAGGCATTATTATTATGCTGGTTTAAGTTCCAATCATCATCCGAGATCATTTCGTGCATATCCATTGTAAGAGGCGGAGATAAGAGCTGATAAGGGATAAGAATGATAACGTAACACCTATCATTTTTTAAAATATCTAGAGTTTCTGACTTAGTTGATATTGAAAATATTCTCTGTGAACCTTCTTTCAAGGCCGTGGATTCGATTGTCACGTTAACCCCCGGTTTCTGAAAGGCTGATCAAATCGTCAATCAGCTAACATTTGAGTTCAGAAGCCATTCTGAACGCTCATTGGCGAACGTAGCGAGTGAGCGAAGTTGTTGCGAGTGATGTTCACAAACGAGCGTTGCATGCTAGCTGATCGACGAATTAATCAGCCTTAGAAACCTAGGTATTAAAAACCAAAATTTTCTCAAATCTCGTTAGGACAGTACAGCCTTACCCTCCTAACTGATTGGATTTCGATCGTGCTGCGTACTCCCGAATAAATTGACGTTTGTTTATTTTGATTCTCAGCCGATTGATATGGTCGGGAGTATATTATATTAGTAATTTTATTTATCCTTATTAGTTTTAAAGTAATCCACCAAATAAAATACCAAAAGCTGTTGAGATCGACTGATTCGATTCTCGATTGTGTAAGCCTGCCGATCTCTCGACAGTCGTGTCATCCGTCCCACTTTTAGGAAGAGAGTGCACGTGTATGGCGCACACACTTGGGCTCTATATCCTGCAGAGCTGTTTTCAATTATACCACGGTCCACCGAAGTCGGTGTGGGGAGCATAGCTAATAATAATTATTATCACCATACTCCTTATCTTCTTACACTTGACGATGATGATGTGAAGATAAGGATATGTTGTACTTGTGTTAGGAGAGGCAAATGATAGCATTATGAAAAAAATATATTTGAATAACAAAAGTTCTTTAAAATAACTAATCTTAAAAGTAATCAAATTACATACATGACACTTATTTGATGAAATTTCAACATTGCCTATTTTAGTCTATTCATTCATACAAATCACTCACTCTTGAATCAAATTATTTGTTGTTAATAATTAGTGGTTATGTTTTAGCAGCTATTGATATTAAGAAAATCTCATAATGTCGGAATCATGGTTTTTTGTTCTTCTTACAATGTCTTTTTGAAAGAAGCTGGTAGAGTTTATTTTTGAAGGAGTTAACCATTAGTGTATAAAATCATTGGGCAATACAGAATCCAGTACAAACATTAGTAGTTTACCATTAAAATGTTGATAAACAAATGACAAATATCCTTCCTTCTTACCGCTCAAACAACAACATTGATGACACACTAAGCAATCCAAGTTTCCTGTAAAATAAGACTAGTATTCCGGAGAGACACGAGCCCCAGCAGGAATATCAGCAGTCAGTGTCATTATTATGTTATTGTAATGGCTTGTTTAACAATCTTTAGTGACTACTAACAATATCAAACTGTAATATTAGTTAGTAACCCCTCAATGTTTCTGTTTGTTCTAGGTTTTTTCAATAGACCTCTCTATATAGTATGTAACCATACCCTTGTAATCATAAAACCTTCAGCAGTTTTCGTCAATCACTCTGACATCGGCGAGTCACCACGGAGCCATATATAAAAAAGAAGAAAAAGACAATCTAAGTGATATTTATATGTCAAATAGCTTATTTGGATGTTGTCTGACTCTCAATTTAAAAGAAACAGCATCCAAATATTATGATAAACCCATCATCATCAATCTACTACAGGACATAAGCCTTCCCCAAATTATTTCATAAGGGTTAGTTGCCTATACTCAGCGGACAGCGCTGTTATTAATATATACAGTAAAAACAATGTAGCTGCGGAAAAGCTGCTGCCCATTTCCAAAAATATATCCCTCTGTTGCTTTTTAACACACCAGGGATGATAGTTGATGAGGAGATGCTATTCTTTCGCCTGCACCCCACAGATATACAAATAAACTATCCAACTCTTATTAGAAGATTGTGAAACAGCCAACAGACCCTAAAAAATATATATTATAATCCTACCCTCGTCATGGTTCAGATATGGCAGAATATAGACAGCATTGACCTTTAACACTGGCATAAACATTGAATGCTCAGCCATCCCTGCACACCCTTCTATAAATAATTTCATTGCCTTTTATTTATTGCGTGTATCTGGTAAATAAAGGGTGAAATATGATTCCTTTTATGGGCATATAAACTTGAAGTAAAAACAGAATAATATACATGTGTGCAATTTGGTTATAATACACTGCCAATTGTATTTATTTTGGTATTATAAAATAAAATAAATAAATAAAAAGTAGATTGGTTTGCTAAAAACTTAGAGAAACATGAATATGTGGATATGCCAAAAGTCAAGGAGGAGATAAGCAGATATAGTACTAAATATAAAGAGAGACTAAGAATTCACACAAACAAGGTCACAAGACTTTTAATACACCCTGAGAAGGAGATAGTAAGACTTAAAAGATGGCAAATACTACAAGTAGATAAACGGCAATAAAAGCCAAACTGGATGGGAAAAACTGAGGGAGCAAATGTTGATTTGCACCTCCAAATAAGTATAACACAAAGCCAAAACATCAGATTATGACTAGGTCGATTGCAGATTAAAATAACAAAAAAAAAGTATAGAAGTATGAGTAAGTAACTAGGTTATGTTTATCATTATTCATGACTTAACAGCTACTTAACTAAAAACAGTGCAAAGTAGTTCAGATTACTTAATGCATATTCAAATTTAAAAAATATATATTTTGAATCTTGCTGTGTATTTTTTTGGTTTATTAAAGAAATTAAAAATTATACATATTCATTAAAGAAATCTTCGCTCTTACATGTGTGACGTGATGCATTATAACTAGAGCATAAAAAAGAAAACTAGCCATGTAAACAGGAAGTATAACAGGCACAAGATAACCACATATCTTGAGCACTATCTATGTGAAACTAAGCATTAACATCCTTCTGATAACACCATTAATATTTACTACATGTTATAGAACATAATATTATTTTTCTATAGATTTAAGAAGGCTACATTACATGCACTTGGGATTTATGTAACATATTTAAATAGTTGTAATAATAAAATACTGAAACACTAAATACTGTTTAATTTTATGTGATCTAAATCTAAACAAAATAAAACAATTTTATCAAATAACTGTGTTTATTAGCCAGTCAATAAGTAACATTTGAATTAGGATCATAATAGCCACCCATTTTGAGATTTGTTTACATTTATATCACATTGAATTGTATATGAATATACTCAAGTCACATGCTATCCTTCTACTTTAGCTAACAGAGACAGCCTGAAATTTAAAGGCCCTCTTAAACAAGAGTTTAACTATTCTGTTGTTAAGTACAAGAGTTTTGGAATTTTAAATTAATGTTTCTTTTACCAGTACCAGCTGCCCTATGAACATAATTATTATTGTACTTGTCATTTCCTTTTATGGTATTGCAATAATGTCCTTAATGTTTGATAAACAGTTGTTTCAATTACATACATGATACAATTCGTTCCGTAAAACATAAATAAATACAAAAATAAATAATATTGTTATTTATACTAATTTAAAGTTACTCACGCGTTGCAGCTCCAAGGAATGGTTGTAGGATCTTTGTAGTTTATCGACGAGAGGTCTGACTGCGCGCCAGGCTCTCTCCTGTGTTATATCCGAGGGATCTGCGATCGCCTCCTTTATCTCTTTCCCGGCGTCCTTATAACACTGTATCTCTCGCAATATCTCGTCCGATTCCAACAGAACTCTCTGCACCTCCTCGTATACATCCCGTTCTGTATCAGTCGGGGCGGCATTCTCGAAATCCAAAAATATGTCGTATCTCGGCGAGGAACAACAGTTTGAGTCATCCCTGGCCAGCAGGCTGAGTAGTTTCCCCATGTTATCGGAATGGAAGCACGATTTAAATTCAGCTACAAATACCTCCTGGATTGCAGATACTGCATTGCCCGATACAGTGCTGTGTTAAATCGATACCGTGATTTTCAGTTTGTATGAATGTTCCTAGTTATTAATACACAACTACAATATATTCAGAAACACTTATTGAACAATTATTTAATTAAACTGAACTATAAAATATAAACTCAACAAACGTCCATCTACCACACTTATCGCTCCGCCACTAATTTGACACTAGCTAGCTAACTGACAGCTGTTGACAAGTCAATACGATGACAGAACTAAGAAAAATGTTGCTAGCTTTTTAAGCCCTATATAATACTAAAAAACTCGGCACGGCAAATTGCGCATTGTTCAAAAACATCCAAAGTGACACGTAGTAACTAATTCTTAATCTGTGAAAGTGACTGCCAGCTGATGACGTAAAATTAGCGATTTCCAAAAATCATGCATTGTGAATATAAGTACATGAAACGCGCGCAAACATTTTTATTAAGAAAATAAAAATGTTTTTTATTTTATTTCCAATAAATTAAGAAAACATTTTATTCAAACTTTAAATTAACTTTAAACAAACATTGACGCCAAATTTATATACCTGTCTGAATTTTAAAACTTTAACAGTCAATAAAATTCAAAACATTTTTTTTGAGATTGCTTAGCTTTTGCTTTGATATACGTATCAGCCCTGCCGTTTTTATTAGCATATCTAGGGAGTTTTTCTGCAGCATAATATCATCGGAAACTAGTAAAAAGCGATACTTTGGCAGTTTTGCAAAGACTGTTTAGGTTTTTACAGCTTTGTATTACATAATATAATTATTATTGATTATGTTATACGTAATATAAATATGTTAAATATTGTAGATGGGTGCGTCATGGTAGTGGATTGTATACTTAATACATTATTTATTAATTAAAAAAAATCTTTAGAGATGATAATTTTGTTTTAATGAGTTTATAAATATGTTGTTATTTGATATTTATTTCAATTAATTTATAAACAGAATTTATTTATTATTATATACCTACATCTAGTCATTGTCTAGATACAGGTACGTAATTAGGAAGAAAGGGAAGTGTAGTAAAACATCAAGTGATCAGGCGTTATTTATTTAATTTTCCGTAAACGTATATAACATCGACACAATGCCATAATACGATTGTATTTTTATTTTACAAATAAAATTCAGTATTCTATTTACAAAATTCTCTCTGATACATTACGTACTTACTACTTATTAAATTACCTAATCAATTTCATTCAAGCATACCGTGAGCAAAACTGAGGTAATTTTTTTACTGTAATGCTACATATTTTATACTTAATATAAAATTGAAAATAACTAAAACTATTAGATTTAAAACCAATAACTTTGATAAAATATATTTTAATACATTTATTCGTTAATATTTAATTAACGAATAAATTAATGAAAAATTAGAAGGTGTTTGCAGACGTTAAGTTATTTTCAAAAGAATACTACAAAACTATCTACCCCTGAGGTGTTTGTGGTAACTGTATGGCAGATATTTAAAATGCTTATTTTGTCTAATTTTTGAAACATAATAATGTATAAAATTTGCTTTGTGATTATAGATAAGTATTTTCTAACATTGTTAAATTTAATACAAGGGTTGGAGGACTAAAAGGTTAAATATAAATTATTTATAAGGCTCGAAAAATTGATTACATTGTAATTTTAGGTCATTGACTAGGTTATAATAAGGGTAGTTTAATAATTACATTATTAAAAACGATGTACTAATTATTTGGCTAAATAGTGGGGAAATGTCATCAAGCAAACAAAATATTAAAAAGTTAGCAATTGCTCTATAAAAAGTAGCAATTATACGGGTCATATTATATACGACGATTCTTAGCGTATATATCTGTTTGGAATTAGTTGTTAGACATCTCTTGGCTATTTGTGGACAGGCTCTCCTACCATCAATATAATAACCATAACTATAACATAATGTTTTTTTAATAATTGTATGGTGAATTAAATGAAAAATCTAATCTATAAACCTACTCGGTAAAAATTAAAAGGTGCTCTTGTATACAAAGTATTGCCAAATCATGATATTTGAAAGATAAAATTTGGACAAATTAAGACAATAATATAGTATAAAATAATGTTACTATTAGTAAAACAAAGTGTAATTAACTTATTGTATTATCTTAATACAATAAGTTAATTAGTAGTCATATACTTTAAGATCAGTCTAACATTCGTTAAAATTTACATCTTTATAAGTATTAACATTCTGGCTTTCATTAAGGCTAAGCCTGTAAGGCTCTGTTGTCATGTTGTCTGATTCTTTATAGTTATAGAAAATATTAAGTTTGTAATTATAAAGAAGAATATTAAGTGACTATATCAGGTGTTATGTAATGTGTTTGAACCTTTTAACATTACATCATGCACACTTGGATTCATACATAAAAACGTTTCAACAATTTAAAAACATTAGCGCTAGACGCAAGTACAAACAAACGTTGAGTTACCTGCATTTTTTTATTCTTCTATAAATATGATGACATACATTATTTCACTAAGTTTCTAACATTTAACGAAACACATAAGTCACAGCGATCCATTCAATAAGTACCTAATAATAATTTCGTATTTAAATGCGTTTTTACCACGCGTTAGAGACACATTTGCGATATGTAAAAAAAACTTAAAAGAATAAGTTATAATATTAAAATGGTTGGTTTAATAATAACATATTTCAATGCCTTATCAATTAATATATTATTGAAAAGAATAGCGTACAAAAGAAAGATAGATAGTACGAGAAATAAATAAATACTATACCTGAGAAATCTTTGAATAGATAAATATAAAACAATTATTATTGAACCCAACTACATTGAATATTTTTTATTCTCCTATCCTAAAAGTCTTTGAGTTTGTCAACGTAGCTCCTTTTTGTAAATCTTATTTCTCAGTTAGGACTAAAAATAAATTAAAGTGCGTATTTGATAAACTTCTCCTGTTAAAAACTTAGAAGACTCAAACCAATTTTAAATTCACATCCTTCCTTAGCGTTTACGGTACAACTGGTACTATAACATAATGGTAAACATTTAATAATAATCGTGAAGAAAACATAAGTGTTACAAAGAGATCAAAAAGTTTGCAGACTGCAGCTTCATGTTTCATTTAAGGGTTAAAACATAGCTCAATAATTAATATATTTTTAAAATAACAAATAATAAATAAGAGAAATAATACTGTGTGCAAACTTAAGCACACGAAAGTACGCCAGTCGCCAGACACTCAGTAATTATGAGATTGTTTATTTTACAACAATTATTAATGCTCCTAATACAAATAACATCTACATTATCTACATGTACTAAATCGAAGTCTTAAATTATTTGGTGTAAAGATCCATCTTAGCTTAAGTAATAATCAATTATTTTTGATTAGTTTCAATTTCAGTATTTCATATCACACACTTGTACATAATAATATTATAAATTCCTAAAATAATCGTTAAATTAGTTACTCGCATTATTACTGTGCATTTTGAGATGGAAGCAAAAAAATGCTTAAACAAGTTTTATTTAAATATTGAATATAGGTGTAAGTTATATTTTATAATTTCTATAAAGCTATAATATTTATATCTGATTTATATCTGACTTAGTACTTCAAACCAAACTTTTAGTATAATTTTATCACTTAACGGGTAACACTTTTACATGGTATAAAAAGAGCAAAGGACTTTCCAAAGTATCCAACTTGTAATAAATAAAAAAAAAACAAGAATATAAAAAATTTGATATTGGCGGGGATGTAAAAAATTAAAGTGTGTGGTTTTGGGTTTGGTATTAATATATCATCTATAAATTTGTGTTAATAAGCACATTATTCAAGTTAATTAGTGCCTGACGTTTATAAACAGCAATCTTAATACGTACAATGCTGCTTAATAAACAGCACAACGTATTTAAAGACTGCTGAGTCTCGCGCCTTCTCATTTCGTGAAGCAACCCGAACCCCCGAAGTTTACAATTAAAAAATTACTCAAACGCGCAGTAATAACAAGTATCAATACACATAATCAGTGCCATATTAAATTACATATACGTGAATGGTGAAATGATGATTAGTAAATGCGAGTAAAATGCCTTACTAGTGCAATTCCATTCCAAGATCTTATGATACTCAACATTGTCATTGGCGCTATTTAAGGTTAAACTTGTTAATGATTATTAATTATTATCAGCCCCAACACAATTGTACAGGAAAATACGAGGGTTGAGGTGTCCAAAACTTCAAAGATACCTAATCTCTCGCACTTGCGAATACTTAGTGCTAGAGCGTGAGTTTAAAGTAAGTTATTGCAAAGCGGCAATTTTATTTCAACCGGTGGATCTACTTTTTTCTAGTCTGTGCTAAAACCTCCTAAATCAGTCTAGGTTTAATAAGTTTGCCACTCTGAAACATTAATTAGAATAAATAAATTATACAGTGTGTAGGATTAATTATATGTGGGATTGTTATAAGTGTTCGTGTGTGTAGACAAGAAGGAACTTTGCATAGGGATCTTATTCGTGGGTTTAAAGCCCGGCATTACATGACAACATTATCATATTATACACTGTTCAGATCCAGTCCAATCTAAACGTAAAGAAAAATAAAAGTCGACCAAATTAATGTGTCCTTGTAGGTACCTATATTTCTTCTTATTTTATTGCACGACAAATAAGCGATATTTAAATTGGTAGCATTAATGCTGGCTGTCCATTTTTAGTTTAGATTGAATTGCTTCTGAACATAATATACAAACAGCTGACAAGTAGTAGTCGTTTTCTTTTCTGCTAGAGTAGAGGTGCTAGAATAGATCCTAGGGCGTAGACAAGATTGCTTGATTTCTTGATTGTCACTAGTGTTAGCCAAGCCGGACTCATCAGGATTTATCGAAAGTATTTCAAAGCAGAGACAAGGAGGAACTTCTCTATGAATAGGTCCGAGTCGAGGGCTGCGATGTGGGCAGCACGGCCGACCAGTGCGCTGGCTGTATGAGGCAGGGCATGCTGTACGTCGTACCGTACCACTGATACTGATGATGCACGCGCCGCCAGTGGAGACACCATGTTGTGTACCTGAAGGGTAGAGTGAGAGAGAAGATAAACACGGAAATCAATGTGACAGTGGACAAGGTAAATTCATGTTCTCCAATTAGGCAAACTGATGAACCAATTGATAGTAGACAAAAAATGAAATAATGAAGAGCTTAAATCATTTAGAAAGTACTTTTCATTTCATAATTTCAAATATGAATATAGCAAAACCAAATACAAGATTTGGTATATTATTTAAGAAAAAGAACGTATACATGATAATATTGACTTTTGGGCCTATGGTTATCAAAAATGAAGTGAAATTCGAGCAACTTACCATTTCTCTATAAGCTTGGCCCACCAAAGACGTGTCTTTGGCAGCTGCTTTACATAGTTCTAGTCTCGCAGAATGTAGCGGTACATATCTGTCTTGACCGGAGCCGCATAGAAGGATATGTTTGAACTGGTGCAGTTGACTCCTCTCGCTGAGGCGGTAGAGGAAGGACCTTCGAGGGTCCGAAGCGTCCCGAAGAGATAACTGAAGGAGAGACCCGGACTTCTTCCATTTTTGCATAAACCACATCCCTGAAAACGAAATGTGTTAAAAATTTGCTGTCCGATCGAAATTTTGGCAACTTCTTGGAATAAACATAAACAATCTTTTGAAACATCTCATACCTTTTTAAAATAGTCACTTACCCGCATTTACAAGTCCACTGGAATTATACAGCGTTCCCAGATGTGGTCCACTCAGAGACAGGAAAGTATGCAGTTTGCCTAGGAAGGGTTTCATCTGGGGTCGTGCTAAGGCTGATCTGATGATGATGGTGCCGAGAGAATGACCGACGAAGCTGATCCGCGCCGGCTCGTTAGCGTTTTGGACGTGGGTTATTATTTCTTGGACGAGTCTGTGTGAAGAAAGAAGTGAAAGTCCATTAGCCATAAAAAAATAATACAAAGTTTATATTACTGTGTTAATACAGTGTAAAATAATAAAAAATAAATTAAAAAAACCTTAAATCATTCAGGTTTTTACATGATTTTACGTGTATTTTGGGAATGTTTCAATAATATTCTCACCTGTCAGTCATTGTATCAAAATCTGAGAACGTGTCTCCTTGGTTTCTCTCCGACATCAGGAAATCCAATCGGGCACCAGGCAGACCCAGCTCCAGATATGTTTTGACCAAACGGAGATCAGCCGCGTTACCATCAAGTCCATGGACACATATAATAAGATGTAAACCTGAAAGTGGAAAAAGTATGATAATTAAATTGACTTGGATAGTAAGACTGTGGATCGACCTGTAACTTTTTGTTCAGTTGGATTTAAAAAAGGCTTTTTACAAGATTTTCTTCTTTTCTAGGTTATGTAATAATAGAAATTCCAATATGGTAAAAAAAAAAATTACCTTCAGGGTTGAACATTCGATATTCATCGCTGATATGGAAATATGGTAGAGAGTTTTCCACAGGAGGGAAGTCGGAATATATTGCACCAGGATACTTGACACTCTGTCTGAACTCATCTCTACATTTCACGAACAGTCTCTCCGATTCTGCTAGCCCGAATATACTGATAAAATTACTTTGACGCTGTTCTGAAATTGGAAATTTTTGGAATGGGTTTAAGAAGTAAAAATTTTATGTAGACGATTCTGGCTTCTAAGAAGCTAATAAGTTAGTGAATTCTTGTTATCTTATAAAGCGAAAAAGCGTAAACCTTTGTTAGTTCCGTTTTCATTTCTGCTAGCAAGTTCGCCAGTGCTCTGGCTTTTATTTAAGGTTGTTCCTGAAGGTGTGGTGCTTGTGTTAATAGACTGATGTGGCCTTAATTTTCGTCTTTCCAAGATGCCTTTAAGAAAAATGTAAAATAGTTATATTAGTTATATACTCAAGACGGTATAGTTAGTGGTATTATTGAAGTCGTGCAGGAACATGTGTAAAAATTGGCTTAAATTTGTTTATTCACCTTCACAAACGTGATATAGCGGGTTATCTAGCTGCAAGGTAGTAGGTTGTTCAGCCTTTCGTGGGGTTTTTGAAGGTGTTGATGATTTACTACTTTTGCGGCTCAGCGCTGGTGACTTTGATGGTGGATCCTGTAAATGCAAAAAGTATGTTCATTTTTAAAGAGATTGTCTACTATATATATAATGTGAAAATAAGTTTTCTTTACCTTAAACTCATCAGGTGGTGGAGGCGCATCACGAAACATTTGTGGGGGAGGTAAATGTTCATATTCATTTTCTGCGGCAAAATTACTCAAGTTAACTTCAGATTTTGCCTTTCCTTGATATTTTTGTTCAGCCGCCATGGGGCCACCGGTCTTATGACTCTTACAGGAACGATCGACAGTTAAGCTTCGTATTTCTGCAGCTAAAAGTTTTTCTGTATATTCTATTTTGTCTCTTAATTTAGTTTTATCTATTGGTTTCGTTTTTGCTGGAACTGGAACGGGTGGTATTTCTTTACGAATATAAGGATGGAGGTTGTCGCTTATGGTTTGCGACTTTTTTACAGTACCGTTGGCTGTTTTATTAACGGTACTATAAGTTTTTCCCTGTATTGCACTGAATGAGTTATGCCTTTGATTTATTTTTCCAGAAGGTTCCGAACAAGGTCGGTAACAACTAGCATTGCAAGTATCTGAATCACAACCAGTATCAATTCCATTACTGTGCATCAATTTATTATATTCACATTGGCTGTCTGTGCAGATGGAATCACTGCAGATGGTGCATTCTTCGCAAATTTCTTTATCGCAACATTCTATCTCTTCATTGGAATTTTTAGTAGCTTTAACAGCTAATTTCAACAATCGCTCTCTTAGTTGTTCACCATTTAAAACAGTCCTTTTGAATTCGCTAATTTTTTCTCCGTCTTTTACCTTTTCTTTGTTTATAATATCATTACCATTTTCAATATTTTTAGTGGGTGCTTTTGATGGCACTGATTGGCTAGTGGATGGGAAATTTTGATTTATCTGACTGCCGTTATCTGGAGTTGATGGTCCTGAGCTGCGACCACTTGATACCCAGCCACTTTGCTCACTTAGACTTGATGTCGAACTAATGCTTCGTTTATCTTCTTTATTTAAGAAATTTTCGGGAGGCAAAATTTTGAAGTCCTTGTCACCAATATCTAATGGTGGTGATTCAAAAGCAGGCGGAGGTGCAAGATTTGGTAGGGATTCTGATCCAAATGTATTATTTAAATTTGGTTCTTCAATAATGGAAGCTGCACTTCGACAATGCCTTAGTTCTGATCCATGATCTAAGCTGTAAGGCAGGGTACCTGATGATTCAAGCCTTCTTAATTCATAAGGTATACTTTCGTTACTAGACGATGAAGCTGCTTCAGACATGAGTTGTGTCATTTTTTCTGATGGCTTATGTTTGGAACGTTTTTCTGGCTTTCCACTAGACCTTCCACTTTTTGGAGTATTGAATCCTGATTTCGGTGTAATTTTCCCTGACTTGGGTGTAGCAAGACCTGATCTAGGTGTCATTTTTCCTGACTTTGGAGTAGCTTTACCCGATTTGGGAGTTCCTTTGTCTGACTTAGGTGTACTGCGATCTGACTTTGGGGTATGTCGATCTGATTTACTATCTCTTGATCTAATGGAATGATGACTACTCAAAGAATCACGACTAGAATTAATTTTGGCATTTTCTTTATTGCCATGTGTATTTAATTTAGATTCTCTTGAATGACTTCTCTTATGCCTTACAGAGGGTAACGTCGAATGTGGTGTTGAAGGAGGCGTTTTGGAGTAATTAGATTTTGAAGTACCATCACTGCTTCTGTCTAACGTCATAACAAATCCGCTATCGTCACTGCTTTTACTTGATTTCTTTTGATAGTTTTGTATAAGACTTCCAGTATTAAAATCGTAACTCCAGTCCCCTTTTTGAAGATAATAATTAAGTTCATGCCTTAGCTGATTTCGAGCCGCTTCTATATCAATTTGTTGAGTATCAACATTTTGGAATACATGTGTCGAATTAGATCTATGAACCTGTTTACTAGATACTAAATTATTTTGATCAGTCACTTGAGTTTTTCCGCTAACAGGAGGATAAGAATTTCGTGGAGGCAACATAGGACGGGGTAAATTTACACTGTAGCCTCTTTGGAATTCTAATGGATTCCGAATAACATTATTTACTTGAATATTATTACCCTGATTACCGAATGTGTAACCATAAATTTGATTCGGATTCCCTTTCATGTTTCCGTCGTACTTATATCCTACGTTTTGAAACACTTCATTGTTTATTCCGTGCATGTTCTGATTGTGATTACATGGGTTTTTGTATTTTTCCCTGAACTCATTTATATTGCGTCTATAATCGTCACCTTTGGTAGCGCAGCGGGTCGTAGTACTAGTTGGATACGACGTAGTCGTAACACTGCGCGGCAGCGTTGTGGGTTTGGGTTGCTGTGGAGGTAAATATTGTTTCGGATAGTTGACAGACGCGTTTGAGCCATTTCTGGAGTTTTTCGTGGAAGCTTGTACACTAAGCGGGGTCATTTGTGAAACTCTCAACTGATCTAACGATTTACTGTGTCTTGCGGGTAAAGTACTGACGCCGCTAGTGATCTTATGTTTTTGTGTAAAGACTTCGTTAAGATCTGATTGATCTTGCCCCAACTGCGACACGTTTATTGAACTTTTTGCAGTGTTAATATCTAAAAGAGTTGAGGCAGAATATCTCGATAGCTGCTGCCCTTGTTGTATTGAACAAGACGGAAAAGCTTTGTTGGGTGGCAATTGAATTTCGGTGATTTGGTTATTTTGAACAATGTATCTATTTCTTCCTGTTAGTTCTAATTGTTTGTTGTGGGGTTTTGTTAATTCAACAACGTTCTGTTTCACAATTGACCTCTTTGGAGATCCTCTGTTAGATTTTTGGGGTGCTAAAGTAAGCGTAGCTTGCACTACATTTTGGTTGGATTTCGGAGGATTGTATTGGGGTTCAAGCACATCCATGATTGTTTTAGGCAGTGAGAGGGTGACTCTTGATGCTTCCGAAGACGGTCTTCTGGAATCCACCATCGAGCTCACACTACAAGCGCAATCATCACCAAGTGGCTCAGAGCATAAAAATGGATCTGAAATTAAACATTTCAATTGTTTATGAAAACCTATTTAGTTACACTTTCTTATCTTAAACTTAGAATTTATGTAATGTACAAAAATTTAAATCAATTAATTGTAATAAGTTACTGACCGCTTCCTGATTTGCTAGCACCGGAGTTTAAAAATGATCGCCTTCTTGCAAATTCTGCAGTATCTTGATATCTGAAATAGATAACAGTGTCTTTTAATGTAATTTAAACAAGATATAGTTACATATTTTATTTTAATTTTAAGACCTTCATAAAAATACCAGTCCTAAACGCGATATTTTTATATTTGCTTTATTTTTCGGTGAGATTCTTTACAATACCTATATTAAATTTTAATACTGACATCATTCCATTGCATACCGAGCAGCGCCTAATATTCACTTGATTCGTTTTAAGTACTTACAAGTTTTTACCCGACTAAGGCGTAGCGAAAAGGAAGGGTAATGATTTTGGTAGTAGTAGTGGTGGTATTTATGTATATTTTGTTAACCGTAATGATAAATTATGAAAGTGAAAGTAAGGCTAAAATTTACTTAGTTGGGTTACGGTTTTTCACAAAATTGTTTTTTCCCGCATGATGTTTTAGGCCAGCCACATACATACGTTTTCCGTATTAGTTTTTCGAATGCGTAATTTCGGACTGGAATTCCGTGAGACTAGCGCAAACGTTCGTTTTTTTAATTCGGAATGTAATGACGTCAGTATAATATAATTCCGAATTAAAAAACGAACGTTTGCGCTAGTCTCACGGAATTCCAGTTCGAAATTATGCATATTACGCATATTATGCGTAACCAATACCTACAGAGAATACGTCAAATAAAAAAACGAAATTTCCGAACGTATGCGCCGGCACAAACAAAATGTAGGCAACCGCTGCGTTCCGCATGACGTTATTAGGTTTTTTCGAGTAGGTTTCTCCGGACACGCCGGCTTGCACACCAAACGTACGTGCGGAATTTATTTCATCCGGAAAATCGAACGTGTGCGTCAGTAAATGATTCCATGCGTTCTCATGTCCGAATTCGGAAAACGTATGTATGCCTTATATTTCTGCTGATAAGTTCTCACCTGTCTTCGAATATAATTGGCATGATATGCGGATCCCCGTCCAGCGCGATGCAGTGTACCGGCAGCGGAGGCAGCAGCGCGAGATATCTCGACCGGCGCGCGACTTCGCCGACGCTCTGGTACGACTGGTAGTTGCTGTCGTAGCACCCGGCCAGCGAGTGTCGAGGGTTGTCCAGCACGAAGAAGCACTCGGCGAAACGTTTGATCCTGGAAATTAAAAAAGGATATTATTATATTAAGCCGAATATACTGTAAAGAGAAGGACGCGTAGAGCATTTTTTGTTTTGGCACCTCATATAAATTAGTTACTTTAATGCGATTAAAGATCTCCATAGAAGTCACAAAATAGATGATTTTAAACCATTTTTTTGGGTCAAGTCTTATGTGCGTTCCGCGTGCCCACGAACCCCAGCATAGAAAGATTCACTCCTTGCGGTAATTTTAGACCTTTGAAATTATTTTTTGAGTTATATTAACTCATTTATAGCTACTGGTGAAAAGGGTTTGTTGCACTTCTTTTTTTGATCTGAGGCCACATGGCCTCGAGTGGCATAGACTTACCGTAGCGCATGATGCCTGGCCGCGAGCGCGTGGTGCACGTGCGGGCGGTCGGTGGTGTGGTGCAGGAAGGCGCGCCACCGCAGCGTCACCTCCGCGCAGAGCCGCGCGATGTCGTGCGCCGCGCCCATCGCCCACTCCTCCTCTTCGCACACGTCTGACTTCTGCGAATGAAGTGCACCTTAGACCCAGTGATAGAAGTCCCGCGGCAATTAGTGGACGTAATCTCATTTTGATATACCTATTAGGCTGCGTTTCCACTGACGCGGAGCGGGGCGGAGAGGAGCTTGCGGTGCACGAATTGACCAGTCACTATGCTCGAAATATAGCATAGTGATTAGTCAATTTGGGCACCGCTAAGCTCCTCTCCGCCCCGCTCCGCGTCAGTGGAAACGCAGCCTTAGAGGTCTGTATTTAACTATTTATAGAAATTAAAATTTTATTTTTAAGGAAAACTTACTGCCAGCAATAATATTTTGTACCACCAGAATCAAGCTCTAAACCTACCCCACACCTAACCCACCAAGCTTCGCTCAGATACTTGATCCTCAGCGCAAAAAACAATTTTAATTTTTTAATTTATTATAATAAATAATAAATAAATAAATAATAAAATAAATTTATATCAACATATTGCTATCTGTGCGAGCTGTTTGACGCCATCATATTATAATCGCCCTAGTCATTCAATGAAATACGCAGATTCAATCAGATGACTGCGATATATCTAAAGCATCGACACCAAATGTTCTTTAGTCACCCATAAGTTCTCACTTTGCCAACATCGCTCAGATCCTTGATCCTCTGCGCGACTTCCCCCACGATGGAGTTGGAGGAGGACTCCTCAGGGGTCAGCAGCACGCCCGTGGAGCCGCACACCGCCAGCGCGCTCTGCAGACCCTCCAGCGAGCCCAGCAGTATCCCGCACACTTCCGCATGCACTTGTCTGGAACACGTGATGTGATGAAATATAATGTAGTGCAATGAATTCATCACTAAATTTAATTTAGGGTTTTACTGTGGTATTGACCGCCGCCGCCGCCCAGCCACATTAATATGTTGTAAAATTTTGTAATCTGTGAGTATAATATGTCTAGGATAATTCATAAATTTAGTTTTTCGCGAAAATCTTCATTATTTAATTCTGTGAATAAATCAATGAATTCATCACTAAATTTGATGTACATAAAATGTAATACGGGTTTCACTGTGGTATTGACCGCCGCCGCCGCCCGGCCACATTAATATGTTGTAAAATGTTGTAATCTGTGAGTTTAATATGTCTAGAATAATTCATAAATTTAGTTTTTCGCGAAAATCTGCATTAATTCTGGGAATAAATTTTGCACTGTTCATAATTTTTGGATGTTCACTCCCCAAACTTTTCAAAGATTCTAGAATTATCGTGAAAGTCGCAACACAGTATAGTAACAGAGTTAATAAAATACACACTAATATAATACATACATTTGTATAGTAGCAGAATATCAGTAACAAACGGCGGTACCGCACCGATTTTGGTCGGCGCCGCCGCCGCCGAGGATCTAACTCGGCGCGCCGAACGGTTCTCGTGGCACTTTTTTCTGATGATCTGAACTCCTACTGGCTACCAGTTCGCCAAATGGCCGTGTATTATTTTAATTAATTGAACGGGACTACTTGATTGTGGTACGCTCACATAGGCACCGAAGATCTCTGTACTAAGATTTGTATGGATTTTGATGATCATTTTTGCGCCGGCGCTGCCACGTCGACCATGGTCTGTCGGCGCGCCGCCGCACCGTTGGAATTTTGTTCGGCGCCCATGCCTACCTACTACCTAAATGCCTACACTACTGACCCACTCGTACAGAGGCATAACTGACCTGGCATGCGCGATCTTGCTGGAGTTGCCGCCGGCACACTTGCCGGAGCCGAACAGGATGTTCTCCAAGCTACCGGAACTGAAGCCCCCCGCGCTCTTGACAAGCTTCCCCCACTGCTTGCTGGAACGGGGGGTACTGCGGAATACGATGATAAGAGTCAATTAAAAAAATAGTACACACAAAAATATTATTTATGAGATAACATATTAAATCGAGAACAGTAAAATAAATCTACGTGTGATATATTTGATATATTATTATAAAATAGAAAACAGAAATAAATATTACCTATACATAATATTATTTACATACAGTTTAACATAGTACTACAAAATAATATTTACGAACAAAAAAATTCATGTCAAACGTGTTTCTGAATAACTCTATAAATGTTTAGGCTCCTTTATTGCTAATGAAAAATCCTATATTACCTAACTATAGATACTAAGTAGTAAGTACCTGTTTTGATAGTTAATTTTACTAATGCCTGTTTGTATTATTCGTTTGTCTAAATATCATATCTTATATTTCATTAACACAAATTATGATATAGGTTAAACATGCTATTTGAAAAACTATTAACTTAATAGGATGACTGATACTAAAAAGTCTACACAAACTAATCTAATGTCTAAATGAAACAACGTATCTTCTATAGCATCTATTAATATCAATGAACTTTATAATAAATTGAATCAAAATCAAACTTATGAAAATCGTGCAAACTGCAAAGTTTCTAGAATTTTCGAATGGAAAATGAAAGACGCAGAATGTGAAACGATCGAACTGCATCGTTTGAGTTAAGTGATGTTAATTGGGCTTACTCGATTGAATCGCGGTTTTCTGAAGTTTTATCGCATATTATAATGGGGCTGTAGAGAGAAATGACGTTGATTGCTGAAGATTGGTAATGTTGAAAACTTTGTTAGTCACAAGCAAAGTGGTAAAATTAAAACCGATAGCAGCTATCTGTCTCACAAATCAGATACCAATATTATGGACATCCATAAGAGTGAAAGAGAAGACTAGGTATATACTTATAATACCTACCTTGTTTGACTTTATCTTGTTAATTTTAAAGCAATACTGTCAACAGAAGCTTTATGTGTAAAAAAGTGTGAAATATATATATTTTTTATTATTATTTTCTAGGGCTATCCGGACTTTGGAGTCCAACTGGAGTCCAAGTTTCGATGCTATTCTTTCTCCCGTACACCACGGATAAACGTAACACGTAAAACGTATACCATGATATACCACGTATAACATGCTATAACGCTCACGTCGCACCTACGATAGTGACCTATTTAAAGTTGCCTTTACCCAAAAGCTAAAACTTTTAGCACGTAAATTATTTTCGAAAATCGAAATTCTCTTTGATGTTCAAATGTTTACTGTAGACTGTTGGACTTTTTCAACGTTTCACTGAATATAAAACTGTTATATAGGGTTCCGTTAGCTACAAGCGATCCATGGCATTGTCCGTTTGTCCGTCCTGTCTTACCGAAGTTAGCTACGGGCCCCTTTACTAATATAATAATAATAAATAAAAATAATTTATTTTCTCACGACAAGTTTTTTCATTAGTACAATATTTTTCACAATCACATAGTTTGCATAGATTTTGAGGGAGACTTGTGCCTAAACTAGGCGTGGCCTGTAATTTCAGGACACCAGAACCTCCGAACAATATACATTTCAAACAGTTGTTGCTGCAGACAGTGCAATTCTCGAAGCGCAAGAAATCGTGACATCAAAATTCCAATGGCTATAATAGCGATAATGGCCGAAAGGGCATTGTCCATTTCTGGCCATCCGTGAACACGACGTTATAAAAAAACTAACTTAATGGATATTTTTTATTTATTTATTGTTAATTTTATTTGAAAAACAAATTGTGTAAATAAACACAACAAAAAACACAATTATTTATAGTTTCTAGTTTGAATTTCCATGTTCGGAAGTCGGCAAATGGTTCCAGTGTTACCATTGTCAAGCGCCGAGATATTAACTAATTGATATTAATATTATAGTCATGCCTCTGTTTTATGCTATTTTTATGTTTTTGAATGTTCTAATAGACTTTGAAAATTCGCAAGTAGTTTACTGTTGTTAGAATGGAATTTATTTAAATAGTTTCTTTAATATTAAATCTTAAAATCAGTGACGTATAAAAGCAATAACTTTTTTATATTATGGCAATGCAAATACGATATGTCAAAATATGCAACGTCATTCGCTTTGTTTTCGTGAATGTTATTTTCGTGTGAGATATTGCTACTTGGCTTTTTACAATGAAAGGAGATAGGAAATAAATTATTATTATTGCAATTGCATAGTGGGAGTTTTACGGCCCACTATGCAATTGCAATAATAAAAGGTTATGTATTATAATAATTGGAATAATAACAGTAGGTTGCTGCACTCATATTATGACCATTTTATGGTTTATAGGCTAGGCAAGGTATCAAGAGCATATTAATCCACCTGCCCAGTTTCTTGATCATGTACTACTAACCTATGAAGCAGAATAATAAAATATTCATGAAAAGTATGTTGTTTTATTTGATTGTTTACATTTTTCAATAACACCTAAAAACCTAACTAAATATAAAGTCTGACACAAAACTAGGCTTGTATTCTCCTTTTTACTGATATGAAGTACTTAATTTATATCATTTTATTAGCTTAATTAATTGTCCACGAATGGCCAAAGTGTCTATACAAAGTGGACAATCCCCTTTACGCTATTGAGAATAGACCATGTGACGGAGGTGACATTCGTGATCATAGCGACGAGTACAGCCTGAACCGGTATAATATTGTACTGCTTATACAATTTTACAATTAATATTCTTTAGTAATACGGCGTTTCTTACGCCGGTTCTTCTCGCCGGGTTAGTCCCCGAACCGGTGGTAGGTCATCATGTATGACAATTCTAAAAGTGTTAGTAACTAACCTATTTGGAAATAAAATATTTTTCATTTTCATATGTCTAGGCAAAAAACCTTTATAATTGTACTAATATACAGTAGGCGAAGTACAACATGATTACGACTACGGCTAAAATTACGTTGTGTACCTACTGCCATGGACCAATAATACACACACAGCACAAAGAACATGTTATACGCGACAGAAGTTCGGTTCGATTGGCTCGGTTGAATACACACTCAAAGTTCCGCAACTGAATTTCTGCCGCGTGAGTTAGACACTCTTAAAGCGTGTTCCATTTGCTAAGAATAAACGAAAAAAATGTAACAGGAATCTGATGAAAAATTTCGTTCAAAGCGTTATTCCCTTGCAACTGGAACGCACCTATAATGTGTCAGTTTGTCTTCGTCTAAAATTAGCCGCAGAACATCGGTCGCGTACATGGATGAAGTAACGTCATTCATCCTAGGTCGCGTACCTTCAGCATAGTGTGTTAAGTCACTAACCCCCTTACTCAAAATATTTACACGCTACAATGTCCCAGCTATTCAATTTTTTCTCCTTGTCGTTAGAAAAGTAATTTGACAGTCAATGACAAAAAATTGTACGGCTTATCCAGTGTGTAATTGAAGACATGAATGGATATGGGTGATAAGTCGCAAAAAAGTTTTAGGATATGTAGTAACGTATTAAGTACATTCATTCTATAGATGGATCTTTAGATTAATGTTTTTAATACTTTACGACGTATTCTGAAATGTTTAAGTGACATTTTGAACTCAATTTTCTTGAAATTATAATTTTGCTACATAGGTATCACCTTCATCCATTCATGTCTTCAATTGTTAGTGACGAGGTCAATTATAATGATCGATAGGCAAAACCTTGATAACATTAAAGATGGCGAAGCATGCGTACTTACCAGCTCTGCACGTAATGCATGATGCTCTTCCTGTACAGAGACATGTAACAAACGCATTTCATTTAGCCGCGCAACTGTGTCGAGTGCTCCCTTTGTTCCTCGCTGTTGTTGTTGAGATTAGTGAAGTTATAAAATAATAACACCTAAAAGCTGGGTACGGGTGAGAAATTGACGCAAATCAAAGATATTTTGTCTTAGTATGTTCGAATAGCCCGTCAGTCCGCGAATATACTTATTGTACGTAATAACTGACGTACGTGGATTTCGTTGCTTCAAACTGTGTGATGCGTTTTTATGAAGACCACATCTAGATGTTATTAATCTCTATTATGTTATTAATCTGAGTTCTATTCAAATAAACAAGTCACAAATATTAAGTACAGTCCGCAAAAAATGTTTACGGCAGTTAGTTTCTTTACGGTACTATTTGGTTCCAAATCTTAATTATATTAATGTTATCTTAACGTAAACAAAAAATATAATTAAACTAAATAAACGATTATTCGTTAACGTTACTTTAAGGAGGTTTCTTATATGTACCTGCTTGGCATACTATAATATGAATCGCGTATACTAGAAAGAGCCTACGTAGCTACACGCGTAGACGGTAGCTCTACGCCTCTACGAGCGTAGAAGACGCCCTGTTGAACGTGGTGGGAATATTATCACATAATTTTATTTATTTTGCAGTTTCTATAAATTAAATTATTGCGAACAAAAGAAAAATTAATATTTTGTGTATCCAAAGTAACTTTTTGCATACTATTTGTCCATATAAATATTGTACATGTTGTGTAAATGTACTAGCAGCGCATACGTAACAAGAGTCAACAGACCGGGATGTAGGTTACGGATTATCCAGCGATTTTGTACATTTTCCATATAAGTGAGTCGTTACACTGGCTATATAAATACTAGGAACACATGAGTAAGTCGAGTCAACAAACCGGGATGTAGGTTACGCGGAAGGCTTTGCCGGCAAGCCGTTTATGTGTGACAGAGGATTAGTGGCGCATTATTGATTACGACACTTTTATTCTACCATGTAGACTTAGGTTTTATTGGTGAGTTTAGTATGTCATTTACTTTATACACTTTCTTTGTGGTATAAAACAGGCATTATCAGAGATTGTTTTATGGCCATCGATTAAATATTTTCGGGCATGCATCGCCTGAGAAAAAACAAGTATGTTGATAGGTTTAAAGATATTTATTATCATCAAAGATGAGATGTTGATTGTCTTCAATGTACTTTTAAATTTGTAACTCGTATGGTACATGATTTGAATAGGTAGACCATTAGATAACTTTTTATGGTCAAATATATTTACTAGTTACTAGGCTCGCATAGACAACAAAGACGTTAATTCAAAGAGTACTCACTTTATATACGGCTGGTGCAGAGCCACCAGGCTCGCATGGACGGTCAGGGAGACAGAAGAGAGGTGGAAGTAGTCGAACAGCACAGGCAGATGGTAGTGCAGCCCCTGTGCTGGCTGGAAGTGCAGCTTCAGCACGCGGCAGGAGACCGGAGTGAGGGTGGCTGATTGGGCACCCTCGCTGCACCAGAGCTCGACGCCCAGACTCCATTCCGCCCGTTCCAGGGATTCTTTGAGGTTGCGACTGTCGACTGTAATAAAAAATGGGTACCGTAACATAAATCTGGACGCCAACGACTGCGCACCGCAGTTCGAGCGCGACGAGTACGCAGCGATATAAAGCCGATAAGCTACTTATATTAAGCTACTACTGGTTCGTTAACTAAATAGAGACTATATCTACTGGATTATAGAGTACGTAACTTATAGAGATATCAACGAACCAGTAGACCAAGCAGGAACATTTGATAGCTCCGTAAAAGTAACGTAATCAAATGTCGATTGTATTGGCGCCGTCATGTTTTTTATACGATGGTCATTCGATAATGTATTGCCATGAATATATTATACCTTATGTAAGTAAATGTGTCAAGAAATTCACCCTTTCATTGCGGTAAATTTTTAAGGCTATACGTTGAACCCTGCGAACGCTTGGCAATTAGTTGCCGTTGGCATGCTTTGCCCCTATAATCGCGGTGCAGGGAGCTGGTGTAGCTCATTCATTCTTTTATTCATTGCACACTTAATATCTCTCAGCGTTACCTCCTCATTGGTATATGATCTGTGTCCTGTTAAGTGTGCGCACGAGCGCAGACAGCTGGTATAGCTCACTCTTTTGTACACACTCACCTAGCAGGTGCGCCCTGAAGTGCACAATATCCCTCAGCGTGACCTCCTCGTTGCGGTACATGATCTGTGCCCTGGCAAGTGTCTACCACGAGCACGGGCAGCTGGTGTACTTAACTCTCTTGTACACACTCACCTAGCAGGTGCGCCCTGAAGTGCACAATATCCCTCAGCGTGACCTCCTCGTTGCGGTACATGATCTGGAAGGCTCTGCTCGCGGCCAGTCCGCCCACGAGCGCGGCGTTGGCTGCGGGCCGGCCGGTGCGCGCCGCGCCGCTGCCGCTGGAGACCGTGGCCTCGATGTGCACCGGAACCTTCGGCGACACGCGCAGCCCCACGCGGATCTGGTAGAGGCTGCGAGAAGAAGGAAGGTCAGCGAAAAGAGAAAGGAAGGTCGGCAAAGTTCGAGTCGGACTCGCGCACTAATGGTTTCGTATAAAACGTACAAATGAAGAAATATTTACTTTTCTTTAAATTATTTATTTGCATTTTTCTACCTTATAAGGAACGTATAAATTTATTATTTATTTATTTATTTACACTTTTTGCACATTGTACAATGGCGGACTTAATGCCAAAGGGCATTCATTATCTACCAGTCAACTATAGGGTGCAGAGACAAAATAAACGAAAAGGTGCTGCAAAACGATGAAGGAAATAATGTAAAATTAGTTTTAACTATATAAAATTATACATATATTATACATTGTATAAAACTATTAAATTTTTATTTAAAAAGAACCGCTTAAAATCCGTTGCGTAGTTTTAAATATCTAAAATAAAAAATATTTAAAGCGATTTTGTTTCTATATATTTATAGTGTATAATAAAATAAGTAAGTCCGAGAAAAAAGCACCACGCAAGAAGCTTGAAAATAAATAGCTCAGTATAATAATTGCATTTGCAAACGATCAATTAACGGAAGTAACGTCCAATTAACAGACATAATAATTGCCAATCAATTTGCACCGGATGACTACGCCATAACTTGCTCGAATCCGCGTGTACATGAGCACTATTACCTGTTCAAGTCCAATTTAATATTTTTATAAACAATGGAAAAGTTGAAAACTAACTCGACTACGTAAATTAAATAGCCTATGTTCCCCGGGCCATCGTTACCAATATATTAAAATCTCATTCATTAAAATCGGATTAATGGTTGTCTACTTTAGAATTATTAATACACATACGTATAATATCTATCTCACCCTCTTTTTTCTGGTAAATAATGAACCAATCAGCGTTCGATATGTAATTTCAACTTGTATGCCATGATAATTGATTAGGTATAATATATGTATTTGATTAGCTTTTCAGATTAGCCTACTAACTAACTACAAAAAACAATAGGTTACTTTTTAGATTGAGTCTTTACTCGATTATAATAATAATATTGTTTACTATTGTAATAATGTCTAAAGAGACAATGTTAGATATTATATAATAGTACAATGCTGTAAGTTGGTAACTAAAAATCAAAAAGTGATAATATCACTACTAATGTGATATTATCACTTTTTGATTATATCACATTAGTTCTCTGCTCTGCAAATATTAATTTATTCGAATTTGATCTTGTTTACGAATGACGAACAGATATTTATATTTTTTCTCCTTTGAATCATCGCATTGTTTCGTTTTATTTTTTACTTTCTTAAAAAAAATTGGCGCGTACTCACAGGCATTTGGCAGCCATTATGTGTTTTTTGCTAAGATTTTAATTTTTTTAAATGACTTAAGTTTAGTAAAAAAACCCACTACACACGTTCTAGGTTTTTATTAATAAAAAAAAATATAGTGTTAGTGCTTAAGTACTTTAGGTTGTCTGAAAGAGACTGCTGTAAGCAGTAAGACCGCCATTTTGTAAAATTACTTATTGGTGTGTTACTATTGTACCTATGTGTTTTTATTGTACAAATAAATAATTTTCTATCTATCTATCTATCTATCTACTTGTTTTGTGCATGAGAACCATAATATGGCTCTGAAACTGAACCGAACAGCGAATTGACTAAAAATACATAACATAATTACTTAAAAGGTCTTGTTATAGTAATTCCTTGCTTTCGGTATGGGAGTTAAACACCGTATTATACTCGAGATTGGTTTTTATACGCGGATATATTTAAGTGGCGCTGTGAAAATGTGGGGCATGCTATCTTTAGCATCTATTAATACCTGGCTTTTGTTGGAGGAATCAATGTTAAAATCTTTTGTGACCCAAGATCAAAGGTGAGTAGGTTCTTAACTAGCTATAAAGGGTAAGGCAAGAATTAAGATACTTGGTGATGTTAAGCGAGAAGAAACAGCATTACTCAGAATCTGATTCAAATCAATGTGATCGAGAGATAAAATTTAAATATAAACTAAACAAATGAAATTAAAAAAAACCTACAGCTTCTTTGATCCGAGAACTTACCATAATTATAGATGTTCTCCGATAAAATAAACTGTACGTTTTGCCTGATATAGTGCACAAGAAAAGACTTATACGTATATAGTGCATTTTGTTATATTTTGTTGGATCGCACAGCTGTAAGACTAAACTATGCACGTGTGGGACATTAAATCCACTGACATATTGCAGTTGGCACTAAACCACTAATCGTTGCTCGTTTACACTATCTCGTATCTCCTGGCGTTCGCTGTATTTGAATTTGAATTTCGAACATACTATACAGTCCTCTGATTACGTAACTTTGGTGGACCTTCGATGAAAATCGACTGTCATTTTGACGTTACAACTTTTTATTAAAAAGTTTAAACGTCAAAATGACCGTCGATTGCTAGAAACTAGAAAGCCGTCAGTTACGTAATTAGGTGAACTGTAATTAATTAGTAATCTGGTACTGTAGTCTGTAAGACAATCTTGAAGCTCGCAGTAGATTTAGAGCATTGAAACTAAATTTCTTTTTTTACTTATATTATGATATCTCGACACTCGTGTATTCACTTCGGGCCCTAATTCCAAATGCTATCACTTACGAAGTTTAAAAATACAAAAAAGTATGAGATTTTACATAGCTTCGCTAAGTGACACACGAAAACGTCTGTCACTTATTTCAAATCCCATACATTTTGTTTTCGAACTTCGTGACACGTCGAAGTGATAATAGCGATGACATCTTAAATAAGGGCCCAGGGCCTAAAGTTACTCTGAATTTACTCCAGACAAGAAGATTCCAGCATAGTTCTAAAGAAAAAATACATCGCACCTTTCCTAGCTATAATATAATTCGAAAAACATTATTGTTAGGAAAACGCGTTTAAAGATTTCACAAAATCGGTCATAAATAAATTAAACTACTAATAGGCACAGTATGCTCTGCCTCTTTCTGCCACAAGCATAAGGTAGACCCGTGGTATTTATTCCCTTGTATTATAAAAACTCGAAATCTCATTTTTTTTAATTTGTGCTCCTATAGTAGAAAAGATGCGACATGAAGAAGTCCGATATAAAATTGAATTTCGAACCCTACTTGTTTGTGCGTTACAATGATTAAATTATATTTGCAACTGACGATATATATGATATAGTTATAACGTCTCTGCATGTGGTAGTTGGAATTAATCGTTGCACGTTAACACTATCTAGCCGGGGTCAATCACGATTAGGGTTGCTAAATGTACCATGTATAGTATCCTATTTTATTTTAGTCACGCTATAAATTAACGGCTTTCGGTATTTCCTTTGGTGGATTACTTTGAAACTAACCAGGATGAAGAAAATCGTTAGATCTTAAGTTTTTGTACTCCCGACCATATCAATCCACTGAGAATCAAAATAAACATCAATTTATTGGGAAGTATGCGACACGATCGAATCTGAATCAAAATTGAATCAGTTTGGAGATTAAGGTCCCTGTACTAACACGTAGTGCTCATATACTATATCTTCTTAGCTATGTAAGCTTATGACTATGTGACTGGATCTGTATGTATAGGATACGTTGGGGAATGGGAATGATTAAGGGAATGGGAATGGGGGGCATTAAGAATTTTATAAAACGTTAAAGTCTATATTCAATCTACTTTATATGACACAAAATAAAACAAAAATAAATAAGGAGAGTTAACTTACCGTGATAGAAGTGCAATATTATTAGTGGAACTCTTATGTTGTATGTCAGTATTGATATCTTTGTAGAAAGTACCGGTAAATAAAAACACCTTCAGTAAATGCTAGCTTTTACCCATTTCTCTTTATCCTATCTTTTAGGATAGGTTGATTATCTTCTCGCGATCACATCCCCGCCTCTTCGGGACTTATTTACGGAATTTATTCTACTATTTTTCAGTTTTAGGTGGAAATACATTTTTGTTCAACAAAATGTGGCATGTGGTAACCCTATACACGATATCGGAACGCCGCAGGCTGTTGCCGGTAACGCGATACCGTCAGGAATCGGCAATATTATGTAGCAGGTCATATTAATATCCCACTGTAATACGTCAGTTATACAAGCTGTAAAATAAATGAGTGATAATACTTTAGGTTGTATATGGGCATATCTTGCAAGTCAATCTACTTATTTATTTAAAAAATAAATGATTAATAATAATATTAATTATGATCACTATAAGATGATGTTAGACCGACCGACTAACCCCTACTTGGCATAACATGTATCTCACAACTTTTTGCGGTAGAAGAACTAAGTAGCGAGACTAGGACTTTTTACAAGTTATGTTCTTGATGGGATAGAGTTTACTGTGAAAGTGTCAACGCTGAAAGAGGTACTTTTAAAAATAAAATATGCGAAAATTTATGATGTTGAGGCATTTCTCAATAACATTAAAGTCAAAAGTAAGTCTTTCAGCTGGTACTTTCACAGTTTACTCTACATAGGAGGCACATTTATGCCCTAAACTTTAGGGTATAAATGTCCCTCCTAGGGATAATACTTTAGGGCCTAAAGTATTATCACTCATTTGTTTTACACCTTATATATAGTAACAACGAGCAGTAGAGAAAAATAATACAGCCTATAGTGGATCTGGCAATGATGATGGATTTACTTTTAAAATACATTATCATATAGTATAGCTCTACATTTTATCGGATATAGAAACTAGCTAGCGTCGAGCGGTGATACAATTTGCCCGGGGCAGGTATGTTCGATCATCCTTAAATCGCATTTTACATTCCAATAAAAACGAAATTTAAAATGCTATCAAATTCCTATTACTTATAGCATAGATGCTAAAAGATGGCCTCGTGCGATTCTTATTTATTATGGATTCTTACGACTTTTGACGACCTCCGTAGCGCAGTGGTTGAGCGCGTTGGTGCTCGAGCGAAAGGTCGCGGGTTCGAATCCCGCCGAGGGAACAAAAAGTGTTAAATGTTCCTGGGCTATGGATCTGTATTTAATTTGTGTATAACATAATAAAAATCTTAAATATGTGTATAGTATAAAAGTATTAAATATATTTCCGTTGTCAGGTACCTGTAACACAAGTTCTTCGGATACTTAGCACGGGGCCAGATTGACGTGGTGTGAAGCGTCCGTAGATATTATATTATTATAATATATACTACAGTAATATGTCATATTTTCAATAACATTACACTATGCCAGTATGGAACCTCAAATTACAGCAATACGTAATGGATGTGCAATATAAAACACCACCGCAACTCGGGCTAAACTCTAAACAATGCATGGCACCGCTCGGCTCGGCAGATTGTTTTGAGCCTTATACACTGTACAGGCTAACGAACTCATGTATATTCTGTAATATGCCAGCTCACGTGCCAGCTGCTGGCTTAGCCTAGTAAATAGATAGTAGAGAAATTGCTAAAGAGGTGAAATCTATAAAAGTCTGGAAAATATATAAATATGTATGTATTTATGTAGTGGCGTACGAATTGTTATTGTAGATATATTATTGTTATTTTTTTGAAAAAATTATATTAATACATAACATTATTATTCGATTAGGATATTAATTCGTCTAGTTTACAGTTATTTCTTGTTTAGTTATTTACCTGTCAGTCAGTTTGCTTAAACGTTTCCTAATTTTCATAAAATCAATAGTTAAAAAAAACAAAGACAAAGAGAGAAACTGAATTTACATTTGTTTGTGACGAATTAATAATAATTTTAATTCCAGCAACTTGTATAGAAGTTGTTATATTAAATACGGTGTGTTACAGTTTTAAATGCAATTTTAAATTCAACTCGGTCTTTGGCGTAATTGTAGAAGCCTCACGTTTTAAATTGTAATTACATTTTCTATCATTATCATTATTATACGGCATTTTTCACATTAATGTGCTTTTATTTTAATTCGACAAGAATATAATATACCATTCTTAACTAGTTGTCGTAATATTGTCATATCATAATTTATTTTATAAATAAACCCACTTTGCGAATATGATGTTTGGTTCAGAGATTGGACAGGATTGTTAGTAATCTACATATATCTGGGACAGATTACATCAAAAATATTGCAGTTAATGACTATTTAATGCAAACAATAATAAAACAAAGACTATTTAATAGAAACATACAAATGAATCCTACATCTCTTTAATTAATCTCCGACGCAAAAACGACAGGCTGTTATAAGTTTTACGTGTCTTTGTAAATTTGTATGTGTCTAACTGTGGCATCGAGGCTCCCAAACGGATGATCCGATTTTAATGCGGTTCTTTTATGTTTGAAAGGTATATCAGTCGAGAGTGTTCTTAGCTATGTTTGGTGGAAATCGGTTCATGTTTTCAAGGTCATCAGGTCGTTTGTTAAGTGTGATAGAAATGTTACACGCTTTAGTCGGGGTTTTTTTTTAATTTAGTTTATTTACTTATAGTCTTTTTAATTCTTTGTATTATAGTTTAGATAGTAATTTACTTTAACTAGTTTTAAATTTATTATGTAATTTTAAAATTCTTGTAAAATTGTGTAAAATTGTAACATAAAACCACTAAGTCGGCGGTTTTTTAATTTGTTATTATTAGTTTCGTTACTAGGTTTTGCCCGCGGCTTCGCATAGCTCTATAGTATCGACGGAAACACTGTATTTATTTGAAAATGATTTAATAGTTTAAAACACTAGAAAAACACGCTTCAAAGTTCATTACGTAGCATTTCTCACAAGTGTTAACACTAGGATATGACGATGAAGATGCATACGATATTCCATCATGGAAACTTGCAACTGTATTCTGGCGTATCCTCTATCTGAAAAAGCTAAAGAAGTGTATAAAATGGTGAGCATTGCATTGAGTAGACGTAAAATAAATTATAGCTAGTTAAATGTAATAATATTATTAAGTATGCTCTGTAAAGTAGATTATTATTATTGTATCAGTTGGCTTAATGGAGCGGCATAGTCATTTTTGACTAAGCTCCTTAAATAAAGATTTAAAAAAAAACCGTCATGGAATGCTAGTCTTCATCATCATCTTGTTGGTACAAGGTATTGCTTGTGTTGTATATTATTGTATTGTCATCAGAATTACAATCTGCCAATTTTCATTACGCTACGGTCCCTGGAAGATGGTTAAATTACCTTAGATTTCATTACATACTTACATACAGGTCGACCTAATAAAGGACTAGAGAGGGAGCGTATTAAAAAGGGACAAGAGTGTCCGCTTGCTGCATATCAAATTCCACCAAAAATGATTTCGCCACCGTTTGCGCGGGAAAAAGTAACTAACGGCCGAATGCTGAAAAGCTAATTAATGTTAAAGTTGTCCACAGACTGTCGCTGTTACTTTTTTAAGGAATGACAAGAACGGCATGACTTACACACTCTGACACTGGCAAACAACCAAGGAGCCATTCCCAAAAAGAAGAAGAAGAAGAACATGACTTGAGCACCACTTAGATATATATCGTTTCAATATACGTCCGAATTTTTTAATTCCTTTTTGTTTAATTAATTCCGATACAAGCACACACTCGTATTATGTTGTGGTTATAGATGTCAAAGTAAACCCGCCGGCTTTGATTAACAAAATCGCGCGATGCTTCATTTTCGCTATGACACTAGCGCCAAAACCAATTAGTGGCAATCATAGGAACTATTAATTAAATGTCACGTCAAACAAACGTTGACGCCAAATTAATTTATCTGAATTTCAAAATTTTAAACTGCTCTCCTGTTTAATTTGGTTTTTAACGCTTATGCCCTATTTACGTCGATAAAGTTCAAGAGTATAAATGTCGCGATTGCTTTGCTTTTGCAAGACATACGTAATAACTCTGCGGGGCCCTGATTCAAGGCGCTATCTGGGATTTAGCTTTGCTGACTTACGAATTCGCTTGTCATTTAACGAACCTTATGTTAAGGGCGTGTTTCACCAATCTTAAAGTTAATCCTTCATTTAATATCATGTTATCCCTCTCGTATTTCCTGTCTATGAATGAGAAAGCATGGTATTTTAACAAGATGTTAACACTAACAAGCGTTGGTGAAATCGGGACTAAATTTCATTGATATTAAACTAGGTGATGTTTCATTCAAGCGCGCAAAGAATATCGCGTGGGAAACATACATTTTGTCCCTCCCTATGGTCCACTCTGTCTCTGCCACAATTCATCTAAATCGATGTAGATATTCCAGAGCACATTTTGTGGAAACACAAATGACTATTATTAATAAATTGCAAATCCCTTACTTTGTACAAATTAGTATAGGTATATAGTAATATCGTGTATGAAACATAATAAATCTCGTACATTTTGTTTTCACACTTCGTAAATAATAATAGCGACGGCATATTAAATCAGGGCCCAAGTTAGGAACGATGTTAACAGATGAATGATGTTGTGTAGAATTTGGATTGGAATCCGGGTATTTATGTATAATGCGAGCGCTGTTACCACGCAGTGACATACGTTTAAATTAGAAATAGGTCAGAGATAGTAGTGACGTCACACACTACTACACTCAAACGTCACTAGCTCTGTAGTGCGTGTGTATACGTGATATAATTAGTCTTTTGAATGGGGTTTTAATTGATTTTACTATAGATCCCCGGTAAACAAATAATGTGACATTAAAATAATTTAAGTTCTGAACTTCTGGAAAATGGTGAAAATGCTCAAAGATTCCGTTATATATGTATTATGTATATGTTATGGATCAGGTGATCAATGCGGTTATTATTCATAATGTACCTATATAATCATTATGAATAATATCTAGCTCTATATCCTTATTTACTACATAGCCCGGTCATTATGATATTGCTACTTGACCATTGGGCAATTTGATAATAAAGCTAAATGTGCCGCGACGCGGGGAGGAATCACGCGTAACATATAGTTAATCCGGCACGTAAACTACTGCCATACAAAATTTCATCAAAATCCGTTTAGCAGCTTTTGTGTGAAAGCGTTACAAACACACACTTACACTCACAAACTTGCATCTTGAGATACAACCTGGTGACAGACAACGAAATCTTACTAATAGGGACCCGTTTTCCCTTTGAATACCGAACTCTACAAATTGTTAATAAACATGTTTGATTACTTAGCCCAAAAGGTGATTGACAATATGTATAACGCCCCGGCAATTTGAATCTTTGAATAGTTATTATTAAATTGCACTCCTATTATGGGCATTTTCCATAATGACCGGGCATTATGTGTAATACTTAATTTATTATTTGGTCATAACATATTATATACAAACCAATCTTATTAAAGCGTGTTAAAGACCGGAGTAGCATATTATTGTTATGGTTAAATAATTTGCGTAGGCGGGCTAGACTTTTTAACTCTCTATTGTTTTAGAAAGTCGAGTAATTAGAAAACATAAATGCAGTAGATATTTATTTATTTTATACACTTTATGCACAATGTACAATAGCGGATTTAATGCCTAAGGGCATTTTCTTCCACCGTACAACTGTAGGGTCAACCAAGGCTGCGGTACGCGCGGAGGGCGGCAACCCACTACCGGACGTCGTGCGTCGGTGGAGGGACTCGGCGGAAGAAAGATGCCTGGAATTGTGGCGTGAATGGCTAGAACAGCCTCAAGTGAGCGTGGACCTGGTGGTGGCAATTCGCCCAGTCTTAAAGGAATGGGTGAGGAGGAAGAACGGTGCGCTCTCCTTCCGCCTCACACAGGTGCTGACCGGGCACGGCTGCTTCGGTCGTTACCTGTGTGAGATAGTGAAAAGAGAAGACGACTCTCGTTGCCACCACTGCGTGGAGATTAGGGATACGGCTGAGCACACCTTCACGGCTTGTCCCGCCTGGGCAAATCAACGTGCGGCGCATACGGCCGCCATCGGTCAAGACGTGACGCTCCCGTCACTGCTACGAGCAATGCTGGAGAGCAAGGAGAAATGGGACGCAGCGGTGACCTTTGCTGAACAGGTCATCGCCACAAAAGAGGACGCCGAGCGCATAAGGGAAAGGGAGGCGCTCGGCTCTAGGAGAGGACCAAGGCGCAGACGTACAGCCACAAATGGTTGTAACAACGTCCCGCCATAATCACGGAGCTCGGGGCAATAACCTGGGGAAGTTGTCGCCCATTGCACCGAGTCTCCGAGAGGGTCGCGATGCGCAACGTACTCCTGCGCATCGCGACAAATGCAAGGGAAGGCCTATGCATGCCCTGAAGGGGCCTCTGTTCGGCCTGTGGGGCGCCTGAGCGCCCCCAACAAGTCGGGCCTGCAATCCCACAATGCAGGCTCCCGTCGACGGAGTCGCGGAAGTTTTGTTGTCTCTGTGGCTTCGTCAACGGCGGTGGAGTCGGAGTACCGCCGAGTTTTAGTGGGTAGGGCTGCGTCCACTTACCATCTTTCGGACGCAGCGAGTCCTACATATCCGTGGAGGGAATCCCCAATCCCCCTGCGGAATGCTTAAAAGCATTTCTCTGCGATAAAAAAAAAATGGGTCAACCATAGGGTGATGCACAGCAGGGATGAAATGGATATGAAATTTCGGATACGGATACAGATAAGGATATTAAATTGTTTCGGATTATCCGTTTCTTCGGATAATTTCGGTTACGGATATTAAATTTTCATTTCCTTTTTACAGTAGCAATACTTTCATTTCGGATTCGGTTTCGGTTACGGAGCTCCCTAACATCCCTGATGCAGAGAAAAGGTGCTTAATCATACTATGGCAGATAAATGTACTTAAAGAGATATTATTATACTTAGGGCGTGTTTCACCAAGCAATGTTAAAATTAATCCTTCGTTAAATAACATGTTGTTTCTCTCGTTTTTCCTTCTTATCAATGAACGAGAAGGCATGGTATTTTAACAAGCCGTTAACACTAACGCGTTGGTGAAATCGGGACTTAAAATAATAATAAAAAAGTTTATTATTGAACACTAAACATACTTT
Organism: Celastrina argiolus; assembly: GCA_905187575.2. Taxonomy (NCBI): domain Eukaryota; kingdom Metazoa; phylum Arthropoda; class Insecta; order Lepidoptera; family Lycaenidae; genus Celastrina; species Celastrina argiolus. The sequence goes on along the minus strand of LR994591.1, from coordinate 17,331,926 downwards.
AAGAAGTTTACGTTGTAATTTCGCTGAAAACTGAAAGCAAGACGTCCAATGATCTCTTGGGATATAGCCATTACCTATATGTCGGAGATTACCCTCAATATTTTTACACTGGATTAAAAGTAGTTTAAGTAGATAATACTTGACCCGGAAGGAGTTTAATCCTTGTAGCACATACAAATATTCAACTTATGGTAGTCTTAAAATCATCGCATACACATGATTTCTGCGTATTTCTGTTGCGACTGGTCATAGTATATTTTATGATGAATATTTACTGTATGTCATGTCATCAGCCGTTAAATTAACGGCATTTGGGGAGGTTAAACCAATTAGGGACCGATTCGGACCCGGCAGACGAGGGGACGACAGGGGGACGACAAATTGAAAAAGGTGGTGTTTTACAAGTTGTTACATCCAGGATCACTGCTATATAATGCATGTAGCTTTGACCAGGAGTACAACGTGGTAATTGGTAATTGTAATTGATTTTCAAAATTTACATGTTAGAGACATGACCCGTTTTCTGAAAGGCTGATTAAATCGTCGATTAGCTAACAAGCCATTCTGAACGTTCATTGGTGAACATCACTCGCAACAACTTCGTTCACTCGCAACGTTCACCAATGAGCATTCAGAATTTTAGCTAAAATGTTAGCTGATCGTCGTTTTGATAAGCCTTTCAGCAACCGGAGGTTAAACTACTTAGGCGTGCGTTAACAAAGGTAACTCTTTTAGCGTTGCTATTTTTACAGTAAACTCTACCTATATACAAGGTACGTATATATAAACGCATTCTTAAAAAAAGTCACTCATTTATTTCACACTTTGACTGAGACTATTTGGCCAATTGCCAATGAGATATAACACTTATATAGAGTACTTTATGCCGGCAGAATGTACGACACCCAAGGGATATCTCACCCACGAAATCCTGGCCTCTCTCTCTAACTCACGAATCCATTTTTAACCGACATCAAAAAAAGGTTTTAATCTGACATTCTTGTTAATAATATTCATCTCCACTAAATTACCATCTAATTTGCTACTGACTAGTTGACTACCAAGAGGTGAGGAGTGGGGACACTTCAGACGAACTGTTTTATGCCGCGCTCTTATAAAATAAAGTGTTTATTCAACACTGATGTTACAAAGCTTAAAATGCTGGGAAAACCCGGTGTTCGAATTAAAATGTATTTAGTGATGTTCCGAATATCCGTATCCGTACTCTTGGGTAGCTGGCCTGGTATCAATGAAATCGGCTACCGACACCTAAATCGGTGAGGGGAGCTATTATATCGCGACGTAAATTACTTAATTTAAACTTTATTAGTTACAGATTTTTTTGAATGAATATTTCAGTTTTTAGAAGTCGGTTTTAAAAAAAATGAGGTAGAATTTTAAATAATATGTCCTATATGATTAGGGTTCCGTACCAAAAGACAGAAACGGGCCACCATTACTGACACTGCTGTCTATCACACCAGCCTGTATCGCGAGAGCCGTGATAGCTAGACAGTTAAAACACATTGTTATATGTTAATATTACCTACTAAAACAATAAAATAAATATTATATTCCAATTATTATATTATATACAAAAACCTGGCTCCTGATTTGAGATGTCGTCGCTATTTATCGCTCACGAAGTTCGATATATATTGGATATAAGCTTCGCAAAATGACGAGCGAAATCATATGTCATTTAGCGAAGCTTGTGCTTGTGCATTAAATATGTCAAAAAAATGTTTTGTATTATTTTAATATATTTAAGAGATGTAAAAAAAACTTGATTTACTGGCTGTTTTTCGCTTTATATTTATAGTGTTCCCCATCAACCATCTATCCCGTGAGTAAAAGGTGTCTGAGGGAATATACAGGGTGATTCATGGGCAATGACCACAAGGAGTGAATCTTACTATACCCGAAGGCTCCTCGTCTATACACACGAACGCACCGGTCGTTGACCTTACCAGGATTGAAAATCATCTGTTTTATGACTTTTGTGGACATCTTTGGTCGCGATTTGCCGCGTTATGGTAAGTAATTTATATAAGGTGCCAAAACAAAAAATGCTTTACGCGTCATTCTCTTAATACTATATTCGGCTTCCTATATGACCCATGAACTACACTGTATATTCGGAAATAGGCAGCAGTGTTTCCGCGGACATCGTTATTCTTAAAACTGCGCTCGCCAACCCGCCTGCCAAGCGCGGCGAGTATAGGCAACTACTCTCCATTAAATACTTTGCAGCTCATGTCCAGCGGTGGACTTCAAAGCTGAAACGAACGAACGATTTAATAATAATAATCTATGGACGCTTCACACCACGTCAATCTGGCCCAGTGCTAAATATCCGAAGAACTTGTGTTACAGATACCATACAACGGAAATATATTTAATACTTTTATACTATACACATATTTAAGAGTGTTCAGCCGAATCAGTACAACCTTGTAATGATACCTATTAAGAAGAAAAATCCAAGAAAGTCGAGAAATATGGAAGTCTCTTGTATAGGTGTATGAATAAATACAATATATATAAAATGGTTCGTATTATTAATGGGAGGACCCTTTAGAAGGAAAAACATGGTCCATCGAGCTAAATAAATAAGTAGATGATCGCTATCGCTACAATTGAGGTGAGTGAAAAATACAAAATACATATAGAAAGTCATTGTAGAAAAATCCAAGAAAGTCGAGAAAGACGTCAAATCTGTCAGAGGAAAAAATATTACAGGAACATAGAAATTTTTTAAAACATTAAAATGGATAATCTTATAAATACTCAGTTACAACTATTAGAACAAATTTCTAGAATGCATACAAATTTTACGCTATTGCCCAAAGAAACTCAAAGTCCGAATTACGTAAATATAAAGATGAAGTTATTAGAACAGGCATGGAGCAGAATAGAGGAGAATCACAATTTACTTTTCAATTCTTATAATAGTGAAGAATTAAGGGCAAGTACATACGTAACTGAGGACATATATTACAAATGTGAAGAAGAATATACTAGAACAAGTCTTGCAATGTTAGAGAGTTTACAACAATTTCAGTCAAATAATATAGGCACGGTAGATACTTTTCCTACTTCTGCAAATAAAATAATTCCGGTGGGAGTAAAAATACCGGCAATTAAAATCCCTATTTTTAGCGGATCATACACAGAATGGAACTCTTTTCATGACCAGTTCGTGTCATTGATTGACAGTAATGATGCACTGGTAGACGTCCAGAAGCTTCACTACCTGAAAATGCACGTTGTTGGGGAAGCTGCTAGTCTACTTCGCCATATTCCAGTTATTGGAAAAAATTATGAACATGCATGGGAGAAGTTGAAGAGGCGCTATAGCAATAAAAGAATAATTGTCAACGCATATTTACAAAAGCTTACGGCCATTAAAAATTGTAATTATGAATCTGCTAGTGCAATAAAGTATTTGCTTGAAACAATGACAGATTGCTTGAGTGGCCTTAATAGTACAGGAGTTGACACTAGTAACTGGGATGCTATAGTTGTATATCTATGTGTAAATAAACTAGATATAGAATCACTTAAACAGTGGGAAGAAAGTATAAATAGAGATAGAGAGAACAATGAAAACATTCCTACAATAAATATGTTAGCCGACTTTTTAGAATATAGATTTAGATCGTTAGAAGGTGCCCAGACAAATAAAGTTATACGCACTAAACAACTGATTGTAAATAGTATAGATAGAAAAGAAGTAACAGATAGAAGAGTTCATCACGTAGAAACTAGAAGAATAATAAAATGTACATATTGCGATAACGACCATTACCTAAATAAGTGCCAGCAATTTTCTAACCTAAGTTACGAAGAGAAGATGCGATTTGTTGAGACTAAGCAGCTTTGTTTCAACTGCTTGGTGCCATACCACGGAGTAAAAATATGTAAGGCTAAAGTCAGATGTCACGTGTGTGGTAAAAAACATCATTCTCTAATTCATCCCAGAAATGACGAACGAGGTAATGATGCGATGACTAGAAGACAAAGAGAAGTGGAGACTTCCAGCTTAGATCAAAACAATATTATACAGTCCACAAGTATCGAAGATGTAGTAACACATTTTTCTCAGATTAATAATACAAATGTGTTGCTTGCGACCGCACAGGTTAAAGTCCGAGCAAAGGACGGAAGATTTATAATGCTAAGAGCGTTACTGGATCAAGGATCTGAAGGCAACTTCATTACAGAAGAAGCTGCACAAGCTCTTGGTTTGAGGAGGAAAGATAAATATGTAAATATTAGTGGCATTGGAGACTCAACAAATGTATATACAAAGCATGTGGTTACGCTTGGTTTAAAATCAAACATGAATGATACGTTTATTATGTCCACAGATGCTTATGTACTTAAAGAGCTAACCAAACGTCTTCCATCCACACCAATTGAAAGTGGGCATAAGAAATGGCCACATATACGAGGCTTACTTTTAGCAGATACTACCTACAATACTCCAGGCAAAATAGATTTGCTTTTGGGTGCAGCAGTTTATAGTAAAGTAATACAAGATGGTGTTATATACGGGCCAACTAGTACACCTATAGCGCAAAACACTGTACTAGGCTGGATCCTGTCAGGAGAGGTCAAGTCAAGTGAGAAAAAGAAACATTATGAAATAATGAACATGCACAATACTAATAGAGAAAAAACTATGACAGTAAATAACAGTTGGGAAGAAGCATATAAAGCTGCTTACAAATATAAAAAAGAGATGTTACAGAAATGTTTGAATAGTGAGAATTCTAAAGATATGATAACAAATACACGAGATGTATATAAATATAGAATATATAAACCTCATGTATATAATAATCTAGCTGCTGAAGACTCTAGACAGGAAGATCGGAAATATAAATATAGTAAGATGAGTTTACATAACAATGAAATAGAAAATAATAAACACAAGAAAGTTAACTACAACTGGAGAGAAAGGGAGTTCAATAATAACAAAATAGATGAATTTGATTGGCCATGCGTCACATTGAGAAGAGGAAATAAGTATGTACAAAGAAAATATACAAATATATATGACTCTAAGAGTTTTAGAGATAATAAAGGATTAAATGTAAATAGAAGGATATACCGAAGATATACAGATATGCCAAAGGACACAGATTACCAAAATAGTTGGAGAATTTATACTTAGTTCGTTATTTATTTAGTTTATGTTAGATATATTTGAAACTTGGACAGAATTTAATGTGCGTAGAAATAATATTTTAAAAATACTAATTGTCAGATTATGCTGCCCTCCAAAAGTATAATAATAATAATTATTACTAGTTATCCTAAGTTACTTTACTCATATGAGGACTTTATTTTGTGTTGCAATATTGTTTAATTTAATCTTGAGATGTGAATACTTATTTAACTTTAGTTAAGGACATCACTGGATGTCCATGGTGGGCGGTATGTTCAGCCGAATCAGTACAACCTTGTAATGATACCTATTAAGAAGAAAACTAGAATGACAATGTGTCAGATATGAGTGAGAATTATGGAAGTCTCTAGTATAGGTGTATGAATAAACACAATATATATAAAATGGTTCGTATTATTAATGGGAGGACCCTTTAGAAGGAAAAGCAAAGAGTTTTATTTTGTTATAAACAAATTTAATCATCCATGACCCAGGAACATTTAAAACTTTGTTTACTACGCGGACGCTACGGAGGTCATCATATAGTTACAGGGTGGAAAAAGAGCGGTCACTATAACTTTGAGATACAAATACACTACCTTTTCTCATTTTGGAAATGTTTTTTTTATATTCTTTTTGACAAAAACTAAAAAAAAAATTTTTTACTTTTAACCATTTCTTATTTTTTTGTCGCAAAAATAACAACTAAGCAAAAAAAATATTTCGTTTTTAAAATTTTTTGTAAAAAAAAATACATTTCTAGAATAAAAAAAGGTAGTATAATCATATCCCAAAGTTATAGTGACTGCTCTTTTTACACCAGTTATATAGCAGCTATATTATTTCTAATAGTTACACGGTACGGATCTCTATACGCGCGACCTCGACTCGCACTTGGCCGGTTTAATATTCGCTCCGTATACACTCTACATAACATCTAGAGCGGTCGTGTCGTGTCGCCGGTTCATAAAGTTGACTTACAGGTCTCTTTCGTCGACCTATATTACTGTATTTACTGATGAGCATCAGGGGACATTTAATAAATTAATGTTTTAAAATAGATATTGATGTGCACATGTTACTCGTGTCTGGGTTCCGTAGTAAGCTCTCTAAGAACTTGTATTGAAAGAAAGAAAGAAAAGAGCAAGTGTTACGGGAATACTTTAAATAGTACTTTAAAAAGCTTATTGTTTCATAGAGTGGCCAGAATATTAAAGGATCAGCATACAGAAGAGAGGCCTTTGCCCAGTAGTGGGTCAGTAACGGCTGTCAAAAATAATAATTAAATACACATTCAATATACATTCCACCCAGAGACACAGAAAACTCTATGTTTCTTCGAAGGGATTCCACCCGCGACCTCCAGAAGTGTCAATGCGCTTACCACTGACCCACAGCAATGGTTTTTAAAATGTTACTAACCCCTCGTTCCACTTGCTAAGTGTAAACGAAAATAACGTTTTTTTCGTTCACATTTCGTATTTTATGTTATGTATGAAGTTAGGGCGAAAGATTAAAAATTTCCTTCAAAACGTTATTGCAACTATATTCCATTTTTTTTACACAAATTTATAATCTAACTCTATTTATGTTAGAGTACTTTGTGCGCGTTTAATTATAAATACATTATCTAGGTATATTATGAATATTAACTACGTTTCAAAAAGAAAAGAAAGTATGAAACGTAAGTCAAGCTGTTGTTAATTTTTAAAGGTGAAACGAAACGATGTTCTATCTCTCCAATAGGTAATAATAGGTCTCTCAAGTAGAGGCTGTGATCGCAATTCTCGAGACCAGCAGGCTTACTCCCGACACAATCGAGAATCGAATCAGTTCGATCTCAACGGCTTTTGGTGTTTTATTTGGTGGCTTTGAAACTAACCAGGATAAAGAAAATCGTTAGATCCTAACTTTTTGTACCTCGACCATATACATTGACATTTGTTTATTTTGATTCTCAGTCGATCGACATGGTCGGGAGTACAAACCGTTGCGATCTTACAATTTTCTTTATCCTGGTTAGTTTCAAAGTAATTCACCAAATAAAATACGAAAAACCACTGATATCGAACGGATTCGGTTCTCGATTGTGCGGGAGTAGGCCCGCAGGACGTGTGTACAAAAGGCGAGCCGTACAAAACTTTACAGTAGAGCAATTCAAGTGCTTATCACAGCTGTGATTGCATGCCAACTTCTCCCAAGTGTCGAAATTAACGTTAATTTACGTTAACTTTACACGAGTTAGCCATGAATTTAAAGTGAGTTTTATCTATAAATAAGCTAAGAATTAACACTTTAAAACAAAAAAACCGCTCAACATTAATGAAAAACGTCAAATAAATAGCACCCTACTATTGATTTGGGTTAAAAAGCATCTGGAATGATAATTTATATGATTTAATTACGCGTATTAACAAATCTTTAATGAGGGCGCATCAAAGAGATAATTTTGTCAAAGAGAGTTTGAATTTGAAGTTCTTAACTCTGGTATAATATGATTAATTCCAAGTTCTTTACTCTAGATGTTATTTAATATATATTTATTCTAAACATTACTCTTGTTCAATGCGGTATAACGTGATTTCGAATACTTCAACTACGCAATTGGTAGGTGCGTCTTTTTTCTCTATTGGCGTGGAAAATTTATTTTATTGCGGTGGAAAACGCGGGCTTATATTTTATTATTATTAATAAATGAGAATGGTTCTAGTACATATGAGATTAAGATACTACTACGTGCCCATGTCTATCATAATATATACTCAATGTTCTAAGATTTTGAAAATATTGACTTTCAAATATTTGGATATCATGAAAAGGCTATTTCACTTTCCAAGCCTCGAGCCTATCTTTGTATTCATAAAAATACACTTGAATCGATTTCCATTTGAATGTCACGGATATGATCGCTATCGGAGCCGTGATAAGATAGCGCTATTGATATTTAGGTTATGTGAAAACCTGTGGTTTTCGCAACCCACTTTTAACCCTGCGAAACCTTTTGAAGTTATTGTGCGTATTTCTGAGGTCCCTATGCGTATAATTTGAGGTCACTATGAGCAAATATCGATATGTAGGTTATGCGAAAACCAGTGGTTTTCGCGACCGACTCACTAATTTGAACCCTATGATACCGTTTTAAACTCATTATGCGTATTTCTGAGGTCACTGTGTGTACAATTTGAGGTCACCGTTTCGGAGCATCCCTTACCCTCTCTGGAAGAGGTCGACATTGTAGAACTTGTACAGCTCCACGGAAAACTCGAAGGTAGCTTGCAGGTCGCTCATGGTTAGGGGGCGCGGGCGCGGGCGGCGCGGCGCGCCATGCCGTGCGCTACGCCTCTGTCATCTGACCACTCGCGACCACACCCTGGACCGTCGCGGCGGCCGACCGGAGCCCGACTGAGGCGCGCGGCACCGCGCACGCGCGCCGGCCCGCGCCGCCGCGTCGCCGCCCGCCATCGCCCGCAGTCGCCCCGAGCCCGCCGTCTGCCGTACACTAAGATTTTATTATTAGACACGATTCCATATATTGTGTTAATATTGCAAAGACACGACGAAATCCTAAGTTTTTATATGGGCCGCGTTTGACGTGACGGGTTGACCTTTAGCGGGGGGCTCGCAAAGGTCGGAGGTCGGGCGCGCCAGCCGCGCGGTTAACCTTTAGCGATTGTACAAAGCTTTCATGAATAGCTAAAGATTTATTTTCAGAGCACCTGCAAACATAATAGCCGCCTGCCGCGTAATCGTTATCAACGTTAGCGTTTTGTTTTTCTTTTACAATTTTTTTACCTACGCGTACATACTAGATACTAAGATATACTATTATAGTTATAGGTATTCTTCCCTTGTCGACACGATTTCCTCGTTTTAAAAGCAAGAACTCTCGGAAATCGTCTCAACTGCGAGTATTTTATGAATATTGAACCGTATGTATTAGATACCGATCACAGCCGGCCGCAGGGAAATTCTTCAAGAAAACCTTGTTTGCACTTTACTGTGGAATAAAAGATATCTATACTAATATTATAAAGCGAAAGAGTTTGTTTGTTTGTTTGTTTTAAAGCGCTTATCTCAGGAACTACTGGAAAATTCTTTTTTTTTTTGTTGGATAGTTCATTTATAAAGGAAGGCTTTAGGCTATATAACATTACGCTGCGACCAATAGAAGCGAAGCGTCAGTGAGAAATGTTGCAAAAACGGGGAAAATTATCCACATTTGAGGACTTTCGTTGCGTGCGCTGGTTAAACGGATTAATTTAATATGGTCTCTCAAAAACCACGCGAACTATGTCGCGGGCACTAGCTAGTCAAAAATAAAATTAGGTTATATATTATAAGCGTAATTGCATCAGGATTAGAACAGTATAGGTCGCATATCTGCAGGAGGTGGGATTCGCTGAAATGAGTAAAAATGATTTTAACTCATTTCACCGAATATTTACGATGTTGTTTGCAGGATGAACATCTATGCTACAAGGAATTAATTATTATACAGCTTGTAATATTAGTGAGTGATAATACTTTAGGGTGTGTACGGGTCCCGTAACTGTATAAAGTTTACTGTGAAAGTACCAGCGCTGAAACGCTTACTTTTTTAAAATTTATTGTATTGGCAAATTCATTATGTTGGGGCATTTTTCATAGAAACATGATAGTAAAAAAAAAACAAACATACCCTAAAATATTATCACTCATTTATTTTACAACTTGTATATTAAAGACCCATTTGAGTCTACCGAGGCTACTTATTGTATTTTAGGATATTCATATGGGCATTGGCCCACCTCACATTCCCACCACTGTGAGCCAGGATCGAGCGGTAACCAACCCTTTGATATGATCTCAAGGGTGCCCGAGGGACAAGCTAAATCTGTCTTGGGACTCACAACGATCCCAAAACAGTCGTTGTGGGTCCCTCGTAGTTTAAACAGCTAGTTAATAATAAAATTATTAACTAGCTGTGCCTGCGACTTCGTTCGCGTCGTTTTTGAGTGACTTAACCCGTTTATGCAGCGCACGCAACGAAAGTCTCCAAATGTGAATAATTTTCCCCGTTTTTGCAACATTTCTCACTGACGCTTCGCTCCTATTGGTCACAGCGTATTGTTATATAGCCTAAATCCTTCCTCTATAAATGGACTATCCAACAAAAAAATATTTTTTCAAATCGGACCAGTAGTTCCTGAGATTTTAAGCAAACAAGCAAACTCTTCCGCTTTATAATATTAGTATAGATACAAAGTTTACGAAAACCATTATATTTATCTTTATTCTACCCATGCTATCGTATCAAGCGCCTATTTCCCAGGAAATGTACAGCGACATTTTGACTATCGCTTCAAGTCAAGCAATTTCGATGCAAAACAGGAGGCAAAAAGTTTTGCAGTACAAATGTACACTCGAAATGCATGTCAGCCTCAAACAACACAAGAACAATACCGGCTGTGTTAGTCCCACGTGCCTCGATGTACCATATCGTAGAATCTCGCATTACAACTGGATATTATTATAGTATAATCACGCGATGAGCAGCAGGCTTACCCCCGACACAGCCGAGAATCGAATTAGTTCGATCTAAACGCTTTTTGGTACTTTAATTGGTGGTGTACTTTAAAATTAATCAGGATAAAGAAAATCGTTAGATCGTAACTTTTTACACTCCCGACCATATCAATCGACTGATAATCAAAATAAACAAACGTCAGTCTATTCGGGAGTACGCGGCACGATCGAATCTGAATCAAAATCGAATCAGTTTGGAAAGTAGTAAGTAAGGCCCCAGAACAGCGTCAAAGACTATTAAAATATTAAAACCATTGATCGGTTATTCAGTGCCCTCGTCCTTTTCTAAAAAGTGAATTTTTCCAATGTATCTAACAAATATAGGACATATTAGATTCCTAATCAGTTGTGTAAATATTTTTATAAGTAGGACTACGTTAATCAGTTTAGTTTTAGCGTCGGCCAGTTCGTGGTGAAAAATTAGGCGACAATTAAATTGGAAGCATTATAGCTAGCTAATAGACTAGAATTGCAATATTTTAGTTAAGCTTAAACCTTACCTTTGCCCATCTCCTCTGTTCCATGCACGTCAAGTGACTTCAAGCAAATACGGCCCGTACTTTTGTAGTTGGGTAAACGACCCAATGAACCTTTTTTAGATGAGTCTTCTACGGATATCATGATGGATGTTGGTCCTTTTCTGTCTGAGGTCCTGACAGTGGTTGTATGCAGAATCCCTATATGATACGTCGATGTTGTGTACTCACACTCAGCGTATTGCCAGGTTTGAAGTACCACATAGGCTTATAGGTATCACTTAGACATAGCCTATGTCACATAGGATACATATTACACAGTACGCAAAGCTATACGTTTGAAATAAGTATGCTACAAAGCTTTTTAGTTGTGGTTAGAGGTGGCTGGGCACCCTTATAGTGTTACACTATAAGGGTGCATAGCCACGTCATACTTTTTGTAGGACTGATAATCGGTCCGATTTTTCCTCCGTATTATTGCTGACCGATGATGTGTGCATTGCACTATTGCAATCAGTATTTTCTAGATTTTACCTACAAAATGTCGTTAACCGATTGTCACTTCTGGGGGGCACAACAGGCTTACTCCCGCCACAATCGAGAATCGAATCAGTTCGAAATCAACGGGTTTTGGTATTTTATTTGGTAAATTACTTTGAAACTAACCAGGATAAAGAAAATCGTTACATCGTAACTTTTTGTACTCCCAGCCATTTCAATCGGTTGAGAATCAAAATAAACACACATCAATTTATTGGAAAGTACGCAGCACGATCGAATCTAAATCGAATCAGTTTGGAGAGTATGGCCCAAGTTTCCTCATCCAAAACTTTTGTCATTAAGAACTAAAAAAAGTATATTCCTATGTTTCGATTTTGTCATAAAATATACTCAAATCTTAGAATAACTAGTTACATTGTGTAATTATTCTAAGACTCCAATTTGTTTCCTGGAAACTGAAAGCAGATCTGGGCGGCGATTCTCGCTATTAGAACATTTTCCGCATGACATTTTTTCATGATTTTTTCCATTCTATTGAAACGTTCGAGCGGTTTACAAAACACGTAATGCGCATAGTTCTCAGGGCCCTAATTCTCAGTCCTCGAACTTAGTTCCGAATATTAGTATATCCCGCTCGCACGCGCGGTAGTTTTTACTATCGGTCTGTCCCGCTCATGCAAATGAGATTTACCGCGCGTGCGAGCGGGATATACTAATATTCGAACTTTTTTCCACTGCCCGAGAATCGCCGCCCAGGCAGTGGAAAAAAGTTCACATTCGAATAAAACATCGAAATTCGGAAATTTTAAGAACGAAAAACACTTGTGTATTCTCAGATCTTCACAGTCGAAGTAAATCGTGAAAAAGTCCCCGATATCCAACGAGTGGTAAGGACCGGTAGATGTCCGAATCCACATGTACAAATAAATAATTTGGCAGTCTATGTATGTATGTAATATATGTATTGATGTATTTATGTATGTATGTATGTATGTATGTTTGTATGTATGTATGTTTGTATGTATGTATGTAAGTATGTATGCATGTATGTAGTCTATGTATGTATGTATGTCTGTATGTATGTATGTATGTATTGATGTATTTATGTATGTATGTATGTATGTATGTATGCATGTTTGTATGTATGTATGTATGTATGTATGTATGTATGTATGTATGTACATATGTATGTACGTATGTATGTATGTATGTATGTATGTATGTATGTATGTATGTATGTATGTATGTATGTATGTATGTATGTATGTATGTATGTATGTATGTATGTATGTATGTATGCATGCATGCATGTTTGTATGTATGTATGTATGTATGTATGTATGTATGTATGTATGTGTGTATGTATGTATGTTTGTATGTATGTATGTAGGTATGTATGCATGTATGTATGTATGTATGTATGTATGTATGTATGTGAAAAAAAAAGTTTATTTCAGATTAGTGATAGTAGATATGTCCCATATGTTCCGTTTCTATTGCGCGTATCAGTAATACTTTTTCGTCAATACACAGTGATTTTCTTTTACTAGCCATGCTTACAGTTTGAAAGTTTGTGAGCAACTAAGAATATGTTAACGTATAGATAATCCATGACTCCTACTTATTAGTAATGGTCAAAAACAGTCAACACGTGCAAGCAATCCCAATTTGTAAACAAAAGAACGAATTTCTTAGAAAGTTCACTATGCATGATGCCGACAGTCAAGTTTATTGCGGGCTAATATCATAAAGCGAGACCATACACAGCTGTGCAGTTTTTACTTATTTTAGCAACTTAAAAAGTAGTTTTTATTACTAAATTGTTGTCGTTATTGAGAGTGGGTGTAATGTTTAAAAAACGATTTTAGATTTTCAAAATTAAACTTAAAAAACTATATTCAAAAAAATTCAATTAAGATAATGAAATTTATATAGTCTATGTTACTCGCGGCAACAATACGAATTGATTGACACCTCATTCATTAAAATCGGACCTTGCTAAAAGATGGCCCCGCGCGAGTTTCTTACGCCGGTTCTTCTCGCCGGACTAGTTTCCGAACCGGTGGTAGGCATCATATTGTAGGATAATTCTATAAGACGTGTTATTTAATAACCTTTATGGAAATAAAAAGTTTTGAATTTAGAATTTTTTGGATTTTGACCAGTAGTTTAGCTGCTGCGAGCTACATACATACATAAACTGCCAAAATCATGTACCCTTCCTTTTGACTTCGCCGAAGTCGGGTAAAAATTATTTTAACTATCTATGATTGACGAAATACGTAATTGATACGTTTATAATACATAATATTATACTTAGGTAATTAAAATATTAATATTTCAATAAACAACAACAATATTTACAAGAAAATCACTTTATGTCTTTGAAGTTTCCCATAGCGTTTTTTTAACGCTAAGTTTTTTTAAAGCTAAGTAAGAAAAGTGCACCACCAATTTGATAACCTACCAGCCGCCACCGTATGTATGAAGTTGTCCGTTCTACTACCGAAAAGTTCGAACGATTCATGAAACACGTATTCTGGGGTACCAATAGAACAATTACCAATCGAACTGTCGAAGTAAACCTTACATCTTCTATAATATAAAAATTGATCGCAAAATATGTTGGTTAGCATAACCCAAGAACGACTGAACCGATTCGGCGAAACGGTTTGTATGCTCAACGAAGTGGGCACGGGTCAGCTAGTATTTATATAATTTATTAATGTGAACTAAAAAATTAAACAAACATAGTTAATATATTTACGTCTACAACAAAAATGATTAATTACGAGTATTATTGACGCTTTAAAAGTCAACGATATTGTATAACCTAAACGCACCACCAAAACAAACAAACAATACGAAACATTTCGTCGAGTAAAATAATGAAAACACGTTACTTCATCGACCTGCAAAACGCAACTAACAAGTTCTAACAAGTACAAAATAAGCCGTTTAAAATATAACTACTTATAAAAGTAATATGCAATAGTAAAGAATTTTTACTCTTATTACCCTCTAACAAGAACGATTTTTCTTAGCAGCGAAATATGCGTAAGCATATTGTACAAAATGAACTCTTATCACTTAAAAATGTACAAAGAATTTTCACACTTATGCCGGCAGCCTAAGAACGATTATTCTTTGCTCATTCCACACTTATGATTAAATAAGTAATAAACGGATTTTTATCAGTGTGTTCTGAGAATACACCAAGTGTGCATCGTTCTTAAAATTTCCGAATGTCGACGATTTATTCGAGTATGAACGTTTTTCCACTGCCGGAGAATCGCCGCCCTGCATTTAAACACAACACCAATTTGATTAGCACAATTTTTGACGTTCAGCAATCGATTACGCATTTATCGATTAATCATAATGTCTTTTTCCTGGATCGACAGACTAGCCTTATTACTAGTTGTAGACTCAGCCTACGGTATACGCCAGCAATCGATAGAAAACATATTATATTCCGTTTCGTAGAAGTCTGTTTTCAGGCTATTTTCGTCTCGGTCGTATCGTTTTTCTATTAGTGTCATTGTTAATACTATGTCGGTTTTGTTAAGGCTATTTTTAACGACACATCTTTTCGTATAGCCGAGGACCAGAAGGCCAATTTGAAAGCTCCGTAAAGTAACGTTAACGAATAATAATTGTATGAAAAGTATGACAGCGCCAATACTAATAATATATAATTGACAATCGATTACTTTACTTTACAGGACTTTCAAATGTTCCTGTTTGGGCTACAGAAGTCCAATTCTCGTATTCACCTAAGATTAAAATTATAATTAAATCGTCCTGATATTAATAATAGCTCCCCACACCAATTTCGTTGTCGGTGGCCGATTTCATTGAAACCAGGCCAACCAGGAATAATTTTTCATGGTGCCCAAGTGTGTCTAATAACACTCTCCTTTAATTCTCATAACCCAGTGGGACAGTTAACAGACACGACTGTCGAGAAAACAGGAACACCGACTTTTAACAATCAGGTGAGCTTTCATTGTCCTTACCATACTTGGAAACCACTTTTTTATAGTTCCAACTTCCAACGCGGGAATCGAACCCTGACCTCCAGGACGAGAACCAA
The DNA here is from genome assembly GCA_905187575.2 of Celastrina argiolus. Lineage (NCBI taxonomy): Eukaryota > Metazoa > Arthropoda > Insecta > Lepidoptera > Lycaenidae > Celastrina > Celastrina argiolus. Next base: position 17,316,112 of record LR994591.1, on the reverse strand, counting down.
GCTCTATGCCACGGGAGGCGTCTTGATATTATAAACTGATTGGACTTAAAAGGAAACAAAACGGCTGTTTTGCCATACAAAAACAGGTGTCTACGAGACCCCTGGTTTCCTCCCTGGATAATGCCACTAGAGCAAAAATTTTCCTGAGTATCTATGTATACTATTAGTACCTACGTTCCTATTTTTTTCCTTTTTTCATAAATTTATTATTAAAAGAGTTCAATAACTAAAAATATACCCAGATTTTTGGTTGTGTTTAAACATTCAGGAAGCAAATTGGAGTACATCTATACTAATATTATAAAATGGAAGAGTTTGTTTGTTTGTTTAAATGCGTTAATCTCAGGAACTAGTGGTCCGATTTGAAAAAAAATTTTTTGTTGGATAGTCCATTTATAGAGGAAGGTTTTACGCTATATAACATTACGCTGCAACCAATAGGAGCGAGGCGTCAGTGAGTCGACATAAATCCATGCAAAGCTTTCAGTAATGTTTCAACAAAGTCCAAAATCAATCTTGGGCTTATATTATCTACGACGAGCTGTACCCGCGACTTCGTTCTTCGTGGTTTTTGAGTGACATAAACCGTTATGCAGCGCACGCAACGAAAGTTCTCAAATGTTAATTATTTTCTCCGTTTCTGCAACATTTCTCACGGACGCTTCGCTCCTATTGGTCGCAGCGTAATGTTATATAACCTAAAGCCTTCCTCTATAAATGAATAGTTCATTAATATAAACAAAAAAGTAATAAACAAAAAAGATTTTTTAAAATTCGGACCAGTAGTTAGTTTCTGAAATTAGCGAGTTTAAACATACAAACAAACTGTTCCGCTTTATAATATTAGTATAGATTTACATGCATGCTTATTAGGCATGCAACTAAAGATGTCAAGCAATACTTTCACCAACTCCAAGTAAAGTATTAAATTTGAGAAACTAAAAGAAGGCAAGACAATCCGAAAATAGGTTACGATGAGAATGTCACAGAAATGTTCAAGCACATTTGTATGTTGCTACTCGTACCAGTTCTCATACATGAAAAGTCATGCAATTAAGCCATTTCATACACCCATCATTACGAGACGTGTCCAATATGTTGTGCATCACTTAAGAGATGTCATCTCTTATATATATAAAAATGAATTGCTGTTCGTTAGTCTCGCTAAAACTCGAGAACTGCTAAACCGATTTAGCTATTTTTAGTCTTGAAATATTCGTGGAAGTCCAGGGAAGGTTTAAACGGTTTCTATGCTCCACGAAGTGGGCACGGGTCAGCTAGTATAAATTTAATCTCGCGGTTGAAAGAGAGAGAAAAGAATCGTAATTATAGCTTCTACAATAGTTCGAGTTTTAGGTCAGTCTAAGACCGTACCTCAAAAGAAATCGTGGTACCCCATGTAATAAGATCAGCTACGCTGGAAAGAAGAAAGAAAGAAGAAAAGATAGAAAATAAGTATATGTTTAACTGGCACAAAGACACATAAAATAATTATAAATAAATTTCATTCAGTCATTTAATAGTGCCCAAGTGTGAACCCACGACCTTCCAGTATAGAGCCATGCTCTATTCCACTGGACCACGGAGGCATTAAAAAGTAGATTATGCTTACCCCGTAGACTATGAAACTGTAGCTTTCATCAAAATAGGTCCAGTATTTTTGAAGACTTTTCAATGCAATCAAACAATCAAATGAGACAATATATACAAGGTGTAAAATAAATGAGTGATAATACTTTAGGGTAGGTATGTATGTGCCACCCATTTAAAATATACTGTGAAAGTACCAGCGCTGAAAGATTTACTTTTGACTTACTACATTTTTGTTTAAGAAATGCCCCAACATCATAAATCCCATACAAAAATTTAAAAAAAGTACCTCTTTCAGTGCTGGTATTTCCTCAGTAAACTCTATACACACCCTAAAGTATTATCACTCATTAATATTATAGTCTGTATAGTGTGTATATTTCGCATGGGCTCTCATGATAGTGAAGCGTCAATAATAATAGCTCCCCTCAACGATTTCGGTGTGGGTAGCCGATTTCATTGAAACCAGGAAGGCTACACAGGAGTTATTTTATAGTACCCGAGAGTGTGCGCAATACACAAAGACACTCTCTCTTAATTTTACTCTCATAACCCAGTGGGACGGTAAACTGACACGACTGGCGAGAGAACAGGCGCAGGACCGACTTTTTACATGCCCATCCGACGCATGGATCATCTTTCTTGTCAGACAATCAGGTGATCAGCCTACATTGTACCAAACTTGAAAACATATTTTTTTTTGTTTTTCCAACGCGGGAATCGAATCTACGAAGTCCGGGTCGAGAGCGAAGCTCAGAAGAGAAGCTCTAAACCACGGAGGCGCCCAATAGATATTATTTAGGATCATTCCTTGGGAGACTGCAGCCTGCAGGCTTCCATGGGTAAATCGTGAAAAGAGAACAGATATAACTCGTTTATTCGTTTTTACACTTTCTTTATAATTGACTATTCCTTTATTCAATCCTTCTATCCGTCGATACCAAATTGGGATTGCTAAGTTTTGATATTGGCAAGTAGGTGGGGCAATCTAGAGATACGTAGCGATCTGAGATTGTATTCAATATAAGATACGTTATTAATTTCGGGCGATGGGCAATACAGAATCTATTACATAATTTCAAAATCAACTTGAGATTTATGTGTAAAAACAAAACTTGAATTTGTAAATTTGCTCATCGTAAACTATCAGGCAAAGAAGTTATTACACGTTTTTTCGGGTTTTTTTTGGCTATTTAATTATTTAAGCGCACATGCACCAGTCAGGACTAAATAATAAACCCAAGAGTTAGCATAGAATTCTCCTTTTTATCCAGGGGCTATATTGGCGTGGCCTTAGGATCAGCTCACACCAAAACGAGTCGAGACTCAATTTAAAAGATAGCAATTAAAAATTTAACATCATTAATTACACAACAAGATTACGTTAGCGTTACCTATCGAAATTAAAACTTTAAAAATTTTAATTTGGAATCGCTAACTCTAAAATTCTGCGCCACTTCTCATTTCGGTTTGATCTGACGCTTATGTCCAAATGTTATTTTCTACGCAATAGTATAGCTTATAGTAATATCTATACTATATTATTATCGTGGTCGTAACCCAATTGTGCTGGTGAAGATTGCATTCGTCGTGAGTAACTTTGTGGGTCAGATGGAGACACAATCCATCACATTTGTCGCGGAACGACTTTTATTTTATATACGAGTATCTCAGGCTTTAATATGTTTGCGAGGAGGATATGTATGAAAGAAGCATGCAGGATAATCGACGGTACACGTTTAAAAAGGCTGGTCTTAGGATAGTGTTCCGTTGCCTACATATATTGATGAAAAACAATTGCTAAATTTAAGAAATTATTATTTTTTTATTTTATCTTGTGACAAAAAATAATAAATATAAAACTAAAAAAAGTAAAAACATTTCTTGTCATAGATACATTTATAGAATGGGAAACGTTAATATAATCATATCAAATATAAATATAATATCAAATATAATATAAATACAATGTAATTATCTCAAAGTTATAGTGACTGCTATTTTATACCCTTTTTATACGCATTACGTAATACGGTAATATCGTAGCTGCCTAGGAAACTGTATCATTTCGTCTACATCTGAGGGCACGGTCGTGCCCCGCCAGGACGAGCCAAACGAAGCGTAAGCGCACTACCTACCTTTTATCGAAACATTTCTTCGTTTTTTTGAACTCTCATATCTTTGCTTTGGATGATGCTAAATAGTTGAAAATTATCGGTGCTACAAATTGTCGTTCGGGACTATTCTGTCCGATTATCGGTCCTACAGACAGACGGTCAAGAGTCAGGACTAGACATGGGTGCTATCTTCGAAAATATTCATTTAAATATTCAAATCACATGCTGTAAAGGGCAATTTTGATCTATATGAAATGCACAACGTATCTAATGTATTTAATTGGGTAAGGAATGATACTGTATCGTTTAAAATAGCTTGGTAAATAACCCATTTTTTTTTGTAATATGTAAAAGATAAAAATGGTTATTGTGGGCTATCCTTGGGAGATAAACATAATATGCTATCGCGGAGTTTTTTATTCATATTTTTAAGATATACATTTCCATAGTAGCTACCTACATAAATTTGATTTATCTCGTAAGGTTTAGCCAGCGTTTGCAATGTAAGCGCAGAAAAATATGTTTGTTACGACATCACATTACAAATCTTTAAATTTTTCGGCTTTTCTCTACTATAATTTGCATGTATTATATTATATTATGTAAACCTTCCTTTTGAATCATTCTAGTTTCTAGTGCCATCATAAAATTATCAAACATAAGTAGTTAAAAAAATGCACAATTAAATACACGAATCAGTATCAGTTAAAGTTAACCGTTATGTTGTAATCAAATGTCTCGGTACAGTAGCGGAGGCGATTTGAGGGGTGAAGTAAGATTTAAAATATACCTCTGGGCGGCTCTTGGGCGGGAATTAAGGCGCGTTCACATTACAAGACGCTTCGATAACGACACTTTCTCTCTCTTTGACTCTCTGACTATGGCTTTTGTTAAGACGTTCATTACGTACTAGGGCAAAAATTATAAAATTTAAGAATTTAATGCAGAACGTTGTTCCAAACAGTTCAGCCTTGCGACTAAAATAATAAATTGCAAAAAAAAAAATTTTTTTTTTCAAATAATTAATAATGGATAAAGTTCATTTCTAGAAGCAGTCAAGGTCCTATAATCCTATCCCAAAGTTATAGTGACTGCTCTTTTTACATCCTGTATATATCGGGTTATTAGATTGTTTTGTATACATTTTTAAAAATAACAATTTTTCATTTATTTGCTAAAAGATGGCCCCGTTCGAGTTTCTTACGCCGATTCTTCTCCTTTAGATAGCCGTTTTATTGACTTTCCGAAAAAAACTTGGTAAGTTTTGAAAATAAAATATAAATTGAAACAATCATCTCCTAATTTCCTGTATCAAAATCCAAATCCTAAATATTTTAATAGATAGCCATGACAAAACCCTGCGTTCTTTAAGCAATGCCCTTCTCCTATGTCCTTTTCATACTTCTAGTCTTATCCATTCATCCTTCCATATACAGGCTTTCTTCTCTGAAATGCTCACCCTTTGGAAATCAGATTGTCTTAAACCAGAGAAACGTTAATCGGAGGGTCCGTCAATGGTATCTTAGTTTTTTGGCAGAAACCTAATGAATATATCATCGTCTTTATTAATTACTAGCCGTGCCCGCGACTTCGTTCGCGTGGTGTTTGATTACGTGTTTAAGTCCCCAAATGTGAATTGTTTGTTTGTTTAAACGCGCTAATCTCAGGACGCCACGACGCCGACACCCGACGTCGCGTCGCCGACGCCGACGCCCGACGTCACGACGCCGACGCCCGACGTCACGACGCCGACGCCCGACGTTCGACGCCGACACCCGACGCCGCGACGCTGACGCCCAACCTCGTGACGCCGACGCCGCGACGCCCGACGCCCGACGCCCGACGCCTGACGCCGCGACGCAGACGCCGCAACGCTGACGCCGCGACGCCGACGCTGACGCTCGACGCCGCGACGCCGAAACGTGTAGTGTATTTAGTTACAGCATTGTACCCGTTTTGTCTAAAGGCTATACAATAAGCCGCGTCACGTGACATTCGGTTGCGTGTCGTCGCCAAGTGTGCGGTCTCCTTAAGAGGAAACTCCATGGGCTAGAGAAATACAATAGATATTTGTAAAGGAATATTGCTGTCCCGCAACTGTAGGATCAAACCGATAGAGACAACTGCAGCGTGAACTGAAATTACATATTAAAAGAAAGAGAAATTAAATGACAATTACGATTTCCTCCTCCAAAACTTAACCGATTTAAAGTAAAAGTTAACGCCATGTTAAAATACCATGCCATCTCATTAATTGACAGGAAATACGAGAGGGATAACATGATATTTAACATGGCGTTAACTTTAACATTGCTTGGTGAAACACGCCCTAAGTTAATCTTTTCATTACTAAAAATAGGCTTCAATTCCACGTCAAATTAGTTTCCAGAATGTTTAAACACGGCCTAAATGGCCATATTTTTTATTTTTGAATGTCCATTTCCATATATATCTTTTAATGATTAACAGGTTCCCTGTCCCCATATAACAAAGATTTTTCATAGCGTAATGTCCAGCACTTTTTTTTCAAATTCCACTTCTGTTAGTTAAAACGTATATAGTGTATTTTGAAAACACGTAACAGGTGTTTTAGACGTAAAAAACGTAAAAATATACGTGCCGCACTTAAGATCCACGAGGGTGGTGGATGACTTTATGATTCCTAAGTATAATTTATGATCATTTATGTATCATATATGATCCGACTCACATGTGATTCATTGGACGTTTATGAAAAAAAGGAAAAAGTAGGGACGTACTTATAGATATTTAGGAAAAAAAATACTCCAGTGACATTATCCAGGGGTCGCGTAAACCCTGTTTCTGTAAGGGAAAACGGCCGTTGCGTTTCCTCTTAAGAATGATGAGGATCTGAGGTCTGGATGAGGTTTATAACGAGCGGCGATTGCGGAACGCAATTAGACTGTGATGACACAGTCACTGGGCTATAACCATTCCGGTTTCATTTTAATCACATTTTTTAGAATAAACTTCTTATGGGATAGCCTTTTGAGTGAATTAAGACGGTTTCTAGTAATATCTAAAATGTATGGCTCAACACACATTAGCTCAGAGTGGTAGCGACGTGACGCGTCAAACATGAAACGCTCACTTCACTAGTAGACTAGAAAAACACACGATGACGATGCGTGTACAACTGTACACATCCTATCTAGGTATGCTAATCAGAATTTGTACTTTGATAAATGGAAAATAGTGATGACTGATGAGTATGATAAAGGAAAAAACAAGAAAAAACGCGACGATTCATCTGTGTCAATACTCAATGTGAGTTCAGCCTAATTGGGTTGTTGAATAATTTTTTATATTTTTTTTGGACTCATTAAGTACGAAGAAAATCAAAAAGATGAGCCAAATCTGAAATAAGAATTAAGATGTGTTTTAAAGCAATTAAATAAAGTTATCTATCTCTTTCTCGCAAAACGATATATTTTGTACGCAGGTTTGTGCAATGTCTATAGGTTAACAACGTGACGTCACAATCGGTTGTTCCCTTCTCGTTCGCATACTACATTTAATAGTTTAATATCTTCATTATTTTAATGAAACATAAATAATTTTAGTTTAACATAATGTGTTTACCAGGGGGGTTATAATACCAACAATACAAGTACAGCACGCCTAGTGTATTTTAGTTACTTTCATAGTATAATGTCCTATGGCATTCTGCTATGGGGCAGTGCTGCAGATATAAATAGTATCTTTGTGCTGCAGAAGCGAGCTGTTCGGGCAATCTACAAGCTGGCCCCCAACACTTCTCTTAGAGAAAAGTTTAAGGAAACTGGAATACTAACTGTAGCTTCTCAGTATATCCTCTCTAATGTATTATATGTTAAGAAAAATGTAAACCTGTTTATAAGAAAATGTGATAATCATAATAGAAATACTCGGAATAAGAATAAACTTGTTGTTCCAGTGACTAGACTAAGCAAAGTAAAGAATTCGTTTAAAGGCCAATGTATACGCCTATACAATAGGATCCCAGAAAACGTTCAAAATTTTTCAACTAATAAGTTTAAGAAAGTAGTCAAAGAACGTATGTGTGCAAAAGCTTACTATAAAGTTAATGATTATATGAATGATAGCACACCTTGGGAATAAAGTAGCCCCCTACAAGGCTACTTATATATAGTACATTCTATGTTATTTAGCTTTAGTATTGACATATTTATATGTAAATTTATACTTTTTTTAAAAAGAGAAATTTTCCATCTTTTTGGTAAAAGATGGCCCCATGCGAGTTTCTTACGCCGGTTCTTCTTGCTGGGCTAGTTCCCGAACCGGTGGTAGGCATCATATAGAAACGACGTTCAGAAAACATTTTTTTGTAAAATTTACTCTGAATAAAAATATTTGATTTGATTTGATTTAAATAAAAAAAAAACATTTAAAATACTAATTCTGTTCCTTTCTGACGTGTGTTTTTATCCTGAGTTATGCACAAACCATTAACTCCGAATTGGTATCACCATAATAAAGAAAAAACGATATTTAGTTTATAAGGAGAGAAATACATGTAATATTTTGCACCCCCAAACCTCGCTAAGCCCTGTTTGCCCTGAGGGCGGCGATATTGAATCACAGCAATATTATCCATGGATTCGAACTGGTCTCCCTTTTTTGAGTCAAATATGGGTACGAGTAGAAACAGATACTTATACAGTGTGTAAAAAGAGCAGTCACTATAACTTTGAGATACGATTATACTGCCTTTCCTCATTTCGGAAATGTATTTTTTTATTTTTTTCTTGTCGAAAACTAAAATTTTTTTTTCTTTTTACCATTACTTATTTTTTTGTCGCAAAAATAATAATCAAGCCAATTAAATTTTTTTTTGTAAGAAAAATAACACTTCTAGAATGAGAAAAGGTAGTATAATCATATCCCAAAGTTATAGTGACTGCTCTTTTTACACCTGTTATATTATAATAATAAATATTAATATTATGTATTTTAAAGCTTGATTAAAAAAATGCACTCTGCACACCGTCCTTCATATAAACATAACTCCTCCAATCAGTTATAAAAAAATATTGAGCAGAATTTCTTTTCATAATGTGACCTTTCGTTCAGAATGTGATAAAATGAAACTTAGGAATAAAAAAACTTTGATTTATTGTTTCTTAAAACTATTTACAGACACTAAGGTAACTCGTACAGCTACGTTTGACTATGGACATTGTCCCACGAACACTTTCGTCTTGGCAGTAAAACTTTACATATTTCGTAAATAAAAAAATAATTTGTACACAATTGGTTATTATTATTGGCCTAGTTTTACAAAAGTGATTGATAATAAAACAAATAACAAAATATTTCGCATTGACCAAAAAAAGATTTAAATATTTAAATTAAGTTAATGTATGCACAGGCCAATAATAAAAAATAGGACTTTGAAATTAAAAAACTAAAATATTCTAGCACACTACACTGTTATCACAACAAAACAATGGAATCTAAAGATTGACATTACACATTTTGTACAAAAAAATTTCAAAAGTTCTTTATTATTACGTATCTTGATGCAAAAAGTAAAAATATTTGGTAAACATGGTAACTGGCTTCGTTTTTACATTATGACACCTGAACATACTTTAATTAGGTACTATTATAATTCTACAACGCAATACACAAATTAAATACAATTTTGTACGTTTCACAACAAATATTATAGTAACATTTTTGTAATTTACAATTAATTTAGTTAAGTATGGTAACACACGGGCACATCTCTAAGTAGTTCCTTGCCACGTATTTATAAAAAGTAAAAAAAAAACCAACTGTCATTAATAATTTAAATTTGGAGCGTGTAATGTCATCGGCGGGCATTAATCGGAGCGCACCTCACAGATGAAGTAGGTCTCGAAGGAGCAGGGAGAGTCGTTCCATTTCAGTCCCTTGTCGTCTCTGTTCCACAGTTCTAGGCAATTCTCCTCCTCGCCATTCTCGTACCTGGAATTATATTGTTAATCAATATTTAATGACGAAAACACCGCAAAAGATTCGATAATGAGTGGCCATAAGTAGCGAAGAATCGGGATTTCTTTGCCCAGCAGTTTTCTAATTCGTATTACTTACATCTCAGGATTTTTTGGTAATTAATATTGCTTGAGAATCAAATCCAATCAAATCTAAACATTTTATTCAGAAATTATTTTTACAAAATGTTTTCTGAACGTCGTGAAATCAAAAATGAATTGATTCACCAGTGCAGTGTGTCAAGCGTTTGTTGCAAGCTTAACCCTTAAAGAGTACGATATGCGTTCAACACTATGTTTAGTGCTTACTAAGAGCTACACTTGAGACACGACCGTCTTAAGACAGTCTGTTGCTTTAGAAAATAAATAGATCCGTACACTTGCAACAAAACGTCTCATAGACAAATCTGTCTACTAGCATTTCAACTGTTTTAAAACTGTGGTTGTTTGTAAGACAGGCTTGTTAGTCAAAGCTGTCATACGACTGTCCAAGTTCGTCCAAGACTCACGAGCGTTCTCTGGGGACCAGATAGTAGAAATGAGATGGTAGTTGAAGAGGATTTTATCACTACGGAGGAGCTACCTGCGCAGGGTTTCTTACGAAGCATCCGCGCCGTTAAGTCGGCTCATAGAGATAAAGAGAGAAAACCCACAAAACATCAGGGGCGTAGTTACCTGAAGTTGTTGGGCTCCCCGGCATTCCAGTTGACGAACGTCAGCGGGCGGCCGTTGGCCATCCAGAAGAAGTTGCCCTCCTCAGCCAAATCCGTGCCTGACGTCCAGAAGTGCTCGCGACCGTAACCTGGAAAGTAAATAGTAGTTTTTAGTGACATTCCTATAGGTTGTGATAATACTCGTGTCTTGTTAATTCGTAGATACTGATGAATTCAAAGAACTAACTGGTTTGAGACATTGAAAGTTTTGACTACTTAGTTTAAGATCTTAATAAAGCCAATCATCATTAATTGTTATGTACATAATGAAATTCTTAGAGGTAAAAGTTAAAAGTAATACATAGAATACGATTTTTTCGGCGCTTGCAAAAACTACTTTTAATATATAATTACCTGATTCTCTAACGTATTTCTCGAGTCTATCGTTCTCCTCCTGCGAGGAGATGGAGGCGAGGTGCATGCCGTGGAAGCGGCAGTACTGCTGCGCCTTGAACCAGTTCGCCTGCAACAGAAACACCATGTTAAGAAAACAATCGATAGTGAACAGGAAACATGAAGTCAGAAAAGTCTTTGAGTCATGACAGTCAGCTGCATTCGTCCTAAGCTTGGCGACACTTATAGGAGAGATGTTTGATGGTGGAGATGCTATTTTGTGTCTGCTACCCCACGGAATCCACGGACTAGTGTTTATTGCTTCATATAAAGTCCAACTAAACCCTGTGAGATGTCTCTCACGTTGCACTTTGCGTAGAACGAAAGGCTTAAGATCTGTTTTCTCCCGACACAGTCAAAAATCAAATCCGTTCGATCTTAACGGCTCTTGGTATTTTATTTGCGGATTAATTTGAAACTAACCAGGATATAGAAAATCGTCAGATTGTAACTTTTTGTACTCCCGACCATATCAATTGACTTAGAATTAAACAAACGTTAATTTATTGGGAAGTAAGGCACGATCGAATCTGAATCAAAATCGAATCATTTTGGAGAGTAAGGTCCCAGGACGAAGTGTATTAGGAAATTCTAGGAAACGTTCTCGAATTACGCGTGCTGACTCTGAGCTGTTAATCATAACTAAACGTAGCCTAAAGAAGCAGAACCAGTTACACTGCAAGCACATGACTTTTACATCAAACGATATACGGAATTGCAAAACTTTAAACGCGCACACCACTTCCTGCGTGCAGGGCAACATTTATTGACTACATTGCGCTGAATGCCTATAGAGGCTGCTCTCGTTATTTTTATGAACTACTTGAAAGCTAAGGGCGTGTTTCACCAAGCAATTTTATAGTTAACGCTATGTTAAATATCATATTATCCCTCTCGTATTTCCTGTCAATGAATGAGATGGCATGGTATTTTAATATGGTGTTAACTTTAACATTGCTTGGTGAAACACGGCCTAAAACTAGCACTTGACTATTCATCATTTGATTAGGTCAATAATACAAGTGACAAGAATTTCATATTCATTACAAGAATAGTCGAAAGTGCATGTTTTAGGCCTAGTTAGTTTGCTCTCATATTTAACTGAGTTTTCAGAACAAAGACAAACCTTTTTTATCTCTATGCAACTTTCATGCTGGGACTACCAGTTATTACAATTATATAATTAGTTTATTTAAACTCCAGTAACCATATAGTAAATAATTATGGTCTGTACATCGGGCCCTGATTCAAATTTCACACAAGGTTCTCTAAATGACAAGCCAATCCGTGTGTCACTTAGCGAAGCTTATGTCAAATCCCATACATTTTGTTTTTGAACTTCGCAAGTCATAATAGCGATGGCATCCCGAATCAGAACGTCGATTCTCGAGGCTCGAACTTCGTTTAGAACGACAGTGTATCCCACTCGTACCCGCTCACATCAATCATGCGCGTGCGAGCAGGACAAACTGACAATAGAAACAATATTCGAGGTATGAGAATCAGGGCCCATGTAGTCACGGCATACTCACGTTGCGGCGGTATATAAAGTTTACTTTAGGTCGTAATAGCTTCGTCGATTAATGAGTTTTTGATTGGTTATGCAATATAATTAACACATAATTTCGTTTGGAATGCCCACATTTTTCTATAAGCACATATAAAAACTAATCTGTTTCGGTGGCGAAAGTGAGGCTTTCATCAGCGCCTTTCCAGCTACGTACAGACGGAAATAACCTGCCACGGCAAACGATTGTAACACCTAATATCTACGGAATAACCGTCAGTTTGGCGTGTAAATATTAATGGTATGCTATTGCAACCTGTCCCGGGAGTTTCGTCAAGTTATGCAGATATTACTGGCTTGGATTACAGACTGCCAGACTTATTACATTCATAATAGTTTGTAAACTACTACAGAGATAATTAATATATTGTCGCGCTTACTCATAAGCTGTTGAATTGGAAAATAGTAATCGGTGTAATTATATTAATATAGTAATTACTAATTAGTTTCATTATGTAACAATTTATTATATTGTTAATAGTGTCAGGCGTTACTTTGCGGAAATCCATAGCATAAAATTTAAATGTGTTACATTTAGCAATATCCCGCGAAAAATTATAACCACAAGCAAATGAGTGTAATAGGTAGGATTATATACGTATAGGTATATATAATATTATGAATAAAGTTAAAATATAATTAGACGGTTTCAGATTAAACTTGACTGTTGTCATTTCTGGTTCCCGAGTAAGATATAATTATATTTTGTTATTGATACGGTACGAAAACACATGAGTCATGCCAACACCAATATTAATGCTGTATAGTTTAAAATAAATGAAATCTATGTTAATGTGATATTATGATTTTAAGTATAATGTAAAATACTAACAGTCTATATTATAAAAATATAGACTAATGTTTAATGTGGTATCTATAATAACAATTGATGTAAATATTATTAAGACTTCCGTTATAAACTAAGATATTATAATGTTATTGATAATAACTATATAATTGTCTATAAGTCGCTAATGTATTTAAATGTTTCGTGATTACTTAAATTTATATTTTTAAATAATTGTAATAGTGAATACAAAATGTACTTAAATACATTTTGTATTTATAATCTATGCCCAACATTTGTGGCAACCCTGGTATGTTATAAAAAGGGCGGCCACTCTTTCTAGAGGGCTGGTTGGATCTGAAAGCTGATAAAGTCAGGTGATGTACTTGTTTCTGTAATATAATTCTTATTTCTGTAATTTAATATTCCTTGGTGTATATACTGGTTATTCCCTTAATGATTTAATATGTCTGTAATGTTGTAAAGTTTATAATACAGTTCGTTTCGATATCTTTCGTAGTTAAAGTGTATTTATAGCTATAAAGATTTGGATCATTATTCCGTATTATGTAAGTGTAGAAATTATAGAAGTATATAATATCGATAGTTTATATTGTTATTCGATTAGATATTATGTTCTATAAATAGAAATTAGGTCACCTATTAAATTTTATATCTACCCACATATTGCCTTATGTTAAGTCCAATTAACAATCGGTATTTAAGTAATCTCTTGGTATTACCTTTTAAAAGTATTAAAAGATATTATAATTCTTATGTTCAGTTAAGGTTCTTTAATAATTTACTGTTATAATACCTAAGTTCCCTTACATTTGAATTGCTTAGGGTAGGTACTTGAATATAATTGTATTTCTGTAATGGTTAACTATTTAAGTCGAAATATCAATTGAATAAACTCCCGGTAATAAATTATTATTAGTTATTAAATAAAATGTAATAGTATTCTGTATAATAATATTTAATAGTAGTAACTGGTTGATAATCTCGTAACATTTGAATATACATTGTGGAAAGTAAACCGTTACAATAAACTTTAGATACATTTTAACTGGGCTTTGAATTATATTTATATATCTCCTCATCACTATGTTAGCTATATTTTTATATAGCTAACATCAGAAGTGTGGATTCACCTACTAACACGTTTTTTTTGTCAGTTTCAGAATGGTCGTGTCGCAACCTGATGGGTTAAGATGGTGCTCAGCCATGCGGTTCAATTTTCTAATACAATTCGCAACCCTACTAAGTTGTTCAGACTTGCTACCGCCGTGGTGCTTGTGCAGACTTGCTGCCACCGTGGTGCTTGTGCAGCATGTGCACCAGCGCCCGCCCCGATACGATGAAATTCTGGTCAGAATAGACCGAACGGTTGGTGAAAAGTTTATAAAAATAGAATTAAGACTTTAACTATTGTAAGGTAGGACATTTATGATGTCGTTATAATTGCATTTTTTGACTCCCCAATTCATATATTTGCTAACATTTAAAAAAAAAAAATTTGGAAATTTATGTTAGATAAAATAATTATAACCTGTTATATCGAAATATTTTGACGGATTAATATTGGTGTGTACTGTGTAGTAACTTGCAAAATATTATATTCTAATAAAATGGCAGTGATATTATATAATGTACTAACTGTTGGTTCATGGGTAGACTGTACATTCGGATATTTTATAATTGAATAATAAGTGTCTAATAATATAACATAATATACTTGGAAAAGGCTCAGTGATAGGTATTTAAGTTTAAAACATTTGGATTCAATAATTTATGAGGTATATTTAATTTCATTATGGTTCAATTAGAATAAAAATAATATCTACCGCTTTTAAAAATGGCTGTGATAATAATTAAGTTTAAAACATTTCGATTCAATATTATTAAATTTCATTTACAGTTTCGTTACGGATTATTTGAGTAAAATATAATAGTTTTTTAAAAATGGCTGTTATATTAAAGTTTATAACATTTGGATTCAATAAATAGTTATTTAAAGACGTTTCATTACGGATTAATATTAGAGTATAATACAGTACCTACTTACTGTTTTTGTGAATTGGCTGAGATCTTAAAAGTTTATAAAATCTGGATTCAATAAATTATTATTTAAAGACTTTGGTAATAGATTAATATTTTCAATTAATCAAATCGTTTATTTGCTAGAATATGGTCTTACAGTATATATGTAAGTCTCAAACATACATATTATATTAGAGTAAAAAGCTCTATCTATTATTATTTTGTTGAGACAGTGTAGATAATTGCAGTTTAGACTGTTGATGTTTAGGTTAGGGTGTAGCCTCAAGGCCTATGGAACGAGGACTTATTAATTTTTATGGTTTAAGAACCATATTCTTTTTTTTAGCACCAGAGTTTATGAACATTTTTCATTATAATATTTTCTTTTTAAGAAGCTCTGTTTGAGAGTAGTCACACTTTAAAATTCATACTAAAACACTTTTAGGATTATTTTTTTTTTGTATCGACCGCTATTTTTACTTATGAATCGGCAAGGTTTTACGTAGGTCTATTTGGCTAAGTAATCTTAAACATTTTCACTCTTGAACTTTAATAATAATAATATGCAATTAGCGCCAAAAACCTGATTGAAAACAGGAGAACAGTTTAAAGCTTTTAAATCCAGAAATATTAATTTGGCGTTAATTTTTTATCCGGCTTAACAGTTCATTAACAGTTCAAATGATTGCTACTAAATCAATTTTTACCGCTAGTGTCATAGAAAAAAATGAAGAATCGCACGATTTTTGCTAATCGTTATTTTTACGCTATCAGTCGGCCGGTCCATTAAAAGGAGCAATTTTAACTATATGAAACTTTTGCGTAAGTTCACCGTTTCCAAGATAAAAGCAATGTTTCAATAGATAATTATTACAAGTTTGATATAGTGTTTAATAACCGATGAATTAAAAAAAAATTACTAATATTATACAATACTTCAAATTATATAGATATTACAATTTTTATTAATATTGATATGGATTAGTAGGAGTTAGTTCAGTCATAATTATTTAGCTAATTTCTTTATTTTGTTATAAATTCAAATTTAATTTGAATACTGGAGAGTCCCCAATCTTATGATCATCAGTTACTGTATACAGGGTGTTAAATAAGTTAGTGATTCATTCAATGCTTTTGGATGTATACAGTGCCTCATAAGTAGAATTTACCGCGAAAAAGTACCAACGCTGAAAGAATCAAAAGTAAGTCTTTTTACTTTTGATTTCATTAATATATTATATCTTGAGTATCATTTTATTCATTGAATGTATTACATATTATGTGCAGGTGAAGAAATTAATAATAACACACCTATATTCAGTTGTCGTAGATTAGAGGTATTATAAATAATATTATTATAGTTGGTTAGTTAGATAGATAATATATTATAGCCCTCTGGCAAACAAATGTTGTGAAATTAAGATGCAAATACCTATAAAATATAGAACGTGTGTACGTTACGAGAACAATTGAGTGTGACGTCACGTTGTTGTAGTTGACATTATACCAACCCAAACGATAATAGTTTATTATGTACAAATATCCTTTTGCGAAAAAGATTTACAATTTTATAAGTAATATATCAAAACTTCAATGTTTTGAACCGGTATTAATTCAAATAAAAGAAAGTTAGTGAATGTCGTAAATCATTATCAAATTTCACCTGAGTAAATATAACAATAAAAATTTCGGAATCTTATCAACATTGACTACCTAATTGTTATACGTTATGGTGAATTCTTATTATATAAAATAAATTCACTGTCATAAAAACAATTTGTAATATCACAACTTGTTTTTTTATTTGACAATTTAGTTATATTTCAAAGATTTTATGTTGACGTAGTTAGGTTAGGTTGTTAGGTTGAGGTTGTGTTAGGTTGAGGTTATGTTAGGTTTAGGTTGTGTTAGGTTAGGTTGTGTTAGGTTATGTTAGGTTAGGTTGCTTTAAATTTTACAGTAGTCTTATTATTTTTGGTGTATATCATTTACGATTAACTAAAGCATAGCTGATATTTTGCCTTTACGTTTATGTTTAATGAAACGAATTGTATTGACGATAAAAAAAAAAAAAGAAAGAAGTGAAAAAAAAAAAAAAAAAAAAAAAAGTTGAAAGTACTGTGGTAAAAAAAAAATAAACTAATATGTTATTGAAAGTACAAATTGTTGAAAGTACAGTGGTAAAAAAAAAACAAACCAGTATGTTATTGAAAGTACAAATTGTTGAAAGTATGGTGGTAAAAAAAAAAACAAACCAGTATGTTATTGACAGTACAATTTGTTGAAGTACTTTCAGGATCAACGATTGAGTTGACAAAAAAAAAAAAAGAGTGAAAAAAAAAAAAAAAAAAAAAGTTGAAAGTACAGTGGTAAAAAAAAAATAAACCAATATGTTATTGAAAGTACAAATTGTTGAAAGTACAATTTGTTGAAAGTACAGTGGTAAAAAAACAAACCAGTATGTTATTGAAAATACAATTTGTTGCAAGTACAGTGGTAAAAAAAAACAAACCAGTATGAAAAGTAGACAAGTTAATAAAGATTTGAACGAAAAGGCAAAAGGCTGTTGATGATATGTGAATTGATATTTAAAAAAAAAAAAATTTTGACTTCGAGAGCGAAGTCAATGTCAGTATGGCCGTAATAGGTAGGATTATATACGTATAGGTATATATAATATTATGAATAAAGTTAAAATATAATTAGACGGTTTCAGATTAAACTTGACTGTTGTCATTTCTGGTTCCCGAGTAAGATATAATTATATTTTGTTATTGATACGGTACGAAAACACATGAGTCATGCCAACACCAATATTAATGCTGTATAGTTTAAAATAAATGAAATCTATGTTAATGTGATATTATGATTTTAAGTATAATGTAAAATACTAACAGTCTATATTATAAAAATATAGACTAATGTTTAATGTGGTATCTATAATAACAATTGATGTAAATATTATTAAGACTTCCGTTATAAACTAAGATATTATAATGTTATTGATAATAACTATATAATTGTCTATAAGTCGCTAATGTATTTAAATGTTTCGTGATTACTTAAATTTATATTTTTAAATAATTGTAATAGTGAATACAAAATGTATTTAAGTACATTTTGTATTTATAATCTATGCCCAACATTTGTGGCAACCCTGGTATGTTATAAAAAGGGCGGCCACTCTTTCTAGAGGGCTGGTTGGATCTGAAAGCTGATAAAGTCAGGTGATGTACTTGTTTCTGTAATATAATTCTTATTTCTGTAATTTAATATTCCTTGGTGTATATACTGGTTATTCCCTTAATGATTTAATATGTCTGTAATGTTGTAAAGTTTATAATACAGTTCGTTTCGATATCTTTCGTAGTTAAAGTGTATTTATAGCTATAAAGATTTGGATCATTATTCCGTATTATGTAAGTGTAGAAATTATAGAAGTATATAATATCGATAGTTTATATTGTTATTCGATTAGATATTATGTTCTATAAATAGAAATTAGGTCACCTATTAAATTTTATATCTACCCACATATTGCCTTATGTTAAGTCCAATTAACAATCGGTATTTAAGTAATCTCTTGGTATTACCTTTTAAAAGTATTAAAAGATATTATAATTCTTATGTTCAGTTAAGGTTCTTTAATAATTTACTGTTATAATACCTAAGTTCCCTTACATTTGAATTGCTTAGGGTAGGTACTTGAATATAATTGTATTTCTGTAATGGTTAACTATTTAAGTCGAAATATCAATTGAATAAACTCCCGGTAATAAATTATTATTAGTTATTAAATAAAATGTAATAGTATTCTGTATAATAATATTTAATAGTAGTAACTGGTTGATAATCTCGTAACATTTGAATATACATTGTGGAAAGTAAACCGTTACAATAAACTTTAGATACATTTTAACTGGGCTTTGAATTATATTTATATATCTCCTCATCACTATGTTAGCTATATTTTTATATAGCTAACATCAGAAGTGTGGATTCACCTACTAACACGTTTTTTTTGTCAGTTTCAGAATGGTCGTGTCGCAACCTGATGGGTTAAGATGGTGCTCAGCCATGCGGTTCAATTTTCTAATACAATTCGCAACCCTACTAAGTTGTTCAGACTTGCTGCCGCCGTGGTGCTTGTGCAGACTTGCTGCCACCGTGGTGCTTGTGCAGCATGTGCACCAGCGCCCGCCCCGATACGATGAAATTCTGGTCAGAATAGACCGAACGGTTGGTGAAAAGTTTATAAAAATAGAATTAAGACTTTAACTATTGTAAGGTAGGACATTTATGATGTCGTTATAATTGCATTTTTTGACTCCCCAATTCATATATTTGCTAACATTTAAAAAAAAAAAATTTGGAAATTTATGTTAGATAAAATAATTATAACCTGTTATATCGAAATATTTTGACGGATTAATATTGGTGTGTACTGTGTAGTAACTTGCAAAATATTAT
Source organism: Celastrina argiolus (assembly GCA_905187575.2). Taxonomy (NCBI): domain Eukaryota; kingdom Metazoa; phylum Arthropoda; class Insecta; order Lepidoptera; family Lycaenidae; genus Celastrina; species Celastrina argiolus. The sequence continues at coordinate 17,296,433 of LR994591.1, read as the reverse complement.
ATTCTAATAAAATGGCAGTGATATTATATAATGTACTAACTGTTGGTTCATGGGTAGACTGTACATTCGGATATTTTATAATTGAATAATAAGTGTCTAATAATATAACATAATATACTTGGAAAAGGCTCAGTGATAGGTATTTAAGTTTAAAACATTTGGATTCAATAATTTATGAGGTATATTTAATTTCATTATGGTTCAATTAGAATAAAAATAATATCTACCGCTTTTAAAAATGGCTGTGATAATAATTAAGTTTAAAACATTTCGATTCAATATTATTAAATTTCATTTACAGTTTCGTTACGGATTATTTGAGTAAAATATAATAGTTTTTTAAAAATGGCTGTTATATTAAAGTTTATAACATTTGGATTCAATAAATAGTTATTTAAAGACGTTTCATTACGGATTAATATTAGAGTATAATACAGTACCTACTTACTGTTTTTGTGAATTGGCTGAGATCTTAAAAGTTTATAAAATCTGGATTCAATAAATTATTATTTAAAGACTTTGGTAATAGATTAATATTTTCAATTAATCAAATCGTTTATTTGCTAGAATATGGTCTTACAGTATATATGTAAGTCTCAAACATACATATTATATTAGAGTAAAAAGCTCTATCTATTATTATTTTGTTGAGACAGTGTAGATAATTGCAGTTTAGACTGTTGATGTTTAGGTTAGGGTGTAGCCTCAAGGCCTATGGAACGAGGACTTATTAATTTTTATGGTTTAAGAACCATATTCTTTTTTTTAGCACCAGAGTTTATGAACATTTTTCATTATAATATTTTCTTTTTAAGAAGCTCTGTTTGAGAGTAGTCACACTTTAAAATTCATACTAAAACACTTTTAGGATTATTTTTTTTTTGTATCGACCGCTATTTTTACTTATGAATCGGCAAGGTTTTACGTAGGTCTATTTGGCTAAGTAATCTTAAACATTTTCACTCTTGAACTTTAATAATAATAATATGCAATTAGCGCCAAAAACCTGATTGAAAACAGGAGAACAGTTTAAAGCTTTTAAATCCAGAAATATTAATTTGGCGTTAATTTTTTATCCGGCTTAACAGTTCATTAACAGTTCAAATGATTGCTACTAAATCAATTTTTACCGCTAGTGTCATAGAAAAAAATGAAGAATCGCACGATTTTTGCTAATCGTTATTTTTACGCTATCAGTCGGCCGGTCCATTAAAAGGAGCAATTTTAACTATATGAAACTTTTGCGTAAGTTCACCGTTTCCAAGATAAAAGCAATGTTTCAATAGATAATTATTACAAGTTTGATATAGTGTTTAATAACCGATGAATTAAAAAAAAATTACTAATATTATACAATACTTCAAATTATATAGATATTACAATTTTTATTAATATTGATATGGATTAGTAGGAGTTAGTTCAGTCATAATTATTTAGCTAATTTCTTTATTTTGTTATAAATTCAAATTTAATTTGAATACTGGAGAGTCCCCAATCTTATGATCATCAGTTACTGTATACAGGGTGTTAAATAAGTTAGTGATTCATTCAATGCTTTTGGATGTATACAGTGCCTCATAAGTAGAATTTACCGCGAAAAAGTACCAACGCTGAAAGAATCAAAAGTAAGTCTTTTTACTTTTGATTTCATTAATATATTATATCTTGAGTATCATTTTATTCATTGAATGTATTACATATTATGTGCAGGTGAAGAAATTAATAATAACACACCTATATTCAGTTGTCGTAGATTAGAGGTATTATAAATAATATTATTATAGTTGGTTAGTTAGATAGATAATATATTATAGCCCTCTGGCAAACAAATGTTGTGAAATTAAGATGCAAATACCTATAAAATATAGAACGTGTGTACGTTACGAGAACAATTGAGTGTGACGTCACGTTGTTGTAGTTGACATTATACCAACCCAAACGATAATAGTTTATTATGTACAAATATCCTTTTGCGAAAAAGATTTACAATTTTATAAGTAATATATCAAAACTTCAATGTTTTGAACCGGTATTAATTCAAATAAAAGAAAGTTAGTGAATGTCGTAAATCATTATCAAATTTCACCTGAGTAAATATAACAATAAAAATTTCGGAATCTTATCAACATTGACTACCTAATTGTTATACGTTATGGTGAATTCTTATTATATAAAATAAATTCACTGTCATAAAAACAATTTGTAATATCACAACTTGTTTTTTTATTTGACAATTTAGTTATATTTCAAAGATTTTATGTTGACGTAGTTAGGTTAGGTTGTTAGGTTGAGGTTGTGTTAGGTTGAGGTTATGTTAGGTTTAGGTTGTGTTAGGTTAGGTTGTGTTAGGTTATGTTAGGTTAGGTTGCTTTAAATTTTACAGTAGTCTTATTATTTTTGGTGTATATCATTTACGATTAACTAAAGCATAGCTGATATTTTGCCTTTACGTTTATGTTTAATGAAACGAATTGTATTGACGATAAAAAAAAAAAAAGAAAGAAGTGAAAAAAAAAAAAAAAAAAAAAAAGTTGAAAGTACTGTGGTAAAAAAAAAATAAACTAATATGTTATTGAAAGTACAAATTGTTGAAAGTACAGTGGTAAAAAAAAAACAAACCAGTATGTTATTGAAAGTACAAATTGTTGAAAGTATGGTGGTAAAAAAAAAAACAAACCAGTATGTTATTGACAGTACAATTTGTTGAAGTACTTTCAGGATCAACGATTGAGTTGACAAAAAAAAAAAAAGAGTGAAAAAAAAAAAAAAAAAAAAAGTTGAAAGTACAGTGGTAAAAAAAAAATAAACCAATATGTTATTGAAAGTACAAATTGTTGAAAGTACAATTTGTTGAAAGTACAGTGGTAAAAAAACAAACCAGTATGTTATTGAAAATACAATTTGTTGCAAGTACAGTCGGCGACAGATCCGGTTTACCAGTTTGGCGAAAGAATCGGATGCGTGAGCGTAGAGTCTAGCCCCGCCTTCCCTTAGATTTGAGCCAATCACGGGAGAGTTGTGGCGTGCGCTCGATCATAAACAAAGTGTAATATTTGGTTTAATGTAACAATTAGTTGCAATTAGCACCCCGCTGGTTGTTAACGTCCGTGTTTTTTTTGTCATTTGTTTCGCTTGCGCCCTGTTTCGGATCGAATATTGACCACTGCTGTGTTTTATGGATTAATTGAGTGCACTTCTGAAGACCTTCGCTTTTTCGTATTGGACAGTTTTTTATAGCCTTATTGTTAACCTGTGCTTTTAAATAGACTGGAAAAATGCCTGCAAATTTAACGAGTGACATCAAATTGTTTTTCTACACGATCAAGGGCGGAACATATCAGAAATATCCAGGGAATTGAACATGTCGGTGAGTAAATATTATTATTATAATAGTATTATCTAAAATATAAAATTCTCGTGTCACAGTGTTAGTTATCTTACTTCTCCGAAACGGTTGAACGATTGTTAAGATATCTAATTATAATGTGGCATTAAAAATGCGGGTTCCGCGTTGTGGGTTCCGTATTGCGGTTCCGCGTGGCGGGTTTGCAGGTTTCACGATTTAAATATATAAAAAGTTTAATTTTTCATAATAAATAAAAATACGTTTCATTATTAAAGTCTGACAAGCCAGTCGTTATACCTAAAAATATAGGTTTTATTTTATATGACTTTACAGGGTGTAAAAAGAGCAGTCACTATAACTTTGATATACGATTATAGGTTACCTACCTTTCCTCATTTTGGAAAATATGTATTTTTTATTTTTTTTTTTGTCAAAAACCAAAACAATTTTTTTTACTTTTCACCATTTCTTATTTTTTTGTCGCAAAAATAACAACAAACCAAAAAAAAATTTCTTTTTTGAAATTTTTGTAAAAAAAAATTAAAATAAAAATACATTTCTAGAATGAGAAAAGGTAGTATGATCATATCCCAAAGTTATAGTGACTGCTCTTTTTACACCCGTTATATTATGTAGTATGTAGATTGTAGCCTATTTATTATGTTTGTTTATAAATACCTATTTACTTACCTAAATAAAGCAGTTTAAAAATAATATAATTAAATCGAACAATTTTATAAATTTAGATAACAGATGTGAGAGTTATGACTCATACATTATTCCTGCGTGGGAATAAGGTTTATTTTATTTGATCACTGTCTGGTTTTATTGCACAAAACATTTCTATTGTTTCTATGCACGTGTTGTCGTTTCACACCGACCAAACGGTCAATCAGCTTTTAGTAAACGCATCGGAACAAGTAATAGGTAAGATAAGATTCGTGTATTCCAAGAAATTGGCAAAAACATAGTACGTTGTTAACACAATTTCGGCCCGCAATTATTTATTTATTGTTGTTGTAAATTTTGTAAATTGTTTTGTGTCAGCTTAGAGCAAAATAAGTAAAGTATTGAATTTAAAAATTTACCAAAGTATTATATTGCTCTGCGAACTAAAAATTATAATAATTTATTGCACATTAGCAAACAGGGAATCTTAGAATAATTGTGTAATTATTCTAAGCAGGGAATTCTTAAGTAATTAATTTTTTTACGCGTGTAACGGAGCCTGGCATAAATGTTTTTGTTTATAATATTGTTACAGAATATTTATTATATTTTCTACTATTCTCATAAGTTCATGAAAAATTAAACTATTTTTTCTGTGCCGGACCGTAGTGGTTGTATACAATTTGTAAATTGTTAACATAATAACATTGGATAAAAAAAAGGCTATAAAAGGTTCCTTTAGATTTTATTGTTAGACCTGCCTTTGGAACGAATGTAACGTCACTAATAACTCTACAAATAACTCTACAACTGAAAGCTAAAAGCTACTTCATTTTATAATTAATATATTATGTTTCTAAACAATATTTAAAATATATTTTAATAACATTTTTCTATTGAATAACCTTCAATATACTAATATGAAAGTATAATATTATAAAGCTGACCAATATTATAAACTTAATAAGCTTAAATTTATACAAAAATACGAAAAAAATAACCAAATAGGTGTTCACTCAGCGTACTGTTGCGAACTTACAGTTCACAACGCAAATTTTCAGTGAACACCGTAGACAGACGAACAACAAACAATAAAAATTGTAATTATCTAAAATAAAATAATGGATACAAAAAAAGATTAGTTTTCAAAAAGAGATCAATAACAATCAGCGGTGCTTAAATACTACTTATAATAATACTATAAATATCATTTTATACTATAAGTGTAAGCCAAATTTTACAATCCCCTGTTCGCACAATTCTCGTAAAACTTTATCCATCACTTATTAACATAAATATACCTAATTCCCTTTTGTATTTTTTCAGAGGTCTACTATGCGTCAGTGGGTTATTAGAAACACCAACGAAGGATCAACAACCGACCATCATCGTGCATCTCGTCGGAGAATTTTAAATACTCCTAGGAAAGACCGAATGAAGCAAGAAATATACCGAGCGACCCTTTACAAAAACCGTCGTTTTTGCTAACGAATTTTCGTGCCCCTTGCGGACAGTCCAAAGAGGTCTCCATGAAGTTGGTTTTCACCACCAGCGTCCTTAAAAAACTGTCATAAACGAACAACAAAAATAGCACGATCCAATTCGCTCGTGTTTATAGGGACTTCGATTTCTCCTATGTCATATTTTCAGACTAGAAATCATTCACCAGTAGTCAACATGGCCGTCTGAATTTATGGCGTACTAACAACACAAGATATGAGCCCCGAAATGTATTGCCAATTAAAAGCTCGGGGCGCATAATAGTAAATATGTGGGGGTGGATGAGTGCAGCTGGTCCTGGAGATCTCGTATTATATATTGATCGAGGGCTAACGGACAGTCCCATGCGGAGTTGCTGCAACAAGTAATGTTGCCTACTGTGCGCACCGTGTACCCTAGAGACGCTGTGCCTTTTTTTATTTCTTTCAGGACATTTGTCCTATACACAGAGCGCGAGTAGTGCGAGATTGGCTTGAGCAGCAACCAGAAATAAGGACTGTCCTACGGCCGTCTAGGTCCCCGGACCTTAACCCAATAGAAAACCTGTGGGCAATGTGTGCACAAACGTGGGACAACAGAGACGAAAGGATAAGGCCATGCTCGTCGCTCACTGCGATGAGGTTTGGAATTCGTTTCGTGGCTCTAACTTTTGTGAGGTCCTTGTGAGCTCGATACGGGATAGGCTCGATGCTGTAATTGACGCCGGTGGAGCAATGGCTTAGTATTAAGTTATAATAATTATATAAATATTATACCAAATATACCTTAATACTTCGTCAGTTCGTTTTACTTGCCAACAATTAGAAAATTATTGACACATGTTGATTTTAATACAAAAAATAGACACATAAATATTAAATATCTAAATATCAATGATTTATTGTCAATGTGATACGTAACATACAAGTAATTTATTACTGACATAATAAGTTGATTTATGCTTAAACTTTTGTGATATTTTAAAGCTATAATGGTTTATTGTATTTTATAGTTTTCATTATTTCTTTTTATTGTAAAATTTCTTTCAAGTTTCAACCAGTGATATTGTTATTCTTGTATTATATCATGATTTATAATACTTACCTTTTTCTATACGTAATCAGGGCATGATTAAAATTTCTGCCTCTGTATATAAATATGTGTTCGTACTGTGGAATACTGTGATTTAAATCTATTGACATTTTGTTAATTAAAGTAATTGTTATTTATAAAATAAATAATTATTATTTCATTGTCTGTGTTCTTATTAAATTGCCAATAATTTCCAGCGGCTATCGAGTTGACAATGATGAGTTACAGCTTATGCAAAATCTGTCGTTTCATTTAGGAGCTGCTATATGACAGACAGACACACAGGGGCTGATGATGATTAGTATAATTTTTAAATATATAAACCACACCAGTTTTTAACTAAAGATAACAGCATCAAAATTTATCGATTCATTTAGGAGCTGCGATATGACGGACAGACACACAGGGGCTGATGATGATTAGTATAATTTTTAAATATATAAACCATACCAGCTTTCAACTAAAGAAAACCGCATCAAAATCTGTCGATTCATTTAGGAGCTGCGATATGACAGACAGACACACAGGGGCTGATGATGATTAGTAAAATTTTTAAAATTTATAAACCACGTCAGCTTTCAACTAAAGAAAACCGCATCAAAATCTGTCGATTCATTTAGGAGCTGTGATATGATGGACAGACACACAGGGGCTGATGATGATTAGTATATTTTTTAAATATATTAACCACGTCAGCTTTCAACTAAAGAAAACCGCATCAAAATCTGTCGATTCATTTAGGAGCTGCGATATGACAGACAGACACACAGGGGCTGATGATGATTAATATAATTTTTAAATATATAAACCACACCAGTTTTTAACTAAAGATAACAGCATCAAAATTTATCGATTCATTTAGGAGCTGCGATATGACAGACAGACACACAGGGGCTGATGATGATTAGTATAATTTTTAAATATATTTAAAACCATACCAGCTTTGAACTAAAGAAAACCACATCAAAATCTGTCGATTCATTTAGGAGCTGCGATATGACGGACAGACACACAGGGGCTGATGATGATTAGTATATTTTTTTTATATATAAACCACGTCAGCTTTCAACTAAAGAAAACCGCATCAAAATCTGTCGATTCATTTAGGAGCTGCGATATGACAGACAGACACACAGGGGCTGATGATGATTAGTATATTTTTTAAATATATTAACCACACCAGCTTTCAACTAAAGAAAACCGCATCAAAATCTGTCGATTCATTTAGGATCTGCGATATGACAGACAGACACACAGGGGCTGATGATGATTAGTAAAATTTTTGAAATTTATAAACCACGTCAGCTTTGAACTAAAGAAAACCGCATCAAAATCTGTCGATTCGTTTAGGAGCTGCGATATGACAGACAGACACACAGGGGCTGATGATGATTAGTATATTTTTTTAATATATTAACCACACCAGCTTTTAACTAAAGAAAACCGCATCAAAATCTGTCGATTCATTTAGGATCTGCGATATGACAGACAGACACACAGGGGCTGATGATGATTAGTAAAATTTTTGAAATTTATAAACCACGTCAGCTTTGAACTAAAGAAAACCGCATCAAAATCTGTCGATTCGTTTAGGAGCTGCGATATGACAGACAGACACACAGGGGCTGATGATGATTAGTATATTTTTTTTATATATAAACCACGTCAGCTTTCAACTAAAGAAAACCGCATCAAAATCTGTCGATTCATTTAGGAGCTGCGATATGACAGACAGACACACAGGGGCTGATGATGATTAGTATATTTTTTAAATATATTAACCACACCAGCTTTCAACTAAAGAAAACCGCATCAAAATCTGTCGATTCATTTAGGAGCTGCGATATGACAGACAGACACACAGGGGCTGATAATGATTAATATAATTTTTAAATATATAAACCACGTCAGCTTTCAACTAAAGAAAACCACATCAAAATCTGTCGATTCATTTAGGAGCTGCGATATGACGGACAGACACACAGGGGCTGATGATGATTAGTATATTTTTTAAATATATTAACCACGTCAGCTTTCAACTAAAGAAAACCGCATCAAAATCTGTCGATTCATTTAGGAGCTGCGATATGACAGACAGACACACAGGGGCTGATGATGATTAGTATATTTTTTTAATATATTAACCACACCAGCTTTTAACTAAAGAAAACCGCATCAAAATCTGTCGATTCATTTAGGATCTGCGATATGACAGACAGACACACAGGGGCTGATGATGATTAGTAAAATTTTTGAAATTTATAAACCACGTCAGCTTTGAACTAAAGAAAACCGCATCAAAATCTGTCGATTCGTTTAGGAGCTGCGATATGACAGACAGACACACAGGGGCTGATGATGATTAGTATATTTTTTTAATATATTAACCACACCAGCTTTTAACTAAAGAAAACCGCATCAAAATCTGTCGATTCATTTAGGATCTGCGATATGACAGACAGACACACAGGGGCTGATGATGATTAGTAAAATTTTTGAAATTTATAAACCACGTCAGCTTTGAACTAAAGAAAACCGCATCAAAATCTGTCGATTCGTTTAGGAGCTGCGATATGACAGACAGACACACAGGGGCTGATGATGATTAGTATATTTTTTTTATATATAAACCACGTCAGCTTTCAACTAAAGAAAACCGCATCAAAATCTGTCGATTCATTTAGGAGCTGCGATATGACAGACAGACACACAGGGGCTGATGATGATTAGTATATTTTTTAAATATATTAACCACACCAGCTTTCAACTAAAGAAAACCGCATCAAAATCTGTCGATTCATTTAGGAGCTGCGATATGACAGACAGACACACAGGGGCTGATAATGATTAATATAATTTTTAAATATATAAACCACGTCAGCTTTCAACTAAAGAAAACCACATCAAAATCTGTCGATTCATTTAGGAGCTGCGATATGACGGACAGACACACAGGGGCTGATGATGATTAGTATATTTTTTAAATATATTAACCACGTCAGCTTTCAACTAAAGAAAACCGCATCAAAATCTGTCGATTCATTTAGGAGCTGCGATATGACAGACAGACACACAGGGGCTGATGATGATTAGTATATTTTTTTAATATATTAACCACACCAGCTTTTAACTAAAGAAAACCGCATCAAAATCTGTCGATTCATTTAGGATCTGCGATATGACAGACAGACACACAGGGGCTGATGATGATTAGTAAAATTTTTGAAATTTATAAACCACGTCAGCTTTGAACTAAAGAAAACCGCATCAAAATCTGTCGATTCGTTTAGGAGCTGCGATATGACAGACAGACACACGGGGGCTGATGATGATTAGTATATTTTTTAAATATATAAACCACGTCAGCTTTCAACTAAAGAAAACCGCATCAAAATCTGTCGATTCATTTAGGAGCTGCGATATGACAGACAGACACACAGGGGCTGATGATGATTAGTATAATTTTTAAATATATAAACTACACCAGCTTTCAACTAAAGAAAACCGCTTCAAAATCTGTCGATTCGTTTAGGAGCTGCGATATGACAGACAGACGCACAGGGGCTGATGATGATTAGTATATTTTTTTAATATATAAACCATACCAGCTTTCAACTAAAGAAAACCGCATCAAAATCTGTCGATTCGTTTAGGAGATGCGATAAAATCCAACTGGGATCATAAGAAATATTTAGTCCAATAAATTAAAATGATCACAATAAACAAAAAAATATTACTATAAAATATATAAGCGCACGCGCATTCAATATTTAATTATTCAAAAATCAAAACATTACGAGTATGCTTGTGTGCACGTAGGCGGAGCTAAGTAAAATCAACCGCAAACGAATCTCGCCTTTAGGGTGGTAAACCGGATCTGTCGCCGACTGTACAGTGGTAAAAAAAAACAAACCAGTATGAAAAGTAGACAAGTTAATAAAGATTTGAACGAAAAGGCAAAAGGCTGTTGATGATATGTGAATTGATATTTAAAAAAAAAAAAATTTTGACTTCGAGAGCGAAGTCAATGTCAGTATGGCCGTAATAGGTAGGATTATATACGTATAGGTATATATAATATTATGAATAAAGTTAAAATATAATTAGACGGTTTCAGATTAAACTTGACTGTTGTCATTTCTGGTTCCCGAGTAAGATATAATTATATTTTGTTATTGATACGGTACGAAAACACATGAGTCATGCCAACACCAATATTAATGCTGTATAGTTTAAAATAAATGAAATCTATGTTAATGTGATATTATGATTTTAAGTATAATGTAAAATACTAACAGTCTATATTATAAAAATATAGACTAATGTTTAATGTGGTATCTATAATAACAATTGATGTAAATATTATTAAGACTTCCGTTATAAACTAAGATATTATAATGTTATTGATAATAACTATATAATTGTCTATAAGTCGCTAATGTATTTAAATGTTTCGTGATTACTTAAATTTATATTTTTAAATAATTGTAATAGTGAATACAAAATGTATTTAAGTACATTTTGTATTTATAATCTATGCCCAACATTTGTGGCAACCCTGGTATGTTATAAAAAGGGCGGCCACTCTTTCTAGAGGGCTGGTTGGATCTGAAAGCTGATAAAGTCAGGTGATGTACTTGTTTCTGTAATATAATTCTTATTTCTGTAATTTAATATTCCTTGGTGTATATACTGGTTATTCCCTTAATGATTTAATATGTCTGTAATGTTGTAAAGTTTATAATACAGTTCGTTTCGATATCTTTCGTAGTTAAAGTGTATTTATAGCTATAAAGATTTGGATCATTATTCCGTATTATGTAAGTGTAGAAATTATAGAAGTATATAATATCGATAGTTTATATTGTTATTCGATTAGATATTATGTTCTATAAATAGAAATTAGGTCACCTATTAAATTTTATATCTACCCACATATTGCCTTATGTTAAGTCCAATTAACAATCGGTATTTAAGTAATCTCTTGGTATTACCTTTTAAAAGTATTAAAAGATATTATAATTCTTATGTTCAGTTAAGGTTCTTTAATAATTTACTGTTATAATACCTAAGTTCCCTTACATTTGAATTGCTTAGGGTAGGTACTTGAATATAATTGTATTTCTGTAATGGTTAACTATTTAAGTCGAAATATCAATTGAATAAACTCCCGGTAATAAATTATTATTAGTTATTAAATAAAATGTAATAGTATTCTGTATAATAATATTTAATAGTAGTAACTGGTTGATAATCTCGTAACATTTGAATATACATTGTGGAAAGTAAACCGTTACAATAAACTTTAGATACATTTTAACTGGGCTTTGAATTATATTTATATATCTCCTCATCACTATGTTAGCTATATTTTTATATAGCTAACAAGTGCATCAAACGTATGCGTATGCGTACACTCACCCATTTGCCTAGGTTGTGGTTATAATTTTTTGCGGGATATTGCTAGATATTTAAATTTTATTTATTATATACCCAGAATTGAGCAAAAATATCCATCACAAAATGGATTGAGGTAGTAATAAGAGTCAATTGGAAGTATACGAATTTTGTACAATATGACATATTATTTATATTAAACTAGCTGCCCACTTCGTTGGACATACAAACCGTTTAAACCTTCCCGGGACTTCCACGAATATTTCAAGACCAAAAATAGCCGAATCGGTTCAGCCGTTTTCGAGTTTTAGCGAGACTAACGAACAGCAATTCATTTTTATATATAAGAAGAAGACTAGGTTGTAAATCAGAAAAGGATTATTTAATAGTGAATAAGTATGTAATTGAGTCTTTTACGAAGGTGCAATTTCATAGTTAGAAGCTGGAGAATGTGCGGTCCCCGAGGGAATAAAATTAAGTCGTAGCGGAGGGTTTTATTAAATGGTAGATTTATAACATTTTGGGAAATTTTTAGATATAAATCTAAGGGATTTGATTTTTTTCTTCCGTTTGTGAAAATCTATGCGTTCAATAGAGTGCAGTTCGTTTCTAGTGTTCCCGTTTGACCTGAATACGGCCTACAACGGCCCCATAACTGTCAAGATTGTTCAGAAAACAATAGAAAGGATTGAGGAAGGACAAAATATTTTGTTTAAATACTGTTATGTTAGCTGTGGAATTGCCCATTACAGGCGTAAGTAAGCTTACTAGGTCAATATGAGTTCTACTTAATTACTGTAAACTGTTTATAGTAAATAAACAGTTTACAGTCTAAAAATACAGGCTAAAAATCAATTGCTCTTCGTAAGTCTCGCTAAAACTCGAGATCAGCTGAACTGATTCGGCTATTTTTGGTCATGAAATATTCGTGGAAGTCCCGGGAAGGTTTCCACGGTTTCCATGAGACAGAGAAAGAGCTATCAACAAACGAGACATTGAGAAACTATTGTTAGGACCGTATTAATAAAACAAAACTTATTCAACTCTGTCTCAAGAATTGCAATCGCAACCTCTACTTGAGAAGCTATTTGACAGATAAAACAACGTTTCGTTTCACTTTTAAAAATGGAACGAAAAATTTTATGACAGATAAAATATAATGTTTTATCAGCTGTCAAATAGGTTCTCAAGTAAAGATTGCAATTGCAAATGTTGAGAATAAGTTTAAGATTGTTTTAATAACACGTGCCCAAAAAATAGTTTTCTATTGTCTAACGGCCGCGTTAAACTCGCTACTACTGTTAGTAGGATTTAGTTTCGTAATCAAACCTTCCCAAATCGCAGTTGTCAACCACTATCGAAATTCAAAATGCAGATCCATGGACTATAAACTCTGGTCAGCCTGCAACTTCCGGCACATTTCGCGCGGCCGCCATATTACTTCCGGTCCACGGGCTTTACCTAATTTCGTGGAAACTCGTCACTTGAAAATCCGTTCAATATTACGCCAATGTGGTAAATATGTTTGCGATTTCTTTGCGCTACCCACTTTATTAAATTTCTCTACATAAACTTGAAATGTATAAATACAGGCTGCAAAATTAATGAGTGATAATACTTTAGGATGTGTAAGGGCGGGACCCTTTTAGAGCAAACTGTTGGGAAGTACTTTTTTTTACTTATTGTATGGGCAAATTTATAATAGTTAATGGAATCAGGCGTTACTTTGCGGAAATCCATAGCATACAATTTAAATATATTATCATTATATTAACTTAACGAACATTGTTCGCAGAGTCAACATCCTGAGGATGCTCCGGGGTCGGAGCGAAACGCGCGTCAAGTTTTGCAACCTGCATGGTGGTGGGACTTTGCACGATCGTGTTAACATTATTGCTTGTGTGGTGGTGGTGTTTTCATGGTTTTTGCTTGCGAGTGTACGCATAAGCAGTGTGGGAGGAGGGAGGTGCATCAAACGCATGCCTATGCGTACACTCACTCATCTGCTTGCAGGTTGTGGTTATAATTGTTTCGCGGGATATTGCTAGATATAATATATTTAAATTGTATACTTTATAATGTTGAGGCATTTCTCTTTAGAAACATGAAAGTCAAAAGTATGTCTTTCAGCGCCTGTACTTTTACAATATACTCCACATAGGAGGCACATACACATCCTGAGGTATTATCACTCATTTATTTTATAACTTGTTTACTTCTTGAATAACTGAAAACATTTTTAATTCTTTCTCGTTCTCAATTCAGTTTTTTTTGTATGTACACCGATTACGCCAAGATTGATAATCCAATTTTCGTGATTCTTATTTTATTCGACGCAGAATAGCTGCCTGGTCCTCTAAATATTTTACACAGTTTGGCCCTGGGGGCCTACTCAAGATGCCATCGCTAATTATCGCTTACAAAGTTCGATAACAAAATGTATGGGATTTGACATAAGGTACGCTAAATGACATACCAAATCGCGATCATTGTATGCGATAATTAGCGATGGCATCTTGAGTAGGCCTCCTGTAGTTTTTATTTTAAAAACATTTTTGTTTTACTTTTGAACATTTTCGATATAATATGATGTTCATGGCTAATATAGTTTATCGCGAACAGACAAACAGATGCGGTGGAAAAACAAAATTCTCCACCGCATCTGTTTGTCTGTTCGCGATAAACTTAAAGACTACTGCACCGATATTCATGCTGTTTTCACCCATAGATAGAGTGGTTCTCGAGGAAGGTTTTATGTCGACCCATGAGGTCCTGTCAGTTTGTTGAGGTACAACATTCGCCGTGACAGCCAGTTAATATAATTTACCTACTAGTTTTAAACTCTTTATTAGTGATTCTCAAACTTCTTGTAGACTCTAGGAAGACAAGTCCATAGTCTTTAATTATCCAATTAATATTATATGACTCGTAAAATTAACGATAGGTGTCGTAAAAGCCGTCGGACATACAAGGTGTAAAATAAATAAGTGATAATACTTAAGGGTGTATACGTCCCCCTATGTAGGGTTTACTGTGAAAGTACCAGCGCTTAAAGACATACTTTTGACGTACATGTTTCTATGAGAAATGTCCCAACATCATAAATTTTTCCATACAATAATTAGAAAAAAATTAGTTTGAAAACTGCGCTCGCCAACTCGCCTGTCAAGCATAGCGTAGGCATTGCATAGCCTTAATTGTTCGTGTTAAACTTTAACTTTCTGTTTATTTTTTTAATATGTAATGTTATGTGTGTGAGTTAGTGTTATTTTTGTAAATTTTTGGCTGTTTTTTGTCCCTTTTTGTCTTTAATAAATATATTTATTTTGAATACTTTGGGGAGGCTTATGACGAGTAGTCGACGTGATAGCTGTAATTATTATGAAAATATTTATAGGGCCATATTACATTGTATTTGACAAATCGTCTCCTACACTCGTTAGTTAGCCTCCATTGTTGTACAGTCCACATTGTGTTCCGCGGCGTCCAATCCGTAGAAAGCGATAATGACACAATAATAACAATAATATCGTTCGAGTGTTAACTACGAGTCGGGTACAGTCTGCAGCGGTAATATATCTATACTAATATTATAAAGCGGAAGAGTTTGTTTGTTTGTACGTGATGCATCTCAGGAACTACTGGTTCGATTTGAAAAATTCTTTTTTTGTTAGATAGTCTATTTATAGAGGAAGGCTTTAGGCTATTTATCATTATGCTGCGACCAATAGGAGCGAAGGGGAATTTTTTTTGCTTTTTCGTTATTCTTGCGACCAAAATAAGAAATGGTAAAAATATTTTTTTTTAGTTTTAGACATTAAAAAAATACATCTCTTAATTGAGGAAAGGTAGTATAATCGTATCTCAAAGTTATAGTGACCGTTCTTTTTACAAAATGTATAGCTGCAATTGTGCACGCCCTGCCTGATATCTCATGTAATTTCTCTCTATGGGACTGCCGGAAGAAATTTCTTTTAGAGATAAGTATATAAGTAACGATTTCTTTATATGTAATCTGTTATGTGCACAATAAATTGTTAAATTAATAAAATAAGGATGTGAAATCCGAAACTATAACGAGTAGCAAAAATGTTGTAAAAAAGTAATTGCGAGCTTGCATAGTAAGAATTTTCATATATTCTCTAGGAATCGAACTGATTTTGGACAAGGAATGTTTTATCTATTTGAAGCATCTTTTTTATATTCAGATATTCAACATTATCTTATCTAGACTAGAAAATAACATTTCATGTTGTTTATTCAATAAACTGACATTTGTCACCTAATAAAACGGTAGCTCCTACTCAACTACACCTTTTGGTGATATTGATTGGTTGATAATTAAAAGTCCTTGATATGATATTTACGTTTATTTTCATCTAAATTCGAATGCTAATTACTAAAAGATTATGAGTGCGCGGTGTGAATGCTTGATGCGGACTGTTGTGCTAATAATTCGGCAGAATAAGCAATGTACGTGCTAGCTCGTACAGGTAGTTTGTGTAAAATAACCAGGTTTTTATTAATTAAGACAAAAGATAAATGTCGACTACCACGTATACATTAGTAGGCATTAGTCGCTATTTACGTTTAATTACAGATAATCATGCTAAGTAATTATTTTTTAACGCACAATAAAAACGATAAAGTGCTGACTGTACACAGCCACAACAGACCTTAAGATGTTTTTTGTGGAGAGAAAGCTGACAAAAGTCAAGGAACAGCCTCGAGATGTAATCTTGTGTAATAGATGTATTATGATTCAATATCTGGCCGAGATTCGATAGCCTCTTTTTAATTTGGTCACAGAAGGCATAATAATTATCTGATCATTGCAATTTCTCGTAATAGAAATCATTAAAAAGTTAGTATTACAATAAGTTAGTAGTTGACGACCTCCGTAGCGCAGTGGCTGAGTGCGTTGGTGCTCGAGCGAGAGATCGCGGGTTTGAATCCCGCCGAGGGATAAAAAATCAATGTTTCTGGGTCATGGATGTAAATTAAATTTGTGTATAACATAATAAAAATCTTAAATATGTGTATAGTATAAAAGTATTAAGTATATTTCCGTTGTCAGGTACCTGTAACACAAGTTCTTCGGATACGTAGCACGGGGCCAGATTGACGTGGTGTGAAGCGTCCATATATATTATTAAGTATTATAGTTATTTAAAGTCAAAAAAAAATAACAATAAATAGTAATGTTACGCCCGGAGGATTCGTGACGTTATCGAAAGAGACTTCTAGTTTGCATGGGCTACTCTTCAAAATGTGCCACCAGTAAATGAAATTCTAGAATGACATTGGCAAAAATTCTTCGTAGCCTACAAAACGAAGAAGGAGACGTAATAACAGTAATCTCGTTTCGCGCCAACTTATATTTACCGTACCACGTGTTGAGAAAACAACTTGCATTTTGCGTAATGTAATTATAGTTTTTGCCCACACTTGTGTCTCACGACATTAGTCATCATCATTATCGCGGATGCTGCTACTTTCATATTTCAATGCCACAATATTTGCAGATGCGTTCATACCGGATTAGTATCATTTCTCAGAATTACGACAAGTTCGTAATGTATTGCCGGATTCGACAAAATCTATGTCCGGCTTAAATCTAGATTGTAGACATAGGCCACCTACGGTTTAACTAAAACGTAGTAGGAGAAAGCATGCCGGACATAAAATTTTATTTATGTACATATCGATGTTGTGGATTCGATTCTCGTGTTGGAACAACAAAATATTTTGCAGGCTGATCACCTGATTGTCTGACAAGAAAGATGATCCATGCGTCGGATGGGCATGTAACAAGTCGGTCCTGCGCCTGTTCTCTCGCCAGTCGTGTCGGTTTACCGTCCCACTGGGTTATGAGAGTAAAAGGAAGAGATAGTGTTTCTGTGTATTGTGCTATATATACCCAGATGTTGAAGCGACATTAAATAAATAAATAAAAAAATAAAATAAAGACACAATAGAAAATTAATATGGTCGATTTCCACTTTCATGTATGTTTAGATCACATTGAGTATACAAAATCAAACCTTAAAATTAATTACAAAGTGTGTGTTTACCTTAAAGAAGATTCCTAAGTAGTATCTCTTTTCACCGGACTTGAGGAGCGGCATCGTCCATCTCGTGACTCCTAGCTCGTCTTCGGAACTGCAGCTCGAGCATTCTGAAAAAATACAAGTGGCTGGTTAGTAAAAATATATTATACAGTGTGATTTATCGTTCATATTTTAACCCAAATATAGTGTGAAGAGAAGAACGCGTAGAGCATTTTTTGTTTTGTCACCTCAAATAAATTATCTACAAATCACGATTAAATATCCATATAGTCACATAACAGTTTCAATTCTGGTCAGGTGTTAAGTCAACGACCAGTGCGTTCGTGTGTAGACTAGGAGCCCGCGAGCCCCAGCATAGTAAAATTCACTTCTTGTGGTCATAAGGTCGCAAGGTCTAAACCTTTGAATATATTTTTTTAGTTTTTAAATAATTTATATTATGTGTTGCCAAAACAAAAAATGTTCCACGCGTCATTTTCTTCACATTATAGGTATTCGGCTTAATATATGAACTATGAATCAACTTGTATACAGGGTGTAAAAAGAGCAGTCACTATAACTTTGAGATACGATTATACGACCTTTCCTTATTTTGGAAATGTATTTTTTTTAAAAATTTTTGTCAAAAACTAAAAAAAAAGATTTGTATGAAATTTTTCTAAAAAAAATAAAAAAAAACATTTCTAGAATAGGAAAAGGAAAATGGGAAAAGGTAGTATAATCATATCCCAAAGTTAAAGTGACTGCCCTTTTTACACCCGTTATATGTAAATGCCTTTTGACCCGTTGGTTTAAAGCTTATTTAAAGTTGTATGTCTTTCGACAGGATACTGATAGCTAAATAGAGTTTAAAAGCCTAAGAGCCCTGCCATATACACAGGCTGTCACTT
Organism: Celastrina argiolus; assembly: GCA_905187575.2. Lineage (NCBI taxonomy): Eukaryota > Metazoa > Arthropoda > Insecta > Lepidoptera > Lycaenidae > Celastrina > Celastrina argiolus. Next base: position 17,277,489 of record LR994591.1, on the reverse strand, counting down.
TCACACAGCTTTGCAGAATGAAAAGAACTGCTTCTGACCTAAGCGCCACTTAATACAATCGTTACTGTATTCTGAGAAAGCCAATATATAATAATATATAATATATTATATACTGAAAAGTCCCTCAATGCATCAGACAAAGACAGCTTGTGTAAGGAGGTGTCATAATACTGTAACTGCTAATCTAAAACTTCACTTCAGATTTCAGAAATAATTTATGCATTACGAAGTGATGTGCCTTTTAGCACATTACTCAAATTTTTTAGAATTTAGATGATAAAATTATATCTAGCATTTCAATTCTAACTAATATTTTGTAAAGTAATAAAATTCAATCGTAAGGTTGGACTTTTATAATTTAATTTCCGATCGTAAAAATGTTTAGTAGCATTATAACATAATGTTGCGAATAACCGTGTTTAAGTGTTAATAAAAATTGAACTTTAATGCAATATCAATTAGCGTTGTTATACGATGGCAATAAATAATATTAGCTTCTATAAGTAAAATAAATGAGTAATAATACTTTGGAGTGTATAAGTTCCTCCTATGTAGAGTTTATTGTGAAGGTACTAGCGCTGAAACACTTACATTTGACTTTCATTTGTGTATGAGAAATGCCCCAATATAATAAATTTTCCCAATAAGTAATTAAAAAAAAGTACTCAGTAAACTTTATACGGGGCCCTAAAGTATTATCACTCATTTATAATATAATGATCTGAATACACAAATTACTATATTATAAACAGGAAAGTTTTTCGCTCCTTCACCATGTAAACTTTAACTGTGTATACTCCTCTGTTCGCATATTTTTGCAAAAGCGGTAAAAAGGACTTTTAAGGTTACAGTTTAGAACTATAGACAGTTATGAGGTGTCAACATAATTTTGTATCGTTACTCATAAACGTACCAAATACCTACATAACATTATTGCATAAAGCTGACGCGTGGCCACTACGTTGAACTTTTAAACATTTTTACATGAGAGTGTTGTCATGTATCCTGCAACATTAGATGTATTAGATTTAAAACAATGTAATGTCAACGTAACACACTGACATATGATGTGACGTATGTCAGTGGTTCCTAACATGTAACTAGTTATAAGATTTATAATAATATATTATAATAATAAACAGACAAGCCGAAGGTGTGTTAAGTATTAAGTAGTTTACATGGACCTCAACTGAATGCCAATTCAAATGCATCTGCAACCCGTAATCCACAACCGACAACGCGCAACCCACAATCCGCAACCCCCAACGCGCAATCCGCAACCCACAAAACTCAACGAATACATGAACATATTAGGAAATGAGGAAAAATCTAACACTCGCATTAGGTAGAGTCGCCTAGTTTTTTACTTTTTTTGTAGATTTTTAAGGACTTGTTTTACATTACGTAATAATATGACATATTATAATTTATGATTATTGAATTCGGTGACAGCAATAAAATAATTTATGCAGTTTTTTTTAAGTTGCTCACGTAAACGCGGTGAAATATGAAAATGGCGTCATTAATTTCTTTTTTTTTCCAATGTTCGGTTATGCATAGTCAACGAATGACATCAGTAAGGCGCTCCTTAATTCCTATTTAGTATTCAGATTGTGACATAATTTAATTTCAGGTCCGGTTAGAGACGACATTAATGAAAAAAATCTATAAATATATCGTGTCGGTCATCCGTCCCACTGGCCTACAAGAGTGAAGGCAGTGAGAGCTTATGTGTATTGCGCACACACTTGGGCATTATAAAATAACTTCTGGTTTCAATGAAACCGTCCACCGTTACAGAAATCGATGTTGGAGGTATGACAGAAATATCTACGCACAGCCTAATACTAGAAACCTTGTACGAGGTAAACATCCCATAAGGATTTTCAGAAATTCTACCATAAGGGTGTGGAGACTCCCGGCGCTGGATGCCGGTTTACCCATTTCCTGCATTACCTGATTTAGTGGAGATGTTGTTGCTGATAGGTGACTGGTAGTTCACAGTCTTGGTGTCCACGATGCACCCCATCACTAGCAGCACCACCGCGAGGTATTGACGAACCATGGCACAGCACTAGTTATTTACACTACACACAACACTATAAGCTACCTATTGGAAATAAGATGGAAATCAGGTCGTGTTTATGAGTGGTTGTATTGAAAGTTTACATAAGTTATGGGTTAACGAATACTTGATGATAAGAATAAAAATCCAATATTTATCTATGGTGCGCGTGGTTCTAACTTCTAGGATTTCTTATCTCCTTTAAAAGGAGAAAAGGAACATTATTATTACTACGTACTTTCATACTATACTCTACATAGGAGGCACATACACAGCCTAAAGTATTATCACTAATTTATTTTACACCTTCTATAATAATCGTTAGCTACTCATCATTGCTTGCTACTTGACTGTTGGAAGTGGTATTAGGTATTGTTCATTCGACTCTCAGTTATATGCAATTCTCGTTATTCCCGATTAAACTCACTTGAATTTTCTGACGCGTACGCGAATGAGTCAGTTAAATGGAAATACAAAAAGAGTTTAGAAAACATATAATAGAACAGGGCCCGGATACAAGATGCCATGCCATTTTGTATCAAGGCCCTGTTCTATTATATTATGTTTTATCTTATCTTGAATCAAGGCTTATTCAATGCAAAAGTATGCTCTTAAACAATCCAAAAAGTAGTCTACCTGATACATTGTAACTTGTAACCCTTTTACAAGAATAACTAAAAATAATCAACCCAGGATACCAGCTGACGTACACGGAAGTGCGAACACGCAAATAGGCTACTTTTAATTCCCGGACAATATGGCATCCGTTCTTAATGTTACGTGTAATTTATTACAACGGACTATATGACATTTTATTTATCATTATTCGGTACTTCCCGTTTCTTTAATGACACTAAAACAATTAATAGGCAACTGAACTTTTTAAACAAGTCGACTTTAAATATATTTGTAGATAAGCCTACAAATGTCACAACTTACTTATTCCTTTTTAAAATCAAATTTAAGCTAATAATTAAAATGTGTACTTGGTTATTTTTTTTTCAATAATAATTATTACGATAATAATAACAAAGTTTTATAGTTTAAGCTATAGTGTATTTGTAGTCAAAAATTTAGTTTTAAATGTTGTTTCATTTAGTTTGCTTGGTGTTAAAAATTGGAAAAAAAAATTGAAGTGACATAATTAGCGATTTCAAATCACTAAATGAACTTTGAGTTTGTTCTAAAACTTTTTTCTCATACCACGCGGACACATTTCAGCATTGTTTTTGTATGGGACACGTTATCTAATGTATCGAAGGGTAGAGCTTGTGCAGTCTATTCCTTCCCACCTAATTACAGACGAAGCTTTGTTAATATAGTGGGTATAGTGAGATTGACATAATAAAAATGACAGACAAAATAAAATAAAATAAAAAATAAGACATTTGGATGGTTCTCTGAAATTTGGTTAACTTGTATTTTTACATATTAATTTAATCCAATATTTGAAACTACTGAGCGATGTTATAAAGAGCATTCGGTCACTCATTTTGATATAGGTATATCGTAATGTTATTTATTTTCAAAACTGGTTTTTTTCATACTTCAAATATCAGGCCCTAGCCATTAATGTTTATTTGCATATAGATATTGAATAGCATCTTAACGGAGTTAGGTATTAGGCAGGCTTAGTGACAATTACACCAACACATCTTAAAGTTAATCCCTCATTAAATAATATTATGTTGTCCCTTTCGTATTTCCTGTCATTGAATGAGAAGACATGGTGTTTTAACCAGCCGTTAACACTAACAAACGTTGGTGAAATCGAAACTTATCATACAACTGCGGGATATGAATGTAATTTATTAAATAACTGGCATTGACAAAATATTATATATCAACTATGCGCTAGGAATCTAATAATCATTATAAACATAACACACTACAGGTTTTATGTGAAAACCATTCAAAATATGTGGCAATGTTTACTACATAGTCGTTATATGACGGAAAGTATGTATCACTAACCACCATATTGATATAATACTTTGCCTGTTAAGTGTCGGTATGAACTTGACGACTTGTAGTTCTCACGGGAGCTTTGATGAAAGTGTCATGATGGTGTGGTCACCTTTTATTGTTACAAGACTCGGTCTTTTTTTATAATTGGGGGAAATCCTTTAGGGATTCCTGACTGATCGGGGCTGTCGGTCGGTATGTGGGACTCTCCTGAGTGCTAGGTAAAGAACGCACTCAGGGTTGCCTACAAGACTCGGTCTGGCGCGCTCTATTTAGCTGGGTTGGGACTGGCAAGCTGGGATAACCAGAAAAAATATGAACATTTGCCTCACTTAAAATACTAAATTAATTTTCCTATTCGCGTCACTAATACGTAAAGAGATAGAAGGTTGTAACGTTGAAAAGGGCATATGGCTTTAAGCTATGAAGATTATTATATAAATTATTTATGTTTTTGGATTTTTTCATATGAACCGTATTGAGAAAATGTACACCAATTTTTGAATTTCGTTACGAATTAAATTTTAAACTTATGTACTTACAACATAGGTAATTACTGGCAAAGCTCTGTAAGAATTATCTAAAATTTAATCGTTTCTATATTATAACTACAGCTTGGCAAAAACTAGTATTAAAACTCCAGGAAGTAAAATCAATTTTGAATGTATATTGTATAATTGTTATTCAATTGAAATTAACAACTAACTTTGCGTTTGGGTGCGCTTAGAAAATTAAGTGCGATCAACGATCCGACTCAGAAGACCCCTTTTCTAAAAAAATACTCATAGGTGACTTGGAGTAAAACTACGCTTAAATAAACGCATATCTCGCGTGCGGGCTGCGACATTTCTCATCGTTTGGCAACATCCATCACTTGCGCAAGTCGAATGTTAGCCCACTACTAACTGCACTAACGGCTAGTAAGCCTGGACCGTAGTATTTGAATTAAAATTGATTTACCTAAGGGTAGAGGTTAATGGATCCATCTTACATTATGTACGGCGTCATCTCAGCTATGATGTCTACTACTGGACGTAAGCTTATATTACCCCAAAGCATTTGGGGAGTATATATTACCGAAAAGTATTTGGGGAATAGGCTCATTACCCTTACCTGTCAAGCGTAGTGAGCCTTGTCAAATTACCATGCCTTCTCATTAATTGATAGGAACAACATGATATTTAACGAAGGATTAACTTTAATATTGCTTGGTGAAATACGCCCTAAGATTAGTACTAACTGCACTAACGGCTAGTAATGCCTGGACTGTAGAGGTATAAGGGTAGAGGTTAATATTGTACTTTATATTACACGTTATTAAACAATCAGTTAAATTTAACGGCGTAAGCTAACCTTTTGACAGATCATGGGTAGTAAAAAGCAGATAAAGCGGAGGATTTTGAAAGTAATGTCCCTTTTAAACCAAGACAAAGTGTAATATCAATTACTCAATAAAATAATTCATTCGCATACTGTAGTAACTAACTACATACATAGTACGTAACAAATTAACGATAGCGAAGTTCCTAAATTATGAAATGAACGAATCCAGCGTCGTGATATAGCGCGTTTAATCCAATACCACTTTTTGGATTTTCGAATTTTGTTATGGCAAATAGAGAAGGCAGATAACTCCAGAATTCATACTGCAATTCACTAGTAGTAGAGAAGCATACATTGAAAAACGTACCTACTTCAATTTTAAAAGTTTTGCTAAACGTTAAAAAAAATAATTCATGTATGTCACTCACTTAGCGAACCTTATGTTAAATCCCATACATTTTGTTTTCAAACTTCGTTAGTGATAATACAGATGGCATCTTAAATCAGGGCCCTGTTAGGAATTTAGGTACAGTAATATGATCAGTGGAAGGCCGAGAAGAACTTTTATGGACCAGGTGAAGGAGAAAGTGATGGTCGTGTCGTATCAGGAGGTCAAGAGAAGGGCGGAGTGCCAAGAGGAATGGAGAAAACTCCACCGATAAGAGCGAAGCTCTTAAGTTAGAAGAAGAAGAATATGATCAGAAAATATGTCAGATGTCTTTTCGTTAAAAAGTACGGTTTCCTATTGATAGGTTTACATTTTATGGACAGGCTATAAATTATTATTAAGTAACACTAAATTGAATTCTCGCTACCGCGTAACGCGTTCTAAAATTGCACAGAGAGCCAACAGGTACATTATTAAATAATAAATTAATAATTAATAAGTCTATTAGTGGATCGTGATGAGACTGACCTATCGATACCAGACATAGAATGTGACCTTGCCACAGAACTGGCGCCCGGTGAACTTTATGTGCGTTGCTATCGCAGACCTGTCTAACAGTTTCGCAAAGTCTTATCACAATCGGTAGATCACGACGGCTGTATGAAGATGTCGATCATGTTACATTTTATATCGGATATGAAAATGATTGGGTTAAACTTGACATGATTTTAATCTTTTCCATATCCGATACAAAATGTTGTAGTTGTAGTTGCAGTGTTATGTTGTAACATAATATAGTTCATAATCATCAACATCATCATCAGCGTAAACATTGCTGGTTGCAGTCTCTCCTTAATTTGGGCATAACGCTCTATTTCTGACTACTGTGGGCTTATAACTTATAACTTATAAAACCGTGCTTAAGTAGGGGATTAAAAGTGTGTTTGTCTGTCGTAGCTGTCCTTAATTGAATGAACAGATTTTTTAAAAATTGCAGCTATTTAAAAATGAGATCTAATGTGTCCAAGATGTGATAGAAGCTAAATAATAATTCATTATTAAATCTTGGCTAACCTAAAATATACAAATTGTTATAGTACATTATATAGTACTAATCTTATTATTTAACAAACGCCTGAACAAGGCACCAAGTTTTATATATTTTATAATGTTGTAAATGTTGTTGTAGTTCGAAGTTTGAAGTTACATTTTAAGGTTAGCTTCTCTGATCTATATTATTTTATTCAACTTAGCACAGATAGTTTTGCAACAAGATTAAGAAAGGATTGACTTTCATCTCTCGCGGCTCGCGGGACAAACTGGTTCACGAGGAAATGAATTACAATTCACAAGTCAATGATATTTGGCGGTGAATGTCAGACATGAAGGATTAATTAATGTGACTCATAATCAAATCTGGATGAATTATGTGGGGGGCCCGGAGTACCAGTATACAAGCTCTGGGTTAGTGCTCAACCTCTCCCACAAATTGCCCTTGTAATTTTTGGGAGAAATAAATATATTATTAAATACCTAATTAATATTGTATGTTCTAGAAAGAATATTGTAAACGGTGCTACCGATAAGATTTCTGATAAAACATACAACATTAAACATTAATACCTAGATGATTTATGTATATTCAGTGCGGCTAGTTTAGGAGGTTTTCACTTTCAACACAAAAAGGAGGTGTAAATTATAAATATGTTGTCTGTCAGCCTGTCTGTAGCATATCTACCAAACGGATTTATATTTTACTTTAACTTAGAGACACTAAAATAAAAAAAAGAATTTACGTTTCAAAAACCGACTTCAACAACTAAAAAGCATAAAATAAAGTTTTTTAACATATACATATAAATATAGTTTTATGTAAATAAAATAAATAGTAATTATTGTTTTAATACTAAACTATATTTAAGTAGTTAATTAATAGTAGTCACTGCGGGGAGTACCAATATGATTAAAATTTTTACAAAACAAACGCTACAAAAGTTATAAGTAACCAATATGTAAGCCAATTACTGATTTTTATAGGAGTTATGTATATTGATTTTTATGTAATAATATTAATTATTCCAAAAATAATAATAATTAAATTACATAAACGACGTTGCCTAATGATCTATAAAAGAAGCTTTCTTATCGACATAGCAACTCTACATTCTATAAAAAGTCGCCAACTTTGCAAGCTACGCAAAAAGTCGGACCAAAGTGTAAATTAAAAAAAAACCTTGAAACTTATAAACCCTACCAAAACAACCACACAAAACACAACCTTAACACTTCAAACGCACGAAACTAGTAACCTGCGCGCGCACACACTCGCTGCCGCCGGGGAACTGACAGTGACAGCGCCACGAATGTGGCAACCGGCCACCAGCTCATCGTGACCTTCGCAAGGTTTTGGGAACCTGATAGGTTTGTTAGGAAACGGTTCACATGAGGAAGAATTAGTGGTATATGATAAGATGTGGTGGTAAGTGAACACGGAATTAGGAGGCGATTACAGTAATTAAATAAATATATGTTTTATATTTGTTTTAATTGAAGTCTGATGATAAAAAAAATATAATATTAATAGAGACTATGCTACATTGTAAAATTTACATTTATTATACACTAGCTGACCCTTGCCCACTTCGTTGAGCATAAAAAGAGTTTATGATAAAATTCAACTAAAAAAAAACAACGCGGGAACCTGGAACCCGCAACGCGGGAACCCGCAGCATGGGAACCCGGAACCCGCAACGCGGGAACCCGGAACCCGCAACGCGGGAACCCGCAGCATGGGAACCCGGAACCCGCAACGCGAGAACCCGGAACCCGCAACGCGGAACCCGCAGCATGGGAACCCGAAACCCGCAACGCGGGAACCCGGAACCCCGAACGCGGGAACCCGGAACCCGCAACGTGGAACCCGCAACGCGGAACCCGCAACCCGCAACGCGGAACCCGGAATGCAGAACCCGGAACGCGCAACACGGGAACCCGGAACCCGCAACGCGGAACCAGCAGCATGGGAACCGGAAACCCGCAACGCGGAACCCGCAACGCGGAATCCGGAACCCACAACGCGAAACCCTAACGCAGAACGCGCAACGTTCACGGAAACGCTGTCAAATGGAATAAATAGTATCCTATGTCTGTCTACTTGCTCTAAGCTACTTCCTCACCAATTTTCAGCCATATCGATATAGCCGTTCTTGAGTTATCAATAATTTAACTAACACGACTTACTTTTATACATATAGATGTATAGATTACTCCTACTAACATAAGCTAACGCCCGGTGAATGCTCCCGTCACAGTCGGTCCAGCCGATTCGGTGATCATTAGTTAGATGACGATGATGATGATGATGATGAAAAGTAGCCTAAATTAATCCTTGTAACTTTAGCTATCTACCAGTGAAAGTCTCGTTAAAATCGGTCCAGCCGTTCCAGAGATTAGCCGGAGCAAAGAGACACGCTGACAGACAGAAATTTTTAAAATTGCATTTTTGTTTTCAGTACCTAGATATCGTTTTCAATGCCAAAAAAAAGAAGAAAATGTCGTTTAAAATGTCATATGCATTTAGAAAAACGTTGCTAATTGAAAGTTACAAACTGACACTTCAATACGCATACATTAATAGTTTTCTGAACGCATAGTTGTTACATCATTTGACAACAAATGTTTGACATTTGATGAACAAAATATGAGCATTTATTTATATGATTAATTATTCATTACACATCAAGTTTTCACTATTTTTAATATGTATTCTGCTATTCGGGGAGGAGACAAATCCAACGAATCAAAAACCATGAAAATTGGTTCAGCCGTTCTCGAGTTATAAGTGTTGTAACAAACACGACTTTCTTTTATATATATAGATATAGTATAAAAAAAAATACAGACGAATTGAGAACTACCTCCTTTTTTTGAAGTCGGTTAAAAAGACGGCCTCTGGCGAGTTTCTTACGCCGGTTCTTCTCGGCGGGCTAGGGTTGAACCGGTGTCAAAACCGTTCAATCGGAATCGGGAGTCAAAACAAAATGGCTACCATTTTGTTTTCAATTTCCGAAAAAATCTTGTTAAATTTCGTTTTTTTTTTCTCAACCGAAAGAGCTTCACCTTTTTAAAATATATTCCGACACCAATTCAACATACATTAGGGACTTTAGTAAGCTACTAATAGGTTAAGAATTTCTCGCAACCACAAGAATGTGCGTGGCCTCAGATACTTTATACAATTGCATTTTTCTATGGCTCTGCTAGATGACATTTGCCAGCGACCGCGGATTTAGCAACCCGCAACCAACAAGGCAATAAACTTGAATGTCAAAGTGACCGATCGTTACACTTACAATCGTAAAGGTACGCTCATTAAGTCATCACAATGAAGTATTAAGTAATTATAGGCGGGCGCTCGGTAGTCGACATTTGTCCAGAATTCATATTTTTATTTTTTGGGTTTTTTGCATCTTCTTGATTTTGTCAATGGAATCTAAAAGAAATATTCTCAATTGTACCAAGCCTATACCACGAATGGTAGTGTGCATACTGTAGTAAAGTAAGCATTCAGGAAACCTAAAATATATAAATTATAACCTAACCTAACCGAACGTTTTTGACGTACTAATATAAAATTATTTTCGTACATATAATATTATATATATGAAAATAAAAGAAGTATGTCTATCCCACGAGGACCGTACTTTTGCGCAATAAATGACCCGTCTCGATACAGGCTTCAAGCTATGTAATGCAATGAAACACAATCTTATTTACAATACTAATGTGATTAAGTAAACAACATAACTAATTACAAACCTGTTGTCGGTAAAGGCATGTAAGAATGTAGTATTGTGAGCGGTAAAGCTAATGTACACTTACATCAGGCGATTTCAATGTTAAAAATCATTGGCTGGTGACAATTTATGTGACAGGTGAAGATTTGGCCTGTCAATTTAATTAACACGTTGAATTAATTAAACATTGTTTATAACGAACGCGTAATAAGCGTATAATTATTAATTATCTACGTTTTAAAATCAGTTCACGTAGAGTAAAATAATATTGAAGGTGTTTTGTAAGAAATATTTTATCCGGTGCGGCCTTGGTGCGGCGATACAGAAATAAGAGTAAGACCTAAGATTATAAAAGATACCATTTCACATGAGAACAAATGAACGACGATTCCTGAAAGACATTAAGAATATTAAAATAAAAATAGAATACAGTAAAGCTGAGTTCTGCGTAATGTCTTTCGGGAATCACTGTTTTTCTTTATTGTAAAAGGTTTCGTAAAGTTGTATTCGATTTTGTATTTGTTTTGGAGCGGTCTATCTGCCTATTGTTTTTAAACCTGAGAATGAGAATTTTTCTATAATTTTTTATTCAATTGAGTAGCAAGATTCCATCCGAATATACAATGCAAGTTGAATAAAAGTTATTAAAAATTATGCTGTTCTCACATATATGAGATCATATGTATTAATTTGCTATATACAATCTATATAATATGGCTATCTTTTCAACACCTACGTAACATGTGAACTTATTGAAATAGCCTTGCTCAACAAAAATAGCTAGTAAATGTCATATGAGAATCAGTATAAATATACCTACAGGATGTCTCCTGGTTCATATGTTAAGCCGAATATAGTGTGAAGAAGACGCGCAGAGCCTTTTTTGTTTTGGCACCTCATATAAATTACCATAACGACAAATCGCAATTAAAGATCTCCAAAAAAGTCACAAAACAATCCTATTCAGGTCGTAGGTGAACGACCAGTACGTTCGTGTGTATAGACAAGGAGCCCGCGAGCCCCAACATAGTAAGATTCACTCCTTGTAGCCATTTTAGACCTTTGTATTTTTTATCGCGTTATGGTAAGTAATTGGACCTACTTTTGCAATAGGGAACCAATCCACACACTGATAGTTTTGAGAAAAAGCTATTTTTAACCGACTTCAAAAAAAGGAGGAGGTTCTCAATTCGTCTGTATGTATAATATTTTTTTTTTTTTTTTTTTTATATGTATGTTCACCGATATTTTCGTCAATTATAGACGGATTTCAAAAATTTTTTTTTTGTTGTATAGAGTTCACTTCTGAGGTGGTCCCATTTTCACCAGGTCAGGATCTGATGATGGGATCCAGGAGAAATCGAGGGCAACCACCGAAAATTGTATGCTCATATGGTGTTTTTGTTACGTAATCATGTCTTACTCAGGTATATGCTTCCGGGTGTCAACATCTGATGCTGCTGTGCTGATGATGAAGCTAAAGTACTCCTTAACGGTTAGGATTAGCAGTTGGAAGGCAGTACTGCAATTGGACGATGGAAACTATTTAGTAGTATGTAGGGCTAACATGTTGCTTGTGAGGTATGCTTGAATCAACATCTGATGCTGTTGTGCTGATGATGAAGCTACAGTGCTCCTTAACGGTTAGGATCAGGAGTTGGAAGGCAGTACTGCAATTGGTCGATGGAAACTATTTAGTAGTATGTAGAGCTAACATGTTGCTTGTGAGGTATGCTTGAATCAACATCTGATGCTGCTGTGCTGATGATGAAGCTACAGTACTCCTTAACGGTTAGGATTAGGAGCTGGAAGGCAGTACTGCAATTGGTCGATGGAAACTATTTAGTAGTAGGTATGTAGGGCTAACATGTTGTTTGTGAGGTATGCTTGAATCAACATCTGATGCTGCTGTGCTGATGATGAAGCTACAGTACTCCTTAACGGTTAGGAGTTGGGAGCAGTACTGCAATTGGTTGATCGAATGTATGTAGGGCTAACGTGATACTTGTAATATACCATCCAGACTCACGGCGAGAAATCTCGCCGAGAAGTCTCGCCGGCCCTTCTCGCGAGAATAAGCAATTTATCCACACTCACATTTTTCTCATTCGTGATCTGTTTCCTATGCAGTATGGACGACATTGACGAATTGAAACTGCAGCAGGTTTGGCTGTGTGTTATTGCATATTATAACTTTGTCAATGTCGTTGGGTCTACCCATGATAATAAAAAATATAAATACCTAATAAGTATTATATTATCAAACTCTTTCAACTAATTACCTATTAATAACAATTATAGCTTCCTAAAAATATGACCAATTCGACAAACGGACGTTGTAATTAGTGACTATATATTAAATAAACTGAAACCCTTAAGTAAATGAACTAGCATCTATTTAAACGCATCAACACAACTAAAAATCGAGAAATAAAATGACTTTTAAAAAAAAAATTAAACCGACTTCAAAAAAAATAACTAAAAAGCGATAAATAAACTAATGTATCTACTTAATGCATAATATATACCTACAATTATTTAAATATTTACAACTCAATACCTAATACTTTAACAAAGTCATCTTTAACTATTTAAATATTTACAGTTATCACTTATTTTTGAAGTCGGTGCCAGCCAAACAAATAAATGTAATTAAGAATACTGACCGACACTAAAATTCAAAGCAAAACTAAAAATACGAATTTGAGCGCGCTGAAATAATCTATTTCAACGCGCTTGCCAGCCGCGCGCGTCAAACAACACAACAGACTATGTTACCTAGGCTGCAGGCTGGCACCGACTCCAAATATAAGTGATGACTTTGTTAAAGTATTAGGTATTGAGTTGTAAATATTTAAATAATTGTAGGTATATATTATGCACTAGCTGACCCTTGCCCACTTCGTTGAGCATAAAAAGAGTTTATGATGAAATTCAACTAAAAAAAAAACAACGTAGAACCCGCAACGCGGGAACCCGAAACCCGCAACGCGGGAACCCGCAACGCGGAACCCGCAACGCGGAACCCGCAACGCGGAACCCGCAACGCGGAACCCGCAACGCGGAACCCGCAACGCGGAACCCGCAACGCGGAACCCGCAACGCGGAACCCGCAACGCGGAACCCGCAACGCGGAACCCGCAACGCGGAACCCGCAACGCGGGAACCCGGAACCCGCAACGCGGGAACCCGGAACCCGCAACGCGGGAACCCGGAACCCGCAACGCGGGAACCCGCAACGCGGAACCCGCAACGCGGAACCCGCAACGCGGAACCCGCAACGCGGAACCCGCAACGCGGAACCCGCAACGCGGAACCCGCAACGCGGGAACCCTGAACCCGCAACGCGGGAACCCTGAACCCGCAACGCGGGAACCCGGAACTCGCAACGCGGGAACCCGGAACCCGCAACGCGGGAACCCGGAAGCCGCAACGCGGGAACCCTGAACCCGCAACGCGGGAACCCGAAACCCGCAACGTGGAACCCGCAACGCGGAACCCGCAACGTGGAACCCGCAACGCGGAACCCGCAATGTGAGAACCCTGAACCCGCAACGCGGAACCCGCAACGCGGGAACCCTGAACCCGCAACGCGGGAACCCTGAACCCGCAACGCGGGAACCCGGAACCCGCAACGCGGGAACCTGGAACCCGCAACGCGGGAACCCGGAACCCGCAACGCGGGAACCCGGAACCCGCAACGCGGGAACCCGGAACCCGCAACGCGGGAACCCGGAACCCGCAACGCGGGAACCCGGAACCCGCAACGCGGGAACCCGGAACCCGCAACGCGGGAACCCGGAACCCGCAACGCGGGAACCTGGAACTCGCAACGCGGAACCCGCAGCATGGGAACCCGAAACCCGCAACGCGGAACCAGCAGCATGGGAACCCAAAACCCGCAACGCGGAACCCGCAACGCGGAACCCGGAACCCGCAACGCGGGAACCCGGAACCCGCAACGCGGGAACCTGGAACTCGCAACGCGGAACCCGCAGCATGGGAACCCGAAACCCGCAACGCGGAACCAGCAGCATGGGAACCCAAAACCCGCAACGCGGAACCCGCAACGCGGAACCCGGAACCCGCAACACGGAAACCCGGAACCCGCAACGCGAAACCCAAACACAGAACCTGCAACGCTGACATAATATGGAATAAATAGTATCCTATGTCCGTCTACTTGCTCTAAGCTACTTCCTCACCAATTTTCAGCCATATCGATAAAGCCGTTCTTGAGTTATAAATAATTTAACTAACACGACTTACTTTTATACATATAGATGTATAGATTACTCCTACTAACATAAGCTAAGCCCGGTGAATGTCACAGTCGGTCCAGCCAATTCGGTGATCATGAGTTTTATGACGACGATGATGATGATGAAAAGTAGCCTAAATTAATCCTTATAACTTTAGCTATCTACCAGTGAAAGTCTCGTTAAAATCGGTCCAGCCGTTCCAGAGATTAGCCGGAGCAAAGAGAGACGCTGACAGACATTTTTTTTTAAATTACATTTTCGTTTTCAGTAAATATCGTTGCCAATGCAAATAAAAGCAGAAGATATCGTTTAAAATGTCATATGTATTTAGAAAAACGTTGCTAATTGAAAGTTACATACTTACTGACACTTCAATTTTATTTGTTTATATAGATGTATAGATTTGGAAAACTTCTCCAATCTTGGCGTTTTCACTGACGCGGAGCGGGGCGCATAGGAACTTAGTGGTTCCCAAGCGGAGTGGAGCAGAGATTTCGAGCATAGTGATTGGTCAATTCGGGTACCGCAAGCTCCTGTCCGCCTCGCCCCGCGTCAATGGAAACGCAGCCAAACGTCTATAACGTCTACCGGTCGCCATGGTAACAGCGTTGTTTACAAATGGAAAACAAAAATTAGGAAATGCTATACATACCGTATTTATATCAGCTGAAACTATTTGGATTCATGTTTTTGTTAATCCTAATAATTTTTTTAATCCAAATAGTTTAAGCTGATATAAAAACGGTATTTATAGCATTTCATAATTTTTATTTTCCATTTGTAAATAATGACGTTGCCATGACAGCCGTGTCATATAAACTGCCAACGACGTGAATCGATCGAGCCCAGGTTCAAACCCCGCGTGACCATCACGTATTTTCTTCTTTTTTCTAATTTTCTGCTTATTTTTTTCAACATTTTCTTTCATAATAACCTTTTCGTAACAATAACGAACATACCGTAAAAAAATTTGCGAAATTGGTCAAGCCGTTGTCGAAGCGCACACGATGTAAGAAATTTTGGAGGTCGTTTTTTTACAGTTTGGGCTACATTTTTGGGGTTTTAGTAAGGAACCCTACTTTTTTTAAACATATAATATAGCCTATGTTCAGCGCTAGGAATGTAGCTTTCCAACGGTGAAAGAATTTTTCATATTGGTTCAGTGGTTTCAGAGCCTATTCCATTCAAACAAACAAACAAACAAACAAACAAACAAACAAACAATCAAACGTTACCTCTTTATAATATTAGTATAGATTAAGTAGATACATTAGTTTATTTATCGCTTTTTAGTTATTTTTTTTGAAGTCGGTTTAATTTTTTTTTTAAAAGTCATTTTATTGTTTAAATTTTGTATAGAAAAAAAAGTGTTGCTATTTTGGTAAAGGTCTTTTATTTATATTATAAAATATGTTTTGTTTTATACATTCACGTACCATTTTAATGAAAAAAAATATTAAATTACATTACAATTGAACAAAAACCTTGATGGTTCCTTTTAGCAAAACTACTTGCGTGTGGGTTGGTTCCTTGTTAATTTATTACGTTGGCATAATTTAATGGGATAAATAAAATAATACTATATATTTATTTATATTTTTTAAGTCCAATAAAAATATTAAAGCAGAAAGTGCAGTAAATAAACTTTAGGTAGTTAGAAGTAGCTAGTTTGTTCTTAAAATAATAATAATAGTAGTTAACTTGTCTACTTATTCTAATTAATTAAATAATTAAATTCCACTTCAAAATACTATGTACCTACTCGCATTGTATTTGTCTTTTTACAATTTTCCATATCCCGGATTTAATCATCTGGTATAGGTACACAAGGAGTTACATAAATGAGTGATAATACTTTAGGGTGTGTATGTGCCTCTTAAGTAGAGTATACTGTGAAAGTTGGCGCTGAAAGACTTACTTTTGACTTTCATGTTCCCATAGGAACGCAATATTATAAATTTTCCCATACAATAATTTAAAAAAAACTAAGTCTCTTTCAGCACTGTTACTTTCACAGTAGACTCTACAATACTCTACATACGGGACCCATACACACCCTAAAGTATTATCACTTATTTATTTTACACCTTGTAGAGCCTCCGTTGACGTTTTAAGGCACATTTAATTTTCGCAAAATCAGAATCGTTAGAAAGAAAGCTATGTCCCGATTCAAGGAATTTTAAATTTGTTTGTATTAAATGTGACTGCTGAGCAGACAACATGTTTTTAAGCATTATTGTTCATTTTATATTGCGGTTCTGCCCGACGAATCAGACCATAGAATGTTAACGTTCTTAACATGGCTGTCGAGTCGTTCTGTAAAATGCTTAATGAGATATGAAACTAAGGCCGTGTTTCACCAAGCAATGTTAAAGTTAACGCCGTGTTAAATATCATGTTATCCCTCTCGTATTTCCTGTCAATGAATGAGATGGCATGGTATTTTAACATGGCGTTAACTTTAACATTGCTTGGTGAAACACGGCCTAACTCTGTCTTTTTTTTTCTCCCTCTACCCACACATTGCAATGAGCTTTTTTCTTTTTAAACTTTGTGAAAAACAATTGATAAACTTTTGCAGCAGATAATATTGCCAAACCTGCGATTTCGCTTCATCAGTGTATAGTTATCTATAGTAATAATATAAAACGGAAGAGTTTGTTTGTTTGTTTGTTTATTTGTTTAAACGCGCTTATCTCAGGAACTACTGGCCTGATTTGAAAAATATTTTTTTTTGTTAGATTCCATGTTTTTTTTAGATGTTAGTCCATTTATAGAGGAAGGCTTTAGGCTACATAACATTAGGTTGCGACCAATTGGAGCGAAGCGTCAGTGAGAAATGTTGCAAAAACGGGGAAAATTATTCACATTTGAGGACTTTCGTTGCGTGCGCTGCATAAACGATTTAAGGTACTCAAAAAATAATTATGTATGAAATAATTATTCCTTTTTAATAATCATAATAACAAAAACCAACGTGAGCAATCAAAAGATAATCGCGGTAGTGTTTCCGACAACCACGCGAACGAAGTCGCGGGCACAGCTAATTATATATAAATATAGAACTACATAAGTAGTTAAAACAAGGTGTAAAATGAATCAATGATACTTAATACTTTAGGGTGTGTATGTGCCTCCTATGCCACTGTGAAAGTACCAGCGCTGAAAGACATACTTTTGAATTTTATGTTTGTACGAGAAATGCCACAACATCATAAATATTTCCATACAATAATAAAAAAAAAGTACCTCTTTTATTGCAGGTACTTTCTTAGTAAACTCTATATAATATACGGGACCTATACACACCCTAAAGTATTATCACTCATTAATAATATAGCCTGTATAAATTATAGTGTATAGTTATTACAAAAATTGTATGAATAAATTTATTAAACAACACAGGTTCAAAGGACATGATTACTGAGATGTTATAAAATAATTATTTTAACAAGGAACCAAGCAGTGGGAGCCACTGTAAAAATATAGAATTATTTTGTTTTCAATACGCAACAAGGAACCAACCCGCTTGGTTCTATTTATTATTTTAAATTTTAAAATAATACAAGGAACTATGCGGTTTGGTTCTTTATGAAAAAATAAAAACTTGTAAACCTTTTAGGATTTTGGATTACCATGGGACATGGGTCTTGTTTGTTTATTATGACTTTGGTATTTTGTGGATTGGTAACTTTGTGAGGAAAATGTTTTATTGTGTAAATGTTGTCATATCATTATGATTCTTACTGGGTTGACAGAAGGTGCATTTTGAAAGCCTTCTGCATACTTAAGTCAATTTTGGTATGTTTGTGGGTTGGTTCCCTATTGCAAAAGTAGGTCCTTAAATTTATATGAGGTGCCAAAACAGAAAATGCTCTACGCTTCCTTCTCTTCACACTATATTCGGCTTGATATATGAACCATGAGGCACGCTGTACAAGTTACGATTAAAGACAAGCTTTTTACAGCAAAGTTCCATGATCCGGCTCCATCGTCAGAAATCTGGTCATAATATAAATCAACAATATATATATAACGGGTGTAAAAAGAGCAGTCACTTTAACTTTGGGATATGATTATACTACTTTTTCTCATTCTAGAAATGTATTTTTAAAAAATTTTTTTTAAATAAAAAAAATTTTTTTTTTGCTTTAATGTTATTTTTGAGACAAAAAAATAAGAAATATTGAAAAGTAAAATTTTTTTTTAAGTATTTAAAAAAATATATTTACAAAAAAAGGAAAGGTCGTATAATCGTATCTCAATGTTATAGTGACGGCTCTTTTTACACTCTGTATTTAATATGTTTCCAAAATTTCAGCGCAATCGGAGTTCCTAAAGTGGGTCAAATTGCACTTGCAAGTACACATAAAGGGACAAGAATGAAATATAAGTAAAAATGAACTGCAAGCACGCTAGTCTAATTAACTTGACCGTCTTCAATGTCAGCATCGCGTTTCGCTGAAAAGATAAAAATAAATATCTACAAGATGTTTCCAAGGACAAACTCTATTTTAAGATAGTTCATCTGCCCTAACCAGTACGCAGGCAAATGTCAGCTAAGTATAAAAACTAACTTTGACTCGAGAGCAACGAACAGTTAAATGGCAAGGTTAGACCGTATTTGCTCTTGTTTGAACCGCAGTTAATCTGACCAGAGGTTGTAAATTGAGGGCTTACGAACAAAGAGTGGTTTCGTGAAATTCAATGTTCAATATCCTCCATATAAACCTATAGAGGGGCTCTCCCGCGAGAAATAATCGGCGACCGACTTTTGAATGATGAAAAAAGACAAAAAGTCGGTCAGAAATAATATAGAGGGAAAATCTTTCCGATTATCGGTCCTACAAAGAATAGGGCATGGCCCTTTCGCGGTTTACTTTTTTGTAGGACCGACTTAACTATTTTTTATGGGGAATCAATACTGTTACAAGAAATAAACACAAGTTAGATATACCTATGATATGATCAGGCTTAGCAAAGTAAGCAAATCTTTTAAAGGTCAATGTATACGCCTATACAATAAGATCCCAGAAAACGTTCAAAATTTTTCCATCAATAAATTTAAAAGAGTAGTTAAAGAACGTTTGTGTGCTAAATCTTATTATAAGATTAATGATTTTGTTAATGATAGCACACCCTGGGAATAAGGTGGCCACTTTCGAGGCTACTTCTATTTTATAAACTATATTTTGTAAATTGTAATTTATGTTAAATTATAACATTGTTATATATATATATATATATATATATATTTTAAAAGAACAATTTTCCCATCTTTTTGCTAAAAGGTGGCCCCGAGCGAGTTTCTTACGCCGGTTCTTCTCGCCGGGTTAGTCCCCGAACCGATGGTAGGTCATCATGTAGGACAATTCTAAAAGTGTTGGTAACTAACCTATTTGGAAATAAAAAAATAATAGTTTAAAAAAACTAAAAAACACGCTTTTATTGCTAACCGAACTAAAAAATAGAAAATAATTTTAATTTCGAAGAGTTTATATTACAGTAGTAGAAGATCGAACAATCAGTTTGAATTTATCACCTCAAAATAAAATTATAATAAAGTTTAAGTTGTTAACAAAAGAATTAAATTCAGAGTAAAAAGCGTGGGGTGCTTGATAAAGTAAATGTAACAATCATTCTATTGGCAACAGTCTATGAGAGGACAGTTATGAAAAGTAGTAAAATGCACCCCACGCTTTTTACTCTGAATTTAATTCTTTTGTTAACAACTTAAACTTTATTATAATTTTATTTTGAGGTGATAAATTCTAACTGATTGTTCGATCTTCTACTACTGTAATATAAACTCTTCGAAATTAAAATTATTTTCTATTTTTTAGTTCGGTTAGCAATAAAAGCGTGTTTTTTTAGTTTTTTTAAACTATTATTTATTTTTCATTTTTTAGTTCGATTTATCAATTAGTTATTTGTTGTTATCAATTAGTTATTAGTTGTTTTATACAGAAATCGTATGTGATACAGAAGTAATCGGGACTTTTCGACACGTCTAGTTAATTAAAGTTCCGGTCTTTTTTTTTTTTTTTTTTTTGTCATTGTCATCGGTCCTTGATACATACGTATGCAAAGTTTCAAATTAATCAGACTTCTGGAAACTGGTGAAAATTAAGTTCAAAGATTCCGTTACATAGATACAACCCAAGCTAATAAAAGCGTTATAAAAAAATCATTTTCATTTTCTTTTTCATTTGTTTTTTTTTTTGTAATATGATTTGCATTGAAAGAGAAATATTTACTTATACTTTTTTACCGAAATTATTATTATTACATAAACCGTAACCATATTACTACTTACTATAGTATAATATCACTTTCAAATTAAATCTAAACGTAAACAAACTAAAACACCAAACACCACCCACAAATTTGTTCACTTATCAAAGGATCATACTGTATGATCCTGTATTATTCTGGTGAAAGTGTTATTAAGTATGATTCATACTTCATTATCCTATATATTTTATAACATATTCGAAGTTTAAATGTATAAATTATTGTTTAAACAATAATTAATTTATACATTATATTATAGCCGAATTGTAGTTTCTGTACGCCTTCTAAAAAATCTCGACTGGGATTGTTTAATCACAAAAAAGTGTATCTTTGTGATGTCGATGCGGTTAAATCTACTGCAGATGTTAGTGGATTCTGTAATCTTTGACGCTTTACACAATTTTGATCTTAAGCGGCAACTTATTTGATTGTACAATGATATTAGATATTTCAAAATATAAATCGGTGCGAAATGCGAATACAATGCAATTACTATTGTTTGTTACCATGAAAAATAAAAAAGTTTAACAGTAAAAATACGCCATTTTGACACTACCGACTGTAGAATATAGTATATGGATTCATAGTAGCAAACAATAATAATTGCATTGTATCCGCATCATTATCTAGTCTATGGTTGTGGCATAGAGTGGTTTGTTAACGTTCAAATTTAATGGGACGAACTATAGCTACAATTTACAATACAACTTACAAGTCGATATAGCTAATTTAAACATAATACGCACTAATATAATATTTCATTGTAAAAGATTTCAACGCGCGCCGACGCGCCGCGTTCTGAATATGACATTGTATATTTTACTCATTATATCATATTCAATATCTTATTCCGTAAAGTAATAAAAGACTTAAGTAATAATATATTAAGCGATTACTAAAGACAAATTGATCACTTGCCATATTTTAAGGCCCTGCTCTACACTAAGCTCAAGCTAAGATTTTTCATCCATTGCAAATCTCTTCGAATATCAAATTCGAGATTCATTGTCATAATATTATGTATTCCTTGAAAATCCCCTACAAAAAGAGGGGAGAAAGGGAAGTTTGACAAGTCTTTCTCCCTTTGTGTGTGTGGATTGTAGCTCCCAAACACATGAACCGATTTCGACCTAGTTTTTTGATCGCGAGTGTTCTTAGCTATAATTTATCATCAGTTCGTTCACAGCTTGAAAATTCGGAGGTTTCTAAAAGTGTGCGTATGTTTAAGTAACTTAATTTAAAAATTATTACGTCACACTTATAGTAAATACTTATATATTTATTCAAAGTAATCACTTCTTACCTTTAGTAACCATTATAACCTTTAATCGAATTGATAGATCAATCGAATCGGTTGTGTTTAATTTGGATATTACCTTTAAGTATTTTTATGAAAATAAACTATCGGCAAAGTTTCTGTACGCCTTCTAAAAATCTCGACTGGGATTATGTATTGTTTAATCACAAAAAAGTGTCTCTTTATGATGTCGATGCGGTTAAATCTACTGCAGATGTTGGTGGATTCTGTAATCTTTGACGCTTTAAAAATAATAGATATTTTTAAATATAAATCGGAGAACAGCAAGCCCTGTCTGGGAGGCAAAAAATAAAAATAAAACCTTGATACATCTATTCGCTAAGACATAATAATATGTTAGTCATTATGAAATCCGATAAGTATTGTGCAGTAATTAGCTCCCTACCGCTGGTTCTCGATCACACAGCTGTCGAGTTTTGGTTTGCAATGTCCTCAGTTGTAAATTACAAACGAAAAATAATATTTTAAAACCAGTGATTGCACACCCTGGGAAGGAGGTTGGCTACCGTAAATGCTGCTTATATTTATTTACTGTATGTACGTGACTTTTATAATATAGATTGAGTTCCATTGTAAATGTATATTATATACTTTTAAAACTATTCCGCTAAAAGATGGCCCCGGGTGAGTTTCATACGCCGGTTTTTCTTGGCGGGCTAGCTGGCTAAACGAACGTCAATTTATTTGAATCGAATTTGAATCAAAATCGAATCAGTTTGGAGCGTAAGGTCGTAAGGTAATCGGTGTAGTAAGTAACAGCGAATCACATTTTCTAAGTCACTTCCAACTCGATCAGGAAGTGTTCTCGTGTGATCTAGTGCACCCGTAGTAGTGTCTGGTGCAACTGGATCTGTGCAAGGTGCGTGAAGCTCCGGCCTTGGGTCACATCGCCGGGTCAGATGTCAGGCCAGACGGGTTCCTACTGACCATCATCAGAGCCTAGCTGCACAGTACACTCCCTAATGAGCGCTAGCGGAATGCCTCACAGACGTGAAGTATGATATTTTTTTTAGTTCCCGCGTGGTATTTTTAAGTTTAACGTGTCTGTGTTTCCAAACGCCTAAACCAATTGAAGACATCAATGGGTGAAGGTGGTATGTAGCAAAATTATGATTTTGAGAAAATTTTATTCAAACTGTCACTTAAACATTTTAGAATAAGTCGTCAAGTATTAAGTACCTTAATCTAAAGATCCGTCTCTAGAATTAATGTACTTAATACGTTACTACATATCCTAAAATATTGACTGACGATATACATCGATTCATGTCTTTAATAATTAATATCATGATTTTTTTGTTAAATGCTGCCGTGAATGACAGTGGTCTTAGCTGTTGAAACACCTAGCAAATGTGAAGTGTATTATTTGAAGCCAGTGACGAAAAGGGGTATTATAAGTTTAATGTCTGTGTGTGTTTCCAAACGGCTGAATCTATTTTGATCTAGTTCTGTTTTGTTTGAAAGCTGACGATAGTGCTCTAATATAATCATCATCAGTCCACTTTCTTACGCCGGTTCTTCTCGCTGGGCTAGTTCCCGAACCGTTAGAAGGTGAAATAGCTATACGATGTTCTGATTTTTTTTGTAAAATTTATTCTGAATGAAAGCAATACATATCAGGGCTGAAATGGATACGAAATTTCGGATACAGATATGGAATATGGATATTAAATTATTTCGGATTATCCGTTTGTTTCGGATAATTTCGGTTACGGATATTAAATTTCTTTTCCCTTTTTACAGTTGCATATTTTCATTTCGGATTCGGTTACGGTTACGGATAATTTTTTATATCGGATATCCGATAGTTTCGGTTACGGAGCTCCCTGACATCCCTGATACATATTCCCCGAATTATAACTTATTACGGGGATAACTTTTTTTTTTTTTATTTTGTTCGCCATATAATGTAATTGTTGTTAGTATAATAACAAAGTTAACTAGCAGTGGATTGTCTAGTTACCATAATTGCAGACAATTTGGTATTCATATGTTTGTTAGTCACCACTAAAGGTTAGGGCCGTGTTTCACCAAGCAATGTTAAAGTTAACGCCATGTTAAAATACCATGCCATCTCATTCATTGACAGGAAATACGAGAGGGATAACATGGCGTTAACTTTAACATTGCTTGGTGAAACACGCCCTTATAGTATTTCTTCAAACGCTGTACATTACTCTACTGTTACGAACAATACTCACCAATTTGAAAGATAATTTAATAAGAATTTCTACTGCGGTGAACATTTTTGCGGTTCCGTTATGTAATGCTCCGTGGAAAGTTGTGTACAAGACAATACTGGGGGCATTTTACAAGCGATTAATTCCAGCCAGTTTACGCCATACAATATGGCTGCCTGGTATTTTCATATTACGACTCAGATTAATTATTACTTATTGACAGCGGTCACGTGACACTTGACTTGCTTCCGAATGTCTCACTCAGACAACCAAACTAGGGCGGATCCATTCAGAATAATATTATTATGTTATTGTAATATGAAAAAGAACAAGGCAGTTTAAGGCCGTATTATTGAATTGCCTGGAACCAGCGGGCTTACTCCCGACACAATCGAGAACCGAATCCGTTCGATATCAGTGGTTTTTCGTACTTTATTTGGTGAGTTACTTTGAAACTAATCAGGACAAAGAAAATCGTTAGATCGTAACTTTTTGTACTCCCGACCATATCAATCGACTGAGAATCAAAATAAACAAATGTCAATTTATTAGGAAGTACGCGGCATGATAGATACGATCTTTTCATTGAATTGATTCAGATGAATCAAAATCAAATCAGTTTGGAGAGTAAAGCCCCAGGCTGGTATTGTAAAAGATCATAATACGGCCCCTGATGACTCATTACACGCTCACTCCCTTAGGTACCAATATAAATACACATCTGGATGTTGGAAAAAACACGTGACAGACAAAGACAACGTCGAATAGCTAATCAGTTGTGTAAATATTTTATTGGTATGGTCAGTTTATGGGTATACATGCAATGGAATATGTTTATAATTTATGAGATATTGTAATGTGTTTAAATTATTACCTATTGCGCCTCCGTGGTCTAGTGGTTCAGAGCTTCGCTCTCAACCCGGAGGTCGTGGGTTCGATTCCCGCGTTGGAACAAGAAAAAATGTTGTTTTCTAGTTTAATTTGAATGCAGGCTGATCATGTGATTGTCTGACAAGATGATCCATGCGTCGGATGGGCATGTAAAAAGTCGGTCCTGCGCCTGTTCTCTCGCCAGACGTGTCGGTTTACCGTCCCACTGGGGCATGAGAGTAAAAGGAAGAGAGAATGTCTTTGTGTATTGCGCACACACTTAGGCACCATACAATAACTCCTGCGTAGCTTGCCTGGTATCGATGAAATCGGCTACCGACGCCGAAATCGATGAGGGGAGCTATTATTTACATATTTTAATTTTCATTATACATATTAATATGAAAATATAAAAAAATGGTATAGCGTAAAAATATCAAATTACTATTTGTTCTTTGAAATTCAATATTATAGCTTTGAACATTGAAAAGCATTACTGTAAAAATAGTATACCTACAATATATTAAAAACATAATACTTAAGAATCCGATTTCTCCTGCTCATGTATAATTATGATTATATTTACATAATATTATAATATTTAATTAAACAAGATTAATTGTAAATTCATAAAATTAGCGGAATATTTTTCTATTTTTATTAATAAAACCGGACAAGCAAGCTGATGATGATAATGAGGTGTACATCAGCTTTTAAATTAACAAAAGTATAGAAAAGTGCACCAGCGTCGGTTGATTTGTTTAGGAGATAAACACATACTCAAATACACATATTTACACAGTATAATTTTTGTAACTCCGTTAAAAAAATGTTCCTAAATGCTAATCGTTTCTTTTTAACCTCAATGATTTTAAATGCTGTTATATTATAAGTACGCTTTAGGCTATATAGCATTACGCTGCGACCAATAGGAACGAAGCGTCAGTGAGAAATGTTGCAAAAACGGGGAAAATTATTCACATTTGGGGACTTTCGTTGCGCAGCGCACGCAACGAAAGTCCCCAAATGTGAATAATTTTTAAACCACAGAAGAGTAAAAGAGGTCCCACCTCCAAACCTCTTTTATCTGTTCTGTGGCATAAACGGCTTAAGTCACTCAAAAACTACGCGCACTTTCGGGTACAGCCTTGGCAAGGATGAAAACCGCCGCTTGTCCAGAATGGCTGGTCGCTGGAGCCTGGCTTCAGGTTTTGCCTTCACCACTCCTCGGCACACTTCTTGATAATAACACCCTTCGATTATCAAAATTAAGTATATCGCGTCAATCGAAGTGCATGCTAAATACGCCTAATTCCATTAGCCCTTCGATTAGTTACTGCTAGTATAATGGGAACTTTTAAGTTGGGTTATTTGTACAAATGCATTGTTTTACCTTTAATAATATTAAAAAACCACAAAGTAGATAATAAATATTAAAACAGTTATATTATTCGTAAATTTTCTTTTTGGTAAATAAAGGAAAAATAATCGATTTGAAAAAAACCGCACGTTCTTAATCCCACTTTTTATGTTTTTCACCTCAGTTCCGACTTTTTTGATTCTTTATTTATTTGAAAACCGGAGCGTTGCGAGTGGCCATGTTTACTTTAAAATTCAGTTTTATATATTTTTGCTTGGTATTATATTATTTTTCTACAAATATAGCAAATGTTAAATAAAAAAAGTTAATAGCTTCTCTGTGGAGTATCGCTTAAATTTACATTAGGATGAGTGTTTGAATTAATTAATGGGACTTAAAAAAAATCTAGAACTATTCGATATCTGGGACCGGTGTGATCTTTACACAATTTATGGTTCTGACATTTCATCAAAAACATTTTAACCAACTCATATATCACCATGACATTTCGGGATGTGGTGGTGGCGACCATGATGAATGTAAAACACTGTTATGCAAATTTCGACCTATATCTCAATTCCGAGGAATTAGATTAAGACGATTCGAGAAATATAATTCGCACTCGTCGAAAAATTGGATACTATTAAATTAAATCTTTACAATCCCAACACACGTGGAACATCGATATAAATTATCACAAAATGTTCTTCAGTGGGCCTAGCCGCAACAATTGACAGCTGCGTGTTCGTAAAAATATATTGTCAATTGAAGACATAAATGGATGAAGGTGATATGTAGGAAAATTCTGAATTCAACAAAATTGCGTTCCAACTGGCACTTAAACATTTTAGAATACGTCGTAAAGTATTAAGTACATTAATCTAAAAATCCGTCTCTATAATCAATGTACTTAATACGTTACTAGATATCCTAACCTCCAATGTGCTTAAGTGACAGTTTAAACTTAATTTTATGTGTGAAATTTTTGTGACATCACTTTCATACATTCATGTTTCAATTATTGTAGGAACGTGTCATAGTTTTCGACCTTATCGTTACCGTCACGAATGCATTTATGTTACTTAGTGTTCCTGCTAGCCGCACTGTACTGGCAAAATCGCGTAGGCGACGAAATGTTAAAAATGGCGCACACATGACAACAGTCCCTTTTCAACAGACTTCTTTCAAGTCACCGTACTCATTTCTCTTCATTCAAACTACTCAGAAGGCAGATTCGTCTACATACATTGGAACTGACGAGCCATTAGTAATATAAAAAGATTAAAAAACTTTAACCCGACCGAAGGCTGACACAAGAAAATAATGAAATTTCCAGAAATTGCATAGGTAGAAATTGCACTAAAATGGTCAAGGTAGAGCCGTGGTGGCACCCGCTATTGGCATCGAACCTTTTAAAGGCAGACGAATATAATCTTTCAAGTTCTTTCTTTTCTACCGTATTTCTGTGTGAACTGATGCTTAGATTTTATTAGCGGGTATGACTACGGCTCTACCTTGACCATTTTTGTATTTTGTATTTCCTTTTGGCTTCACCGAAGTCGAGTATTTATAAAAAAAGCAGTAGATGAGTTTGAGACTGTATCGAAACTGTATTGTAAGATTAAATGAACGAGAAATAGTATCTGACCTGCATTGGACGTAAAAAATCAGTGCTCAAACAAAGGGTTGAAGTTTGGTGTTAAAAATAAAACACAAATTGAAGTTCTCTCGGAAGGTGCTCCTCCAGCCCACCTGACCTACATCCAGTACACCCGCGACAATAGCTTACGATAATTGCGAACAAATTGCTAAAGAAATATAACCTTAATGTGTGATGGCTATAGACGACAAAACATTCATTTTAACCTACTTTTAACACGTAAAATAATTAATTAAAAAATCTGTAAGTCCGACTGTGTACATCAAAAACTAATATTAATAATAATATTAGACCCCGGATTTTCATGGGGGAAGATGACTAAGTTAAAACGGCATGATTATGTATCTCCCAACAGCAATTCGACAGGCGTAAATTGTAAAAGTCATCTCCACATATGAAAATCCGGGGTCTAATATTATTATTAGTATTATTTTTTGATGTACCCAGCCGGACTTTCAGATTTATTGATAAATCATTTTACGTGTTAAAAGAAGGTTAAAATTAATGTTTTTCCGTCTATATCAATCACACATTAAGGTTATATTTCTTTAGCTATTTGTTCGCAATTAGAGACAGCTATGCTCGGATTTGGTCAGCGGGATAGAATCCAAAACGAGGATATTCACAGTAGAACTAAAGTAACCGACATAGCTCCTGCTCCCTTTCGATTGCTAATCAACGGTCTATCCACTAGGCCACAGACGCTCTTCTAAACACTAAACAGCCTTCGTAAAAGCCTCCAAAACAGCATCATCCTAGCGGATTAAGTTGAAAAGGTCAACCCCACACTCCGGTACATCACTCAAATATCAATTTTGTCATTAATTAAAAATCAATGTTTCAATCAAACTCGTTATACACGTACTTAACATAATTAAGTAGCTTCTTGTGTGTAGTTAAAAATATTTGTAATTTAAATAGTCAGGCTGAACTGGATAGGCCTAATGTCATGGGAATAACGTACGTTTTGATCCGGTGATCTCGATTTTATACAAATTTATTGTAATTTATAGCAATATAGATCAAGATCCGCCATTTTTCAATATAGATCACAATTTGATCCGCTAATTTTGGTTTTCTAATTTAAAAGCAATTATTACAAGGATATTGGGATCAATATTATTTATTACCTACTTCCCAAAGGCCACGCACGATTAAAGGAACGTAGTAGATGAATACAATTATATGCATAAATGAAAAATCCCCTATGCTATCTTCTTATTAACATTATTAACATAACACCAATGTTTAACGGTTACTGTTAACCCCGACGAAACAGAGTGTTATAACTTTATAATGTCTTTCTCTCTCTCTCGTATTTCAATCTGGTTTTTTTCATTTGAAAGCCTTCGTCATAGAGAGTGTTCTTAGCTATAATTCCACATCATCAGTACGATCAATGGTTGACAATTTGATGATTTACTGAGTTTTTAAAAATGTTTTTTATGTAAAAAACATACTGGCAATCTTAGCATGGCCAATGTAGAAATGCATTATGTCCACACAAGAACATAAAAGTACGGACATATTATAGAGACAAAATTTTCTACATCAATCTGTATTTTTATCCATTCTTTTGTACAAAACTATTTGTCGGTATGCATATTTTAAACTATAAGCTATAGTGCCAATTTAACCAGCTAAAGTTAATCGTGGTTAAACAGCATGTTATCCCTCTCATTTTCCTTATGAATGAAAGACAAGGCATTAGGCATGCCATGACAATTATGAATGAAAGACAAGGTATGCCATGACAAACAATTAACACACATACTTTACTAATATGCACTAAATAGCTTCATAACCTTACAGAATAATAAAATTCATTGGAACAGAATACAGATATTTAATTTTACGCGAATTCGTTACATTGTCACATCAAAAGACTCTTTCAAATGTCTACATGCAGAATAAAGCAAGCTTATTGGATGACAATGTGAACCCGTCCTACTATTGTGGCCTCGTTTATGTCTGTCTGCTCCACAAACCTCGGAAAATCGGAAAATGCAACTCATGCTAAATGCACTCGCTTTATTAAATGGTAAATTAAAATACCAAATGGAAGAAGCATTTTGTTATTTCGTTTTTATGCGATTTGCATCGAATGAAAACGAAATGAAAATGAAAAATGAAAACAAAATATATGCTATTTGACATAAAGGGCATTTCACGTCAAGCGGATCACAGAAAAATTAAGTCAGATCTTGGATATTGTACATACTTGGATCCATATCCATCCATAGGACCTGAATAAATGTACGTCCTTTTTTTTCTTCTGTTATGCCTAGTTAGGAATTTATGCGCCCTCAAAGAATCATCAAAATGCTGCTTTCATCAAAATTTTTCGAAAGGTATTAATGAAAATATTCAGATGGAATAAAAAACAAGTAACTAAATAGTGTTTGTGTGAGTATTTTAATTGATTTTCTAGAAAAAAAAAATTAAATTAGAAAAAAGTATTTTTTTCGTAGATATAGTAAACCGGAACATAAACTTTTATTTCAATTGGGCGAATTTAATATTTTTCAACATGCCTTGTCGTATGAAAATATTATGTAAAAAATGTGAGAGTGGTTCCTTGAATTGTTTAGAAGATACACGCACTAAAGTATGTATATTTTTTTTATTTATTTTTTTATATGGTTGCCGATGTCGCGGTATGGGCGGTTCTTTAGTATGGTAGTAGTACCTACATATGTACTTAGCAAAGACTTCAATATCAAAAGAAAAATAAAGACGTACATTTATTCGGGTCCTATGGAAGTGTAATTGGC
Source organism: Celastrina argiolus (assembly GCA_905187575.2). Taxonomy (NCBI): domain Eukaryota; kingdom Metazoa; phylum Arthropoda; class Insecta; order Lepidoptera; family Lycaenidae; genus Celastrina; species Celastrina argiolus. The sequence goes on along the minus strand of LR994591.1, from coordinate 17,246,234 downwards.
CCAATTATGAACAATATCCAAGATCTGGATTTATTTTTCTGTGGTCCGCTTGACGTGAAATGCCCCATAAAAGTGACATACGGTTTCGTGTGTCATTTAGTGAAACTTATGTCAAATCCCATACATTTTGTTCTTCTTCTTTGTAATTTTGATAATAGCGATGGTATCTTGAATTAGGGCCCTGATGATAATGCTGATGTGGATGATTTATTATGATTTAGGCTCGTAAAGCGCTTGCTTAATAAAATGCTATATACAATACAATATACACAATATGGGATATTGTAACAAATTCAAAATGGCTTACGATAAGGCTCTTTATCGTTGTCGAACGCTGAGGGCGGAGACGAATACTTTTTGTTCCTACCTGCAACAAAATATTATAAATTAGAACAAAGATATTACATAAATATAAATAAACTAGCCGACCCGTGCCCAAGTGGGTCGTTGAGCTTAAAAACCGTTTAAACCTTTCCTGGGCTTCCACGAACATTTCAAGGCTAAAAATAGCCGAATCGGTACAGCTGTTCTCGAGATTTAGCGAGACTAACGAACAGCAATTCAATTTTATATATAAGAGACTAGCTGATCCGTGCTCACTTCGTTGATCATACAAACAGTTTAAAACATCACTGGACTTCCACGAACATTTCAAGACTAAAAATAGCCGAATCGGTTCAGTTGTTATCGAGATTTAGTGAGACTAACGAAAAACAATATTTAATCGTTTGTTCGCAAGAGCGAACGAGTTTGGTCTAAATTTATTGTATTCTAAAATCATTTCACTCGATGAAACATAGTAGTACGAGTATCTTTTGTACGTTATAGTTAACTTACTATTTCGGTTATAATAAAGTTACGAATACGTAGGTGTAAATTATTCCAGCTAACCCCACTGAACAATATTTACTCGACCATCGAAATAGCATAAAGATATTCTTTTCCGTTCTACATAACATAAGAATGTAGAAAGGTTGACTACAAAAACACATAAAATATACCCTAAAACTATGCCAAGTATAATTTGTAGAGCCCCAGTGACCATGTTATTTATGTTGTTACGTAAGAAAGAATTTCGTTACAAAAAGAGTGATTACAAATGTTTGTCAACAATTGCATACAAAGTTAAGAAAGTAAAAACTCAAAGGGAAACATAAGACGGACGAATTGCTTGCGAAGCTAGGGCTGATACTTTTGAGTTTTTACCCGACTACGCAGCGAAAGGGAAGGGTAATGATTTTGCAGTCTATGTTTGTTTCATCGTAGCGTCTAAACTAATGAGATTAATGAAAGAGGCGTCAATAGATTTGTAATAGTCCGGGTTACTTAGGCTATACAGAATGACTCATGGTTCATATACCAAGCCAAATATAGTGTGAAAAGAATTTGTTGTTATGGCACCTCATATAAATTACTTACCATAACGCAACAAATCGCGTTTAAAGATCTCTACAAAAGTCACAAAACAGATGAGTTTCAACCCTGGCCAGGTTAAGTCAACGACCAGTTCGTTCGTGTGTATAGACTAGGAGCCCGCGAGTCCCAGCATAGTAAGATTCACTCCTTGAGGTCATTTAAGACATTTGTATTATTATTATCGCGTTATGGTAAGTCACTTATATGAGGTATCAAAACATAAAATGTAGTTTGAAACTACGAGTACATTCGCCATGATATATGAACCGTGGGACTCACTGTATAATTATTTACGTGATCCGGTTGAAGTTCCATATCTACATCGCAAAACGAGCTATCGCGTCATGGTAAGCGATTACCAGCGAATGGCTGTCCGTGGACAATTGAAGACATGAATCGATGAAGGTGATATATACAGTGTGACTGGTGAGACATGTGCAATACTTGAGGACGTAATATTTAGCTTTTATATGAAATGAAAAAAAAAACATATAAAAAGGATTATCAATGAATCACAACACACAATGAGTAAACATAGTTTAAACTCGCTTAAATTATTTACCCAACACATTGATACCGCGCGTAGGTACGCGCCCCTACTACCTACGTTGATGTCGCACGCCGCCGCGCCGTGCCGCGTCGGCTACCTACTTGCCTAGCCGCGTATTTTCATAGTATCCATGATTCATTTATTTAAAGGAAAATTTGGTAAAAAATTGAGTACCTTATTTTATTACATATTTATAATGGGAATCGAGTACCGAGTACTCTCCGTAAGTATTGCAAATGTCTCACCAGTCAGTCAGGCTGTATATTACCCTGAAAATTGATTTTAAGTGACTTCAAAATTTTAGGCTATGTAGTAACGTATTAAGTACATGTGTTCTAGAGACGGATCTTTAGATTAATGACGTACATAATACTTTGCGTCGTATTCTAAAAATGTTTAGCGACAGTTTGAACTCAATTTTCTCAAAGTCTCATTCATGTCTTCAATTAACAAATCGTGTGCCTTTCCGGTCTCTAAAATCCTAAACCAAGGGCCACCATAATCACTCGGCCAATCGTTATTTCCCGCCGGTTTTCTGTCACCCGACAAGTATCGCAGGGCTCTCCTAGGGCAGTTATTGTTGTCGGAAAAAACTAATCTCACTCAAGGGTTAAGGGCCTTTGTGCCTTCAGGGTGGGAATTAAACCAACGAAGGGCTATTGTGAGGTGAAGAGAGGAAAGTCTGCATCAACTTTATAGAAGGGTGTTTGCTTTGTTCATGACTTTATTATTTATTCTTATTTAGTAATTGTTCATGATAGAAGACAGAGAATATTAAGATATGTATGCAGTAAATATATTCATTTACGGTATAGCCTTGCAAAATTAATTGGTCGAAGAGTTATTGTTTGTCTGCATTATTTTGCATTAAATAGGCTACGAAAATGAGAAGACCGCGAAGCAGGACAAGTGCTACCTTTTCTAATAGTAAGTCTAAACTCGTTACTGCTGACACGATCACAGTCATACTAAAATATACTAAAACGTATTAACGTTCACACAGCCAGACAGATTTCTCCTATAGTTGATTACAACTATAATAGGAGAAATCTGTCTGGCTGTCACTATCACTACTTGACGGTACAATAAGTTCTGGTGGGGCCCACTAAAAAGCTAAGGGGGTATGTGATGTTGATAAGAACGAAGTTATAACTTGAGTTCCTAATCTAATTTTATAGGAACCCCAAGCCAGTGATAAGTACAACATTTTAATAGAGCGCTATATAATTTAACTATCGCATAGTCTGCCGTAAGTCGGCTAAGCTAGCTTACTTTATGCCTATCGCATTAATTCCTCGCCGGTTTTCGCCAGCCCTGTTGTAATACCGCAAAATGACGGGTGCGGCAGCCCTACTTCTGAAATGGGTCAGAACTCTAACGATGCTCCTTTTACACTTTTTCGCATCCGTGTCGCATTCGAGACGAGATTGTTGGGAGGGATGTGGCTGTGATCCGTAACCGTAATCGAAACTAACTGTCATATTTACTTACTATAAAGTTATCCAACGCTGTCTAAAATGAATTCTACGTTTGTATGAAGTTTGCCGAGACAGCTGATAGGATATACAATTACTTAACTGTGACGGAATACGCTTTGTATGTTTAAAATGATTCAGGATTAAATGTATAAATTAATGGTAAAATACACAATTTTCACACGAACGCAGCAAAAAAAAACTGCAATTTACTTTCACAAATCCTTTTTGATTACATTTTCGTAAAATTGTCAGTTGCGGCAAATTTTTATAGAAGAAGTAGGTATATTATGAGGTAATAATAAAATGTACCTGCCCTTAACTAATCTGCACCATATAACCGAACCTAACAAATCTGTTACGTAATATAAACTTATCCGTATCCGAAATGTGTCTGCCCTAGTTGAAAGCATTACGGAATTAAAGCAAATCTTTCATACGTAAGTCGTCAAGTGCAGTTTGAACTCTCCGCTACGGTATTTTAATAATTATTCTTTAATACTCTATTCTTTGTAATTTTTAATACTGCATTCTTTGTAATTCTTTAATACTCTATTCTTTGTAATTTTTAATACTGCATTCTTTGTAATTCTTTAATACTCTATTCTTTGTAAAATTTTAATACGTTCTTTGTAATTTGTTTAATTCTTACAATGAATTGCAGTAGAGTTGACTGTGAATATTTAGTTCTTTGACATTCACGAAATGTTAGCCTTAATAATTTATGCTGTTTTTTGTATTATAATTGTGAAATCAAAAGTATAATTTTACTTACTTAAAATATAATTCACATAATAATTTAACATAAATATTGTAAAATTTGTAAAGCTTTAACTAAATCACGCTTACAAATAAATGCTTTTGATTTTTTACTATTTACAGTAAAAACTACTTTTGTACTGTATGCGACTTATCATTTGCACCGGATATTTTGTCATAAAAATGCTATAAAATTTTTTACTTATTTATATTTTGTCTTAAACCTGTAGGGTTCGTATGAAGAATTTGAAAGTTGTGGGTTCAACCTCGCGCATGTCAATTAATCGACCTCAGTCATTTTACTTAAATATTTAAAAGTTTTAAAATAAGAACACATTTTTTGTTACTGCCCTAGTTTTGTGTTATCAGCTTATTTGCCGGACATATTCCATAATTTAAAAAAACCGAAATCCAATTATATACTATGCTACCCGGGCTATTTTATTTGGAAAAATTAGATTGCGTTATGGACATAGACTGCCAAAATTACTCTTCTTTTTGACTTGGCTGTAGTCGGGAAACAATATAATAAGAATTTTGTGACACAATAAAATAAGTGACAATTCCTGTAGCTAAAAATTATGAATGCATTTTCTGAAGCGTGCTTATTCCACCATTTTTTTCCACCATACACATTTTTACCGATTTTGTTACAGACTTTATAAAAGATTGTTCCACCATAGAAATTTAAATGATTCTGTATGACGTGTTATTTGCAATCAGTGTGTTCTATTTTTACGAGCAAAAAGTTAGTCACAAAAAGTATTGCCACACACACAACACCTGATGATGATTTAATCGAAACCAGTCGTGTTATTGTAAAAACTTATTAAAATGTAATAAAAAGTAGAAAAGTGTAAAAAATTGTGTGTTATTATTGTGAAAAGTATTGCGGTTACTCTAGGATTTAGGTACACTCTTAGGAAACCTTGCCTATTTATACAAGGACATCATTATAATTTGTGTTATAATATGTCGCGATATAATCCGCATATAACAATAATAATAATTATGTCATAATAATATAAAAAATATGCAAATATCCAATACGTAATCCTAGCTACTACAATACAATACATTAGCATATTTAAATTACATAAAACATAATTAACAGCTAGTTTGAAGTTTTTAACATAATTTTTATATTAGTTATTGATAGTTTATTGTTATATTATGTAAAAAATAGAATATAAACTAAAAAAAAAAACTTGAAAAAAACGATGCAACGGGCCACCGTTACATCGTTTCTTTCGAAATAAACTTTTTCTCATAGTTTTGTAGACACAAAAAGGAGGTGTGGCTGTGTTGTACGTGAATACGGCCCGTACGTAGCGTATAAATTGTGTGATTCTTTAATTTTTTGTCTGTCTATTTTATACTTTGTGTTTTTTAGCTATCTAGAGATGTAATTAAAATTTCGGGTATCATGTCGAGGTATAATCATTACCCAAAGTTATAGTGAGTGTTATTTTTACACCCGTTATAAGTATTAAAAAAATGTAATGTCAATGCCAGATTGACATAATATGTCATCGTGACATTGATACCTAGTGTCAAGAGAATGTTTGTTTTTCCATAAAACCTACTCTTAAAGCAGAGTTCGTCAACACACTCTGACATTGGCGACTCACTAAGGAGCCATTTTTGAAGAAGAAGAAGTAGATCATATAGTTTGCATGGAAATGAACTGAATACAGTAGCCACTGCCGTTATGTGTTTCTTAAAATATTGATTACTATAATTTAATTAGAAAAATAAACCTTAAATACCCGTGTATTTGTGTGTGCTGAGTGCGGCGAGAAGTCGTGAATTTAAATCATGTTTTATTGCACCGGTCACCTTGCATCTTCACACGTCCATATCTAGTGTCAAGTCTACTATATTTATGACTACAGTCGTCCTAGTTTCAAAAATCTGGTATTTCTAAAAGGTCAATAAAAACTATAAGGTTAAACGGTCTTGCTTAATAACTTGCTACAATAAAAGTTAATTTGTCTAGTCTAATAAACCTATAAAATATGTACAAGAATTTAAAATATGGGTAAAATATAATAAATTTTATAAATTCAAACAAATGTTTGTAAGAATGATGCTTTGGTATGTCATGTACCTATTGTTAAAAACGGAATAATCTACTTTCCCAATAAAATGTACGGTTTTCCGTCAGAAACTGAGGGAAAACCTCTCTAAAGTAACTGCTAATCTCGAATTATCTAATAATAATAAAATTAATTATACCTTACAATAATTACATATTTCAAGACCACCAGCGCATAATAACAATGCCTTAAATATAACATGAGTTTAGTAATATCTTTTCTTTTTTATACATGGTGTAAGAAGAGCAGTCACTATAACTTTGAGATACGATTATACTACCTTTCCTCATTTTGTCGCAAAAATAACAATAAACCAATTTTTTTTTAAGTTTTGTACAAAAATATGAAAAAAATAATACATTTCTAGAATGAGTAAAGGTAGTATAATCATATCCCAAATCTATAGTGACTGCTCTTTTTACATCAGTTATATAAAAATGAATTGCTGTTCGTTGGTCTCGCTAAAATTCGGCTGCACCGATTCAACTATTTTTAGTCTTGAAATATTCGTAGAAGCCCCGGAAAGCCTTAAACGGATCACCAGAAACTGTTGCTGTGCTCAACGAAGTGGGCAGGGGTCAGCTAGTCTTTCTTCTTTCTTATATATAAAAATGAATTGGTGTTTGTTAATCTCGCTAAAGCTCGAGAACAGATAAAATCTGTTTGCATGCTCAACGAAGTGGGCACGAGTCAGCTTATAAAATAACTAATAAAAGCTAAATCTCCAAATCCTGTTCTGAAAATTCTTATTATTAAACCTAATTGATTAAAGTAGATAACGCAATCTTTGCATTACTTTGTTTGGTTTTCAACCAAAGTAAATAAAGATTAAAGAGGAAAAGAAAGTAATTAATATAATATTATGGTAACCCTGATTTATAGACATATTATGAGATAACATAATGTTATGTTGTAATATGATGTATACAGTTCGGACCTTAACCTTTTGGGTAATTGCTGAACATGGTCACACCAGGTTGATGATTTGTGTGGGATCTGATGAGTTTACACTGGGAGCTTAGCACATTAAATAGCATTTAACTAATTTGTAATCTATTAGTAAATGTTATGTAAAAAAAAATTAAAAATGTTAAGTAGCTCCAGCATTTTTAAGTGTGCGAAATGATTGTGATGAATCAAAACTAAGCTATACTAAGAACTATGATGTCACAGAACACACAGACAATTATACAATTATTAACACCCTCTATTTTTGTAGGGGGTTAAGTCCGACAGATACTACATAGGTAATAGGTATATTATTTTTACATCAATTTAATTAAGTGCTTTTGACTCATTTATCCCTTGCGTGAAATAACTCTGGGTTGCAGTGCATATTTAACTCTAAGTTAGCTACAGAACAGGGACTTAAAGTGTGTCAATAATTTAACCCAGTATGGCGCAAGTAAATCTAAACAGAGCAGTAGATTATGCAATATGAGCTCTACTCGTCCACACTATTGTAATAGTTTAACGTGTTTGTTATTTGATCAGCAATATGTCGTACGTGATGTTGAGCAAAAACTCGTGTTAATCCCCGATTTGCCTCATCAACGGTAATTATGATTGTTTGTTTAACGATTCTACTCGCATGTTAGAGGGTCAAGGAAAATGCGTTTGATATCTCCTAAACTAACAATGTTGATTGTGTCAAAATAACGCTTAGGGCGTGTGTCACCAAGCAATGTTAAAGTTAATCCTTCGTTAAGTATCATGCTGTTCGTGTTACGAGAGCGTAATTCTTAGAAATTAATGAGAAGGCATGGTAATTTAACAAGGCGTTAACACTAACTTGCGTTGATGAAATCGGGCCTTAGGCTTGTTGGTATCCATAAATGGCCTAAAAAGGCTGGCCACAAATACCAAAGATACACAGTACCGTGTACAACTGTACTCTCTTGACTGTTAACCCTGTAGTATTCGGTTCATCTGTGTTGGAAATCGCTTACAGTCAGTTCACAATGAAACGCGACTCCGCGAATAATTCTTAAGAGGAAACACCACGGTTGTGAGAAATACAAAATAGGTATTTATAAAATCTATTGCTGTCTCGCAGTGCCTTAGCTAGCCAGCACTAGCGCGATAGAGACAACTGCAACTTGGACTGAAATTACCTGTTTCCTCCTCCAAAACTTAACCGATATAAATATATTTTTTTTATTAGCTAAAAAAAGAATTGAGCTAGGTTTTAATTTTTTGATTTTGTTGTTTATTGTAGTAAAATCTGTTTCCTAGATATTTAAACATAGCGGAGTGTCTAACCATTTTTTTAGGTTTTTCAACGTCCATATCTTTTTAAATAATTAATTTATTAAAAAAATAAAAAAATAGGGACTTACAAACAATATCCATAAATATTCAGGGAAAAAATTTTTACTCTAGCAACATTATCCAGGGAGGAAACAGGAATCCTGTAGACCGACAGACAGAAATAGTCTAAGTATGGAAAAAAATTCGTAATGTTTCCTCTTAAGACAGTGATTTAAAATTCGACTTTACACAAGGTGTAAAATAAATGAGTGATAATACTTTAGGGTGTCTACGTGACTTCTGTAGAGTTTACTGTGAAAGTACCAGCGCTGAAAGACTTACGTTTCTATGAGAAATGCCCCAACGTCATATATTTGCCCCTACAATAAGTAAAAAAAGTAATTCTTTCAGCGTTGATACTTTCACAGTAAACTCGCTCTAAAGTATTGTCACTCGTTAGTATTACAGCGTTGTTACCGTAAAATTGTCACACCGATATTGTAAACTGTCGAGCAATTATGACGCAGACGCACTATTTAAAATTAAACGCATTTTTTTCATTACACTGTAAACTATCGAAGTGAAACCATTATATTACAACCTGTCGGGCGTTGAATTGTCAACTTTCTAAGGTTGTCACAGGGGCCTTACTCTCCAAATTGATTCGATTTTGATTCAGATTCGATCGTGCCGAATACTCCCGAATAAATTAACGATTAATATATATAAATGATTTACATAACGAAAAAAATCTCAGTCGATTGATATGGTCAGGTCGAGTACAATAAGTTACGATCTAACGATTTTCTTTATCCTGGTTAGTTTCAAAGTAATCTACAAAATAAAATACCAAAAGCCGTTGAGATCGAACTGATTCGATTCTCGATTGTGTCGGAAGTGAACCTGCTGATTAGTCGGTCTAACAGCAAACGAATACGCGTACTATGCCAGATGGTTTTATAATATGATTGTATAATTAATTAATAACAGTATATGGAATAAAAATGCAAAGGTAAGAAGTAACTCTAGTGAATATGTTACTAAAAACATAAAAAAAATTCTCGATAGAAAAAAAATGCGAAGTTTTACCTTCTGTAAATATAGAATCAATGTGTTCTGTATCTATACTCTGCAGTTGGTCTTTATCTTCTTTAATCTCTTCCGGAAATATATCCACGTACTCCGGCGATGTCTCTGTCTCCTCCGGTATCCTCTCATCCGGAACCGGTTCTTCCATCTCATCCTGAATGCCCTCCTGTCCCAGTCTCTTTCTATGCCTTTCCCCCATCGAGTCCCTGGTGAGCCTGTCCTCTGGTTTCTTGGCTGGGATGATGTCGAAGATGGACGGCGCCCTCACGTTAGTGCTGGCCAGCCCTAGCTTCTTCTGTATGAATGCCTCTAAGATCTTCGTGGTTATTTGATTCTGCCGCTCCAACTCTTCTACGTCTGTGGAGAAAGGAGATAGTCAGATAAAAATGACAACGCGAAAGGCCAAATCTGGGAACTCGGCCAAGTTGTCATCGCTAATTGTGATGACGAAGTTCGATAACAAAAATGTATTGGATTTCGCATAAGCATCGCTAACGAATACTAAAACGCTAATTAAAGTTAAGAGTCTCTTTTTCACAGGCTGTCACTGCTTGATAGAAAGGCAGACAGTATGTGACTTGAGAGCAACTCAATTTAACTATCGTTTCAGTATAGGCTGTAAATGACATGCCACTTGACGATGCTTATGTGAAATCCCATACATTTTAGTTATCGAACTTCGTCGCCGCAATTAGCGATGACAGCTTGGCTGAACGCTCTGGTACTTTAAGCTACTTCCAATTTTAATGAAATCGTATTTGATCCTCTATTTTAATTGGCTTTAAACACTTTCTAGATTATACAATGATAATACAAAAACTAATTGCACTTTTTCTATATTAGTTAAATTCACGACCGGTTTCGACTAATGTCTTAGTCGAAACCGATCGTGTAATAATTAATGTAAAACAACTAATAAAGTGGAAAAAAGTGCAAATAGTTTGTGTATTATTACTGAATGAATTTCCACTAACACTTGCTAGATTGACATTACAAAGTAGCGTGTTATATGTAACGAATTAGATTTCATTAAAATTGAGGCAATTCAAAATAAACGATTTGGTCCAAAAATATTTGGAGATTATTGAGGGACATAAAATAATTCGACGTCATTTTTATCTGCTTTCACCAATCCCTGTTGGTCACCAGAAAACTTATTATAATAAAGGCTAGAAGATATTTAAAAAAATCCTAGATGTCTCTTTTTACTTAATTACAAAGCTAAATGTCTAATGATTTTGAGTCTATGTACTTATGTCTATTATATTACGACATATGCAGGCTATAACTTAATGGGTGATAATATTTTCCCTAAGATATGGGTCCCGTATATAAAGATTACTGTGAAAGTACCAGAGCTGAACAGGTTTTTTTAAATTATTGTATGAAAAAATTTATGATGTTGGGACATTTCTCATACAAACACGAAATTCAAAAGCAAGTCTTTCAGCGCTGGGATTTTCACAGTATACTCTACTTATGAGTCTCATACAAACCCTTATCATAATTCATTTAAGCATCACTCATTTGTTTTACACCTTGTTTATAAGTACATAGATTGTCAAAATCATTAGAGATTTTTATTAGGACCACAGTTCTTTAACCTATTTTCTGTTCAATAACCATAATGTTTACTTTACTTTTACTATTATTACGAATCATTGACGTATCGCCTGAGCCTGATCAATGATTCGTTAATGACTGAACAGAAAATAGGTTAGGACTGTGCTGTCGTAATTAAAAATGTATATTTTTGCTTTTAACATTATGTCTGCGCTACAAGTGGCGCCATCTGTTGCCTCAAGTGGGAACTAATTTGAACCTATCTGGTTCCCACAGGCGACGGTGGCGCTGATGGGGCGCCGCAGGCGCGGTCGCCATCTTATAATCTTCATTCGACACACACGCGAGACGCCACGCCAAATAGCTTAACGTAATTAATTTCATGTAACAAGTATTGTATTTTATAATAAATAAATGTCTTATAAAACGTCTTAATAAACATATCATTGAAGAGAACCCGGAAGCCCCCGTTGCTGAACCATTTGGTCCTTCGAGCCGGATTGCGGAAAGAACAAAGAAGAATTCATCTTCGACGACTCCGATCAGATTAACGGTCAGGCCTTCCATGATCAATCTCCATTCCTTCCCTATTTGGTGTGTGTTTGAACCGTGTTGTTTGCATTTTTCAGATTAGTGATTGCCACCGTATTGAGTTCACCGTATCGTATCTTCAATTGCGTGCTCCCCGTATAGCCGCAACGCCACGTTTCGGCTTCCAATTGTAAGTACCTTATTTCATTCTCCAAACAAGCCTTTAAAATGGGTAATGAGGATAATCAATTGCCTAAATCTATGCGAACTAATGACATTGTTGAACTTCGAAAGCAACGTGGTATATTGCGAGCTCGCTTAACTCAGTTCAAAAGATTTTTAGATAATTTCAATATGGAGCCTCCCTCCAAGCTACAAATAAAAGAAATTAAAGCTAGAATGATCGCGGCTAGTGAACATTATAGTAATTTTAACGTAATTGAAACGCAGATCGAGCTTAAGTGCCACGATGCAGATATAGAATCGAATTTAGAATATGTCGAACAATTTGAATCGCTTTATTTCACCGCTTTAGCCGTCGCTGAAGGCTTAATCGAAGATAGTGAGACGGTGCCAGGCTCCAAAGCGCATGCGCATACAAATAACGTTAAATTGCCGGAAATTAGCTTAGCCTCTTTCGATGGTTCTTATGACAATTGGCTGGAGTTTCGAAATTCTTTTGTTAACATGATACATAAACGCACAGATCTAGACCCAATACAAAAGCTACATTACTTACGTTCAGCACTTAGTGGCTCAGCAAAGCAGGTAATAAGCGCCTTAGACTTCACCGCAGAAAATTATCATGTTGCATGGGACCTGTTAGATTCTAGATTTCATAATTTTAGGTTATTAATTCATAACCACGTTAAGGCTTTATTTTCCATTTCGCCAATTAAATACGAATCAGCAACACAAGTAAGAAAATTAATAGATACTGTGAAAAGAAATTTGCGTGCCCTAAGTACTTTACAGGAACCTACAGGGTCTTGGGATACCTTGATAATTTACATGGTGGTATCTAAACTCGATTCAGTAACGGAACGTGAGTGGGAGAATCATTTGGGAATTATTTGTTCGGATCCTAAGAAAAGGTTAGTTTTAGAGGACTTACTTATGTTCTTAAACAATAAAGCAGATACGCTTGACATGATAAGTGCTAATAAATCACAAAATAAGCAACCTTCAGTTGAGCATACGCATAAAACGTCATATAGTAAAAATATATCCTCGCATAGTTTTATAGCTAATACTAGTAAGGGGAAAGGTTCGAATAATTTTAGTAAAAACAAACATTTCAGTATTTTATGTTCTCTTTGTAACGGCAATCACTATATATATACGTGTTCTAGGTTTTTAAATTTATCTGTACGTGACAGGTCTAATTTCGTAACGCAAAAACATTTGTGTCGAAATTGTTTACGTTTTGGGCATAATATTTTAGATTGTAAGTTCAGTTATTGCAAGTTATGTTCACAAAATCACAATACTTTGCTCCACCCGACCGATATAGATAAGACAGATGCGAGTGTGCGTAGCGGACGATCAGATGTTCATAGTGCTTCCGATGTTGTCGCTAGTTCGTCTACAGCTATGCACTCTGTAACTATAGATACCTTTAACGCGGCTGTGCCTCACGCTATAGGTACATTGCAACCGGTGTTATTGTGTACGGCGTTAGTGGAAGTAGAAAACACAGATAAGCAAATATTTACAGTTAAGGCTTTGTTAGATAATGGTAGTCAACATTGTTTCATAACAAGTAAATTAAGACGATTATTAAAAGCGCCTTTATTACAGTCCACAGTTCAGATTTGTGGTGTAGCACAATCTGTAACGCAAGCGAATCATTCATGCGAAGTAACTATTCGATCAAAATCAAGCGATTACAGTACTAAGGTTCGATGCCTTGTATTGGAAAAAATTACGTCGAGTTTACCCTCGACACATATAGATACGAAGCTTATGCGTATTCCATCTAATATTCAATTAGCAGACCCAAACTTTTACATACCTTCCGAAATCGACATGCTTATTGGTGCGGATCTCTTTTGGGATATATTAGATGGCGACAAAATGCGATTAGAAAATGGGCCATACCTACAAAACTCGAGGTTAGGTTGGTTGCTAAGCGGGCCTTTATACACTAAGTCCCTACGCGTATATAACTCTAATTCTAAAATTCAATGTAATTTTAGTCAAACTATAAACGATCAACTTACAAAATTTTGGGAGATCGAGAACGTATCACAGTCACGTGACGTTCTAACTCATGATGAACGAATATGTGAGAACTTATTTAATGAAACTACGATGCGAAATCAGGATGGTAGGTTCTCTGTTCGTATACCATTAAAGGAATCACCTAACGTATTAGGTGACTCATATAATATGGCTAAAAATAGGTTCTTGTCTTTAGAACGTAAATTAGAACGTTCGCCTAATCTTAAACGTATGTATTGCGATTTTATGCGTGAATACGAGGACCTAGGGCATATGACGCGTATAAATAAAATTGACAATCCTAACTATTTTTTGTGTCATCACGGGGTGATTAAGGATAGCAGTACGACCACAAAACTCCGAGTAGTTTTTGATGGGAGTGCAGCTACAACATCTAACAAATCATTAAACGATATCCAGTTGCCGGGTCCTGCACTCCAGAATGACATATTTTCAATCCTTTTACGATTCAGACAGTATAAATATGTAGCGTGCTCCGACGTAACCAAAATGTTTAGGCAGGTAATGATCCAAAAGGATCAAAGATCCTTGCAACTTATCCTGTGGCGTGATAAACCTACGTCCCCATTAAACGTTTATACTTTAAATACTGTCACTTATGGTTTATCTGCATCCCCTTATTTAAGTATGCGATGTATAAGGCAGTTAGGGTTGGAAACGGACGATGACGTCATAGCTGACGTCATCAAAAATGATATATTTGTCGACGATTTAATAACTGGTAATGATCATTACGATACCCTGATCAATATCTGTAAAAAAACCTCACAGGTTTTGCAGTCTGGTTGTTTCGAGCTTCGCAAGTGGAAATTCAACTCTGAGATGACGCAAACCACTACCATGTTTGTAACTGAAAACACTCAAAATAAAACTCTTGGTATAGGATGGCGAAGCGGTCCCGATGAATTACACTACACTACAAAGATCGAGTTCAATCCTAATGTGCTAGTAACTAAGCGAGTGATGTTATCCACCATTTCCCAAATTTACGATCCTTTAGGTTTACTTTCACCTGTCGTAATCATAGCAAAAATGTTGTTACAAAAATTGTGGCTTTGTAAATTAGATTGGGATACCCCAGTACCGTCGGATATAATATCTACGTGGAACGCTTTTATCATTTCTTTAGAAAAACTTCATGAATGTAGTATACCACGTCATGTAATGAGTAATAATTTACAAAACACGGAGCTGCATATATTTTGTGATAGTTCAAACGACGCTTACGGGGCTTGTGCATATATACGTACTTATAGCAACGATTCTGATATTTGTTGTCGGTTACTATGCGCAAAAAGCAAAGTTAGTCCTTTAAAGGCGCTCACTATACCTAGGTTAGAACTTTCTGCGGCTTTAATCGGTGCTAAACTGTACAAAAAACTAGTAGACTCACTACGGTTAACTTTTACGAGGGTATGCTTCTGGACCGATTCGACAATAGTGATAGGTTGGTTGCGTATGTCACCGCATTTACTCAAGACATTTGTCCAAAACCGTGTCACAGAAATAAATGACTTAACCGGAGACTCGAACTGGTTACATGTGAGCAGTAAAAATAATCCCGCTGACTTATTGTCCAGAGGAGTAAATCTCGACTTACTAGTAACTAATAGTTTATGGTGGACGGGCCGTCTTATTTACAGGATCGACACTATAATATTTTAAATGAACCTAGTGTTGATAATAATTCACATATTATAACTAATTTACCAGAGTTAAAATCTAAAACCCATAATTTAGTGTGTACTTCACAATCGCATGATTTGTTTACCTTTGATAATTATTCATCTTTCAGTAAATTAAAACGTATAGGTGCGTACGTGTTACGATTCATTACAGCTGTTCGCCGTTATAGCGGAGACACAAAACAACAAACCGGTTTGCTATCAGTAGATTCATTATGCGCCGCAGAGCGCATGTTAGTTATTATTGCACAAAAACAATCTTTCCCGGAGCTTTATTTTAAATTACTTAATAACTTACCTTTTAAAACAAATACTAAAGAATTAAATCGTATATCCGGTCTCAACGTATTTATGGATAAGAATAAAATAATAAGAGTCGGTGGTAGACTATCTAATTCTCGTACATTTGAATATGAAAAGAAATATCCTATTTTGTTATGTAACAAAAATAATTTCACTGTTTTATTAGTTAGGTATGAACATAAACGTCTCCTTCATGCTGGCCCACAACAATTATTGTGTTGTTTACGTGAACGATGGTGGCCATTGAGTGCGAGAAACCTAACACGTAAGATAGTGCGTGAATGCGTAATTTGTACTCGTATGAGAGGAAAAACTTTAAATCCTATAATGGGAAACTTACCAGCCGATCGTCTGGATCCAGGTCTACCGTTTTTGAGAACGGGTGTAGATTATGGTGGACCAATATTTATATTAAATCGTAAGGGGAGAGGAGCTCGTTTAATTAAAGCATATATTTGCCTCTTCGTTTGTTTCCTTACTAGAGCTATTCACTTGGAGCTTGTCACTAGTCTTTCTAGTGATGATTATATTTTAGCGTTAAAGCGATTCATTAGTAGACGGGGAAAACCAAATATTATTTACTCTGATAATGGTAAAAATTTTGTAGGAGCTGAGAAAGAATTTTCGAGCTTCTTAAATGATTCTAACAATGTTAACAATATAGTCGACTTCGCGGTTAATGATGGCATTGATTTTTCATTCATACCACCTTATGCACCACATTTTGGCTGTTGGGAGAGTGGGATCAGGTCCTGCAAGTACCATCTAAAACGCGTCATTGGTAATGCTAATCTGACTTATGAGGAATGCACCACGGTTCTGACTCAGATCGAAGCCGTGTTGAATTCCCGTCCCCTGACTCCTATGTCCACAGATCCCTTAGACTTCTCACCTCTCACACCGGGCCACTTCCTAATCGGCCGACCGCTGACGGCGCCAGTACACGACAACTTCACTGAACATAGCACGAGACTTAACCGCTACCAGCGCGTCGAACAACTCCGTCAACACTTTTGGCAGCGGTGGGCTAAGGAGTACGTGTCTGAGCTCCAAACCAGAACGAAATGGAAGACACACAAGGGTGACATCCAATTGGGCAGTCTCGTTTTAGTCAAGGAGGACAATACGCCACCTCTCAAGTGGAAGTTGGGACGGGTTGTCAAATTGTTCCCGGGAGCCGATGGGGTCGCCCGTGTAGCTGACCTGCAAACAGCAACGGGTATCATTCGGCGTGCATTTCCCCGCATCTGCCCACTACCCCTGCAATCGGAAGAACAACAAGATGGAGTGTTGGAACCGGAGGCTTCCAAGGCCGGGGCCATGTCTGCGCTACAAGTGGCGCCATCTGTTGCCTCAAGTGGGAACTAATTTGAACCTATCTGGTTCCCACAGGCGACGGTGGCGCTGATGGGGCGCCGCAGGCGCGGTCGCCATCTTATAATCTTCATTCGACACACACGCGAGACGCCACGCCAAATAGCTTAACGTAATTAATTTCATGTAACAAGTATTGTATTTTATAATAAATAAATGTCTTATAAAACGTCTTAATAAACATATCATTGAAGAGAACCCGGAAGCCCCCGTTGCTGAACCTTACTGAATAACAGCTAACGAGTAATGACTCATATAGGTAGTAAATATTCTAGATTTTTATCACACATTGAAGATGGTTTTGCAACGCCCGCCAGGAAAACGGACATCCTATTGCGTTTAGGATGAATACAGGTCGGCCTCTAAAAAGATGTAGATCACAAAAATACAGAAGGTTAATTTAGAATTAAACAAACTGAGCTATTGTTGCTGGCAGTCCACAATGCGAGGAAGCCCGGGAATTCACCTTGTATTGTTCGAAATTATCGTAACTCGGGCCAACCTCGGGAAAACACAAAAGAAAATGCATACAGCTTCCTGACTCATTTAGCTAATGAGTAATGTGTGTTAGAGAAACATTATGAAAATAGCGGGTGTAAAGAACAGTCACTTTAACTTTAGGATATGATTATACAACCTTTTCTCATTCTAGAAATGTTTATGTATTTTTTTACAAAATATAAAAAAAAATAGGCTTTTTCGCTATTCTTTCGACAAAAAAAATTGGTAATAAGTTAAAAACTAAGATTTTGCAAAAAAAAAAATACACTTCCAAGATGAGGAAAGGATAATCTGAGTAAGTTATTAATATGTTCGCGAAATATTATGAAAATAACGAGTGTAAAAAGAACAGTCACTATAACTTTGGGATAAAATTTTACTACCTTTTCTCATTCTAGAACTGTATTTTAAATTTCAATTTTTTTTTCATTTTCGTTACTCTTGCGACATTAAAATAAGAAATGGTAAAAAGTAAAAAAAAAAATACATCTACAAGATGAGTATGGAATAACCTAAACCAAATACTTCACGAACTTGGGTTTTATACTACCGTATCTACGTGAAAATACATGAATGCAAAAATATTTTTTACAAGACTATCTGTGTTTCTAAGATTTAAGAGTTGTAAATATAATAATTATATGTATTGTCAAGCGGTTGTCCCGATTTTCTACGGGTAGATTTGTTTTACGCGTGTTAAATTATTGTCAAAATGCAATCGTGTATAGTCTATCGTAGAAAAAGACACTAAATCATTGCTACGCTACTACTAAACAGTATGTTGCTTTTACCCTTGTTCTTGTAAGAAAACTAACTATTACGACATAGCAACAGTAAAAAATATAGTTGTTAAGTGCCACTGCGAAAAGCTATCAAGTAAGTATAAATCAATCAATAATTTATTCACATAATGTATTACACGTGTGAGGTGGTAAAGTTTGAAACAGGTCCATACATTCCACCATAATAGCATGGTGTGTGGAATTTAGATATACAAATAAAAGTTACTAACAGCAAGCTTACTTCCGACACAATCTAGAATAGAATCAGTTCGATCTCAACGGCTTTTGGTATTATATTTGGTGGATTACTTTGAAACTAACCAGGATAAATAAAATCGTTAGATCGTAACTTTTAGTACTCCTTATCATATCAATCGACTGATACTTAAAATAAACAAGAGTCAATTATTGAGAATTTTGAGCCAATTTTTAACCGACTTGCAAAAACAGAAGGAGGTTCTCAATTGCTAAAAACTCTTTTTCTTACGCCGCCGGTTCTTCTCGGCGGGTTAGGGTTGAACCGGTGGTAGCTTGCTTTTTTATTGACTTTCCAAAAATAGCTTGTTAAGTTTCATTTAGAAATAAAACGTTTTTTATTTTTATTTATTTTTATAAATCGGCCTGTTTTTTTATGTTTGTTAACATCATGATCGTAAGCTATATCACCAGTTCGCTTACTGCTTAATAACAGGCTTAGTTAAATAATTTTATTTAATTGGGTTCTTGTTACATCAAATATCATCTCTACTATGACCTCAAGGAACAAATCACATGTAGTATGCGCGTGCGCAATAGCACCTTGGTTATCATTGGTTTTGCGGTTAGGTGTTTCGTCAACATTGTAAAGGTCCTACATTTTTGTGAAGTTTCTAACTCGATTGGGGAAAACTGACAACCATTCCTATATACTTGCATTTTGTTCAATTTTCAGTCCATTTAGGGTTCATTAATATAGTAATATCTATGGCCGCTTCACACCACGCCAATCTGGCTCATCGCTAAGTATCAGAAGACTTTGTGTTACGGGGACCAGACAACGGAAATATATATTTAATAATTTTATACTATACACATATTTAAGATTTTTATTATTTTAATACACAAATTCAATACACATCCATGACCCAGGAACATTGAAAACTTTTTGTTCCCTCGGCGGGATTCGAACCCGCAACCTCTCGGTCGAGCACTAACGCGCTGAACCACTGCGCTACGGAGGTCGTCGAAAATACTAATATCAAAAAGTTAAGGACTTTATTTGATGTCACCCAGCAATAGTCAGATAGGTCGTAGTCGTATATCGAGCAAGACAAGCAAGCATAATATTTAACTCTTTTATATATTTAAGATTTTTATTATATTATACACAAATTGAATACACATCATGGATGTCTATATACCCAGGAACACAGAAAACTTTGGTTCCTTGGGCGGGATTCAAACTCGCGACCTCCGGCTCGAGCACCAGTGTGCTCGACCACTGCGCTACGTAGATCGTAAAACATCTTATATCGCCCGGAGTCGTTCATTCAGGGCGACATTAGGATTAGCCCCATAGAAACACAAAAGGAAAATAACTAGACCGTTCGTTAACTATTTGTGAGTTTAAGTGAAAATTTCACCATCAATGTTAAGTTCATTACTTCATTAAATATCATGTTATCCTCCTTGATTTCTTGTCAATGAATGAGAAGGCATGGCATTTTAACAAACATATAACAAAAATATCGAACGAAATCTAGAGTATTGTTTAAGTTTTTGTTTTATTTTATACTATTTAAGGGTTTAATATTCAATGTATATGTTATGGCGTTGTCATATTTATCATCTAATTTTGATAACATTTTTCAATGTCGATATATTTTGTCAATTGTTCCTACTTACTTCTATATAAGATCTTTAACGGTTAGTAACGCTTAAAAGAAACGCTTTTTTTTCAAGTAATTTCGCTGACGTCATTCAATATTCATAAACTATTGAAGGTAGTGGACCATAGACACAAATATTGCGGCGAAACAAAAGGAAATTCAAAAGAGGAATTGAATAAAACCTTCATAGCCTTTGAGATAAATCTCGCTCACGGAAAGGGCATTCACGTTGTACTCAGTATTTATGATTTCTTCTCGTAAGTTCATTATTTGCGTGGAGACGACATTCAATAGGTCAGATAAGATATATTTTTATTATAAGCCCACATTGTTAAGGGGATTTCATACTAGCGATATAAATTGAAGCGAAATATTGAAATTGTATGTGATATGCAATTCGTAACTTGGAAAGCCAGAGAAAACTCAGATCTTTTGGATTCCGAACCATATGGTTCCTGGTTCCTAGTCCAGAATACATATGAGATTAAAAAAAAGACGCGTCCGCGCATAACCAACGCATTTTAATCTCAGAAATAATATAATAATTTCTGCACTGATAATAATTAAAATATCAGTAAGTTACAAGAAACTGTTTCGGGAAAATAATACTTAAAGGTTTACTTTAAGTGCCATTTTCTCGAAACCGTTTTTTCTGACTTACTGCTCTAGTAATAACCAGGGCAGCGTTAGCTCCCGGTGAACTTCGTACTTTGACGAACTAGCAGCAGCGCCAACTACCGGCTCTAATTAATACACTAAAACCTTCTTCGAGAACCACTCTAACTACTGGTGAAAACACCAAGAAGAACGCTGCAGTAGTCTTTGAAATTATCGCGAACATACAGACTAACACGGCGGAGGACGTTATTTTATAATGTTTAAGGATTACGTTTTAGTATGTACGTAAAAGTGAATTTGGCATATTCTGGTTTCTCCAAATTTCTCTTCGCTTCACGCTAGTGTCATTGACCCTTACATCAATAACTTACTCCTTATTATAATTATGTAGAGTAAGACAGAGCAAGACTTAGTTTCCAAGTTTAATCTAAATAAAAAAACCATTAAAGGAGACAACTTTAAGGAAATATGTGCATAGTAGTAGTATGGAGTTAGCCCCCAGAATAAGAGTTAAATATCTAACAAGAAACCGAGAGTTATTTGGTGCAAGTAAGTTTAAAAATCGTATAGTTAAAAATATTTCAGAAGTACATAATATATTCCCTTTGTAACAGTTGTAGTAAAGCGTTGGCGGGTGCACTACAAACTTGCGAATGGTAATTCTATGTCCGCTCTATATAATTCTTTCAGCGCAATCTGACGTGAAGCATACTTTCGTTGTTCTGTCTACTTCGCTCGCGTCTGGGCGATGATATTCTAATGTGCACACGATGTATTCAGCTTTTACATCATAAAGGTCACGTAAAATGCCTTTTTTGCTCTAGGTCTATATTATTTTTATGTTAACGTCTTTATAGCAGCCGTAATACTACATAATATATTATCATCCAGCGGTGACCGAACATTTTGTATGTCAATACTTAATTGAACTGGTTAGCTAGCAGTAATTATCTCTTTTGGAAAAGAAAACGAAATTCACTATGAGCGATCACCGCACTGGATTAAGGACAATAGATTCATATGAGTCGCAGTGACATCAGGGCCTCATAAGTACAGCCTTAAAAACTAAAAAACTAAAAAAAAACACCTTTGTGCACAGCCAATGTATGAAGTTATCACAGTAAGAAATTTAGTTTTATTATCATTTTGTCGCGGTTGTATTATAATTCTCCGTGGGCGGCGGTCCTGTCGGAGTAACGCCAAGTTAAGTGGGTATGGCTGCATCCACTTACCATCTAAACGGACGCAGCGAGCCCCACACACCCGTGGTAGGAATCCCCGTCCTCCACGGGATGCGGCAAGTAACATTTCTCGGCGAAACAAAAAGATCTGGTATCATTTATGATTTTCGGGTCAAATTGTTTGAACTAATAATCTGTTTCATTAAATAGGTAACTATACTAGTAATTAGTCGACGCTCTAGTGAATAGAAGTCTCTGGCCATTAAAAACAAGCCTTTTATATGCCTGCTACTTCCTAGTGTTTCATTAAGAGATTAAGCACATCCTTATGTAGAACAAAGGTGCTCACAGGCAGGGCCCTCGAGGCGGCGATTATGCCTTATCTACACGTCCTGGCAGGCCATTTAGTACAAGTGGCCTAGGCCCTAGGAAAATCAAGAGATTTCCGTAAGAACGAGCTATGAAAACGAGAGAGAATTTATAATCCCCATTACATTAAAACAAAGCCGTCTATGACACAACCATTGATTAGTCAGAGATGCCAACTGGCCAATATTAATGCAATGAATATTGTTGGCTACGTGAATCCATAGACTATAGACTTTATTCTACAGTCGGCAGTGTCAAAATCAGTGTTGCCAGTTGCCACCTTGTAGAATACTTATTCACTAGTTTTGGTTAGAAAATTCCCAAGATTTAGGGATATTTTAAACTAAAAAAAATCCCAGTATTCGCTAAATGATTTAAAATGAATCACAAGCAAAATTTTTTATTGAGAAAACAATTAATAAAAATAAACATGAATAAAACTAAAAATCAACTTAAAATACTTCTGTTGGTTAAATTGTTGCTCATCGATTAATTATTACCGCAGCCGTCTGCTAAGATGTATCATCACTTTTGTTAGAATTTTTTGATTTGAAAGAGTATTTATTGCTTCCAATAGCAGTAATTACGTCATCCACTAAAAGTCACTTAATCTAGTGAAATAATCACTAAGGTGGCAACACTGGTATATATAAAATAGCGTATTTTTACTGTGAAGGTTTTTCATTTGATGTTTAAATATGTTAATCATTGTTTAATTGTTATAGTATGCATTGGATAATGAAGTATGATCCTTTAATATACCTGTAAAGTGTTGATAAGTGTGCACAATAAGTAAATATGGGAAAATTTCGATGTTTTCGGTTTGTTTACCTTCATTTTTCAATTCATTTCTTCAAATTTTTTCTGGGACGAACTATAGTAATATTACCAATATGGCTTATGTTCACGGACCGAAAGAATGGTCCGCACTCCGCGATGTAACAATGGGAACGTGTCTTTAATTGTACAATTTAAAGCCTGGAACTGGTATGAAATGGGTTTTATTGAGAAACTTTATGAATTGTCCATTAAAATGTCTTCTTTACAACCTGTAGTGTATAAAGCGTATTTTATTGGGTATCGCAGACAGTACATTATACCTGTTATTGTATTCCTATATTACCGAAATGTGTATTTTATTGGCTATGTACAAAAAGTGAATATACCTGTTATTGTATTGGAGGTAATATTGCCACAATGGCAAAAAGCTTTTGAAATTAAATTAATAAAATATAGCCCAAGCAGGAACTATAGAAGAATACGTTAATTCTAACTCTGGCTCCACACTACTCGCGAAGTTGAACGAAGTTAGACGAATAGGATAGTGTAGAGATGCTAGGCTTACCTCGTCAAACTTTACTAGTACTTCGCCGTACTTCGCCGAGGAACTCCCCGAGTAGTGTGGAGCCGACTTAAAATATAATACCTAATTACGAAGCGTAATTACTAACGGCATTTCCAATATGGAGTTAGTAGGAAGTTATAAATTAAGCTGTTTATGGCAATAATGGTTATTTAAAAAATGGTTTTTGTTGGTTTATCGTTGAGAATTAAACTTTTAAAAATAAGATGGAAGATATTTTTTATTTGTGGACACATAAAACACACAACATTAATCATACAATTAGAGGATCTGTAGTCTGTACAAATAGGCTGTTTTAATGCTAAGGGCTCATTTCACCAACACAATACATGTTAAAGTTACTCCTTTATTAAGAGCGTGCATTCAATTTACGACGAAGTTTCAGTTTTTCGGTGTTTTTGACTGCCCCTCACACGCATAAAATAACTAAATTAAATAAAACAATTAGAAATATATGAAGATAAACTCTTTATTTTGGACATCATTTTATAAAATTAAAGTTTTAAGCAGTACATTTGAGTAAATTTAAAGATTTCGGAACGCCGAATCGCAAAAATGCCGATTTTAGCTCACTTTGATAAAGAAAATAACAATTAAATCGTGTTAATATAGTTTAATTTCTATTTTTATAAAAAAGATTATAAAGTCCTTCAATGAAATATTGATAAAAAATTAAAAATATATGTATTGTTAACTGCATAAAAAATCTTTTAAAAATGACATAATTTACGTTTTTCAGTGCTGTATTTCTACTGGAAAAACTAAATTTCTTCGATGATATTATTTTTATAATTGATAATCATACTATTGGTAAGTTGACACTATTTTTTATTTAATTAAAAAACGATGTTTATCCCATTATTCAATTTTTTAAAAATTACTTGTTTTCAACCAAGCGCACGCGTCATGTAAATCGCGATCTATTTAGTACCCGCTGAGAATTCGTGAGGGGAGGTTGTGTCGCTCTGCGCGGGACCATCAAAGTATAAAGGTTCACCGACCTGGTCCGCTCATGGACTTATAGTGCGACTACGCAGAATTGACGCTTTGACGAGCATTAATATTTTTATGAGAAATGGGGGAAATTTACAGAGATTATATTATGTCGATTACAAAGTTCATAATATTTATATAGAAAAAAAAATATTAAGAGGTTACCACAAAAAAGGTGTGTAATCTGTTCAGAGTTTATTTATAAAATTTAAAATTTATATAATAATCATCATCAGCCCCTGTGTGTCTGTTTCTCATATCGTAGCTCCTAAATGCATCACAGATTTTGATGCGGTTTTCTTAAGCAGAAAGCTGGTGTGGTTTATATATTTAAAAATTATACTAATCATCATCAGCCCCTGTGTGTCAGTCTGTAATATCACAGCCCCTAAATTAATCAAAAGATTTTGATGTCAATTTCTTTTGTTGAGAGCTGATGTGATTTGTATATTTAAAAATTATACTAATCATCATCAGCCCCTGTATGTCTGTCTGTAATATCACAGCCCCTAAATGAATCAAAAAATTTTTATGTCAATTTCTTTAGTTGAAAGCTGATGTGGTTTATATATTGAAAAATAATACTAATCATCATCAGCCCCTGTATGTCTGTTTGTTATATCGCAGTTCCTAAATGATTGACAAATTTTGATGCGGTTTTTTTTAGTTAAAAGATGGTGTGGTTCATATATTATTTAAAAATTATACTAATCATCATCAGCCCCTGAGTGTATGTCTGCTTTAATGTAACTGTCATCAATATAACCGAGTATCTGGGGGCACGGCAGTGCTTCTGTCAACTTGAGCACGGCCGTACCATCAATTTCTCGTAGCAGTTTAGGCCATTTTCAACTCCCTATAACTTTGTTGTGGATTAAAAGAAGCCTTCATTTTTAGTTACTAGGAAAGCATTGTACAAACACAGTATATTTCAAATGTAATTCAATTTGAAACAGAAGTTACATAATTATAACTTGTCAAACTCCTTACTTTTGTCACTGACTCAATCACTCACTGACCGATCATCAAAAGTATTAGGCACTTCTAGCAGACATAGAAGCTTCACATTTGGAATACAAGTAGTGTTTAGTGTATAAATAAGGGAAAAACCTAAAAAAATATTTCTGTAGAATTATCTAGACTAACTGCATAATTAACTTTGTAATGTCATTTAAATGTATAGGATTACAAAGCTGTATTTGCCCTTTTGACAAAAACACGCGTTTAGTAAATCTTCTACAAAAAGAACTGAGATCCCATCAAAAACATATCTTGTAAAAATTGCCAAGTCTCGCTACTTAGTTCTTCTACAGTAAAAACTTGTGAGATACATGTTATGCCGGAAAAAATGTACATTACGGTCGGTCGTGTTGGCGGCTGCAAATTTTATGGCGAATAGAGCTATATGTAAGGAGTCACTAACCAAAATTAAAAGTTGCGGCAACTCCTAGTTTTTTAGTTTTTGAAAAAATAAAATTCGTATTTTTGTATGATTATTCGACTACTTTTGACGTAATTTTGACAGTTTTTTTTATATAGCGCCAAAAGCCATTTTTATTCTAGTTCAATCACCTATTTTTCTTAACTAGATAATCGGGCAGAATTACGTCAAAAGTAGTCGAATATTCATACAAAAATACGAATTTTATTTTTTCAATAACTAAAAAACTACGAGTTTCCGCAAGTTTAAATTTTGGTTAATGACTCCTTACATATAGCTCATTCGCCATAAAAATTGCAGCCGCCAACTCAACCGACCATAATGTACATTTTATCCAAATAATCTTTAATTTTATTTCATTTTCATTCAATAATCAGACGGTTGCAAAATGCTAGTTAGTATAGTGACAACATTTTTGTCACTGAAAAAAGCATGTCCATCCCGACTACCCACTAAAAATTGGTATTTTAGTACATTTTAGTGGGTAGTCGGAAGTGGGTCCGTAAAATATTTAGGGACAAACATTTCTGGACATCAAAGATGAAAAATAAATAACTTATTTTTCAGGTATATTTTTATTAAAATTAGGTTGTTGAATTTTTTATTCTCATTACTTACTTATCCTAAATTATAAATGTGAAAGTTTGTTTGTTTGTTCGTGTGTTTGTTTGTTACTTTCTTCACGTCTCATCTACTGACCAACCACCATGAAACTCTTTTCACACAATCATCGCGAAAGTTATTCCCGACGGTTAGACAGTAACGCGGACTGAGCCGCGGGCGATTACTAGCATGTCGAGTATGTATAATTTGTATTTTATAACTTAAATACCATTTAATTTTATAGAAGTATTGAAATGGTAGGTAATATTAAAATTCATTAGGATCAAACTACCAATATTACTCGCGCGCGCTACGTACGCTCGACCTAGCGTTAACCCACACATGCGTGTTGTTATGCGTCTGTGTGAGTCGATATCGTCTCTCGCGGCGATTTCGACTTGATGAAATTTGATTGCGCGCTCTTAAATATCTTATTATCCCTCTCGTATTTCCTGTCAATGAATGAAAAGGAATGATATTTTAAGAAGCCGTTAATACTAACAAGAGTTGGTGTAATTAGTCCTACTAAATGCAGTATTTTCCTTTTTTAAACAAAGAAAGGTGATTATAGAAATATATCTTCTTTCTCCTCTCTTTACTAATGTTATAAAAAGGAAATATTAATATTTTTTGCTTGCATTGACCTGCCTTTGAAGCTAAAACCGATTTTGAAGGTAGAATTCACTATACGGAAGGACATAAGCTAATTGTAATCGCAGCTGCATTGAAGACGTCCCTCTCCTTGAGGGTTGAGGGTCTGGAGTCTCGCCACAAGGTTCCGTTCCTTTGTGGTTAGAGTACCGACATATCCTTCTATCGACCTTCGAGGCGGAGGAGTTCTGGCCGACGGGTGTGGTCTACCGGAGGTTCCGGGGGAGACTCCGGAATGAATCGCGCTACACGTCGCCGACAACACGTGTAGTGTAGTTTTTAAGTATATTAAATTTATGTAGGTTAGTCTTTAAGGTATTTATAATCTGGACCTATGCAGCCTGAAATAATTGGTAGGTATTTAAACTTAATTTAGAAACTTTATATCCTTCAACCAAATAATAAAGCCTCGCAATTTAATTACTAATCACACATATGAGGAGTATAAAACCAAAATCCGCTATAATGTTTCTTGACAAAATTTGAGTTAGTGGCACCGTTGGAAACCTCGTAAATATTGCTTTTAAAATGCTTGGCTAGTTTCGTACCAAAACCCGCTAGAACACACAGAATATTTTTGTACCTCATACAGAAGACTCTATTTTTTAAAAATAGAACCAGTATGAAAATCCGATTAAGCTTAAACATTTTTCGTATTCTGTGATATTTTTGAAAAGTACGTTTTAGTGGGTTTCGATACTATACCCCTCATATAACTAAACTACGCCTTACTATAAGAAGAGCTATCGTAATTCTCGGTTTCCTATGTAGATATTGCAGTTTTAGTTTGCAAAACTGACTTAAATCTTTTTATTTCTTCTGAGTTTATCAGTGTTCAACCCCTATTTTACCGAAGGTTGAACATCTAGGCGTGATTCATGAAATAGCCCCACGTAGCATCGTGTTTTCGGCGGAAGTTCATTTGACAAAATTCGATTTGAATTCATATCTGTGTGGCCGATATTTATAGTATAAATTAACTATTAATTAACAAAAGTATATCATAAAAATCCTTTTAAGTAAATCATTAATCAAACGGGACCATCTCATGTGATCAGTGGCTTACATTAATTAATTAAACATGAAATATTAGTTATGCGAATAATACGCGTTATTACGACCTCTGTAGCGCAGTGGTTAAGTGGTGTACCGACACCACTTAACCACTGCGCTACAGAGCACCGGCTCAAGCCGGAGGTGGGGGGTTCGAATCCCGCTGAAGGAACAAGAAGTTTTATGGGTTCCTGGGTCATGGATGTGTAATAAATTTGTGTAATAATATAAATAAAATCTTAAATAAGTATGCGTATGGTATAAAAATGATTCAATATATTTTTCCGTTGTACGGTACCTGTAACACAATTTCTTCGGCTACTTAGTACGGGAACAGATTTACGTGGTGCGATTTGCGAAGCGTCCATATATATCTTCTTCTTCTTCTTATATATAAAAAATAATTGCTGTTCGTTAGTCTCGCTAAAACTCGAGAACGGCCGAACCGATTCGGCTATCTTTAGTCTTAAAATATTTGTGGAAGTTCAGGGAAGGTTTAAATGGTGAGAAAATATGCTGTTTGTATGCTCAACTAAGTAAGTGGGCACGGGTCAGCTAGTTGTTACTATAAAAACCTTTTAAGTAAATCATCTATCAAACTAGTCTATCTTATGCGATCTTTATCGGCCTACATTAATTAATATAACATAAAATATAAGATATGTGAATGTTAATACACATGTTTTTGACCTTTTAAACTACTAGCGAATTACCAATGATAATTTATGTGAAAGATGTGTTTAGAGTGGGCGAATAATTGGAGCAAGGATCTATCGTCTAGAAGGCAGCAGGATCGTAAATGTCTTGTCGAATTTAAATTGATGTATTTTGGGGATTAAATAACACATTATGGTCAAATTATAAATGTCAAGGTTGTTTTGGGTCTTCTTCGAAATTGAATTAAAAATATACACAGATTCCTTTCGACTTCCTGGTCACGTAAGACGAAAGTGAAATTTAATCTTTAGTTTTGGGTTACTTTTGTTCTCGACATAATGCTGAATTCTGAGACTGAGTCAACAAAGAGAGGGTGTTCTTGTGGGTTGCGCACGTACTTAGGCACTATAAGAATGACTCCGGATTTTAATGACAACGTCCATCGAT
This sequence comes from Celastrina argiolus, assembly GCA_905187575.2. Taxonomy (NCBI): domain Eukaryota; kingdom Metazoa; phylum Arthropoda; class Insecta; order Lepidoptera; family Lycaenidae; genus Celastrina; species Celastrina argiolus. The sequence goes on along the minus strand of LR994591.1, from coordinate 17,216,369 downwards.
CCTTATCTTCAAATTAAGGAATGATTTCCTCATTTTACGTTTAATGATAAAAAAACAACCAATAACATTTTATTATCATTGAATAGGAAACCAATGGACACAGATAAAAAGCTGAACACATGGAAGAACGTAGGCTACTCTCCCGTGGGATTTTGTTTGTTTTGCGCGAAGGAAATGAAATATGTATATACAAATAAGTAAAAAAAAAAGAAGATAGAGCGATCTCCAGCCACAAGTCCTTCGTGCCTGATGACACATCTTTAGTTTTATTATCATTGCGAAAGTTGAAACTCTTTTACACGGAAGTATTTTGAAATGGCTGACACCGCCAGTAGGTTTTATTGTAGGCTCCCCGGCAGCGTCGGGGCTCAGTAGGTTCTTTATTATAATTGCTTTTTGTACGTGTCCAGATCACGGCGGCTTAACGTTGTTTTTTAACGATATGCTTATTGATTATAAGGCGATACTATATATGGAGAGTTTATGTTTCCGATCTACCGGCGTAAATACTATATCCCACGGGAACACTACATATTCGGGATAAAATGTAGCCTATTTTCCAGCCTCCAGAGCCTAAACTACTACCATGCTCAATCTTATCAAAATAATCATCACAAGCATCACCGTCGAATTGTTTATATGAGCATCCAGCTGGCCTTAACATCCATATTAGGATACTGATGATATTCGTTGCCTTTTCGTGGCTCAAACATTGTCATAATGTATGTTTCCTGTGGGTTTAATAGATCTTGGTTCGTCGTTTCTTCCTCGATATACGATCTATCTGACTATTCCTGAGATCAGTGACATCAAATAAAGTCCTTAACTTTATGGTAATAGTTTACAGGCTGTTATATTAATGAGTGATAATATGTATCTGTGTATCGGTCCCGTATGTGGAGTTTACTGTGAAAGAGTTACTTTTTTAAATTATTGTATGGTCAAATTTATGATGTTGGGGCATTTCTCATAGAAACATGATGTCAAAAGTAAGTCCTTCAGCGCTGGTACTCTCACCACTCTACGAGTACATATGTAACTCTACATAGGCACATATACACCCTCAAGTATTATCTTATTTTACACCTTATAGATAAAGGGCGGAGTGCAGAGAGGAATGGAGAAAGCTCCACCGACAAGAGCGAAGCACTTAAGTTAGAAGAAGAAGATAAACGTCTGGATTGGTCACTAGGTATTGTAAACAAAGTGTTGTAACAATTAAAGACAAATAACGTTCTGTAGATCCTGTACATGGCGATCGTGCCAACTGTGGCATAACTTAGCCATAAAATACCATAGCCCATAGCGCGGAATTAGTCATTAGAATGGTTTTTTTAATTGATTTTAATAAAATAAATGCCTCCCACACCGATTTCGGTGACGATGGCCAGTTTTATTGAAACCAGGCCAGCTGCGCAGGAGTTATTTTATAGTGCCCAAGTATGTGCGTAATACACAAAGACACTCTCTTTTCCTTCACTCTCGTAGCCCAGTGGGACGGATAACCGACACGACTGGCGCGAGATCAGGCGCAAGACCGACTTTTTACATGCCCATCCGACGCATGGATCATCTTTCTTGTCAGACAATCAGGTGATCAGCCTGTATTGTTCTAACCAAACTTGAAAACTCCGGGTCGAGAGCGAAGCTCTGAACCACCAAACCTCGGAGGCGGTTATTTATATATAGCCCCTAGGTAAATAAAAAAATGTGTGTGTTTAAGTTAAAAACACTTAAACATCCATTAAAAAAAGTACTTCAAAAAAGCCAAATCCTTGACAAATATGCTTCAAGTTTTCGCCAATTAATTCTTGATAACTTATCAAGTATCCACAAATTAATAAATTAAAATAACAAAGCATAACTAACCACTTTCGATAGATCTGGGTCAAGGTGTCCACAGTTAGATAATCCAGTTACGATTGTTTCCGATGGATCGAATTAACGACAACTCAGTTTGAGCAAATGAATATAGGGAGAAGGTCAATGTTATGTTTGTGGGAACGAAGTGGAAGCCCAAAAAAGAGATATCCGCCCAGGGCGATGCTCGTTCAGGCCTGTTGTAGAGTTTTTTGAAAATCACTTTTTAAAGAAAAGATTTTATTATTAACTGAAAAGGTTCACAATGATTATAATTATTTTACGACCTCCGTAGCGCAGTGGTTCAGCGCGTTGGTGCTCGACCGACTCGGTTGCGGGTTCGAATCCCGCCGAGGGAACAAAAAGTTTTAATGTTCCTGGGTCATGGATGTGTATTAAATTTGTGTATTAAAATAATAAAAATCTTAAATATGTGTATAGTATAAAAGTATTAAATATATATTTCCGTTGTCTGGTACCTGTAACACAAGTTCTTCGGATACTTAGCACAGGGCCAGATTGACGTGGTGTGAAGCGTCTATAGATATTACATATATATATTATTATTATATATTAATTAAGCCAGGCAAATGTCGCGCGCGGATAAACTCACGGAATAGCCTGGATACTGGCTGGATTGGAACTGAACTGAGGGACCGATTGTGGGGATTATATATCATAATACGTATGGAAAAGTGGGTGCTAGGCATTATTGTATACTAGACCAGTATATAACAGACCAGTACGTTCGAGTGTATAGATTAGAAGCCCACGAGCCCCAGCATAGTAAGATTCACTCCTTGTGGTCATTTTAGACCAATGATTTTTTTTGAGTTATATTAAGTAATTTATATGAAGTGCCTAAACAAAAAATGCTCTACGCGTCATTCTCTTCACACTGTATTCTGCTTAATATGATTTATTATTTTATGAACCATAAAACATCCTGTATAACATTTACATCTGTAAATCTATATACACATGACTAGAGAGAAATTCCAAAATGTTTAAGTTTGCCCTTAATTTTTACCCTAAACGTTAACATTGTATTCCAAATTTGAAGCTGTCTCCTAGAAGTGTTTAAAACTTTTGATGATCGGTCAGTGAGTGAGTGAGTGAGTGAGTGATTGACAAAATTAAGAAACTTTGAGAAGTTATAATTCTTAAAATTCTAATTGAATGAAATTTTAAAATACGAGTACACCGTGTTTATACAATGCTTTCTTAGTAACTAAAAATGCAGGCTTCTAGTTTTATCCAACAAAGTTATGGCCTACTGTTATAGTTATACTGCTTCGAGAAAAGGATGGAAGGCCGTGCTCAACTTGGCCAGGGCACTGCGATGCCCCCACGTATATAAAGATTATAATATAACTAGCGACCCGCCCCGGCTTCGCACGGGTGCAAAAATATATAAAAATATTAATATGTAAGGAACCATATTGATCTATATTAATTGCACACTGTATTTAAGGTACTTAATTCGATAAGGATTAATGCCGTATTGCTTAAAATAGCTTCGTAAATAAGCCATTTTTTCACGTAAAAAGTAAACAATAAAAATGGTTAATGTGGGTTATCCCTAAAAGATAAACATATACCATCGCGGACTTTTCTTTTTACGGTGTATAATACTGTAGTACATTAATTTGATCTAACTCGTAGGGTTTAGGCAGCGTTTTTGCTAAAATAGGTTAATTTACGACATCACGTTAGAAACCTCTAAAATTAGCAATGTTGCCTTAGTATTTTATGCATGTATTATACATATAAACCTTCCTCTTGAATCACTCTATCTATTGGAAAAAACCGCATCAAAATCCGTTGCGTAGTTTTAAAGATTTAAGCGCACATAGGGATATAGGGACAGAAAAGGCGACTTTGTTTTATACTATGTAGTGAGAGTGATGATGAAACTTATTAACATATAACATTAAAAGGAAAAAATAAAAAAAAGATTAAAAAACTATAACCCGACTTCGCAAAAAATGGGTATTAAAAGCCTGAAACAAGAAAATAATTCAATTTGAAATCCAGAAATGCATAGGTACAAAAATGGTCAAGGTAGAGCCGTGGTCGCACCCGCTATTGGCATCGAGCCTTGAAATTTTTTTTCTACCGTATTTCGGTTTGAACTAATGCTTAGATTTTATTAGCGGGTACGACCACGGCTCTACCTTGACCATTTCTGGATTTCAAATTGAATTATTTTCTTGTTTCAGGCTTTTAATACCCATTTTTTGCGAAGTCGGGTTATAGTTTTTTAATCTTTTTTTTATTTAATATTTTTCTGTTTCCACATCAAATATAATAATTATTATATTTTTATTTAATTGTCCATTACATAGAAAGTATCAACTCCTAGATACAACTTGTAGGTCCGCATTTTAAACCTTTATTTTGAATTTAACAATGAAATATAAAAATAAATAAAAAATATAAATACATATTCGTAATGTGCTTGCCAAGACCTATCTTTTGATACCAAACACGAGACAAATATCTTAATTTAAATTTTTTTGGAGATAGTTTTTGAGGTATAATTTTCAAAGTCCAAAATTATATAGCCTATGTTACCCGCGGCATTAATACAAATCGATTGACACCTCATTTATCAAAATCGGACCAGTAGTTTAGCCGCTACGAGGGAACATACATATATACATACATACATACATACATACATAGACTGCCAAATTCATTACCCTTCCTTTTGGCTTCGCCGAAGTCGGGTAATAAACGATCCGGTGAAACTAGTTTATAATCTTCTTTCGTACAATTATTATATTATGTAAAATGGATTTTTGTCTTTTTATCTCTAATTTTATAATTTTGCTTTTGAATATATTACAAAATTATTGTGTCTCTACAGTCTACACCTGTACAATTGTTATTAACAATAATAACTGGTGTAAAAAGAGCAGTCACTACAACTTTGGGATATGATTATACTACCTTTTCTCATTCTAGAAATGTCTTTATTAAATTTTTATTTACACAAATTATTTATATTACAAAAATAAAAAAATCATTCTTGCGATAAAAAAAGGAATGTTAAAAAGTAAAAAATAAATTGTTTTTGACAAAAAAAAAATACATTTCCAAAATTAGGATAGGTAGTATAATCGTATCTCAAAGTTATAGTGACTGTCCTTTTTACATAGTATGTGAGTTCGTGTGTGCTTAACTCAAAAACGACTCAATCGATTTGGTAACGAAACTCCCATTTTAATGGCTGGACTCTTAAAAAAAATCTATACTAATATTGTAAAGCGGAAGAGTCTGTTTGTTTAAGCGCGCTAATCTCAGGAACTACTGGTCCGATTAGAAAAAATATTTTTTGTTGGATAGTCCATTTATAGAGGAAGGCTTTAGGCTTAGGCTATAGGCATTACGCTGCAACAAATAGGAGCGAAGCGTCAGTGAGAAATGTTAAAAAATCGGGAAAATTTATTCACATTTGAGGACTTTCGTTGCGTGCGCTGCATAAACGGTTTAAGTTACTCAAAATGTAATAATATGTAATAAAGAATTATTCCTTTTTAATAATCATAATTACAAGAACCAACGTGAGCAATCGAAAGATAATCGCGATAGTGTTGCCGACAACCACGCAAACGAAGTCGCAGGCACAGCTTATCACTGTTAGTACAGGATAAATGTCTAACGATTATTAGAACCCCTAGCCTAGAACTGGCATTAGTTAGTTAAATGACTCGGGAAACAGTGAGATATACTCGTTTAACGATATAAATTTGCGTAGCTAAGTAGCTAAAGCGGAAATAAAAATAAAAAAATATTATGTAGATGACCTAGTATCATCAAAACCAGCTCAAGCACTACACAAGGTGACATAAATTAGGATATGTTAGGCAATGCGTCAGGGTTGCCAACCGCGGGATTATTTATATATTTCAGAAAATCATCAGCTTACACAGAGTGTAAGAAGAAAACTTGAAAATGCTTTATAATAATTAAGTAATTCATAATCTCCCAACAATTCGGCACCGATTTCAGTGTCGGTGGCCGAATTCATTGTAACAAGGCCAGCTACGCGGGAGTTATTTTATAGTGCCCAAGTGTATGCGCAATACGCGAAAATAATCTTTCCTCCATTACTCTTGTAGCCCAGTATAACCGTCACGACTGGTGGGAGATCAGGCGCAGGACCGACTTTTTACATGCCCATCCGACGCATGGAAGATTTATTCCATCCGTCTTATCAGACAATAAGATGATCAGCCTGTATTCAAATGAAAATTATTTATTTTAGATTTAAAATCCATATTATAGAGTTAGCAACAAATTTTAAGTCTAGATAGTGTTAGTAAAACAAATTTGTCCAATTCAAACTTGGAAACAACAATTTTAATTGTATCAACACGAGATTTGAACCTACGACCTCAAGCTCTAAACCACTACACCACGGAGGCTGTATCTAAACAGAAACAATGACATGCTCAAATGTAAACAAAGAAACAACGTGCTCACTTGCACTTGCAAACTTGTAATTAGCTCTTATTTGGAATCTAAGTAATTTCTATTTTGTCTAGGTAGCTGTAAGTTTTCTTTTCAATAAAAATAAAATAAAATAAAGAAATAGAACGAATTACAAAACATTAATTGAGGCGAATTTTATATTTTTATATACGTTTGGATTCAATTGGACCTTACTTTGCAAGATTAGATTTGATCGTGCCGCGTACTCCCAAACATGTAATATGTGTTTGTTTATTTTGATTCTCAGTCGATTGATATAATCGGGTGTATAAAAAGTTACGATGTAACTATTTTCTTTATCTTGGTTAGTTTCAAAGTAATCCATTAAATAAAATACTAAAATCGCACTGAATCGATTCACGATTGTGTTGGGTTGGGAGTAAGACGATCAGAGATGCTAGCTAACAAATCTGCGTGCTGAGTGCAAGTTTTTGCTACTGCCGTGAGGTGTACAATAGAATTTATATGTCATCGAATTTCCATTTTTTGCCACTAGAGGCGTTGTGCCATACAAATTGTACTTAGTGACTTCTTCACGGCAAGCAAGAACAAGAACTCGAACTCAGCACACTGTGTGAATTGGCAACCCTAGTTAATATGTAAGTCAAGGTGTCAGCTCAATTAATGACAAAAGCCTTTGTTGATACACTGACGACATTTATAGATCGTCCGCCCACTTCATTAAGCTTAATAAATTTTATTATTTTAACTTTAGGGGCATTTCACGTCAAGCGGGCCAGAAAAAGTAAATCAGATCTTGGATATTGTTCATAACTGGATCAATTGCAGTTCCATAGGACTTGAATAAATGTACGTCCTTATTTTTCTTTTTTTTATGCCTAGTTACGAATTTATGCGCACTCAAAAAATCAACAAAATTTTAAAAACTGATTTTTCGAAACTGTTGATGAAGGTAATCTCAGATGGAATAAAAAACAAATAAATAACTAGTGTTTGTTTGAGTATTTTAATTGATTTAAAAATACTCAAACAAACACTAAATGGAAATTAATATAATTAAATACATAAATAAATATAATTCGGTATAAGCGTGAAAGTAACATTACTTTTGCCAATGTCAGCAATAATAACGACGTTTAACTGAGCTACGGTTTGTCATCTGTCTGTCCCGTTCTAGTATTTAATGAGAAAGAGAGAGATCCGGGTTTTTTCTTAATACCCTACAAATGTAGACAAATGATGTAGAACGAATACGCACAAACGCCTCCATGGTCTAGTGGTTCGATCGGTCGTGCGTTCGATTACTGCGTTGGAACAACAAATGTCGTTTTCAAGTTTCGGTTAGGACACCTGGTTGTCTGACAAGAAAGATGATCCGTGCGTCGGATGGGCATGTAAAAAGTCGACCCTGCACCTGATCCGCCAGTCGTGTCAGTTCAAGCTAAGCCTAGCTAGTATAGCAAATAGTAAGTGAAAAACTTACGTTTTTATTAGATAGAAATGGATTCGATCGTCAAAATTTTTCTCAAGATATTTGGTAGAACATAGTCGACTTGGCTGCGTTTGCACTGACGCGGAGCGGGGCGGAGAGGAGCTAAGCGGTGCCCAAATTGACCAATCACTATGCTCATTGCTCGTGCTGTTTCCGTGGACACGAAGAGGAGATTTAGAGCATAGTGATTGGTCATTTCGGGCACCGCCAGCTCCTCTCCGCCCGCTCCGCGTCAGTGGAAACGCAGCCTTAATTGTGGTGAGTTATGGAATCCAACTAAAATACAAAACTAAGTCATTGCCAAAAAATGTACAGAAGCGAGGTCGGCCCATAAGGAAATCCTTCATTAATCCCAAAATATTCATAGATCAATATAGATCAATTAATATGTAGCACATCTTTTGATCGACAATAAATTATCCATAAACATCCTTGACATATACAACATAGTATAGCATATAATAACTATCCAATAATTAATATGCGATGGTTTTTTTGAATATATTTTTAAATTAATTATGTAAATCATCTATCAAATGTCAACTTAAAAATATTGCTAATTATAGTTAAAAGAATGATTAAGGAAACCATCTTTATTTTTAGGTAAAACCGCGCAAAAACCTTTGCACACAAAATCCATAAGTCACATTAAAATTGATAAATGGAAAAAATATTTTTTTAATTTGCCTTCAAATATATAATTATTTCATATTAGTTAATCTGACATTATTATGATTGTTTTAATATTTGGAACATTCGCACGTTATCATAATAATATTATGAATTTTAAGCATTTTATAAACGTTTTGACACATAAATAAAATAATTGTTTTGTATAACTTTGGAAGAGATTACTGATAAATAATGAATCTCATGGATTTCAATTTTCTGTGTTTAAAAAAACAGTCCAGGAGCTTTTTTTCATATTTTACTATCTAATAAACTAACATAATATATAATTAAAATATCTGTTACACAGTCTCACTTTTTTTGTTTTGTGTTAAAATACTAATATTCTATGATTCCATTTTGGTTTGGTATCAGTAACGCCATCTGTCGAAAAATATACAAATCGCAGGAGCTTTTGGAACGCACCGCTTTTGAACTTCGAACTCCGAAACCAAGCAAGTAAATTATTATTTTATTAATATAAAATACACAATTTATTATACCTATTATGCAATATGTGACGGAATTGACACGGTTTGAAATGTAACGTTTGGGACGCCAAATCTCGTCACTTCTGGATCAAGGATATGGTAATATCCTCGCCGGTAAAAGACGATACAATAGGACAACTTTACCAAGGAAGCAATGCGTTAGTACTCACCAAGTCTGGAAGCGAACCTTGGAGCTGTTGAATAATGGCTTCTCTTGATGGTCGTTGCCGAATGTGTTTTAGTTTCTTGCTATTCTTTAGATACACTAGCCGGCCGGCTGTCACTGAGGATTAATACAGGATTCCACACGCGGTGGACGTTAGATTACATCCAAAATCGGTAATTTGAAGCTAACTCGATTAGTCTGGTTCCGCGTATAAAGGGCGAAACGCTAATGGCGCGTGTTCATTTGTTTTTCACAGCAACTCGCGCGTGGCACTAGGCTTGTACCGTGCAATGCGATTGGTTGAATTGTCAACATTGTATGTCTAGCGGCCCAATGAGAATTGGCGCGCGATATTTAAAATATTATTTATGAAACAAAACGATATAAACTAAACATTCCGCCCACCAAAATACCAACGGAATTTTCCGAAAAGTATGAAAGAAACAATAAGTTAAGAATTACTTACGATACTAACTAAAATTACTATTTAAACGTTAATAGATAACAAAGATCATTCTAATGGAAGGGGACATAGTTTGACTAAAGGTCGTATAAGTGAATGATCCTTACGGGTTCGTATAGTTGCTACCCGAACTACTCCGTCAGGCCCAGGATGTAATGAAACCACTCGTCCTAGCGGCCAATGTAAAGGAGGTCGGTTGGTGTCCTTAATAAGAACCATAGAATTAACAGGTAACGGTTTTGAATCCTTAGTCCATTTTGCCCGCTGAGTAAGTGCATTTAAGTACTCATGTTTCCAACGCTTCCAAAACTGCTGTTGAAATAATTGAATAAGTTGCCAACGGTTTAATCGGCCAATTTTAACATTTGTGTAGTCGGTATCTGGAACCGCGGTCCTAATGTTAAAAAATGACCAGGGGTTAATACGTTCAAATCGTTAGGGTCTGAGCTTAACGGACACAAGGGTCTTGAATTTAAAATCGATTCGATTTGAGTGAAAAGTGTTGAAAGTTCTTCAAAAGTTAGCGTCTGATCGCCAATAATACGGTACAAATGAGACTTGGCGGCTTTAATTTGAATTTCCCATGCTCCTCCGAAATGGGGAGTGGACGGGGGGTTACGTTTAAATGAGATGCGCTCTGCGTGCGAAGCCTCTTCAATACAGCATGCTAGTTGTGCGCTAGCACCTACGAAATTTGTTCCACAATCCGAATGGATAATGTTACAACGGCCGCGACGCGAAATAAATCGACGCAAAGCCGCGATGAAGCCGTCAGTCGATAAAGTAGATACTACCTCGAGATGTACAGCCCTTGTACTTAAACACACAAATAGACATAAATAGGCTTTATCTAGTTTGGCACCTCTATGGGAACCCAACTTGATACGAAAAGGTCCACCGAAATCCACGCCTACCTCCGAAAAGGGTTTTGCCTGATTTACACGAAAGGCAGGTAAGTCGCTCATAAACGGTTGCAGAGGTTGCGGATTAAGACGGTAACATCGTATGCATTTGGACAGTTGATGACGTATAGCACGCTTAGCCGTGAGGATCCAAAATTGTTGTAAAATCAGATAATGAGTTGTGTTTAGACCAGGATGAAAATTATTTCGATGAATCGATTCAATTACAGCGGCTGTAAGAACACACTTTCTTGGCAATAAGGCAGGATGTTTATGCTCGAATTCCAAGCCCGAGCGAGCGAGACGTCCGCCCACCCTGAGGATATCCTGATCGTCAAGGAACGGGTTTAGCTTTTGAAAACTACGGGGGAGCAATTTCTTTTGTTTTAATTTTAATATCACGTCAGAAAAGTAACGTTTTTGAAAATGTTTAACGATAGTAAAAAGGGAAATATGCCGTTCTGTTTCGGTTACGAAAGTATTATCATAGCGCGAGACAGTGCGCCGCACGCTGTTAGCAAATCTATAAATGTATGCTATAATACGACAGATTTTGTCCAAAGATGAATATTTATCAAAAAGATAATCGATAATTGACGTTTGTTGAGCGGTATCGATTCGATCGGTGACGAGAGTTACACGACGTTGCTCAGCGAGTACCTCGTCATTATTAGTATGAATTTTCGATATATCTACTGGCCACTGAGATTGTGATTGGGACAACCACTTTGGTCCCGCCCACCATAATGTGTTGTTCAGTAGATCACTAGGCATTTGGCCACGTGAACAAACGTCTCCAGGGTTTGTAGCAGACGGTACGTGCCTCCAGCACTCGGGAGGTACGATATCCTGGATATGGCTAACGCGGTTCGCCACGAAGGTCACCCAACGAGAGGAAGGCGATCTCAGCCATGCCAAGGCAATAGTGGAGTCACACCACAGATAAGTGTCATGGATACTAATCCTTAGGGTGTCTTTAACGAATTTTAAAAGATCAGCTAGTAGAACTGCTCCACATAGCTCCAGACGAGGGAGACTTTGTCTTTTGAGGGGAGCAGCGCGTGCCTTAGCACAGACAAAGAAAATGCGAACTGAACCATCGGACAGAGTGACACGTAGATAAATGACTGCGCCGTACGCTAGCTCCGAACTATCACAGAAACCATGCAACTGATACGATAAAGCATTTTTGATTACAAATTTGCGTGGAATGTTGAGGTTTCTGACTAACGGAAGTTGATGAGAAAAATTGCTCCATTGGGATACAATTTCCGGTGGAGGAGTTTCATCCCACGATAAACCGAGAATCCACAGTTTTTGGATTAAAACTTTGGCTTTGATTGTCAACGGGGACAGAAAACCCAGAGGATCAAAGATTCTAGCGACCTCGCTCAAGATTGTTCGTTTGGTACATGGATTATTTGACGGTTGAACGTTAAAAACGAACGAATCTGAAGTCGGTTCCCATTTAAGACCTAGAACCTTGACGGTCGTGTCTTCGGCTTCGGTGAATGTGATAGCTTCCGAAAGACACACTTCTGAAGGTAAATCATTCAGAAGTTCAGGATGGTTGCTAACCCATTTTCGCAGCTCAAAAGAGCCAAGAGCGAAAAGGGCGATAACCTGCGATTTAATGTCACGTGCTTCATCCAGCGAAGTACTTCCGGTTACTATGTCATCAACATAGAGATCAGAAGTTAAAACGGTTTTAGCCTTCGGGTACTTATGACCTTCATCATAGGCTAATTGCTGGATAACGCGACATGCTAGAAATGGAGCTGAAGAAACTCCATACGTTACAGTATTAAGAACATATTCTTGAAGTGGCTCATCTGGGTGAGCGCGCCAAAGAATGCGCTGATAATGATGATAATGGGGATCCATTTTTATCTGACGATACATCTGACGCACATCAGCCATGAAGACTACCTCATGTTCGCGATAGCGAAGAAGAATTTCAACAATGTTGGATTGCAACTTTGGACCAGTCAGTAGCATTTCGTTAAGAGAATTGCGGTTGGCATCCTTGGCGGATGCGTCAAAAACGACACGAAGTTTTGTAGTTGCGCTGTCCGGTCGTAGAATGCAATGGTGCGGTATGTAATACCTACCCTGACCCATTTGTTTAGCAGGCACTAAAGACATATGCCCACTGACGATATAATCGGTCATGAATTCGATATATTGTTGTTTTAAATTCGGATCACGAGACAGACGTCTTTCAATAGCATGAAAGCGTCGAAGAGCTATGTCTCGAGAACCCTCGAATATTGGCTCTGTATTTTCCTTGAATGGAAGACAGACGACATATCTACCTGTCTCATCACGATAGTGATTATGGACGAAATTATTTTCACATAATTGTTCATCTGGAGAGAAACGATAGGATTTAGGGATGTTATCGATTTGCCAGAAACGTTGCACGATATTATTTAAATTGTTATCGCCTTGAGGAGACGACACACCTAACAAACACGAAGAAGCGAGTTTGGTCCTTCCAAGAAGAAGCCATCCGAAGACAGAATTAAAAGCTCTCGGTTGTGAAGTGCTGCCTTTCAAACGTTGTGTAAGCAGTGATTCAGCGAAAACATCGGCACCTAACAAGACGTCGATCGGACCAGGAATGTCAAAACCAGGATCAGCAAGCGGTAATGTCTTGACTTCCCATCCACCCGTGTTAAGTCTCGCTATTGGTTGGTCTCCGCATATTTTCGGAATAACGAACATATCGAGACGGAATTTAGTATTACAATTGACGCCGATATCGCACGTAATCACACCGTTAATTGAGGTGGAGTTACCCCCCAAGCCAAGGACGTTGACGTTAGTAGTTGAAGGCAGTATATTCAGCTGTTGGGCTGCGTGTGCCGTTATAAAGTTATTTTGGCTTCCGGTGTCGAAGAGCGCACGAAAACTATGAAAATCACCAGATGAATTACGGATCTGTATAATGGCAGTTGCCAGTAACACTGTCGAATGAGATGGAGATAAAGATTCCTTCGCAACTAAGGCCAATGAACCAGATTTGTCAGCAGAAGACTCGCAATTACCAACCGATTGCTCCCGGTGCAGAAGAGTGTGATGTTTACGTTTACACTTTTGACAAGAAAATATTGAATTGCAATGCCGCACCGAGTGAGACGCGTTTAAACAATTATAGCACCATTTCCTTTCGGTAGCCACAGCCATGCGATCATCGGTCGATTTAGAAAGAAAAGATTTACAAGCCGATATTTGATGCTCATCCCCACAAAAGGAGCACTTACGAATGAATTTTGAACTTGATGACACCTTAGTAGGTTTTCCGTTATGTGCATGACTATTCCCGTCAACGCCATTTACATTGACATGAGAGGTCACAAGTGCATGTGCAACATTGTGTCGCTTCGATTTGAATGGGGTTGCCCGGGTTGCCGCAACCTCCTTAAAGGTTGTTGCGGGTTTGCCAGTGATGGCGGTAAAATGTGTATCTCGAATCATCGCTTCGCATTTAGAATTTAAAAATTCCCTAATTTGTTTATACTGTGGTAACTCCACATTACTATGTTTTTCTTCAAATTCACGTCTTAATTTAGTGTCGAGTTTCGCCAAAATATTATAACAAAGTACAAAGTCCCAGTGTTCAGTAGGTAATTTTAACTGTTTTAATACAGTCAAGTTTTCGTCAATCGTATCTATCGAACTTCGAAAATCTTTAGCGTTTGTAAATTTAAAATTAATATCCAAAATTTCACGCCAACAGGTAAAAGCCAGTTCGCGTTTATCTTCATATCGGGACTTGAGAGCGTCGTATGCGTGTACGTAGTGCTCCGCCGCGACGGGGAACGTTCGAATAAACGATAAGGCATCACCGTGCAAAACAGAAACTAAATAATGAAATTTCTCAATTGTAGTGAGAACAGTGGACTCGTGAATTAACGCGTTATAAGTAGCAATGAATTCGGGCCACGCTTTGATAGCACCAGAAAACGTCGGTAGTGTAATCTTCGGTAGCCGTATGTTACCGCCGAGTGTAGGTACAACCGAATCGCGTCGCGAATCAATTGTTCGATAAGACGAACTCGGTTCAAGAATACGATGTAATGCAGACGCTTGAAAATAGGCGTCGTCGAACAACTCCTGAATCTCGTTATCCCTATCATCGACGTCATCTTTCAAAAGATCTAAGATAATAAAATGGGCCTCTTGGAAATCATTAGCAATATTTTTTATTTCTTGACAATATGAAAGAAACAATTCCACTTTTGTTTCATCGGTTTGAGCCAAATTTCCGACTTCCAGGGCCTTTGACATACGATTATATGCTATAGTACGTTTACGTCGCAAGCTAGGTAAATTATTAATAGTATAAGAGACATCGATACATTTTTTTACGGAAGGTTTAGACTTACGCCTCGTTGGAAAAGACATAATTACAACTCAACTAAACAATATTCGTATTTATTGTAAACACACGAACAGTAAACAACGTTTATTAATATTTAAAAACACCGAGTTAGGTAAATGAACAACAAAAGATATTTGTTCGATCGGCGCGATGTTTATAATATAACGTCAATCGATAAGGATTGGAATGGATGCACCACCGCGTAATACCTATTTATTTTAAAACTCGATGTAAATACCAATAAGTTTTACAAGTCAACGTTAATATGTTATATATATTATACCGCTTACTATTATAGATCGCTTGATAATGTTTACAGAATTCAATTATACTGTTCAATTGAAAATAAAGCTTTAACTTTTGTTTGTACTACGTACCTACCAACGATTGCCTTAGAATTACGACTATATGTACTTAGTTAATTTAAGTGTATTCTCAAAATAATTTTAAAACAATAACACGATATAAAAAGTTATAAACCAATCTAAATTAATACACTTTAAGGTTCAAATTAGTATACGATTAGCGCATCCAGTATTTAGTTGATTAATGCCTATAATTGACGACACGATATTACGATACGATATTATTCGTGTTATTATTAATGTAAATTATAGAAAGATAGGTAACACTGTAATACATGTATAAAATATTGTTAAACGATTACGTTCTACTAGAAACTTCGAGAATGTTCGATGTACTTATTTTTTTAAAAATGGAATACGGTAGGTATGCAAAATGGATTATGGAACCAAGACTTAGAATTTATTAGCAACAACTTGTTATTAGATATATACGATTAAAGTAGTTACAATTACGAAGTAAATCGGTATTTGGCAGGCTGAATGTATCTAAAGTCCCTGGTTTCGGCACCAAAAAGATGTGACGGAATTGACACGGTTTGAAATGTAACGTTTGGGACGCCAAATCTCGTCACTTCTGGATCAAGGATATGGTAATATCCTCGCCGGTAAAAGACGATACAATAGGACAACTACACCAAGGAACAATGCGTTAGTACTCACCAGGTCTGGAAGCGAACCTGTGGGCCGTTGGATAATGGCGTTCGCTGGATGTTCGTTGCCGAATGTGTTGTAGTTTTTTTGTTATTCTTTAGATACACTAGCCGGCCGGCTGTCACTGAGGATTAATACAGGATTCCACACGCGGTGGACGTTAGATTACATCCAAAATCGGTAATTTGAAGCTAACTCGATTAGTCTGGTTCCGCGTATAAAGGGCGAAACGCTAATGGCGCGTGTTCATTTGTTTTTCACAGCAACTCGCGCGTGGCACTAGGCTTGTACCGTGCAATGCGATTGGTTGAATTGTCAACATTGTATGTCTAGCGGCCCAATGAGAATTGGCGCGCGATATTTAAAATATTATTTATGAAACAAAACGATATAAACTAAACACAATACTTTTCAATTTTAAAACCGGCTGCTATCTTAAATACGAAAATAAAACTTTTTAATGTGCAACAACTTTGATTGTAATTTTCCATAGAGATTAATATATTGGATTTCCAAACAATACGAGTCGTTTTACGACAAGTTTGTCCTTGTTAAAATGATATTTACCTTAATTGTAGGTTTATCTGTCAATATTTAGGTGCATAAATACGTTTTAATGGTTTCAAACAATAAGTTTAAGAAAGTAGTCAAAGAACGTTTGTGTGCAAAGTCATACCTACTATAAAGTTTGTGATTATATTATTAATGATAGCACACCTTGGGAATAAAGTAGCCCCCTGCAAGGCCTTTTTTCTTTTAAATTATAATTTTTAAATTTGCATAAAATTAATTTTGTTGTAGTAGACTATTTTATAATTAAACATATTTTTTATATTTTTTTTTAAATAAAATTTTTCCATCTTTTTGGTAAAACATGGCTTCATGCGAGTTTCTTACGCCGGTTCTCCTCGCTGGACTAGTTCCCGAACCGGTAGTAGGTATCATAATATAGAAGCGACGCTCAGAAAACATTTTAGTAAAATTTATTCCGAATAAAATTTTTTTAGACTTTGTAGATCTACAAAGACTAAAAAATTTTTATTCGGAATAAATTAGGTACCATAGACGAATAGTCAGGACCTTTATTTTCTACTTCGGCTTTTGGTGAATATGTAAAATACGTTTATATTTTACCGATTTCCAAAAAGAGACTGTTATGAAAGGAACAATACGCGCCAGTTAACTAAAGTCTGTCTTAAATATATAATTATTACCTTAGTAGGAACGTGAGTGAAACTACTACAAGATGAAGCGGTGTCCTATTTGATACTATTTATTTTTCTTATTTAAGTTATGATTTGTTTGCTTTTAGAATTTTATTTAAAAAATAATAATATTCAATTTTGTTAAGGATTGGTGGTTTGATGGTATACCAACAGGTTTAGAAGGATCTGGAAGTTAACATATTACATCAATATCCAGTTTATTCTTATATACCAAATGGCATCGATTTATTACATAAATAACTTAAATATTTGTAAACTGACACTTTTATCTATAAAAATAAAAAAATATCCACTAACAACAAACTATCTAATATAAGGATATACTTAATATAACATAAATTAACGTGGGAATGCAGACGATGATAAATAAATTTAAATATTTAAGTTATAAAACTCTAAAACAAACAAAGGTCAGATTACAAGCTAAATTATAGAAATGTCCGAAGTTTTAATGTAAAATCATCACATTAAGTACAGGTTTTAGTATCATGTTGTTTTTATTACTTTTCTATTATATAAATTTATTTAAGTAAGCTTTTTAATTTTGTAAAATGTATTAATTAGGAGCCAACTCCACGCGTACCTACTCATGCACATAAAATCCATAAAAACGTAAAATATCTTTGATACAAGCCAAGAAACTAAAAAAAATAATCAACCGACACCAATTGTCAAATAATAAGGAGACTTCATGTTATGACATATAAGTTAATGATAAACAGTTAATTTCTGAAAAAGTAAAATAATGAGTATGCGATCTAGTTCCAGTGACCTGTCGCTAGATAGCCTAGAAGTGGATTGGAAGGATAAGAAAACCACAGAAGAAATACACGCGACAAACGGTGACACCATACTTGTTCCTTTTTATGACAAAGACGTGCTCATAAAAATAGAAAAGGCTCAGATGAAGTTGAACAGAAAAGGAAATAATGGTAAAGATATCGAACCAAAGTCATATCTTGTTAATAAAAATACTAATAAATATAGAAAATCGTCGTATCTCGAGGTATTTAGACGGAAATTCCCACCAGATTTTTGCCAGAACAATAAAAACGTAGAAGAAATACGTTCACTATCACCTGAATTTGGAGACACAGAAAGGGACAGCATCAGTGATAATGAAACCAGTGCAAACCATGATTTTTACGAAACCGAAGCGTATAACGATATCTACTACGAAAAAATTATAAATCAAGATATTGCGGACGCTTTTAATAAAAATGTTGAAGAAGTTCAGACAGAAGATAATAATCCCTACAATGAGTATATTATTAATAATCTAAAAAGTATTTCTGAATTGTCGCAACCAAGAAGACGATCTAGACGGGCTTCAGTAGAACCTATACATAACATACGCCTAGGTGGCCTAGGTCCCGATCTAGAAAACATAAAACCAAGACTGGAAAGAGCGAAAAGTCTTCAGAGATACTCTGAGAAGGTGAGAATGGAAAATCGTTTGAAAATTTATAAAAAATCTGTTAAAGATGAAACAAATAAATCTAATAGAGATTTACGTGTGAAACAGAAAAATAATTTAACCGATGTCCACAAAGAAAACGAGCCTACTTATTTAGTAAATAAATTGTTACCAGGAAAAGAAAAAAAATACCAAAATAAATCTAAATCTGCTAATGTACGAAATGGTAGATCGGGTGATCATAAAATAACAAATAAGGAATCTGATCCGATTCATAAAGAGGTAAAGAGTTTCTTGAAAAAAGACTTGACAGTCCGTGGCACCTCTGCACCAAAGAATACAAAAATCAATTGTAAAGAGTCGAAGAAAAAACACGATAGTAAAGCTGTCTCAGAAACGGGTGATGCTCTCGAAAGAATCCATAAGACTCCTAACTTTGATGCCTTAAAATCTTTAGAGGAAAAACACAGAATGTATCAAGAGAAAATAAAACAGTTTCAAACGTACTATCCACAAGATTGTTAGAATTGACTTAACTGTAATTTCTATTCCATAAATGGATAGTGCTCTGAAATATAAGAAGTTTACAACAAGAATACTTTAATACTTTCAATCAATACTTACAAAAATGATTCAATTGATTGTTAGTATACTCATTTTGTAAACTTTTTTGTTTTTAGAATACTATTTGTGGTTGAGCGCGTTGGTGCGAGAGTTCACAGTTTTGAAAATGTTACTTTTTTGGTAAATTAAAAGTTTAATATATTATATAATAATTATAGTATTAGCTTTTTATTATTACGTATCAGAAATGGTTTTAATATTGCATTGTAGGTATTAAAGACTAGAATATCATGAAAAGGAAAAAAAAAGATTTAAAAACTATAACCCGACTTCGCAAAAAATGGGTCTAAAAAGGCTAAAACAAGAAAATAATTCACTTTGAAATCCCGAAATGCATAGGTACAAAAATGGCCGAGGTAGAGCCGTGGTCGCACCCGCTATTGGCATCGAACGTTCCAACTTTTTTTTCTACCGTGTTTCGGTGTGAACTAATGCTTAAATTTTATCAGCGGGTACGACCACGGCTCTACCTTGACCATTTTTGTACCTATGCATTTCTGGATTTCAAATTGAATTATTTTCTTGTTTTAGCCTTTTTAGACCCATTTTTTGCGAAGTCGGGTTATAGTTTTTTAATCATTTTTTTTATTTAATATTTTTCTGTTTCCACATCAAATACAATAATTATTATATTTTTATTAAATTGTCTATTACATAGAAAGTAACAACTCGTAAATACTACTTGTACGACCGTATTTTAAACGTTTATTTTGAATTTAACAATTAAATATAATAATTAATAAACAATATAAACACATATTCGTAATGTGCTTGCCAAGAGCTATCTTTTGATACCAAACACGAGACAATTATCTTAATTTAATTTTTTTTGGAGTTAGTTTTTGAGGTATAATTTACATAAGTACAAAAATGTTCAAAAAATTATATAGCCTATGTTATTCGCGGCATTAATACGAATCGATTGACACCTCAGTCATCAAAATTGGACTAGTAGTTTAGCTGCTGCGAGGGAACATACATACATACATACATACATAGATAGACTGCCAAAATTATTACCCTTTCTTTTGGCTTCGCCGAAGTCGGGTAAAAAATCCAAACAAAACTTAAGTTGCTCTCGGAAAGTGTACACAAAAAGCGACCTCCGGTTCAACCCTAATCCGCCAAGTAGAACCGGCGTAAGAAACTACTCTTGTTCATAGCTTATGGTTCTATGGTAATAGTCATAAAAGAGAAAGTAATTAGGCGCTTCGGGCTAAATGTATGCTAATGTAATGTATAATACACATCTCCTAAACACAAACCGACAACTAG
Organism: Celastrina argiolus; assembly: GCA_905187575.2. Lineage (NCBI taxonomy): Eukaryota > Metazoa > Arthropoda > Insecta > Lepidoptera > Lycaenidae > Celastrina > Celastrina argiolus. The sequence goes on along the minus strand of LR994591.1, from coordinate 17,195,920 downwards.
TGACATTAGATGCGTCACGTCGTTTGCCTAAGGCTGCCTTCACATTGTCCAGCGTAGGCGTTCGATAAACGTACGCGCAGCGCAGACGCAACGTTCTCTACTGGAACATATCAGAGCGCTGCGCTGCCGCCGCGTGTACGCGACGATTAATGATAATACCGAAACGACAAGGAAATTTTACGTAACGTCTGCGCCGCGCTAGCGCAGCGTTTAATTAACTGCATAGGAAACGTTACGACAACGCCACGTCTGCGCTGCGCATACGTTCATCGAACGCCTACGCTGGACAAACGCAAGTGTGAAGGCATCCTAAGGGCCCGCTGCCACGGCGACATTATGCAGCGATGATGGGCCCAGGGCCCTTCAAGATATTCGAAGTTCGAAAACAAAATGTATTTTACATAAGCTTCGTTAATTGACATGCGAATTCGCTTGTCGTTTACCGCACCGCATGTCAAATCTAATACATTTTTTTTGAAGTTCGGAAGTGATAATAGCTATGGCATCTTAAATAAGGGCCCTGTCTCTCGTTCGCATCGATACAGTCGCGATGCGGTCAGTAGCTGTGTGCCCTCGCCAACGTTACCACGATTCAGTTTCTATGCAAAACGCGATACTATCGCGCTTCTGTCGCGATGCAAACGCGATTCAGTAGCCCTCTCTCCATTTCCCGTCCAACACAGTCGCGCGTTTAAATAGATACAGTCGCAAAGCTGGAGCGCGCTAGTAACGCGTTGACATCGTTCTGTAGCGCGTTAGTAGCGATTATGTCGAGCGTCTACAAAACGCGCGACAGTATCGCTACAAAAAAAAACATATTTGAGGACCCTTAGCTACTTCCATCTTTGAGATGAGACGCGGTGGTGCATTTTAATATTGCTATTGAAAATTGAACTTTATTACCTACATATTATGAAGATACACGTTTCATTGTAGAGTTCGATAACGAGTTGCGCCGGATTGCATACGAGCTCTTCCTCGCTTGCCATGCAATGTGCAATGATTTTCTTGTTTAATGATTAATATCTAGTCAATTTAAAAGGGCATTTTTTTATTTACTTGTAGTAAATACTACTTACGTAAATAGAAATAGTAGAGTTGTGTTAATTTATACTTCACACCAGATAACTTACCTGTAAAAGAGTAAAATAATTATTAATTAAATACGTAAAACGGTTATCATAACTAAAATAATCCCTATTGAACTACAGAAAACAATTTTTTTGTTGTTCCAACGCGGGAATTGAACCCACCACCACTGGCATCGAGAGCACAGTTTCACGCCTCCGTGGTGCAGGAGGCGTGTAATAACAACAGTCACTATAACTTTGGGATATGATTATACCTTTTCTCGTTCAAGATTTTTTTTTCAATATTTTTTTTAACAAAAAATTTTTTTTTTGCTTTTTTGTTATTATTGCGACAACAAAAAAAATCTCAAAAATGAGGAAAGGCTGTATAATCGTATCTCAAAGTGATAGTGACTGTTTTTATACACGCTGTATAAATGCAAATACACCTGTAAAAAAAACATAGTTATGTTATTTTGTTGATGATTGGTTGGGAGTTTCCATTAAGAGATAAGAGCAATCTACACATCACTGCATCACGGGGGCATTTACAAACAAATGCACACATACAAACAAATCACAACTCCCAATAAGAGAAAGTGTAACCAGTTTTGAGTTCATTGATGTACAGTTACTTCTGTTTGAGAATTAACGTGTATATGTCGCAGTCATCTAATTGAATCAGCAGTTTAATTGAACGACTAGTGCGTTTATGAAATGACGATATTTAATTAAATGACTAAAGGACAACTCGTCAGGCTTGTAACGTTCGTTGTAATGTAACGTTCAGCGTCTTGACTGAACGTCTTGCATAGTCGTCGAATGTTTGGTAGGGGTAGGTTTGACCATAAGTTCGCAAGTTAAAAGGTCCTCAAAAATCCTAAGTAGGTACTATCTGTGCGAGCTGTTTGCCGCCATATTTGTTTTGGTGACTACTAGCGCCACTGCGAGAAAAAATGAACTAAATTGCAATAACCTGACTGATTTTGCGTCCGCTCTGTTTAAAGGGCTTTGTTACAGTCCGCTAACTAGTTGGACGTTGAGTGACGCTTGTTCAATCAACGTTCGGCCTAGTCAATCAATTAAATGTCGTCATTCAATAAACGCGCAAGACATTTAATCAAATAGCTGATTCAATCAGATGACTGCGACATAAGTAGGTGCGCGTAGATGCAGGTCTTCAGGTCTCGTGTGATTTACGTAATACCTACATTCTTCTTACCGGTTTGCTGATTTTTTCCCCTACATAGTGTAACGTAAAGGAGCATACACACTAAATAAATATACTGCTTTTTACCCGACGGCGAAGACAAAAGTGATGATTTTATCAGTCTATCTGTGTTTTTATACCGCAGTGAATAAACACCCAAACTGCTGATTTTAATGAAAGAGGTAAAGACCCTGTCAACATTTACTTTATAATTAGTGCAGTTGGTTCATTACTTTTGATTGCATGTTTAGATGAATTAAAGTTGCGTTAGTTTTTTTTAAATATTATGAGTCTTTCTTGTAAACAATAAAGAAAATTCGCATTGGATTTCCACGAACGCAAGAAAATTATATTTTATATTGATTTCAAAACGCCTTTTAGTTAACTCCAAAGTAATGTAAGCATCTATACTAATATTATAAAGCGGAAGAATTGGTTTGTTTGAACGCGCTAATCTCAAGAACTACTGGTCTGATTTGAAAAAAATATTTTTTGTAGGATAGTCCATTTATAGAGGAAGGCTTTAGGCTACATAACATTACGCTGCGACCAATAGGAGCGAATCGTCAGAGAGAAATGTTGCAAAAACGGGGAAAAATTATTCACATTTGGGGACTTTCGTTGCGTGCGCTGCATAAACGGTTTTAGTCACTCAAAAACCACGCGAACAAAGTCGCGGGCACAGCTAGTCTAATATAAGTAGGTAGGTATTACAATAACTTAACATTTCACATGACGTTCATGAAGGTCAGCCATGAGACGGAAGGTCAAAGTAAAAATATTTAACCTTAGAACTCATTAGTGTTGGCAGAAAAGATTTTCTTTTTATAATTATGCAGTCAAAAGAATCTATTATTTTTAACAATCACTAGTAATATTACTTGACTAACTTTACCGCGAAAAGTCCAGTAGATATATTTTGCTTATTAAATCTTAAAAATCTTAACACGCAGTATCGGTGCATGTTAAAACATAATATATTTTGCTTATTAAATCTTAAAAATCTTAACACGCAGTATCGGTGCATGTTAATGCATCATGCATAGATCTAATAACTAGTAACATAACAACGGCAAAAGGTGACACACATTACTTACTACTGTCGGACCATGAAACAGCACAAACTCTCAAATTTGAGACGGTCGAGAGCTCTAATCATTCCAATATGGTCCCTAATTTCTGGTTTGAAAAAAAACGTGATCTGAGCAAAGAAAATACTATTAAATTTATCAAATGCATGTCGGCCTTATCATTCTCTGAAGTTACTTATGAAACTGATACAGAAAAATCATTTAATATGTTTCATGATACGCTAAAACTTTTTTATGACCTATGTTTCCCCATCATTACAGTTAAAATTCGCAATAAATACATAAATTGCCTGTGGGTAACCAAGGGCATAAAAAGATGTTGCATTATAAAAAGAAAATTATATATAAAATATAAAATTACAAAAACAAATACAATTAAAAGGAAGTATCGAAATTATTCTAAAATCTTAAAACAGTGCATACAAAAGTCAAAACAAATTGACAATACAAGATACATACGTAAGGCTAATAATAAATGTAAAGCTTCATGGGAAGTTATAAAACGAACGATTACAAACAAAAACTCTTCTACAGATATAGACACAATTATGAATGAAAACAACAAACCGTGTACAGAACCCCTAGAAATAACTGAAGTATTTAATAAGTATTTTATTGAAGTATCTAAGAAACAAGACTCAAACAATATAAATTATACTAAACAGAATGGACTAGATAATAAAATAAATAATAATAATAATTCCATATTTCTAAGACCAATGACATCCCACGACATTTATAAAATAATAATATCCTTAAAGAATACAAATTCTACTGGATATGATAGTATAAATACCAAAATATTAAAGAAATGTGCTGTACAATTAGCTAAGCCTATAGCTCATATTATAAACCAGTCATTTATTGATGGCATTTTTCCCTCGAAATTAAAATATAGCATAGTTAAACCACTTTATAAAAAAGGTAACAGAGATGATATGAACAACTATAGACCTATAACCTTGATTCCTATTATATCAAAAATATTTGAAAGAGCCATGCATGACCAAATAAATAACTTCATCATAAAACATAATTTACTGACGCCCCATCAATATGGTTTTAGAAAGAATAGTTCTACGACTCTAGCCTGTTTTAATTTAACTAAATCAATAGCAGAAACCTTAAATTCCGGTGACCGAATAGTCTCGATCTTCCTAGATATGTCTAAGGCATTTGACCGTGTAAGTCATGCTAAATTACTAAACAAATTATCGAAATATGGTATAAGAGGTAATGCCCTAGATTGGATTACTTCTTACCTAAGTAATAGATTGCAATGCGTTGAAATATCGAAACTTAACAGAAAATCAAAAATTACTTACAGATCGAAATACGTAATTAATGCAACAGGTATCCCGCAAGGAAGTATATTAGGGCCTACACTATTTCTACTATATGTAAATGACTTGCCTCAAAATATAAACCATGACGCAATACTATTTGCTGATGACATTACTCTTGTAATTAAAAATAAAAGTAAAAACCAACTAGAATTTGAAAATGAAATAATAAAAACACTTAATTTGACAAACACCTGGCTAAAAAATAATGACTTAATTATTAATGTAGAGAAAACTAAACTTGTAGAATTTTTAACATATAATAGGAATCCAATAAATCTTAATATCGAATTAAATAATAAACATATAGACGTTGTAGAAAACAGTGTATTTTTAGGCCTCCATATAGACAAATATCTAAATTGGAAAATCCATGTAGAAAAAATCTGCGTAAAAATTGATCGTTTCGTTTTCGTCCTTAACCGGCTAAGAAGCATAAGTGGCAAAGAATCAGCTCTTTTAGCTTATCATGGCTACGTTGCCTCAGTTCTAAGATACGGACTTATTCTTTGGGGCAATTCAACGCAATGCGACAGGGTGTTTATTGCACAGAAAAAATGCATACGAGCGATATGTGGTGCAAAGTTTAATGAAAGTTGCAAACCACTCTTTAAATATAACAATATCTTACCTTTGCCTAGTATGTACATTTATGAAATGACAACTTTTGTTAAAAACAATATTTCCCTATTTGAAAAAAAAGTAAATAATACAAACAGGTCCTTAAGATATAAAAATAATTTATGTATACCGCTACAAAAAGTAGATGTATTCAAAAGAAATGCTTACTGTATGGGAATAAAGTTATACAATCATCTACCAGACGAGATAAAAAACACTAATTTGAGAATATTCAAAAAATATATATTTAATTTACTTCTAGACAAATGTTATTACTCTGTAGATGATTATTTAAAAGATGACATTAAAATCTAATTAAATTAAGGTAGTGAAAAAATACATACATAATATTATATAAATGATGCTTTTCCTAAATTTTTTATGTATGTATCCAGTGTGACTTATTTATGAAAATAAATTTATGTAACTGTAGACATATTGTGTAAAATATTGTTTGTTCTTAATAATATTATAATGACATAAAAAATATTAAATTAAACTAAAAAAATAACTTACATTACATATACCTTGATAGTTAAGATAAAATGTAAAAAATATATATATATTTCAAATTGTTTAACTAAAAATAGGTGACAAAAGTGGAAATTGTGAATTGTATATTAGCTAAGTACCTTTTAAATATGTAACAAACTAAAAAATTTGAATATTTGCACGCCCTAATTGGGCAAAATAAGTTGGAACAGAATTTACCTACATTGTAACATCTTAATTATTGTACCTTATTTTAAGCAAATAAAATATTATCTATCTATCTAATATATAATATTATATTATATTATCAGCAAGGAACACGCGGTTTTATTGGTTCAACTCCAACCTATTACCAATCAAAACACATTTGATTAAATTCTCTTTATAATTTGAATACTGTACCTCTAATTAAAAGAAAAAAATAATTATTGTATAATAATAAATAAATAATAAACTAAAAAAATTAAATTAATGAGAGAAATGAGGTATAATATAATAAAATTATAATAAACATGTAAATATTATATTCATTTACAGTTTCAGTGAGCAGGGTCCTTGACTGTCGCTGCAGGCATATAACCAACAAGCATACATAATACATTTGCATAATATATTCGTGTGACACATAATATCTGATATATTTAACTGGCAATAAAATTAGAACTGCTTAATTTTATTACTCGTTACTTTTAAATATCAGTAAGCTGAGTAAGAACAATAAACAGCAGTCTTACTCCCGACATAATCGAGAATATAATCAATTCGATCTCAACGGCTTTTGGTATTTTATTTTGTAGATTACTTTGAAACTATCCAGGAAAGAAAATCGTTAGATCGTAACCTTTTGTACTCCTGACCATATCAATCGACTGTGAATCAAAATAAACAAACGTCAAATCTCAATCAAAATCGAATCAGTTCGGAGAGTACCGCCCCAGCTACGTATTTGTAACTTTATCTAAATTATGTATATTGCACGAAGATAAAAATAATTATATACTATTATTACTATTTAAATAATTGTACATACATTTTGTAATTTTTTTATAGTATTTTACCAAAATTTATAGGGCCTGTTCCAGGAGACGCTCTGAACGTTCAGATCATTCATAACGCTGACATTGACAAGCACTGTCAGCTGTCAATGTCAGCGTTATGAATGATCTGAACGTTCAGAGCGTCTCCTGGAACACAGGGAATGTATTTTAGCAAAAACACTGCGCAAGTTTCTTATTCTCGCCGGATCAGGATTCTGAACCGGCCCGATGGCAAGTGGTCATTGTACTCTTTTTTTAACCCTTGACGCAAAAACGAGGACGCAGTGTTATAAGTTTGACGTGTCTATAACGGGTGTAAAAAGAGCAGTCACTATAACCGAAATGAGGAAAGTAGTATAATCGTATCTCAAAGTTATAGTGACTGCTCTTTTTACATCAGTTATATAAAAATGATTTGCTGTTCGTTGGTCTCGCTAAAATTCGGCTGCACCGATTCAACTATTTTTAGTCTTGAAATATTCGTAGAAGCCCCGGAAAGCCTTAAACGGATCACCTCTTTTTACACACTGTATAAATGTGTATGTGTCTGTCTGTGGCATCGTAGCTCTCAAACGGAGGATCCGATTTTAAAGGGTATTTTTTTAATTTGAAAGGTATATCAGTCGCGAGTGTTCTTAGCGATGTTTGGTAGAAATCGGTTCGTTAGTTGTAAAAGGAATGTTACACGCTAAGTCGGGGGTTGTTTTTAATTTAGTTATTTATCATAATGATCATCATTGACCTTCAAAAAAGGGCATTATATATGCGCCTATTGATATCTATAGACCAATATATCGTTATCTAACCAAGGCATCGACATTTAATTGAATCTATCGTAGTAAGTTATCTCTCACAGTTTCCCGGAAGCAGTAGTACCAACCGTAAGTGGTGAATCTGATTTGTGGACAGACGAAACCTCGTAGGAACTGGAGCGTGACAGGCGCGCACTGGTACATGCTGTATGGACTCAGTTTAAGATGGAGTTAAGAGACTAGTAAAAATATGTACGATCAACTGCATTCAAGTTAATAGTCTTGAGTCAGGAATTCAATATAATAATAATAGCTCCCCTCACCGATTTCGGTGTCGGTAGCCGATTTCTATCTAAATTTTTCTACAAGAAATATAGAAAAATCCTCATGGAGTAAGGGCCTCCTGTATGTGTCAGGCGAGGACACATATATATGAGGCACTCCTCCTCAAAAGAGGTCGAGTTTACTCGAATAAATTAACATCAACATTAAAACTCTACAATATTTACATGGCACCTACACTTGTGTTTTAGATGGGGCGTATCAAGGATAGAATGTCCACACATTTGATGGTCATATTGGGGTACTGGGGGCTTACATTTGTCAATACATGGTGTAAAAAGACCACTTACAATAACTGTGGTATAAGTGTAAGGGTCGTGGGTTCGATTCCCGGGTTGGAACAATACAAAATATGTTGTTTCCAAGTTTGGTTAGTACAATGCAGGTTGATCACCTGGTTGTCTGATAATGAAAGATGATCCATGCGTCGGATGGGCATGTAAAAAGTCGATCCTGCGCTTGTTCTCTCGCCAGTCGTGTCAACTTACCGCCCCACGGGGTTATGAGGGTAAAAGGAAGAGAGAGTGTCATTGTGTATTGCGCACACACTTGGGCACTATAAAAACAACTCCTGCGTAACTGGCCTGGTTTCAATGAAATCGTCTACCGACGAAATCGGTGAGGGGGGAGCTATTATTATAAATGTATGGTTAATAAGGCGCGTCTACGCTTAATTACTTTGTACACTTTAATAAAATTTTTAGTTTTCAAACAAGTACAATTTTCCCATATTTTTGCTAAAAGATGGCCCCGCGCGAGTTTCTTACGCCGGTTCTTCTCGCCGGGCAAATTTTTGCACAATTTTTTCTTGTCTCAATGAATGCAATAACCTGTCTTTATGAATAAGTCAATATTTACATGGCAGTGATGGGACACATAAAATAATAATTATCGTAATATTTGTACAGAAATACCATGGCCTTATGGGATTGTGATGTAAGTATAATGCGCTAATGACAGTGTAATTATGATGGTGTAATGGAATTGTTTACACCATAAATGCAATACAGTCATATCTCTTCCTTAAGCAAAAGAAAATTGTTAAACTATTGATATGAAAAATAAAAAAAAAACTTTCCTTTTTTCGAAATTTGTTTTATAAAACAAGCTCTTTCATAACAACCTTTATTATCAGATCCTGAATACTATACAGGGTGTCACATGATTAATATATCAAGCAGAATATAGTGTAGAGAATGACGCGTAGAGCATTTTTTTGTTTTGGCATCTCATATACTTACCATAACACGATAAAAATAGAAAGATCTAACATGACCACAAGGAGTGAATCTTACTATGATGGGCCTTGGGAGCTCCTGGTCTATACACACGAACGCACTGGTCGTTGACCTAACCCGACCTGACCTGACCAGGGTTGAAACTCATCTATTTAGTGACTTTTATGGAGATCTTTCATTGCGATTTCGTAACAAAATATTCTCATAAATAAAAATTTATTGCTGTTCGTTAGTCTCGCTAAAACTCGAGAATGGCTGAACCGATTCGGCTATTTTTGGTGTTGAAATATTCGTGGAAGTCCAGGGAAGGTTTAAACGGTTTGTATGCTCAACAAAGTGGGCACGGGTCAGCTAGTATTATATAAAATTCTATGCTTGTATGTCAAGGTGGACTATCAAACATTACTTTTGTACTCGTATCACAGATTTTTGCAACAAATGTTAGGAAATCTAAGAATATTAGTTTCCATTTTCCCTGTTGTTTTACACAATACTAATTGACAAATGGTGTTCAATATTTATCAAAATGGTAGTAACGAGTTATAGTTAATGGAATCAGGCGTTACTTTGCGGAAATTCATAGCATACAATTTAAATATATTATATCTAGCAATATCCCGCGAAACAATTATAACCACAACCTGCAAGCAGATGAGTGAGTGTACGCATACGCTTAACGAACATTGTTCGCAGAGTCAACATCCTGAGGATGCTCCGGGGTCGGAGCGAAACGCGCGTCGAGTTTGCAACCTGCATGGTGGTGGGACTTTGCACGATCGTGTTAACATTATTGCTTGTGTGGTGGTGGTGTTTTCATGTTTTTTGCTTGCGAGTGTACGCATAAGCAGTGTGGGAGGAGGGAGGTGCATCAAACGCATGCCTATGCGTACACTCACTCATCTGCTTGCAGGTTGTGGTTATAATTGTTTCGCGGGATATTGCTAGATATAATATATTTAAATTGTAACGAGTTATATTCATTGAGTTATATTTGTTATACTAGCTGTTCCCGCGACTTCGTTCGCGTGGTTTTTTTATTTTTTGAGGGACGTTTACGCAGCGCACGAAACGAAACTCCCCAAGTGTGTATAATTTTCGCCGTTTTTGTAACATTTCTCGCTGACGCTTCGCTCCTATTGGTCGCAGCGGAATTTTATATAGCCTAAAGCCTTCCTCTTTTAAGGGACTAACCAACAAAAATACTTTTTCAAATCGGACCAGTAGTTCCAGAGATTAGCGCGTTTAAACAAACAAACAAACTCTTCCGCTTTATAATATTAGTATAGATAAGTATTGTTAAGCACAAGTACATATTTATACCATGTTTTTAGTGTTTAAAATAAGAACTTCAAATTTATTATATTTTTTTCATTAAAATAAGACCCCTATTTTTGTATGGAAAAAATTTCGTGGTGTTTCCTCTTAAGTCACTCAAAAACCGCGGGAACAAAGTCACGGGCACAGCTTGTATTAATATAATATTTTTTTACATCAAACAGGCCCTTTCTGTAATAACTTTATCTTATCGATGTTAAAGCTTATCTCGTGTTGTAGAAGTAGGTCGAAACTATCCGCAGTAGTCGATAGACTCATTTAACTTAACTTTTTAATGGTTCTCTACTTGAGGATAAGCTTAGGACTTATGTTTAACTACTTATTAAGCATTACTAAGTGTTATGAACATTGTAAAACACAGTTTTGTATATCAATGGATTTTCGTAACTATGAAAACTAACAACTTGTTCAATATATTTAAAGTACATAGTTACATACATAATGAGGCACAATGTAGTGTAAACTATGTTGCTAATGGCCGTCGGCAATCTAGGTTTTTCTATGGAGAAGACAGACGAAATCACAATTATTGTCGAACGACATGGAGTTTTTTTTATTGTCGTATGAATATATTATAATGTCGTAGGTATAAGTATTATTATGGTTATATCTAATTATTTTTGCAATTAGGTATGTGTTAAATAGAGTTCGCCAATTAGCATATTATGGTTAATTTAATACAGTTAAAATAACAGTTAAATTATGTGAAGATCCTCAAATTCCGACGAAAATCGTAAACTATTTTTAATTATGAGGTCAAGGACAACTTCAGTTAACACCAAAAAGTTTAAAAATAGCTCTTGGAGAACACATTACGTAATTTCCATACGCTACGTATAGCCCGGATAGCTCAGTCGGTAGAGCATTGGACTTTTAATCCAAGGGTCCAGGGTTCAAGTCCCTGTTCGGGCGGCCATAGTTTTTATGATTTTTTCTATTTAAATTTAATTTCAATATCGTTGCTTCACCTTCTTAATCTCGTATCTAATAAAACAGAATCTCGGATCTGAAAAATCAATTTTTTCTTGACCTACTTACTATAAAATTGAATTTTTATATTATATATAGTTCAAAAGCTAGATATAATAAATAACTGAACCGCATTTAAAAAAAACCCATGTCGTAATAGAATCTAAAATTCTTAAGATTTTTACTGTAAGTACTGAATAGTTGTAGTTTTATAGAGAAGATTGTGAAGGTAAAGCGACTATATATAATTTAAGAGCTGGTTCCTTTTCCTGCAGTAAATAAAATATAGTTTTTAAATAAATTCTTTTTTGCAAAAAATTTTATTCGATCAAATTAATGTATCATTGGTGTTGATGGGTGGTGAATAGGTATAATTAGTGACGTTTAAATTGGATATTTGAATTGCAACGGACTTAATAGACAACAAGGAGTCGATCATGTTGATCACTAAGGCCGTGTTTCACCAAGCAATGTTAAAGTTAACGCCATGTTAAAATACCATGCCGTCTCATTCATTGACAGGAAACACGAGAGGGATAACATGATATTTAACATGGCGTTAACTTTAACATTGCTTGGTGAAACACGCCCTTAACCTGACTATAACAATTGAATACAAATTTGCCTCGAGAAACCATAAACGGTAAATATTTTACCATTTTCGTGTAACCATATATCTGCATATTGTATCTTATACTCTTAACATAAAGTCTAAATTCCTTCAGCGCAAACGTACGCCGTTTCCGTAGCAATCTATTAGGTAACAAATTGTTATCTATAAAGCTATCGGCCTGCAAATATTAAATAATGTAGAGCGCTGTCCCTGGAGATTTGCATACGTTACAATATTTAGGTTCCATGGATTGTTATTGTATTTTTCTTCGTGTGTTTTTTTCTGGTAGTTCAATTTGAGTATTTAAGAGTATTTTAGGAAATGCCATGGGCAAGAGACGTGCAAAATAGGTATGTGTAATTCTATTGCTTTCACTGCCCGATCAAACCGATAGAGACAACTGCAGCTTGAACTGAAGTTGCCTATTAAAAGAACGAGAAATCGACGATTAGAAGACCCCCAGGCTTACTCCCGACACAATCGAGAATCGAATCAGTTAGATCTCAACGGCTTGGTGTTTTATTTGGTGGATTACGATGAAACTAACCAGGATAAAGAAAAAGGTTACATCGTAATTTTTGTACTCTCGACCATAACAATCGACTAAAAATCAAAAACTTTAAACGTCAATTTTCTAGGCCCCTGTTTCCTCCTCCAAAACTTTTGTCATTGAGAACTAAAATAAGGCTTGAGCTATGTTCCTATATTTCGATTTTATCATAAAACGCTGCTGCCCATTACCGCATATTAAACGTAAACAGTAAAATTTTCAACAATAAAAAGTATCCGAATATCATTAAAATCGGCCTATAATTTCGAAACCTATTCAATGAAAATAAACAATCAAATGTTTTCCTTTATATTTACAGCTACAGATAGAGTAGAAATGTTAATAAACATTAATTATTTCGAGGCTTTGACTGGATTTGCAACAACAGAAACCCTAAAATTAAACAATCCCCATAAACATTAACCATTACAGTTAAGCTAGATCACCAAGATACAAACAGTTTCAGAGTACATTTCAACTCTAAAGTATACAGGATTTAAAAATAACAGACACTATAACTTTGAGATACTATATACAACATTTCCTCATTTTGGATATGTATTTTTTTGTCATAAACTAAAAAAAATACTTTTTACCATTTATATTCTTTTGTCGCAAAAATAACGAAAAAGCAAAAAAAAATACATTTCTAGTATGAGAAAATGTGTCTCTAAAATGCCGTTATAGTGACTGTCCTTCTTACACCCGTTATATCTAGACTTAGTGCTATTAATTACGTCTGTGAAAGTCCAGTCTAGAATTTAGATCGTGGAAGTTTCGGTACCTTACGTAAACCGAAATGTAACTGTTGAATATAGGTATCCTTAGTTCGGAGAATGGATCTGGGTTGTTGCGACAGACTTGACAATAGGAAAGGACTACAGTTTACAGAAATAGGTTGATGCAAGGAAATCTGGTTTGGAAAAGATTGTTGTTTGAGGTAGGTAGGTAGCAAAAAACTAAGCTACAACAGGAACCAATAATAATAATGCCTCCCACGCCGATTTCGATGACGGTGGCCGGTTTTATTGAAACCAGGCCAGCTACGCAGGAGTTATTAGGAACTGGAAACGTGCCCACTTCGTTGAAGATGAGAACCATGTAAACCTTCCCGGGACTTCCACGAATATTTCAAGACTAAAAATAGCCAAATCAGTTCAGCTGATCTCGAGTTTTAGCGAGACTAACGAACAGCAATTGATTTTTATATAGCATATGTTACTCAGTGATAATGTAGCTTTCTAATGAAAAAAGAATTATTAGAATCGGTCCAGTTCTTTTTGAGTTAAGTCGTAACATACAAAAATACAAATCTTTCCTCTTTATAATATTAGTGTAGATGTAGATAAACGATTTAAACACATATCAATACATCAAACCGGTATTGAGAAACAATGACAAAGTCGTGTAATTAAATTTAAAAAGTATAACTTTTACATTCACTTATGAGGTTTATTACGAAATAGTCGTAAGATAAGTCTTACTTAAAATTACTTAAAACGCAACGCGCACATCTAGATCAGCCGAATTTGCTTGCATAATATTATTGTAAACGAGCTGGAATTGAGTCTGAAACCCTTTCACAGTAATGCAATTTGCAAATACCTTTGATGCGATATAGGCTTTAATATATTTGTAAAACCAATTACTGTAACAAAAGGCACATAATTTGCTGCAGTTAGTTTAGACAGAAATCAGAATAACATTTAAATTACTATCGCTTTAGTATATACGCCATTTCAACGTCCTTAATGTTCCAATTACCTCAACTTTACATACCCATCCGAAGCACGAATTTCTTGTCAGAAAATCAGGTAATCAACCCGCATTGTCCTAAACAAGCCTGTAAACTTTATTTTTTGTTCTCGCCACTCGGGAATCGAATCACCACCGCAGAGCAAACTCCCGGACCATTGCCCGGTCGAGTGCCCTGTCGGCGCAGCCCACCAACGCAGGCATCAGGTCTGCACCCCTCGCCGCAGCAGAGCAAGCTCGTAGGCCGATGTGTCAAGAGGAGACACGTTGGCCCGGTCGAGCGCCCTGCCGCCGCCACACAGCCACCGCCATCTGTGGAGGAGTCCCGCGCTAGCCGATGGATATCCCCGCCATCTGAAGGTTCCTGTAGAGGAAGGAACCCGTGCGATTGGCGAGGATCCTACGGAGAGCCCCAGACACCACCGCACGGGGATGTCGCAGGATGCTGCCTGCTGCCCGGCTTCCGTGAAGAGGCTGCACGGCGTGCGGGCGCACTTAGCAGCCCCAACCATCCACCGCGTCTTGGTTTCCCCATACCCTTCCCTCTTCATGGCTCCCGGAGCACCCCCCCCACTCCCTGGACGGCTGGGTTCGCGAGGCGGTTAAAGATCGTCTTGCCAGTCTGGCACTTCAGGAAGTCGTTAAATAAAGATTACCGACGGGTTTTCCCCGCGCCCTGACGCGGGGGTTTTGCCTTCAAAATACATCTTGTCCATTTATTTTCCTCTCCCCAGCTATGGTAGGGCTTGGTCCGCGGGATGACGGGTGGTGTAGGGGGAGTGGAATCACACACGCTCTCCGGTCTCAGGACCGGGGCCCCCACGCTGCTTGTTGTCTCGCCATTCAGGTATAGCCTTCCATAGCTCTTCTCTTAGCACCACGGTTTTCCCCTGCGTTCTGCGGGGGATTTTCCCTAGAAAAACTAGAATGATTTTCGGCTCCGGTATCCTATGGCCAGGAGTGTGTGACAGCATAGGTAGGGAATCGAACTCCGGAGTCGAGTCGAAATCGTGACCACTGTACTCTGTGAGCCTAGTGCAAGATTTTGTCACTGCTCACGGTGACGAAGTTAACTACAATTTGTATGACATCGAAACAGCGCCGCAAGTGCCAAACTATGGTAACTAATTCGATGCCAAATGTCGTTGTAAATACACAATACATATTATTATCTCCAACGCCAGCCCCTTTCAACAAGTTATGATGAATTATTTTGTGTTAATAATTAATGTACAATTAAATTCTATTCGCAACAGTTGTATAACATACCTAATATCTACATAACATAATGTATCTAGACTTCTAAATGCATTATCAGATCGCGATGTATGCTGGCAAACTAGATACACATTACAATTTAAGTATGGTTACATCGATCTAGGTTTTCGAGGTTGCTCGGTAATGATGTAGGTATTTGGGGTACTCGCATTGATTGGATAAATGACTTACTAGTTCCACTAGATGGTTTGGGATAACTCAAATCTTGGGGCATAGTATAATTTAGAAAATATTACCGAGTGACTGGCAAACCATATATGAATTCAAATAAAAAAAACGCTCTATATTAGGAATAATAATAGAGGAACTGTGTTTTTATTATTTTATAATGTTAAACATACAAATAGGTACATTTTATTTAAAAAAATATATTTCTATACACATAAACTTTAACTGTGTCATAAAGTAGATAATAAAACTGTGCTCAATTCATACTCCTCCATTCGCACAATCATCGTAAAACTGGATGATGAAAGTTTTGCGCATATATAATGATATTAACCCGATATTACTGTTTTAAACACGATAGTTGGTGCATTGGCCATTCTCTACGTCCGTCAAACAAACCGGAACCAAGTCTGACTGTTTGGAATGTTCTGTTTAAATTACTAATCATAGCCTATAATTGCTATATAAATATTCGCGACTCGCGAGTGCTTTCACCTGGCGGTTGGCGCGCGCGGCGCTTCTCACGTATGACGGATTTTACTTTTTATTTTAGCGTTTAACAGTGTCAAAGAAATAAAAGCGATGCCCTTGATAATATTGCCATTGCATTATAATTCGGTAATAAGGAATTGTGAGGTAAGTAGGTAATTTAAAAGTAATCAGCAAGCTCAACAACAAACAAGAGCAGTTCTCTTAAAACTGGAATGGTTTGGGAAATAATATAAAAGACAAAGATTAAAAGTTCTTTAACAACATAATATATGAAATTTGTAAATAATTTTAGTGTTCAAGATATTAAAAATTAAAGTATATATTTTTTTTACAAATGTGGACGCGCGAGATTAACAAAGACGTGCCATCATTTTTTTGGAAATTTGCATTGTACCTAAGAATGGACAAGTAACTCCCGAACTGTCAATTACTGATGATAATGAATTATAGCACTCTCGATCACGTCGGCTTACAAACAAATAATAATAGTTTAAAAAAACTAAAAAAACACGTTTATTAAAGTTCCGGTCTTTTTTTTCATTGTCATCGGTCCTTGATACGTATGCAAAGTTTCAAATTAATCAGACTTCTGGAAACTGGTGAAAATTAAGTTCAAAGATTCCGTTACATAGATACAACCCAAGCTAATAAAAGCGTGTTAAAAATAGATCAAAATTGGTTTATACAGCTTGAAGATAGGAACGCACAGAAATACATGCACATAGAGACACGCTAAACTTGTAACACCCCTCAATTTTCGCCGGGGTTAAAAAATAGAGACGAATAATATACTACAGGTGAAAAACATGAACGCTTTAACACTATTCCAACCTGAGTTGAGCCTAATTCTACTAAAATTATAAAACATTAAGCCATTTCAACGGATAATATAAATACGCATTAGGAAATCAAATTGACGAACACTACAGCCTTAAAAATGATTGATGCCACAAAAATATTTATAATTATCACCTAAATGTTAACGATTATATCATTGTGATAAGAAGGCCAGAGCTTAATCGAAATAGTCTTAACATACCAATATCAATAAATAATAATCTATAATTGATTCGAAATCGAACACATAAATATATTTTTTGTTATGCAAAAAAAAATTTATAGATTCCTGTTTTTTGTTAGTATTAATTTTCGTGACTTCGTATTAATTTGTTATCTAATACTCGAAAATAATCGATGGTCCCCGAGGAAAAAAATACAATTTTATTGAGACTTAAGCAGCAATTAGGAGATGGTTTATCAAAATTGTAAGCACAGCTTGTAGCAACTATATCACTATATTTTATGTGGGTAGTGTAAGATTTTAATATGCAAATATGTATGTTTTGGCAACACCTGATCCCGTACTTAGATAGCTTAGTGGCACTCTTTCTATTCATTAATTTATTCCAACTTATTCACACACAGATTACACGATTCACCAATTCTGCAACACCATAATAAAGTAGGTATCTACCTTATTTATGGAAATAAATGATTTCTATTTATACAAGCTATAATATTAAGGAGTGATAATACTTTGGGGTGTGTAGGGGGCCCCGTATACAGAGTTTGCTGTGAACCAGCGCTGAAACAGGTACTTTAAAAAAATTTTTGTATGGGAAAATGTATGATGTTGGGGCATTTCTCATAGAAACATGAAAGTCAAAATTAAGTATTTAAGCGCTGGTACTTTCACAGTATACTATTACATAGGAGGCACATACACACCCTAAAGTATTGTCACTCGTTTATTTTACGCCTTGTGTACTAAATTTAATCAAAATGGCAACTCAAACTGTTTGTAAATTGACGAACCGCAAGCAACAAATAAAATCTTCTTAAGCAAGATGCTAAGGTCGCGGTATTATACAATGTAATGTTGACTGTGGGTTGCGATATTGACCTAACAAGATATAGTGGCTTCTACACCGAGTTCTATGGTGGTGGCAGGTTACGTTGAAACCAGTCCAGCTACAATATTTGATAGTCTATGCCCAGCAGTGGGGAAGGCTGGTTCACAGGTTATCCCTAGCCTAGCCATGTAGCCAGTATACTAGGTAGGGATTTTTGATATTTGAGTTTCCAAAGTTTATTATACAATTTTCTTTATTTTTAAAAAGGGCCAATACTGTTGCGACATATTCCCAGAATGCTGACACAAATTAACAATTTTTTTTTGATCCAACACAATAAAGGGGCAAACAACTTTAGGAGTCAACGAGATCACTAGAGTTGAGAGCAAGTACTAAACCACTGGACGGAGGCGTGTGACCTTGACCTTAGAAGTATTACAAATCTGTAGTAATACCGATTTGGCCTTTGCCCGATAAGCATATTCCAAGCGCGAGGATGACGTTTGAGCGTTTTGAATGGTTTCAAGTGTGCTTTTCTACTCTCCCACACTTGTCCTGGCAATTCTTTTTGGCTCGCCTTCTGAGGGAAGCTCTGGCTGCATACTGGGTGTTTCAAGGTTCCTACATGAAGCCGAATATAGTGTGAAGAGAAGGACGCGGGGAGAATTTTTTGTTTTACCTCATATAAATTATTTACCATAACGCGACAAATCGCGATTAAAGATAAAAGTCACAAATCAGATGAGTTTCTATCCTGGTAAGGTCTTAGGTCAACGACCAGTGCGTTCGTGTGTATCTAAGGCCCGTGTAAATGAACCAATCTCAAACCCAACCTCAACTTGAGAACCTATTTGACAGATAGAAAAACGTTTCGTTTCACTTTTAAAAATGAAGAATTTTACTTATGTTACATACTTTAATTTTTTTCTAATAAAGATTATAAAAATATACATTATACTTATTTTATTGTTTCCTGTAATCTATAATAGGAATATAACGATATAAAAAGACAATAAATTAAAGTACTATGTAACATTAATAAAGTTGTTCACTTTTAAAAGTGAAACGAAACGTTGTTTTATCTGTCAAATAGGTTCTCAAGGTGAGGTTGGGTTTGAGATTGTTTTATTTATACGGGCCTAAGACTAGGAGCCTTCGACCCCACTTCCACGACCCCAGCATAGAAAGATTCGCTTCTTGTGGTCATTTTAGACCTTTGAATTTATTTATGTGTGTGTCCTGTGTTTTGAAATTCTGTAAATATATTTTGCCTCAAAAATCTACGTCAGAGCTCAAACAAGCTAGGATCTCTTTACATGGGAGTGTTGAGATTACCAAAATGTTCACTATTTAAGGAAGTCCTTTCATATTGCAAATGTGAAAGTAAGTTAATTAAAACTAATAATAGTAAATACTGTATAACTAATACGGGTTTCACTACCAGAATTGCGAATGAAAGTAAAATGTAGAGGCAGTAATTCGTTCAATTATAATTTGTTATTAATCTTATGTAAATGATGACACAGGAAGATTTACATTATCTATCTATCGGTCAGTAAATATGTTTATGGTATAAAAGTATTAAATAATAATATATTTCCGTTGTCTGGTATCTGTAACACAAGTTCTTCGAATACTTATCACGGGGCCAGATTGAAGTGGTGTGAAGCGTCCATTGACATTCTTATTATAATAATATATTTTATTATTATTAACTATAAATCTAATCAAATCATTAACTTAATCAGCGTTCAATAAGGGTTGTAACTTGAATGTCATGTATAACATGAGTACTATTCAAAAAATCTCGTAAAAATTTTTTTATTGATAATAGTTTTGATTAGCCTTACAGATCCCTTTGTATTTAAGAGACAAAGCTGATTGACTAATCCTTCAATATTTTTAATTTCTCAAATAAATAATTAAATAAAATAAAAATAAAAAACGTTTTATTTCCAAATGAAACTTAACAAGCTATTTTCGGAAAGTCAACAAGAAAAACAAGCTACCACCGGCTCAACCCTAACCCGCCGAGAAAAACCGGCGTAAGAAACTCGCTAAATAAAGTTGATATATCATTAAACTCACAGGCCTTATTAGCCTGCCAATTTCTAGTTTTTAGTCCTAAGCTTTAAGAAGTTACCAGGTCGCACTAAACAAAGATTTTTAGAAATTCTACCTACATGGGAGTGAAATCTAATTTGCGGGCGAAGCCGCGAGCAAAATCCAGTAATATATTGATATTATAGTGAGGGACCGTCCATAAACTACGTCACACACGTTGATAGAGAGGGAGGGGTTCGACAAAGTGTGACAAGAGGGCGGGAGGGTCCTAAAGTTCGTAACGACACATTTGAAGACTATGTACTATAGTTTTCTTTCGTAGTTTTGAAATTAAAAAAATATATTTTCTAAATGTAAAATACAAAATATGTGACGTCCCACTAGAAAGGGGGGATTTTTTTAAATTGAATACTAGCTGGATACTAAGTGCGTGTTTCACTAAGCAATGTTAAAGTTAATCCTTCGTTAAATACCATGTTGTTCCTTTCGTAATTCCTATCAATGAATGAGAAGGAGTGGTATTTTAACAAGCCGTTAACAGTAACATGCGTTGGTGAAATCGGGACTAAGTCCTTTTCTCAAAGAGGAGAGGTGAGTTTTACTAATGTGACCAGCTGTGACAAGGACGGGAGAGGGGTCAAAATATCATGAAATTTATGTGACGTAATTTATGGATGTTCCCTTACACTTTTAATTTTTGATAAATTATACTGTACAGTCCGCTGCACTAACATGGATACATCTACAAATTTGCAAAAATATGTCTACGTTTATTTTTCAAAAATATCGTCACCTTATTGCATTCAAAGCGATGTAACCAGCAAAATGTTTCAAAATAATGAATACATTATTTTCATAATGAAGTAAACAGCAGTATTTCAGTGAATAGAATACACACTTAAATTCATAATTATGAATACGCGACAAATTTCAGTAGCATGTAAACATTGTTTATTTCATTATAATGTAAACGTTAATTTTGTGTTTCAGAAAAGGCTGGTCAAAATTTCATTACATTGCAATAAGTACAATAATGAATTCTATAAATAATAGAGGTGATATGTTGACGTGTATTATTATGGACGGTTATTTAAAAAAATCACTCATACATTAGAATATCGATTATATTCTTGAGTGTAATAGGTATAACTACGATTCACGCGAACGTATATTATATTTCAAATACTACTTTTATCGGTTTTTATTGTCTACCCTCAAACTATAATATTATGATCAAAACTAAACGATGTTAATATCGTTCTATATTAGTAATATTGTAAATATAAATAATATAAACTAACACGGGCAAAATGAAAAACATCCTATATTTTAAAATAATAAAAATTGTAGTTTTAAATGAATCAATTTGGATTACCTAAGCTTAAAAACAAAAAACAAACCAACAAAAATTTAAAGGGCGAACGATGACTGTAAATTAACTCTGTTGTACAAACTCGTGAAATTCTCTAAATATTTCTGGTTTCGTTTTCATCATATTATGTATAGTTTGAGGGTAGAAGTAAAAATCTGATTCTCGGTCTCTTAAATATAATATTATGTTTGCGTATAATTTCTGATCGATTGCAATAAATTGGATAAATCTTGTCTTTTCGTGTTTTTTTAGTCAGAAAAGCAAAATAATTTTTTTAATTAGGACTCGAATAGTCAAACAGTGAATGAACTGATGACGAATTATTGCGATCTCGTCAACTTTGAATAAAAATAAAAAAAAGTATATCAAAATCGGTCCATCGATTTAGTAGTTACGATGCCACAGGCAAACAGACGAACACACATAAATAATAGTCAAACTTATATCTATAATGTAAATATAGTTTACAGACACGCAAGCTAACATTTTGTATGATAAACAAAATTAATATATTAAAATATCATAAATATGAATAGTTTGAGGGTAGAAGTAAAAACCTAACAAAAATAGTTGGTAACACTCGAATTGTTCAGCAGTAAGCAAATTTATTTTGTTGAATCATAGCTTTAGTGTTTTATCATGACCATTTCAGCTTTCAAACAAAAAAAAACTACATCAAAATCGGTTCATATGTTTGGGAGCTACGATGCCACAGACAGACATACAGACAGACTTGGAAAAATCCCTCTGTTTTTGTCGGAGTTGGAAAAGGGATTTTTTACGAATTCAGAACTCCAAATTTCATGTTTCTACCATTTGTAGTTACGGCTGTGCGAAAAGAAAAAGAAAAAATTA
This sequence comes from Celastrina argiolus, assembly GCA_905187575.2. Lineage (NCBI taxonomy): Eukaryota > Metazoa > Arthropoda > Insecta > Lepidoptera > Lycaenidae > Celastrina > Celastrina argiolus. The sequence goes on along the minus strand of LR994591.1, from coordinate 17,173,420 downwards.
ATGTATACATCTTATTGGAACATACCACGAGTACATTTTTGTGGCAATTAAAACAAATTTGCAGAAAAGTGAAAAATGCTAAAATTTTATAAGTGTATCCTTAATATCGATAAAACTATTGTTTACATTGTAATGAAGTAAACAATGTTTACATATTATTGAAATTTGTCGCGTATTCATAATTATGAATTCAAATGTGTATACTATTCACTGAAATAGTGCTGTTTACTTCATTATGAAAATAGTGTATTGATAATTTAGAAACACTTTGCTGGTTACATCGCTTTGAATGCAATAAGGTGACGATATTTTTGAAAAATTAAACGTAGACATATTTTTGCAAATTTGTAGATGTATCCATGTTAGTGCAGCCGACTGTACCTCTTATTACTATTTATAATAACACAATATTATATTCTTGCACATAACTGCATGTAATATTTTAGCCTTCATTTGTCGATACATCTCTATCGTAGAGTCAAAAGTCAAACGATGTTGCAGATCACGACGTGTAAAAATTGTTGACCTGACTTCTAGATAACCTGACTTTTAAATTATTAAGGTACAAATTTGTATTATCGAAATGTGGTGAAAAACTTGACGATTCAATACTGAGTGAATGTTCGGCCTTAGATACTTAGGTATTTGATATTGTTATTGAATATGTGCGAACTCATCCGCATCACACCCCTTTTTTATCCGACTGTGCCAGTAGAGAGGTTATATTTTTCGAGAGTATATTATGTATAATAATATTTGTACTTTGTATGTATGTATAATATGTATATTGTATTATTGTTTGTCACGCTCTGCAGTCTGAACGGCGAATACATATTAGCTTGAAAGGTGGCGTTTAATTTGTGTTCAATGTGAAAATGACACTGGGTATCGAAATTTAAAAAAAAAACAAAATGGCGTATTTTTGGCCATAGAAATAGGATATACTAAGGAGTGTAAAAAGTAGAGCTAAAAACAGCTATCTATTTAACAAATTTCAAATGCAAAGATTCATGAGAGTAAAAGAGACAGCAACTTCATGATTTTTCGCGTTGTCACCAGGTCAGAAGTCGATTTGGTGGTCTGTCAAATTTTGGTGGTCTGTCAAACGTATCAAACCAACTAAATAAAAACGTCTCTGTATTTTTATAGCTCTTTAGAAATTAGCGACAACTTCAATTGGTAGCATTATATGCCATCCTATTATTGTGTCAACAATAAAACATGAAGAAAACATTTTCTTTTAGATTTTATTATTATAATGTAATAGATAATAATTCTCATGTGATTTATTACAGTTTTTACAATTTACAACATAACAGTTTCGGAAAAACCTTGCTTAGTAAATGCGTGTAAAAGTTATACCTACATCTCGAAAAGAAAACTGTGACGGAACAATATCTTTTCATAAGTATGTTTTAAATGTTATAGGCTTAGTAAATTTATCCAAATAGGCTAGAACTAATTTATTTTAATAGATGTATGTGTATATTATTATAGTTTCTACTAGTATGCGGTGTTTGCATTATATTAAAAAATATTTGTTTACATAACAAAGAGGTTAAGTTTCTCATAGTGATGTACATTTCTATATCGATAACCGTTCGAAATAATCACTTTATGTTTGAATAGATATATTCGGTACTTTTAACTTTTATTATTTTTAACCATACCATGTTACCATACCAAGTTAAATATAATTAATCTGCTATTTGGTATTTACAGGTTTTTTACAAAATCATGCTCCAAAAATAAAATGGTTCGAGTTCATAGGAAAACCAGAAGCTACATAGAGTCATGTTTGCTCTAAACATTTACCCCCAATTATTTTATTGCAAACGAGAATATTGTATCACCTTGATGTTGATACACACGGGTTTTCTGTGAAGCCAAGGTATGAATCCGGTCCTGTCGGTCCATTTGTATCGTCAAATTCATGGCTCTCCTACGTAACTGGAGTGCATGCTGCGTTGATAGACTGAGAGAGCTTTTTTGTATTTTTGGTGCAGTTTTTTGTATGTTTGTAAGCGTTGTTTACCATTGTTAATTTAATATTATTATACGTAATAAATATATTTTTAAATACATTTTTTTACTTATCCCAATCCAAATGCTAGAAATGTCAAATTTCTGTGTGTGGCTGTGTTGTTACACCATTAAATATTACTTGCACTGTACGATTTCCATACACCAGCAGTACAGTAAAATGGGATGATAAGAATGACTTGGATGATAATATTATACTTTTTATCTAATAGTTTTTTTTAAATAGTATTATGGAAATAGAAAGGAATAAAAAAATATTTTTTTGAACATAAAATACAATCAATTGTATAGTAGATAGGTGCAATATGAGGAATTGTACATAAAGGCGGTGTTAAGTGCTTACAGCAATCTCTTCCTGACTTTTGATTATGGTGTAAGTATTTATGACTTTACTTTTTATTCATATCCTCTATCTCAACATTCTTAATTTTGTCAAATTGATTTTACACGTAACGTTGATTTGAATAGATAGCAGAAATGGACGTAAGTCCATTACAAACGCTAAATATACTGTTGTTTTTCTAGTTTCTTTTATGTAGTTAAATAGTGTTTTAGTAGATTAGATTCCTCCAGAATATTGAACGGCATCACAATGTTACAATATTTATAATATAGCAATAGTAGTACCGAGGTACGAGTATATCTAAGAATATAAGATGCTAATACTTCTTAGATTAGATGCTTATTGAATTAGGGTTTTTAAATCATTAAAAACTCACGCGGAAGCAATGTATCCTATTCATAATATTAGAAAACTTCCTCAAGAAGAAATTTTGAATATTTTTTGGGGCAAACTAAAATCCCTTATGCTTAATAGACATAGACGGAGATTAAGAGGAAAGTAATTTATACTGGGTGGTAGATATAGTATAAACATTATATCTTCTTCTTTATTTTCATTTTTATCGACATGTGATGTCGACTATGGACGTCCCTCGAATAAAGACATCAAATTAGCTCAAACTAGCTGACATTCAACTTGTGAGCAATTTCGTACAGAGGTGATCGCCCAAAGTGGTGACAAGCCTAAAAAAATAAAGTAACGGACAGCTAGACTTCCCTTTCCTTCCCATTAGCATGTGTCGTATAGTGAGACAAGAACAGAAATATGTCTCTGCTCTTGCTTTTTACCCGGTATCTATGCTTTAGTTATTAATCTGAGTTTTTGGCGCCAAATTAGAAATATTATTGTTTAAGATTTATTTTAACCACACATTTACAGTTACAACCCGTAACTGTAATTTAGAAACTAAAATCTAAATTACAGTTTATTATTTGTTTACGTTGAGATGAACAAAGTATACAATAAGTTATCTATGGTAATAGCCAGACCCAGGGCCCTAATTCTCAGTCCTCGAACTAAGTTTTTACTATCGGTCTGTCCCGCTCATGCAAATGAGATTTACCGCGCGTGCGAGCGGGATATACTAATATTCGGAAATGAGTTCTAGGCCTGAGAATCGCCTCCCTGACCTCTTGTCAGGTTGTAACGGTCAGAGTCAGGCGGGAAAGTGTCATATTACGTCACCGCGTCACGTCGCAAATAATTGAAAGTGAAGTTTTTTGCTTGTTGTTCACGATGTTACTTTTTATGTAGCTATATTAAACTTTTTAGGATTAAACCGTAGTAAATAGGGTAAAATCGGGACCGAATTACCTCACTATCTATTAGTTTGTAACCAGATTGTACCTTAAGAACCGCGATACAAGTTGAATTTTTAACGGTGTATTTCTGTTCACAAATAAACAAAATAAATATTTAAGTGGGTCTCGTAGAAATCGCAATTTTTTGCCCTTCTTGCTCGATATCAACAACGACAACAGGAAACTTTAAGCATTAACAAAATACTCAGTTGTATTTTATTACTTACTTTAATAAGATAAAAATAAAATAATCATTTCGGGGGCATCAAAGGTGATTTTCAGTAGATTTGGTAGATTAATAGAAAGGCACCGTAAATAATAAATTTAAACAGTATAGTGTAACAGACTTGCCCGTCTCGCACTTGACCGTTTTTTTTGGACAAAAACGATTAGTTTACAGATAACAACATAATCGTTGACTATCGCTATAACATGGGTTATAAAATTAAATAGAAAAAAATCTTTAACTATGAAAAAAAAATGAAAACATATATCTTATTATATAGGTACATACATAATATTTTATTCGCGTTATAGGTAATTGTAGTCAGAATTCTGTGCAAACATCGCCCACTTTAATTGCTTAAATCAGACTCTTGATAATTATTTCTAACTATAAATGTAATTTATCCATAATTATTATGAAACGTTACGCAAAGTTTTCGGCAAGTTTATGTAAACAAGAAGATAAAAATATAGAAAGAAAAATTACATAGGTACCTACAGGTCAAAATCATAACCCTCGTTTTTGCTTCACTGTAGTCGGGTAAAAAGGTTCAATAAAGACAATTAATAAGCAATACTGCTTACATTAGTTTCTTCCAGATTATGTAATTGAATCAACAAAACGTATTCAAACGAAACACAAAATTATTATCACTTCAAATTTTCTCTACATCATAACTCTATCATTAGTTTTATACACGATTACTTCTAGTACGAATTTTACAACTTCCTAAACATACCGAAATGCCCTTTGTCCTGCGCTAACAGTCTAAAGTCTTAAACTTGTCCGTTCACCTTTCCTTGCGACATTGACCCAGAATTCCACCATTTGAGACCCATCTTTTACTACCCACGATATACGATATGGTCAATTGCCTTGGCGCGAAGATCAGGTGCTAATTATTTGGTTAGGTGTATGGACTATGGTCTTGAAAAGGTTAAACATAATTATAACCTTCAAATTATTTCAGTTTTTGGATGCAATAGCAATGATTAAAATAGATGAAGAATTTTACATACACAATGACTTGGCTGAACCCTGTAGCATAAATAAATAAGACATAATCCATAGAGCAAATCACAATTAACACTTCATATGAAAATGATTTGTAGTACAGTTAATCTAGTGTAATAAGTAGGTACATATTTAGTACTTAATTGATCTTGAAAACTACCTAAGCAATATCGCTACCGCTATCTTCTTTCAAAATTTCAATAAGTAGGTAATTTTATAACGCTTTTCGGATGGAAGTCAAGAAAACTAAATTTCATATAGGTATGTACACTTTGAGATAGATAGGTATATAAGTATCTACGAGTACATGTTACAACAACAAATATCTTACAAAATTTTGCTTCTTTAATACATTTTAAAATAATAATTAAAAGTTAAAAGTGTCTATTTACATAACTTTTCTTAACACTCGATTTTCTCATTGGGCGGTCCTAGATCAATCATCGGTTGAAATGTGACTATCGAATACCAACTTTCTACTCTAGTCTACTCGCTAGACGATCGATAAAAGTGAATGATGACAACATTCATTTAAAAATTAATTAAATGTCATCATATCTGCATAATTTGGTTACAAATTATTTAATACATAGGTACGGACATAGGTATCCGTACCTATGTCCGTACCTATGTATTAAATAATGTGTTATCATGCTTAAAACATTTTATATTTCATTTAAAATTACTATTGCTAAGTAGGTAGGTAATTCCTTGTATAAAAGAGAGAGTAGATATTTTAACGAATAGGTACAAGTAGATTTTTAGTAAGAAATCAGTTCATTCTGAGTAGCCTAGAATAGATAGGTAGCTAATTAGATTATTATTATAAGAGGATACCTTAAGCTCCCGTAGGAACAGGGGTCTACTCTACGTATCTTTACATTCTACATATTTTTAAATTTAATTATTTATACCTATTAGCTGTACCTACATAGTTAAAATATATATTTTAAGTTAATTATAATATTTTTTCACTACTTAAAATGCTAATACTACGTTGCATAAATCATAAGTAACAAAACTCCAAAGTCATTATACACAAAAAAAGACAAATCTCATTTAAATGTAAAATGTCAAACGTAACAAAAAATGCAGTAGGTATTCAAATATAGATTTGCACGCCAAAACACTATTTACATTACTTATGTTAATCTATTTTATTTATTCAAGGCAAATCCTTTTATGGACATTATATTTTGTTATGGAAACTAGCGTACTATCCTTTACCGGCATTTTTCTGCCCAGTTTACCTAATTTAAAAAAAATACATTCCAAATTCAAACTTACCAACTTCTCGATGATTTCCAGGCTTTTGCGCATTCGCCAACAGCACCAAAGACACGACGATGCAAATATTTGGTAGTTTATTTACAAAGAACAACATGATTACACTGTAAGTTAATAACTAGAATAGATGAATAACGCGCCGAAACTTTACGGCTTTCGAAACACGTGCGGTGCAGCCTTCGGAAAGTGGTAACTGAGGAGTCTGCGCCGGCGCAGGTTGTCTGAAGTGAAAAAAATCCTCTCGCCGACATAAGTAGGGCTCTGGGCTATGAATATTTATCGTCTTGAATAACATGACAATTATAACATCTTCGTTAAGATCGATTAATATGGATTGTGAATATTAAACGAAAATTATTATATTATTGATTTCATGATTTGATTTGTAAACGGATTAGGGAAAAACAGAATTAGATCGTTCGAATTTACATTATTTATTACGTATGAAGAATCAGGACGACTTCCATGTCTTATTTAAACCATTTCCTATTAATTTTTATTATTCAGGACGGGGTCAACATTTTTTTTAAATTGTTCCACAACTTGCTTCTTGTCGATTAATGAATCGACAAGAAGCAAGTTGTGGAAAGAAGTAGTAAAACATTGCATAATTTATACTATGATAATTTTATTATTATCTATAATTATGTACGAAAAGAAGTTATATAAAAAGAAATTATATAAAAAGAAATTATATAGAAACTAATTATTTCATATGGCTGACTGGTATTGTTAATTACCTAATAGGTAAGGTAGGTACTGGCTACCTACACTCCTTTTACATACATGTATGTAAAAGTTAGTTATGTATTCAATATGTTGATGATACTAAATGTGTTATAATGAGTTAAAACATAATATTATGTTAATACTATTAATATTACAACAAGTTATTTAGCTACTGTGGTAAAGAGAAATAGTAAGCTTTTTAGGGAGTTCCGTATTAAACACTTAAAATTGCCGCGCTCGCATTGCTTCGGGTACCTTTATTTATTGCCGGTGTTTATTAAAAAATTCAAAACGAAACAAGTTGCTGTAGGTATCTATCTAATTTGTAAAGTGCGGGCGCGTGGTCATACTCATATTTCTCAGCCTACACTTGAAAAAGCGTAACAGCGAAAAGCTTTTCTGATCTTTGCTTTAAAAATAAATAAATAGAGTATACCTAGAGTTAAACTACAAATTTTTTATTTGTAGTTTTAAGTTTAACTCTATATTATATACAAAAAAAATCTATATGGTCGACTTCTATACAGTGTTATACTTATTTTTAACTAGACGACCTCCGTAGCGCAGTTGGTTGAGCGCGTTGGTGCTCGAACGAAAGGTCGCGGGTTCGAATCCCGCCGAGGGAACAAAAAGTTTTCAATGTTCCTGGGTCATGGATGTGTATTAAATTTGTGTATAATATAATAAAAATCTTAAATATGTGTATAGTATAAAAGTATTAAATATATTTCCGTTGTCTGGTACCTGTAACACAAGTTCTTCGGATACTTAGCACAGGGCCAGATTGACGTGGTGTGAAGCTTCCATAGATATTATTATTATTATTATTTTTAACTTTAAAACACAGTCCTTCCTAGTTCCTACGGCCGGTGACAGGTGTAAAGCAAGTCTATAGAACAAAATTAGTATAATCAAATTCTGTTAAAGAATATTAAACTAAATGCATACCTAAATAAAAAGGATCGCGGAAAATAGTGTATTTTATCATTGTTATAGTTTACAAATTTCTTTTTACACGATATTCATAATCTCCTATGGATTTCATGCATGTAGCGGTACTACTAGCGCCACAATCCTGCATCGCGCTATCGAAGTTTTCTAAGTCCGGCGCTATATACATATTATACGACATCTGAAAAACTAGTACAGTGGGCTTCGGCCTGACCGAGCATACCACCTCGCTCGGTCGGAGATCTCCCTTTGGGGCTTCCACTCGTACAATGCACATAATGTCTCTTGCTGTAAATCGCGAAAGAGCAACATACCTACAGCTGTTGGCCATGAAACCGCCATGGAAAAGCGTAAATACGTGGCACAGTGAGGTCAATTCCTGCTTCATCTAATGTTGGTCGCTGTGCTTTATGATTGTTAATTGTTCGAATGCAAGTTTAGCATTCACCATAACAATCAATGCAATATTTAAACGTCTGAAGTATGGAGTATGCAGACGTTTTTAATTGAAAGGGTAAATCTGTGGGTATCATTGGTATTCTGGGAATCAATATCTACAGTTCAGTCAATACTCGTTCGCAACGAGAATTGTGCACTAAATGTATATCGGCTATGCCTGATCATGCAGCGACGAAAGCATTTCTTTGATCAAATCTTAAAACAATAATAAGACAACTTTTTATTTACACTTTTCCACTTCTTATTACGTTTTTATAAGTTTTTACAAAAACACTACCGGTTTCGATTAAATCATCATCAGGTGTTTTTTAATCGAAACCGGTAGTGTTATTTTGTGAACATGTATTTCCGTCAAGAACCAACAGTAAGTATATTCAATCAGTCAAAACTTTTGAAATTAAAAAGTTTTTCCGGAACCTCCAGATTTATCAAAAAAAATCTTGTTTTTTTATAAAATATGACGTTATTAATTTGTAAACATTTTTTTGCTCAAAATTCATGATAAACTTATTTTGAGTAGTCTGCAAAAGCCGGGATTGGTCAAAGTTACCTATTTGAATATTATTGCTATTTGAATGTCTAGGTAGAGAAATGCCAAACCAGTCAGAAGATTCTCCAGATAGGACCTCTTAATTTAACTTTTTACATCTACCATAAATAATAACCTCCAACATACTTTCTCGATGGTTAAGCCAAAGAAGCGTGGGGTCAGCTATTCGGCAAATCGATGTCATGATAACAAATAGCTGCCTGAGTCTTTACTATAGAGCAGAGGGAAGCTTCAGCGATCGATATTTTGCCAATGTCAGTCATCTTCTAGTAGACCCATGGCTTTGCATGCTGCTTGGAAAGTATCGAAAGTCACTCCTTGTAAAGTGTGTAATTATAAGAAAGAAGTAGGCATTTTTACAATGTGAAGTAACCATACGCAAACAGAAACATTCAGTATTGTTGCCATGATTATCGGAAACCCAGCTTATAGAATCAGAAAACATTCAGTAGGTATTGTAGGAATGAACAACGGAAACAGATGCTGTAGCTGATTTCTTAATACCAGGAGGACCTTCAACCATGTTTTCGTCTACTGATTTTTTTGAAACCTGATCCTAAAATCCTCACATTTTATCTTATGTAAGAGTTCTCACAAACTCATCAACCAATAGTTTAAAAAATGTTGCGGTTTTGTGGTAACACGGGGATTTTTTACTATATCAATTATTATTTGTATCGAACGCCGGTTCTTCTCGGCGGGCTGGGGTTGAATCGATGCAGTAGACTTTCCGAAAAAAGCTTGTTTCATTTCAAAATAAAATATTTTGAATTGCGGTCATTCGGTTCAACCCTAGATATAGTTACTTTCGTTTGTCGAGTACGAAAATTATAGAGCCGTTATATGCTATTCACCACAGTAAAATCACCATCACCCTGTCTGTCGCTGTTTAATGCTACACTATAATATTTTTATGGTCTGGTGATGATTCTCGCTTTTGTTCAGATTTATGGCGTCTTCTATCCAAAGATGAACGTGCACCGCATTCAGTAGAAGATTGACTTTGCCTTTACATACGTCGGTCTCTCTTGGTCTTTTCGAGTCGCAATTCTCGCTTAACGACGGTTTGCTTCTTCGAGGAAGTTGATTTTCTCTGGCATTCTATATTTGAATTTCGGTTTCTTCATATTTTTTCATTACGTGTTAATTGTAAACGCTTAGTTTCGTTCATGTTTCGGCCTTTATTTGAACTTTGTCGAGGCATAACTAAAATCTAAAACAGAAAATACGGTTTTAATAATCTTAAACACTAATAGGGCTGTACATTACGGACGATCGAGGTGGCGGGTGCAACTTTTAGTTAGTAGGTATTATTCTAACCTATTGCCTAGGGCAAAAAGATACTTGTTAGTTATTTGTTGAATTCTTCTTTATAAAAAAGAAGAGTCGTAGAGCATCAGCTCTACGGAGCCTCAGAACAAAGAAACCTATGGAACTGTACTAATAGCTCAATTTCATACGACAATAATAATAGGCGACCTGTCTCTTTCTTACAACAAGAGTTTTAAGTGAGAAATAAGTATCTACACACTTTTTATCAACGCCCCCTTCATTGGCTTTAATATAATTCTGCTGTCACGGGCGCCATTTTACTCTACCGCTTTGTTTACATCTCAAATTTTGTCATTTCGAAATTTTTATGGTTTTCGTGTGAGTTTCGATTTAATTACTGTGCAAAACTGTAAAATAATTCTGGATTCATTATAATAGGTACCACCCACATTATACAGAGCACTTCCTGCTCTGTAGTAAGTTGTGGCCTATGCAAAATCACCGGTAAGTAGCTGTTAAAACCTCTGTTTCTTTACTGTTTTTATAAAGATTTTATCCGGCTCGAAGGACCATGAACAACTATCTATACAATACAAATATACTTTATTGTGCACACAACAAGTTACAAAAAAAACAAAAAAAAAATATACATTACAAAAATCAGACATGCACACAAAGGCGGCCTTATTACTAGATAGCAATTTCTTCCAGACAACCTTATGGTGTTAGAGAAAACAATGCTAGAGAATGGGAGTTGCGCAAAAGTATATTTAATAAAATAAAAGTAAATAAAATAAAATAATACATAAACACAATAAATATATAATATATGTATACAATATAATATAATATATATATCTATATATATATATATATACAATAGATAAACCTACATGATATTTTAATTTATAATAATAAGTGTTAGTTACATAAGTTACGGGTTGACACAATATGATTCCAGATAATGATTTTTTATAAGAGTTTTAAAGCGATGTATAGTTTCAGCCTGCCTTATATGGATAGGTAAATAATTCCAAAGGGAAATGGATTTTACAATGAAAGAGCAATTAAAGTATTTAGTGCGGTGGATAGGAATGTCAAGAAGAAGATTAGATATAGATCGTAGTTCCAGTCTGTCAGAGGTACGGAAGTTAAAATAACTTTTTAAATAAGTGGGACAATGGAAGTCAAATAGGATGTTATAAAGGAAGGAGAGAACACGAGAGTCACGGCGGTAGCGGATTGGCAACCACTTTAACTTGAGGCGATACTCGGAGATATGGTCAAATTTACGTAAACCGAAAACAAACCTCAAAGCCAGGTTTTGAAGGCGCTCCAATTTGTTCAGTTGTTCCTCCGTCAAGTTAGTGAAAGAAGCGTCCGCATAATCTAAATGGGAAAGGAGTAGGGATTCAGCCAAAACTACCTTAGTGGGTATCGGAAGAACATATCGTAGACGTTTTAGGGAACGCCAGGTAGAAAAAACCTTTCTACTAATCTCTTGCAATTGATGCGTCCACGATAAATGTTCATCAAAGTACACTCCCAAGTTTTTAACCACTTTACTGAAAGGTATTGTTACACCATTTATAAGGACAGGAGGTAAAGAATCATGGTCAACTCTAGAAATTAGCCCGGGGCTACCAATTACAATTAATTGAGTTTTAATAGGATTAATAAGAAGTCCATGATTCTTGCTCCATTCACAAATATTCGACAAATCGTGATTCACTAGATCAAAAGCGGAATTCAGATTGTCCAAAGGAGACTGTGTGTATATTTGAAGATCGTCCGCATAAAAGTGGTAGGATGATGAAATCGATATTGTTATAGGGTTTATAAAAATTGCAAACAGAAGAGGAGATAGCACACCACCCTGAGGCACGCCGGCATAGATATAACTCCAATCGGAGAAATAATCAGATGATTTAACTCTCTGCCGTCGTCCTACAAGGTAGCTACGAATTAAATTAATTATTGATGGTGAAAGATTTAAAGATGCAAGCCGGGCTAGCAGAATATCGTGGTCTATGGAATTGAAGGCATTACTAAAATCCAGAAGTGTGAGAATAGTAAGCATTTTATCATCCATACCTGACCGTATATCATCAGCTACCTTTACCAATGCGGTAGTCGTACTGTGACCAGTGCGAAAACCGGACTGGAACGGACTGAGTAAGCTGTTGTGGGTAACAAATTTCGTAAGCTGGTGATGAATGATTCGCTCTAAAACTTTTGATAAAAAGGGTAGGATGGAAATAGGACGGAAGTCAGACACAGTCTTAGGACAGGAGGATTTAGGTAAAGGAATTATGTAAGCTGCCTTCCAGGCATCAGGAAAGGTACAAGACTCTAAACATGAATTAAAAATGTGTGCAAGAACAGGAACAATTATATCTAATATTGGTGTGATCATTCTACGACTGATACCGTCATCTTCTACTGCGTTTGACGATATGGAAAGGATGTGCTTTTTAATCTCACACTCGGAAACTGGAACAGTAAGGAACGGATCAGAATTCAATATAGGTAGCGAAGAAATATAATTTAACGTTTGTGATTTAATTTTGGGGTCGAGATTAAAAGAGGAAGTAAAATGGTTATTAAGTGAATCTATATCTATATTATGAGAGTCTTGCGGTTCAGAGCATTTGCCCACGCCGAGGGATTTGAGAAATTTCCATGTTTTAGCCGGATCCCCGTTCTCAACGGAGGCGTGAATATGACGTCTTTGTGCGTCACGACACATCATATTACAGCGGTTCCGGATTTTAATATATTTGTTACGATGTTCTTCTGTCTTTTTTATTTTAAATTTGGCTTTGGCTGCATGCTTAGCATTTATCAAAGATTTGATTTCGTCTGATAACCAGGGAGCGGGAAGATGTTTGATTTTAACGGGCCTAACAGGTGCATGGATATCATAAAGAGATTTAAGTTTAGCGTTAAATATATCAATTTTGTCATTAATGGAATCAGCTGAGAGTAAGTTTGACCAGTCTATGTTATGTGCGTCCTCCTCTAGGCTTTCAATATTCATCGAAGAGAAATTTCTTTGAAGAAGAGTTTTTACCTTAGCTTTGGGAGGGCGAACATTATAGGCGACATAGATAAGATCATGGTATGAAAACATATCAGCTGAGACTTGTCCATGCGTAGTAACACGATTAGGAGTTTTATCTACTAATAAAAAACTACACTTTTACTAGAAGATTACTGTATATTAATAAATATCCAAAAAAATAAAACTTAAAACTACTCATAATACATCGTTACAGCCGAAATAATACAAGAAAAATTACCTTTAATTTTGCCATAAACTTGACATAATAAAATTAAATATAAAATCTTAAGGTTCTAATCTGAGGTTTTAACAGTAGCTAACATTTATTTAAATTGTTGTCTGTTGTTTAGTTTATTTGATAAAAAGTGTTTAAAAATCTATTTCTTCGAGTTAGCTCAGTTGTAAGGTATAAAATCCGCAATATTCTCAAAAAGAAAAAAAGTGAGCATCCCAAATCCGCAATGTTTGTCGACGGGTTTGTTTATTTAGGTATGCAGGCAAAGTACTGGCTTATGCCCGTTCCATAGGTTTCTTGGTTCTGAGTAGCTCTACGAATCACCAGTAGATTTTCGAATTTCGAGTACTTTTGACATAACTTTCACAGTTTTTTTTTAATAAATAGCCAAAGGCTTTATTTTCGACGATGTAGGTGGGGTACCTACATAAAGAACGACCTAGAATCTAAACTAACTCTAGAGTCTATAATTATTAATCTATTGTCGCACTATATATATATATAGAGTCGTAATTATTGATTATTCCTCAAGATGGAGGTCGAGGGGTTTGAAACTAAAATGGAGTTTATCTATAGACGTTCCAGAAAACGAGAATTTGTTTTTAGCCAGAGGAAAGTCACAAGTTTTCAGTTTAGTATTAAGAGCCATGGTTCCTCTTGTTTCCTAAATTTTACGAATATATAACATATTATTTATTATAAAATAATTTTAAACAAAAAAAAAACCGACTTCAAAAAGTAAACTAAAAAGCAAAAAATAAATTTACTTCGCACAAAGTAATACTTATTTTCACTTAAGTAAATAAATTTATTCTATAATTTTGAAGCCGGTGCCAAGTTTAGCGTTCTTTCATAATTTGTTTTCATTTAATATTAGTTTGTAAGCCAGTACTTTGGTAGGTACATAATATATAGTAATAGTTACATTGATAGTTGATCTTTTTTTCTGTGATTGCCTACATATATTTAGTAATTTGATATTGTAGTAAGGTTGTTGAAGTACTTACTTGGCACCGACTTCAAAATTATAGAATAAATTTATTTACTTAAGTGAAAATAAGTATTACTTTGTGCGAAGTAAATTTATTTTTTGCTTTTTAGTTTACTTTTTGAAGTCGGTTTTTTTTTTGTTTAAAATTATTTTATTTTAAGATTTTTAGTTATGGGTAGACTGAGTAAGGATAGGTACTTACCGCCAGAGCAGCGCAAAAATTATATAAAATATCAAGTTGACTATAAAATTATATACAAATTTTAATAATATCAAAGTCGATACCAGCCAAACTGAATATAATTTCTATATAACTCTTTTATAATTTTAAGTCGATTTACATTTCTTTATTTGGCTTAAAACAATTTTTTACCGTTTTAATATTTACCTATTTCGTCATATTGTTATGATAGTACCTATATATTGATACCTACTATCTGGCGAAGACAGAGGTGGTGTTGAGTACTGTAATTGATATAGTGGCATATGCTTGCAGTACTTTAAGCGATGTCGTAATTTCCAAACTTATAACTTCAAAGACTAAGCAGTCCTGTATGCCTGTTTCTGATCTATGTGGTATACCTTGATAGTTGATTCAAAATTATGTTTGTGTTTAGTCGGATATGCTTATGGTACTCGAAAAAAATACAAAATTACTAGAAGTGTTCCTATAAATTTCGAGGAGTACCCTCGATTCCTCACGACTCCATCAACAGGCATGCACTTTGATAACTATGAGACCAAGTTCGACTGTAATTGACGTAGTGGCGTATGCTTGCATTTCTTTAAACAACGCTGAAATCTTCAAACGTGTATCTCTAAGGAGTCAGAAGTTCTGTTCACTACTTTAGGTCCAGGATATGGTGCAAAATCTTACTATTTGGTAACATATGCTTGGGCTTCTTCAGAAAAAATCAAAATCGATATATGTTTCCATATAAATTTTGAGGAGTTCCCTCGATTCCTCACGGATCCCATCATCAGGTCACCACTTTGGTAAACACTGGTACAACACTGTAATTGACGTAGTGGCGTATGCTTGTATTTCTTTAAACAACGCTGCAATTTTCAAACGTGTATCTCTAAGGACTCAGAAGTTCTGTTCAGTACTTTAGGTCCAGGATATGGTGCAAAATCTTACTATTTGGTAACATATGCTTGGGCTACTTCAGAAAAAATCTAAATCGATATATGTTTCCATATAAATTTTGAGGAGTTCCCTCGATTCCTCACGGATCCCATCATCAGGTCACCACTTTGGTGACAATGGGACCAAACGGGAAGCACCACCTTTCAATTAAAAAAAAAATCATCCAAATCGGTTCACCCAGGCGAAAGTTCTGAGGTAACAAACATAAAAAAAAAAAAAAAAAAAAAAAAACATACAGACGAATTGAGAACCTCCTCCTTTTTTTGGAAGTCGGTTAAAAATATAAATGACTATTATGAGGCTGTATGACCATCTTTAGATAACTAAATAGAATGCATCAATGGTTACCGTTAAGTTATTATTGTTTGTTACCTATAATACCTATTACATACATCTAGATTATTCTAGATTAAACTGTGCGTCTGTATTTGTAAATCATAAGCATATTGCAACGGATCACAAAAAAAGGTTGGCAACTGCACAGACAGTAGTGTCAACTGTCAGTTAACAGTTTTGTCAATGTCAGTTTTGTTGCCAAGAGAGTGTGTGGATTTTTGTAAATTCTAAAATTTCAACCTTACATTCTTGATTATTTTTAAAATAAGTGTTAGAAAGTCGATATATTAGTTTGTTTTATTAGTAAGCGTAGCATATTTGTGTGATACCATTTAGTGATGTCCGGTTTCACGGAAAACGCACTTATAAGGAAACTGCAAGAATTGAACTCAAGTCAACAAAGTATTCAAACATTATCTCTGTGGCTAATACACCACAGAAAGCATCATGCCGCTGTGGTCAAAACTTGGTATAAAGAGTTATTAAAAGGTAATACATAGCGTCTACTTATTTATAAACACTCCACCTAAGACGTCGATTCAAAGTGAAAACGAAAATAAGTATTAGGTTGTGCAACGTTGACTGTGTATGTTTCTTGGAATACAACAGCGTTATACAAGGCGTACTAGTTACAATGCATTGCTATAATATCATCTAGCATACAAAAGAGTCAAAGTTATATAATTTGAAAGATATTTTTCTAACCTCAAATTTTCATTTTTCAGTTAAAGACTCCAAACAGTTAACATTTATGTATTTGGCCAATGACGTTATTCAGAACAGTAAAAAGAAAGGTCCAGAATACAGTAAAGTATTTGGAGAAGTTTTAGTTGATGTGTTTAAGCATATGGCCAAGACTGGCATTAATGAAAAAACAAAGCATTCACTGCACAGAATACTAAATATATGGGAAGAAAGGGGCGTGTACGACTCCCAAAAGATACAAGATTTTAAAGTGGCTGGTATGTATGAGTTCTATTTGTTTACTATTTGCAATTATCTTGAATGTGCTAAAGTCATTAATGTACTATATTATCTAGTATATTTAGTATATAGTTTTATGAAGAAAAGAAGTGAAAAACTTCTTATGGCTTTTCTTAAGAACTTACTTCCCTTATTCAAATTACACATCTTATTTATTATATGATAGTAATTACCTATTACAAACTATATTTTATTCAATGTAACATTTACTTATATAGTAATAAAAAGCAGTGTTACCACTTCAAATAAAAAAATAAAAATAGGAAATTCAACCTATCTGTTAAAAATCTGTGTTTATTGTTGTCCAAGTTTTTCCATTGCTTTTCTTCAAAAATATATATTTTTATTTAAACAAAATGTATCAGGAATAACCATAACTATCAAATTTAAACTTTCAGTTGACCCCAATGATGCTATACCTAAAAAGGCAAGTAAGCGAAAGACAATTGAGAAAGAGGTTAAGGAACCAGAAAAGAGACCTAAAAATGACAAAGAGCCAAAGGACCGAGAGAAACGGGAGCGACGAAAGAGTGAGAACAAGACAGATTCCGACGGGCACAATGACTTGAGCCCAAAAACGCCACCGGGAGATCCACCAGAACCTGAGGAGCTAGTTAAGGTGAGCCACAAATATTCGGAAGGAAATCCTTGTTATATGTGTATTTGAATTTTTTATGTTTTAAATTAATGTCCACAATTTAAAAATATTTACACCTAAGTCAAAAAAGGTAACAATATATTTTGTTTTATATTTGCTGATATATTATAATCTACTTATTTATTATAATCTTTTCTCATTATGTTTTGCAGGATGTACATAATAGTTTCAATAATAATTAAGCAAAATAGGAATTAGTAAAAATAGCTTAGCAGGCCTATAATTTAACTGCTCTTAGGATAGTATTTGTTTTTCCAGAAAATAGTAACAAAATATTAAGAAAATTATATTTTTTTATTTCAGGCTCTACTAGAATTGGAATCGAGTGCGTCTAGCGATGAAGCCGTGAGAGAAAGGATAGCCTCGCTTCCCCCAGAAGTCTCCGAAGTGCAATTGTTGTCAAAGCTGGAAGGTAATGATCCCTATGTTATGTTTGTCCGTAACATAATTACTCTAAACATAATATATTGTATTCACAACCAAATAAAGATTGATTATGATACATTGTTTCATTTATAATTCGTTTTTTAATCTGAGCCAATGAGTTATAGACATTGTGCAAGATACAACTTGCCTTAATCACACATGTAATTTATTCCATTACATTTGCACAAAATATAAGCCAAGCTTGTGTAGTTTCAAAGTCACATTTTTTAAACAATACAAAATACTCATTAGGTACTTAATTAAAAAATATATAAAAACAAGCTTAGATGCTGATGACAAATTTTTATTAAAAAGCAGTGTAAATTACCAACTCGAATTAAAAAACGAATTATAGGAAAATGCTACCCACATCAACATCAATGTGTTTTTTGTCTCAGCTTTTCATAAGAAACATAATATTTTGCCCTTTTTATTCATTAATGAAGTAGTAAAAAAGCGACTGTCTAATAATATGCTATGTTGGTTAGTATCTATTCTGTCACGAAAAGTTCTCAAAATCTACCCCCAGAATGTAATATAAATAGCTTTGAATTTAGTGACGAGCGGACCAGAGGTAGGATTTTATGTATATGTTGCAGTCAAATCAGTCAGAGTACTTTTAAATGAATTGGTTAAAACTTCTTTTGAATGATTTTGGTTAAGAGTTTGACTGCAACATATACAATTAATTAATGGACTGACTCATTCACAGCAGAGTGAGTGACAAGCGGTGATTACTGAGCGGCGGCGACTGTAGATAGTGCTCAATTTATTTGTACTAATTTATTAATATTAAAGTTAATGCTTTATCATATGTATTTTTCGTTTGTAAACAAATATGATTTGTGACGGCTCCATAACGCCGCTATAATGGCTCCGTTCCTATGCCCGTAACATTCAGCAGAAGGCTTTAAGGCTATTGCATACACTGCTTTGCATTTTCGTGTTGAAGCCTCTAGAAATATAATTTTCACTGTGTGATACTTTAAGTATTTTATGGCACTTTCATATTGTATGTTAATGAATATTTGAAGCCTGACAGTAAATGACATAACATGAGCTGATGTACCTTATATTCGGAATCCTCATGTGGAATTCATACCGTGTCCCACACCAGTGTCGCACATGAATAGCCAAAATGGTGGCCACTTCACTCTTATTACCATAATAATATATAAAAACGGTAGGGACACTGGTTAATAGCAGGAATGAAATGGATTTGAAATTTCGAATTTATGGATATTAAATTATTTCGGATTATGCGTTTGTTTCGTGTAATTTCGGTTACGGATATTAAATTTTGGTTTCCTTTTTACAGTAGCAAAACTTTTGTTTCGGATTCGGTTACGGTTACGGATATTTTTTATATAGTACACAGAAACCATTTTGAGGTCAACTGACTTGGCGAGAACTTGATGATTTACTTCTCGATAGTAACTTTAGTTAACAATAAATATTTTTTGCTTTTTTTCTATACTACTTAATTTTCATTTGTCATAGGTCTTCTAGAAGACATTATATTTTGGAATAAGAAACCTTTGTTCAAAATGTTTTTCTATTTTAATTATTGTTTGTTAATCTCGTATTGTGTGTACATAAAATGTAAGTAAAGTTTGCAATATTGACTGATGATGATGTATTGCAGATAAGGAGTCCGCGCTAGCGCTCAGCGCCATCGTGAACTCGGCTGTGGAGCTGCTGGCGGAGTACAACCTCCGGCTGTCCGAGGAGCTGGAGAAGAGGAAGAAGGTGGCGGGCATGCTGAGAGACTTCGCCCAGGCGCAGAGGGAACAGGCCAAACAGGCCGAGGCTAGACTTGAGGTACATACATAATAATTGACATGAATGGAGGTAGGTGATATGTAGCAAAGTTCTTTGATTTCGAGAAAATTGAGTTCAAACTGCCACTTTAACATTTTGGAATACGTCGTAAAGTATTAAATTATTAATCTGAAGATTAATAAACTTACTTAGATAACTTAGATAACTTCTACCATTACAGGTTTTCCCAATGCGATAGAAAGTAAACATGCATGTTTAAAGCGAGGGATAACCGCAACTAGCGCCACTCTTTTTAAAATAAATTTTACAACGACACAAACATCTTATAAAAAAAGTAATCGGTTCAAACTTTAAGTATTTACTCTCGTAAGTAATAACTATAACGGCCGTTTTAGTTATTACTTACGAGAGTAAATACAGTATAGGATAAAGCTGTAATTAAATGCCAATAAATTAGTTTAACTATTTACTTAAAGTTTGAACCAATTACTTTTTTTAATAAGATCTTTGTGTCATTGTAAAATTTATTTTAAAAAGAGTGGCGCTAGTTGCGGTTATTCCTCGCCTTAAGAGACAGTTTAAACTCAAATTTTTTGCGACTTAAGTATCACCTTCATCCATTCATATCTTCAATTAATAGGATCGACGACCTCCTGCCTGGTGGACAGACCACCTAAAAAGGTTGCAGGGAGGGGTGTTTACAGGGTGATTCATGGTTCAATTATATTAAGTCGAATATAGTGTGAAAAGAATGACGCGTCAAGCATTTTTTGCTTTGGCATCTCATATAAATTACTTAATATAACTCAAAAATAATGTCAAAGGTGTAAAATGACCACAAGGATTGAATCTTAATAAAATGATATAATTACAGGAGTACAACATCAAACTGCAGAAGATATATGCTGTGAAGACAGAAGTGAAGTCCCACATAGAGAACCTCCCCGATGTGTCTCGCCTGCCTGACGTCACGGGCGGCCTGGCGCCGCTGCCCTCTGCCGGAGACCTCTTCAGCATTTGAAACTGGAGCTATCCACACGCCCTGTCCATGTTTATACATATTATGTCCGTGGACATGTTTAGCTGATGGACATTATCAGCTATAAAGGCTCATAAACATTTGACATTATGTCTAAGTAGCTGATAGACATTTGTTTGATAAAGGAAGTACATTTGACTTTATGATTAGCTGATGGACATATTATTCTTTACGCCCATACGCGTCCCACATATTGTGCAATAAGTTAAAATAGGTTCCAAAGCATAAAACCGTGCCTTTACATTTAGACACTAATGTACACGCGCAGTGACGAGTGAAATATTTTTACCTGACGTTTCTCGCCTGTTTGACGTCACAGGCGAAATTGGCTCACTGTTGGCGATTTGTTCAGTGTTTGAAAATAGTATACAGTAATGGTCCATGGATATTGCTCATATTGATTAGCTGATAGACATATTGTCAATAAAAGGAAACACACTCACTAATGCAGGTAAATTTTGTTTAGCGTTTGAAATTTTAATAAGTTCTGTCCGATTAGCGAATGGACATATTTTTCAAGAAGGGACATTGACATTGTTTCCAGTCAGTGTTTGGGCAAAAAGAATATCAATAATACCATTAAATTGTGCAGCGGCATAATCTCGCAGACGCGCTTGCTTTGCTCGTTTTATTTTTATATATTTAATGATACTTTGAAAATATCAAACTCAGATTATAAAATCGGTAGGGCGCACCTATCTGGGTTAAATTGTATTGTTGTTAGTTGTGATGGCTTCACCTAAATGTTCTGTGCGCTCTGTCTATTGTTTTTCACACAAATCCTATTAACCAATCATTATTTTTTAATATTTTATTGTAAAGTCGAAAATCGCATTTACCATTCTAATTAGAAAATAGAATATTAAGTCTTGCCTCCAGGAACACTTTCTATAAATTACTAGATTTATATAATCACAAACAATTAAAATTATTACATTACATTGGATGTATGTTTTTTGATCCTGTGTTTGTTACTTCATAAGTTTGTTTCTTAATAGTCTTATTCTGAGAAAATATTCTATAATTTTCAATGCCTTAAATGTGTTTCCTTGTGAAAATTTCTCTTCTATTTTGTTTATATTTTAAATCAATGTAAGCATTTATTTTTAAGCTGTTTGCATGGATCTCCACAACAATTCGTTTTGTTGAGGATAATAATAGAAGGTTTTTTAAATAATGTTCTATTTATGGAGTAATAAAGGCAATATACGTAAGAATTGTATGGCCGAATATAAATTTTCGTGTTGTCAATATCAATAATATATTTTTTGTTTGAGATTCATCCGTATATATTCTCCTTGCCTTAATGAATATAACACTATAATATAATAGTCATCAGTATATAACATTTCACTGGTCGAATTTTGTTAATTATTGTTATTCTTGTTATGGAACCCAATTTGGTTTTTATGTCCCCTAGCCTGGGCTAAATTACTCTATACAATTGCATTAAGTTGAGGTTTTATAATAAACACTTTGGGAATATACACCTGTATGTCGATTACGCTAATTACAGCAATACAGCAAAATAGTATTCTCGTCAAACAACTTCAAACTGTTTTGTTTGGATCAAACTATATAATATTCATTTATATCTAATATATTCAAGTTAGTTAAAAACGAGAATTGTGGTTCTGGTCTAGAGAACTAGTTAACTGATTAAAGCAATAATTATAGGTATTGGATTACCTTCTAATATAAAAAACTTTCCTTAATCTAAATATGAATATAACATTTATCATTCTTGATTCTAATCTGTATACATCATACATATTACTAGTGTAATATGTAATGAGTACATTAGATGTCGAGAGGCTGAATTTATTCAAAATGTTCTATTGGATAACGTTTTTATTTTGCATACAAAATAATATAAGAAATGCACATTATATTATTATTTTTAGTCACCAAATAATAGATAATTTTGGTTTTGTGTAGTTATATTTAGTTGAGAGTCTGTTCACACCGAAATGACGGTGTAATTTTAAGAGAGCGATTCTAAATTGAACTTTATTCATTACACAAGAAAATACACAAGTCATCGCAATAGCCGATCTCCGAGCTCTGCTTGAGCACTCTTTCAATGAAAAGATGTCTTCGTGTGTAAATAAAGTAAAATTTTTAATCGCTATCTTAAAAATGCAGCGCTCTGTTCGGTGTGACTCTTACCTGAAAGGGTAGTCGTAGAGTAGACATGTTCGGCCATTTGCGAAACGGCCGGGTGCTGACGTCACGCTGTGTCTACTTGACCCTGTTTTTTTAATCTCGGTCAGTAAAATGACAGGCAAAAATCACTCTGTCTCTGCTAACTGACAAAGGAAGAAAGAGAGGTAATGTGACACAGAAATGTCATTTTACTGACTGAAATCATAAATCAGTGTATACGGCTAATGACGAGTGACGTGTGTATAGCCCTTAAGCTGTATCAAATAAATTTGTTACATTAACTAGTTGTTTTATTTCACTATATGTAATAATGTTGTACATCAATTCAATTTGATGACCTTAGCGTCGATGCCTGGAAGTCGCGGGTTACAATACGTCTAAAGGAACAGAAAAGCTTTTTTATTTTCCTGGGTCATAGATGTGTATTAAATATGCCCGTAATTTAATAAAAATATTACATATATGTATAAAATTAAATATTATGTTAAGTAACAAGTAACGTTACACAAGATCTTCGGATACTTAGCACGGGCCAGATTGACGTGGTGTGATCATTTTGGTCATCAAATCATAGATAATTATTAAAAGAGTGTCATAATAAATGACAATGCCAAACTATAATTATGTCACTTAAATATTATGACGTACGTTTCAAAATATATTTCGTGTTATGTTTACAAGTGAGGTTTTCGTAAAATATGAGTGAAAGTACTGTAAGTATTTTGCATTTATATAATTCTAATATTCAACTTGTTTCTGGCAGGGTACAGGGCGCCAAAGGTAAAAAAAATACGTGGTTACTTTTCTTACACTTCGAATTATTGATAAATATCCTTAAGGCTGCGTATCCAATCCACCAGAGCTGTGCTGTGGAGCAAGGAATGTGTTTTGTTTTTGGGTACCAATAGAATCGCTTCATTTATCATCGGTCAGCGCGGCTCTTGACAAGCGACTCTGTCGGTTCTGAAAAACACATTCCACAAACACAGCACAGCACAGCTCTGGTGGATATGCAGCCTATAATACGGGTACCTACTACCTACCTACTTAATCCAGTATGGGTAATTTGCAGAGTACTCACAGCCACACGAAGACTACGACAGATAGCAGTACATCGGAGTCTACTGACGCGTCAGTAAGTAAAATATGCTAAACTATTATTCTAGCAGCAGATTTTCTTCTTTGATAAATAACATTCAACCCAGCTTGCACTTCTATTATTCTTAATATTATATTACAATTGCGTATTGAGCAATATACACAAATTACTAATAGTCAGGACCTCTCACTTGGGTATTTTTTTTTTATTTATTGAAAAGATATCTATATACTTATAATAAAACTGTAGAGAGGTCAATTCTGTACATTGAATATTTTTTCAAAATACATATTGGAGGATGATTGGCGATCGATACTGATGCCAAAAATGCAATTAGTAAAATTTTTGTCTGTCTGTCTGTCTGTCTGTCTGTCTGTATGTGCACGATGGAAACAAAAACTACTGAAGGGATTTTACCCCACTCTTGGTACGATTGTAGCCCATATTCCTGGGCAGGTTATAGGCTATATAACATAACGCTACGATACATAGGAGCCGAGCAGTGACGATAAATTTGAAGCAAGTCGGATGAATTTCGCGCGCGCGGCCTGCGGTCGAACGGTTCGTGCGGGGGGCGCGGGGGGATCGCTTACAGAGTGACGCGAAGCAATAGAACGTGGCACTAAAGTAGATTAGAACATCAAATAAGTACCTAACTATCAGGATTTTTTTCTGGGAAAACAGTGTTTTCAGTGTCATAATAATATAAAAATTGTATTTTTGAACTTGCTTCACAAATTGAAATAAATTATCATTTATTGTATAAAATCAACTTAATTAACTGTATAATTAAAAGAAAGCCTTTCGCGATAAACTAAAAAACGGGCAATTAAGAGGTTTTTGGAAAGCTATTTATACCATCACGGTATTAATTCTTACATATCATTTTTAATACGTTTGTTGGCTTAAGCATTCCATGAAGACTATAATATTTGCCCTTTATACCATGCAAATATAATGAGTAGTTTAGGAAATAGGTATAGCAAAATTAAAAGCGTTTCGCCGTGATTCGACCGGACGCCGCGTAATGCAGTGCTGCGTGACGTCCGAGACGGGCTGGTGTAGTGTAGACTGCTAGGTAAAAAATACTATTAAAATGTGCTAACTGTGCCTGTGTTATTATAGGAGACTTTTATTTATGCAATAGTACCCAAAACAATTTTTTTTTGTCTGTTTGTCGGTGCATTTGTGCACGCTAATCTCAGAAACGGCTTATCCGATTTAGATGTGGTTCAATCATATTTGTAGTAATCTTGACTTAACTTTTATTTCATCTCAATCGGTTCATAAATAAAAAACTTATGACAATTAAAAAAAATGCTGGACGTTTGTATGAAGCGCGGCAGGAACCGCGCTGCAAACATTCAAATTTAATCTTTTTTTATTTTATATTTTCTTTAAAACTAAATTTAATTTATTTATATTATTGTTATACTTAGGGTAGGTTAATAAAAAAACGCTACTAAAACCGATCGGCGCGCCGAGCTGGGGCCTAACTCCCCAAACTGATTCGATTTTGATTCAGATTCGATCGTGCCGCATACTCCCGAATAAATTGACGTTTGTTTATTTTTGTTCTATGTCGATTGATATCGTCGGGTGTACAAAAAGTTACGTTCCAAAGGTTTTCTTTATCGTAATTAGTTCCAAAGTAATCTACCAAATAAAACACCAAATCCGTTGAGATCGAACTGATTCGATTCTCGGTTGTGTCGAGCGTAAGCCTGCTGGATCCTCGACGGGGCGTGCCGCTGCGCCCATGTCTAACCGAGAGTTTCGTTTTAAATACCTTAATAATTGCAATATATGTTTCAATTTAATATCTCAAAATATTAATGACAAAAACGGTAGTAAGTTCAAAAAAATTGAAAATAATTTTATGGTTTCGCAATTTATCCTATGTCGGCACTATTAAGACGTTGCTTCGTATCAAATTTAGGTTTTGGTTTCCTTTAGAGTGTCGAAAATTAGAGAGATAAACGGCTGAATCTTTGGGTAGATGTGGCTAAGGAGTCTGTTTTTTTCAAAGCCAGAAGGGACAGAAGATCCTGAGTATTTAATAGGATTGTTAGCTACCAACCAGACAGATAGACAGACGGACATCGAAGTTAAATAATTTACTAAATTAACGTGAAAAATTGGCTGGGTCTATACGGTGCATTCGAATAATATTATCCTAACTTCGAATACCTTTGCTGACTTCTACATATTGTTCGAAGGCCAACTTCTTTTGCCGAGCTCCGAAAGGATGGTACTATATTATTATTATACCCTGCATACCAAGAGGCTTGCCGGGTACGTGACTTGCTGGATCGGGATCAACACTGGGATACACTGGGAAGTACCTATTGGCGAAAGTTGTCAGCGGTTGCGCCAATAAACCAAAAATATATTTAAAAATATAAAAGTGTCCTAAATCACTTTTCCACGCGTACGAAGTCGCGGGCACAGCTAGTAAGTAATAATTGTTGTCATGCACATAACATCGTTCAAAAATTCCCCCAAATCGTTTGATTCTGTAGGTACACGTTTCGTACAATTTAATTGAGTATCAGTTCAAACCTGGATGCGACACAATCACTTTTTAAATACACAAGAATAATGATAGAGTTCAAAATTCGAACGCTACTAAGCGCTCTTGCAATGGAACGTCTCTTTTTTTGTACACTTACTTAGCTAAGCAAAGTTCAATTTTGAATACATACATACATACATACAATCACGCCTCTTTCCCGTAGGGGTAGGCAGAGACCACTTCCTTCCACTTGCTACGATCCTTACACACTTGTTTCGCTTCGTCCACTTTCATTATTCTCTTCATACACGCTCTTCGGTTTAGGGTACTCTTGACCTGGCCTTTTTTCAAGACGTCTCTAATTTGGTCTTGAAACGTCCGCCTAGGTCTACCCCTTCCCACACTTCCATTCACATTCGCCTTATACACTAATTTTAAATCTATCCTAAAAATGCCGCGGTGTGTCGTGTCTGTGTATTTAACTGTAGGCCAAGCAGGAACATTCATATAAATAGCTCCCCACACCGATTTCGGTGTCGGTAGCCGATTTCATCGATTAACCAGGCCAGCTACGTAGGAGTTTTTTTACAGTGCTCAAGTGTGTGCGCAATACACAAAGACACTCTCTCTTCCTTTATTTTTTTCCTATAGCTCATATTCCTTCTGAATAAAAATATTTGATATGATTTGATTTTACTCTCTATAACCCAGTGGGACGGTAAACCGACACGACTGGCGAGCTAACAGGCGCAGGACCGACTTTTTACATCCGACGCACGGATCATCTTTTTTGTTAGACAATCAGGTGATCAGCCTGCATTGACCTAACCAATCTTGAAAACAAATTTTTTTGTTGTTGCAACGCGGGAATTGTACCCACGACCTCCGGGCTCCGGGTCGAGAGCGAAGCTCTAAATCACTCGACCACGGAGGCGATAATAAAGGAACATTCATATAATTCTAAAATCAAAATATTTAACTTCCAAATGAAACTTAACAAGCTATTTTCGGAAAGTCAACAAAAAGCCTACCACCTTCTTTCTATTATACGAATACGTAGCTGTCAAGTGTATCAGCTAACCCCTCTAATCCTTACATCTAATTTATAGGTACCAGACCGTTGGACGAATAACATAAGCTACTCCCAGCTGGTCGCCTCGTCATGTATAAGCGTAGTCCAGGTGTGGTGGCACCCCTACCTCCACGACATGCGCAGGCTGCTGCCGTTTGTCCTGCTGTACAACGTGTTCAGTGTCGTGCTGGCTTACCCCATGCTGTACCTGGAGCTCGCCATCGGAGCTGTGTCCCGACAGAGCGCGCTGAAGTGCTGGGATATGGCGCCCATTGCGAGAGGTAAGGGTATATGTTCTAGTATCGTTTCGCAACTAACCAATTAAAATAGAATTATTTATGAATAGACAAGCTTATCAGAATTCACTAGTAAATTTCGTACTTGGCTGTAATTTTCTATTACATTACTAACTGAGCCGTGCCCACTTCTTTGAGCATACAAAGAGTTTCTGATGAAATTTCCTTATTTTCTCACCGTTTAAACCTTCCCGGGATTTATTTCAAGACTTAAAATTGCCGATGTGGTTCAGCCGTTCTCGAGTTTTAACGAGACTAACGAACAACAATTCATTTATAAGTGTATAAAAAGGTAAATGGATAGTGCTCTGGAAAAATTGATTTACAAAAGGAATACCTAGTATATCTAATAGTTAACAGGTTTTTTGAAACTACTAATCGTTTGATTAATTATTTGGCTTACGAAAACGCCCTATACATAAGACACAAATGAAAATTATTATGACCATTGCAGAATGCAGGTGTAATTTTATTATGATCGTTGCAGGTGTTGGCATCTCCATGCTGTTGACCTGCGCGCTCACTGCGCTCTGCCTGGGCGCGGTGAGCGCGTGGTGCCTGGCGCTGCTGGTGCACAGCGCGCACGTGTTCCCTCCGTGGCTGCACTGCGCCGCGCGCGTGCCCGCGCCGTGCGCCGCGCGCCACCGCTCTCTGCCCAGCGGCAGCGAGACGCCCGCGCAGAGCTTCATCTTGTAAGTCATAACAAAAAACGTAGAAACACTCCTCCTTCTTCATAATATTTATACCTAGCATGTCCCTTGGGCAGGTTTGAAGTCGGTTACCGTCGATTCTGGCTACGCAGGGGTTGCAGTGGTATACGGGAGGCACTAAACTACTTCGCTGCATGCTCGAGAGTGAGGCCTGGCAGGCGGCGGCCGCTTTCCAGCACGGGGCTCCGGGTAGAGGGATGGATAACCTCCCCGGCTTTGTCAGTCTCGGCGCCGAGGAGAGCGCTTCAATTCGTCGGAGCGCTCTTAATTTGATGGGAAGTCCGGTCCCTATAGAGGTGAACAAAAGGTCGGGGGAGGAGTGGCCTGTGTTTCGACAGATCAAGTCACTCCACCCAACATAACGGCTGATGGCAATACGCAAATGGTTTTAGTGGGTAAACCGGCCGTAGCGAGCCGGAAGTCCCACATACCCCTAGGGGACCTTCCCTGGGGGATGCGTAATGCATTTTCCTTGCGACATAAAAAAGAGGGTTGCAGTGGTAATGTGCGGTAGGTTTGCCCGTTAAGAAAACGATACGTCAACTTTGGCATAAAATACGTACACAAAGACTTACAGCTGTGAGTTTATTTTTTACTTTTATTTTTTATTTTATTTATTTGGTACACAAAACAGAATATAGCCAAAATTAGTACAAACATTTTTTAAGTTATATCCTTATAGACTAGACTATATCCCTAAGTATGTGAACACATCATGATCTTAAGCAGCACTAATAGTTTATGGGAGGTTTATACATAACAAGATGATATTGAGTACTTATAATAATATAAAAATTTTGTTTTAGTTTTAAATACTACGTAATCGTAGAAATACAATTTTAGGGTTTAAATAAAAAAAAATTGACATCTGTTTGGTATTTTCTAATATTATTATTGAATATGTCTATGTCCTAAAAATTATCTTTACAAATCT
This sequence comes from Celastrina argiolus, assembly GCA_905187575.2. Lineage (NCBI taxonomy): Eukaryota > Metazoa > Arthropoda > Insecta > Lepidoptera > Lycaenidae > Celastrina > Celastrina argiolus. Next base: position 17,143,788 of record LR994591.1, on the reverse strand, counting down.
CATTGTACCGGCGACAAATTGAAAACATGGGATTGTTTAATGAAATATTATTCTTTACCACATCCAGCAAAAAGTTTTACCATGCATGCCTAGTTACTAAAGTTGACTTATCACAGCTTAGTGTCTTTGTGTGTGAAAGCCAGGGATGAAATGGATATGAAAACGGATACGGATATTAATTCGGATAATTTCGGTTACGGATATTAAATTTTATTTTCCTTTTTTCTTTCTTCAATAGCAAACTTTCATTTCGGATTCGGTTACGGTTACGGATAATTTTTATATCGGATATCCGATAGTTTCGGTTACGGTTACGGAGCTCCCTGGCATCCCTAGCGTAAGCCACTCGACGGCTGCAATTATATCAAACTAACCCTCATTGATGATTGATCCTTGCATTACTTTACGGACATTCATACGGTCTCCTCCCATTCTCTAGCAACTTCGTGCTGGACCTGAAGCGCTCTGGTCTGCAGGGCGGGCCGGGCAGCGTGGTGCCGGAGCTGGCGGTCTACTGCGGGATATCGTGGCTGCTGATATACGTCGTCGCCTGCAAACGGATATATAGCTATTCCAAGGTTTGTTTTTGACAAGCTTGAATGGCTTTGTTTGCGTGGAGACTTGCAACATAATTTGTTTACTAAGATTATGTCCCAAAAAATACGTATGTACCTACTTATATAAACTAAACTATATATTCTTGTCAGAATTTAAAATGTCTTGTCAGAGTTTAAAGATTGCTAAAATTAAAAAAAAATTGAGATGACTTCTTTAATGGAACTCTTCTCTTAAAAGAAAATATTATCCTTACCATCGCATCCCCTTGATTCTTAAATTAAATCTTGCGCTTCTGAAAAATAACTCGTAACTTAAATAAATGCGATGGTGTTGTTACCTGTTAGTTTGAGTATTTAAATAGGTACCTAAGTCAAGAGGATATTTTCCTAATAATTCGTGTAAACATATGCAAACATTTATAAATATATCAAAAAATAAACATTTCATGGCAATCCCAAATATTTCAGATGGTGCTTTTCAAGGATGTGTTGGCGTTTTTCGTCCTGACATGTTGCTGTGTCGGCGTGTTTCGCCTGGAGGGCGCCGGACGGATGTACGCCGAGTTTCGCTGGAGTGTGCTGTTCGAGAGCTTGCAGGTGCGATACGAATAATTTGAAGCTAGCGGGCAAGTAGCCGGCAAATAAAAATCTGATTTCGAAAAAATTGAGTTCAAAATGTCACTTATGGCGTGGAATAACAGCAACGAGCGCCACTCTTTTTAAAATAAATTTTACAATGACACAAAGATCTTATTAAAAATAGTAATCGATTCAAACTTTAAGTAGGTAAATAGTTAAACTAATTTATTGGCATTTAATTACAGCTCTAAATCCTATACTGTATTTACTCTCGTAAGTAATAACTATAACGGCTGTTTTAGTTATTACTTACAATATATTAAATATATAATATTAGTTTAACTATTTACTTAAAGTTTGAACCGATTACTTTTTTAATAAGATCTTTGTGTCATTGCAAAATTTATTTTAAAAAGAGTGGTGCTAGTTGATGTTATTCCTCGCCTTAAACACTTTATTTAGATTACGTCATACTGTACAATACCTAAGTACCTACATTAATCAAGAACCGTCTCTAGAATCAATGTTACCTACATTGATTAATTTACTTAATACGTTACTACAAATCCTAAAATGTTTAAGTGAACTACTTAAACTCAATTTTCTGGGTAAAAATTTTATGCGATATATCATCTTCATCCATTCATGTCTTCAATTACTTCTAGATTACAACGGAAAATTTACCTGTGAAATGAAGCAACGTGAATAACGCTTAGAAGGCTTGTTACTGGGGCCATGGGTTGGTGGAGGGATTTGATCGCGTAATGAGATAAAACAATAAATCGTCAGACACTTGTCAATAAGTATTTAATAACAGTTTTTTAATGCTAACGGCCGTATACAACATCCCTAAATTACGCATTTTTTTAATTTATTGTGACATAATCTCTTTTTTCCAGTTTTGGCGCGAAGCTCTAGAGTTCTCGCTCCTGCAACTCTCCCTGTCGCAAGGCACGCTGATCATGCTGGGGTCCATGGCCCCCAAAATGCCCCTCCACCGGCCCGCGGCGCTCACGTTTGTGGCCTCCAAGTTGGCCTGCACGGGGGCGGCGCTGGCGCTGGGCGCGGCGCACGGCGCGCTGCGCCATGATTATGGCGCGGAAACGAATATTATGAAAGGTTAGTGAAGAGAGGATATCTTAAGTATGCCAATATGGTCCACAGAATATCAGGGACTCTGGAGTAATTCCATACCTACTCATTATCTTGAGTGGACTGTGGATACTATTTCGGCGATTGACGCATGAATGTTAGTAATGTACCTAAGTGAGTTATTAAATGACAGTCGGATCAACACATCTTTTAATTAGTCTCCCCAAGCCTGCACATTGCATTACAGATCGCATGTATTTATTTATCTTCTCTGTTTCGTCTCCCCTCTGTCGTATACATATTGTTGTTTTTCTTCTGTTATTATCTCTATCTCTTTTCTATCCTGGTGTAAAATTGTTAGTTTCATACGCCGCGGCCGGTTCTTCTCGGCGGGTTAGGGTTGAACCGGTGCGCGGTAGCAGCTTGTTTTTTTTTGTTGACTTTTCGAAAATAGCTTGTAAGTTTCATTTGGAAATAAAAGGTTTTTTCTTTTTCTCATCGTGTAGGCTGTAATATCCATTTTGTTGAATAAACGTTTATTTATATATTTTAGTAAGCTATGCTTTTAGCGAATGTACTGGCCTGAGAATAATGATGCCCTGGGCCAGCGCTGAGAAACGATTCAATGTTTAACAATGGAGAATGTTACTGGGTATGCGAAATTGGTTGTAACTTTTTCACAGTAAAGCCTATATTATGAATATAAATACACTACTTTTTGTATCATGCCAAAATATCAATTAGTTTAGATTTTATAGACATTTAAAAATCTCGATAATTTAAAATTGTCGCGCGTTGGCGCAGTGTATATATATTCGTCAACAACTTCAAGAGTAGAGCTCCCAACAGTTAGTGCGGTGGGTGCAACATGGACATTGTGCATGATCTTTGTTTTGTCCATGTTCATTTTAAGACCCTTGTTGAGAAACTCTATTGAGGCCACCGAGCATGCGCCCCAAATCTTCCAGCGATTCTGCCATGACTACTATGTCGTCGGCAAATCGAAGGTGAGTGATGTATTCGCCATTGATGTTGATGCCAAGTCCTTGCCATTCCAGGAGCTTGAATGAATCCTCCAGAGCAGCGGTAAACAGTTTCGGGGATATGATATCCCCCTGTCTTACTCCTCTCTTTAAAGGGATATCCTTCGTGCAGTGCTCCTGTACTCGGACTGACATGGTGGCGTTATTATACAAACACTTCAACACTTCGATATACCGAAAGTCAATACGGCAACGCTGGAGAGATCTAAGGACCGCCCATATTTCGACGGAATCAAAGGCTTTCTCATAGTCCACAAACGCCAAGCATAATGGCCGATTATACTCTTCGGTCTTCTGTATAATCTGCCGCAGCGTATGTATGTGGTCTATGGTACTATAGCCTTTTCGGAAACCGGCTTGTTCGGTAGGCTGAAATTCATCCAGCCTGCGTTCGAGACGCATCGTAATAACTCTCGAAAACAGCTTGTAGACATGCAAAAAAAACAAATTTGAGGGTAGATGCAAAAAAAAAAACAATTTGAGGGTACATGAAAAAGAAACCAAGTTTGAGGGCCGCTCTAACCGGAAGTGGCGTGTTACAGCGACGGATCAAAATTCAATCCTCAAGGGGGTGAAAGATACAAAATGCAAAAGATCAAGTTTAAGGGTAGATGCAAAAGATCAAGTTTGAGGGTAGAAGCAAAAGATCTAGTGTGAGGGTAGATGCAAAAGATCAAGTTTGAGGGTACATGCAAAAAAACAAATTTGAGGGTAGATGCAAAATATCAAGTTGAGGGTATATGCAAAAGTAGATGCAAAAAAAACAAATTTGAGGATATGTAAAAGATTAAATTTGAGGGTAGATGCAAAAAAAAACAAATTTGAGGGTAGATGCAAAAGATCAAATTTGAGGGTACTTGCAAAAAAAACAAATTTGAGGGTAGATGCAAAAATAACCAATTTGAGGGTACATGCAAAAAAAAACAAATTTAAGGGTAGATGCAAAAAAAAACAAATTTGAGGGTAGATGCAAAAGATCAAATTTGAGGGTACATGCAAAAAAAAACAAATTTGAGGGTAGATGCAAAAAAAAACAAATTTGAGGGTAGATGCAAAAAAAAACAATTTGAGGGTAGATGCAAAAAAAACAAATTTGAGGGTAGATGCAAAAGATCAAATTTGAGGGTACATGCAAAAAAAACAAATTTGAGGGTAGATGCAAAAAAAAACAATTTTAGGGTAGATGCAAAAAAACAATTTGAGGGTAGATGTAAATAAACCAATTTGAGGGTTCATGCAAAAAAACCAATTTGAGGGTACATGTAAAAAAAACAAATTTGAGGGTAGATGCAAAAAAAAACAATTTGAGGGTAGATGCAAAAAAAAACAAATTTGAGGGTAGATGCAAAAGATCAAGTTGAGGGTATATGCAAAAGTAGATGCAAAAAAAACAAATTTGAGGATATGTAAAAGATTAAATTTGAGGGTAGATGCAAAAAAAAACAAATTTGAGGGTAGATGCAAAAGATCAAATTTGAGGGTACTTGCAAAAAAAACAAATTTGAGGGTAGATGCAAAAATAACCAATTTGAGGGTACATGCAAAAAAAAAACAAATTTAAGGGTAGATGCAAAAAAAACAAATTTGAGGGTAGATGCAAAAGATCAAATTTGAGGGTACATGCAAAAAAAAACAAATTTGAGGGTAGATGCAAAAAAAACAAATTTGAGGGTAGATGCAAAAAAAAACAATTTGAGGGTAGATGCAAAAAAAACAAAGGAGAAAGCCCACTCTCCATAGTGTCTCAGGCCCAATGTGGACATCAAAAAATCTCATTAAAAATGAGTGTTCAAAAATGTTAATAGTATTAGATATCTGAGAAAAAAACTTAAAATGCCGCCATTATTGTAGAAATATATTTTTTTTTACTTTTTGTCTATTTTATTTTCAAGGCCTTTTCCGACTTTTCAATAATTTATAATAGTAAGATATAATAAGATAGCCCTTGTTGTAGTGCAAGACTTTCAGTTATTGCTACCCAGCAATTGTGGCAAACAAGATTATCGCCTGACACCTAAAACATATTAACATTAATGATAAATATTTTCAACCATAAAAGATTTAACGATTAAACCATAATGAAAGAAATAATAGAAACATTTTATTATAATATTATGATTACCTGCTGCCGTGCAACCCACTGCTGTATGACACTTAATTCTTTGGGCTCTAAAATACGGTTCTCGGTAACATTATTACCACAACATATACAATGTTCTTCAGACATTTTGGTATGCACAATCAAATAGCGTAATCCTTTAATCCAGGGCTAAGTAATCGTAGAAGGAGAGAACAAAACTAGTAAAACAATGCCAAAGTCGTACGTGAAAAGCCGAAACAAGTTCAGGCGAGAAAGCCACATTGCGGTGAAAAAAATCTAAAACAAAGCAAAACGCATCTTTGAGCAACAAGCGAACGGTCGAGATCATTCGTTTGAAAAATGACATTTCAGTCATCAGTGTTGCCGCTTGTCGCAAAAAAATGAAATCGATAAATCGATTACGTAAAAAATAATCGATATAATATGACTTTTTATTAATATTTATCGTTTATAGTAACAAACGTAAACATTGGTTTTAAGATAAATGTTTTCTTTTGATTAATTCTTTACCGAATTACCAACAGTGACCCGTTATTTGTATTTTACATGAGTTTATTTTATTTGTTTATAAATCGATATTCGGATTGAATGATTAGAGTTTTATCATCGGGTAACATTTCACCTCAACGTTCTACTTAGGTTCCAAATAATCCAATAAAATTCCTTTTTTTATTGGAACATTACTGATTATAGTGGCGGTTATTTGAATGTTATCTAAAATCATGTCTCTTTATGGTACATTTCTGGAGAAATTAAGTCTTCTTAAGACGGCTGTCCGCTCTGGGCCTGAAATGGGCTTTCTCCTTTGAGGGTAGATGCAAAAAAAACCAAATTTGAGGGTAGATGCAAAAAAAAACAATTTGAGGGTAGATGCAAAAAAAAACAAATTTGAGGGTAGATGCAAAAGATCAAATTTGAGGGTACATGCAAAAAAAACAAATTTGAGGGTAGATGCAAAAAAAACAATTTTAGGGTAGATGCAAAAAAAACAATTTGAGGGTAGATGCAAATAAACCAATTTGAGGGTTCATGCAAAAAAACCAATTTGAGGGTACATGCAAAAAAAACAAATTTGAGGGTACATGCAAAAAAACCAATTTGAGGGTACATGCAAAAAAAAACAGATTTGTGGGTAGATGCAAAAGATCAAATTTGAGGGTACATGTAAAAGAAACCAAATTTGAGGGTACATGAAAAAAAAAACAAAGGACAATGCCGATTTTTCTATGAGAGTTGGGCTATTGTTGCGTCTTAACCAAATTAACTGTAAAACATTGAAAATGTACTTAGGATTCATATTTAAAAAAATCACTTAGATATTCGATGGGAGTTTTGAGAAATCTGAATTTAAAATGTTCCGAATTTTGAGGTTATGTTATGCATTCAAAAGTATAAAATATAGTATCAAAAGTAATTTGCAATATCTAACGACATACACTTATAGTAAATTAATCAACGGAGGATTGCACGACTCAACATTGAAGTAAGACTTTTAATACACTTTGTTGGAACACTTTGAATAATAATTAAAGAAAACACTTCTTTCACACAAAACGACCGTCACAAAACACCATACCATCAAAAAGTCAAATTCATTAATCACGTCACACAAATGTCAATAGTACCATACGGTTAGGGCTGCCAGTAAAAAAAAAATATGTAGCCTAAAATAGTTTTAGAAAAAGAAAACATAACTTTATTATATTTCTTATTATTTTCAATTAAAAAGAAAAACTTCATTAGCATTATTTTATAAAGTAATCTTCGACTAATGTTCATTATGTTAAATAGAGTTAGTGTGGTTTTCTTTCATTTATTTCATATCACTATTCTTACTATTTCACTTAAAAACTGGTATTGGCAATAAACTGGCATCATTTGGCGGTTGACATACAAAATGGCGGTTCCGCTAATTTCTAATTCAATATGGTTACTTTTTTTTTATAACTTGTAAACCCCCATTCGCTTACAACTAAAATTAATATACATAACATAATATTTCAAAAGACGAATATTTAAATGGTTAAGACGCAAGAGTGACGCAAAATAGCCCAGTTTTCGGCATTCTCCTTTGCGGGTACATGCAAAGAAACCAAATTTTAGGGTAGATGCAAAAAAAAACAAATTTGAGGGTAGATGCAAAAATAACCAATTTGAGGGTACATGCAAAAAAAACAAATTTAAGGGTAGATGCAAAAAAAAAAACAAATTTGAGGGTAGATGCAAAAGATCAAATTTGAGGGTACATGCAAAAAAAAACAAATTTGAGGGTAGATGCAAAAAAACCAAATTTGAGGGTAGATGCAAAAAAAAAACAAATTTGAGGGTAGATGCAAAAAAAAACAATTTTAGGGTAGATGCAAAAAAAACAATTTGAGGGTAGATGCAAATAAACCAATTTGAGGGTTCATGCAAAAAAACCAATTTGAGGGTACATGCAAAAAAAACAAATTTGAGGGTAGATGCAAAAAAAACCAATTTGAGGGTACATGCAAAAAAAACAGATTTGAGGGTAGATGCAAAAGATCAAATTTGAGGGTACATGTAAAAGAAACCAAATTTGAGGGTACATGAAAAAAAAACAAATTTGCGGGTACATGCAAAGAAACCAAATTTGAGGGTAGATGCAAAAAAAACAATTTGAGGGTAGATGCAAAAAAAACAAATTTGAGGGTAGATGCAAAAGATCAAATTTGAGGGTACATGCAAAAAAAACAAATGGGTAGATGCAAAAAAAACAATTTGAGGGTAGATGCACAAAAAAAAACAAATTTGAGGGTAGATGCGAAAAAACAAGTCTGCGGGTAGATTTTAGGGTAGCAGGTAGCAGAAGGTAGTAGCATCACGTTTTAACTGCAATGTAGCGTAAGTGAAGTTAAGCATGGTGAAGTAAGGGCGCATAGATCAAGAATTTTGGTTCTACATGAGATCTGACCACTTTTTGATAGATTTTGATTAAGATGTAGTGTAGAGCTTGGCTTTATACGATATCTGATAACTTTTTCACAGGGTAAGCTGTGTAGACTCGTCTTGATAACATTTTACATGAAAATGTTTTTGGTGGGATTATATTTACTCGTACAAATACTCGTAATGAGATACATAGACACTGGTAGATGAATTTATTAATTCATAATAGTTAATAAAAAATATTAATTCATAATAACAATAAGTAGCACTTATTGTTATTATGAATTTTGTTCGGACAGGTGTACAAAACCTTTTAAAATTATGTATGCACATGACGTTTGACGTTTTGTAAATTTTTCCGTCGCTTTTAGCCATTTCTGACGTATTTTAATAAATATTGGAACCAAAAAAAAATTACCGTACCGACCGTACCCTTTAAAGTTCAATATCTCGGGAACTAAGCGACATATCGAAATAATTTTTACACACACTTTTTTTATTTCATATGGACTATATGAAACGTAAAAAAACAAAACTAGTGAACATTCTCCATTGCATTCTTGGTGTTGCGTATATATATGGTACTACTAATATAGCTAGTTTTTTGTTAGACATATAAATATATTATATCTATTAGGTTTATTTCTTGATGTGTCAGGGCCGGCGTCCTCGCTGGTGCTGTGGGCGGACTGGGCGGTGCGGGTGGGCGGGAGCCAGTTCTGGGCGGCACTGGTGTTCCTCACGCTGTTCGCGCTGGCGGTGTCGCACGCGGTGAGTCAGTCAGCTGTCAGGCAGTAAATCAGTCAAAAGACATGTCGCTGAGTTAGTGTCAACTCTACTTTTACACTAATTGTTGCATTATGACTAGATGCACAACTTCGTACGCGCGAAATGTAATGTTATCTCGCGGTAACCGTACATTTTGTTATTGTGTGAAAGAGCAACAAACATCTATTTCCAGGCCCTGCTAGTGCACACGCTAATGTCGTCGCTGACGGGCAAGTCGGTGCGGAGCATAAAGTGGGCGCTGCTAGTGCTGGCCTGCGGGCTGTTCTGCTTCACCGGGGTCATCACGTTGTGTACACAGGTATTATTTATTATATCCCCTCGTGCTCACTTGACTGAGCATACAAACAGTTTGTGATGAAATTCATTTAATTACATTACGGAACCCGCAACGGGGAACCTTATAAAAAATTACCAAAAAATTTTTAAAAAATGTTCGGGATGGGCAACCCTTATCACTTAGGAGTATGATAAATAGATAGTAGCCGAATCTCGAACCTACTGGATATGTATATAAAATTTCATAAGAATCGGTCAAGCCGTTTCGGAGGAGTATGGTAACTAACACTGTGACACGAGAATTTATTTAATTTAAAATTGACAGCTAATAGAAAATAAAGGTTTTTGATTGGTGCTTTACAAGCGCATGCGCCAATAAATACGCCAACGAACACGGCCTTTAATGTATGAACTGTATTCGTTTTTATTATTGCTTTCATAGAGACGCAATTCAAAAACGAAGGATAACTATATATAATAATATATTAGGTCCTTACATATGAAATTGGCGTTTTGTCGTACTGGCCACTTTGATCTTAAATATATCCTCTTTGGTTAGGAATTCCAAATTCAAATTTAAACAGCTATTTACTCATGCATTTGTGTTTTGAAAACCGTAATTCATTTATTTTTTTCTCTTTTGCTTTTTTTCTGTGTCACTCATTTCACAAAATGGAAAACTTAAAATATCGCATTATTTACGAGTACGAGTTCCACCGTGGCACTAGTGCTGCAGAAACGGCTCGAAGGATTAATGATGTGTATGGGGGTGGTGTCGCAAAAGAAAACACGGTGGGTTTTTGGTTTCAACGCTTTCGTTCTCGAAATTTCGACCTGCAGAACAAGCCCCGGCAGGACGGCCGGAGACCAAGGTCAATAATGATGAATTGAATGCTATTGTGGAAGCAGATCCATCGCCAACCACATCAGAGTTAGCTACAGGCTGCGGTGTTAGTGACAAACCCGTTTTAATCCACTTGAAGCAAATTGGGAAGATGAAAAAGCTTGAAAGGTGGGTACCTCAGGAATTGAGTGAAGCAAACCGACAAACGCGCGTCGACTGCTGCGTTACATTGCTCCACCGGCACAATAATGAAGGAATTTTAAATCGGATCATTACATGTGATGAAAAGTGGATCCTGTACGATAATCGTAAACGCTCATCGCAATGGCTGAACCCTGGTGAACCAGCAAAGTCTTGCCCCAAGCGAAAATTAAATCAAAAAAGTTACTTCTAAGCGTTTGGTGGACTAGTGCCGGTGTCGTACAGTATAGCTTTCTTAAATCTGGTCAGACGATTACGGCTGATGTCTATTGTCAGCAACTGCAAACCATGATGGAAAATCTCGCCGTTAAACAACCGATACTTGTCAATCGCTCTACGCCACTGCTGCTTCAAGACAACGCAAGACCACACACGGCCCAACAGACGGCTACCAAATTAGAGGAGCTTCAATTGGAATGTCTAAGACATTCACCGTACTCTCCGGACCTTGCTCCAACAATTTACCATTTTTTTCGAAATTTGGATAACTTTTTGCAAGGAAAAAAATTCTATTCCGATGAGGCAGTCCAAGCCGCTTTCAAAGATTTCATTGATTCCCGTCCGAATGGTTTTATTAGTAAAGGGATCAATGAACTACCTATAAGCTGGCAAAAGTGTATAGATAGCAACGGTACATACTTTGATTAATAAAATATATTTTAATATGAAAAAATCGCCTTTATGTTTCTCCCATACAAAACGCCAATTTCATATGTAGGGACCTATTATATATATTTTACTATAGGGGATACAGTTTAGCGTCGAAGCTACATAATATCTATCATTCCCATACAATTCAATTGCATTACGGGATAGCTAGGGAATCTAAGAATTTATCACGATACGTAAGGAGCATTTAAGTACCTACTATGTACTTGCTACTGTTGTTTTCTTGCTATTGTAAATTTTTGTGTCTCTGTGTGAATTGAAAACTAACTTCGTTTTCTTTTCTTTTTTTACGAATTTCCCAGGGCGGCCTCTACATCCTCGACTTTATAATGTCGTGGTCGGCGCGCGCGCGGCCGCTGCTGGGCGCGGCGGCGGCGGCGAGCGTGTGCGGGCGGCGCGCGTTCAGCGACCACGTCTACTTCGCGAGCGGCGAGTACCCGTGTGCGCTGTGCCGGGCGGCGTGGGCGATGGCGCCCATCGTGCTCGTGGTGAGGTCATATTCCCCCATCTCCCCCATCCTCGACCTAGTGATGAGTCTAGACTTCGAACGCATCATCTCCCCAGGGGGACTCAGGCCGCTCTGTAAATGTTACCGCCTTGGTGCACCGTGCATGCACCCCTTTTTATGGGGAGCATTCCAAAAAATTGGCGAGGCAGCTGTCGACTTTATCGTATCTGGCAGACACCTTTGTCCTTTCATAGGCCTTTTAGATACCCAGTCCACTAAAATCTCTGCCCCGTAGCCCAGTATCATTTCTAATAACCATTTCTTGCAATAGACCAACACTAACTGATGGTTCTCCGCGGCCGCACTCTCATAGTTCGTACAGGGAGAGTCGCCGGCTGGTATTACATTACTTTAATTGGATAAGGCCGCTGCCGCAGAAGCTCTGCGTGTTGGACTTGGCTTGCAAGGCAGACATGCATGCTTTCTAAATTGACCTTATAACTTGTGAGCAAGGGATGCTATACATAATAAATAAATAAATAAATAATCGTTTATTTGCCAGAGCGAATGTACAATTTGGTCTTAGTTTACAATATTCTAGAATCATAACACTCAAATAGGTAGGAAAATGAATAGTATGCAAATTGTCAAAGTTCTTCTTCTTCTATCAGTTAATTACATAACATGCTATACCTACTCGAAAATTACAATTGTATTATAATGTCATCACAAATTATATTAAGTCAATAAAAAAATAAACAATAATGATAGATTTCTATTAACATTTTAGAAATGAGTGCCCCCTTATTCTTTTACATCATAAAAGCATTTCTCTAAAAGCCATTCATTTAATTTTCTTTTAAAAGTTGTTAAATTTAATTTTTCAAAATCTTTTGGCAATTTATTAAATATTTTAGTGGCCATAAAAAAGGGACTCTTTAGGCACTATGTGCTGTTACATTTAGGCATAACTAATTTATTAGGAAAGCGTAATGATCTATTTGTCATGTTAAATGTCCTTATTTTGTACAAAATATTTGGGGTTCTTTTTAACAAATAAACACATGTCTTTGATGTACATACAAGGCAAGGTAAGTAGGCCTAGTTTTTTTAAAAGTGGTTTGCACGTTTCAAGCGGACCCACGTTGTATAAGGCCCTAACACATTTCTTTTGTAACACATAATATCTGTGGACGCTTTACATTTCAATTTCACCCTGTGAATATTCCGGGATTCATCAGGTTTATGGAATAAATCAGTGTTCTGAGTGCGAGTTTTAGTCACGGCAGACTAGACACCGTGGAAAAGTTATCTACCTACTAATTATTTGTATGCCATCAAATAAATTACCACTGCTTGCCACGAGGGAATTGTATGTAAAATATTTCGTTAGGGCTTACGACTAAGTGTTTATATTTCAATTCAATAATGATTTCCTAATCTGTTCAAGTTGTTTTTCCTGTCGGGTGCGTGGTACGGCGAGGGCGCCGGGTGGGCGCTAGTCGGGCTGACGCTGCTACCGACAGTTCTCTTTGCCCTGATGTACCTCATGTTCAAGTTTAGAGTACGGGTTAGTAGATATTGTACTACATTATCATCGAGTCTTTAAAGTATGCAGTTCACAAAATTGATAGTAGAGAGCGCTGTGTGTAATGTGATATTTAAATTAAATTAAGTTCTTAAAGTTTGTCAACAGATGGCGTGGTTCAATATTTTACACAAATGATTTTGATTTAAGATCGAGATTGCACCTTTTCACAACTTCATACAAGTTTAACGCGTTGATTAAAATATGTATACATCGTTTAATCTTGCACCAGTTATATATTTTGTTATTTATTTCCTCCTGAATATTTTTGTTTCAGAACATTGTGAGCGAGGAGAAGTGAAGTCGTAATTTATAATTAAATAAAAATTTCGTCTTAAATCGTTGTTTATTAAACTGCCATAATATCTTTCTAGAGTTTGGATTTGGACTATAATTACCCTTTAGGGCTTGCATAGGCCTTCCCTTGCATTTGTCGCGATGCGCAGGAGTAGGTACGTTGCGCATACCTCTCGAGGACTCTGTGCAATAGGCGATAACTTCCCAAGTAGCCGCCCTAAGCTCCCCGGTTATTGCATAATATTGTACACATATTATACACTAGCTGACCCTTACCCACTTCGTTGAGCATAAAAAGAGTTTATGATGAAATTCAACTAAAAAAAACAACGCGGGAACCCGAAACCCGCAACGCGGGAACCCGGAACCCGCAACGCGGGAACCCGGAACCCGCAACGCGGGAACCCGGAACCCGCAACGCGGGAACCCTGAACCCGCAACGCGGGAACCCGAAACCCGCAACGCGGGAACCCGGAACCCGCAACGCGGGAACCCGGAACCCGCAACGCGGGAACCCGAAACCCGCAACGCAGAACCCGCAACGCGAGAACCCTGAACCCGCAACGCGGAACCCGCAACGCGGGAACCCTGAACCCGCAACGCGGGAACCCGGAACCCGCAACGCGGAACCCGGAACCCGCAACGCGGGAACCCGGAACCCGCAACGCGGGAACCCGGAACCCGCAACGCGGAACCCAGAACCCGCAACGCGGGAACCCGGAACCCGCAACGCGGAACCCGGAACGCGGGAACCCGGAACCCGCAACGCGGGAACCCGGACCCGCAACGTGGGAACCCGGAACCCACAACGCGGGAACCCGGAACCCGCAACGTGGGAACCCGGAACCCGCAACGCGGGAACCCGGAACCCGTATAAAAAATAGTATCCTATGTCCGTCTACTTGCTCTAAGCTACTTCCTCACCAATTTTCAGCCATATCGATAAAGCCGTTCTTGAGTTATAAATAATTTTACTAACACGACGTACTTTTATACATATAGATGTATAGATTACTCCTACTAACATAAGCTAAGCCCGGTGAATGCTCCCGTCACAGTCGGTCCAGCCAATTCGGTGATCATTAGTTAGATGACGACGATGATGATGATGAAAAGTAGCCTAAATTAATCCTTATAACTTTAGCTATCTACCAGTGAAAGTCTCGTTAAAATCGGTCCAGCCGTTCCAGAGATTAGCCGGAGCAAAGAGACACGCTGACAGACATTTTTTTTTTAAATTACATTTTCGTTTTCAGTAAATATCGTTGCCAATGCAAAAAAAGCAGAAGATATCGTTTAAAATGTCATATGCATTTAGAAAAACGTTGCTAATTGAAAGTTACATACTGACACTTCAATTTTATTTATTTGTATAGATGTATAGATTTGGAAAACTTCCCCAATCTTCGCGTTTTCACTGACGCGGAGCGGGGCGCTTATGAACTTAGTGGTTCCCAAGCGGAGTGGAGCAGAGATTTCGAGCATAGTGATTGGTCAATTCGGGTACCGCAAGCTCCTGTCCGCCTCGCCCCGCGTCAATGGAAACGCAGCCAAACGTCTATAACGTCTAATGGTCGTCATGGTAACCACGTTGTTTACAAATGAAAACAAAAATTATGAAATGCTATACATACCGTATTTATATCAGCTTAAACTATTTGGATTCATGTTTTTGTTAACCCTAATAATTTTATTAATCCAAATAGCTGATATAAAAACGGTATTTATAGCATTTCATAATTTTTATTTTCCATTTGTAAATAATGATGTTGCCATGACAGCCGTGTCATATAAACTGCCAACGACGTGAATCGATCGAGCCCAGGTTCAAACCCCGCGTGACCATCACGTATTTTCTTCTTTTTTCTAATTTTCTGCTTATTTTTTTTAACATTTTCTTTCATAATAACCTTTTCGTAACAATAACGAACATACCGTAAAAAAAATTGCGAAATTAGTCAAGCCGTTGTCGAAGCGCACACGATGTAAGAAATTTTGGAGGTCGTTTTATTACACTTTGGGCTACATTTTTGGGGTTTTAGTAAGGAACCCTACTTTTTTAAAACATATAATATAGCCTATGTTCAGCGCTAGGAATGTAGCTTTCCAACGGTGAAAGAATTTTTCATATTGGTTCAGTGGTTTCAGAGCCTATTCCATTCAAACAAACAAACAAACAATCAAATGTTACCTCTTTATAATATTAGTATAGATGAACATTTAACACACGTGTATAACATGAACATTTAACTAAAAAATTAGTGTAAGTTTGATGTTTCAATGCAAACTTATTATTTGATATTTGTCCCTCGCCAGCGAAATAACCGTTACGGCTATCTACCAGGCACCAAGCAGGAGAACATGAGTTAGTTAATTTTTAGAAGGAAATAACCAGCGCCATCTGTGGTCAAGTAGGGACTTGAATCTAGATGGCGCTGCTGTGTTAAACTAATACGACACAAAATAAGGTTGATCTTTGAATGACAATATCTATACTTTAGTGGGAGTAGCAAATGTGTTCGTCGGGTAGTTCGAGATTTTGTAGTGACCGCAAATGTTAACATTATCTCTTTTGAAACTAACGTTTTTATCAGTGTAAAAGAGTATGTCAATGCAGGTCAATTTTGAAAATAAATTACAATTACAGTTACCAGTTACCACCGGTTCGGAACCCTAACCCGGCGAGAAGAACCGGCGTAAGAAACTCGCACGAGTGCCACCTTTTAACAAAAAGGGTAGCCAAAATAGTTCTTTTTAAAAATATATATTTACAATAATTTACGTATGATACAATCAATTAGATGAAATAAAAACTAAAACAAAACAATGTTACAGTATAAAAATAATTGAGTATATTATAGGTACAGAAGTACATTATTAAGCTACTGCACTGAAATTGCCTCATAGGATTACCTTATTCCCAGGGTCTGCTGTCTTCAATAAAATATTTAACTTTATAATACCTTTAGAACATACAATATGTTTTTAACTACTTTTTTAAATAATTCTTTTACATTTTCTGGGAGTTTATTGTAAAAACGTATACACTGACCTCTAAAAAGAATTGATAATTCTGCTGAGTCTAGCCACCTTGTGCTTATTCCTAGTATTTAAGTTGTGTTGCTCACTCTTTTTATCAAATTCATTATTATATTTTTTTACATACGTAACATTGTCAAAAATGTATTGAGAGTGTACCTACAGTTAGTATACCTATTTCTTTAAATTTTTCTCTTATGGCGAGGAATAACCGCAACTAGCGCCACTCTTTTTAAAATAAATTTTACAATGACACAAAGATCTTATTAAAAAAAGTTATTGGTTCAAACTTTAAGTAAATAGTTAAACTAATTTACTGGCATTTAATTACAGCTCTAAATCCTATACTGTATTTACTCTCGTAAGTAATAACTAAAACGGCCGTTTTAGTTTACGAGATATAATATATAGTATTTGTTTAACTATTATACCTATTATATTACTATAATAAATTAGTTTAACTATTTACTTAAAGTTTGAACCGATTACTTTTTTTAATAAGATCTTTGTGTCATTGTAAAAAATATTTTAAAAAGAGTGGCGCTAGTTGCGGTTATTTCTCGCCAGGAAGCATATGAGGACATTTTATAGATAGCTCTAATAGCTCGCTTCTGCAGCACAAAATTGAATTAATATCGGAGGCATTGCCCCATAGAAGGATACCATAGGCCATTCTGCTATGGAAATAACTAAAATAGACTAACCGTGCCGATGTTTCGTCAGAAAGTTGTCTAATTTTTCTGACTGCAAATGCTGCAGAACTAAGACTATTCGCTAGTTTAGCAATATGTGGACCCCACTGTAACTTAGAATCTAAAGTTATACTTAGAAATACAGTTGAGTCCACCAGGTCAAGTTTAGCATCGTTCAATAGTAGTACATTGGTTTGTACGTTCCTTACATTTGGTAACGTGAATTTTAAACATTTTGTTTTAGAAGTATTAAGAAGCAAATTATTACTGCTAAACCAATTTACTATTAAAGAGAGAGCATTATTTACACCGTCATAGACCGACTGTTGTCGATTCACTTTAAAAATAAGTGAAGTATCGTCAGCAAATAATTCTATCTCTAGGTTATCTTTAATAAGAAAAGGCAACTCATTTATATAGACAAGGAAGACGAAAGGCCCTAAAATAGATCCCTACGGCACTCCCGAATCTATTTTGGCTCCAAATGACCTTGTACCATTTACTTCAACCCTTTGTGTCCTATTACTCAACTAAGAACTTAACAGTTTGAGTGACGTACCCCATAATCCATAGTGATAGAGTTTCCTTATTAATGTTGCATGCTCCACACAATCAAAAGCTTTAGAAAGATCGCAAAATATACCTAGTGGATTTTGCGATCCCTCCCAAGCTTCATATATACTACTTAAAAGGCTAATGCCTGAATCGGTTGTAGATCGACCTTTTGTAGAAACAAACTGCTTTTTGTGCAGCAATTTATTAATATTAAAATAGGAAAGTAATCGTTGTAGAATAATTTTTTCAAATATTTTACTAAAAGTCGGTAGTATTGAGATAGGCCTATAATTGGCTGGATCAGATTGGCTGATTTTTTATTAGATAGAAATTAAATAATTGTGTAAAATTAAAATTTATAC
Source organism: Celastrina argiolus (assembly GCA_905187575.2). NCBI lineage: Eukaryota > Metazoa > Arthropoda > Insecta > Lepidoptera > Lycaenidae > Celastrina > Celastrina argiolus. The sequence goes on along the minus strand of LR994591.1, from coordinate 17,125,746 downwards.
CGTGTTGTTCCTCAAAGTACTGTAAACTACAGAGTATATTGCTTTTAAACTTCTCAATACGTTTTTCCTTTACTGGAATAAACACTTTCTTGTTGGTAGATACGAGGGCGGGTCAATAAGTCCGTGACTTTTGGAATAAAACACAGATTTTTTGATAAATAAATGATTTTATTTTTCAACGTAGTCCCCCTTGAGCTCTGTAGACTTTGTCCAACGCTTCTCCAATTTTTTTATCCCTTCCAAAAAATATGATTTGTCGAGGTCCTCAAAATAGGCCTTTGTTTGCGAGATGACTTCATCATTGGAGTCAAATCTTTTTCCACCGAGCCATTTTTTCAGGTTTGGGAACAAGAAGTAGTCACTCGGAGCCAAATCTGGAGAATAGGTGGATGTGGGAGCAATTCATAGCCCAATTCATGGATTTTTGCCATGGCAACTGCACATGTGTGCACCCTTGCATTGTCTTGGTGAAAAAGAACTTTTTTGTTGGCCAAATGAGGTTGGTTTTTTTTCAAATCCTCATTGAAGCGGTCCAATAAGTTGGCATAATATTCCCCATTAATTGTTCTTCCCCTTTGAAGATAGTCAATGTGGATTATCCCACGTGCATCCCAAAAACAGTCGCCATAACTTTATTGGGTGACAAACCCACCTTGGCCTTCTTTGGCGCCGATTCACCCTTAGAAACCCACTGTTTTGACTGTTGTTTGGTCTCTGGTGTGTTGTGATGGATCCATGTTTCGTCCACGGTTACAAAACGGCGCAAAAACTCCTCCATATTGTGATTAAACAACGCCAAACCTTCCTGTGAAGTTGTTACACGATTGTGTTTGTGGTCGACTGTGAGCAAACGCGGCACCCATCTTGCGGAAAGCTTTCTCATGTCCAAGTGATCATTCAAAATTGAAACCACTGAGCCATGCGAGATGCCTATGGCTTCCACAATCTCTTGCACTTTCAATCTTCGGTCGGCCAACACCATATCGTGAATTTTTTTGATTGTTTCGGGTGTAGAGACCTCAACTGGGCGTCCAGGACGTTCGGCATCTTCAGTGCTTGTACGGCCACAAAAAAATTCAGTAAACCACTTTTTTACCATTGAAATGGATGGTGCAGAGTCCCCATAGTATTTTACAAGCTTAGCCTTGGTCTCGGTAATGGTTTTTTTTCGCAAAAAATAATGCTTATTATGCACACGAAATTCACTTTTTTCCATTGTTTCCTTAAGTTACTGGATAGTCTGATAAAGATAGCTGTAAAACACAAACTAACTGACGCAGCAAGTTCAAATTTTGATAGGAGTCAACTGACAGATGCCTGTTGACAGGAGTAGTGTTGCTTTTTCAGTAAGGAGGTTAGAAATTCTAAAAGTCGCGGACTTATTGACCCGCCCTCGTACATCTTTTTTTAGATTCTCAGTCATAGATAATACAGTATATATGTCGCAGTCATCGGATTGAATCCGCTATTTAATTGAATGACTAGCGCTTTCATTGAATCCTGTTTTTACCAACAAATTTTAGAATCCGAGACTAGGACAGCCATTTAATATTTTAGTTTTAAACTTCGAAATTTCCGAATGAGTACTAATAAAACGAACATTAAAGTAAATTAATCAACAAATATATCAACACATTGCTATCTGTACGAGCTGTTTGACGCCATTTTATAACCGCCTAGTGATTCAATTAAATAACTAGATTCAATAAGATGACTGCGACATATATAGAGCCATAGTGATCAGAACTCAGAACATTTATTATTTCCTTTTTATTTGGGGTCACATTGCTAAAAATGTTATCAATACAAGTGGCTGAGCTACCACAAACTCTCGTAGGCGCAACTAGGTAATATGATTTCAATAAAGATCTGAATCTAACAGTAGTTGGGTTACTATGTAATAAGTTTATGTTAAAATCCCCACATAACATTATTTGTTTATTAGATATACACATGTTTTGTTTAATAATGTTTCCATAATTTTTTCAAAAGAATCATATAACCCAGATGGAGGCCTGTATACATTCTCAATAATAAAGTGCTCCATTTCTATGCAGGCAATTTCAGTGGAACGTTCAGTTGAGAGGCTGACTATATTACTAATACGCTGCTCAAAGAAGTAAGGAGTCGGGTTAGCCACTCTATTGGCTAATCTTAAATCTAAAAAATATAATAGCGAGCATGCTATAAGTCGACGATAGTAGTTAGATAGGTAAAACTTATCTAATGTAAAATACTTAAATCTAGAATAAATTAAAATATTATAAGTTACTTATAATTATTATTACAGAATTATTACTATTAAAAGCACTACATAGTAGACTATTCAGCTTAAATCTAAATTCATGAAGAATATCTCAGAAGGCAGTTAGTCATTCAAGTCCTGAGACAAACTATTACTGTTATTATGCTTACCTGCTGTCTGAATTTAATATTTTATTTTTGATTTGCGAAATACTAAAATTATTTTAATTTCATTCAGAACGATCAAAAATAAAACAAAAATAATTTATAATTAAATAAAAATTTATTCGTCAATCGTTGTTTATGTTATAAAACTCTATATCACTTTAGACAATAAAACTCAAAGTAGAATGACACCATATTTTATTCACAAAATTTTCTCATAACACCAATTTGTTACCAAAATAAAGGATTATTTTTTATATTAGTCGTACACGCATACCAACCCTTAACAACTTACAGACGGCCCGATAAATGGCGTTTTAACTCCATTCGTCGTAACCAGCTAGAGTATATCTTTACAAAGTTTAAAATAAACATATTTTAAGGTGGGCCGTATTTATTACTTACTATAATATATTCGAAAAAACTGCTTGTTTGGTTCGGTAGCTACAAAAGCACTGGGCAGTTCAATTTAGTCTATATAAAAGTGATAAAAGTGAAAGTATTTACACGAAATTAATCCAAATTACTTTCCATATACAAAAATGCATCCATTTTGGACTCAAAATATTCGGACTCATTGCGATCCTACTTTTTTGGAGCAATTGAGTAATGATTTTAGAGAACCTCCTTTCGTCGATATTGTAGCAATAAATACAGCCTACTGTAACATAAATAGCAGACAAACATTCCGCATAAACAGCCTTGGAAGTTACAACTAAATATAACTTAAATAACATCTAACACTAAGTATAGACCGCCTTGTATACCTCCAGTTGAACTATTGCACATATTTGACGACCAGTGACCAAGCCTGACCATTATTAAGTGGCTCCAAATAGTAACAGTTAAGTATTTTATAATTTGGTTCAATTAATTTACAAGCGTGTTCACCACCAATATTTTTTTTTAAGAAATTGCCTTTTGATACTTTCTAAATAGTATTTAGACATGACTAAGATAAATATTTATGCCTATATTAAATTGTGGAAACCATTTTGATATCTCAAATATTGTTAGGTTTAAAATTGGCTTCAGACTTGGCCACTAATTTTCTAATTGATTTTCGTATACATTATCGAGACATGTGCATTCAAGTATTTATTAAACTTGTAACCATTACAAAAATACCGATTTTTTGGAAAATATGATAGTTTGTCCATGGGTAAAAATTAGAGATTGTATCTATATTAATATAGTTTAAATATGATTTCATAAAATCAAAGATTTAATTATGCACACGTCTGATTATATCCAATTTTATAAATATTATAAGCACAAAGACAATTATATTGCAAAACAATTTTATTCTTGACATTACATATTAATAATCTATGTTTGATATCTGGTAAACGGTAATTCAAATCGGCAAGATCAAATCTCGCGCTAACGTAACAAAACACAATCACTTATTACATTTCGGCGCATTTCACATTTGCAAATTCCGCCATTTTAGAGAATCATTCGTTGTCTTCAGTTCAAAATATAGCTACACATAATTGTTATGTTCGTAATTCGTTAATTTTCTGTAAACTATATTCTTTGCAGTATATATAATAATTAATAAATCATTTACGCAATTTTTACTGGGCACATTTCTAATATGGCGTCTTTACAAACACAACACTGCGCCGAAAAACTTACAGCTAACATTAAAAGTTATATTGTCTGATATCGATACATATAGCATTTTCGGAAATCTATAAGTTTGCATTGTGTACCACTAGATGGCGTCAGTGAGTTAGGCTACGTTCACATTAGAGTAACATCTATTTTACTTGTAACATTCCGAGCTTCAATATTAACAAAATAAGCATTTCTATTGTTTGACAAACTGATTTATATCGACATACCAGCACAGTATAGTGTGAACGAAGCTACGCTGTACATAAACTGATCGTAAATTGGCACAAGTCGTATCTACAAGCTGCAAGATAAAATTAAAACTATTTGATCGGACATAAAAACTATTCATATCAGGAACGTTCACTAGTTAAGACTAATTTTACATTTATAATTTGTTTAAATCTACAATTAAATTAAATCATTATACAGCTATAATATGTGAAACAATTTTGGACAGTAGCTAAAATAAACTTTCAATTTTGTCGAATAATAATAGGTCACAGCCGTCTGCCAGACGAACGTAAGGCAGAGTACCAATGTAATCACGCTTTACCCACTTGATAATATTTAAATTCGGATTACTTACAAATATGTTGAAACGATTACAGCGGATAAATGTAAACTGGGTTATAACACCGAGCACATAAGTAGAAACACATGATAGTATTAACCCCCATAGATGATTTCCAAAAAAAGTATGACTGGCTTTCTGAAAAGTTATGGGTTTTAACTTAAAAGTACTGTTTTGCCAAAACAGTAACCCTTTTATAGTTTGTATTAAAATTTAATTATCAGTATAATTTATAAGGTACCGTGTGACAGAGCACAATACTTTTTGGTATGTTCTGGCAATGCTGTGCTTGACACAGGCGGTTACATGAAAATTTTACTTTTATTCATTAAATGCATGTAACACATAGCAAGTAATCCATTTAATTCACGTCCCGAGACGTCATTTCACAAACTACACTGATACTATCATCTCTTGCACTGGCCTATTATAAACTCAAATATTATTATAAACTCGACACCAACTACAAAGTTTGACTTTCGTGACATCAAGTTTTCAACGAATCGATTTTTTTTTCTCGAAAACGAGCACTATCAGAATCTATACGCTAACTTATATTTAACGTAATATTACTTATGCAATTCCAACTTTAAATATACAATTTATATGCAAAATAACTTAATTAAAAGGCAGCATCTGTAAATATAAGCACATACTACCTCCAGACAGTATTTCATCAACTCAGATTTACTCTCTTGGCTCATTCAAAGTGTTTTACAGTGCCTGAAAGGTTTGAGCAATAGAAATGACTGGCAGAATTACTGTCTGTAGACAGACTGTGGTTTGAGCTTACAAACTAAATGTGCATTCGATAAATTAATACCGCAACCACCCCTCAGTCTAAACGCATGGTGCAAAAAACGTAAAATTGACTGTTTTATAAAATAAAAATTATTTCAACAATGTCTTTCACCAACGGTTTTCAGTTCAGTTTTTTTTATTTAATATATTTTAAAATAAGCAATGCATATGTATAAAATAACAAATACAGGCTCTCAATATACAACACATGACAGTCCTTTGCATTACTTAAAATAAAAGGAACTATGTGAGATTACACTTGTGCATATTGTTTTTACTGAAGTCTGGCAACACATGCAGTGCACTTCAGGCAAATTATGACTGGCCCTACTTGTATACAAGTAATTATTTGAGTAAACAAATACAAATAATGTATATTGAGTTAATTACTTACAAACAGGGATAAAGGAGTTCACTTCATGTGTATCAGTTCGTAATTAAATGCTTTTGCATTTGGTGTGAAAAAAAAAATTGTTTGTAACTAACCATGGTTACAAGTTACAATTTTTTGATATATTAATATCTTGCTATTTTTTAGTTGTCGCCGTTAGTAGAGATTTATCTCACTTTCAGAATTTATAACATTTAGCGTCAATGCTTTAGTCCTTTTAAGAACAAGATAGATTTTTAATAATCAAAAATCAAGTTAATTCATCAGTTTTGTATTATTTGACATATTATGTACATCATTTGGACCTAGCATTCTTATTGTTGGCCAGAATTGTTGCCAACATTACCAATCCTACGATAAACCCAAGTCCAAATAATAAAAAGCAACCATCTTACATTAGGCTCCACACCAATATAAAACTAAAAAGTTATTATAATTAAGTGACTAAGTTAAGGACTAATTTTTTTTTCATTTGGATACTAACCCAAACTGATTTTAGATCATTTTACACTTAAAAAAACAAAATTTATGTTTAGTAACACACTATTTTATTTAAAATAGCTTAGACACTTCATCTTCCGGGATGAATCAATCCAACAATGTATTGTGAGATCAGATTTTCACTACCAAAGTAAATCAAAGTCCATCAAGACACAACTCGTATCACACAGTTTGGTATTGAGCAGTTTCAACTCAACACAATATTCTCTTTACAACTTTAATCACACAACACCAAATTCATAAACGCAAATAAACTTGCAAAATTACTAATACTGTACACACAATATGCTGATATTACCCAAATTGTTATTTGTAATCATTTTACATAACCAATCGATTCATATTCCTTTAGCAAACTAGCATTTTGCAAGTTCTTAATCAATACACCTCTCGCGGTTTACTTGCAGATTGGCGTTCTGCGAGCAGACTATTTACACTGTGCATGCGAGTGCATGCAAACATTCACAACATCGAAAAATTAGGCCAAAACTCGTGTGAGAGCCAAAACTCAACAGAAATTATATTATCAGTTGATTTTGAATAATATTAAAAACAGGCGTGCCACATGTGTAGGCGAGAACATATATCTATATTATATTTAACACTTACGCTACAGCTAACAATCTGTCCGCCGACACCGAGACTATCACAAGTTCAAGGGCACTAGCTCACTTTCTTAGTCCGTCAAAGCACCAATTCCTTATACAAGGAGGAACATTACTCAAAGACATTGCATTATATGATACAGTTGTTCTGAATACTCGAGACATTTGACATAAATAAAACAAGTTTTTGAGCAATGCTACTCCTGAGCCACCATACCAAATTATAGTTATTTAAAATATGCAACTTTCGAGATAATTTTAATTACCAACTTGTGTTGTAAGATATGTTAAAACTAGCTTGCACATAATTTCATCCTAAATGTGATAAACAAAACAAACTCTTACCATAATATCTACTTTGTACTTCACTCAGTCCAAAGGTACTATGTAGTAAGACAATGCATTCAAGTTTTTAAATGATATAAAAACAACCGTCCATTTACAAAGTCCACTACATTTTCACTTTCTCCAAGATGTTGTCATCACTAAATCAACAGCTAACCCATGACCTACCAATTCCTTTCAACCCTTAACACTAAGATATTAATAAACATTTTTTGTATTTTACATTTTTTCTCGAATAAAAAATACTTTATATGCAAACAAGGGATACAATGCTTCCTTTCAACATATTTACATGCAACATTATCGAGTCAAATGTTATTAATATTGAAGCGGTAATATACATTTAAATATATTTAGGATCTATTTACACCTAGTGCTATATACATTTAGAGTACATTTAACAATTCCCTTGAAATGTTAGTAGAAATTAGTCAACAAAAATCCGTTAAACACTAACAACATAATCGTAACAAATCTTTAAGGTAATGCTTTACATATCTTGTTTTTACACTTGGTTCACAGCGGTCACTAGCACAACACGATTTACTCCTGTTTTCCCATTGCACTTCCTTTACTCCTGTTTTCCTGGTGCTCTGTGTGGCGGGAGCGTGTCGTGACGCCTGTACATGAGTAAATAGGGCATGCGTGGTGGCTTAGGCTTGAGAACCTGCGCGTCCGTCACTTGTGTGACAGTGGAGTCGTCGTATCTGTAACAAAGGGTTTTGTTGTAATATTTTTTTAATAATAAATAAATTGGCTTTTAGTAGTGTGCACTCAGTAATGGTTGTCCACATTGTAGTAATTTTTATTACTTTCAGAGACGAAAAATAAAATGCATCATAGTATTTGCGCGCGCGTATGAAAGTTTCATACTTTGCAGTTTTAAATTGGCTTCTGATAAGTTACCCCTGATATCTCTTCTTGTACAAAGACAAAAAGTAATGTGGTGATAAATGGTGATGCTAGTGTGAACTAGTATTTCACATGGCATACCTGATCCATCCAGCTTGCCCGTGGAAGGTGTCCGTGACGTAATGTCCCTTCACAGCCTCCACGCCCTCGTGGTACACAACCGCAAACAGCTTGTAGAGGCGCTGTTTCGTGCTGTACTTAGCCGACATTATCTCTGCGGAAAATATACTAACGTTAGCACCAATTTGTGTATGGTTGATAGGTAGCAAGGATATGATTAACTCAGTCTGATTTGTCCACAAATTCAGCGATTTTATATCGCGTTCAGAGACGAAAAATAGATAGCATCATTGTAAAATACAGCCTTAGAACAATTCTGCCAAGATATTAAGAATAAATTATTAGTATGTTCATAAAATCGAGGAAGAAAGCTTTTTTCAAAGTTTCGACACCTATGGGGGTGAAATCAATTTTACGCCGGTGAAGCGAGATGTAGAACCTAGTGTAATTTAAAGACAAAGAAAGCAATTGCAAATTAAAGATTTCTAATACTTTTTGGTAACTACAATAATAATCAATAAGTTTTAAGTACAGTTATATTTCGTAAACAACACTACCATTTGTCGTATAATAACTGTAGGTTCGACACAATTATCAATCTTTTTTAGTTTTCACAACTTAAAAATGTTTACATTCGAAACAGGTAAGGCATTACTCATTAGTATAGACAAATTTCGACCACAGGGCTCCTAGTACCTATGAATACATTAATAAACTCACTAGGATCAATCTTCAAGTCAATGGGGTAGTCGATGTTCTTGACTATCTTCGCCGTGTGTCCCTCGGGGTCCAGCTGGAAGCACTTGAGGTGGAGCAGCAGCACCACGGGCAGTTGCTCCAGCGAGAGCTGCTGCCAGGCGTCCGACACGCCCTCCAGCGTGTCCTTGCCGGCGAGCAGCTCGAGAGCGTCCTTCACTGTGTTGGAGCGCTGGAACATGGAGTGTTATGTTTTTATAATGCGATTTTACATCACTACAAGCTTAAGGGTGTGTTTCACCAAGCAATGTTAAAGTTAATCCTTCGTTAAATATCATGTTGTTCCTCTCGTAATTCCTATCAATGAATGAGAAGGCATGATATTTTAACAAGCCGTTAAGACTAACATGTTATACATACATATGTACATACTCTCGAAAACATAACCAGCCTTTGTGAGCACTTGGATAAAAAACGTTTGCAGGGCAGTGTTGGATATAATATAATTCTCGTTTGTTTTGTTCACAGGAGTATTATACTTTGTAGGCGTAGATTGTGTGTGTAACAAGATCAGTTAATTTCCTGACAATATAAAATTAAAACTTTTTATGCCATTTATATCTAGGGAGTTGATGAGGCCGACACTTGGTGAAGACCTCATCAGATGTTCATCTGAAGTGCGTTGCCAGCACCCCTACAGCAGTGAGTGCATATCTCTCCTAGATGTCTAGAACTGCATATGTCATCATCATCAGCCTACCTCGATGTCCAGCTGCAGCGTGAAGAACGGCTGCACCGCGTCGGTGACTAGGTGCGGCGGCGGCGCGGGCGCGGCGGCGGCGGGCGCGCGGTGCAAACGCAGACGCGTGCGGCCGCGGAATATGTCCGCCAGCGGCGTGCGGCGCGCCGCCCAGCGACGTTCCACTGCGCCTTTATTGCGTGGTCCCATCACCTAAGAAAAAAATATTAATTAGTAAATAAATATATAACGAAGTATAAGTGTATACTATGCTCGAATACTCAGTTTAGGTTGTCCTCATAGAAGTAATTAATTACTTTCAGAGACGAAAAATAAGTAGCATCATTGTAAAAAGCTGGACAGGTATGAACGAAAGACAAATTATACTGGATTATTGTAAATTACTTTTTAATGTGATTTTACGCGCGTTGTAATAGTAAGTATGTTAAGATAGATGATTTCTTTAATCTTATAATCAATATCGCGTAAATACATTAGATATAAGGTATTTTACCAGAATAAAAAATTCTAGTAATTTTGAACCAGATAAGCTAAAGACAGATCGCAGTGGAGTCCTAGACGAGGGCTATGCCAGAAGGCACGCCGCATTGAGATTAATAGTAAAGATCGACCAATAGCAAATTCGAAAAGAAGAATCATGAAAATAAAATGATCTGGTACCTTCCACTCATCATCGTCATCGTCCTCCGCCGGCTGCTCGGGGATCACCTCGCCGTTGGGCTTGCCGGTGCTGTCTTTCGGCTCCTCGGGCTCCACGAGCTTTATGAGCTGAAACATTTTACAAATTACAGAATTAAAATTATAAAATTTACAAATAATAATAATAATAGCTCCCCTCACCGATTTCGGTGTCGGTAGCCGATTTCATGGAAGCCTGTCGTTTTATAGTGCTCAAGTGTGTGCGCAATACACAAAGACCCTCTCTTCCTGTTACTCCTAGATATCCCTTTGACATTAATATACAAAGACATAATATCATAATCTTAATTTAACTCCAAAAATTGCAGTCATAGAACTATTCCTATGAAATAAGGTTTGATGGGTACAAATGGGCCTTAAAAAAGGCTTATCAATGATTTACTATCATCAAACTGAATGCACTGTTGCGTTAACAATAATTACACACCCACCTCGAGCATCTCGTCGTTCAGCGAGTTGAGCAAACAGCCCAGGAACTCCTCTGCATCTTCCTGCCGGCCCTCCTGCGAGCCGGGGAACCGGAGCGCGCGCAGGACGCGCAGCGCCGCGGCTCCATCGAGCGGCGGGCCGCCGGGCACGGCGCCGGCGTCGCGCGCCCTCCGCCCCGTCGCATTGTTGTTGCCCGACCAGAACTCGTAGCATAGCTCCACCCTGTAATTTATTTGGGCAAAATAAATTATAAATTTGCTATAACGACTAGGGGTTGTATCTTCCCATACTAATTTCGGTGTCGATTTCGTAGAATTCAAGCCAACTACAACTTTACACTACTGACTTTTTATCATATAAAAATCGCTGAGCATTGCACGGTATGTATACTGTATATAAAACAACATTGCAAATAAGGTTTGGTGTATATTATGTTACTGTAAAAGATAGAATTACAAAATCACAAAATCGTTTGGGCTTTTACTATTCAGTGTTGGTTCTTAGGTTTTACTCTCAAATCTTAGGATCTAACATAATTCGAGCTTTTACAGTAACATATACACATACATAGGTGTAATACACAGTGAAGTTTCGTTATTCTAATGGCGGTATGACTATATGTAATTTACACAGTCTTAAAACAGTCGTATCTCAAGTGAGCACTCGTCCTTGTACGTTTCGGACAGTAGCGAAAACGAATATCACGATTAGTCGTAATAACCCTAATCAGCAGCTGAATCCGCGGTGAGTGTCAAATTTCCCATACTGTGAGCTTCGAAATTTGTATCTCACCGCAGATTCAGCTGTCGAGATACGCAAAATATTCTTAGAGAATAGCTGTGCTGACTCAATACAGTTATCTTATTTTAATCTTAGTTATCTTTATTTTCAACGCCAACCCCGAACAATATCTTTCGAATTACACTTACATGGCATCAATGACCGGTGTGCTGGACTTCCCCCGTCGCGTCTGGTACGGTAAACTCTTGAGCAGGTTGTAGAAGGGCGGGCAAGCGATCAGCGCCTGAAGTATGGCGTTCACGTAGCAATAGTTGGAGCGGTTCGTCAGACCGCGCGGCAGGAGCGACACTGTGCGGTTGTCCAATTGGTACTTCACAAGGAACTCTGAAAAAGTTAATATTAAGTACACTTACAAGGTAGTGTTGCAACAGAACTCTGCTTCCGCTTCCGCTTCTGCAGAAGTTCCGCATGTTTTTTCACTTCCGTTTCTGTTTCTGGTTCCGCAAACTTTATAACAGAACTCTAAACGGAAGCGGGCAGAGAGCGGTGAGGTGCGGTGCAGCCGATGCAACGGCAGGGCGGCGCGGGCGTTGCGATTGAAGACATTTTAGTGCAGCCTTCTACTTCCAAATCATCATCATCATCATTACAAGTATTGGAATCAATTTTAAGTGTAAATGAAGAAAAGGAAGAAGACTCTTCTACAGCTAATGATGGTGACCATTTACTTTTAGAGATACAGTCACACCTTCGGGATTACAAGAAAGAGAAAAGACTACCTCTTCATGAGGATCCTTTTATGTGGTGGAATGGAAATGCACACAAATACCCCCTAAATATATTTTCCCTATAGTTTGCCAATACTTATCAGCTCCCCCCAGCAGTGTAGCCAGCGAGCAATTATTTAGCGGAGCTGGTTTAATATAATAATATGAAGAACATCGAAATAGGCTAAAAGGTGAAAAGCGGCCAAGTTACTATTTATTAAATATAACTTGCCTCTATTTAATTTTGAAATCCTTTAATCCTTGCCTCAAACCATTTATATTTTACTACTAGAAATTTAATAATAAAAAATCTAAAAAAAAATCAAAATTTTGCTTTTTCTATATAGGATTAAGGCTTCCGTTTCCGCTTCCGTTTCTGCTTCCGCTTCCGTTAAGATTTACCTTTGACATCTGTTTCCGTTTCTGCTTCCGTTATGCCAGTTCCGTTGCATCACTATTACAAGGCACGCTTAGTAACATAACATTTGACGACCTCCGTAGCGCGTTAGTGCTCGAGAGAGCTGTCGCAGGTTCGAATCCCGCCGAGGGAACAAAAAGTTTTCAATATTCCTGGGCCATGGATATGTATTAACTTAGTGTATATTATAATAAAAATCTTAAATATGTGTATAGTATAAAAAGTATTAAATATATTTCTGTTGTCTGGTATATGTAACACAAGTTCTTCGGATACTTAGCACAGGCAAGATTGACGTGGTGTGAAGCATTATTAGAAACTCAATAAAAGTATTTTTCTAACATATACATTGGCTATAGCCTGAATAGTGTAAAAACAGTAAAAAGAAAAAGGTAATTAAAAAAAACCCAACAGCATTTTTATTTTGATACACCCCATGTCACTCTCACATTTTTAAGACGAATCTAACGACACGTTCAGGGTGCAGAGCGTGCTAAACAAATATACCTACATACATACTCTCGATAAACAACCTTTCTTGGGCAGTCGGGTAAAAAGAAATCTACACTAAGGCCGTTTAATTGTACTGCAGAAATGTTACGAAAAAATAACATTGTTAGATCTCGAAGATACGACATATTATTTATGTTGTTTCAGCAACATGGTTTTTTAATTTCCTTGTTACTGAATTTCCTACATTGGACAAAGTTATTAAGCTCATAGCTTATCAAACTTAGTTTTGAATACATCAATGTTATTGTAGTAAATATACACAATATATGTTATTGCTGTGATATTGAACTTGTTACAAGATTATCTATGAAAATGTGTAAGCCAGACTGTACAAAGATAAAGATCATTTATCGCACTAGTCGCACATTTAAATATAAGAACATAATACTTTGAATGAATGCTTCTACTACTATTTACCTTTGTTCTAATGTTCTATTTCACACGACTGTACTAATGACTATTATTATTATACAACATGTTCTTACCTCCCATTCGGTACGAGTTGGGGTCATCGCTGAAGGGTGAAGGCTGCACTGGTACAGAGGGCGTCTCTTTCTGTATTGGCACCTCTCGCACCTCCGGTGTTGAGGCCTTAGGGACCGTAGGCGATGGCACATTGCTAACGGCATTTACTGATGTCTTTTCAGAGTAAGATATAATGGGAGCACCGGTCATCACGGGTTTAGGTAGTGGAGATGCTTTATCTGCAGCTGCTGTCAATGGAGAGGCATCATACGGCGGTACCTTTGCGACCGGTTTCACATTAGCAGCCATGGGTGGTATCAATGTGGTCGGACTGACGGGTTCCTCGACCGGTAGCGTCGGTGACACTATCGGTGCAGCTGGCTTGTTCGAGAACAGACTCGCCCAGGATTTGCCCGGTGGCTGCGGTTGGGGCTGCACCACTGGGGGAGGTAGGGCATCTCCCCTGTTCCTGGGGGTAGGCGGGGGCGGGAAGTCGGATGCAGTCGGGGCCGGCGGTGGCGGCTGCGGGACCGGCGCCGGCTCGGGCACGGGGTTAGTTTTCCTCGAGTGTCCGAACGGTGATTTGTTCGATACGATCACTGGAGGACCCTGGGCATGAAGCGTTATAGAAATCGGCATCGGCGCTTTGCTGGGCGGTAGAGGAGGCTCACGTTTAATATGCTCCACCGGTGCGGTCTTTTCAATTTCGGCGGTCTCATTTGACGGCGACCGGTTAGGGGGGGCGTCGCGTTTTTGTCTATTGCCGAATGGTGGTTTCGGTGTAGATGCGGCCGGTTGGATCGACATTGCGGTCGGCACTGGCGGCTTCTGCGGTTGTTTTGCAGTCGGGAACGGAGCTGCAGGTCCCTTGGTTGGTTTTCCCACAACCGGCGGTATTTTAGAAGTCGGAGCCTGCGCGCTGGCCGACGCTACAGGCGAGAAAGTCTTGACAGGCTGAACTTGATTATCCAGTTTCTCGGCGGTCCAAGCCGGTTTTGTAGAATCAATTTTCGCTATCGGCGAAGTCTTATCATTTACTGGGGGCTTCGCAATTTCCGCGGGCTTCTCCTGTTTAGGACTACCGGGCCCTTTATTGATCTTGAGATCTTTGATCGGAATGGAATCTACTATGGCTGAAGTGGAAGCTGCAACTGCAGGTTTGTGTTCCTGGCTTTTGTCTGGATAATTCTTGTTATGGCTTTGTCCAGCGACGAAGTTCTTGGCGTGTACGTTGAACTGGTGCGGCGCAGAGTGGTGCTGCGGGTGCGGAGGTACCTGCATCTGTAAGTGGTGGGGCGGCATGTACATAGGGGACATGTATTCGACGCCACCCTCCACTGGGGGGTACGGTGGTGTGGCATAGTGTGCCCCCGCATAGTAAGCATCAACTGCCTCCTGCTCCATCACCACCTCCTGCTGGTACTCATCGGGGCCCTTCTCGCCCGCGTCGCCTTCGACCGGCATGGGATACTCCGGATAGTAGGGCGGGTACGCGTAAGGTCCGTACACTACGGGCTGGTACATAGCCGGCAGATGGTACAGAGGCGCACCTTGCGCCTGCGCAGCCTGGTAGTATTGCGAGTACGGCACATAGTACGGCGGCTGCGGCGGCGGGGACGGCGCGCGTTTATTGCGTCTCTCGCGTCTCTGGTTTCTCGCCTGTCGGTCGACCTGGGGCGGCTGCACGTACTGCTGGGGTGGCTGGTAGTACTGCCCCATGTAGCCGTGCACGTTGACGTTGGCCGTCACTTGGCTGACGTAGACGTTGGGCGGGGCCACGGGCCATTGGGGCGGCGGGTAGGCGGGCGGCTGGGCGTAGGGCGGCGGGCCGGCGCGCTGGGGCGAGTGGGGCGCCATCTCGCACTCGCCGCCCGACAGGCTGTCCAGGCTGCTCGACACGGTCGCACCTCCTCCGGTACTCGACGAACACGAAGAGTTATCTGCATATATAACAACGTTTTACAACACTATAAAGAAACATGTGTGTCTCGGGATGCTCGACAGTAGTGATAGCTGAAGCCAGACAGACTGGCGCCGTTATGTAACGATTTATACTCCCAACAGAAGTTAATCAATTGCAGAAATTCTGGGCACATTATTTATCTACAAATAAATATGCTACATTATATAAAATTACATTCTCTTTGTTGATCTATGAAGTGTTTGGTTTTATTTAATACTAGCTGTGCCCGCGACTTCGTTCCCGTGGTTTTTGAGTGATTTAATTGGGCACCAATTGTCTCCTCCGCAAATATACAATGGTTTCACAGAAGACTTGTATGAAAACTAGTAACCTTACCTACAACAGGCTCCTTCCAACCGTTGGTTGTAGCCTGTGGTTGCCTCTCGAACAGTGCGCACTGCAAGCTGCTCAGTTCCGCTTCTTTCACATCTGTCAAGTCTAGGAACTCATACTCCTGAAATACGCCACACATGTTCAATTAGGTCCTATGAGGCTATGTGCCCTTTCACTATGTTAGCATTGGTAAAAAGGCATTCTAACAAAATGTGTATTTCCTTAGTTATTGTTTGTTACATATTATACATGATTTTACTTTTATGTAATATAATATAGATTTTCTGCATCAAAAAATTTATTTATGAAGATTGTTTGTTATTGATTGTGCTGACACATCAAATATTATATATTATTTATATGACCACTGGTGTTATATTGACGTATTTATATGTCTGAGGTATTGTAACTTGATAAAGAAAAGCAAAAAATTTAAAAAAAGGGGAGGAACCGTTTTTTTAAAAGCCGCAATTAATAATGTTCTTAGTAATTTTTGATCATCAACAGCTTGCTTTACTGCTTCATAATGACAAGGGCAACTTATTAAAAAATTGCTTTAATTTTGTTAAATATTGAATACTTTTTAAATAATACTCTAAACAGTACAATGATTATTGTAATTATTTATTGTGCAATGTATAATAATGTTATATTTTTATGTGTAAAACACAGAATAATTAGCATTATTTTGTGTTTAACACATAAAAATGCTTAATATTAATATTAAATTTGCACATTCCAGAATCTAAATGATGTAAATATAAGTCCATAATATAAATCCTTTTCAGGATCTATTTAATTAATAAAGATATTTCTAATAGTAATAATTACTATGTATCAAGTTCATCTTTTCTGGCACATGATTATATTATTATGTATGTATAGCAATTGCAATGTAACGCAAAGAACCAGTTTTATCTGTAGATTGTGAACAAATAACAATGTATTATAATAAGGAAATAAGGGCTATAAACTTGAAATTTAACCTTCACTTTGCTGTATTAAGATAAATCTAAGATATCTTTTGTAATGCATAATATTAAAGAAATAATTAATGGATACTGAAACACTATTTAAATTGAGGGGGATCTCAAGTCATGTCCTGTCTCTGTCTTTCGATAAAGAAGCAGATTTTGACGACCTCCGTAGCGCAGTGGTTGAGCGCGTTGGTGTTCGAACGAGAGGTCGCGGGTTCGAATCCCGCCGAGGGAACAAAAAGTTTTCAATGTTCCTGGGTCATGGATGTGTATTAAATTTGTGTATTAATATAATAAAAATCTTAAATATGTGTATAGTATTAAAGTATTAAATATATTTCCGTTGTCTGGTACCTGTAACACAAGTTCTTCGGATACTTACCACGGGGCCAGATTGACGTGGTGTGAAGCGTCCAAAGATTATTATTATTATTATTTATTTACATTAATATTTGTGCCCCCCAATACCTCTATAGTCATCACTATAGAGGTATTGTCACTGTTTCTGCTTAGTCCCCGAAGCAGAAAAAGTGACAACCTGTGATTTTGGACCTAGCTTTAAGTATCATGACAGTATTTAGCAGTAAGATGAGAAATAAAATACGAACTTTATCATGGCCGAACAGAAGTTGCAGTTTCGTAGCAGTTGTAATTAATTAGTGCGCACCAAAGAGCGTAGTTTCCTCAACGTACCTGCAAAATATGCACAAACTACAACTTTAGTTCGACAATGACACTATATTATACTACTAAGTTGGACAGATCATATGTACAATTAATACACAAAATAAATCAAATTGAATCAAACAATAAAATAAACAACATTGGTACAGTTATTTTTATTTAAAAAATCAATAATAAATTTTAAAAATTCAACACATTATGTAGTTTATAATGGGAAAACGATACAGTTAAAACATATATACGGTCGAATTGAGAAACCTCCTCCTTTTTTGGAAGTTGGTTAAAAAATCATAATGATTGAATGAATCAACCACAAATAGTTTTGAGAATTATAAATAATTAGACTTGCTTATGTTTGACAGTTTCAACATCAATTCAAAAATCTACTTTGGTTAGTAACTTTCTCAATGTTATATCAATATTGATTTAACATTTTAAGTGTATAACTTATAAGACTATATGTCCAAGCTATTGTCACCCGCCGAATACACTTTAGTTGTTTCTACCTCTGTTTGTATTAATCAAACTGTTTTTCATTTAATGCTAAAATCGTTCATTCAATGTTAAAATCATTAGTGTTTGATAGTGCTAAAAAGAATATTGTATCTGACTGTCTTTCACTTTTCACAACAACAATCTTGAAAATAATTCAAATCTAATATTACTATGCTAGCTTAATACTATTATGCAAAGTATTATTAAGCTAGCAGATTTTTTTTTATATATCTAGTGCTCAAATGAAAGCAGGTTTAAGTACTTGAAATAAAAAACACTTGAACTAGTTTTGCAATAATGGCTGATTGTTTGATAATAATAATAATAATATAATATTATATCTATGGACGCTTAACACCACGTCAATCTGGCCCTGTGCTAAGTATCCGAAGAACTTGTGTTACAGGTACCAGACAACGGAAATATATTTAATACTTTTATACTATACATATATTTAAGATTTTTATTATATTATACACAAATTTAATACACATCCATGACCCAGGAACATTGAAAACTTTTTTTTTTTTGTTCCCTCGGCGGGATTCGAACCCGTGACCTCTCATTCGAGCACCCAACGCGCTCCACCACTGCGCTACGGCGGTCGTAAATATTATAAGTCATTGCTAATAACAGAGATTTATGTCGTTTCTTTAAACAAACTATAAATAATTAAATATTACAACATAAAAAGATCTGAAAAAAGCAAGTTTGTTGTACCTGGATTATCATGTACCTTACTTGTGTTGATATTCTTAATTAAAATAAAACAATTACAGAAACCTTTCAAACATTTATGCAAATGCAGACTTAATAACTTGCCAAGTTATTGCATCACCTACGATGACATGGATTTTTAGCTTGCTACTCGACATATAATGTGTAGTGTGTGTGTATCACCTCCCTATATATATGGCAGGGTCGCCATGCAATGTGCAGGCTTGGGGAGACTCAATAAAAGATGTATTTGATCCGACTGTCGTTTAATAACTAACTTACATACTAATCATTTACACAATATATAGGGAGGTGATACACACACACTACAAATGACTGTTTTTCTTACACTTGCTGAAACATTTTTTGGCTAGTGAATTTAATGTCTTATACAAGTCTTAAGTACCAAGGTGTAATAGGAAACAAGAAAAGTTAGTCTTCAATGTGCAAATGATAAAAATGACATTACCTAACTTTTAAGTTGAACAGACATTAATATGTTACGTGTATCTATAGAAAATATTCATCAAAGTTAATTATAATACATAACTACAGATAATTAAGTTTTGCATAAATTACTTAACTACATATGAGTCCTTGCTCATAAGAAAAGATTTTAAATTAGCCTCAAACCATCTTTGAGTTCCAGTTAATTTATCAATTATCATATCATTTAGGCCCTACTGGCCTGTAATGTCATAAGACAGTCCCAAAGCAGAAGCTTTAGTCCCGATTTCACCAACGCATGTTAGTGTTAACGGCATGTTAAATATCATGTTATCCCTCTCGTTTTTCCCGCAATGAATGAGATGGCATGGTATTTTAACATGGCGTTAACTTTAACATTGCTTGGTGAAACACGGCCTTAGCATTCATAAAGTAATCCTTAGAGAAAATATTGTTACATCACTGGAACATTGGACTTTCAATAGATTGTCAAAATTGTAGGTTATATTGACGGGTATCGAAAATAGACTTGCTTTCTAAAAGTAGTAATTACTTAAATACATGTTCACATAATATTATATATCATGTAGTGCAATAATGAATTCGACGATTAGGACAATGCCGGGTAAATAACAACAACAAATCCATCTATGCACATGTGGTGTCAAGTCATGTAGGGGACGCAATGTTAAAGTAAAACTGACGTATCTAATCCTATGTTTACCGAAAGGTTTTCAATGCAGCCCAGCTCAAATCGAGCGTAAATTTCAATAAGCAATCTTGTTACACTATAATAAAGGTAATGTGCGGAACTTTTGGAGGTCTAAAAGATGGCGTAACAACGCTCGGTTGCCGGGTGCCATGTATTAACAAATCGCCTAATTTATCGTAATAACACCTGCACCTCTCTGTATGTCCCGTGTGTATTGAAATCAATAAGCACTTACCTCCCACGGGCACAATCTTTCTGGAAAGAGATATTTTTTCTAATGTAATGGCTAGTTTCGATATCACCAAAACAAGAAACAAAAGCCAAACAAAATCAAAAGATAACTGCAACTATATGACTCTTACCGTTCTTATCATATCCATGGCCTTTTACAGGACAGCATCACGATTATTGATTCCTTTAATTTTACATATGGAAAGGATCTACGTCGTTACGGAATAAAAATCTTGGAACTGGATCAACGTCGAGGCCATGCACTCACCGACACACAACAGGATATGACACAACAGGCGCCATATTTAAAACTAACCTAATGTCATTTGACGTCCAATAGGATTCCAGAATTTCTCACGTCACATCCGATATCCACAGGTTAAAATATTTCTTCTTCTTCTATAAACAGCTACAAGGAGAGTTTCATTAATCACGTCAACTCTAGTAACTATGTATATGTATTAATATTAACAATAATTCAGAAAAGCTAAGTGCTTTTCTGAATTATTGTTAATATTAATAAATAGAATCATTGTATAGTAATAATAATAATATAATAATTACCAAACGTGTGGTTTTCAATATTATTTGATTTGAACTGCTCGTCAATAGATGTCACTTTTAGAAAATAACATTATGGTTTTAAACTCACTCCATATATCAATAGATGGCATTAGCTACCTGAATTTTAAAATATTTTATGAAAATATTAATATTATCAGTGGAACTATAATATTATTGTATGTACCTACCAGTAGCGTAGCTAGGCCCACTTGGGCCTAGCTTGTGGGGTTGCAGGCTCTTCTAATTGGGGGCGCCCTATTTGGCCTAAGGGGCGCCTGAACGCCCCCAATTAGAAGAGCCTGCAACCCCACAATGCAGGCGCCCGTCGGCGGAGTCGCGGTTGTATTATATTCCCGTGGATCCGTGGGCGGCGGTTCTGTCGGAGTACCGCCGAGTTTTAGTGGGTATGGCTGCGTCCACTCACCATCTTAACGGACGCAGCGAGCCCCACATACCCGTGGTAGGAATCCCCGTCCTCCACGGGATGCGGCAAGAAGCATTTCTCGGCGAAAAAAAAAAAAAAAAAAAGGCCCACTTGGGCAAGGGCCTCGGTACAAAGAATTGGGCCCGGTGCAAAGAATCGGCCCCTCACTGCCTCTTTCCACGTAGCTTAAAAGCTCTACAATGTTTGTTGAAGTCTCTTAAAATACGTCGCTACGCCACTGGTATAACATAGTTCCTTCCACTTCGTAGTTCCTAATAAACACTTTGTACACTTCTCCACTTTATGTTGGTACCTAAGATTTACAATAGTTTCCTACTAAATAGGCTTTTGCATCCCTTAATAGATGATTTTATAGAACTATTCCAATCCCATATCATCGGTATTGTTGCCGAGAGTAGGTACCTATCATATGACTTGACAGCATTGGAATCGGATTGGTGAAGAAATTGGATTGGAATGGAATAACTACTTTTACCCTTCCAAACCCCTGACTAAAACATAGGGTCAAAATCAAATCCACAGGGTACTTCCCATGAACTCAGAATCTTTAAATTTGGTACAAAGCAAGGTTAGATAACACATACTACATAATTATTTGGATAAAATTGCGACTACAATTTTTTTATTTAGGTAAGTAACTACTTACATTATTATTTTTTCCATTATAATTCGTTCCTCATGAAAGCCTAGAGGTATTGAATTGAAGCTCATATCAATTACTCAGAGGCCTTACTCTCCAAACTGATTCGATTTTGATTCAGATTCGATCGTGCCGTGTTTATTTGGATTTTCAGTCGATTGTTTTGGTCGGGAGTACAAAAAGTTACGATCTAACTACATATTTTCTTTATCCTGGTTAGTTTCAAAGTAATCCACCAATAAAATAGCAAAAGCCGTTGAGATCGAACTGATTCGATGTGCAAAATGAAATAACATAATGAAACTTAACAAGCAATTTTCGAAAAGTCAACAAGAAAAACAAGCTACCACCGGTTCAAGCCTAACCCGCCGAGAAGAACCGGCTTATGAAACTGGGTCATCTTTTAGCAAAATGATGGAAAATTGATCTTTTTTAAAAGTATGTATTTTTTACAATGTAACTTAATAAGATTACTAGCTGTCCGGTGCCCACTTCGTTGAGCAAAACCGTTTAAGCCTTCCCTGGACTTCAACGAATATTTTTCAAGACTAGAAATAGCCGAATCGGTTCAGCCGTTCTCGAGTTTTAGCAAGACTAACGAACAGCAATTCATTTTTATACATAAGATTAATATTATAAAAGTTAGGATGCATAATATAGTAAATAAATATAAGCAGCCATTATGTGTAAAATATAGGTTGGCTACCTTATTCCCAGGGTGTGCTATCATTATAATAATAATAATAATTTTTTATTTCACACACATAAGCTTCTGTTATAAATATTGCCTTAAAATAAACAACAAAAATATTACTAAGATAGGTATTTAACAGTGTCATTTAAAGTATTATAATTGGCGCCTGCACTAGGCTTGGCCTGTCCTGCAGGTCACCAACATTTTTTTACATTAACAAAATCAGTTAGGTATTAAACAAATGTTCTTTAACTACTAAGTTTATAAATTTATTCAAGGAATTTTTTTAAACGTTTTCTGGGATTTTATTATATAGGGGTATACATTGCCCTTTAAAAGATTTACTTACTTTGCTGAGCCTGATCATAGGTTCAACACACATACATGAGACAGTAAATAATGTTAACACGACCGTGCAAAGCCCCACCACCATGCAGGTTGCAAAACTCGACGCGCGTTTCGCTCCGGGGCAGAGTCTACTCTGCGAACAATGTTCGTTAAGTCATTATCGAACTTAACAATTTAAGTCATTGGTGTGGGGCTTTGCACGATCGTGTTAACATTATTGCTCGTGTAGTGGTTTTCACGTTTTTGCTTGCAAGTATACGCATAACCAGTGGGGGAAGGAGGGAGGTGCATCAAACGCATGCCTATGCGTACCTACACTCACTCATCTGCTAGCAGGTTGTGGTTATATTTTTTTCGCGGGATATTGCTAGATATAATATATTTAAATCTTGTGCTTATTTCTAGTGCTCCTACAATTATTATCACCTTTTGATTTAAAATTATTTAAACTTTTTCTTACATAATATAATAAATTGTCCAAAATGTATTGGGATGCAACGGTTAGCATTTCTATTTCTTTAACCTTTTCTCTCAGAGATGTAATATAGCTTCTATGTCTATTTGATATGTCTGTTTGATAGATAATTAATCATTAAAATGTTAGGAATTGCAAGTATGAAAGTGCGAAAAAAGGTGTTTCTGTAAAAAAAAATGTGTACTTATATTGTGTGTGTGAGTATAAATGAGATGCGTGCAATATAGGTACATTAAATTTAACAAACATAAAAAAGTATTATACAGTATGTACAGTTGCAAAGATGTTGCATACTTAAACAGCAACAGCTGTATTAGGTATATTAAATAAAAAACAGCGGGCAGGCAGTAAATAAACACACATTAAACACAGTATAAATTTTCGTTACTGAAGTTCTGCCGCGTACGTTCGGCACTTCATCACAGACAAATGCGATGGTGAAATCTGCCGCTGTACATCCATATCGTACGGCAGTGTGTTTAAACACTAAGATAGAAATAGCAATATCGACGTTCTAATAATATGATAGTAGAAACAATAATTAGACCAAACAATCTTTAGGCACTTAGTGCCTACACAACCTAATAACTTACCTATCTATTGTCCCACTTATTGATTCTTATCGTTTCTCTAACACAGTTCATTACGTGTGATTGTTTACAAATAATATTCGGGCGTCACGTGCGTATTTAGTGGGAGTAATTTGAGATGGAGCGGCCCACGGTCAGGTGAGGTTATGGAAACTGCTCCGTTACGAGGCACAGAGGAACATCATTGTGGGCCACACGGTCAAGTAGCCGGCCATAAAATTAAATATATTAAGAGGAAACACTACGAAATTTTTTCCATACAGAAATAGGGGTCTACGGGATTCCTGTTTCCTCCCTGGATAATGCTGCTAGAGTAACAATTTTTTTCCTGAATATTTATGGATATTTTTTGTACGTCCCTATTTTTTCTTTTTTTTTTAAAATAAATTAATTATTTAAAGAGATATGGACGTTAAAAAAATTTAAAAAAATGGCCAGA
Source organism: Celastrina argiolus (assembly GCA_905187575.2). Classification (NCBI taxonomy): domain Eukaryota; kingdom Metazoa; phylum Arthropoda; class Insecta; order Lepidoptera; family Lycaenidae; genus Celastrina; species Celastrina argiolus. The sequence goes on along the minus strand of LR994591.1, from coordinate 17,101,286 downwards.
CTCTCCGCTATGTTTAAACATCTAGGAAATATATTTGACTACAATAAACAACAAAATAAAAAAATAGGAGCCTAGCTCAATTCTTTTTTTAGCTAATAAAAAAAAATTTTAATCGGTTAAGTTTTGGAGGAGGAAACAGGAATCCCCTAAACATCGATTTCTGGTACTTTTAATTAGTAATTTAAGTCGAAGTTGCAGTTGTCTCTATCGCGCTAGTGCTGGCTAGCTAAGGCACTGCGAGACAGCAATAGATTTTATAAATACCTATTTTGTATTTCTCTCAACCGTGCTGTTTCCTCTTAAACACAATTAGATTTTTTAGGTAAGCTCAAATTCTTACGTGGGTTCGTATTTAAAGGGTACAAAATAGTAAGTAGTAATGACGGTACTATAAAATGACATCAGAAATTACTATGCTATTTTGCTAGGTATGATAAAAATTCCTTGTATTATATCCATTGACTTAAATTGTGATTGGTAGATCCTCTTTGGTTTCCAGTAACGTTTGAAAAAACATTTGACCCTACTTCGGGTTGCTGAAATTAATTAATTAAATATTATATTACAATGAAATAATAAAATAAAAATAAACTAGAAGCTTGTAAAAGTAATGTACTTACCATTTGAACTAAAATATTATGTATTTAAAAAGATTAGTCCTGGACACAATGAATTTGTGATATTTTTAAGTGATTATGAAATATGCATGTATCTAACATTAATTGATAATTTAGCATGCACAATTTTCTAACAATATTTCTACGCCCAAGAGGCAGAAATTTAGAGCTCAACTAAATAATTGTAAGACCTATACAAATTTCTTGGAAATAAATGAATTCTATTCTATTCTACTTTAAAACATGGTCCTTGACTGTTGGCCTTATGCGTAAGCTCCAAGTCACTCAACGAGCTATGGAGAGAGCTATGCTCGGAGTTTGTCTGTGGGACAGAATCCGAAACGAAGATATTCGCAGTAGAACTATAGTAACCGACATAGCTAGTAAAATCAGTCAGTTGAAGTGGCAATGGGCAGGCCACATCGCTCGGAGAACAGACACCAGATGGGGAAGGAAAGTTCTCGAGTGGCGACCACGGGTTGGAAGACGCAGCGTAGGGCGGCCACCCACAAGATGGACCGACGATCTGGTCCGAGCCACGGGCAGCCGTTGGATGCAGACAGCGCACGACCAGTCGTTGTGGAAGTCCTCGGGGGAGGCCTATGTTCGGCAGTGGACTTCAGGCTGATGATGATGATGAAATTCTCAAGCAAACACCAAATTGATGATTATGAATTAAAGCTCTCGATCGCTTTAGAAAAACCTAGATCAAATTAGATTCATCCGTTTAAAAGTTACGATGCCACTCACACACGTACACGTAAAACCTATTACACCTCTAAGGTTTCGACAAAGGTTGAAAAAAATCTTACAGGGAAATTGAAACTGAATAATGTTTAATAAAGCAACAATTCGATAGGTACTCTAAAACTTAGACAGTTACAACAAAAGAAGTAATACGTAATACTACTGGACAAGCATGAACCTTTAAAAGCTACGCCATAGTAACGTTATCGAATGTGAATGAAATTAGCGCTATTACGCTCTAGAGTTCCGCGTAACGGTTTTCGCGTTGCGGGTTCCACGTTACAGTTCTATGTTGTGGGCTCCGCGTTGCGGGTGCGGGTTTTTGTTTTTTCTTCAAACTGAATTTCATCACAAACTGTTGTATGCTCAACGAAGTGGGCACGTGTCAGCTAGTATTATATAAAACAATGATCTTAGATCATTTTTTTATTTAGATTTGTGTGAAAAATATTCAGTGACTTTCTCAACAAAGCCAGCTTCTTGAATTTGTGGCCCAGATTTGTATGAGGCGTGATCCATGTCCATTTGGATGAACGATCACGTGTGCGAACACAAAGTACTTACGAGAATGAAATGTAAACTGCGACAAGTTTGAATTAGGAACAGCATCAATCATACAAGCTTGTGTAAATATTTGATAAATAGTTGTGTATGTTAAATGTGAAGATACACTTAAATAATAATAATAATAATAATAGCTCCCCTCACCGATTTCGGCGTCGGTAGCCGATTTCATTGAAACCAGGCCAGCTACGCAGGAGTTATTTTATAGTGCCCAAGTGTGTGCGCAATACACAGAAGCACTCTCTCTTCCTTTTACTCTCATAACCCAGTGGGACGGTAAACCGACACGACTAGCGAGAGATCAGGCGCAGGACCGACTTTTTACATGCCCATCCGACGCATGGATCTTCTTTCTTGTCAGACAATCAGGTGATCAGCCTGCATTGTCCTAACCAAACTTGAAAACAACATTTTTTGTTGATCCAACGCGGGAATCGAACCCACGACCTCCGGGTCGAGAGCGAAGCTCTGAACCACTAGACCACGGAGGCGATACTACACTTAAATGAATGAAACGCATCGATCATAAATCAGACACATATTTGAGTGATAATAATCTACTAGACTAAAGTAAAATATCGCATTTTGCTAAAAGGATTTGTCGTAATTACTTTCGGTTAAACCGCATTTGGATTTTCAGGCTGTCCTGGTCGCACGCTCATAGTACAATACCTATAATAATAATATAATAAATAATATTATTATCTATGGACAATTCACACCGCGTCAATCTGGCCCCGTGCTATGTATCCGAAGAACTTGTGTTACAGGTTCCAGATTTCGGAAATATATTTAATACATTTTACTACACACGTATTTAAGATTTTTACTATACACAAATTTAATACACATCCATGATCCAGGAACATTAAAAACTTTTTGTTCCCTCGGCGGGAATCGAACCCACGACCTCTCGCTCGAGCACCAATGCACTCAACCAACGAGGTGTTTAAACACAAAGGAACTGCAGACGTGGTTGTGGTCCAAACTTATTTATTATTTATATTCGATGTTTATTATTTATTTAATTAGTATTTACATTTAGGTACCTTTATTGTGTGCTCCATTTATTTTTGCGCGAATTTGACCTAACCTAACTTGATCGAGTGTACATCCATATTCAATGTAATCGTTTTTGAATTTACTTTTAGAATAATATTCAAAAACAGCATGCGACATTATTGGACCTATCCTCATATGAAGATATTTTCTTTGCACAAGCCAAATAAATACGATACTCAAGCGGCGAGGGGATGTGGATATTATTGCAATCTGCAAGTTTATTAGTTTGAGAAGGGCTTAAGGCGAGGAATAATCGCAACTAGCGCCACTCTTTTTAAAATAAATTTTACAATGACAATTACAGCTCTAAATCCTATACTGTATTTACTCTCGTAAGTAATAACTAAAACGGCCGTTATATTATGCCAATAAATTAGTTTAACTATTATCTATAACTTAAAGTTTGAACCGATTACTTTTTTTAATAAGATCTTTGTGTCATTGTAAAATTTATTTTAAAAAGAGTGGCGCTAGTTGCGGTTATTCCTCGCCTTAAGCAGATATATTTTTTATGAACGAGATTATAAAAAGTAGACTAATGAAGCAGATCTATAGAAGTAAAGACAAGACTGATAACCGAATTCTCTAGAAACTAAGAACTAGGAACATTTAAATTTTCAATAGAAGTGACACAAACGAAGTGAATAACTTATAACACGAATATACATACTATAATTTCAGGTCGCTGTTTCAAGATGTGATCGCTATTATCACTTTAGAAGTTCGAAAACAAACATGTATGAATTCGACATAAGTTTCGCTAATTCACACACGTATACGTATGTCACTTATCGTATTTCGTATTTGACATATCAAATCCCATACATTTTTCTTAATTCATAAAATAAGGGTCAAGGGTGTATTTTTGTCTGTACCTACTTCTATGGGTTTTTAAATCATTGTTTAATAGGTACGAAAATTACAAAGCCAGCGTAATAACAACAAATAAGTCCTGAAAGGGTTGCCGAAGACAAATGGACAAAAAGTAATCGTTTTAAATTATTTGTGATACAGTAAACCTACTTAATTTCTTTTACAGTTTCATTTGCTCACTACCCCTTCCTGACTCAATACTGCGCTCTTAAGAAGCTAATTAAATTGAGAACTGCATCCACTCTCATTTAAGTGATTAGAAAAAAACCAAGAGCACGTCAGAACATGTCTAAGGAGGGTTCCGTTACTACTTACTACTAAGTAGATAGTTTTGAAGCGTGAACCGCAACCTCTCGGTCGAGCACCAATGCGCTGAACCACTGCGCTACGGAGGTCGTCATCGTCTGTGTATTGCGCACACACTTGGGCACTATAAAATAACTCCTGCGTAGCTGGCCTGGTTTCAATGAAATCGGCTACCGACACCGAAATCGGTGAGGAGAGCTATTATTATTAAATCTTATTTTTGTTTTCCAACTGATAATAGCGATGGCATTTTGAATATGGAGCCTGTGTATTGACTACGGAACTCTGAAAAGGCAGCGAAATCGCATGCGTATGCATGGGCTAATTTGTATGCTAAAATAATCATTAACGCCGCATAAACTGAACGCATTTAAACTCCTAAATAAACAATCGCATTCATTTGATTGAAACGTTTGTTTCACAAAATATGTTTGTTAAAATATGTTTGTCAAAATGTACGTTTTGTGTAAAAATAATTCGAACACGAAGTCCTTGGCAAAGGCTCCTCGAATACGGGGGATATTTGTTATAATATAGGGTAGTTAATATGGGGATATTTGTTAGAAACTATCCTCAAATATTCAATCAGTATGCAAAAGAGCATAGTAACTGCAAGCGAAACCCTACCAAAATTAATATACCCAGATGCCAAAGTACTCTTCATAAAAATAACTGCCGAATCAAGTACACATATTGACATTAAAATCAAGAAAAGCATATTTTTTATGCATAACATCACATTAAGCTAAGTTCAACTCCTTAATTAAGAAGAAGATACATACAAGAAGATAAACAAAATAAGTAATTAGTATTTTCCAATAGTGGCGCTAGATGGCGGTTTCCGGAATTTCTAAGGACTTTACCCTTTGCCAGTCGCATTGCCGGTATTAGGGTGATACCATTTTCTGGTACTAGGTCGTGTCTCTGTTACTAACAAGTAAAAGGGTCAAGTTTTTCCCTTCGTTTACGTAACCCCTTAAAAACGTATATGATTGAATAAATTCTTACACCGACCGACAGGCGACCGCCGGTTATCGAAAACCCTTGAAATATTCAATTTACTGCCCTTAAATCTTATTTGTGGACGCGAAGGGAACACTAACCTGAGTGTTCCAATAATACTGTTTGCCTATAATGGGATATTTCTATATCCATACACCAGTAGACCAAGTGGAGCATCTAAAAGCTCCGTGAAAGTAACGTTATCCAATGTCAATTGTATTAGCGATGTTTTTCATACAATTATAATTAGATAGCGTTGGCCTACTTCACGCGTAGCATGACGACTATATAATATTTTCTTTCTACGAAAGAATAGATATAAGTAAATAAAAACTTCTTAGTAACTACATAAGTGGCTCATAGTTACTGTTATAAGTTGAGGATTTCCTTCGACTGTCTTTCGTCTTCATCATCAGACACCTAATGTCAGTCACAACCCATCTACGTTTATCTGTATTTAATATGAAACATGTTTTCATGAGTTCATGAGTTACAATGAGGAAATTCAAATTCAGAAATGTATAAACAAATAAAAAAAAAATAACCTCCGAATTGCCAAGCAGTGTGCGGACTAATGATGATGAATTACAGCTAAGAACACTCACTATTACATAGTTAGTGGGATTTAGGCGTTACTTTGCGGAAATCCATGGCATACAGTTTTTGCTTGCTAGATATTATATTTATATTTTATACTATACTAGCTGACCCGTACCCACTTCGTTGAGCATACAAATCGTTTAAGCCATCCCTGGACTTCCACGAATGTTTCAAGACGAAAAATTGCCGAATTGGTTCAGCCGTTTTCAAGTTTTAACGAGACTAACGAACAGCAATTAATTTTTATATATAAGACTAGCTGATCCGTGCCCACTTCGTTGAGCATACAAACCGCTTAAACCTTCTCTGGGCTTCCACAAATATTTCAAGACTAAATATAGCCGAATCTGTTCTCGAGTTTTAGCGAGACTAACGAACACTAATTCATTTTTATAGATAAGATTACGTCAGCTTTCAAACATAATAATTATTTTTATCAAAATCGGTTGATCCGTTCGGAAGCTACGATGCTACAGAGTTGTTGTGCATGTGGACACATGCAGCCCTTTGTTTTCGTCGAGGGTTAAAATGGCTCGCCATTATATAATTATTGTAAAGTTGTAACCCAAAAGGGCAGTTACATTTTACGCGTTTTTTAAAAGCCGTTTAAGGGTGCAATTCGGACATTTTATGTCATAAATAAGTGATAAAAGGATTATAGATAATAAAATTGTTTGGTTAAATGATATTGTGAACATTCGATTTTGCTTTTGTATGTGTTTGGTAAAAAAAGGCTTATGTTTGAGACGATACAACACCTTCGTACTTATGTTATTATTTATGTTATAGACTAGAATAATATCTATTTCTATCGGGCAAATTTTTAGTAAAATGAGAATTGTTGTAATTGGGCAGTATATGGCAGGGGCGAAGGCTGGTTTTTCTAGGAAGGTCTAGCCTTAATAAGGAGGAATTTAGATAATGCTCTTAAGGAGGTAAATGGTGAGTGAAACCGATGAAGATATAAGATCCCCACGCCGAAGGTGGCCACCATTATACATAACACAGAACACACGCAACATGTCTGATGTTAGATTGTATCGTAACTGATTGCTAAATTCATTCAACCCACATGTTTTCGCCAGATAACATAAAGGTCACCGTTTCCTGCAGGGAATCGAACCCGTGAAGTAGCGTTCTATAATAAAACATTACGCGGACTGAGCCATTGAGTTCACCTTAAGGCCTATTTTTTAACCGCGACGCAAAAACGGGGTGTTATAAGCTTGACGTGTCTGTGTAAATGTGTATGTGTGTCTGTAGCATCGTAGCTCCCAAACGGATGATCCGATTTTAATGCGGTTTTGTTTGTTTTAAAGCTGTAGCAATAGTGAGTGTTCTTAGCTATGTTTGGTGGAAATCGGTTCAGGTCTTTAAAGTCAACAGGTCGTTTGTTAGGTGTGATAGGAATGTTACACGATAAGTCAGGGTTTTTTTTTAAATTTTTTATTTAGTTTTTTAATTTTCGGCCAATCAAGAAGTTTATACTTTTATGACGCAACAACTACCTCCTTACTTATGAAATAACATATTTACAGGACGGATAACTTATTAAATTATAAAAAATTAACACGCGGATTCGAACCAGCGACTTCAGCATAGTCGCACTCACCACTAAGCCCCACGTCTTCAGGATAAAGAGGTAAAAGATCTCAATCGAGCAGGAATATTTAACAGCTCTGTAAAAGTAACGTTATCGAATGATAATTATATACACATTCATCCGATAACGTTACTATTTTAATATTCCAGCTTGGCCTAAAATTCATCCCGTTGACTAAAAGATTATTCAAATTCTTTGAACTTATGCGCGGTAACGGAAGTCACAGCAAAAGCTTTTTTATAACACCGCCTGATTTCCATAAAAACGATAATATTTATAGACAAATAACGACAGCGGGTAACATAAACCTGTGTTATAGTTCGGTACGTGTCGCGAGTTTCAATTAGCCTTTGTTTTATGTGCGCCTGGTATTTTTCATGTGACGTTTTGTAGCGTTTTTCGGTATAGAGTAGTATTTTTCGGAACTGAATTCATAAAGTTTGCGACGGATTTTTCCAAATTTAGTGACACGCAACAAAAATCACAAAAATATATTTGGAAATACCGACCGACTATTAACAAATTTTAATGTAAATAAACAATTGATTAGCTTTTTAAACGTTTTCTTTTTCTTCGAAATCAATTGATTAATATTTCCATTGTCACCCTTTGAATACTTACGGAACCTTAAAAACCGAGTGGGTGACACTATACAAGGTGTAAAATAAATGAGTGATAATACTTTAAGGTGTGCATGTGCCTCCTATGTAGAGTATACTGTGAAAGTCCCAGCGCTGAAAGACTTGCTTTTAACTTTCATGTTTGTATGAGAAGCAACATTATAAATTTTCCCATGCAATAATTAAAAAAGTACCTCTTTCAGCATTGGTACACAGTAAACTATATATACGAGACCCAAACACACCCTAAAGAATTATCATTCCTTAAAGTTTTTGTTTTGCATGCAAACTGATTATATAAAATAAGTTGTTGTGGAATGGTTAATAAATAAATAAATACAAAAAATACTTAATAAGCACGAAAAAAAAACTATAGCCTGTATAACGAGTAATAACGAAACAGGTAGGTACGCCTTGCTTAGGTCATATAACTGCAAACATGGTCGTTCCAATATCTATAACTAAAAGTTATGTTATATAGGTTCGGTTTTAATAAACAAACACTTGATTGTCTGAGAAGAAAAATGTTCTAAAACGTCATGTCGGTTACATACCAAATAGAAACTCCTATTACGTAGCGCAGCGGTTGAGTGCATTGTTGCTCGAACGAGAGGTCGTGGGATCGAATCCCGCCGACGGAACAAAACGTTTTCAATATTCCCGGGTCATGGATGTGTATTAAATTTGTGTATAATATAATAAAAATCTTAAATATGTGTACAGTATAAAACTTTTAAATATATTTCCGTTGTCTGGTACCTGTAACACAAGTTCTTCGGATACTTAGCACGGGGCCAGATCGTGGTGTGAAGCGTCCATAGATATTATTATTATATTTAGTGAAGAAAGAGAGTGTACCTCTGTGTATTACGCACATACTTGGGCTCTAAATAACCCATGCGTATCCTGGTTTCAATGAAACCAACGCAGATACACACTACAATATTGAGACAGGTTTATTTAGGGACGTGACCACGTGACTTTAGTATATAAACACTATCATGTTAAATCCTCCGGCATAATTAACTAAATTGGTGTGTCCTTAGAAAGCCTAAGTCAAGTTTAAATAGGCGTCACATAGCAAACAAGGGGGTAATTTCTCTTCATTATTTTTGGGTTAAATCTCGTTTGGATTTTCAGGCTGTCTCGCTCGCGCGCATATGAGATAGCGCATTGACCGAACCGGGACTAAATCGAAACTAGTTGAGATAATTAAGCTTCTGATGTTCTCAGGGAATCTTTTTATATTTATTTCATACGAACTGTAGTATGCACATATAAGAATTGACTCTGTGTACCGCTAGTAATAACTACCATATTATATGTCAGACACGTCTATCCATCACTGCGGTTATAGTAATACTATCCCCACTCTAAGTGTCCTGTACATGGTATATTCCGGCGGTAAAGAGGCAATCATTTGTCAAACACTACATCCCTTCCTTATTTAAGTTTATATAATAATAACTTAAAGCTACAGTTTCAAGATAGAAAAGTACAAGAATCAAAACTAGTCGAAATGCATATTCAGATTTATTTAACACTTTCCAAACGTACCTATGGACTTAATCAACATATTACTTTATCATTCCTTAACCTTAACCATAAGGATAACTTTATTTCCTTTCGTTATACTCATATAGTATAATAGTCATTCTTAGCCTTTCCCTTTCCTTTTCTTTTTAATTGATTTGGTGAAAGAACATCTATGTATTTAATATTTACATCAATGATCAACTCATTAAAATCTTAGTTAAAAAAAAAATAAGACCAAAAGTAAGTTTGATAATGTAATATAATATTAACTTATTTACTAGCTTTTAAATTCCAATATAAGGAATATTATATTAAACATTTAAGGCCCATACTTCTTGTTAGTAACAAAGTCTGTTACTATCCAGTAATGTATGACAATAAAGACATAGATACAGAATATACAAATACATTGTAATGATTTAGTTACAATTCTATTATGTAAAACTTCACAGAGATCAGTGACATCTCAGGACGATTCCATGATACTAACTGTTTGCTAATAGTCATGCAGATGACACTAGGCTGTTCCTACATCGCGGCATCGAAACGCCGAGCCCTAGTAAAAGAGGCTCACGTATGTAACATAATATGCAGTGCTGAAAAATAGTACGCAAGCAAATTGCCATTGCCATAGAACTAATGTTTCTGACCTTTATTTATTACATTAATTATCTAATAAGATATTGATTCCATAAAATTCAACCATTTTAATTCCAGCCACCGAACGAACAGGTTTACTAGTATCTATAACAGTAAAACGCCATCTAGAACAATTTCCAATACTTGTTTCAATATCAGATATCAGATTGTCTCTCTTTGCTGGTGTATTAATTGTATAATAATATTTTATGATGAATTCCCATCCTACCTTTAATGACTTTCTGTTACGTCTCGGTACCTTATTATGGTTTTCATTTGGGGTGAAAGCTCATACAGCCCTTAAACGTCTCAGTTACCATCCGGTAATTTATGATTTTCATTTGAGAATGAAAGCCCATACTGTCATTAGACAACTCTGTTACCACCCTGTAAACATATTATGGTTTTCATTTGAGACTGAAGGCTCATACTACCATTTGACACCTTGGTTACTACTTGGTAACGTATGGTTCTCATTTATGGATGATGGCCCATACTGCCATTTGACACCTTGGTTACCACTCGGTAACATATGGTTCTCATTTGAGGATGATGGCCCATCCTGCCATTTGACACCTTAGTTACCACTCGGTAACATATGGTTCTCATTTGAGGATGATGGCCCATACTACCATTTTACACCTTGGTTACCACTCGGTAACATATGGTTGTCATTTGAGGATGATGGCCCATACTGCCATTTGACACCTTGGTTACCACTCGATAACGTATGGTTCTCTTTTGAGGATGATGGCCCATACTGCCATTTGACACCTTGGTTACCACTTGGTAACGTATGGTTCTCATTTATGGATGATGGCCCATACTGCCATTTGACACCTTGGTTACCACTCGGTAACATATGGTTCTCATTTGAGGATGATGGCCCATACTGCCATTTGACACCTTAGTTACCACTCGGTAACATATGGTTCTCATTTGAGGATGATGGCCCATACTACCATTTTACACCTTGGTTACCACTCGGTAACATATGGTTGTCATTTGAGGATGATGGCCCATACTGCCATTTGACACCTTGGTTACCACTCGGTAACATATGGTTCTCATTTGAGGATGATGGCCCATACTGCCTTTGGACACCTTGGTTACCACCAGGTAACGTATCATTTTCATTTGAGACTGAAGGTTCATACTGCCTTTAATTCATTACCACCGGGTAACGTATGATTTTCATTTGAGACTGAAGGCTCATACTGCCTTTGGACACCTTGGTTACTACCGGGTAACGTATGATTTTCATTTGAGACTGAAGGCTCATACTGCCTTTATACATCTTCGTTACCACCAGGTAATGTATGATTTTCATTTGAGGCTGAAGGCTCATACTGCCTTTGGACACCTTGGTTACCACCAGGTATCGTATGATTTTCAATTGAGACTGAAGGCTCATACTGGCTTTGGACACCTTGGTTGCCACCGGGTAACGTATGATTTTCATTTTAGACTGAAGGCTCATACTGCCTTTGGACACCTTGGTTACCACCGAGTAACGTATGATTTTCATTTGAGACTGAAGGCTCGTACTGCCTTTGGACACCTTGGATACCACCAGGTAACGTATGATTTTCATTTGAGACTGAAGGCTCATACTGCCTTTGTACACCTTGGTTACCACCAGGTAATGTAATGATTTTCATTTGAGACTGAAGGCACATACTGCTCCTGATCATCCGTGCTTCTGGTCAATGCACGGTTCGCAGTTTAATCCGGGTTCGTACTGCCAGTATTTTATAGTAGAAGGGATGAGACGGTGAGAGATTCTAGAAGATGTGAATGTAGCTCGAGGTCCTTGGTAGATGTTGGCCATTAAGGCTTGCTTAGCTCGCAGGTCGTAATCATTATCTGTACTCAAAAGTTGTGATTAGATTTGTACCTACCTACGTTATTCATGTTCTTCACAGAACAACATTTTATTACTTTATTATTTCTAATAGTAAAATATGACACGTCATTTCAATTACCATAGCGTAAAATATAAAGTTCCTATCAGTGCTACTGAGTATTTTGAATAATAATTAAAGTATGACAACAATATAAATATCAATTTTAAGAACTATGATAGCAAATTTCCCTCTCCCAGGTTGTAGCCATACCAATGAGATACTTCCAGATTCTGACGTACATTACGGACGCCTTGTTTTGCCTTCCACCCGATTCCGGTAACAGTCATTCAAACCAGTGGCCAGCTATGCAGGAGCCATCTATAAAATGGTCAAGTACAATACACAGAAGTAATCCATCATCCCTCAACATCGCATCCAGTGGAACGGACACCCGACACGGCTGGAGGGAGATAAGGCGCTGAACCAACCTGAACCAACGCTCCTCGAACCTGTCAGATGCATGGATCATCTTCTTTTTCAGACTGTCAGGTTATCAGCCCGTATTGCTCTAAACAATTTAAAACAACTTTTTTTTTTCTTTTTTACGCGGAAGTCCATTGTTCTCACCCACCACCTCTAAGTTCCAGACGAATTGGCCGACCATTTTATGAGAATTCAAAAATTTTTTTAAAACCATCATTGGTCACCGCTTTCCAAGCACTACATTATAAAAGATTTCTAAAGTAGTTCTCACTCGTAGAGTACTATATAGATTGTACATAGCACGAGGAAAGGCCTAAACTTTTAATCCTAATAAAAGCTTAATTTTCAAACTCATTCAACCACATCAATATATAATATTCCAGTAGAATTGAATATAATATGTGTGCAATACACAAGCAATAGGCAGTTTAAAAGACCCACTTACCATAATTCCACTGTCTTACATGTACAATGTACATACCTACATTCTATATCTAGAGCTATATATATCTATCCTTTTGTCAAATAATTATTGTTTAATTAGGTTTTTTCATACTCGGTAATTTGTAGATACTGACTTATTTGACACAATATTTCAACAACATATTATGTCTTTAGAGCATAACATTATTATAGATAGAAGGTTAATTAGAATATAAGTAATATATTGAAATATGTGTAATAATGAGTATCTGGTGGTATTTAATAGCACACAACAAAGTTTATTTCTAGACTCTTGTTTGTTTCGACTTTTGCAGATATAACCCAGTACTGAGATATATAAAACAGTATTCTCATAGACGCCAAATAAGTCTTGTAAGTCCTCAAAACCCAGTTAAAAATGCACAAGAGACTTTAGTTATGATTCAATCAAAGTAAAAGAAAAGTCTTAGTTAAATAGAATAGTTCATTTATATCTTAACTTGTGCATTTACCATGTTTTTTGTTAATTATACACCGGTAGCAATGACTCTGATAATAATGTAAACCTTATCCTTCATTAATATTATTTAATAATAAAATATATGAAAATTAAGATTGTACCTACATCTTGGCTTAGCTTTGCATTGCTGTAGTTGTCAAAGATTTAATTCCTGCATTGTATGTAACAGCTTCATATTGATATTATAATTAAATAATTCATTCTGAATCAGACGCTTTTTAGAATACTGCGTAGCATTGCAATGTTGGATGTAGATAAGTTTTCCTTGCATTGTTCTATAATAATATCCAATATACTAACCCGCTTCAGACAGTTTGTATCACCCAAAGCTACATAGTATTTGAAACTTCTTTTTTTTTTTAAATTTGAATATGAGTTGTACTTGTTCGCAGAAATGAATAACACATTTTTATAGTTTCCGGTCACGGTTAATTACTGATTTAGAACCCATATCTAATGCGATTTAACTAACATATAAATCTATTTCATCTTGCAGTCACTTGTAGGATACAAAGTACAGTATTTATGAGAAAGGTTTTATAATAAAGGTTTTTGTTTATTCACTACAATCTACTATATACCTATGTATTAACAAATTCAATAAACCAAGTAAGCCAGCCAGCCAGTCTTGTAAGGGGCTTAAAATATCCTTGAGTAATTCATTTAATACTTGAAATTTCAAGTGAATTCATATAATGAAACCTTAATTATTTTTTAAATTAAAGGAATCCCAATTATGCATTGTGTATAATAATAATTAACATATTGGTCTTAGATTATGTTTTGTATTAAGAGATATAATATAAACAACAAAACCAAGGACAGACTACATGTTTTTGCTTAAAAATTAATAGCTGTTGCGCCTTTTACAGTATAACTATTACAGTTGCAAGTGCACAGCACAACAAAACAATTGATGTGGACTTTATAGACACTGCCTATCTACACTATATTAATTTAAGAGTTGAAACCACCGAATATTATTTTAATCTGTTTTCAACATGTTTTTGCTTAAAAATTAATAGCTGTTGCGCCTTTTACAGTATAACTATTACAGTTGCAAGTGCACAGCACAACAAAACAATTGATGTGGACTTTATAGACACTGCCTATCTACACTATATTAATTTAAGAGTTGAAACAACCGAATATTATTTTAATCTGTTTTCAACTCTCCAATATTATTCATAATATAATTAACTGTCCATTTTACTATATACGTATACTATAACTAACTGTCGGTTCTCTTATCTGGATGCCTTATCGACCCGATATTACCATATAATAAATATTTACAAAATTTGTAGTATGCACATATAAGAATTGACTCTGTGTACCGCTAGTAATAACTTTTTTTTTTTTTTTTTTTTGATTTCGCAAGGGAAATGCGTTACGCATCCCCCCGGGAGGGTCCCCGAGGGGTATGTGGGACTCCCGGCTCGCTACGGCCGGTTTACCCACTAAAACCACTTGCGGATTGCCATCAGCCGTTATGTTGGGTGGAGTGCCTGGATCTGTCTAAACACAGGCTACTCCTCCCTCGACCGGCCGGTTCACCTCTACAGGGACCGGACTTCCATCAGATTAAGAGAGCAATCCGGCAAACTAAAGCGCTCTCCTCGGCGCCGAGACTGACAAAGCCGGGGAGGTTACCCATCCCTCTACCCGGAGCCCCGTACTAGACGTGAGATGGGAGGGCCGCAAAACGACGCCTCCGCACCCCCGTCCTGCGCCGGCGAAGCGGAAGAGAGAGAGGATCAGTCTCTCTGTCCCGCTCCGAGGCCTCCTTCTGCGACATGACGAATTCGCAAAAGGAGACCACCGCCTGCCAGGCCTCATCGCTCTCGAGCATGCAGCGAACCACACTCGAGAGTGAGAGGTCACGCCCAATCACTGTCACTAGATCGTGGCGCTGCACGACCCATCGTTCGCACATCTCCAAGGTGTGCTGGGCCGTACCGCTAGTAATAACTACCATATTATATGTCAGACACGTCTATCCATCACTGCGGTTATGGTAATACTATCCCCACTCTAAGTGTCCTGTACATGGTATATTCCGGCGGTAAAGAGGCAATCAGTTGTCAAACACTACACGAACAAAAGCAAACGATACTAGCGTCCTGCTCACGTACAGTTCCGTTCGTGTTCCCGTGGCGGTTTGGACTGCGGATCGAACTGTGGTACTATTTACTACGTCAGTATTGTCTACGGTTTGGACTACCTGCGTCTTGTAATATGCATAGCACGCGGGAAAATCTATGGAAAATGTGCTTCCATCAACATGCTAGATCTGCCTAAATACTAACAGTGGTAAAATGTACGGTTCCCGACCGTACATTTTGCTACTATAAATGTAAACAATGTTAATCCGGAGCCTAAACTTATCCCAAATTTATCAAAATCTATTATTAGTTTCTGCGTGAAATAGACACAAAACATTGACTAGGTGTTACTAAAAAACATCTCGTTTTGTTTTGTAATCATTTGTAAAATCTCATAAAAAATATTTTACATCTTTTTTCGTTTTACAAATATACGTAGGTAGTAGTAGTAGTAGGATTTAAAAACACTAACTCGTATTAATTAAAATAGTTGAAATAAAATATTTTAAAGTTTGCCCATGCAAATACAGATGGAAAAATACATAAGTTAGATAAACATTAAAAATATTATAATTTCCACATACATTTCAATATGACGCTTTGATGCATTTGAAAAGCGAAGCTTAGGTTTTTAAGTCTAGTAAGGACATTATAATTTTTATAAAAAAGTAACCCACCTTAATTTTAAATACTACACTTTGCCTGCAGCTCCACCCGCTTAGTTAAATAATCTTACAAGAACACCACACTAATTCTTCATGAACAAATATATTACAATCCAGAGCGTTCAATACTAGCATACCAAATTTCGATGTGGTGAATACTAGCTTCTAGGGTTACGTGTACAAAGGGTAAGTAGCGGAACCTTATTATTAAGACTGCTGTCCGTCTGTCACCAGGCTGTATCTCATGAACCAGCATGAACCAGTGTTATAGATAGTTGAAGTTATCACAGATGATGTATTTCTTTTGCCGCTATAACGACAAATACTAATAGACATAATATCATACAACCAACATGATATTTTGTTCGTTTTATATGGAATTATTTGTCTGACTTGAACTTGGCCGGTTTTTGTGTTACTAGGTATAATTTGTACTAGGAGTAATAGGAGGTCAGTATAATTTGTACTACTTTAGCTACCGTTGTACGTACATAATGTATAATAACTACTATGAGTTGTTTCAAAGCCGTACAAATACGTAAAACATAAAGCAGAATATAAAAAAATATAAAAAATAACAACAATTTTTTTATATTTTTTTATATTCTGCTTTATGCCCAGGAAAAAAAACTCTCATTCAGCACATACTAGATTTTGCGTCATAAACATATTCTATACATCCTTTCGATCTGTCACGAAGTTGGATTACTATAGAGTCAGCATCCAGAGCATATCTTTCCAGGTCAGCACGTAGCATTGGCCCGTACGGCAGCACTCCGACACATTGAAGCCAGTGCAGCATAATTCCGACACACTGGTATTCATATGGCGATTCAAGCACAACACGTATCGATGAATTCAATGTCTGATCTTCAGGAGGAGTGATGTGGCGGTACTACTAGCGCCACAATCCTGCATCGCGCTATCGAAGATCTTTAAGTCCGGTGCTATATATATGTTACGGCTAAAACCCGAAGTGCGGCTACACCTAGTTTTAGCCGGTTAGAACTAGGTGTAGCCACTTACTCTTGGTTAAACCTAGTACGAGCCGATTGTTTTCGGGTAGTACTAGGTCTATCCTTCATCATGCCGGCTATAACTAGGTCCGGCCATTCCGTGTTGGATAAAACCAGGTCTATCCGATATCATTCCGGCTAAAACTAGGTCCAGACAATCCCTGCAGCAGCGACGTGGGGTGGAGGGCATAGCGAGGCACGCGCCTCTGCAGGTTGTGAGCGCCAGGTGCTGCTGATCTACTCCAGGTCTACTAGCGAGTGACTCACTGTCTGCAGCAGCAGCGCGTGTCTTAGTTTTATCCAACAGGAATTGGCTGTACATAGTTTTAGCCGGCATGCTATCGGCAGATCTTTTTTCAGATATTAAAAAAAAACATCCAATAATAAGAAACGTAGAGAGTTTTTTTTATTATTATAAATCACATTGTAATAATTAACACAAATTATTAGAAGTACAATTTTTAATATAATAGGAACAATCAGGAACATTTTTTTAACAACAGACAATAGTTGCATATTATAATTTAAACGATATTATCTATACATATAATAAATCTGTAGAGGGGTCATGTCTGTACATTAAGAATATTCAAGTGAAAATTAAAAAAAGGGGGTCTATAAAAGCCACAGAACCTAAAAATAACATTTTTGAAAAAAATGTCTGTCTGTCTGTCTTTCTGTCTGTCTGTCTGTCTGTCTGTCTGTCTGTCTGTCCATATGGGAATGTTTGTCGTCGCATCACGCTAAAACCACTGTATGTAATGAAATGAAATTTGGCAGGCAGGTAGCTTACGACTTGAAGAGCATTATTGGAAATTATTATCCCGAAAAACGAAAGGGTTCCCGAGGGATCTTCAAAAAATTGTAGCTACCTATTTGACGGTATTTCAGCCAAACTACCCAACGTATTTAAATGAAATTTGGCAGGCAGGTAGCTTATGATCTGAAGAGCATTATTGGAAATTGTTATCCCGAAAAACTAAAGGGTTCCCGTGGGATCTTCAAAAAATTTTAGCAACCTATTTGAAAGTATTTCAGCCAAACTACTCAACGTATTTAAATGTAATTTGGCAGGCAGGTAGCTTATGACCTGAAGAGCATTATTGGAAATTATTGTTCCGAAAAACGAAAGGGTTCCCGTGGGATCTTCAAAAAATTGTAGCTACCTATTTGACGGTATTTTAGCCAAACTACTCAACGTATTTAAATGAAACTTGGCACAAAGGTAGATTGTAACATGAAATAACCAACATAATATTTTTAACCGACTTACAAAAAAGGAGGAGGTTTCTCAATTCGTAAATATATGTTTCTTTTTTTTGTTTCTTCACGGATATCTTCATCGTTTCTGAAACGATTTTAATTTTTTTTTATGTTGTGTAGGGTATAATTTAAATTTGGTCCCCTGATAATGGGATCCGTGAGCAATCGAAGGAAATCCTCAAAATTTATTTGGAATAATATATTGATTTTGATTTTTTCTGAAGTAGTCTAAGCATATGTTACCAAACAGTTAGGTTTTGCAGCATATCCTGGATTTATAATATCAAAAAATTTCGCGTTTCAGTAAACTATATACATATATATACATTTATATATTGAAAAATTTAGTAGTAGTATTCAGTAGACTTTTTCTCTTTCTACTATTTTTTTTTATCTAATCGTTTTTTATTTTCCGTCCTCAAATAATCGTCGTCTGATCATTCGAGAATCATCCCTACTCAGTCTATACCCATCACTAAAAATCTGAAAATTTAATAATTTTAAACAAAAAAAAACGACTTCAAAAGGTAAACTAAAAGGAACAATTAAATTTACTTCGCACAAAGTAATACTTATTTTCCAGTACGAGTGAAAATAATTATTACCTACTTTGTGCGAAGTAATTTATTAATATACTTAGGTTTTGCAAATACGATTAATAAAGTATAGGCGTAGGATAGTTTGTTTTCAAGATATGAATGAGATGTCATAGGTACATTAAATTAGAAAAGTTATGTCAATATAAGTAAGATTTATGTTTTTCATGATATTTTTATTTATTAGTTTTTATGTTAGGTACGGCTTGGGTTTTTTCTTTCTTTTGGACTTTTGTTATTTTGTCGTCTAAAGGAAGTTAGTACTTTAACCGTAAAGTCCCAAAGTAGGCTACATGTTTGTTAGCGTAGGTAATTAATAAATAAAAAACCGGGCAAGTGCGAGTTGGAATTGCGCACCGAGAGTAGACCGCCGACGCCGAAAAATTTGGCGGTCGGCGCCAGCAGCGCAACGTCGGATTGAAAGTCGGCGTCGGGCGTCGGCGTCGTGACGTTAGGCGTCGCGGCGTTGGGCGTCGCGGCGTTGGGCGACGCGGCGTCCGTCGGCGTCGCGACGTCGGGCGTCGCGACGTTAAGCGTCGCGGCGTTGGGCGTTGGCGTCGCGACGTTGGGCGTCGCGGCGTCGGGTGTCGCGGTGTCGGGCGTCGTGGCGTCGGGCGTCGCGGCGTTGGGCGTCGTGGCGTCGGGCGTCGGCGTTGCGACGTTAGGCGCCGCGGTGTCGGGCGTCGCGGCGTCGGGCGTCGCGGCGTCGGGCGTCGCGGCGTCGGGCGTCGCGGCGTCGGGCGTCGCGGCGTCGGGCGTCGCGGCGTCGGGCGTCGCGGCGTCGGGCGTCGCGGTGTCGGGCGTCGGCGTCGCGGTTTCGGGCGTCGGCGTCGCGGCGTTGGGCGTCGCGGCGTCGGGCGTCGCGGCGTCGGTCGTCGCGGCGTTGGGCGTCATATACGAGACATTAGCGCGTTTAAACAAACAAACAATTTACATTTGGGGACTTTCGTTGCATGCGCTGCATAAACGGTTTAAGTCAAACAAACACCACGCGAACGAAGTCGCGGGCACAGCTAGTTATAATTATAAATCACACGTTTATAAAGTAACATAAACTATTTATTAGAACAATCTAAACTTGAGTGACATTTTGAGTTGCACAATATACCAGCAGCTTTGCAAAGGCACTTTTTGTTGCCACATTTGGTTTTACAGTTGCATCTTTTATAGCCTTGCCCACCAGAGGTCGATTGTGCATTGGCTATTTGGCGTAGTGATTTCTTTTCGGGTGAAACAATGTCAATATCTAAAAATTTTGATTCGCACACAGTGAACTGATTTCTTGAAAATAGTTCTGTTATAGTGCCGTATTTGTTTCCTAATTTGTATAACCCCTTGTCGTTACATTCAAGTACAACCATTAACACATTGGGAAAGTCGCCTCTACCTCTGTCCACGTCAGGAATTTTTACTCGGACTGTATCACCGACTTTACATGGGGGAAACTTTTCATTTGATGAAGCCGTCATTTTTATAGCTTGTTTTACCAAACCTTCCTGTGCACCTTTCCTGTTAGTGTCAATTTTTAGTTTCTTTTCACACAGCTTACATTTTTTCTCCTCATTCTGGTCACAGAGCCCGCAATATGTCATTTCTATTGCTTTCTGGCAACTTCCTGATGTTGATGGCTCATTCTCTTTTGATGGCTCATTTTCTTTAGTAGCTTCGTCACTCTCATCATCAACTAACTCTCTAAGAATTTTCTCAAGATCTTCCTCACTTTCTATATTTGCAAGGACTTCAGGTGGTAGATCAGATGATTTCAGCCCGACCTTTACATCAGAACCGAACATTGCCTGGTACGGCGATCTTTTAATTCCGTGATGGTAAGCTCTATTTTTCATTAGCTGAACAAATCGTAAGCCTTCTGACCATTTTTGGCTGTTCTCGTCAGCCATCCAAGTCATAAGCATTTTTTCGATGTCTTGATTGGCACGTTCAACACTACCTTGTGACTGGCTGTGTCGTGGTTTCCCATGCACAATCTTCAAACCTGGCCACATATGCGTCAAACTTTCCACAACTCGATTCGCGAACTCTCTGCCATTGTCGGATTGAAGTATTGAGGGTGATCCAAAGATACAAAATATATCAAGTAATTTCTTTGATACTTCTTCCG
Source organism: Celastrina argiolus (assembly GCA_905187575.2). Lineage (NCBI taxonomy): Eukaryota > Metazoa > Arthropoda > Insecta > Lepidoptera > Lycaenidae > Celastrina > Celastrina argiolus. Next base: position 17,080,080 of record LR994591.1, on the reverse strand, counting down.
CAGTCTTACTTTGTAGCGGATGAAGTTGTACGAATTTCGTGAGATGGTCCTGATAAACTAGTATAAACTTGTAGCCCCCATCTGGGTTTGTCTGCATGTCTATTAAATCTACTTGGTAACGGCTGTTTAGCTCGCTGGATAAAATCGGCTTTACAACAAGGCCTTTTTTGGTAGATTTTTGTTTCATTTGACATGGCTTACATAAACGAAGATACAAAAGAATCGCCTCCTGAGTAATATTTGCATACTTCTTTTTAGCTTCTGCAACCATTCTGTTTCTTCCGCCGTGCCCAACACACAGATGTATTTCATGAAGAACATCAAACAAGTCTTCATTCTTGACGTAATATTTGATATTTTCGGAATTTTCGGTGCTCGACACAGGAGAAATCAGCTTTTCGATGTCGCCAATACAACAAACATCGAAGCGCTTCAAACGGCGATATTGTAACGTAGAACGTTTCGTGGATATTTTGGCAGCTTTAACGTCTTCTATAAACTTGGAATACTGCACATCATTCATATAGCTTTGATTTTCACCATGTTTTGTAGCTAATAAACACTGAAACTGTTTCAAAAAACTTGACTTCATAGTCTGTAAGTCTTCATTCACAGCCATTCTGAATTCGAGCGCGTATGAGCGCGCAAAAACAAGAAAGTACGTCTGTTTTTTACAACGGCACAGCGCGTACTAAACTCAAAGCGCAATGGCAAACGCGGGTGTGCGGGTGGCGGGCGGCAGGGGCGCGCGACTCGCGTGAGCGTGAGTCAGGCGGCTATTACTTGTTTCAACTTGTTTGCATCTAGTTTTATCCAACAGGGATTGTCTGGACCTAGTTTTAGCCGGAATGATATCGGATAGACCTGGTTTTATCCAACACGGAATGGCCGGACCTAGTTATAGCCGGCATGATGAAGGATAGACCTAGTATTACCCGAAAACAATCGGCTCGTACTAGGTTTAACCAAGAGTAAGTGGCTACACCTAGTTCTAACCGGCTAAAACTAGGTGTAGCCGCACTTCGGGTTTTAGCCGTAACATATACAACATCTGAAAACTTGTACAGTGGGGAGATCAGTTCACTCACCGACAAACCATTCTCCACTCTACCTACCTGAACTCACCCCTTCTGTCGCTGGCAGCCTCAGCTGCCTTCCACGGAACTACTGGGGATCTCACCTGGCGGGGTGGACCGCTGGGAGTGGTACAGGAAAAGTAGCGTAGGATCGAGCCAGCTTGCAACTGAGGATAACAAACCCAGTGAAGAAATAGCTCAACCCAGTGACCCTATCACCTTAGTGAGATGAGGAAGATCCTTTTTCAGGAGCCCCGACACCAAAAAACCACGGTACCAGAAAGGGGATTGTGAGAGAAATTCCACGGGATAGTATAGTGGGCTTTTTGGCCTGACCAACACCAACAGCGGCGGCCTTAGCGGGTGGCGAATAGAGCCCTACGCCCGGGGCCACGCTTTTGCAGGGGCCTCGAGATCAACCAGACCTACTTTCGCATCACATAGGTACATTTTCATAGGACCAAGGTCCTCGCAAAGTCCTGCTGCCCGATGACTCGCAATAAAGCCACCGCTGGATACCAAATCGTGAGGTCGGAAATCTCCCTTTAGGGCTTCCACTGCTTCCATAATATCTAGGAGATATGCAGTAGCGTTGCCAGTTCAAAGTTCCTAAGCAAAGGCAATATTATTGGTTTTCTATAAACATACGTATTACATTACCGCGGTACGCCCCGGCACTTAGGCCTGTAAGGAAAATTCTATAATGCGGTTACTACAGTGTGCAACATGTTGCAGTGTCTAGGTGCCAGCTCACGAGACGCGACGCGGCGAGGTATATATGTAATAAGAAGCACTCTATCTTCCTTCACTCTCGTAGCCCAGTGAAACTGCTAATCGACACGACTGGCGGGACATCACGCGCAGGACCGACTTTTGACATGCCCATCCGACGTATAGATCATCTTTCTTGTCAGATAATCAGGTGATCAGCAGGCATTGTCCAAACCAAACATGAAAACAACATTTTTTGTACTGTTCCAACGCGGGAATCGAAGCCACGACCTCCAAGTCGAGAGCTAGGCTCTACCAATAGACAACGGAGGCATACAAGGTATAAAAAAATGAGTGATAATACTTTAGGGTGTGTATGTGCCTCCTATGTAGAGTTTACTGTGAAAGAATCAGCGCTGAAAGACTCACTTTATACTTTCATGTTTCTATGAAAAATGCCCCAAAATCATAAATTTGCCTAAACCTTTAGTAAAAAAAGTACCTCTTTCAGCGCTGGTACTTTCACAGTAAACTCTATATACGGGACCCATACACACCCAAAAGAATAATCACTCAAATATTTTACACCTTGTTATTGTAGTACTAGTTCTTGCCCGCGGCTCCGCCCGCGTAAAGATACAGAAATAGTAGTTCGTAGTAATATACTACAAAAACAATGCACATTTTCGATATTAATGTAATCCTATGTTTTAAAGAGTTTTATTTATCCGCCCTTCATCCATCACTAAGTTTTAAATTTACAATAGTAGGTAATTTAAAAAGTTAAAACGACAAAACATTTTAACTTTTCAAATCGTGTTTTTGAAAAATTCAAACGCCTAAAGGACATGTTCATCGAAGGCCACCAAAGTTTGGTAATAAGGAAGCAGGTTCGATTCCCAGGTTGTGGCGATCCACCAAATGAGACTCTATCAGATTTCAAGTTTATTATCATATTCATCATATTAAGGCATCCGGATCCGGATAGGGAAAAAGGCTTCAAGAAGAAAGTTGTATAAAATGGTTAATGTAATCAGTTACAGAAATTTTTAATACTAAAATGATTACCCGATAGTAACCATTCTAGTGTACGAAATTTCAGAAAATAAACACGTTACAATTATCGTTATTGTAAAAAATATTTTTATGTATGTCAATATACAAATGTATACATAGAAGTTATAATTTATTAACTATTTATATTAAGATTATTGCTGTTTAATTTTTGTATTTTATTTATTAAATATAAACAAACGAAATTGGGTTTTAGAATATTTTTATTGATTGGATTCTGGGACTAACTTGCTATTTTAAAAGAAATCCAGCAAATAATTTTAAGACATTTATGTTGTTTACTTAAGTGCATGCTGTATTTGCCTTTAATTTTTATTTTTTTCTTTTTTTTTAAGTGATTGTGTCACGTTCTACAGCTATGTAATAGAATGTTTATTCCAAAAATGTAACTAGTGTTAGAAATTTTTGTAAATATTATTAATAAATAAATAAATACAAACCGTTAAGTATTCGTTTACATACTTTCAACGTTTATATTTATGTTCAACGTAAAACGTGTTCTATCACTAAATTTTAATGTTATCTTAGCTGCTAAGAAAAATCAATTATTTAGTACTATTATATTTCTTGTAGGTAAATATGTTATTAAAGGTATAATTATTAATTCTATGTGTATACTATAAAATTTAGCTTATATAACATTTTATGTATCTATGTCCGATATCTAGTTTGGAATCTACTTTACTTCTATCTCTAAATCAACTAAAGGCTGACTGGTAGAAAATGCCTTGAGGCATTAAGTCCGCCTATGTACAAAATGTGCATGATGTATAAATAAATAAATAAAAAATATTAGGGGAATAAATACCTTAAGGTTCATCTCACATTAGCACAGAATTGAAGCGTCGCGTTTTTATTTCCATAGCATATCTATTTTGTCCCGGATCCCGATTTTGTTCTTCGTAGTGAATGTATAGAAAACTAAATTAAATTAAAAAAAACCCCGAATTAGCGTGTAACATTCCTATCACACCTAAAAACGACCTGATGCCCTTGAAGACTTGAACCGATTTCCACCAAACATAGCTCTCAACTGATATACCTTTCAAACAAAAAAACTCGCATTAGATCGGATTATCCGTTTATAAGCGACGATGCCACGGACAGACACATAATATAGAAAATAAAAACGTAAATGGAAATTTTGAAGACTGGACATATAAATCTCGACAATTCATTTTATTTTATTTCTTTTTATTCGTTTTATTTTATATTTACAAATATACTTTGAAATTTTTCATAATATGGGTTTTACTGATATGCCTGAAATATAGACGTTTTATTTATTTGTTTGTCGGGAGTTAAAAAATGACGCAACGTGACGCTTCTACTCTGCGCCAGTATGAGTTAAACCTAAATACCTATTATATTACACAGCCGTAGTCCAATAGCAAGCAAAGTCAGGAAACCAAACCTCATCAAAGATAGTGAAACCTACGCACGCCTACGCGGGCGTAGCGGCGTAGACCAACCGCTACGGCGTAGCGGACTCGTAGCGGCCTCGTAGCGTATATAACGGGCTGATCCGCCCGCCTTGGCCATTCTGACTGACGGCGTAACAGTGATCGGACTACTTACGGACTACTTACCTACTCGCAGGTAAGTTTACAGTAAGTTAAGTGGAATATCCGCGATATAGATCCGAAGGTGTAGAGATATTTTTAGGAAATTGAGACAGTTTAAAGCGAGATATTTTTTTTAAACGTGGTTAACTTAAATTAATTTTGCGAAAAAGCTGTGTGGCATCGTTTTTTTAAAACTTTTTACTAAAATTAATTTTAGTTCTGACAGACAATTATTCGTTAATTGGGACCGTGCAACGTTGTCATATCGTTACTAATTAACTTAATACTAGGTGATATTAAGACATCCCTGAATATTTTTTTACAAATCTATTAAATATAACTAGATATTAAAAGCGGTACCTGTAACATAAAAAGGTATTAAAATAAGTTATTTAAAAAAATATACCATAAAGTTTTACTAATATTTTAAGAAGGAAAAGTTTTAATAAAATACTAAATTGTATATCCAACTATTTATTTATTATTAAAAAGGGACTCGATCTCATTGAAACAAAAATTAAATCTAGTTATGTTACAACAAACTATATACGTACGCGTTATTAAAATAAGGTTTATGTATAAAAAAGGTACATGAAATCCAGTATAATGTAATGCTACCCACACGCATCACGGTAGGTATACCTGACAGGTTAAGACAGGTGAACTAAAGCGTGTATGTTACAAAACCGTATAGAATCCTTCCTGATGGCTTAAAGATAAATTGTTAACCGTGAGTGGATTTTTTTATGATCATTCATGATCTTAAGAAAATCTAACTTTAACCTATTGTTAATAATATATATAAATACTAACTTTTATTTAGCATTGTGCGGAAAAACCAGTAATGGTTTATGTTACACTGTGCAGATTAAGTTTTTTTGTGTATTTCTTTTATTGATTTAATAAATAAATTAAAATCTATTTGACACTTAACAAAGTTATAATACATAAAACAATAATATTTTTTGTGAACCAAAAACAAAAGTGTACCTTTAATAAGTTACCGTGACTCAGAAATGGGCGATCAACTATCTTAAAAGATAACCATTTTAATGCTTTTTATAACCATTTTGCACAGTCCGTGGTTCTATTGCAGTCATTACCACAGTGGTCATCCACTGATTAGCTTAGTATTGGAACAAATTAATGGGATATATTTAATTAATCATGATTTTACATTTAAATTACATTCCGGCACCTTCAATTAGTTAATATGAGCCTATAATTGTTAAATTGTTAAACGCGTTAATTGTATTCCGGTTCACAATTTAACAATTACGGTGTAATTTAATTAACGTTGTTAATTTTTTACTCTCTATACAGATTTTAGACATTAAAAAGTTCGGATTATAATACTAATAAACTTTGTACGCAATTAACAGTTATAATAAAATAGAAATTATCCTACAAAGTGCTATTATTTAGAAAATAAATTTACAAAACGACCTAATTTACAAGTTATGGCTTTTGATTCGGACAGATTTATGAAAATTGTGGAATTGTTTATTATCAAACCTGTTTTAGTTTCATTTTTTTGTAACTTTGTGGTCTGAACTTTACTTTCTATATTAATAAATGATTTCCATTAAAACCTGAGGTAGTCCACAGATTAGGTTAAAAGACTAGCTTAGGTTTTAAGGGAAATCATATATTAATAAAGAAAGTAAAGTTCAGGATACAAAGTTACAAAAACTAAAGGTAAAACAAAAACAAGAATACTTATCTACACAAAATATAAAAACGAAAATAATTAAATACATTAAGTGTTTATAATATAGGAATTTCAAACATTAAATATATTATCTATTATTTGTCCCTACTAAGCCAAAACTATTCTAAGATGAAGCTTAGGGATTAAATCAAATTTGAATAGTGTTTCTCATTATATAAATACCTACTAACTAATATAAAGCGTTAGGAAATATCTTTATTCTGTAACAATAAATCAATATCATATTTGAATATTTAAACGTAGGTACATTTCATTCAAAAATGACATAAATAATTATTAACTAGTTAAAGTATAATATATAAAAACTTAAAATATACATAAGAAATAATAAAGTGATCACAATAATATAACTTATAAATAATAAAAAAAACGTAATTAAAGAACCCAATTGAGTTTTTTCATTATGATATACCAAATGTTATTGTCATAGTAAGCTTAAACTAAAATCCATTAAGCTATTCATGGTCCATACCATGCTAAATAATGATACTTATACAGATTACGATGTTTACAAGGTGTAAAATAAATGAGTGATTAACTTTAGGGTGTGTATGTGCCTACTATGTAGAGTTAACTTTGAAAGTACCAGCGCTGAAAGACTTACTTTTGACTTTCATATTTCGAAGAGAAATGCCTTAAAATACTTGAAATATAAATTAACCCATACAAAGAGTTACTTTTTTAAATTAAAAAAGTACCTCTTTCAGCGCTGGTACTTTCACAGTAAACTAGTATACGGGACCCGTACACACTCTATAGTATTATCACTCATTCATATTACGGCCTGTTTTAATTTTAACAAGACGTTTATTCAGACAACTTTTAGACATATTTGATGACGTTTTAGCTCAGGACGCCCACGGCTGGGCAACGTTGTGTATATGAATAAATACTCTCGGAAATCCTAACCCTCTTTGTGCAGGCGGGTAATAATAAAACCTGAAGAAAGTCACATTGAGTCAGTGGATTGACGGGTGGAAAACTTTAGGTGAGGCCTACGTGCAGCACTAGACGTCCTGAGCTGAAGCGACATCAAATATGTCTAAAAGTTGTCAGAATAAACGTCTTGTTAAAATTAATAACTTTTACGTTGAACTACGTACGTTTTAAGAATAACTTTTTACATTTTAACTTTCATTTGTTATTGAATGTACTGTAGGGTTTTGATGGAAATACAGGTTACACAGTAATGATACACAAATTACTTGCACTTTTTCCACTTTATTAATTATTTAACATCAGATTAATTAAAATACACGACCGGTTCCTTTAGGCACGATCGGGTGTCATTTTAACTTTCCGCCGGATAGTTTTTTTATTTTAATTTTAACAATTTATTGTACACAAATAATTAGAGCATAGCAACAAATTTAAATGAGAATACGACACAAAGGTACTGCTTATTTATAAAAAGATATTTCTTACAGTTATAGCACATCACCCCTACAGTTTTATTTGCATTATTTCATTCCTGATGATAGGGTTACAATCACCAGATTTGAAATTGATATTTTTCAAATAATATAATTTTCGACTCACTTTTTGTGGCAGACCATCGAAAAACGATAGTATAGCAAAAAATTTTTTGGTTTTTGCTATACTTTTATATTATATTAATTCCCTTCCTATAAATACAATAATATCCGGTTCATTAATCGCTTACGACGATGGTCTTTTCCATAAAAGTTTTAGAAGTACTATAATATATTTGCAAACCTTAGAATTTATCCTGTAAAATCCGTCAACTATTATCGTAATAACATTTTTCCGAAATTGTAATCTTATTAACATAACATGCAGCGGAAGAAAGCGTAAAGCAGCGAAATTGAACTAGTATATTATTAATAATTATTAATAGTATCCCTTCTCGTTTCATGTTAAAATCCCTGTTATATTATAGTGATTTTGTAATGTTTATCTTGGTATTATTTGTAGTATCATGTTATTAAAAGGAAAACTTTCAACTAGAATATATACAGTACTAGCTGATCTATGTCCATATTTTCGTTTATGATGAACCGTTTAAACCTTCTGGGGACTTCCGTGAATATATATTCAAGACTAAAAATAGCCGAATCGGTTCAGACGATCTCGAGTTTTAGCGAGACTAACGAACAGAAATTCATTCTCATATAAAAGAGATAATCTAGGCCTTTGCATTTTTTGCGTTCTTAGATGATATATACAGTATTCTCCGATCGAAGTAAACTCTCTTTTAATACTGAAGTGCCTGGGACAAGAATACTTTAGTGTTCGGTCTCGCCCGACTCGCACTTGGCCAGTTTTTTAAATATAATAAGTATTTCAGCAAATAATTAGTTAAATACTATCGACATGAAAAATATATGCAACGGCGGGTAGCTGACAAAAGCTCGATCTATTCAAATATATTTGTGCAATAATAATCCCACACCGATTTCAATGGTGGTGCCCGGTTTCATTGAAACCAGGCAAGCTAGGCAGGAGTTATTTTACAGTGCACTCGTGGGACGCCCAGTGGGACGGATAACCGACACGACTGGCGGGAGATCAGGCGTAGGACCGACTTTTTACATACTTATCCGACGCATGGATCACCTTTCCTGTCAGACTATCATGCATTGTCCTAACCAAACTTGAACACAACATTATTTGTTGTTCCAACGCGGAAATCGAATACACGACCTCCGGGTCGCGAGCGAAGCTCTGAACCACTAGACTATATAGCATATTTGGGCAAATTGTTATACTGTCGATATATGCAGCCGGCAGGGGGCGCGGCGCATCACACAGGTCAGTGGGCACTGGGCACCCCGGTTCTTGGAACTGGTAATTAAAAATAACCCTCCCGTATATTACCGACGGAAAAACGGACCGTTTTGCAGTTACACCGATAAAAGATAATGTTATTTTGTGTTTTAGTGACCGATCTGTTTGGTTTTAGACGTGATTTGTTGTGATTGTTGTCGCTTTGCTATTATATTCGTATATACAAAGTGTAAAATAAATGAGCGATAATACTTTAGGGTGTGTGCCTCCTAGAGTTTACTGTAAAAGTACCAGCGCAGTCAATAATCATCATATATAAATAAACACAAGTTAGATATACCTATGATCAGGCTTAGCAAAGTAAGCAAATCTTTTAAAGATCAATGTATACGCCTATACAATAAGATTCAAGAAAACAAAATTTTTCCATCAATAAATTTAAAAAGTATTTAAATAACGTTTGTGTGCTAAAGCTTATTAAAAGGTAAATGATTTTGTTAATGATACCACACCCTTTGAATAAGGTGGCCAACTTCTATAAAAAAAGTATACTTTTGTAAATTGTAATTTATGTTAAGTTATAACATTGTTTTATATATTTTTTTTAAAAGAACAATTTTCCCATCTTTTTGCTAAATTGTGGCCCCCGGCGAGTTTCTTACGCCGGTCATTCTCGCCGGGTTAGTCCCCGGACCGGTGGTAGGTCATCATGTAGGACAATTCTAAAAGTGTTACCATCTAACCTATTTGGAAATAAAACATTTTTCATTTTCATAAATTAGTCCATACTATAATTTTAAAAAAACGTGTCTCTTTCAGCGCTGGTACTTTCACAGTAAACTCTATATACGGGACCCATACACACCTTAAATTATTATCACTCAATAATATTACAGCCTGTATATCTGCACGGGTTAAAAGAACAGTCACTATAACTTTGCGATCTGATTATACTACCTTTTCTCAGTTGGGACATTTTTTTAAAATATTTTTTTTGTCAAAAACCGAACGTGTTATTTTGTAAAACCTGTTAACACCTGTTAAGTGGAAAATAATGAATGTTAGACAAGGATTTTCTTATTATATTGATAAAGTTTTTATATGTAGTTTTGTTATAAGGTTTAAAGTAACGAAAGGTTGTAATATTGTCGCACACTTCGGTTTCACTGCAATTGTAATAACATATTATAACTAATATGTTATTACAATTGCAGTGAATACTTTTTAGTTATGCTTCGCTTTTAACAATTCGCCGTATACTCTCAAAATATAGATTTGAGTATAAAATTCCTAATATTTCTGGAGCCTTACTCTCCAAACTGATTTGATTTTGATTCAGATGCGATCATGCCGCGTACTTCCTAATAAATTGACATTTGTTTATTTTGATTCTCAGTCGATTGATATGGTCGGGAGCACAAAAAGTTACGATCTAACAGTTTTCTTTATCCTGATTAGTTTCAAAGTAATTCACCAAATAAAATAGGAAAAACCACTGATATCGAACGGATTCGGTTCTCGATTGTGTCGGGAGTAAGCCCGCATCCAATACGGGGATCGAACCCACTGCCGAGTTCAGTCTAACTATTAGACCACGGAGGCTTTATATCGAGACAGTATAAAGTAAAAATAGCTGGCGTGTTAGCTCTAATGTGTGGTTCGATGGTTCTCACAACGCTTGAGGCGATTCTAGCAGACTGTTTTCTGAACGCTTCAATTTAGCGCTTATGAGATCTAGTGCATTAAATAGCATGATAACTAAGGCTAATCAATAAATACTGTCTCAAACTCGGTCTCAAATAATAGAATAAAATACTATAAATAATAGAAAATTAGTGACATCAATGAAAAATCATAATATTATTAAGACTCTGACAAGTTTACTGTAAAAGTAACATCGCTGAAAGACATACTTTTGACTTCCATGTTTCTATGTGAAATTCCTCAACATTATAAAATTGTCCATGTAATAATAAAAAAAAATGCTTTAACACAGTAAACATTATATACGAGACCCGTACATAGCCTAAATTACTATCACTCATTAATATTATAGCCTGTAGATTCACACTATCTTCATTATTGTTAAAATAATCAGGGGTTACTTTGCGTAAATCCACATCATACAATTTAATCAATATGATAGTAGACATTATGTAAAAATATACAAGGATGATGCAAGAGTGCAGCCCTTAATGTTGTGGGTACATTAGTAATATTTTCTAAACAGTTAAGTATAATATTCTCCGAACACTATTAATACGAAGGCAATACACCCGATTCTTAAAACTGCACTCAACCAATAAAAACTAAAAGGATTAGCGTGACGTCACACTAATCTAAATAAACTTCCGAGAAGCTTACAAACAAGCTTATTAACTGTTGTAATGCCACTCGAAAGCTCACATCGAAAAGTAATTTACTTTTAACCAATTAGTTTAAGCTTCCCGCAACTGTTTATGAATAATGGACATCAGCATAATTGAATGTTTTAATTAATTTAATTTAGGTACTTACTAAAAATTAAATGCTTTTTTTCCACAATAACATGCTTGCTATTGGGAAGAAATATAAATATTAATAATATTGCAATATCGATGGACTATTTCACACCATGTGAACCTGGTCCCGTAGTAAGTTCTCTAAGAACCGGACCGGATTTTTTTTTATTAATTCAGCGGGATTCGAACTAGCCACGGCTTGGGTACCGACGCCTCGACCACTGTGCCAAATAAAATAAAAATGTGTATTATTAATAGCAAAAATATTGAAAAAGCAAAAAAAAAAAAATTATGCTTGTAAAAAATAATTTTCTAGAACGAGATACATATTAACTATAACTAATCTTTATTCTCAAAGACATTATTATCTAGTTTTTATTATATACATATTACACCCTTTATATCTATTTAAGTGTTACTATATTATACAGTAGAGGTTTTATTGATACTTATTTATTCAAATAATAGTAAAGTGATTTTTTGGAGTTAGTTAATCGAGAATGTATTAACTCCAATAACATTTTCGCCAGAAATAACTTTTATGTCTGTAAGTTTTTACTTGGAACACCTAAACGTAATATAAGGCACAGATTTGGAAGAAGATCTATTTATATTCCGCGAATACTGACTAATAATCCTGAAGTATATTTGTATTTGTATTGTATTGTAATAAAAATGGAGTTATTTTTGTTTGTAAAACGAGTGAGTGAGTGGACTAGAATTTACAAAAGCAACTTAATAAACACGGGTACCTTTCAGTGAAATCGTCAAGTAATTAAATGTACTGTCCAAACAGAGCAATAATATCACAGGGCAGTAATTTCTGTAATGAATATATTAAATACTTCAAAGGAGGTGATATATATAGAATACAAGACAAATAAAGTGTAATAAATAATATTAGATGTCCCGCAGGGTAAACTATATCTTGCAAAACCAAAGCATTCTCAAAAAAAAAAATACTCTTGAACTATATCGACGGTAGGTAATAAATAGGATAATAAGGTAATAAATATGAATATGAATATTTGAATATTCAATAAATATGATAAAAGCGCTGAAAAAGCAGTTAAAGGTTTTAAGATTTAGATAAATTAATTTGGCGTTTGTTTATTTGACGTAACGTTTTATTAGTAGTTCCTATGATTGCCACTAAATTGTTTTTGGCGCTAGTGTCTTATCAAAAATTAAGCATTGAGCAATTTTTGCTAACGGCTATTTTTGCGTGATTACCCGGTCGGTCACCTGATATGATGTTAAGGAGTTCACAACAGTATATGAGAGCTCTCTGTTGCAATTAAATATGATAGAGATGTAAACAAAAATTTAAGTTTAATCTAATCAGCATGCCACTGTTATTGTTAATGGCACAGTGAATAGGTGATATAACGGGTGTAAAAAGAACAGTTTCTATAACTTTGAGATATGATCAAACTACCTTTTTTCATTCTGGAAATGTATTTTTTTTTACCAAAATGAAATTTTTTTTTTTTTTGCTTTTTCGTTATTCTTGCGACAAAAATACGAAATGGTAAGAAGTAAAAAAATATTTGCTTACTTTTAACTGGTCTTTTTACACTCTGTATAAGACTTTTTTTTTCTTAATCCTTATTTTTAGAGAGGGTTTTTTCTAGGTAGAAAATGTATAACGCCAATGACCATGAATGACAAACACAACAGGAAGAAATTAGCACTTTTTTTTGACGTTTAGCAATCGATTGCGAATCTATCGCGCGATTGTTGCTAATCTTTTTACGTAATCAGGCGGCCGGTCGCTGCCCCACTCGCCGTTTTATATTCAAGACAGCGGCCTATGGGGCATTGATAAAAATATTTTCCGTATTCTTTTCAAGTTTTATTACAATCGTACAAACAGTTGCGCGACAAAGTTAGGCCGCTTAACTTGACGAATGTTGTGTACGCCCGGCCTACGAGCTTTTCTCTCCAGAATATCTGTTCTGAATTAGCGTACATTACTAAGTTTTATCCCTCGTAATTCTACATAATCGGATCGCGTTATGTCTATAGGATCTCATCAACACTTCATTATGTATGAAATACTTATTAAAAAGTTAAAAACTATTATCTGACCACTCGAACTACGTTACCCATTGTTACAAATGTTTCTCCTCTTTCACTACAATCTTATAAAAAATCATTAACTGGAATTATATTGTGTCAACCCTTAACGGTAAACATATAGGTAATATAATATGTTTATAAACTAAAATTAATTATAAACTAACTATTTAATATAATAAACTAAAATATCATGTAGGTTTATCTATTGTATATTATATGTATTTATGTAGTATTTTATCTAATTTACTTTTATTTTATCAAAAATATTCTTTTGCGCAACTCCTATTCGTAGTAGGATAAACTATACAATATACATGTCTATGTTCGGATAGTGCGCCCACGCACACCATAAACTTCCACATTTGTATAAATATGTTTTAAACAACATACATATTTTTAAAAATGTATAGATTTGGAAAAAAATATAAAATCAAAATCAAAACATTTTATTCGGAATAACGTTTTACAAAATATTTTCTGAGCTTCGTTTCCATTGATGCCTACCACCGGTTCAGGAATAGCCCATCCAGAAAAACCGGCGTAAGAAACTCTCGTGGGGCCATCTTTTACCAAAAAGATAGAAATTTGCTCTTTTCATATAAAAATTACAAATGCCAAAACTAAAACTAAATAAGAAAACGACAATTATTTTATAGTATACTAGCTGCCCCGTGCCCACTTCGTTTATCACACAAATTGCATATTTTCTCACCCTTTAAACCTTACCTGAACTTCCACGAATATTTGTGACCAAAAATAGCCGAATCGGTTCCAGCCGTCCTCGAAACAACACACTAAAGATAAAGAAGATTAGGCTCGCTAAATGACAAGCGAATTCGTGTGTCACTTAGCGAAGGTTATGTCAAATCCCATATATTTTGTCTACGAAGTGATAATAGCGATGGCACCTTGAATCAGGGCCCTGGGGCCTTACTCTCCAAACTGATTTGATTTTGATTCAGATACGATCATGCCGCGTACTTCCTAATAAATTGACATCTGTTTATTTTGATTCTCAGTCGATTGATATGGTCGGGAGTACAAAAGGTTACGATCTAACAATTTTCTTTATCCTGATTAGTTTTAAAGTAATTCACCAAATAAAGTACGAAAAACCACTGATATCGAACGGATTCGGTACTCGATTGTGTCGGGAGTAGGCCCGCTGATTACTATGGTGTAGACCTGATTAATTAGGAACCTGATCACCTATTGTGGTTCCACAGTACGATCTGAGACAAGACGAGAATTGGTCCCTTTGTTCTGACCAAGGGACCGACTCCCGTCTCGTCTCTTACGTATTAAATCATTTTTTATGACCTCTGTACCGCAGTGGTTGAGCGTTGAGTCGCCCGTCGCGGGTACAAATCCCACCGAAATAACATAAAGTTTTCTGTGTTCCTAGGTCATATATATGTATTCTATAATAATATAATAAAAATCTTCAATAATAATATCTATAGACGCTTCACACCACGTCAATCTGGCCCTGTGCTAAGTATCCGAAGAACTTGTGTTACCAGACAATGGAAATATATATTTAATACTCTTATACTATACACATATTTAGATTTTTTTATTATATTAATACACAAATTTAATAGACTTCCATGACCCAGGAACATTGAAAACTTTTTGTTCCCTCGGCGGGATTCGAGTCCGCAACCTCTCGGTCGAGCACCAAGGCGCTGAACCACTGAATGTGTGTATATTATAATAGTATTGTTGTTACTCTTGTTATGAAGAGATGGAGGTAGAGGAAACAAAATGTACGCTCCGAATAATAGTCTATTGAGACTGATTCACATTACAATTGGTTACATATATTTATATTTCATAAATCTTATTTAAACACGTCATTCGGGGATCAAAGACTAATATAAATAAATGTGCAAATGGCACAGTATTAAGTATCAGTTGTCTGGTACCTGTAACACAAGCTCTTCGGATACTACGCGGCTAGATGGACGTGGTGTGAAGCGTACATAGATCTATACTTTACTAACATTATAAAGCGGTAGAGTTTGTTTCTTTGTTTAAACGCGCTAATCTCAGAAACTACTGGTCCGATTTGAAAAATATTTTTTTTGTTGGATAGTACATTTATAGAGGAAGGCTTTAGGAGCAAAGCGTCAGTGAGTTGTTGCAAAAACGGGGAAAATTACTGACATTTGGGGACTTGCGTGCGCTGCATAAACGGTTTAAGTTACTCAAAAACCACGCGAACGAAATCGCGGGCACAGCTAGTATTATTATATTATCTTGGCACCATAACTCTCCTATGGCTTACGAAAATAGCTTTACAGATAATAGTATTGACTCGTCCCGGCTGATCCGCATCGCAAATACAATCGCAAATAAGAGGCCGCGGTAAAATTAAATTCGTTTTAGCCGATTTGACGAGGGCGTAATGTACTTTTTGTTTGTTTATACTGTGCTGTATAGTCATGCCGCATTGTGTAGACTGTTTTTGGGAGGTACCTCAAAGAAGATCTCGAACAACAAGTACCTCGTATGCTCGGTTAAAGGACAGGTTTCTGACGTTGATTATAATAATATAAATAATGTTTTCAAGTTTGGTTAGAACACCGCACTTAATTGTCTCACAAAAAAGATAATCCATGCGTCGAATGGGCAATGGGCATGTAAAAAGTCGGCCCTGCGCATAATCTCCCGCCAGCCGTGTCGATTATTCGTCCTACTGGGCTACGAGAGTAAAGGAAGAGAGATGCTTCTATGCGCACACGGCTATATTGAAATCGACCACTTAATCAGCGGAGGCATAATTGTTACATATATTTATTATTAAAATATAGCGTCAAATTAAGAAACTTTGATAGCGCGATTCAGGATTGTGACGCTGCAGGGCTGTTTATGATCTCAATGTTCAGCCTCCTTACTCTTAAAGACCAATCGATCAGAATTGAAATTGAACAGTTGGCTAATCTTAAACACGACACATGCGTCCAATTGGTTTAAAGTTCAGCGTCGGTTTTATGGAACTAAGTGGAATTAGAGAAACAAATCCCGTTTACAATATACTTTACAAGACTATGATTACAGCAAAATCGAGTTGGAATTAAATTTGGTTTAAAGAATTTAATAAGTAACAATCATAGTGTGATTTAAACATATTTTTATGTATTTTAATATTTTGTTTAAGATGTTTCGCAAAATATTCGCTTATTTATTTAAAACTATTCGTTAATATTACGTTTTATTTTTGCCGTTATTTGGAAAGACTTAACTAACCGCAAGCCAGCTTGTAGCGCGTTTATGCAAAACTTTCAGCGCCTGGTATTTTACGAAAAAGTTAAAAATGTTAATCCAACATTTAGTCCCGATTTTCAACGCATGTTAGTGATAACGGCTTGTTAAATTACCATGCCTTCTCATATTTAACTAAGGATTAACTTTAACATTGCTTAGGGAAACACGCTCTTAATCTATTAATTTTTGGATTAATTACCTGGCTTAAATCTACATTTGTAAGAAAAGCTATTACAAGACGTGGAACGTATAGTCAAAGTTTTTATTAAAAATTCATAAAAAAACCGATCAGCTCCTTCTACTTCCTATCCCAATGTATGGATGTTGATGTAATTTGGTGTGGTAGTTTTACATTCTGGATTAACACATAGGCTACATCAGCTACCTTACATCTAGTTTTATTATATTTATAACTAGCTGTGCCCGCGACTTTATTCCCGTGTTTTTTTTTAGTAACAGCTTAAACCGTTTATGCAGCGCACGCAAAGAAAGTCCCCAAATATAAATCATTTTCCCCGTTTTTGCAACATTTCTCACTGACGCTTTGCTCCAATTTGTTGCAGCGTAATACTGCTTAGAACCTGCCTCTATGAATGAGCTATCCAAAAAAAAAAGATTTTTTAAAATCGGACCAGTAGTTCCTGCGATTAGCGCGTTTAAACAAACAAACAAACTCTTCGGCTTTATAATATTAGTATAAATATTATGACCTTATTGACACGTCATCAAAATTTTCTAATTATCGCTTTACTAACCGTAAATAAAGAATTTATACCTACTCAAGTAGCTAACGCAAAAGACAAAAATCGAATATTTAAAAGAAATTAAATTGTGATTTGAAAAGTTACAGCAATCAATGAATAGGCTGCCTATTTTTAATAAATCTACTCTTTTCATTTCCCGCCGCTACGTGCAGAGGCGCAATAAATGCAATAATAAGATTACTCCATAGACTGCGCAGGAGGAAAGAAAGGAAATACCACTTACAGCGGAGCCTCAGATATTAAGGACGTGTTTGCGAGTGTGTTGCTTGTCAGTGGCTTGTATTCACTGACGCACAAGTAGTGTGTCAGTGAATACCTCTATACATTCGTGAAAACTACATGAGGTGCAGTACTTCCAACTCCTCCTTTTTTTTCTTCAGATTAATTTCGTTGTGGGTCCCAAGACCATTAGCTTGTCCCTCGGGCACCCCTGAGATCATATCAAAGGGTTTGTCGTGGTTGGTTACCGCTGTTGATCCCGGCTTACAGGAGTTGCAGTGGTGGGAATGTGAGGTGAATTGGCCCGTTTAAAAAAATATGAGGTGCAATGCAAGTGCAGTGATCGTTGAGTTTACCGCGAACAGACATACAGAGACACAGACGCGGAAGTGGACTTTGTTTTATAATATGTAAGGATACATATTATTGATTCAAAATTTGTATTATTATTATATACGGTTTTCCACTTTCTTAATACTTTTTTTTAATGGGTGACCACACGTTCCGCAACTCCTGTGTAGCCAGAATCGACAATGAAAAACCTCAAAAACTCTTTTGATATGATCTCAGGGGTGCCCGAGGGACATGATACCCTCCTCTTTCGAAACGGAGTAAAATATCCCATTATATAATAACAAAATAGACACATATCGAAATAGAATGAATGACTGAACGAGATAATACTGAATGAACTAGTGAGTGAGTTTGTTTACGTTACGCTGTGACATTTAGAGTGCTGGCCTTTGTGGGTCCTACGTCATCCCTTCTTTAGGATGTGTGGCATTCAGACAATTGCGTAGTACTCAAATGAACTGTGCTGGTCTAATTTCGAAGAGTCCCACTAACCCCCTTGTTGACAAAAAATACACACTGTATAACCTATCCTTGTCTGTCAAGTGACTTCTCTAACGAATCAGACAAGGAGAAAACATCCTATTTCATCGACCAAATAATAAATTATGCATTATATATAATGCCCGGTCATAAAAAAAAGTACATAATGATAGCGCAATTTGATAATAAGTATTAAATATTCTAATCGCCCGGGAATTATACATACAAATAAAACCTTTTGGGCAAGTGATAAAACATTAAATTTCCTTTTAAAAATTCAATTCAATTTAAAGGTATTCTACATTAAGTAAGACAATACTTTAAGATTATCTTGTATAATTTGGCAATAGTATCAAACGCCCAATTGTCAAGTAACAATATAACAATGTCCGAACAAAGTGATAAATAATAAAGTTTAGATAGTAATTAATCACTTCGCCCGATAGAGCTAGACATACCCGCGCAATATTAATAATGCCCGCATTTATCAGGTGATTGTGTTATGGACCAGGTGGTCCATAACACAATATAACGTAAACGCACCTAATAACGACCCCTTAAAATTCGCGCCTATTACCGCCCTATTAAGAAAACTATCGTTTTTATGTGATATATTAAAGTTACACAATTGGTTGGTTAAAAAAAAGATATATATTTTGTATTGCAAATATTCGCCTTTTGTATGTTTGGGTAACTCAACGATTTAAAGAATAATAGCTCAATTCGGCCGTGTACGTCGGCGACAGTTGCATGTTCCATACTGTGACGTTTCTGATAACGTAAGTACTGTCGTTCCACTATTAGCAAAATATTATATCGTCAAGCTTTTAAATCTAACTTCCAGTACTTTGATGCATTTTTAAATATTTTCAGGAACACAAATAAAATAAAATTTATAATGAGATACTATTTTATTTTGCCTAAAATTCAATATTAAAAACAGGCGGTAATAGGAACAAAAAACACATTTTTTTTCTATTATCGACCCACAATCGACCATAGGTCGCTGATAAGAACTTTTCGTATATTTTGTGTATCATGATTTTTTTGTTAAAAAGTATAAATTAATAGGCAGGAGGGTGTATTAACTCAGGTCCTTAATATATTAACTTGTACCTATTTGAGCTATTAACGCCATATAGTCTAGAGCTTTAGGAGCCGTAAAAACTAACTTTGTTCTTATGTTAATATTTTGATGAATAAAGCAGGTATACTTTTTAAATAGCGTATTTTTTAAATTGAAATATCATTTTTATTAAATATTAATAACACATTAAAAATAATTGAAACGTACAAAAATCACATGTATTTACACAATTTATACAAATTCCATTAGGTCGGTAATAGGTTACACAATGTCCTTTAAGAAAACCTATTACCGATCTACTTCTACATTTTCAAACAAACGCCCTAACTAGTTAGATATTTTTTATGTGGTATTTATTTTCAAGGAAATAAAGTTACAGTAAAAAAATAAAGAAAGTTAGAAATAAAGTTAGTTTTTTTCGATACTTAGCACAGGGCTAGATAGACGTTGTGTGAAGCGTCTATAGATATTATTATTATATTTAGGGTTTTGTTTCCTTTTGAGGCGCGGAACTCTAAAAGTTATCATATAGGGCCAATTTTAGACATGCTGACCCAGAACCTTGGCCCGATGTACTTCATCAGATTCAATAAGATCCCTTAATTAGCAGAAGATGATGCAGCATCCCAATCAAAATTCAAAGGATAATTAATGGATTCGTCCAGAGACTGATTTACGCTTACCTGCCGGTTTACCTTTGAGGAGGGATAATTGTTGAAATGTCACCTCTGGTTAGACGATCTGAGTGATTTTCGGCTAAAATAGATTATAAAATTGTTACCGCGTCATAATCAAAAAGAAGTACCTATACATTGTGACTGGTGGGACATGAGCAATACTTTAGGACGTGATATTTGGCTATTATTTATATGAGATGAAGAAAAATAATTTTAAAAAATAATATCAATTAATCACTAAGTGAATGTAGCTCAAACTTGAATAATTATTTATTTACCCAACGCATGGACACCGCGCGTTGGTCCGCGCCCGTACTACCTACGTTGACGTCGCACGACGCCGCGCAGCGTCGGCCGCCGGCTGCGTAGGTATGCCTACTTGCCAGCCGCGTAATTTTCATAGTATCCATGATTTATTTATTAAAAGGAAAATTTGGTAAAAAATAAAGTACCTGATTTTATTACATATTTTTAATGGGAATCGAGTACCGAGTACTCTCCGTAAGTATTGCACATGTCTCACCAGTCAGGCTGTATAGTCGAATTCCAACAAAAAGAAATATACTTGTAGTAATAATAGTTAAATATAGGGCTCTAATTCTCAGGCCTCGAACATAGTTTTTACCATCGGTCTGTCCCGCTCATGCAAATGAGATTTACCGCGCGTGCGAACGCGATATACTAATATTCGGAACTAAGTTCCTAACTAATGCCTGAGAATCGCCGCCCTAGTGTACACATCATTTAAACATAGATATCCATAAAATAAATCAACAAAATATTTTGACTTAGTCAGTTTAAGTTTTTACAATTCCATATTATGTTCTATTTATTACAAAGTAGATAAAGGTTCTATCTACCTTCACTATACAATGAGAATAACATATTTGATGAGAGTGATGTTGGCTCGGATAGTAAACCGTGTTGAGCCTACATCTTGTAAATTTAAGCCAGGTTGTTTAACAATATATTTTTACGAGCATTGCCTTTATATATTTCACAATTTAAAGAGTGGGACTTTCGCATTAAAAATGCAAGGGAGATAATAGGATGTGACCGGAATAATAATAATAATATCTATGGACGCTTCACACCACGTCAATCTGGCCCTGTGCTAAGTATCTGAAGAACTTGTGTTACAGGTACCAGACAACGGAAATATATTTAATACTTTTAGGCTATACGCATAACACATATTTAAGATTTTTATTATATACAAATTGCATACATATCCATGACCCAGGAACATTGAAAACATTTTGTTCCCTCGGCGGGATTCGAACTCGCGACCTCTCGTTCGAGCATCAACGCGTTCAACCACTGTGCTACGGAGATCGTCAATAACGGAATGCAACAAAGAAACCGTGATGAATCTTAATCTACTTATAATAATAATAATAATAATTAATATAATAATAATAGTTTATTTCTCCCAAAAATTACAAGAGCAATTTGTGGGAGACGTGGAGCGCAAACTAAGCCAAAGCCTGTATATTGGTACCCCAGGCAAAATATAAAAAATAAAAAAACAAAATATTAACTTATATAGTATAATATATTAATATTAAATATCAATAATTATTAATAAAATACTAAAAATACGATGAGTGTGTGTATTGTGTAAAATTGTATGTGTGAGTGAAAGAAAAAAAGACCTAAATTATAATTAATTCGACCACACCAAAAATAAACAATAGAAAATGCTAAATTTTCGAATGTCTAATGTAAGCTATGCCACTGGTAATCTGAGAATAAAATAACTCTCGCTCGGAGTGCAATGTAGATGGCGCTACTAGCGAACATATTGCATCGGTTTCCGTTTACGGAGTCCTGTGTGAGTTGCGATCGGATTGCCATTGAACTTGCAGATAGCGTGGATGTTTTATTACCAGTTTGTTTACATCAGGGTCCGTATTATGATCTTTTACAATACCAGCCTTTTCCCGGTTCCAGGCAATTCAATAATACGGTCTTAACTGCCTTGTACTTTTTCATATTACAGCGACGGACGTCATGTTAAACTGAACGGATCCACCGTAGTTTGGTTGTCTGAAAATGACATTCAGAACAAGTCAAGTGTCATGTGTCCTCTAACTAGCTGTCATCATGCAGTTATTATGTGATCGTAATACGAAAATTCCAGGCAGCCATGTTGTATGGCGTAAACTGCCTGGAATTAATAGCTTGTAATAGGCCCCCAGGAAGTAGTTTTTAAATTTGTAAAAAAAATGCAATATCATTTGGTAGGCACAAATGTTTTCTATCTTATTTTTTTCGGATTATTACACACTACTATATACCACGATAGAACATTAATCTCGTGAACCACACTATCTAAGTAATAGTAAAATAAGTAAATAAATAAACCAATAGATGCTAGGAGAAGGGAGCCCAGCATGCTAAACGTGTACTTGTTCGAGTATTGTGGAGACTAGAAGGTTTTGTGGTTCAGATGATAAGAGGAAAACACATATTAGGTTATATTCATTCTGTAATACCAATGATGCTATGAGCGTGAACAGACATAATAAACTTTAAAAAATAAAATGTTATAAATAATAGTTATTTATCGAGTGTTGATACAATGAGTTGAATATAAAATATCTGAAAAGCTCCATTATTGAAATATGTGATTTAATTTTTAAATCCCTATGATCATACCCGACTATAAAATCGTCAGTACTTAAAGTTGTAACTTCTTTGACACCTATTTAGCCTAACATCTCCAACCTCTGACGCGTCTGATTAAAATTTTAATACTTTTTAAACACCCCAAACAAACAGACTAAGGCCGTGTTTCAGCAAGGCGCATGCTATGTCAAAGTTAACGCCATGTTAAATATCATATTATCCCTCTCGTATTTCCTGTCAATGAATGAGATGGCATGGTATTTTAACATGGCGTTAACTTTATCATTGCTTGGTGAAACACGGCCTAATTGTCATACTTAGATTACCAGAGACACATAATATTACACAATCAAATATTCTGCCACGAACTAACTCAAACAAATCCCGTCTTAGGCTCCCCTACTGTAATGTAGTAAAAGAGTTTTACCCACTTGCGCTTAGCGAACCGTTCAACAAATTGAGTACAAACACTTAAGAATATTATTAGAGAGATCTTTGAGTTTACTTATTGTGGCTATTCGCAATTCTGGTAATAGAACCCATTTTAACATCATTTTAAAATTTTTACGAATAAAATTTTTATTTTTACTTTATCGAAATGCTATTATTATAAGTAACTTGAGTGCCCAACTGCCACTTAATAAAATGAGTTCGAACACTTTAAAATATTTAAGAGATTTTGCTCATCTCACCAATTATAAGAAAAAACGTTTACCCTCTCTCATTAAATACCGTCTGAACAGTCAAAAATATTGCTGAATTGCGTTAGTTTGAGTATACAAATTGGGCTTTTACATTTTATTAGAATCGTCTAAAAGTCCTCATGTACTAGGATTTTGTACAGTCGAACTGATATCAATCTGTTATAACGGGGTTTTTACTAAAATTATATATATTTTTGTTTTTTCGTTATTCTTGCGACAAAAAAATAGGAAATGTTAAGTAGTAAAAAAAATATTTAGTTTTGACAAAAAACATGCATTTCCAAAATGAAGAAAGGTAGTATAATCGTATCTCAAAGTTATAGTGACTATTCTTTTTACACCACGTATTTAAAAAAAAGATACGATGAGAGTACAGGTACTATTGTTAGTCTGTCTCGCTCGCACACGCATGATTTGAGGCGCGTGCGGGAAAGGCCGGCGGGAAAAACCGATATTCGATGCACCAGAATCGGAAAATTCATTCGGTGTCGCGTCGTGACGAGTTTTTTTGATGGCCGTGTATTTGCACACACAGCATGCGCCGCACCGTTTCATGACTTGTTGTGGATAGGCCCTATTTTGTAGTTTCGTCGTTTTACTGTATATCAAGCTAGTTAATGAAATCAGTCGTTACTTTGCGGAAATCCAAATCATATAACAATGGCGGGCGGTGTCACTTAACGATCATTGTTCGTAGAGTCTACATCTGAGGATGCTCCAGGGTTGGAGCGAAACACTTGTCTAGTTTTGCAACCTGTATGGTGGTGTGGGGCTTCGTACGATCGTGTTAACATTATTGCTTGTGTGGTGGTGGTGTTTTCACGTTTTTGCTTGCATGCATAAGCAATGTGGGAAGAAGGTGCATTAAACGCATACCTATGCGTACACTCAGTCATTTGCTTGCAGGTTGTGGTCATAATTTTTTCGCGAGATATTTATAGATATAATATATTTCAATTGTATATATTTCATTTCAAGCTCCAGACAAATATACAAAATAGGGTAATATCCTTCACCATTATCATCGCCTGAAATAAATGTTATTTGATTTGATTACAACAATCTTCTGATAAGTATATTGACAAATTTGATTGACTATGACGAAGTTAGTAATCAAAACATTGGTATTGATTTATCACACGCTATGTCGCTTAGCAAACGATACGTCCATATGTTATCAATCGAAGATCGTTATTGTAAGTAACGATGGCATGTTCGCTCTCAGGTTATTGCTTTTTTATTGGTTTCGCCTTAACCCATTAGGACACCGAAAGTTATCTGGGAGCACGGCAGTGCCCACGCCAAGTTGAGCACGGCCGTACCATTCTTTTCTCGAAGCAGTTCAGGCCATTTTCAACCCCCTTTATCTTTGTTGTGGGTTAAACTAGAAGCCTGCATTTTTAGTTACTAAGTAAGCATTGTATAAACACGGTATATTTAAAATTTAATTCAATTTGAACTTATAAATAGTAGATGGACTTGGCAATCGCACTAAGCGATCTGATTTAATATTATGTAAGATAAAAATTGTTGTTTTAGTCAATCTACTTATTTAGTTAAAACATGAAAGATTATTAATAATATTGATTATGATCAGTATAAAATGTTGTTAGACCAATCGACTAACCCCTACTTGGTATAACATGTATCTCACAACTTTTTACGGTAGAAGAACTAAGTAGCGAGACTTGGCACTTTTTACTAGATATGTTTTTGATGGGATTCTTATTTTAAAAAATGGCCTCGACAGCGTCATGCCGTTTCCGTCACGGCATTACGTGCAAATTTACTGCCGCTAGGCATAGTGCCTCTAGATGTTTCACATCAAAAATTGTATATCCTTAACCATAGTCGACTGTACCGAAGGTTTTAAAATAATGAAGATTGCTACTACAGAGGGATTTGCTTATAATTATCAGGGCAGGGTTAGCTAACTACGACCGCCATTTTGCATTTTCTCTAACACGTAAACCGAGGATAATTTTTAATCCGTTATATTCCACCTCGATATAATATGAAAATATCGTACACGCTTTAATTTAAAGCAAACTTGTTTTTTAAATGTAAACCTTGAAATTGCAAGATTATAGGACGGTTCACAAATTAAGTTTCGCTACTTCTTAACCCACTAGGAAAACTAGACTTTTTGATTAGAGGGCAGTTTTCAAAAGCAACACAAAAGTTTGTAAATGTACGTTTTGCATTTAAACTTATGTTTAATACCTACTCTAGCTATTAATTTTAAAAATCTGAATTACAAATATAAACAAAATGTTCGATGTATATTTAAATCTCTACTAATTTTAATAACAAACAATACAAATAAACATTTGTTTTGTTACTGTAAAGTTGTACAAAGCGAATAAGCATAAAATAACATTTCAGCTTTTATGCTCATATTAAAAATCATTTACAACTTCAGACATAAATTTAAAACAAGTGCTTAAGTCCTATAAATCGTATAAATCTTAAATCAAATCCTATTATTTGTATCTAAGCCTGCCTCAGTGTAACACCCTAAAGATTAATTCAGCTTATTTTAATGTTTGCTTACGAATAATACCAATATTATAATACGTTTTGGGACGATTTCTAAACTATATGCGGAGTAAACGAGGAAAGGGTATTCACTATTTAATACAATTTAACATTCATCATCAACATCATCATCAACATCATCATCGTCATCATCATCACCACCCACGTCCACTGCTGAACGTAGACTCTTGGGCAGTTCACATCCATCCGTTGGCCGCCACCATTTTCAAATCCTTGTTTATCGTTCCACAGGATGTCCATTTAGGATTTAACAAAACGGAAGTCAATTTAAAATGATTACCGTGAAACTAACTGTTAGTTTCAATAACTCACTTGCGCCAGTCTGGGTTCAATTAGGTCCTATAATATAAGGGAAACTATAAACTAGCTGGGGGTTAATGAATTAACAACTAAATACTAACGCTATCAAACATGTGTTGCTTTCTAGAAATAACTTTATCGAAAGTGACATTTATGACATCACAATACTTGTATCTGTTTCGCACGTATTATTATCTTAATCTAGATACAGTAGGTATCTAGATTAAGATAATATACTTTTATAAAAAAGATTTTATAAAAGTATGTGTTAATTTTGTAAGTTAGCTTAATAATAATTATAATATCTATGGACGCTTCACACCACGTCAATCTTTCCCCGTGCTAAGTATCCGAATAACTTGTGTTACAGGTTCCAGGCAACGGAAATATATTTAATACTTTTTATACTATAGACAAATTTAATATACATCCATGACCCAGGAACATTGAAAACTTTTTGTTCCCTTGGCGGGATTTGAACCTGCGACCTCTCGCTCGAGCAGCAACGCGCTCAACCACTGCGCTACGAAGGTCGTCAAAGCTTGTTTGCATTAAATAGCCACCGAAACTATTTCTTGAATTTTGATGGAATTTGGCACAGATTAGACCATGAGTCACAAAGGCTATACTTTCTGTCGTGGCAAAATGTAAGTTCACGTCAGCCGGCTGATTACGTAAAAATAGTGATTAGCAAAAATCGCGAACGTCAAAAAAGTAGTGCTAGTCTCTCGCTGTTGTGTTTGAATACACATTTGCTTCATATTTGCTTTAACACTAGCGCCAAAAAAAAAAATGTCGCGCCAAAGTCCAAACAAACATTTACGTCGAATTAATTATTCTGGATTTTAAAACTTTAAACTTCTCTCCTTTTATTTTCGAAAGGGTACTCACTAATGGCATGAAAGCCGACTTAGCTGTGTCGTACTATAACTAGCCGGGTGGCAAATTGTTTATAAGGGAGTAGATGGGGGGGGGGGGGTGACCCCCCCTAACATCACTGCTCTCCTGTTTAATTTGGCTTTACTCCATTACCTTTTAACCGTCTATAAACTTCAAGAGCAAAATGCATTTTTTTGCAAGGTAAACGTTATAAGCCTGCCGATTTCCTTTGGCGTGCTCAAAGTCACTGGCAACATCTATTATTTATAATGCTATCGTCTCTGATTAATAACTAAATCATAGATACCGGGCTATTAGCAAAAGCCGAGGCATATTTTTGTTCAACACGCAAGTGAAGTTACAATATGTTTACAGACTAACGCACATCTCCAGCCGAAGTGCTCGGTACAGATGTCACTTGTAGAGTCAATTCTAACGAGGCTTACTACACCAATTAATTAAACCTTATAAAAAAGCGCATATCTGAGCGCATCTCCACACGGAGAGACGTCAGCGGCGCGGGCCAGCGGGCGGCCGGCGGCCATCGCTCGATGCCCGGGGCCGCGGCTTTGGACCTGGCCTGCTGCCGGGGGTCCAATGACCTCCCGACCGCAGGTCGTTGAGGCGGTAGCCCTGGCTGAGCTCCGCGACATAGTCCAAATGCCTGTTTTTGTCTCACTATAAAACGTTTGTCAATGGGAAGGAAAGGGAAGTCTAGCTGTCCGTTACTTCATCTTTTTAGGCAGTTCTCATCATTTTGGACATATCGTAAACTATTTTAGTGACAGAAGCATGTTCCTTTTTACGTTTTTTAGCATAAGATTTTAAAAATATTTTAAAACAAATCCCAAATTTTATAAAACGTATACGAAAATTTTTGACCTATCCAACTTAGCGGTGTAGGGAAACCCACAGGGTTACAATGGCATAACCCTCAAATATTTGAACCGCAGACGAGGAGACTTTGAGCTCCATGGGTCAATTTGTAAGGTAAATTGGCCAACAATTACAAAGACCTCGAGAATGTTTGAAGATCCGTCGTTCGAGTGTTCCAAATTTCTATAAATTTTAAAAGCAAATTTGAATTTCAAAAACCGGTTTGTTGGTTGTACAACTAATTTAGACACTCACTAAATTGTAAATGGTATTTTCGTTAAATAATTTTGTTAGTAAAACTATTTAATTTGTATCTTATCTCCTTGTCTGACACATTAGAAACGTCTCTTGACAGACAGAGAAATAACATTGCAGTATATGTAAAAAATATGGATAAGGAGGGGAGAAAGCCTAAATGTGTTTTATCCATTTCAAATGAGTATTTCAACATTCATTAAAATAATTGTTATAACATTAAATCTGAAAGCTTCTATTGAATTACATAACTATTACCTAGTTTTGGAAATACATTAATAGTAAAGTCCTAATGGGGATAATACATTTAAAATCAATTTATTTTACTAAATGTTAATATAAATATGCTTTTATCACACTATAGTTTACGCTTCCACACAGCAAATCAAAACTACTACACTAATAATGTAAAAGCGAAAGTTTAGAAGTGTGTTACTTCTTAACGGCTGAACCGATTTTAATACAATTTGGTATGGAGTTAACTTTTTTATTGCTGCAAAATGTAAAGAATTTATTTACGCGTACGGAGTAACAGGAGACAATAATCTATATCTATAATCTTCTATAATATAAAAATGGATCGCAAAATATGTTGGTAAGCGCATAACTCAAGAATGACTGAACCGATTCGGCTATTTTTGGTCTTAAAATATTCGTAGAAGTCCAGGGTAGGTTTAAACCGTTTGTATGCTCAACGAAGTGGGCACGGGTCAGCTAGTAATATTATAAAGCGGAAGAGTTTGTTTGTTTAAACGCGCTAATCTCAGGAACTGCGGGTCCAATTTTTAAAAAATTTTTTTTTGATGGATAGTCCATTTATAGAGGAAGGCTTTAGGTTATATAACATTACGCTGCGATTAATAGGAGCGAAGCGTCAGTGAGTAATGTTGCAAAAACGGGTAAAATTTTTCACATTAGGGGACTTTATTAGGGGATAAACGGCATAAGTCACTCAAAACCACGCGAACGAAGTCGCGGGCACAGCTAGTAAAGTATAAATACGGTGTTTGGTCAAACAAGAGCGTTCGTGGCCTGCGGGTAGATTCATATATACTCGAGAGGGCGTTCGATTCCTAGAATGCGACATGTATTAAAGAGACTCTTTCAGACCTCAAGTGCGGGCGCTCTAACGGTGAAGGAAAACATCGCACTTTTCAGGTCTTAAGTACATTATACGGACGCTCTAACAGTGAAGGAAAACATCGAAAGGAAACTCGCACATGGTTGGCCCCAGACGTATTGACTTGTCATTCTCCCGGAGCCTGGACTAGGCCCACTGAAGGTTTTTTTTATATCTATAGACGCTTCACACCACGTCAATCTGTCCCTGTACTAAGTAGCTGAAGAACTTGTGTTACCAGACAACGGTAATATATATTTAGTATATTTTTATAATACATATTTAAGATTTTTTTATATATTAATACACAAATTTAATACACATCCATGACCCAGGAACATTGAAATCTTTTTGTTCCCTCAGCGGGATTCGAACCCGTGACCTCTCGGTCGAGCACGCAACGTGATGAACCACTGCGCTACGTAGGTCGTCAAAAGAATGTCATGTACTAGTTAACTAAACTACACTTTTTGCTCATATTTATATTCCATCTCTTGTAACGAGTCTCTAAACAATAATAAACGTAATTTATGTAGTGTACACGTGTCAAATATTTCGCAAGTTATTATTCAATTTTTATTATTACTTGGACACGAAGTATTACTGCAATAATTAATAGTATTATTATCCCCAACGGGATGTCGCCATGAAATAGTTCAAGGGTACCGTGCGAATGATTCGAGTGTGGTTTTGGGGACTTTTGGGAATATGAACTATGTCTGTTACGGAATAGACATTATAACGGTTACGTGACAAAAGTTATGTACTTGATCACCTCCGTGGCCTAGTGGTTCAGAGCTTCGCTCTCGACCCGGAGATCGTGGGTTCGATTCCCGCGTTGGAACAACAAAAAAAAGTTGTTTTCAAGTTTGGTTAGGACAATTCAGGCTGATCACCTGATTGTCTGACAAGAAAGATGATCCATGCGTGGAATGGGCATATAAAAAGTCGATCCTACGCCTGTTCTCCGGGATCTTACTCTCCAAAAATCGATTTGATTTAGATAATAATTTATTGTTTATGTCTATTACTATAGTATTCTGTCGTTTAGCTATTTTGATTCAGATGTCTATATTTATACCTCTTCTGAGAGTACACGAAGTTTGAATGGACACGAAGAACACGAAGTTTGTTGATTTTCAAAGGTACTTCGTACAAACGAAGGTTGGTGAAGTGGAGTAGATTGTTATTGGCCGCGGTAAAGGTAATTACTCAAAGGGGTCCGATTCTAAACCAATTAAACGGTTAATAAATTCGGTCATCTAAGAGTTTGTATAAATTGAATATTTTTAACGTTGGAGAATTTGTCCCTTCACTGCCATTGGTCCTTCGGAACATGTTTCCTTAAGGGGATAGTGAATACCAAAAATTACATGTCATTCACCAAGGGAATCAAAACTAAAAAGGTTATTAATTATAAATATATATGAATTATATTAAATATCCTTCAATAGTTTAAGTAATAACTAAGTAAAGTGATAATGATAAATTGTAGCTAATAACATATTCGATCATGTCATTTTTCAAACCGAAATAACCAGGGGACTTACTCTCCAAACTGATTCGATTTTGATTCAGATTCGATCGTGCCGCGTACTCCCGAATAAATTGACGTTTGTTATTTTGATTCTCAGTCGATTGATATGGTTAGCAGTACAAAGATTTACGAACTAACGATTTTCTTTATCTTGGCCAGTTTCAAAGTAATCCACCAAATAAAATAGGACAAGCCGTTGAGATCGAACTAATATATAATATATATCTATAGACGCTTCACACCACGTCAATCTGGCCCCGTGCTAAGTATCCGAAGAACTTGTGTTACAGGTACCAGACAACGGAAATATATATTTAATACTTTTATACTATACACTTATTTAAGATTTTTATTATATTAATACACAAATTTAATACACATTGAAAACTTTTTGTTCCCTCAGCGGGATTCGAACCCGCGACCTCCGGGTCAAGAGCCAAGCTCTAAACCACTAGACCACGGAGGCGTCGAACTGAATCGATTCTCGATTGTGTCGGGAGTAAGCGTGCTGATCAAAATCGGTTCGTCTGTTTGAGAGTTACGAGTATCAATGTTGATGCAGTACAGATATAAACACTTATATTTAACCTAATTTTATCTTTGGCCGCTATTTCTCATTGTTCGTTAAATGTTAAATATTACAATTATCGAAGGGTTATAATTGGTTTAAAATATTATTCCTGTTTTATAATAATTTACTTTTGAAACTACGCGGCTAGAACGAAAGAAAGATAAATTGCCGAACAACACAATCGAATTAACTTTTATTTTTAAATACTCTTAAAGGCTTTCCCAAACAATTAACTTTTTAATAATTAACCTTTGTGAAAGATATTATTTCGACTATTAATGTTTAAGTTGGTAACTTCCCTTTTATTTTAATAAGATACTTATCATAAATTTGTTTTTCATTTCATTGTGACTTAACTTTTTAATTGTATAAGGACATTACGGTAAGGAAATAAGACACATTAAACATAAGCATATCTCATGACACATGTGTTTTATATTTTTATTAATTCATGTGAGAATTTTTTGGATTTTGCAATAAATTACATATTTAGTTATGCCAGCCCTTTTATTGAAATAGTATGAATACCTTTCAATGTGAAATAAAAAACAGCAGCTAAGATTGTACTAACAAACGTGAAACGACAAAATTAATAATGAATTTATCATGTGACACTCTAACAGACGTTTCAATATTAAAAGATACCTTATATAAAGTACATCATCATGTATTTGTGACAACACCTATATTAAAAATATCAACTGAATATGTGACTTTGAAATAATACCCAAAAAGATTTAATATAAATATTTTAAATTATAAGACAGTAATATATTTCTGTACGACTGTCTAAACAGAAAGTACTAACGTACTTTGTCGCACTTCTACAGATTCTCGTCTCGCATTCATATCATATAGACACATAATATAGAGTCTATATTGTCTAACGAATACAATAACATTGTCTAAAATTGTAAATACACGTTTATTTTTAATGGAAAAAGTTCACTTGAAATAGTGAAATAAATCCACTGATTTTCGAATATTTTTCATTGCGGTTCTGTTCTTATTGTTATATGTTGATTTTAGCGTAACGATTAACGTTATAGTATAATTCTACCGTTCTCGATAAGTGAGTTATGAAACACTAAAAGATTTTGCAAATATTACTAGTCGTATCTTAGATTAGTGCAACAAACAAACAAACAAACTTTTCAGATATTAGTATAGATATTGTCAATATTTATGCTTAAACCATATTTACGTTTGCTCACTGCAAACTTACGTGAATATTCAGAGTCATATCATATTATAAATCACAATATACAAAAAATAAACCAATTGACAAAAAAAAAACATTAGACATAGAAAGACAAAAAAAATCTACCAAATTGGTGTAAATATTTTCGTTTTTTTATTTAGATTGCGCAGTGACCGTGACATTAAAATTGAAAGCATTATACTCGTTCATACTGAATACACAGTGCACGTGCACTACTGGGGCAAATAGTACGGGTAGCGAGCCGAGCTGTAGCCATCGTAACTACGTTGCCGTAGCACCTCTACGACGTTGTTGTCGCTAGTAATAATATTTTTTAAAACGCCTCCATGGTGTAGAGTACTCTAGAGCTCTACGCGGAGGTCGCGGGTTCGATTTTCGCGTTGGAACCAAAAAATATGTTTTTTTTTAAGTTTGGTTAGAACATTGGATGCAGATCACCTCATAGTCTGACAAGATGTAGTGTAAATGTAATAAGTCGGTCCTACACTTGATGTCCCGCTAGTCGTGTCCGACCCACTAGGCTACGAAATTGAATTAAGATATAGAGTTTCAGTGTATTGCACACACACTTAGGTAGTATAAAATAACTCTTGAATAGATGGTGATAATGAAACCGGCCGCCGCGCGCCGTCGTAGCAGTCGTAGAAGGGCTACGAAGTCGTAGAAGGGCTATGTTGTCACTTGTCGTAGTAGGACTACGATATCGTAGTAGAACTAGAATGTCTCAGTAGGCCTAAGCTATTTTGTATAGCTATATTGTAGCTTGTGTACGGTGGATTAGATGGCTACATTATTCTCAAACTTAAAAACTCAATGTCTGGCTAATGTGGGCTTGGGCCTGACCAAGCATACAACGTAAAAAAATAGAGGGTCCATTTTTTTTCATGGAATGTCAGATGAATGTTATTCATCTTGACGTTGACGTAAGGCTTTTTACAGTAACGATAATCCAGTTTTACTTCCGGTATTTCAACAGGTACTTTATTGGAGAAAATTATTTGTGACACTTCTGTTCCCATTTCCTTATGCAAAAGTAGTGTAATAAATGAAAAAGGTACCTTTTCTACTTTAGCAGTAATTCAATTTGTGT
This sequence comes from Celastrina argiolus, assembly GCA_905187575.2. NCBI lineage: Eukaryota > Metazoa > Arthropoda > Insecta > Lepidoptera > Lycaenidae > Celastrina > Celastrina argiolus. The sequence goes on along the minus strand of LR994591.1, from coordinate 17,045,996 downwards.
CAAAATGCAGAAAAAATGTTGATGTATTTATAAAATTGAATTAAGAAAGAGGAAAAAGAAGAAAATTAAATAAAAGCAATGTAAAATATTTTTTTTTCATTGAAAGTTTAGATTCTTAAAGGTTTAGTTTAGTTAACTTTAAAAGACTCGATTAGAAACTGTTACTAAAAAAAACGACAAAATACTTTGTTCAGACCACACACTTAATCTTAAAATATTTAAAACTTATTAATGAAAAAAAGAATTAATTCACATTAAAAATTAAACCATTAATACCTTTTTACTGCTTATATCTCACCTAATTTAGCATTTTGAATTACTTAAATTTATTTTTTACAGTATTTAAGTAATTACTCAACTCTCCGAGGAAATACGTGAAGTGGCGATTAAAAACAAAATGGCGGCGCGCCTAACCTACCTTTTATTGCCATGAGAGGGTTAATTATGTATCTCTATTAATAAATAAAGGCTTTCGATTTAACTAGTAGTAAGTGAAATAAAGATGTATATATAGTGATTTCTAAAGTAGTAGAGCCATGCTTTGGCACGAATGGGTAGGTTCGTCGCTTGGTCAATATATGTAGGTACGTACTATCAAAATTGGATACAGTCATTAAGGTTTTAATAATATATATTGCATTATACAAAAGTGCTTTGAAAAATATGAATGTTTACAGAAGGAATAGTAGACTAACATTCAATTTATTTAAATCATTTCATGATTTTAGTATGGAGCCTTTTTACAAAACTTACAAGAATTTTTCAAACAATAAGTTTATTCTCAGAAATAAACAATTCGATGGCTCCTATGTAATATATCGTATATACAAAACAAGCGTGTTGGATATACGATCAGTGTGTAAAAGGAACAGTCACTATAGCTTTGAGATACGATTATACTACCTATCCTAATTTTATAATTTTATTTTTTTATGTCAAATTTTTTTTTTTTAATATTACCATTTCTTTTTTACTGTCCCAAGAATAACGAAAAAGCAAAAATTTAATTTTTTTGTTTTTGTAAAAAATTAAAATACATTTCTAGAATGATAAAAGGTAGTATAATCAATTAATCATATTCCAAAGCTATAGTGACTTCTTTTTACACCCATTATTACGTAGGAGCTTGTGATGTGTGATGTGAGTATATTTTTATGTTTGTAATTTTCTTAGTTTTCAGAACTCTCTCCATTTACGTCACAAAATATACTAACTATACAATAATTGTGGTAACCTTTCTAATCTATCATAAGGACCGAAATATAAAGTCATTATTGCGCAAGTCGAACTAAGATTGATATGAACAACTTTGTGGCCGCGGGAACTTTTCTAACTTACTTACACCTTTGACCATTTCGTCAACGTCCATTATCATTATCGGCTTATTAAATAAATAAAAAAAAAACGTTTTATTTCCATATGAAACTTAGCAAGCTATTTTCGGAAAGTCAACAAGAAAAACAAGCTACCACCGGTTCAACCCTAACCAGCCGAGAGGAACAGGCGTAAGAAACTCGCATGGGGCCATCTTTTAGCAAAAAAAATGGAAAATTGATCTTTTTTAAAAGTATATATTTTTTACAATGTAACTTAACTAATTTATACATATTAATATTATAAAAGTTAGGATAGATATTAAAGTATAAAATATAAGCAGCCATTATGGTTGGCCACCTTATTCCCAGAGTGTGCAATCATTAACAAAATTACTTATTATTACGACGCTACCGTGGTGTGGGAGGCATTAAAGTGTGTACCACAGTAGGATGGAAACCGACACGACTGGCGGGAGATAAGGCGCAGTACCGACTTTTTACCCCTCCGACGAATGGATCATCTTTCTTATCAGACAATCATGGTGACAATAATACAGGCTCATCATCTTTCTTGTCAAATAATCAGGTGATTATATACCTGAGTAGGTGATATTAATTATTTTTTACGATTCGTAACATCATTTCAAACATTTATGTTTCATCAAATTTTTCGTTGCATTAATAACTAGTTTACAGACGAAACCAACAGTACAAATTGGTATATATTCGAATATGTTGCATTGCGAACTGACAATTGCAGCCGACCAGTTGTGACAAGCCTGTGAGCGTTATTAGTGGGATGTTCAGCAAATTATATCCATCATCATCATCAACTGGGTACCCACAACGATGTATCCAAGTGGGCATACTAGCAGACCATGTTATCAATGAAAAAAAAAATCATATCAAATCAAATATTAAAAATATTTTTATTCCGAGTAAATGTTTACAAAAAATGATTTCTGAACGTCGTTTCTATATGATACCTACCACCGTTTCGGGAACTAGCCCAGCAAGAAGAACCGGCGTAAGAAACTCGCATGGGGCCAAAACAAAAACTGTAAATTTCTCAAAGTATTTTTTACAGGGGTAACTTTAAAATCGTTGATCGATAATAAGAACCCATTACTATTCTTCTCCCTAATAATTTATACAGGGTTAGGGTAGTTAATACACCGTGTATTATACGTGTGAAAAAAGGCCACTTTGAACATTTTTCGTTATGTAGATTTTTTCAAATTTTATTTAAGCTAATATTAATATTTTAAGCATAGTCCATTTATTATACTTTAACTTTGGGATATGATAATACAATTTTTTCTCATTCTAGAAATTATTATACTTTTTTACAAAAAAAAACTTAACGTTTTATTATTCTTGTGACTTACAAATAGTAAACGTTTAAAATGAAAAAAATAAACATTTTTAGTTTTTGAAAAAAAAAAAGCATTTCTAAAATGAGAAAATGTAGTATAATCTTATCCCAAAGTTATTGCAACTGGTCTTTTTACACCGTGTAATAGGTACCTACTACTATCTTTAATATGAGACATAAGGTAAAAATAATCAAAAAATCTATCTGGAACACATGCCGAACGGAATCGATACCCCATTCCGTGCCACGATAGTATAAATCAGTAAAAAAAATCCAATAAAAAAGATTGTGCAATTAAAAGGTTCGCAATCCCTGTTCGATAACAATTACAAAAGGTTGCCTGCCCCTGCACCATTTCTGCAATTAATGGCCGTCAATTTGCTAACGATGCAACAAGTTCCAGGAACAATTTTATAACGCCAAGCCTACATTGTAACATGAAACACAAAACTGTTAGGTACAGTTTTGTGTTTCATGTTACATTTATCGGGTATTTTTTTATTTTGTAAAATAAAAAAAACTCCCATAATCGCTTTACAAAGCGGTAAGCGAACTAGTGATGATGAATAACGTGCACATAACGTTAAAATTGATTTCGTTTTATAACTAAATGGCCGCTTATTAGCTGATGGATGCAAAGTCACGCCCAAATATTGGCGATGGGCAGGATAAATTTACATATCTAGATAAAATGTTTTTCAGTTCTTTAATGTGAAAAACAATTGATGCAGATTAAATGTCTACCTATAAAACATATTAAGGTTCTAAACAAAATTAATTCCAAATCGTCGAGCAAGCAAGTTGATATGAAATATAGCTGGAACATTGTCAGCTTAAAAACAAAAAGTTGCTAAAACGTTTAATATTTTACCATAATTTAACTATAGATAAATAAGCGATTATGTTTTATTTTTTGTAAACTCTTGAATGAGTCCGGTCAAAATAGACATTCAAGTTTAGATTAATTCACACCCCGCTAAAAATTGGCATGAATGTTGGGAACCCTATTACACACAATTGGTCAATTATCCACATCAATTTCAAAAAAGTTATTCAATTATCAGATGTTGCAAAAATCGGTTTTTCGAGTTTTAAACCAGCTAGACAGTAAGTTTTATCATAAAAATAGGTGAGACAAATATATTCATCATGCAATCTATAACAATTGTTGTGTCTTGATTGCATTTCCATACAAATTTTCGTTGCCTTTGGTGGAAAAACAGACAAACGGTACTAGGGAAACAGAGACGCCAAGATATGGGTCAGTAATTTGAATTTATTGCTTCGCAAGGAGACTTTAAACCGTAATAGGCGTAGATAACAGGCCGTTTATGTGGCCCGACTAAGTGGTATGAAACGCGCCGTAAACATTTAACACTCAGATTTGTGACGCAATATAACTTATGGTTGAGTAATTGGTATGAAAATAATAAATCTTATATATGTAAAGATATTTACTAACTCCTCGACTTAGATATGACGGCTACAGCTGCTGAACATAAGCCTCTCCCAAAGTATTTCGAGAGGATAGTTAGTACTCGCCATACTTGGAGGGTAGGTTTTCGAGCGGAGTGTTAAATAATAACAATGTTGGCGAAAACACTGCTACCAGTTTCCGGATATTTGATTCCCGTGGATTGGGAATGTTCTATTCCTTCTCCCCCACCCCACGGAAACCAACTATTTTAGATTCATTCTCCTACAGATGACCTATGACCGGTTCAGGAGCCAACCTGGCAATAAGAACCGGCGTAAGAAACACGCGCGGGCCACTATTTAACAAAACATAGGAAAATCTGACGAGCGTAGTAGCTCGTAAACCGCCTCCCAAGCATACTGAGTATAGGCAACTACCCCCCAAAGAATACTTTGGGGGAGGCTTATATCTAGTAGCAGACGTGAAAATAAAATGATGATGATGATAAAAAAGAAAAGCAAGTAGATATGACATATTGATAGTTGCTCTTAAAAACCCTTTCAACATAACTCATCATTAGCAGGGCATTTACGACCCTAAAAACATCTTAAAGGGTTATTCAACAGGGACTTCGGAATTACAAGGAAACGAAATACTTTGGTATATAATAATCAAGTTAACGTTCAAATGCGAGTCACCGTAGGCCCTTTACGAGTAAATATTTAATAAACGATTAAAACCCTTTAACAAAATCAAAGACCAATTAATTTCGACAGTAGAGTAATTATTAAAAGAATTTTAAGTATCCGACCGCGGATATGATCTAAATATATAATTTAATGCTCATGAAAACGATTAATTGTTGTTTCGGAGATGAATATATTTCTGTTGTTTAAGCGATGAAACGCAGATTTAGGATTAAATATTGTTTGAATATTGATTTCAATTGTAAAAATAATACCTGCACTTTAGGCTAGGTATATGATGAATAAGAATGCAATTAACGAGTTAAACAATGAACAAAAATATATATTCATATCATAGTAATTCTATGGTATCTGAGTTATAGTTAAAGCGATAATAATAATAAGTTCGGTTGTGATAGCGTTCATGAATTTTGTTTCAGCGATTAGCAATGAAACATACTCCTCTGCGATGAACAAATTTCTGTTGTTGTTGCGATAAATATAGAGTATATTTATCGCCGCAACAACAGAAATGTGTTGTATCATTGACAACTCTGTTGTTGCAGCTATGAACATGACGATGCGCGTGGTGTTAGCGGCGGTGGTGGCGCTGGTGTGTGTCGCGGCGGCGGCGGCGGCCCCGGACGGTCGGGTGGGTCGCAAGCAGCAGCGGCCAACCAGGGGGTTCAAGAATATGGAGATGATGACGGCGAGGGGGTTCGGGAAACGTACGAACGCGCGCACTGAACGTAAGTAGAACTTTACTGACTTAAATTATCTTACGACTCTACTACGTCAACTTTATGATTCATTAAAGGGTTTATATGCCATAAATCCTTTTTTGTAGTGATCAATGTCAAAATTAAAAATCTCCTTTTTAATATCCTTAGTAAAATTGTGCATACCCTTAGAACTGAGCTGTATGTAATACAGTTCCTCAGAGCTATTGATGTACAGTGACGTAATCACATAAAATGTATTGTCTAACTTAAGTAGAGTCTGCCGAGTATTAAAATACTAGAATTTGTCTAAGAATTTAAATAATATTATGCCAGTTTAGTAACGTAATGCACTAATTGTTTGAGGTGTAATTTAATTAGCTAAAACAGCTTTATCTTATTAATATTCTTGATGTTTCCAAGTTGTTCCGGCTTAAGAAGTCACGTGCTGTCTTCTTAGACAGCGCATAAGATTCGGTTATTTAATTTCTTGAGACATTATACTACTCCATACCTACTTGTGTTACTTTAAAAGAAAATTGAAACCAGGTATAATGCAATACTATCCAGACACTAATGGGTGAAGAACTGATTTAAGTTAAGACCCTTCCTATTTTTCTACCCTTATAGAATGACAAGGATATTATAGGATTTGAGTGCTTCCTTATTTAATTACCCACCTATAATTTCTGTATTAATTAAGTAGCTTAATTCTTACGTCTCTCTTTAATGACTCCTAAATCATAGCCGGTCTTTGTTTGGCAGAATAACAATGAAAAAGCATACAACGCCCGACGCTCTTAATTTAAGTAGCGTTTGAGTATTCGGTGGCAGTGGTTTTCAGTTTTAAAAGAAAAACTTATGCACATTATTATGGACATTTTATTTTCGTCTAATATGATTTAAAAGGATTATAGATCAAAGCGATTGTTGGAAAGTTTTTGCTTTGTAAGTCGTAAGTGTTTTAAAAACTTATATTAATACTGGCTCGCTTTTATTATGGTCTTAACGTTTCGAGTTTTTGCTGACGGATATTAAGGGTAATAAGAGTGAGACATTACTAATTTAAAAGTTGAAGCAGTGAAGAAAATCAAATAGAAAAAAATTACACACATTCATATTTTTCGGACATAAAACTTGTTTTATCGATAACAACTTATCGTTAAAACAGAATAAAACTTTTCACCCTTTCGATATAAATATTTTATGTGAAGTGTAAAAAATGAAAGCAGAAATGGACATTTTAAAGAATTCCAGATATTTTTAACCGACTTCCAAAAAAAGGAGGAGGTTCTCAATTCGTCTGTATGTTTTTTTTTTTTTTTTTTTTTTTTTTTTTTTATGTTTGTTACCTCAGAACTTTCGCCTGGGTGAACCGATTTGGATGATTTTTTTTTTATTTGAAAGGTGGTGCTTCCCGTTTGGTCCCATTGTCACCAAAGTGGTGACCTGATGATGGGATCCGTGAGGAATCGAGGGAACTCCTCAAAATTTATATGGAAACATATATCGATTTTGATTTTTTCTTAAGTAGCCCAAGCATATGTTACCAAATAGTAAGATTTTGCACCATATCCTGGACCTAAAGTACTGAACAGAACTTCTGAGTCCTTAGAGATACACGTTTGAAAATTGCAGCGTTGTTTAAAGAAATGCAAGCATACGCCACTACGTCAATTACAGTGTTGTACCGGTGTTTACCAAAGTGGTGACCTGATGATGGGATCCATGAGGAAACGAGGGAACTCCTCAAAATTTATATGGAAACATATATCGATTTTGATTTTTTCTGAAGTTGCCCAAGCATATGTTACCGAATAGTAAGATTTTGCACCATATCCTGGACCTAAAGTAGTGAACAGAACTTCTGAGTCCTTAGAGTTACACGTTTGAAGATTTCAGCGTTGTTTAAAGAAATGCAAGCATACGCCACTACGTCAATTACAGTCGAACTTGGTCTCATAGTTATCAAAGTGCATGCCTGATGATGGTGTCATGAGGAATCGAGGGAACTCCTCGAAATTTATAGGAACACTCATAGTAATTTTGTATTTTTTTAGAGTAACATGCTTATGTTACTCGATATGCTTATGTCCGTCTACAAACAAACATAATTTTGAATCAACTATCAAGGTATACCGCATAGATCAGAAACAGGCATACAGGACTGCTTCGTCTTTGAAGTTATACGTTTGGAAATTACGACATCGCTTAAAGTACTGCAAGCATACTTTAAGCGATGCCACTATATCAATTACAGTACTCAACACCACCTCTGTCTTCACCAGATAGTAGGTATCCATATATACTATCATAACAATATGACAAAATAGGTAAATATTAAAAAGGGAAAAAATTGTTTTAAGCCAAATAAAGAAATGTAAATCGACTAAAAATAATAAAATAGTTATATAGAAATCATATTCAGTTTGGCTGGTACCGACTTTGATATTATTAAAATTTGTATATCATTTTATAGTCAATCAACTTGATATATAAAATTTTTGCGCTGCTCTGGCGGTAAATATCCCTACTCAGTCTACCCATAACTAAAAATCTTAAAATAAAATAATTTTAAACAAAAAAAAACCGACTTCAAAAGGTAAACTAAAAAAGCAAAAAATAAATTTACTTCGCACAAAGTAATACTTATTTTCACTTAAGCAAATAAATTTATTCTATAATTTTGAAGTCGGTGCCAAGTAAGTACTTCAACAACCTTACTGCAATATCAAATTACTAAATATATGTAGGCAATCACAGAAAAAAGAATCATAAAAAAATATACAACTATCAATGTAACTATTACTATATATTATGTACCTACCAAAGTACTGGCTTACAAACTAATATTAAATGAAAACAAATTATGAAAGAACGCTGGACTTGGCACCGACTTCAAAATTATAGAATAAATTTATTTGCTTAAGTGAAAATAAGTATTACTTTGTGCGAAGTAAATTTATTTTTTGCTTTTTTAGTTTACCTTTTGAAGTCGGTTTTTTTTTGTTTAAAATTATTTTTAACAGGTAACTTTTAAATAACCGTCGCAGTCGTACGAGTCAGAATTTCTTGCAAATTTAAAATGGCGTAAATAATTCAAGATGGCTGCCAAGTTAGATGTTAATGTAACTCGACTCATCCGTCACCTGTCGAAGACTGGAGTCTTAGAAGTAATTTTAAATTTTGCACCTATTTTGCAACATTTTCATTTTATAATTTCACCTAGCAACATTTTGTTTAATGATGATGAAATTCTTAATTGCTTTAATTTTTGTAACTTTTGACACCTTTAATTACTAGGCATTAGCTTGAAGAAAGCTCCTAATCTTACGCCATTAATTTGGTTGTTTTATTAGGCATTAAGATGTATGACTATGGCCTTAGCTTTAGAATAATTACTCATTTAGAATAGAATATAATATCATCAAACTATATTGGTTTATATTGGGAAATAAATAATATGTAGATATACTTTGTAATATAAGATACAAAGTTTTGTTAACACAACATTAACGCTACACCCTAATTAATGATTCCATCGCTAATACTTGCGAAGATCGAAAAAAAATGTATAGGATTTGACTTAAGGTTCGCTAAATAATACGCGAATTGGTATGTCACTTAGAAAAGCTTATGTCAAATCCTATACTTTTTTTACGAACTTCGTTGGTCATAATAGCGATGGTATCTTGAGTCCAGGCGCATTATTTTATAATGCAGCAGAAATACGAAAATGGGATGATAGAAATAATATTTTTTATTTTCTCAAATAAAATTCAATGTTAAGATGTTACAAAAATAGTGTAGTTCATGCTTATTTTGCCAGTCATGAGGCGTGCAAATGTTCATATTTTATCTTTTTATAATGACATTAATTATTTACAAAAAACATTTGAACATTTTTCCGAATTATCACGAGGTTCGTTCACCGACTTCCTGCCATCCGACTATAGATATTTACCGAAACACAAAGTAGATATATAACAGAGACACGACCTAGTACTAGAAAATGGTATCACCCTAATACTGGCAATTCAACTGGCTGTTTTTGTTTTCTTCGATTTCTACGCACATTCCGGAAACCGCCATCTAGCGCCACTATTGGAAAATACTAATTATTAATTTAGTTTCGTATTTTCTTCTTAATTAAGGACTTGAATTTAGCTTAATGTGATTTTATGCTTAAAACATGCTTATCTTTCTTTTAATGTCAATATTGGTACTTAATTCGGCATTTTATAATTTAGAAACGTTAATAGTAGTGACATCTATTGCATTTATTTGTGTTAAACATAGATTGTATGGGATGGTAGGCTATGACCGAACGATTCGCCGTTTGTGGAGCGATCTTCATATGATTTTCTTGAGTACAAAGTTATAATTCCTAAAGGCGACGTCGAGCATCAAACCCAGTCCGAGCGATCAGGCCGCGGAGTCCCCACTTTTAAGAGCCCCTCAATCGGCATAGCCCGCGACTTCGGAAAGAGGATGGACGAAGGTATAATATATTCCGACGTGCGCTGAAACTCGTTAAGAAATCCATTTGGAACTGGATGAAGAGAAGTACTTGAGGAAATGTACCCGGGTGTTGTGTGAACGTGAATTGAAGGTGTAATTAAAGACCAGCTTGAAGTTGACATTCGATAGTTAAACATAAACAGGCTATGCAGGAGCATCTGACAGTTACTTAAAAGTAACTTTATCGAGTGATAAGAGTGATAATTGCTTCGATGAATAATACACTAGCTAACGTGTCCCATACAAAAACAAAGCTAAAATCTGTCCGCGTGGTATAATATGCTAATAGAGCTACATTTGTTTTATAACGAACTGAGACAAGTTTTAAAATTTAATAAGTTGATTTGAAATTTCTAATTATGACACTTAGGCCGTATTTCACCAAGCAATGTCAAAGTTAACGCCATGTTAAAATACCATGCCATCTCATTCATTGACAGGAATTACGAGAGGAACAACATGATATTTAACGAAGGATTAACTTCAAAACTGCTCTGTGAAACACGGCCTTGCCATTTTTAAATTCTAAATTTAAAACGCCGCAATCTGTGTTTAATTTTTTTTTTTAATTTTAAATGTCATAATTACCGATTTCAAATCAAGCATTGTCACACGTGTGGACGATGGCAGTGTTCCAAGCGAACTAAATGAAATAACAGCTCAGTTTTCAAGTGAGGTGATATGCGCCGAGACGTATTGTGCTGACATGATATCTATTGTATTCTTGATCGAAGGATAATAATATAAATAGCATGATAACGCCAATATACTTTTGGAATTGGCGTCAGTGTGGGTGTCGTAAGAAAATCTAACTTGTTGCATACAATAAGCCATTATTCGAGCCTTTATATTAACTTTTTTTGTGATTATTGTGTCAAGTTATTTGGAGAAGTTTATGTAAACGTCATAGGACTGACGTATATACTACCTACAAAAATCTAAGAAAACTAGAGTACATATAATACATATTATGTTATTGAATGTATTGTAGGTTCTTAATGGAAATACATGTTACACAGTAATAATACACAAATTACTTGCACTTTTTCCATAATAAAGTGGAACAAGTGCAAGTAACTTGTCTATTATTACTGTGTACACAGAACAGATAAAGAGGTTAGAATGGAAATAGTTTCAAATTTGTATCAGAACGCGTGTCGCCGCTCTTAATTCCACTACATGGAAGTAACCCAATACGTACGAGCGTTACGCACACAAATAAACCTCACGCACTTAGATCGCTAATTTGTAATTGGTTGTCACACTAACGTAAACAATGCATTAGATGTACACTTACACACGCGCACTTTTCTCATACACGCTAGGGCGACCGAAGGTCGATAATTGATATCGATAAAATAATTGTCACATTTTTTGCAATAGATCGGTTCAATTTTTGAGGGGTGACAGGGTACCGTACGACTAATGTATTGTTCTTAGGGCCGATTTTTCAATACTCAGATAAATCGTCAAATAGTAGCCTGACAAATAAAATTATTTGCCTAGTTGTCAAGCCAATAAATATTTTCGATTTTTCAATCGTCTTAAAGCTACAAAATAGCTATTAGTGGTATTTAACCAGACAACTTCACACTATTTGTGTGCAAGTGAGATGCACAGTTATTGCATTCAATATGTTAAAAAAGAACAGCAACATGTTCGGTAGGTATAACTTTTTCAGTTGTCACTTGTCAGTTGTCAATATTGTCTTTCGAAAATTCAAGCTTACAAATAATTATTATGTATTTTTGTTGTGTAACATAGATGTAAATAATAAGGGTTTTATAATTTTATAAAACCATGTTCCATTTGGAACAAAAAAGGATGCGAGGACGTTCTGCTGAACTTTACCAACTCCGAACTTGTTAGTTGTAATAGAACTCGTGACAAAATATCAAACTACAAAATAGTAATTTTCTTGTATAGAATTTTATTGCCAAAGGTATTTATTATTTTATTATCTAACATATTGCTAATCAAAACCGCTTACTTTTCAAAGGAGAAAAAGAAAATTGAACCGAAACTATTATATAGGTTTCTTCGTTGCAAACAAAATATAGGTATATGCAAAAATAAATTCATGTATTAATGCATGAATTAGGTTGGAACATTGCTTGAAATTTAAAGATTAATATCTTTTTGGTTTGCCATTTTATACCGGAAATTACTGATACATCTAATCATAATTTTTTTGCAGATTCAGAGTTGATGGACAGCTGATAAAACTACAATAGCAAAGATGGCATTATTTTCTAGAAAAGGAGCATAAAAGATGTTATGTCTTGAGAATTATGATATGAGGAAAGAACAAAATATATATAAATAGAGCAAAATGCAGCAAACAATTACTGTGTTACTGACAATATCATCTTATTTGTAATAAAAATGTGAAACTTTATAATATTATGTTTTTTGTTTCTCCTTAATGTTTAAAGAGTAACATTTCAATAGTTTAGCGCACATAGTTTATGGCTGTGATTTCTTTATTCAATAACTAGCTGTGCCCGCGACTTCGTACGCGTGGAAAAGTGATTTAGGGCAGCAGTTCAAATACATTTTTAGTTTAAGAACACTGTCGTTTGGATATTTAAAATCACTAATTTATAGTAATGCTTCTTTATTTATTTTTAATAATAATAGTTTACTTATTAATTATAGAGGTATTTTTTCTATGAAAATGCTAAAAATTCCTACTACCAGCTCAAAAAATGACCGTGTATTATAAGCCGACTTCAAAAAAAGGAGGAGGTTCTCAATTCGTCTGTATGTATAATATTTTTTTTTCTTTTATGCGAACGGGACTACTTGATAGTACGCTCATATACGCGACGAAGATCTCTGTACTGAGATTTATATGGACTTTACACACACAGATAGACAGACAGACAGACATTTTTTTCAAAAATGTTATTTTTAGGTTCTGTGGGTTTTATAGACCTCCTTTTTTAATTTTCACTTAAATATTCTTAATGTACAGACATGACCCCTCTACAGATTTATTATATGTATAGATAATCAATTCTATAAATAAGAAATCCTATTAATTAAATATTAAAGAGTTACATTATATGTTGTTTAATATTTGTTACTTGTTAGTAATAGCTTATTCAATGTCAATACTTGAGCACCAATGCACTCAACCACTACGCTGCCTCCATAGTACAATAGTCGACTGCATTGTTGTTGGTGCTCAACCGAGAGGTTGCACATTCAAATCCCACCGAGAGAAAAAAAAAAATCCAATGTTCCTGGGTCATTGATGTGTAATAAATGTGTGTATAATCTAATAAAAATAATTTGTGTATCGTATAAAAAGTATTAAATATATTTCCGTTATCGTTCGTAAAGTTCTTTGTATGCTTAGCACAGGGCCAGATTGAAGTGGTGTTCACAACGTCCATAGATATTATTAGTATAATGTGATTTGTAAGAAACTAGCTTGTCAGTGACTCAAAATATTCCTTGTGCTAGTTACAATCATCACTACTACTATTAGGCATAAGGTACTGTTGAAAATACAAGCTGGTCGGGGTTTTCTACCAGACAGATGTAAATAATTGAGGAATTCAGGTACCTCCTCGATTGCTAAGTCGTCCATTGCTTCAAAAACATCAATTTTATTAGATTCTGATACCCAAAGAAATTGACGAAACTGTTAAATATAAATGCAGACACGAACTTATCGGGGAAATAAAGCCTTATCAGGCTCTTCAAGCAGCTATTCGAATAAACGCTATCTGGTTGTTTATCTGAGGATGGAAAAATCGGTCCTTAATAATCTATTTATTTATTTACTAGGCAAAAAAAACATACATTAATCACAGATATAACAATATAATTATAATAATGTCCGTATGAAATTATCTTTTATTTCTTAATAGAAAGCTAAATTAAATAAACAATAATATGACGGTAATTATCAATAAAGAGAGTTGCTTAAATTATAATATCATTTTCTTAGATCGACATTGTTTACATCTTAGTACAACACTATCGATACGCACGAAGTACCTAGAATTGAAGCTGTCATTCCGCGAGCGAACAATCGCTGCGAATGCAATACATTGCTCACTCGCAAAGACATTACACAAAATGGTACCCACGTATTGCAGCAATGGATAATTTTGCGCCTAAATACGAATGTATCGTTTTCGATCACGAACTACATAATGCTATGGAAATAATTACTAATATCACATAAAATTTAAAGTTTTTGGACTTACCGGTGGAAAGAAATTCCTTCTCGGGCTACACTACACACTTGGCTTCTTTTCCGACACGTTAAAACAGCGCAACACGGCATTTTTAACGATTTTTTATGGAGCTCCGTACGCTGTCACAGTAAGATTGTGACTGTTGACCGATAAAACGTGTTTCGGCTGACATATGATCATTTGATCATATGTACGGCGCGTCTGCCCCGCCTACAATGCCATTCTAATCTCTTTTACTCTTCTGTGACTGTGTACATATAATACGGTTAAATGTTGTGTTTAAGCGAGAGTTATCGAAACATTTTTTAGATATTTTTGGTGAAAACAAAGTGTGTTTTTATTTTCGTTGAATTAATAAGCCCAAAAGCTCTTTTTAATAAAGAAGAAAAATTACTAAATTACTTAAGTGATAAAAAAATAATTAAAAGCTTCCTCGTTATTGAGAGAAAAGAAAATGTCAAATGACTTAGGATGTTTTTTTGGGGTATTCAATAAAGTACAAATTGGTTTGTAAAGTAGAGGAATATAGGAGACTAGCTGACCCGTGCCCACTTCGTTGAGCATAAAAACCATTTAAGCCTTCCCTGGACTTCCACGAATACTTCAAGACTAATAATAGGCGAATCGGTTCAGCCGTTATCGAGTTTTAGCGAGACTAACGAACAGCGCTTCATTTTTATACGTATAGGAGATGAATTGCTACGTACAGTCGTGGAAAATGTGAAGTAGCAGTACGATCGTATAAATATTTGTTTGTATTTTATTTAATAGTATTCTCGTCTCTCGTCAGTAACATGCCTAAATTTACTAACCGACTTCCAAAAAAAGTTTCTTTAAAATGTTTACTAAAATCTTTTGCTAACGTAACGCATTCGTTTATTTTTAAAGTGTAGTTATTTTATATGTTTTGTAAAACTTTAAAAATACAAACGAAATCTAATGATAACAGACATTCCAATAGGGCACTTTGCTACTTGGAATGTCTACGTTATTTGATTACGAGTTGCACCTGACTCTACAATTTTGTTAAAGTAGTAGTAGTTCTTCTGTACATAATAATGACAAACCATAATTATCGTAATGATATAATCAAGTTTGCAATATTGTAAAAGTATATTCAGTGATACTGTAAAGATACAGTACAATTATGGTGGTAATGATATTATATCAATTTAATGAAAGTAAATAAAACGTCAATACATTTTATTAATTAATTTAATTCTTTACTAACATTATAAAGAAGAAAGATTTATTGTTTGTTAGCATTGGAGAGGCTAGATAGGGAAATAAATATATAATATATTTAGGGAAAAATACAGGATACAAATATAGAGTAAATTACGGGGGATATAATAATAATTACCAAGCCTATGACAAAAAGTACCTAATATACTGGTATAAACCCATATTCCTTTTTTTATGTAAATGCCTAATTAAGTTTTAAGTTTAAAGATATTTATTATCATCAAAGGCGAGATGCCACTCACGTAAAAATATTGTTTCTTCTTCTTAAGTTACATTGATTTTTCAATAGTTGACCGACAGATTTCGGAATCTTCTGAAGCACGCAATCATTAATATTATAGGTATCATACTAATCTTGCCATATTGACCAAGAAACGGTATAAAATTTTTTGGGCTACATTTTTGTCGTTGACCAACAGATTCTGGGCGTAACCGAAAATTTTTGTTACGGAACTCCCCCCTGTTGACGGCGATAGAGTTCGGCAAAAGGGGGGACGAATATAGCGACGAAGGTAAACAATACGGCTTGAAGCTTCGCAGTATAATAATATTATATATACAAGTATTATTTTGTGTTATATTACAAATAATTGCTTTTTAAATACTGATGAAAACTGTCTAAATGTAAGTCCACATTGTGCCTTCTCGCTCAAACCATTCAGTAGCGAGAACGCCCATCGTATTGCGTCAGCTGAGTTTAATTGAGTTGAGCTCGCCGATAGGCAGAGTAATAGCTCCCCTCACCGATTTCGGTGTTTGTAACCGATTTCATTGAAACTAGGCCAGCTACGTAGGAGTTATTTTATAGTGCTCAAGTGTGTGCGCAATACACAAAGACACTCTCTATTCCTATTACTCTCATAAACCAATGGGACGGTAAACCGACACGACTGGCGAGAGAACAGACGCAGGACCGACTTTTTACATGCTCACCCGACGCATGGATCATATTTCTTGTCGGACAATCAGGTGATCAGCCTGCATTGTCCTAACCAAACTTGAAAACAACATTTTTTTGCTGTTCCAACGCGGGAATCGAACCCACACCCACGACCTCCGGGTCAAGAGCAAAGTTCTGAACCACTAGACCACGGATGCAGACTGTATTAATGTACGGCAACCTATGGGTAGTATAGTTAAAAAAATACGACAACAAATGAGATGAAGAATTGGAAGTAAAAAATCTCAGCTCTTGTTTTTAGTTTGAGATAAAATATAATATTCAAAGTAAAAATTCATTATAATTCATAATCTGTTAGGGTTAACCAACGTCAAATACATCAACTGTAGCCCAAAATGTAAATATTTGAGGGTAAGATAATAATAGAGCCATTAACATTTTTTTTAAAAACCCAAATTGTTAGTCTTTTCATAAATAATAATTAATTATTTCACCTTTAATAGCAAATATTAGGTAGATACATTATTAACATAAAGGATGATTATGGTTATAACATTTATACATTATTCATAATAGACTTTATCATAACAATGTAATATTCAACGAGAAATATAGAATTTTCTAGACGACTCTTCCTTGATTAATGTAGCTGAGGGTGTACCGGCCAATAAGGATCTTAATATGACAATGAGGTTTATTGGCGCTCGCAGGGTTAAGGCTCAACACACATGGGCGCAAAGTTAAATCTTCAAGATTTCGTCTATAACGGGTGTAAAATGAACATTCACTATAACTTTGGAATATGATTACACTACCTTTTCTAATTCTAGAAATTTTTATTTTTAAATAAAAAAAAAAATTTTTTTGCTTTTTTGCTATTCTTGTGACAAAAAACTTAGAAATTGTAAAAAGTTTTTTTTGTTGACAAACAAAACAAGACAAAAAAATGAGTAATAAATTCGTCTCGATTGTTACATTATATTATGTATTAATTATAGAAATATGACTTCGTTTATCACACGCGTATAATAATATTAATTGTTATATACTATATTTCTGAAGTACTTTGTACCTTAATAATGTAACAGTAAAGACGAATTATCTGCGTTATAGGTGAAAAACTTAACGCTTTAACTCTGCGCCAATGTGAGTTCAGCCTTATTCGAGTCAGACTAGGATAAGACACCTTCAATCCAAGATAAGCTAGAATTTTGTACATTACCATCCGTAATGAAACTTCTTTAAGCGCGTTAGGAGGCAAATTTGTAGCGACACCACTTTGGATTTTAATAACGAATTTATGTTCAGTTCTGATTATTTTATACAATATACATTATGCTTTTTTTATTAAAATAATAATTATACTTATAGGCAATATTAATAATAATGGTACCAACGCCAATATCGGCGATGATGACCTTATGAACCTATGATTGTATTTTTCTCTTATTATCCTCCTTATTTTTCTCAATCGGCTCATTTAATCAGTGGTAGGTAGGCAATTCGGAAAACACTATTGTATTTTTGTCTGAATCCAAACATTCTGAATATAATTATTTGATATTGAATCTGTGCACTCTCTTATTTAAATCTTTGGTGAGAGATCAGGCTAGGGACTGATTTATCACATGCCCATTATTTTCCTGGGCAATATTATAATATAACAATGAGTGTTGTTGGCACAGAGGTTAGGGTGGGTCGGGGCACCTTCAACCCCCACTCGAACATACTCATCGCGAGGGGGTTCGGCAAGAGGGAGGATGGAGGTAAACGCAACTCCTGATGGACAGTGACATTTCGTTGCAAAACTGTTTCAAAACTACCCACGAGCTCTACTACAAGATGTAGAATTGGAATTTTTATTAAAAATATGTTATAATAACTTTATACTTAATAATAATAAGCCAATATATGATACGCTATATAAGTAATGTGATTCAAATGCTTACAAATGCTTACCTAACTGTAGTGGTCAGTTACATATACCATGAAATCAGTGCAAAATAATCTGCAAAATTTCATAAGAGTCAGCTTAGTATATAATATTTAAAGCATTAACTATATTGTTTATTACTTAATGACATTTATTATTTCTGAGAAGTAATAATATACCCCTAAATATGGGATACCTCAGGGATCCCCAAAAATATACGTGTTGATTTGATATTATGTGCTTATAAGAATGATAAAAGGTTATTAACGCCTGAAGTTATGTTTATTGTGTACTGGAGCTTATTACGAACGTGATATTATCAACGAAAGGTTGACTACACCTGCGATAATTATTGTGACGCTTTATGTGGTTAATAAGTGTCTCTCAGGCCAGGGGTTGGTTACTGGGGGTGCTTTTGTTTATTATATTCGTGTTGCTGAAGTTGTTTTTATTTGTAGTTGGCATGGACAACTTTTGGGACAACCTGGAGAGCGCACAGGAAAAGGACGGCCAGGACAGCGGAGAGAAAACTTTTGACAGGTATTTTTTTTATTACGTTGGTAGAGTATGCAACTATGCAATAGTATCATAAATATTAAGCCAGTCCATTATGAACTTAGTTAACAACGGTAAATATTTCGATATTTAATTCAATATTTAATCTACCTTTATATGATTAAATGTCTTTTTTCGTAATAAACTACGACTATAATTATTAAAATGCATTGTTGTGATACTACCGATTTTGAGGCTTGGACCGATCAAACCGCGTCATACCAACGTTAAACGTGTTTTAATTGGCTTAGAGCGTGTTTCGCCAAGCAATGTTAAAGTTAATCCTTCGTTAAATATCATGTTGTTCCTGTCGTACTCGTACTATTCCTATCAATGAATGAGAAGACATGGTATTTTAACATGGCGTTAACACTAACATGCGTTAGTGAAATCGGGGCTAAAACTATACAGTGTGACTGGTGAGACATGAGCAATACTTGAGGACGTGATATTTGGCTATTATGTGAGATGAAAAAAAAATAAATAAAAAAAATATATTAATTAATCACTGAGTAAATATCTTAAACTTGAATAATGATTTACCCACTTACGGGCTCGTACCTACGCATGGACACCACGCGTAGGTACGAGCCCGTACTACCTACGTTGATGTCGCACGCTGCCGCCGGGGTGCCGCGCCGTCTACATAGGTAAGCCTACTTGCCTAGCCGCGTAATTTTCATGTTATCCATGATTCATTTATTTAAAGGAAAATTTGGTAAAAAATTAAGTACCTAATTTTATTACATATTTATGATAGGAATCGAGTACTCTCCGGAAGTATTGCACGTGTCTTACCAGTCAGCCTGTTTATTCAAAGAAAAATTAAAAGTGTTTTTTTGGGTTTTAAAATAAAAAGTATTGAATTTTATTGAATAAGGAGGATTAAAATATACTATAAGCAACAAAGGGGTGTAAAATGTTAGTATCCGTCTTTGCACTTAAAAATTCATAAACTAGCCAACTTCTCCACCAAGATCTTAGCAACTTTGTAACATTACTACCACTTTTATACAATATTCGATAATGGATCTTTTAAAGATCTACAACAAAGTATAAATTTGCAATTCATTGTATATGCATACATCATCCAATAGAGCTCTCAAGGAAAATAACAAAACTAAGGCTGCGACTATACGATACGAATTTCTAAGTCCGGAAAAGCTAGAGCACTGAGCATAGAATCCAATTCTAGTACAATAGAGTTCAAAATCAAATACAAAATTTAAAATTTAAATATACTATACTATAAAATTATAACCACAACCTTTCGCGGGATATTGCTAAATGTTATGCTATGAATTTCCGCAAAGTAACGCCTGATTCCATTAACTATTAGATACAAAAGAGTCAGTTTGTAAAATTTTAAATTCAAATTTGAATCGACGCCCGTGTTCAATTTGTAACATATTGTATTACAATAAAGTTGACATACGACTTGGAAGCTTATATCCAATTCCATACATTTTTGTTTTCGAACTTCGTAAGTGATAATAGCGATGGCATCTTGAATAACGGCCGTCTCACTTTTGGGCCTATATCCATTCCTGGGTTTTGCGGTTTAAGAGGAAACATCCCGCCTCTTTCTTCTATACAAAAATAGGGGTCCCTGTTTCCTCCCTGGATAATGCTGCTAGAGTAACAATTTTTTTTTCTTGAATATCAATGTATTTTATTTGTACGTCCCTATTTTTTAATTTTTTAATATATTTATAATAATAATAATAATAATAATATTTATGGACGCTTCACACCACGTCAATCTGGCCCTGTGCTAAGTATCCGAAGAACTTGTGTTACAGGTACCAGACAACGGAAATATATTTAATACTTTTATACTATACACATATTTAAGATTTTTATTATATTATACACAAATTTAATACACATCCATGACCCAGGAACATTGAAAACTTTTTGTTCCCTCGGCGGGATTCGAACCCGCGACCTTTTCGTTCTTTCGTTTCTCGTTCGAGCACCCACCGCGCTCCACCACTGCGCTACGGAGGTCGTCAATTAAATTTAATAATATGAGGAGATATTGACATTCAAAAATCTAAAAAAAATGACCAGACTTTTCGCCGTGTTTAAACATCCAGGAAATAAATTTGACTGCATTATACAAAAATATCAAAACTTATGAACCTAGTATTAAAAGAGTAGCTTCGTTTTTTAGTTTCAGTTAAGTTTTGGAAGCGGAGAAGGGAATCTCTCAAACGTCGATTTCTTGTACTTTTAGCAGGTAATTTCAGTTCGAGCTGCAGTTGTCTCTATCGCGCTAGTTTAGCACTAGCGCGATAGAGACAACTGCACTACTACTACTAGCTAAGGCACTGCGAGACAGCAATAGATTTTATAAATACCTATTTTGTATTTCCCTCAACCGTGAGGTTTCCTCTTAAGCGCTTGAGTTTTTTGAACCGTCGGATCAGACAATGTGAAAATGCTGTATCACTACATTTCAATAATATTTGTAAAGATAACACCCCACCTTTCTAAGTATTGTTATGAACAATTTCATTTTATTTGCTTGTGTTCGGTATCTACATCTGCGTAGGTACGTCTGTATAAACAGAATGTCACTGCTACGTGGCGGGGCGGCAGTGTTGCGGATTAGACATGTGTGTTTGTGTACTCAATTATAATGTCACATCACAAGAACTAACTGTACAAAAAAGCATTTAGTTACACGTTAACGTAGTAACAAGTATAAGCCATGAGGTTAACAAGGTATTAATATAGTGAAAAACTATAGACAGTTTTAATAAAGTCAGACAACATTTAAAAATCTACTGAGAAAGAATATAAATTTTAAACGTCAATTTATTAGGTATTTTTGTTGACCATAGAAATCGCTTAAACCTTCCCGGGATTTCCACGAATACTTCAAGATCAAAAATAGCCAATTCGGTTCAGCCGTTCTCTAGTTTTAGCGAGACTAACTAACAGCAAATATTTTTTTATTTAAGAGAAGAAGAAGATATAGGATTACATTATAGTGTTGTGTTTTTTTTTATTAGTATCCCCCTGGACTGGTTCGTGAACGAGCTAGTGAACAACCCCGACTTCGCCCGATCTGTCGTACGCAAGTTTGTGGATCTCAACCAGGTATAATTCACTTCAATTCTATATTTATTAAAAAAATGCTATAACGCATCCCACAGGCGATCAGGGTATGTGGGGCTACTCTGCGCCCTAAATGGGGAACAGGTGCAACCCCTACAAAAATTTCAGAAGTACTTCACTATGTACTACCCCTAGCGGGCCACAGGATCGATATTATATATATATATATATATATATATATATATATATATATATATATATAGATCCCACTACCTATGCTGCGTCGAACATGGCGGCTTTTACCGACCATCATGCGTCTACCCGATTTACTGCGTCCTGTATACGGACGCAAGATTGACGAGCCCTGATTTTTTTTCTGTAGCCGTCATATTACTGTACCAGTGTCTGGTAAAAATTTTGGCATGGACGTATTTTTGCTTCGGGAATAAAATCCGGCGCATAATTTAGTTCAGGGACTTGCCGCACGCACCGCGAGGTCGCTCTGTGCGGCGTATATTGTATACGCGATTTTGTCACTGTTCAATTCTCCGCGTTTGATGATACCGAATATCAGATTTTTTTTTTAATTTTAATCAATATTAATGATGGATTTAATTGCATCCGCCAAATAAACAAATCGGCAGAGATGTGAGGCCTCTCAAGGTTAGGTACCGTATATATCACAAATATTTTATGTTTTAATCAATATAAAGGATGGATTTAATTGCGTCCGCCAAAAGAAACAAATCGGCATCGATGAGAGGCCGCTCAAGGTTAGGTACCGTATATATCACAAATATTTTATGTTTTAATCAATATAAAGGATGGATTTAATTGCGTCCGCCAAAAGAAACAAATCGTCAGAGATCAGAGGCCGCTCAAGGTTAGGTACCGTATATATCACAAATATTTTATGTTTTAATCAATACAAAAGATGGATTTAATTGCGTCCGCCAAAAGAAACAAATCGTCAGAGATTAGAGGCCGCTCAAGGTTAGGTACCGTATATATCACAAATATTTTATGTTTTAATCAATATAAAGGATGGATTTAATTGCGTCCGCCAAAAGAAACAAATCGTCAGAGATCAGAGGCCGCTCAAGGTTAGGTACCGTATATATCACAAATATTTTATGTTTTAATCAATTTATAGGATGGATTTAATTGCGTCCGCCAAAAGAAACAAATCGTCAGAGATTAGAGGCCGCTCAAGGTTAGGTACCGTATATATCACAAATATTTTATGTTTTAATCAATATAAAGGATGGATTTAATTGCGTCCGCCAAAAGAAACAAATCGTCAGAGATCAGAGGCCGCTCAAGGTTAGGTACCGTGTATATCACAAATATTTTATGTTTTAATCAATATAAAGGATGGATTTAATTGCGTCCGCCAAAAGAAACAAATCGTCAGAGATCAGAGGCCGCTCAAGGTTAGGTACCGTATATATCACAAATATTTTATGTTTTAATCAATATAAAGGATGGATTTAATTGCGTCCGCCAAAAGAAACAAATCGGCATCGATGAGAGGCCGCTCAAGGTGCGGGGTGAGAGTTGTGTGGTAATGTTTTGTTTTCAGTATCTCGACAGTTATTAGCCGGCCGGGCGCCGTGACGACGCTGCAGTGTATGCGATTTTATAAGACTGATTATTATTTTCTAAGTTTTTTTTTTGTCGTTTTGCTCAATTAGAAATAAAAAAAACTGTTATTATATGTTAAACCAGCGGTTCTCAAATTTTTTTTGGTGGCGGAACCCTTTACAATAAAATAATAGTTTTTAAAAGTGTATTCTTTATTAATAAAGATAATAAAAGTATGTATAATGTAACAGTTACTAATTATTACTTACTTTAACATGCCACATGGCAAGTACATTATTACAAGATATTAAAAAAGAAAAAATGTAACTAATGGGAGGTATGAAACTGTTTTTTATTTTTCATTAATTGGTTGATGTCAGGTTTGATAAAAGACAGTTGCAGTCTCATATCAGGTTCGGCGTCCAGTCTATTGCGATATTTTGTTTTCGTTACTGCATACGTTGAGAATCCTGTTTCGCACAAATATGTTGTTGGGAACGGGAGAAGAATATTCAGAGCCATTTTGCCAAGCATTGGATATTCATTACGAATTCTGCACAAAAATCTTTGAGAGGCATCGTTTTGAACAGTGACTCCATACTTATGTCTGATGACATTTCTAAAAGAGATTCATATATCTCGTTTGAAATACTTTCGGGCTTTTGCAAGTTGGGTAAAAAAGGATTATGAATCCATGAATTCAGTTTTATTTTTGTATTCTGTTCTTCGGGAAAATACTTTTCAAAAGATGCGCGCATCGAAGTGAGATATTGGACCAATTCTTTAAACATATCATCTTGAAACATTTCTGAGTCGTTATCGCTAACAAACTCACTGAGTAACGTAAAGCTTTCTATTTCTCTCTTATCAACGCATACAATCCAAAAATCTAATTTTCTTTTGAAGGCAGATATTTTGTTATAGGCCTGGAACACTGTTGTCTGTTTACCTTGCAATGATAAATTCAATTCGTTTAGTTTTTGAAAGATATCCGCCATAAAAGACAATCGGAACAACCAAGTTCTATCATACAAACGGTCTTTCAAATTAAAAGAAGTATCAGCTGAAAGGAACATTCGTAACTCCGCTCTAAGTTCAAATAGCTTTGTTAAAGTTTTACCCCGAGACAGCCCCGACACAGAAGTGCGAACTTCTGTATGGAGCAGCAGTGTTTTATGTTTGCTGCCATAATCTTCACACAATAATGAGAACAATCGGGATTGTAGTGGTCGTGATTTAATAAAATTAATTATTTTTACCGCTTCATCCATAATTAATTTTAGATTTTACGGCATTTGCTTCATCGCAAGTGCTTGTCTATGCAGAATACAGTGGCTGGAACTACAATAAGGCGCTTTATTTTTTATGCGTGACACTGCTCCTGCTGTTTTACCTGTCATCGCCTTGGCCCCATCTGTACAAATGTCAATGCAATCGTTCCAACTGAGATTATTTTCTTCAAAAAATATGTTTATTTTATTAAAAATTTCTTCCCCGGTAGTGTTTGTGGGTAGCGGTGAACACATAAGCATATCTTCTTCAAAAGAACTTTCATATGGATATCTCACAAGATATGAGAGGCTTACCCTACCCTAGGGTTCCGCGAAACCCCTGTAGGGGTTTCGTAAGAATTTAGAAAAAAAAATGAAAATACCTCTATCTGGTCGAACGTTTTGACTCCGCCCGCCGCGCCGCCGCCACGCGCATACCTACTAATAATTGTGAGCGCGCGTTCTTTGATAAAAGCTGCCTCTGAATTAGACATTATAGTTGTGAACAAGCGACTTTCGGCTCTAACTTCAAAACATAAAGTCGAGATTGTTTACAACGCATTTTTGTATTTTTATTTCCGCTTTTTGTTTATCAAAGGCGCCGACTCGAGTATTTTTGAGAATGTTCGAGATTGCGTCTAGGACTAAGTATAAAAGCGGCGATTGCGCGTCGCGCCTCGTCAGTCAGTTGAAGCTAATTGTTCGGAGCGATAAGTTCCTACCTTGTGAATTATTTTGACCCCACCATCCTGACGATGTAACATTATTAATAAAGAAGAATGGAACGTTGGCTTAAAGGCGTTAAACGTGTTGCAACATCATCTTCTAATGACGCTGAATGTTCAAAAGCAGTACGCGCGGAGCATGCAGCAATTACCGATCCAGACGATGATGCCACGACGTCAAGTTCCACGGTTTCAAAGACGAAAAAAAGGAAATATGATGAATCATTTATCAGTTTCGGATTTGTTGATTCCAACGGCTCACCTCTCTGCATGCTATGTAATAAACTGCTTCCTAATAGTTCCATAGCACCTGCCAAATTGCCGATATTTAGAAACTGTACACCCCGAGTCTAGAGACAAGAATAAAGAATTTTTTGTTCGCAGAAAAGAACAGTTATTTGAAATTCAAAAAAAAATGATGCATGTAACACAAACTATCAATGAAAAGGCCACGGAGGCATCATATTTAGTTAGCTATCGTATTGCACAAGCAGGTGAAGCGCACACTATCGCTTCATGTCTTGCCGCTCCGCCTAGTACCTGTACAATAGCAATCTCTAGATACTACAGCTACCTACATGTACTTACTCTCATCTCTTGCCGCTCGGCCTAGTACCTGTACAAAAGCAATCTCTAGATACTACAGCTACCTACATGTACTTACTCTCATATCTTGCCGCTCCGCCTAGTACCTGTACGAAAGCAATCTCTAGATACTACAGCTACGTACATGTACTTACTCTCATCACTTGCCGCTCGGCCTAGTACCTGTACGAAAGCAATCTCTAGATACTACAGCTACCTACATGTACTTACTCTCATATCTTGCCGCTCCGCCTAGTACCTGTACGAAAGCAATCTCTAGATACTACAGCTACCTACATGTACTTACTCTCATCTCTTGCCGCTCGGCCTAGTACCTGTACAAAAGCAATCTCTTGATACTACAGCTACCTACATGTACTTACTCTTATCTCTTGCCACTCGGCCTAGTACCTGTACGAAAGCAATCTCTAGATACTACAGCTACCTACATGTACATACTCTCATATCTTGCCGCTCCACCTAGTACCTGTACAAAAGCAATCTCTAGATACTACAGCTACCTACATGTACATACTCTCATATCTTGCCGCTCCACCTAGTACCTGTACAAAAGCAATCTCTAGATACTACAGCTACCTACATGTACTTACTGTCATCTCTTGCCACTCGGCCTAGTACCTGTACAAAAGCAATCTCTAGATACTACAGCTACCTACATGTACTTACTCTCATCTCTTGCCACTCGGCCTAGTACCTGTACAAAAGCAATTTCTAGATTACCTACATGTACTTACTCTCATATCTTGCCGCTCCGCCTAGTACCTGTACGAAAGCAATCTCTAGATACTACAGCTACCTACATGTACTTACTTTCATATCTTGCCGCTCCGCCTAGTACCTGTACGAAAGCAATCTCTAGATACTACAGCTACGTACATGTACTTACTCTCATCTCTTGCCGCTCGGCCTAGTACCTGTACGAAAGCAATCTCTAGATACTACAGCTACCTACATGTACTTACTCTCATATCTTGCCGCTCCGCCTAGTACCTGTACGAAAGCAATCTCTAGATACTACAGCTACCTACATGTACTTACTCTCATCTCTTGCCGCTCAGCCTAGTACCTGTACAAAAGCAATCTCTAGATACTACAGCTACCTACATGTACTTACTCTCATCTCTTGCCGCTCGGCCGTACCTGTACGAAAGCAATCTCTAGATACTACAGCTACCTACATATGTAACTTACTCTCATATCCTGCCGCTCCGCCTAGTACCTTTACGAAAGCAATCTCTAGATACTACAGCTACCTACATGTGCTTACTGTCATGTCCTGATCTGCGACCTAGACTTCTAGCTCTTGCTCTAAAATCTTGTTTACGGGGCACGCGGTTAAATGTTGTTTCGCAGTCTATGAATGCTAGGTTAAGATAGAAAATAAATTGCGTGCAGAACGGCATACAGCTGAGCTAACAGACTAACCAAATATTAAATAAAAATACCACGCAATGGTCTACAGTAATGTTGTGGTTTTTAAGTTAATTTAGCTGACAGAAAGGAAGAATCGGTGGGATATATCAATGAAAATATGTAATGTGCCATATGATTACGGTTAAAAAAGGACGTAGCAAGAAAGCACAATGCACAAGGCATATATGATAATATACGCACACCACTTGATTACCACGCTGAATGGTCGTACTAAGAATAGTACTATGCACGAGTTATATACGATAATATACTGTGTGCTACATAAGTACCAGTATGAGTGGACCTCAAAAGTGACGAGTTATATACGATAATATACGATAATATACAGTGTGCTACATAAGTACCAGTATGAGTGGACCTCAAAAGTGACGAGTTATATACGATAATATACGATAATATACAGTGAGCTACATAAGTACCAGTATGAGTGGACGTCAAAAAAGACGAGTTATATACGATAATATACGATAATATACAGTGTGCTACATAAGTACCAATAAGAGAGGTCGTCAAAAGTGACCGAGAATTATTTGAAATCGAATATCAGCATACCGTGTTTAAATGTAATATAATTACGACCAAGTTCATATTAAGCAAATAAAATAACAATATTCACTCGCAGACACTTTTAAATCGTACTAGAAGTGGGAGATGCAATAAGTATCGAGTTTGAAAAGACGCACGAAGCCGTCTGAGATTTAAATATATATATATATATATATATATATATACTATTTTAAAAGGCTTCTTATTCTTTCGTTCTGATTTTATGCCTGGGAAAGAATTTTGCGAATGAATATTGTACGAGTAAACTCATTATTATATTTAGCCTATGTATATTCATTCGAAATTTGTACTTTGGATTCAATTTGGGTTTTTTACACTTAAAATTTTAAATCTCTAAACTTTATGTCTAATGTTTTCCTTATTAATAAACTACGAAAAAGACGTTTGTTATTTGAAATTAAAACTATATTTTATTTTTCAGGACGGCATGCTATCTTCAGACGAACTGCTCAGAAATCTTTAAGCCACTAGTTTTTCCAAATTATTCCAAATCGATTATTCTACGAATATAATATTATTTATTTATGTTATCTTATTGTACTGTGATATCGAATATATGTTTCAAACGGCTTCGTTCTATATAGTCTATGGTTCGCGAGTGTATATAAAAATTAAGAATTGTTGTCCATAGATTAAATTAGGGCCTGATTGACATTGTACGGTAATATTGAGTAACTGATAATTTCATAGACAAAAATATGCAAATTGTCTACGAAATTGATAAAGGCATTGAAAGGAGACTGTCTACAAAATTATCGGTTTTACAAATTATCTAACTGTTTAAATTTAGCCTTAAAGTAGAATAGGTATGTGTTTATCGTCTATTTTATTTTACTGCCTTAATGAAATCAATTTAAGAGACGAAAGACTTAAAATAATTAGATTATTTCTTCGTTCTGTTTTCTGTGTTTAGATGAATTTAGATGAGTTTTGTTAATTTGGGCTGGATTATAAAGTGATGTGTCAATTTACCGACGTTAGATAACTTCGAATACTCTACATGCATACATAATTAAGCGATATAATATGTAATATGTAATATAGATGCCCGAATGTTTACTTAGTTAAATTGTTATTGGTCATTGTCGAAGTGAATAAATAAATTGGGTATCGAAATGTGTTTTTCTTTTATTCATTGGTATTTATCCACGCCTTTAATAAGGTTCCGATGTAATACGATAGCCTAGCACCATCTTAATAGTTGAAGATATGAATGGATGAAGTGAAGGTATCAATGCATCAAAAATTATGATTTTGAGAAAATTGAGTTCAAACTGTCACCTAAGCATTTTAGAATACGTCGTAAAGTATTAAGTACATTAATCTACAGATCCGTC
The DNA here is from genome assembly GCA_905187575.2 of Celastrina argiolus. Classification (NCBI taxonomy): domain Eukaryota; kingdom Metazoa; phylum Arthropoda; class Insecta; order Lepidoptera; family Lycaenidae; genus Celastrina; species Celastrina argiolus. The sequence continues at coordinate 17,016,524 of LR994591.1, read as the reverse complement.
TCTAGAATCAATGTACTTAGGCCGTGTTTCACCAAGCAATGTTAAAGATAACGCCATGTTAAAATACCATGCCATCTCATTCATTGACAGGAAATACGACAGGAGATAACATGATATTTAAAATGGCGTTAACATTAACATTGCTTAGTGAAACACGCCCTTAATACGTTACTACAAATCCTAAAATGTTTAAATTACTGTTTAACCTTAATTTTCTGGGTATTTTTTTTGCGACATCACCTTCATCGATTTATGTCTTTAATTATTACATAATTATAGAGATCCGTAGTACTCAAGTAACCATTGACAGAGTAATCTGTGTGCCTTTTTAGCTATAGTATAAATGTATGAAACTTGGTATAGTATATAAAATTCTATTAGGCATTATGAAAAAAAAAATTAATATTTTGGCTCTCAGTAAATAAGATGCAGGCACGATTTTTTCACTTGATCCCGTCGTGTGCGGCATCTTCACGAGGCCTTAAATAAAGTCAAGGTTTCATCAACATTATCAATTTTTTTGTACATAGTCTGGCTAATAATTGGGGGACCTCTAATCTCCTCTTGAAAAATCTGACATTACTATGAACCTGGCTAAAATATGAGTGTTAGAAACTTACAAATTGATTATATCTGTTGGGCCCTTAATCAGGAGGTCATCGTTATTTTCACTAAGTTATTTAACAAAAATCTATGGGATTATTATTATAATGTTCGCTAAATGACAAAAGAATTCGTGTACATTTTATTTTCAAACTAATAATCTTTTAGTTTAAACAAGTTTATCTCCGGGTCGAGATCGAAGTTCTGAACCGCTAGACCACGGCGGTTCAGAGCTTCGATCTCGACCCGGAGGTCGTGGGTTCGATTCTCGCATTGGAACAACAAATAATGTTGTTTTCAAGTTTAGTTAGGACAATGCAGGCTGATCACCCGATTGTCTGACAATAAATATGATCAATGCGTCGGGTGTGCATGTAAAAAGTCGGTCCTGCGCCTGTCCTCTCGCCAGTCGTGTCGGTTAACCGTCCCATTGGGTTAGTAAAAGGAAGAGAGAGTGTCTACAAAGACACTCTCTCTTCCTTTTACTCTCTAATACACAAGTATTGCGCACACACTTGGGCACTAGAAAATAGCTCCTGCGTAGCTGGCGATATTTCAATGAAATCGGCTACCGACACCGAAATCGCTGAAGGGAGCTATTATTATTAATGCCACATTTGTTGACTAAGGGCTCTGTTAGGACAATACACATGCTAAAAACTCTCTCGGAAAAATGTTTGAAGTTATTTATAGAAAACAAACACTACTACAGCTACAGGACCTTTTTGGACAAGTCCAGAAATGCCCCTGGCTAGTAATTTATGTAATGTTACGTAGCTGACACACTGCGGGTATATCCGGTACCGTTAAAATCTAATTCCGGACATAATTGGCGGGTAAAGCCCGGTAAAGATCAAAGAGCAATGGATATTGAAATAATTGGTTTATGTGGTGTGTGACTGGAAAATAGCACCTCGTCAGCCAAATGCAGGCATCATCATTAGCCCACAATAGGTAACACAAAATTTGAGGGCAAAACGGCCCCAGTTACCCAGGCCAAATATAGTGGCTTCCCTCACCGATTTCGGTGTAGGTAGCCGATTTCATTGAAACCATGCGAGCTACGCTGGAGTTATTTATAAAATATGTGTGCGCAATACACAAAGACACTCTCTCTTCCTTTTACTCTCATAACCCAGTTAGACAGTAAACCGACACAACTGGCAAGAGAACAGGCGCAGGACCGACTTTTTACATGCTCATCCGACGCAAGGATCAACTTTCTCGTCATACAATCAGGTGATCAGCCTGCATTGTCCTAACCAAACTTGAAAACAACATTGTTTGTTGTTCCAACGTGAAAATCGAACCTACGACCTCCGGGTCGAGAGCGAAGCTCTGAACCGCAAGACCACGGAGGCTATTAAAGGCCTAATGATGAACCAATAGGTTTCTATAACTCCATTCTTATTGGCTTCATTTGGCCCTTTTTTACTTCCATCAACAAATACACTAGATATCGTGTCAGCACAAGAAATCTGTCTCAGCAAATATCAGCTCACTTCAGAAATGATATATCATTTAGCTTGGAACACTGCTTAATGCCAATGTCCATAGTTATTTAACAACAATACGAGTACTCGTATTATAACGGGTGTAAAAAGATCAGTCACTATAACTTTCGGACATGATTATACTACCTTTTCTCATTCTAGAAATGTTTTTTTTTTTTAATTTTTTTACAATGTTTTTTTTGGCTTTATTATTATTTTTGCGACAAAAAAATAAGAAATGGTAAAAATAAAAAATAAAAAAATTAGTTTTTGACAAAAATATATATAAAACAAAAAACATTTTCCAAATGAGGAAAGGTTGTATAATCGTATCTCGAAGTTACTGTAGTGACTGCTCTTTTTACACACTGTATAGTAAGTAATCCCATAGCATAAATAGATTATTTCACATAATCTATCAAAGATAGATTATTTGACATAATCTATCTATGGGATTTACCATAATCTTCGCTAAGTGACTGCTAAATGCCAATGTCCACAGGTGTCACAATGCTCGATTCTAAATTGCTAATCACATAACGTTTTAAAATCTAAATTTAAACACCGACTTTTTAAATTTCAAGTGACATAATTAGTGATTTCAAATCACCAAATCAACTTTGAAATGTTTTAAAACTTTTGTCTTTCATTATTTCACAAATGTAGCTCTATTGGCATATATCGCGGACAGATTTTAGCCTTATTTTTGTATGGGACACGTTATCACGTGTATTTTTGATCGAAGGAGCCAAAATATAAAATTGTAATATTCAGTAAGAGGGCCATTATAATTGATATTTGCTAAGGGGCCCGTTTTATTTGCTAACGAGTGTATCTACCTCTAGAGTAGTCACATTATACAATTTATTTTTATACGACATTATACTAAAGAAAATAAAAATGATATTAATATAACGTATATTTACGGAAGAATTTTCATATGAAGTATAATATGACGTGTTTGGCGTTTGATCACTTCCTGCCTCTGGGCGGGCACTTTCCACAAAAACATTTTGTTAAATTACAAAAAGCTTTTCTCATATTTACTCTCCTTCTCTGTTTTTCTGTAAAAATACATTACTGATGTTTCACGTGTATTTGTTCAATTATTCATTCTAAAAATAGCCTGAATAATATCATCATTCTTAGAAAATAAGGGTGAGTGAATTTTTTACTAATTGTAATAATGTTTATTGAATACTAACCTAAACACTACCCTATTACAGTTACGTATACCCTTTATGTAAAATGGGCGATGGAAATAAAATATAACACTCATCATGGCAAAGAAAAATATCATAAAAATAATAATAGCTCCCCTCACCGATTTCGGTGTCGGTAGCCGATTTCATTGAAACCAGGCCAGCTACGCAGGAGATATTTTATAGTGCCCAAGTGTGTGCTACTGTGTAAGCACTCTCTCTTCCTTTTACTCTCATAACCCAGTGGAACGGTAAACCGACACGACTGGCGAGAGAACAGGCGCAGGACCGACTTTTTACATGCCCATCCGACGCATGGATCATCTTTCTTGTCAGACAATCAGGTGATCAGCCTGCATTGTCCTAACCAAACTTGAAAACAACATTTTTGTTGTTCCAACGCGGGAATCGAACCCACAACCTCCGGGTCGAGAGCGAAGCTCTGAACCACTAGACCATGGAGGCGATCAATGAAAATAATCATATAAAAATATTATAATGTGGATTTATATCAAGCGACGCAGCTGCGAGACAGTTAGCTAGACCAAAGTAACACTGTAGTTTCATTGAAACGAAGTCATTTAGTGAAGCTTAATATGTCAAATCCCATACATTTCGTTCTCGAACTTCGTAAGCGAAAAATAGCGATTTCATCTTGAATCAGAGCCCTGGTATATAGTTATTAAATTAAATCAAAATTAAATACCATCTATTGCAGGCTGCATAGGCCCATATTATAAATACCTTAAAGACTAAAATAAAATAAATAAATAAAAAACGTTTTATTTCCAAATAAAACTTAATAAGCTATTTTCGGAAAGTCAACAAGAAAAACAAGCTACCATCGGTTCAACCCTAACCCGCCGAGAAGAACCGGCGTAAGAAACTCGGAATTAACATACATAATATTTAAAATACTTAAAAATTATACTTATAGTGACTGTTCTTTTTACACCCTTTATATTTATGCTAAATTACTGTAGAGTCCAAATGTTTCGGAAACCAATGCAAACAAACATACAAACAATTCCAAGACGTCCACCGTAGAAATGCCTTTTGTCTACACATGACTAGAAGGAATATCAGATTTCTTTTATCAGACTTTTTTTCTTCCAAAGAAATAAACCACCTTTTCTCACCCTTAATCAATTCTCAATTCTCGTTGCACGAACTTCGTTTCGAACGACAGTCTATTCCGCTGAGAATCTGGGTTTCTTTCTTGTGCTTTTTGTAGAACCGACAATAATAATCGGTCAGTTTTTCCTCTATATTACTTCTGACTGCACCTACATCACAATACAAGTATGTAAGTATGTAGGTATTAAATAGTTAGTTCACTCTACAAGAGAAAAAAGATTTATCCTATATTTATGCTGAAGTTAGAGTGAACTCACATGATTTACGATCGTCAAACTGCGATTAAACAACGGAACAGTTTGCGCAGATGCCAACTTCATACAACATGAGCCTTCATACGTGTCGATGGGTTTGTATGGATTCCGCCGCGGCATAAAATTACATACAAATTCTAGTACAGCCGCAAGAGTTGCGACAAGTGTGAAGTGCCCTAACACTTAAAAATACAATAATCCTACCCAGTCGGACGGATAACCGACACGAGTAGGCGCAGGACCGACTTTTTACATGCCAATCCGACGCATGGATCATCTTTCTTAACAAACAATCATGCGATCAGCCTGCAATGACAAAGTTTGGTTAAGTCCCGATTTCACCAACGCATGTTAGTGTTAACGTCTTGTTAAATTACCATGCCTTCTAATGAGAAGAATCGATGAATGCATTGATAGGAATTACTTGATTTGATGAAAAATTATTTGATTTGATTTGATTTGATTTGATTTGATTTGATTTACGAGAGGAACAACATGATATTTAACGAAGAATTAACTTTAACATTGCTTGGTGAAACACGCCCTAAAACTTGATTTTCTTTCTGTTGTTCTAACGTGGGAATCGAACCCACGACTACCAGGTCTGGTCTATCACTACATGAAGTGACGTTGTTATATTCATTTAATTAAGTAAACAACTAGATGCTCTCGAGGGAGTAAAAAGTACTCTACAGGCTGTAAAAAGAATAGTCACTATAACTTTAGGATATGACAGTAGTCATATCCTAAAGTTAAAAGTTAGAAAGTTATTTTTAATTTTTGCCAAAAAAAGAATATTTCTAGAATGAGAAAAGGTAGTAACCTTTTCTCATTCTAGAAATATTCTTTTTTTGGCAAAAATTAAAAATAACTTTCATTTTTCACATTACATTATTTCATGCCAATCCGACGCATGGATCATCTTTCTTAACAAACAATCAGGTGATTATCTCCAAACTGATTTGATTTTGATTCAGATTCGATCATGCCACGTACTCTCGAATAAATTGACGTTTGTTTATTTTGATTCAGTCGATTGATATGGTCGGCAGTACAAAAAGTTACTATCTAACGATTTTCTTTATCCTGGTTAGTTTCAAAGTAATCAAAGCCGTTGAGATAGAACTGATTCGATTCTCGATTGTGTCGAGAGTCAGCCTGCTGCATTGTCCTAACCAAACTTGAAAGCAACATATTTTGTTGTTCCAACGTGGAAATCGAACCCACGACCTCCGAGTCGAGAGCTCTAAACCACTACACTACTGAGGCGATAACAAAGTTCTATATCATTAGGTTGTATACAGAATGTATATTATATTAGAAGTTGTTTAAACAAGTTACGGAAATTGGCACGAATTACCGAACTCTAGTATAATGTCGTTCCGTGAGTGTTTCTGTCGGCATTATCTTCTAATATTAGATCTGTGCCATTCACAAATAATTAGCGAATTTCGACCAATTTGCCTTACACACACAAATTTAATTTACACCTGGCTTCGACGTGCTCTATTTATGGACGTCGCAAAATAGTTAAAGGTAAGGTACGAGTAGGTAATATAGTAAAACTTGATAAATACTTGTCATATGTTTTACTATATACAGGGTGTAAAAAGAGCAGTCACTATAACTTTGGGATATGATTAAAGGACCTTTTCTCATTCTAGAAATGAATTTGTTACATTATTTATTTTTGAAAAAAAAATTTTTTTTTGTGTGGCTAGTACCAATGGATATAATATATTATCTTGCCTGGTTATTACCCCACGAAGTTATAGTGACTGCTCTTTTTAACCGACTTACAAAAAAAGGAGGAGGTTCTCAATTCGTCTGTATTTTTTTTTTTTATGTTTGTTACCTCAGAACTTTCGCCTGGGTGAACCGATTTGGATGATTTTTTTTTATTTGAAAGGTGGTGCTTTCCGTTTGGTCCCATTGTCACCAAAGTGGTGACCTGATGATGGGATCCGTGAGGAATCGAGAGAACTCCTCAAAATTTATATGGAAACATTTATCGATTTTGATTTTTTCAGAAGTAGCCCAAGCATATGTTACCAAATAGTAAGATTTTGCACCATATCATGGACCTAAAGTACTGAACAGAACTTCTGAGTCCTAAAAGATACATGTTTGGAGATTTCAGCGTTGTTTAAAGAAATGCAAGCATACGCCACTACGTCAATTACAGTTGAACTTGGTCTCATAGTTATCAAAGTGGAAGCCAGATGATGGTGTCGTGAGGAATCGAGGGAACTCCTCGAAATTTATAGGAACACTCATAGTAATTTTGTATTTTTTTCAAGTACCATAAGCATATCCGACTAAAAACAAACATAATTTTGAATCAACTATCAAGGTATACCACGTAGATCAGAAACAGGCATACAGGACTAAGCAGTCTTTGAAGTTATACGTTTGGAAATTACGACATCGCTTAAAGTACTGCAAGCATATGCCACTATATCAATTAAAGTACTCAACACCACCTCTGTCTTCACCAGATAGTAGGTATCTATATATACTATCATAACAATATGACGAAATAGGTAAATATTAAAACGGTAAAAAATTGTTTTAAGCCAAATAAAAAAATGTAAATCGAATAAAAATAATAAAAGAGTTATATAGAAATCATATTCAGTTTGGCTGGTATCGACTTTGATATTATTAAAATTTGTATATCATTTTATAGTCAACTTGATATATATTATTTTTGCGCTGCTCTGGCGGTAAGTATCCTTACTCAGTCTACCCATAACTAAAAATCTTAAAATAAAATAATTTTAAACAAAAAAAAACCGACTTCAAAAAGTAAACTAAAAAGCAAAAAATAAATTTACTTCGCACAAAGTAATACTTATTTTCACTAAAGTAAATAAATTTATTCTATAATTTTGAAGTCGGTGCCAAGTAAGTACTTCAACAACCTTACTACAATATCAAATTACTAAATATAATATGTAGGCAATCACAGAAAAAAAGAATCAGAAAAAAATATACAACTATCAATGTAACTATATATTATGTACCTACCAAAGTACTGGCTTACAAACTAATATTAAATGAAAACAAATTATGAAAGAAGAACTTGGCACCGACTTCAAAATTATATAATAAATTTATTTACTTGAGTGAAAATAAGTATTACTTTGTGCGAAGTAAATTTATTTTTTGCTTTTTAGTTTACTTTTTAAAGTCGGTTTTTTTTTTCGTTTAAAATTATTTTTTCAGGTTGACAATGCAAAGCGTTGGATTTTATATGAGTTACCTATGGATTGAAATAACAAGCAAAGTGAAGGGGTTTTCAGTATTTACCTAGATGAGTTTTCTATAATTATCTCAATTATCTTCATATATAATATGTGATATGCTAATGTTGTTGGCTAATAATATTATGAATATAACGTATTTTGTGTTTTCAAACTATGTATTCGCTGTTGATTGGTCCTTAAATAAAATAAAAAAAATGTCCCGCACGTGTAATAAAATGGAAAAAGTGCAAGTAATTTGTGTTTTATTACTGTGTACATGTTTTAAAACGGCTTCATCGCGCAAGTACTTACTTGATATCAAAATAATTGTAATAAGTCGATCTTGTACTATTTGTGATAAGCCACACTTTAGTATTTAGATACTGGAACGCTGATATGAATTACTAAATCTGTTCACAGTATATCACTGTCAATGTTTGGAATGACAATTAAAGCATGTGACTTTATCGTCACTTAATTTAACTCGTCTCAGTATCCAGCCGTTAGCTCTTTACCGTTCATCTCAAATACGAGGTCCGTATACTTGTACGTCGATGTAGCAACAAGAAATTACTTTACGTGATTGTAATTTGAAATTATCGGCAAAGTTAAGACGTTTACAAACTTCAGTCAGTCAGAATTAGTTAAATAATTTGTGTGTATTCTTTACATTGGTGTATTCTTTAAATTTCGTGTACCGATTCGTGTATCGATCTTAAAGTCATTCAGGGACCGTCGAATTTATTTATTTTCATTTATTTATATTATCAATATGCAGTTTGGTGGACTACATGTCTTAAAAATTTAACTTAAAAAAAATACGTTTTCATATTGACGACCTCCGTAGCGCAGTGGATGAGCGCGTTGGTGCTCGAACGAGAGGTCGCGGGTTCGAATCCTGCCGAGGGAACAAAAAGATTTCAATGTACCTGGGTCACGGATGTGTATTAAATTTGTGTATTAATATAATAAATATGTGTATAGTATAAAAGTATTAAATATATTTCCGTTGTCTGGTACCTGTTACACAAGTTATTCGGATACTTAGCACAGGGTCAGATTGACGTGGTGTGAAGCGTCCATAGATATTATTATTATTGTTATTATTACTTGTTTATTAATACGGGTCTAACACTAAGACACATAGGTCGTCACAACGTAAGTTATCTTGTAAGCAACAATTAGGCGTCTCCTTTAATTCCGTTTTTGCTTAATTTCAGTCCGCCAGCCGCGGACTCGCCGACGAGATTGCACTGCTTAATTCAATTATATGTACCACAGAGCGGGAGGCGAGTAGACAGGGGGTTCCTATAAGAAGATTAGAATTATTTATATCATCACCACACAACACATATAGGATAAAAAGAGGGAGCATGATGAAACGAGACACAAAACTAAAGCTTAGTATGTATGAGTCATATAGAATCAAAAGCAGCAATCAGACTTTTATGATTTATATACAAACTCAAAAGTCAGATTGCTGTTTTTTATTCTATACGACTCATATGTTGTGTGATGCCAAAAATGGACCCTATCGTAGCTATTCGCAGCGAGCAAACCCCCTGCACTGGTCTTCCAGGACCAATGAGTGACATCATATTATATATAATTAAAACATACAATACACTGCACAATTATTACAAAAAAATAATAATACATAATAACATACAATAATAAAAAAATCATAAAAAAAACATTACATAAATCTATCGACATAATATAACTTTTATTGCATTCCTATTTTTATTTTTAACGCCGACAAAACAGTGGATGTTTTGGCGTGTCTGTATATGTGGCATCGAAGCTACCAATGAAACGATTTTGGTCTAGCAGTGACCGAACTGATGATGATGAATTATAGCTAACAACGCTCTCGGCCACGTCAGCTTTCAAAGAAAAAAGTCTACATCAAAATCGGTTCATTCATTTGGGAGCTACGATGCCACAAACAGACACACACACAGACACGTTTTCAAATTTACAAATTTTCTCACTTACCTATCCTATATAGGCTAAGGCTAACAAGCATATGTCACGGTGTAGTAGAAATATGTTTAAACAAAATTTCGTTAATACAGGACTACGGCAAGCCTATTCTTGAATCACTCTTGATTTAATTTGGTTCCATAAAATCGACACTCAAGCTCAAACATACGCTAGCGTCGTGTCCAATATTAGAGATCTGTCAGACTGAAATTAGATTCAATAGTAGGTCTACCAGAAATACAGATTCTAATTGCTACAGTGCCAGATAGCAAGTGAGGGCCCCGTAGCAAAGTCACTGATCTGCTTTGTAGAGCTGATTGTCAGGCCCACTGAAATTCTATACGTTTAAAATACAATGAACTTTCCGTACTTGTCCGTTTTCAGTATCAAATTATTTGCCGTGGTGTTAAGACAATACGGCCATGCATAAAACTGGCGTTCGCCAACGCACACAAGGAACTCATGCACACTCTAGTGCCTCTATTTAGTAGAGAAAGAATGACATTTTCGTTACTACTACAATTGGGGTTTTTCGTGCCTGTCTGTAACATTAATTGTTTTAAAATACTAAACAGACAACACGAAAAAGTTTCATTCTTTCTCTATTAAATAGAGGCACGAATTAACTCTGTGGTCATCACACCTTCGCAGCTTCCCTTTGCTTTCTGCGGGCTAATTTTTAACTCAAATACAGACAACATTTGAACATGAATTAAACTTAAGTATAATTTAAGTCGTTATTTAGAGAAGGAAAAAGGAAACGAGGAAGTCAAAAGAAAAGATGGGAAGATGAAATAAAAGCAATGGGCGACGCCCGACGCCCGACGCCCGACGCCCGACGCCCGCCCTTGATACAATCGTACCAAGTTTGGTTAAAATCCCTTTAGTAGTTTTTGTTCCATCCGTGCACATACAGACAGACAGACAGACGGACAGACAGACAGACAGACAGGCAGACAAAAAATTTATTGATTGCATTTTTAGCATCAGTGTCGATAACCAATCTTCCAATAAGAATTTTGAAAAAATATTCAATGTACAGAATTGACCTCTCTAGAGTTTTATTATAAGTATAGATAATTTCAGTCTCTATATATTACTCTACGATAAAAATGAAAGGTTCATTCGGACATCGAAAATATATTTTAAGAGTCAAATTATTTTATGATGTACCTACCTAATGCTATGTGTTACACTAACTCCTTTACTAATAAACATAATAATTGAAGACATGAATGGAGGAACTGATACCTACGTAGCAAAATTATAATTTTGAGATTAGTTCAAACTGTCACTTGAACATATTAAAATACGTCGTAACGTATTAAGTATATTAATCTCATAAGTCTCTAGAATCAATGTACTTAATACGTCACTACATAGCCTAAAATGTTTAATTGACAGTTTAAACTCTATTTTCTGGGTTTTTTTTTGCTTTATATCAATAATATATATAATACCTTCATCGATTCATGTCTTCAATTGTACAACAGATAAGCTATTCAATGTTATTTTTTTTAAAATTGCTGATTTCTTGAAAATCAATTGACAAACGAATAGTGCAATATTATTAGTTGTAAAAATAAAGGAGGTCATAATAAATTTTTTTAATATAATTATTTCGCCTCTTTGGTCTACTGTTTCAGAGCTTCGCTCTCGACCCGGAGGTCGTGGGTTCGATTCCCGCGTTGGAACAGCAAAAAAGTTGTTTTCAAGTTTGGCTAGGGCAACGCAGGCTGATCACCTGGTTGTCTGACAGAAAGATGATCCATGCGTCGGATGTAAAAAGTCGGTCCTGCGCCTGTTCTCTCGCCAGTCGTGTCAGTAAACCGTCCCACTGGGTTATGAGAGTAAAAGGAACAGAGCGTGTCTTTGAGAATTGCGCACATACTTGGGCACTATAAAATAACTCGTGCGTAGCTGGCCTGGTTTAAATGAAATCGGCTACCGACACCGAAATTGGTGAGAATATTATTAGTATAGAGAACGTCATGAATTTTAGTGTCTAGCGCAGTGCGTTCTACTCTACGGGGTGTCAAAAGAACAGGTGAGGGGAGCTATTATTGTTATCATCATTTCAGCTATACGTACTATACAGGTTGTAAAAGAGCAGTCACTATAACTTCGTGGGGTAATAACCAGGCAAGAGATATATCCATTGGTACTAGTCATTTGCTTTTAATCCACTGTTTTAAAAATTAAAAAAATTTCAATAGGCAATGTACAACGTGCACAACACAGCGATCAGCTGATTACGCTGAGAGGTCAATAGCACGCGTAAAACGTTCATTACGTACTAGGGCAAAAATTATAAAATTTAAGAATTTAATGCAGAACTTTGTTCCAAACAGTTCAGCCTTACGACTAAAAATAATAAATTGCAAAAAAAAATTTTTTTTTCAAAAAATAAATAATGAAAAAAAATCATTTCTAGAATCAGTCAAGGTCCTATAATCCTATCCCAAAGTTATAGTGACTGCTCTTTTCACACCCTGTATAGACATAAGCCTCCCAATAAACAAGATGAGGGGTAGTTGCCTGTAATCGCCACGCTTGGCAGCCGGGTTGGCGAGCGCAGTCTTAAAATAACAATATCCGCGGAAACCCTGCTGCCCATTTCCGGATATTTATTCCACTTGTCGCCTTTTACGACACGCAGTGGAAATATGTTTGATGGGAGGTGCTATTCGTTATCTAGTACCTCTCAGTGACATAATAAAGAGGTAAAATTTGTTTGTATGTTTTCTCCGAAACTAGAGGACCGATTATAATGAAATTTGACAAAGATATAGACTAAATTATAGGAAACTATATAAGCTTCTGTTACCCCAAAATCGTCTTGATTTCGCGCTCACAAAGTCGCAGGCTATTTTAGTTTAGAAAAAAATACTTTGTGTATTTTGACTTTTTTAACAACATACATTGTAAAAATAGTATACAACATGATGCATGGGTCATATAGCAAGCGAAAATAGTGTGAAGGGAATGACGGGTAGAACATAACGGGTGTAAAAAGAGCAGTCACTATAACTTTGGGATATAATTATACTCATTCTAGAAATGTATTTTTTTTATTTTCTTTACAAAAATTTAAAAAAAAATTAATTTGCTTTATTGTTATTTTTGCGACAAAAAAAAAGAAATAATGAAAATTAAAAAAAAATTTTTTAGTTTTTGATAGCAAAAATATAAAAAAAAACATTTCCAAAATAAGGAAAGGTAGTATAATCGTATCTCAAAGTAATAGTGACTGATCTCTTTACACCCTGTATAATATGTTTCATTTTTTCACAAAAATATAGGTTATTTGATTTTTTTTAGTCTATACACACGAACGCACTGGTCGTTGACCTAAGACCTTACCAGGATCGAAACTCATCTGTTTTCGTGACTTTTATGGAGATAATTACCGCATTATGGTAAGTAATTTATATGAGGTGCCAAAACAAAAAACGCTCTACGCCTCCTTCTCATGACACTATATTCGGCTTCATATAGACCCCGTGAATCACCCTGTATACTTTGTTTTAAAGATTTTTTTTTCTCTTAATATGCTAAAAGACGCCCTTACGCTGGTTCTTCTCGGCGGGTTAGGGTTGAACCGATGCAGTGGTAGGTTTTTTTATGACTTTCTGCAGAAGCTTGTGAAGATTTATTAAGAAATTTTGAACATCTACAAGTTATAACCAGGTGTATCTATAAGACGCTAAGGGTAAATACCTTTTACTTGGAATTGAACGTTTTTACCTTCATTTCACAAATGAAACCCTTAAAATACGTCAACAACAGCCGCGAACAATACCAGGCCCTCAAACAAAACAAGTCAAATGCACTGATCTATCAAAATATATGTTTTATTTTTCATTTCATATTGAAACGCCGTTTAGAGCTTTAAGGACTCTTGATCCTTGAACCAAGGTCGTAATGATATCTTTTATCTATGTATATTGTATACTTACTATTTTAAAGAGATGTGTAATCTATATCCACGGACCAGACAACAGAAATGCCTATTATCTAGAATAAAATAAAAAAAATATAACACGACTGTCGCGAAAGACGTATCTTAAAAGGCTGAAACAAGAAAATAATTCAGATGGAAATTCATAAATAAAAAAGAAATAACAGCTCCCCACGTCTGCAATGAATGCGGTCACTTGCTATGTGTTTAAACGTTATGAAAAGAAATAATAATAAATAAATAAAAACATTTAACAGTTACATACACATTACACTACATCACAAAATATCTATATTGAAAACTAGACATATATTAGAAATATGTGACATACAAATCATACAATACATGGATAGGTATTGGGTAGTGTTACGCAAAACGGCTGTCAAATTAGAGTCCACACAGGGCCTCGATTCAAGATATATATCGATATTTATCGCTTTCGAAGTTCGAAAACAAAATGTATGGAATTTGACATAAGCTTCGCTAAATGACATACGAATTCGCTTGTAATTTAGCGAAGCTTATGTCAAAATACAGTTTGGTTTTCGAACTTCGTAAGCGATAAATAGCGATGGTATCTTAATGTGTTTCACCAAGCAATGTTAAAGTTAACGCCATGTTAAATATCATGTTATCCCTCTTGTATTTCCTGTCAATGAATGAGATGGCATGGTAACATGGCGTTAACTATAACATAGCTTGGTGAAACACGGCCTAAATCACGGCCCTGGTATAGGATCGCGGCATAGTACCTAATACCGATACGGCGATCCCTGGTATAATATTCAGTTACTGGATTATGTTTCCGACCGACTTTTTGAGTAAAAAAAAGGAAAATCTGCCCGATTCGGTCCTACAAAAAACCGTAAAACTAATAACTCTCTCGGTACTTCGAAGACGTATAACCGGTATTACTAAACACAAGACGCCACTCCTGCACTCCATGTTGGATAATTTAAACAAATTCACAGTACTCCGTTCTGAATTCTGATACAACGTGATCTTAAGAGGAAACCTCACTGTTGAAGTTACGTCATCGTCGGCGTCGGCAATGACGATATGATATGTTAGATTTGTCGGAAAAAAACCATCTGGGAGCTTTTGATAAGAACGCTGCCTAAATCCTTCGACGTCGACGCCGACGCCGACGCCGACGCCGAAACTGGTATCAACCGGTATTACGCCGGCGTCGGCGTCGGCGATGACGATATAATGTGTTAGAGTTGTCGAAAAAAAACCATCTGGGAGCTTTTGATAAGAACGCTGCCTAAGCCCTTAACTATCACCAAATTAAATTCATTTATAACATTCCTTGGCAGTTTCAAATATTGGATTAAATTAATATAAATATGTGAAAATTGATGGTACTAGGTACCAAGTTAATTAAATTTTAGAGAATCACCCATATATTTTTATGATATTTCAATACTCAATACTAGAGTAACAAGTGCGTTTCTCCAATCACTAACTATTAAGATAAACCTACAGTTTAATCTGTATGTAAATAGGCTACTCTGTCTTTAATAAATATCGTTCAACAATCTGGATAAGTATTTTGCGAACGGCTTCTAAAAGTAACTTTAGGGTCGTTTTCACATTATCCGATACGATATCAGTGGCGATAGCGGGGTAAATGACGGATTCGACATCGGACCGGATAGTTAGATAAGTATATTTTAAAAACCAGTTATAAAACCACTGCTAGACGATAAGGAGGTTCCATATCGTCTAGCAGTGAACGAAACGATGATGATGAGTAGTAGGAACACTCTTGATCACGTCAGCTTTGAAACAAAAAAAACAAGATCGAAATCGGTCCATCCGCTAGGAAACTACGATGCGGTAGGCAGATGGACAAACACTTCAAACTTAAAACAGGTCCCCTCCGTTTTGTCGAAAAAACCGGTAATAACAATATTATGTTTCATACACTTGCACTTGACTATCTATCGGATATCGGTGTCTTATACTAATATCGGATCGGGTAATGTAAAAAGCTCCAAGTCTATTCTAGAAGGATGTTACATTTACTTAAGTGCTGAAACTTTCTAACGACGTGATTAGGTGTTTGAATAGAAACCCATTTGAATGTGTTCTAAATTCAATTTGTATTTTTTAAATCTTATTGAAATCGAGTAAACTTGCATTAAATAGTATGTTAGTACCCCATACAGTTACTAGATTGATAGAGAAAACAGTATTGCTACTGGCCAGCAAATGTCACGTTATTCTTCTAAATAGCTCCGATGTGATTCGCCAATGTCAGAATGGTTGACGAAAACAAATGTCACGTTGATAGCAAGATGAAAGCATGGTGACAGCAAGGTGACAGCGGGTGACAGATGACATTAAGGTGACACCGTGTTGACAGATGACATTAAGGTGACACCGTGTTGACAGGAGTTTGACAGAAAGTTGATAATTGACAGCAAGATGAGATTTTCTTCTTTTGGCAAAAATGGCTCCTTAATGATTTGCCAATGTCAGAGCGGGTTGGCGAAGACTCAGGTTTATGAGTAGGTTTTACGAAGAAACAAGGGTAAGGTGCACAGATGGAAGTCTGTTTAATAGAAACAGCAAGATGACAATGAGTTGATAGAAACTTGACAGCAATTTGACTGTCCTGACACACCTGAGCGAGCCCGACTCGCACTTATGAAAGGCATGGCCTACAATCCCATACAATCTATCTTTAATGCAAAAAAATGCAATAGATGTCACTACTATTAACGTTTGTAAATTATAAAATGTAAATATGTCGAATTAAGTATAAATATTGACATTAAAATAAAGATAAACATATTTTTAAGTATAACATCACATTAACTTAAATTGAACTCCCCAATTGAGAAGAAGATACGAAACGAAATGAGTAATTAGTATTTTCCAATATTGACGCTAGATGGCGGTTTCCTGAATGTGCCTGGATATCGAAGAAAACAAAAATAGCCAGTCGAATTGCCAGTATTAGGGTGATACCATTTTATAGTACTAGGTTGTGTCTCTGTTATATATCTACTTTGTGTATATAATAAAAAGTATATAATACTAGCTGTCCCGGCAAACTTCGTATTGCCTTATTAATTAATTGCTTGACATACTGACTGCAGCGCCACCTATCGGTTCCAATTGTAAATCTAAACCATTCTCGAATCTCCACGAACACACACAAAAAATTTCATCAAAATTGGTCCAGTCGTTTAGGAGGAGTTCAGTCACATACACACGCACACAAGAAATATATATATTAAGATGTAATAAATATAGCCGTCGCTTCCTGCTTTAATATTCAAATTGAAGGTAATGGCTATTATGATCTCGACGCGGCGCCCGGCGATTATTATACGTTACTCTTTCAGTTTTGTCATTTATGTAAAAATATCTAATAAAGTCATGTAATGAATACTGTAAGCATTAAAATAATAAAAAAATTAAGTCTTTATTGCCTCCTCGTTGTAATTTATTCTTATGAATGTTTTTTTTATTTGATTCTGTTATAGCTAATGTAACTAAAATGATTCAAGTACCACTGAATATAATGAGGATTTTAAACTATTAAATATAATGTGCGAACGAGAAAGGAACAACCGATTGTGACGTCACATTGTTAACCCTTCATAAACATTTATTCATAGATAATTTTATTTATACGCTTAAAACTTATGTTTTAAATATTATCTTAATTCTTATTTTAAATTTTGTTTATATTTTTTATTTTCTGCGAAATTAAAATATTATAACACTGAATATTAAATTTATCACGGGCCAGATTGACGATGTGTACACGTGTGTGATGTTTGACATAAGCTTCGCTAATTGACACGCCAATTCGTATCAGTCACTTAGCGAAGATTATGTCGTTTTCTAACTTCGTAAGAGATAATAGCGAATACATCTTGAATAAGGGCCCCGATACGTAGAAGTTAATTGTGTCAGCGTCGAGGGTTAAACATAGCTAGATATGAGGGGTATAGTAACAAAACACACGGAAAGTACGTTTTCAAAAATATCCCAGGATACAAAAAACGTTTAAGCTTAATCGGATTTTGATACTGGCATGCACTGCTGGCTTTTGAATTTAAATCTATTTTTGATGGGCAGATTTCTGTATGTTTTAGATGGTTTTAGTACTAAACTTGCCAAGAATTTTAAAGCAATTTTTACTAGCTACTAACTCAAAAGGCAGCGTTCGGTAAACTGCGGGATATATTTTCATCCAAAATACCTCAGCCTTTAAAGACGAAATTCTTCAATCAGTGTGTGTTGTCAGTGTTGACTTATGGGACTGAGACGTGGTCCTTGACTGTTGGCCTTATGCGTAAGCTCCAAGTCACTCAACGAGCTATGGAGAGAGCTATGCTCGGAGTTTCTCTGCGGGACAGAATCCGAAACGAGGATATTCGCAGTAGAACTAAAGTATTCGACATAGCTCGTAGAATCAGTCAGTTGAAGTGGCAATGGTCAGGCCACATCGCTCGGAGAACAGACACCAGATGGGGAAGGAAAGTTATCGAGGGGCGACCACGGATTGGAAGACGCAGCGTAGGGCGGCTTCCCACAAGATGGACCGACGATCTGGTCCGAGCCGCGGGCAGCCATTGGATGCAGACAGCGCACGACCGGTCGTTGTGGAAGTCCTCGGGGGAGGCCTATGTTCAGCAGTGGACGTCTTCAGGCTGATGATATGATGATGATGACTAACTCAAATTTGGTCCCGAAGTATTATAGCGGATTTTGGTTTTATACCCCTCAAATAAGCCGGTTAATGTAAAAACATTGCTGTGTGTTATTTGCCAACTTTGTTATTTTTTACTCCTTGACTTCTTAACGTATAGTTTTCATATGGGCTTCATATGAAACTTTATATTTATCGTAGCAGATATTCACCTCATATCAACAGTTGTTTTTGCTCCGAAAATATCAGCAGTCGGAATGCCTCGTAAGTATTCATAAGTGGTTATATATTATACGGGGACAGTGAGTTCGGAAAACGTACGAAATATCAACCTTTAATACGTAATATTCTTCCTTTTACACACAATTTGTCAGGTCATTATATTATAATGTGTTCCTGTTATGTTTTGATATTTTTTTGCTTATGTTTGCTACTGTTGCTTATAAGATATGTAATATACGTACGTTATAAAATGTACTGAATAATAAAGTATGGTCCTTTAATTTAGACGACCTCCGTAGCGCAGTGGTTGTGCGCATTGGTGCTTAAGCGAGAGGTCACGAGTTCGAATCCCGCCGAGGGAACAAAAAGTTAGACTAAACGTTCCTGGGTCATAGATGTGTATTAAATTTGTGTATGGGGCATTTCACGTCACGCGGGCAAGAAAAATAAAGTCAGATCTTGGATATTGTTCATAATTGGATCAATTGCTCTTCTGACCTCAACAAGGACCTGAACAAATGTACGATCTTATTTTTCGAGAGGGCGCATATTATAATAAAAATCTTAAATATGTTTATTTTGTAAAAAAAATATATTTCCAATGTCTGGTAACCTCCAACACTAGTTCTGCGGATACTTAGCACAGGGCCAGACGTGGTGTGAAGCGTCCATAGATAATATTAAGGGGACACGAAAAAACACTTCAACCCTGTGTCAATGGAAGTTAAGCCTTATGTGCACCTAAATGTCAAATCTTCCGTAATAACATTAGTTCATTGCCTGAGATTTACGTGATATACGTGAATTAATAAAGTAACGTTTACGGCTAACCGTAACTGTTTATTGGTTAATAAGCGCGGTGATGGCCGGTAACTCTCGAATTACTTTCATTCCAATTTAACTTTTTCAGTTTATTATTTGTGTAAAGTTTTTTTTATTTTTACGAGTTATTTGAAACACGATGTCCTGGTGGCTTATTGGTTAGAGTTCGCACCCAAAAAACGGTTCGAATACCTTTGGGCACAAAGTAGATATATAACAGAGACACGACCTAGTATTAGAAAATGGTACCACACTACTACTGGCAATTCGACGGGCTATTTTTGTTTTCTTCTATTTCCAGGCACATTCCGGAAACCGCCATCTAGCGCCACTATTGGAAAATACTAATTTCTAATTTCGTTTCGTATCTTCTTCTTGAGGAGTTAAATTTAGCTTTAAGCATAGTTATGCTTAAATAATATGCTTATCTTTATTTTAATGTCAATATTTGTACTTAATTCGTCATATTTACATTTTATTATTTACAAACATCTCAAAATAATATCTATGGACGCTTCACACCACGTCAATCGGGCCCCGTGCTAAGTATCCGTAGAACTTGTGTTACAATTACCAGACAACGGAAATATATTTAATATTTTTATACTATACACATTTATAAGATTTTTATTATAATATACACAAATTTAATACACATTCATGACCCAGGAACATTGAAACTTTGTGTTCCCTCGGCGGGATTCAAACGCGTGACCTCTCGCTCGATCACCAACGCGCTCAACCACTGCGCTACGGAGGTCTTGTATTCTGCAACAGTAATTCGATCGGCGTAAATTGTACAATTGTGTACAATATCGCTGTCAAACGTATGCACTAGGCAGCGATATTGTACCTTGTACATAAGTGTACAAGTTACGCAGATCGAAATACTGTTGCGACTTGCGAGATATATAATCGGCCTGCCGATCCGTTAAGACTGCAGCTTCACTGCAGCCAACTGTTCCTTGTCAGTTTGGGGCCATCCTCCAGGATGGCCCCAAACTGACCATAGACAGAACCCTTCGACAGCTGACAGCTGATTTTGCACGCAGTCATTCTAGTCCCAATACAATATAGAGATCGCAACCAATATCCAGACAAATTGTATTTATAACGGAATATAAATCATCCTTCTTACATCATAAGTATAGATCATAGAGCAGGGACTTAGAATGACGGTCTATTCTGCTCGCACGCGCGTCAAACCATGCGTGCACAAGCGGGATAGACTGACATTACAAACGTGTAACAAAAAAATGTTCGAGGTAGGTACATGATAATCGGGCCCCTGGAGTTTAAATAATAACAGTTGTGCCTTTTTTAAATTTATAACCACACGCAGAAAAAGTAAACAAAGTTAATTACAAATTGCAAAGTCGTATTGTATCCCCAATGGTATTTTTAATCCGTTTCCGCTCAGTGTGTACATAGCCTTATTTTTATCACTTAATTTGGGTTTGGGTCCTTTTACAAAAATTACAAATGGCGGCGTAAAATGGTCGTACAAAATCCTAATTTGAGTACCTAGCGATATTATTAATATTTTTCAGGGATTATTCTCTGAAAATATTACACCTACCCGCATTTTTTTGGGTCAGAGGCTTACACGCATCGACGCTGCCTTCAATTTCGTCGAGTTTTTTAAAAAAAATTGTAGATATTTCTTTTGGACAGTGAAAAACTGTTTGTGTTTCCACGTCACTCACGAATATTAAGGATTTCGAGACAAGTTGAAAAGATAAGTGATTAATAATTATTTCAATAGACTTCGGTAACATATTGATTAATTCTACGACTAATAGAGTAATAATGCCGTTTTTAAAAAAAACTGTTTGTTGTTTATTGCATTAGTTTTGAGATAAAAAAGAATCATCAAAATTGGCTAACCCAGTCCAAACTTCAGAGGTGATTTTATACAGAAATTATAATTTCTAAAATTATGCTACTCGTAGTTCGTACCACACCGATTCCGGCGTCGGTGGCCGGTTTAATTGAAACCAAGCCTCGCATGAATCATCTTTGTATTGTCCAAGTGTGTGCGCAGTGTAAAGACTCACTCTCTCTTCTTTCAGTATCGTAGCTCAGTAGGTCGGTTACTCTACACGACTGGCGGAAGATCAGGCGCAGGACCGAGTTTTTACATGCCCATCCGACGCATGGATCATGTTCCTTGTCAGACACTCAGGTGATCAGCCTGCATCAAACAAACATTTTTCTTTTTGTCCCAACGCGGGAATCGAGCCCACAATCTCCGGATCGAGAGCCAAGCTCTGCAGTTTTAGATCTATAAAAAATACAGTCGAATTCATTGATTGGTTCCATCGTATGGAAAATTGTGTAAAATATCGCGGAGAATACTTCGAAAAGCAATAAATACATTTTTAAATAGTAATGTTGTGTCAATGTATTGTATTTTTTTTGTGTCAATAACTAAAAAAAAAATTTTTTTTTTTCTTTCGCAAGAATACCTTACGAAAAAGCAAAATAAAATGTATTTTTATAAAAAAAATACATTTCATAGAATGAGAAAAGGTAGTATAATCAATAATCATATACAAAAGTTATAGTGACTGCTCTTTTTACACCCGTTATGGAGTAAAATTCCACCCGATTGTCGGTCCTACAAAAAGTAGGCCGTGGGAACACTGTTCAACATGAAAATCGTTTACGATACATCTACACAGAACTTCCTGCTCCTTATGTTATGCTGATTCCATACAAACTGCGATGTAATCAATCATACTATGATAGCCGCGTGCTTACGAAGTATTTCGTCAATACTACTTTACAGGATAATTCTATACAAAACTTGCTGACCCGTGCCAACTTTGTTGACCATACAAACCGTTAAAACCTTTCCGGGACTAACACGAGCATAAAGACTATAAATATCCGAATCGGTTGAGCCGTTCTCCAGTTTTAGCGACACTTACCAACAGCGTTTCATTTTTATAAATAAGACTAGCTGACCCGTGCCTACTTCGTTGAGCATAGAAACCGTTAAACCTTCCCTGGACTTCCACGAATATTTCAAGACCTAAAAATAGCCGAATCGGTTCAGCCGGTCTCGAGTCTTAGCGAGACTAACGAACAGCAATTCATTTTTATATGAGAAGTAGATAAAAGTAAATTGTAGCTAGCATTTTATTTTTAACAGGTTATTTCAAAAAGGCGAATCGTAGCCAATTATAATATGAATTCGATACAGATTAAAAATAGTTTAACATGTAAAACTATTAATAGTTTTATATAGTTTATTCTTCCATTATAGTTAGCACGTAACTTTTAAATGAATTAGTCAATTCCATGTAATTTGTGGTAATGAGATTGGCTAATATCCGTTGGCTTTGTTGATATTTATAGATCTATTGTGTTCGTTAATGTATATTAGTGATTTTCAGGTCACCTGTCTATCGTCATTACAGTCAGAAGCAGGGGCGTAGCTATCGCCGTGTCTGCCTTATCAATTAGGATACCTATATCCTATTGATAACTAGTGAGAGTGGACTGTATGGTGTGATGATGAAGATATCGTATAATTACACTATAATGAAAAATGCTTTATGCTTCGGCAACTGTATTTAGAGAACTAACTAGAAAAATAGAATCTATCAAAAACATGTCAATATAAAAATAAGTCATAAAAACATTTAAATCAAAAAGGTATAAAATCTCAGGTCTATCCAGCCAGTCGCCAACATACCCGACCCCAGTGGGACACTAACCCTCGGTGGTGACTGGCTGGGTATCCATAAGCACTATATTTCTACTGGGACGGCGTAGCGTACCTCCCTTTGTAAATAGGTCCACTACGCGGACCCGACCATCCGGACCAGGATAGGTTTTGAGTATCCTACCCAGTGGCCATAAACCTCGCGGTAATGTGTTGTCCGCGATGAGCACCACGTCCCCTTCCCTAAGGTCTTGTGTAGACCGGTTCCGAGGTTCCTTCCTGCGTAGCGTCGGTAGATATTCCCGCAGCCATCGCGCCCAGAAGTGGTCGGCCAACCTGAGCACCTTCCGCCACTCTTGGCGTTGAGACAGGTCTCCATCCGTCAAGTTATTTGTCCATGGGGCCACTGACGACGTTCCTATTAGGAAATGAAATGGTGTTAGGGCTTCTGGGGCATTGATTGATGTGGGGACGTACGATAAGGGCCTTGAATTTACGATTGCCTCCGCCTCCACGAGAAGAGTAGTAAAAGTCTCGTCCTTCGGGTGAGATCTGCCCTTGAGGGTTGCCCGTAGCGCGTTTTTTACTGTGCGTACCATTCTCTCCCAAGCGCCGCCCATAAATGGGGCGGCTGGTGGTATGAAGTGCCATTTGATCCGGCTATTCGTGGCGTAATCGATCACTGAGCTGTCATGTAGGGCTCTCAGTTCTCTGTTGGCGCCGACAAAATTCGTTCCGTTGTCGGAAAATATTTTCATCGGCGATCCTCTCCGAGCAATAAATCTTCTGAGGCTGGTAAGTGCGGCATCGGCTGACAGCGACGTAACCACCTCCAGGTGTATGGCCCTGGTAACTAGGCACGTATAGAGAGCTACGTACCGTTTTTCTTGACGGCGACCTACTAACACCGTGAATGGGCCAAAGTAATCCAGGCCAGTGTATGTGAAGGGCCTCTTATGGTGTTCCATCCTTTCCACGGGTAGGTCTCCAATTGGCGGTGTAGTAGGATGACCCTTATATCTGCGACAGCCAGTACAAGTACTGGAAATGTTCTTTATCGTGCTTCTCGCGTTTATAATTTTGTATTTTTGTTGAATCTCATTTAGGACGGTTTCGTCGAATCCGTGTGACATCTTAACATGAAAAGCATGTACTATCAATCGTACTATATGATTGCGGCCGTCTAAGATAATTGGAGCTTTTGTGTCGTGGCTAACCCCAGGAGCTAACTTAATGCGTGTCTCTACTCGGAGGAGACCGTCTGCATCCAGGTACGTGGCTAGGAAGGCGATTCGGCTGGATTTGGGCAGGGGCTGCGAGGCTCGAAGATGCTTAATTTCATCGGCGAAACTGTCCCACTGCGAGTGCCTCAGCAAAGTCTTCTCTGCCAGGGCGAGGTCTGCTTCTTGAAGACACGTAGGAGACGTGGTGCCCCCCGGACCTATAGACATAGAAGTAGAAGAATCAAAATTAGCCGGTCGCGATATTTTTGAAATAAATATTCTAGCGCACTGAAAAACGCGGGCGGTGGCTCGCAGAAGACGTAACCACCTACTGAAACGTTTCGGATTTGGAACTAGAAATTTTGACAGAGGGGCTTCAACGAGAATACCCACGATTTCCGATTTTAATTCGGGATCTGAATGCGTCGCGACTTTAGACTGCGTTTCAATAGGCCAATAGTTTTCGGCTTGCAAAAGGAAAGGTGGGCCGAGAAACCACCTGTGGCAAGCTTCGAGCTTATTAGTCTTTGGTTTCGTGGCATCATCAGCTACGTTGAGGGAGGTAGGGAGCCATCTCCAATCAGAAGGATTAGAGAGCTCGGCTATCTCTCCCAACCGATGGGCTACAAAAGGCTTAAAATTTCGGGCGTCACTCTTAATCCACTTCAAAACTGTCGTAGAGTCGGTCCAGAATACAATCCGAGACGGTTTCAGGCGGTGAGCCTTTGTGATAGTACTCGAAAATCGAGATGCTATTAGTGCGGCTTGCAGTTCTAATCGTGGTATGGACAACGGTTTTAATGGTGCTACTCGCGCTTTACTCCCGATTAGAACTACAGAGACAGTGTCACCGGTGTATGTTATGCGCCAGTAGGCGACGCAAGCGTATGCTTGTTCGCCACCATCTGCTATGATGTGTAGTTGTATATCTGTCCGCTCTTGTCCGAGCAGGTAACAACGTGGTATCTTTACTGACGAGGCCTCCTTTAGGTATTGAAACCAATGTTTATATTCGTCTACATACTTACCTGGTAATGGCGTATCCCACCCAACACCCTCGCGCCATAGCTTTTGAATAATTATGCGTCCCCAAATTGTGACAGGCATAAGAAGACCTAAAGGGTCGTAGAGTTTCATGACATTTGAGAGGATTATTCGCTTGGTTATTGGCTCAGAAAGTAAGGCAGAGTTTGAGCGAAAGGTGAGAGTATCCTGGGCAGGGTTCCACTTAAGGCCAAGTATTCCTACTTCCTTAGTAGAGGGTAAGGAAACATCATCAGTGTCACTTCGAAGGTCCTTGGGTAACTGCGACAGTGCTTCCGGCACGTTAGAGGTCCAGGATCGCATTTCAAATTGACAGCTGTTTTTGTGGACCGTGACTATATCGGAGGCGATTTTTATTGCGTCGGTAACGCTAAAATGGCTACCTAAATAATCATCCATATAATGGTCATCCATGATCGCACTGCAGGCTTCGGGGTATGTAGTAGCCATCTCTTTAGCATTTTTATTCATAAGATGGAGTGCTATGAATGGACTACATACTGCGCCGAAGATCATGGATGACATTCGGAACTCACGAATCACCCCGTCAGTCCTCCACAGAAATCGCTGGGCGTTTCTGTCTTTGCGTGCGATCTTGACCTGGGGAAACATCTCATTAATGTCAGCATTTAAAGCCACAGGTCCCTCCCTAAAACGGAAGAGTATATCGATCAATGATTGTAGAAGGTCTGGGCCTTGTAGCAACATACTATTTAAACTGACCCCTTTAGAGTTGGCGGCAGCGTCATGAACGGCTCTCAACTTTTTCTTTTGTGGATGAAAGACACCAAAAATGGGTAAGTACCAGCGGATGGTATCTTCACTCTTGGTAGAGTTAGTACTGTTGTGATATGTGCCGGCATCGCACTCCTCGGCATAACCTTTGGCTAGGATGTCCGCGACGAAACGTTTGAAAGCTATTTCGTAGTCTGGGTCCTTTGACATTTGCTTTTCCAATGTTGTAAGGCGGGACAACGCTTGCGGATAGCTGTCGGGTATAACTTTAGGTAAGCACTCTTTCCATGGTAGGGAGACTTCAAACCTTCCATCGGCTAGCCGTCGGGCTGTAGTATCAATAATATTTACCGCCCGCGCGTCACCGACGTTCTGGCGCGGTACACTTTTCATAATACCTAAGGAGTCAATATCATATTGACTCCTTATTAAAGCATCTAAATCGTCGGTATATTCGTTGACACGGCAGTGATTAACAAAATGCGTTGGTCGAGACGAATTAGATAGAGCGCCGTGGAGTACCCACCCTAAGAGGGTTTTCGAAGCAACGGGTTCGTTTCTATGTCCACATCGTACCTCGCGACTGATCGTTAAATGCCAATCAGGGGCGCCAATGAGAATGGAGGGCGGTTTGTCGATGGTTGACAGCTCGATGGGCGTTGTTACCAAGTGGTGGTAATCTAATACGTTTACCTTAACGGTCGGCACGCGTAAACTAAGTGGCTTAATAGCCCTAGCATGCTCTATCAAATAGTGGTCGGATAGGTTACGACCTCGAATATAAAAGTTGACATAACTTATGTCAACAACTTTTGACATATTACCGACCCCCTCAATTCGGACTCGCTCCTGTCGGGTCGGTGTGGCACCGATGCGAGCCGCCACCTCAGCGTCTATTAGGGTCGCGGTACTACCTTCGTCGAGTAACGCAGTAGTTTCATACTCGCCGTTCGGACCTATGAGCACTACGGGTAGGACTTTCAGGAGCCCACATGTGGGGTTCATCCGTTGTGAGGTTCCTGTCACGTGTGGAAGAGCAGTATTTGCGATTTGGATGGGTTCGGTTTTCCGGTGGTCAGTTACAATATTAGTGTTGGTAACCTTATGGTCTGTCAGCGCGCTAACTTCATTGTTAGTTTTTGTTTGCCCGTGAAGTAGCGCGTGATGCCGTCTAGTGCATCCGTCGACTCCGCAACGTCTAGCACGACAACTATTCCACAGATGTACATATGACTTCAAACACCGATAACAAGTTTTAGAATCTCGGATCCACTGCCATCTGTCATCGACGGATAGAGACAAAAAAGATTAGCACGCCCTAATAAGGTGTTCTCCTTTTTTACAATAATTACAGGTATGTATAACATCACTAGACGTCGTGGCGTGTATCGCCTCTTTCTTAAAAAAAGTCTTGTGTGTGAATGTGGGGTTCTGCGATCTAGTCAATACTTTACTAATGTCTAAAGATACAAAATTGTATTTGAGATGTTTATCTGCTTCTGTCAAAAGGAACTTTGATAGAGTTTCTAGTTTTGACATATTTTGTGTCACAGGCATATGATCCGCAGCAAAGTTCGTAAATCGAGATCTAGTATGTTCGCTCAGTTTCATTAGAATACAGCGAAAGAGTTCAGGTGAGTATAAATAATCAATTTGGTTTAAAAGTTTAATCGTTGTTACGAAATTACGTAATTTATTTGCCAGGACGTTTAAAAGTTCAGGGGTACTTATCTTAGGACTGCCTTGTATGTCCGAGATTTCACGGGCCACCAGGATTTCGGGTCGGGCGTAGGTCTGCTGCAGAGCGTCGACGATTTCCTGAGGATCGCTTGACGTCCACAGTAACGATGCTACAGACTGGTACGCGGGTCCACGGATGGCGTTGTGCAGTCGCGTTATATTTTCCCCTGAAGAGAAGCTACCGTTACTTCTATCGTAACTGGATTTAGAAGCTAGCCACTGGTTAACGTCACCCGAAAAAGGAACTAAATCCGTTTTTTCGGGCGGTCGGCTAGGGCGGTAATCGCATGGGCGAGCATGGCCATGGAGTTATCTTGAGGGTTAGCTGTTTCTAATATATCATTATTAGTGGTCACCGGGGCTTGGTTGGCGGGCACAACTGACTGTACGGGTGGGCCTTGGATATGTTCCAATGCCAAAGTCGGTCGTGCTGTCGCGGGTAAAAATGTGGCATGTGGTAACGGGGCCTCGTTGGCGGGGACAGCCGACTGTACGGGAGGGCCTTGGATACAGTCCAAGGTAAGAGTCGGTGCCCCACCTGACATTGTACCTGCCATTGGAACATTTTGTTCGTGTACCCACGACATGGTCCGGTGACGTAAACTACTAATATGCGAACTACAAGACTTATCTTTGGCATCTAGTGCGGCGAGTTTGGCTTGTAGTTCCCTCTGCTCAGCCTCGGACTCCAGGCGGGCGAGTTCAAGCTGGCGCTCGGACTCCCGGCGGGCGAGTTCGCGTTCTCGATGTAGAAGACGCCGCGAAAAGTCCGCCTCCAAAGCCAGCTTCTCAGCGTGGACAGCCGCCGACGACCGCGAAGATTGAGTACGCTCCCTCGCGGTCCGTTCACTGCGAAAGCTAACATTACTTTGTGGTAATGTAGAATTGCCTTCATGGCATTGATTAGCACGGTCGACATTGGCATCGTTGGGCGCCTGTGACGCGCCAGAAGGCGTGGTGTCTGCTGGTTCGAACGTGCTAACCACCGATGCCGAAGTACTCTCGTTAGAGACCGACCGAACAGCACATGATGAATTTGGCTGAGTCGGTTCGGTCTCTGCAGTTGCCGTTGCATGTTCAATGACCTTACCTTTCGACCGCGTGAACATATTGTACTAAGCTAAATGTAGTGTATGAACGAAATCTAAAATATAATGTATGAAAGAAAATGCGGTGATCGTAGTAACTAAATGAAATGGAAACTATGTTACAGCGAAAAAATACTAAAGAGATTCTAAAATGAAGGCGACAAAGGACCAAAATGATAACTAGTGAGAGTGGACTGTATGGTGTGATGATGAAGATATCGTATAATTACACTATAATGAAAAATGCTTTATGCTTCGGCAACTGTATTTAGAGAACTAACTAGAAAAATAGAATCTATCAAAAACATGTCAATATAAAAACAAGTCATAAAAACATTTAAATCAAAAAGGTATAAAATCTCAGGTCTATCCAGCCAGTCGCCAACACCTATAATAATAATAGCACCTCTCACCGATTTCGGTGTTGGTTGCCGATTTCATTGAAACCAGGCCAGGAGCAGGAGTCGTTTTTATAGTGCCCAAGTATGTGCGCAATACACAAAGACACTCTCTCTTCCTTTTACTATCATAAGCCAGTGAGACGGTAAACCGACACGACTGGCGAGAGAACAGGCGCAGGACCGACTTCCATGCCCATCCGACGCATGGATCATCTTTCTTCTCAGACAATCAGGTGATCGGCCTGCATGGTCGTAACCAAACTTGAAAACAACATTTTTTGTTGTTCCATCGCGGGAATCGTACCCATGATCTGGAGGTCGGGTCGAGAGCGAAGCTCTGAACCACTAGAACATGGAGGCGCTCAAACCATGGAGTATTAATTATACGGGGCCCCCGACGTGGCGTACTTTTTTTTTCTATTGTGAGAAATCTATATCCTTCATATCCTTCCTATCCTTTCCAAACAAATTTTGAATGCCCCGGAAAGGCACGCTACGCTACTGCTGGGCTTTGCTCACAAGTAGTAAACTAAGGCCCGTATAAATAAATGTAGCTCTATCGAATCCTCTACTTGAGAACCTATTTGACACTTTTAAAAATGTTTCGTTTCACTTTTAAAAATACTTTACGTAAGTTACATACTTCCATTGTTTTATTTTTTAAAACGTAAAAATAAGGATTATGTATAAAAATATAGATTAGGTATACCTATTTTAATGTTTTCCTATAATCTATATTATGAATATTACGGTTAAAAAAATAAATTACTATGTAACATAGTTGTTCACTTGTAAGAGTGAAACGAAAAGTTGTTTTATCTGTCAAATTGCGATTTGTTTTATTTATACGGGCCTTATTAGTTTACTACTTGTTAGCAAATGCCTTGCCATGACAGTTTTTTCAAGAAACTAGGCAAGTACTATCTTCCGAAGATGACAGCAAAATAAAAAAAATCATTTAAAATTAAAACATTAAGAGGAAACACCACGGTTGAGAGAAAGTACCAGAAATCGACGTTTAGGGGATTTCTGTTTCCTCCTCCAAAACTTAACCGATTTAAATATTTTTTTCTGTATTAGCTAAAGAAAGAATTGAGCTAGGTTCCTATTTTTTGCTTTTGTTGATTATTGTAATCAAATCTGTTTCCTAGATATTTAAACATAGCGGAGAGTCCGGACATTTTTTTTAGGTTTTGAAACGTCCATATCTCTTTAAATAATTAATTTATTAAAAAAAGGAAAAAACAGGGACGTATAAACAATATCCATAAATATTCAGGAAAAAAATTGTTACTCTAGAGGTGTTATCCAGGGAGGAAATAGAAATCCCCTAGACCCCTATTTTTGTATGGAAAAAATTTCGTGGTGTTTCCTCTTAAGTTTGTTTTTTGAAGATAAATTTTGGTAATAAATTACAATTACCAGTTACCAATGGTTTGGAACCCAAACCCGGCGAGAAGAACCGGCGCAAGAAACTCGCAATATAGCGTATTGTAGAATCTATTGGAATGTCACATGGTTTTACGGCATAGTTGCGGGAAACATTAAATTTCAAAATATATGTTTGTTGTTGTCGATTAAATTAATGGTTAATCTAAGCTAAACAACTAAAATTGGCCTTAATAACGAACTTAGATTGGCCTATAACACGATTACAGGACCCTAACTATAAACTATAATTCGATTGACACAAATTGCGTGGTCGATCATACTCGTCTTGCCCTGAGTGGGACCTCAAAAGGCCACAAAAGGTCTTAAAATATCACACTTTTTTCTTTTAGGCCAAGCACTGTGAAAATTTCTTTTTTGCTTTTTCGTTATTCTTGGGACAAAAAAATAAGAAATGGTGATAAGTTAGTTTTTGTTTAAAAAAAAAACAAAATTAGGAAAGGTAGTATAATCATATCTCAAAGTTATAGTGACTGTTCTTTTCACATCCTGTATATCGTCATGCTAAGATCAATAGGAGCGGTGCACCAAAGAAAAATGGTTCAGATCACGCGGACGAAAACTCGGGTACACATAGTATAGGTATTATAAATGAATAGATCAACATTTTTCCTTGGCAATTATTAGACTAGACAAACTTATTATATTCAAAGGCAAATGTCACGTCAGTATAGTAATATTCAGAAAATTTTAATATTATTTTATTTATTAAATATATTTATAGGGTAAATTCGGAATTCGCTTATTACCAAATACCGTACGAGACAACGTCACTAACAAGCAGGCAGGTAAAACAAATATAATATTGAACCGCAACATAACCTTTTCTACTCGTGTTATTACGTAGAAAAATATTCGAGGATATACAAGCTATAACATTAATGAGTGATAATACTTTAGAATGTGTATAGGTCCCGTAGTTTACTGTGAAAGTACAAGCCCTGAAAAGGTACTTTTTTTAAATTCTTGTATAGGAAAATTTATGAAATAGCGGCATTTCATAAAAACATGAAAGTCAAAAGTAAGTCTTTCAGCGCTGGTACTTTCACAGTATACTCTACATAGGAGGTACATACACACTCTAAAGTATTGTCACTCATTTATTTTGCATCTTGTATATGATAAATAAAATTCAAATCATTTGTTGATAAACGGTATTGGTGAATGAACCTTGTCTGTGGAATTATAAAATATAAATTATGGCCATTTCTTTTTGCCTGATAATATTCCACCAATCATCGTTCAATATTTGAATGTCATGTTAGTTGATCGTACATTTGAATAGCGTTCCATTGTTTGTGATTGAGTTTTAACATAAGAAAAAAAGTTACAAATTAATAAAAATAAATTGAAATTTTAAATACAAAATAGAAATAATAAAATATGAACGAATAAAACAATAACTACACTGATAATAATGCATAAAAAATCACATAGTCTGGATTCAGGTATGTAACAGCCTCCTCCAAAGAGTGTCACTCATCTGTATTTGTAGCGGTGGCCAGCCATCGTTATCCTGCGAATCTCATTCCACTCACTCACTTTTCTTACTCATTTGTTCACTCCTTCTTAACACAATCTTGCCAAATTTCATACACAAAATTCGCACAATTCTCGTAAAATGTACCTAACGTTTTTGCTTTATGTTATAATATTTAGATATGTTTATCAAAATATGATTTTATTTCTCCTTCGCTAACTGTAATGGCATGTAATAAGATACAAATAACGGACGAATGTTACTTTCTATATGTCCCATATTTCGTCGCATATTAAGGCACAACAAGTTTATGTGTATCATTATAGTCGTATTTCCTTCCTCCTATGTGCTATAACGATACCTTTATTAAGTGAATAAGACTCACAGAGGTAACGTATCATAAAATGTGAGTTTTACGCGTGGTAGACTCACAGTCGAAGCACCGCGTTATTTCGTGTTTACCCAAAGCATATTCATCTCTGTTAAGCGCCTCCGTGGTATAGTGGTTCTGAGGTTCACTCTCGACCCGGAGGTCGTGGGTTCGATTCAATTTCATTTCAATTCGAGAACAACAAAAAATGTTGTTTTCAAGTTTGGTTAAGACAATGCAGGCCGATCACCTGATTGTCTGACAAGAAAGATGATCCATGCGTCCATATAAAAAGTCGGTCCTGCTCCTGTTCTCTCGCCAGTCGTGTCGGTTTACCGTCCCACTGGGTTATGAGAGTAAATAGAAGAGGGAGTGTCTTTGTGTATTGCCCACACACTTGAACACTATAAAAGAACTCCTGCGTAGCTGGTCTGGTTTCAATGAAATCGGCTACCGACACCGAAATCGGTGAGGGGAGCTATTATTGTCTCTGTTTTTTAATAATTAAGGTGCAAATTATTGTTATAGCGTTGCAGTTTTATTTTTCTAATGACTAAGTAGAAAAAATACGCGTAGAGCTTCTACTGCAGCGGGGAATTCACTAGACAAACATGCCTACAGATAAATCCAACAGATTTTACCTGAATTACAAATTTAAGAAAAAATCTGAGGTCCATATTAATAAAGAAGTCTTAAATCCAAACTCACTTTCTCAAGTGAACGTTTCGTTTCACTTTTAAAAACGAAGAACTTTACTGTATGTTACATACATTATTTTTTTCTTTTTAAAACGTAAATATTAAGATTATAAAAATATAGATTATACATATTTAAATGTTTTTCTGTGAATAATATGAATATTACGGTATGAAAAGAAAAGAAATTAAAGTACTATGTAACATTAACAAAGTTGTTCCCTTTTAAAAGTGAAATGAAACGTTGTTTTATCTGTCAAATAGGTTCTCAAGTGAGGTTGGGTTTGTGACTTCTTTACGGGCCTGAGAATCATTTCAAAGCATAAGCATTCGTCTGTCGTTACAATGTTCGATACCAATAGCGGGTGCAACCACATACTAGATGTCTATTTTTGACTATAACTTTATCATTTATGTACCATGCATTTTTGGATTTCCATGGACCTTTTTTTTTTTTTTTAGTTTTCTTTATTTATTTTGATGTACCCAGTGTCAAGCTCACAGTAAACACGAAATGCTGTAAAGCTTGCAAAACAGTTATACAGACAGTATGTAACTCTCCAAAAACAGGACCCTCCTTCGGGCGGAGTCGAGTAAAAAGTACTTATAATTTTTTAAGAATTAGAAGATTTCCCAATTGCTTCCATTCATATTTTACTTCTTCCTGTTCGAAACATCTTTTGTTTCAAACAATAATTAATAGGTAGCCGAATATAAAGAATCACTGATTGGTTTCAACAATCGAAATTTATTTGTGATTACCAGAGTTTTTTAATTATTGAGAAATAAAGTCTTGCGATTTTTGTGACTTGATTTACAATGTTCGAGAGACTAATATAATAATACTAGTAGGATAATAATAGCTCCCCTCACCGATTTCGGTGTCGGTAGCCGATTTCATTGAAACCAGGCCAGCTACGCAGGAGTTATTTTATAGTGTTCAAGTGTGTGCGCAATACACATAAGCACTCTCTCTTCCTTTTACTCTCATAACCCAGTGGGACGGTAAACCGACACGAATGGCGAGAGAACAGGCGCAGGACCGACTTTTTACATGCCCATCTGACGCATGGATCATCTTTCTTGTCAGACAATCAGGTGATCAGCCTGCATTGTCCTAACCAAACTTGAAAACAACATTTTTTATTGTTCCAACACGGGATCGAACCCTCAACCTCCAGGTCGAGAACGAAGCTCTGAACCACTAGACCACGGAGGCGAGAGAGTCCCTAGTAGGATAGAACAGTAGGGTACTAAGAACTTCGGCTTATAGGTACACAAAACTACCATACATCATAAAATAAGAGGAACTCTCCTTACTCTCCAAACTGATTCGATTTTGATTCAGATTCGATCGTGCAGCGTACTAATAAGTACTCATAACACGAATAAATTTTGATTCTCAGTCGATCGATATGATGAGTACAAAAAGTTACGATCTAACGATTTTCTTTATCCTGGTTAGTTTCAAAGCAATCCTGATTGAATATACTGTTGGTTCTTAATAAGACTCTCCACTAATCCCAATAATAAGACACTCCGCTCTTTATTTAATAAGACACTCCACTTTTATTTATAATAGTGGAAAAGTCTCAATAAAAAGTTGTGTCTTATTATTGTCAAAGCAATCCACCAAATAAAATACCGAAAGCCGTTGAGATCAAACGGATTCGATTCTCGATTGTGTCGGTAGTAAGCCTGCTCGACCTCTATAAAAAAGGGCGCATGGGGACATGCAGAACGTATTATGTGACGTAAGTGGCAATGGAATGAACCCAATACAGTCAGGGTTCCCCCATACATTGTTTTCACTTGATTAGTATCAAGCTAATTTTCCGTGAGTACCTTCATGTTGATGAGTCGCCTAAGAATTTCTTGGACGGAACTCTTGTTTGTGGTAGATAACAGAGATAGCAAGAATTAAGTTTGTGGATTTTGTGATCCCTAAATATTATTTATTTTTGATAAATCTCAAGGTAATGATCTAAATTCTAAACTATCCGAAAAAATTATTGTCCTACAAAATCTATGGTTTGATCAAAGAGTTCCACTGCTGATTTTGTTTTTATTACTTAGTAAATATAATTGTAATTCAACAGACATAATTGTCCTACAAATTGTGTGGCACGTTATCTCGGTCCTACGCTCGAAGGTTGAGATTTTCAATCAACAATCAAGAGTTCCATCCATGAAATTATTGGACGTCTTATCAAAATGAAGGCACCGACAAAAATTTGCTTGATACTAATCAAGTGAAATTAATGTATGGGGGACCCTGACTAATACCTACTCGTAGTTTGAACATTTGAACGGTTATTTATTAAAGTAATTTCCAGTTGAAATGATTCACGGCGATATTAGCGCGTGAGGGAAAAGAACAATATGGACGGAGAGAATTTATGTGTTACCTCCAGCGTAGGGTTGCTACCGCGGCTAAATCTTCACCGGTGCAGGTAACAAGATTTATGATCGCAGGATTGGTGTCTTATTGGCGATATATCCGTTTATTTGCCTACATTTAATAGTAACACTAGTGCTTTGTGCTCGCAAACGTAAACGCGAGAACATTTTTCCAATGACTTTCCCCGTATTCTATGTTTGATCAAAGATTTATCGAAATCGGACATGTAATTTTTAAAGCTTATTGAATTTTCTCTCTCACTCAACTCTCAACTCTTCAGCTTATTTAATTATAAAGCGGAAGAGTTTGTTTCTTTGTTTGGTCGGATTTGAAAATTTCTTTTTTGTTGGAGAGTCCATTTATAGAGGAAGGCTTTAGGCTATATAACATTACGCTGCGACCAATAGCGAAGCGTCAGTGAGAAATGTTGCAAAAATGGGGAAAATTAATTATATTTGGGGACTTTCATTGCGTGCGCTGCATAAACGGTTGTCACTCAAAAACCACGCAAACAAAGTCGCGGGGACGGCTAGTTTGTAATATAAGTATAGATTATAATATTATAATCTATAGTAAGTAAATCACATTTTATGTGATTCAATTATTTACTGACGTTAGACAAACAGAAACACCGTTTATTATTAACATGTCAAAAATGTATATGTCGTCATATTGTGTTCATAATCATACAATATGTCACATTGTACCTAGAACATTGATAAAAGTACAGAGCGACAGCTACCCTATATTGGAATTCATATTATAAGGTTTAAAAAGAAATATTCACTTTAACTTTGGGACATTATTATTAATTGTTAATTTTTCTCATTCTAAGAATGTATTTTTTGACAAACATTTTTTTTTTGGTTTTTATTGCGACTGAAAAAACATAATATGTTTAAAGTAATTTTTGTTAATTAAAAATTTGGTTTTAGAATGAGTAAAGTTAGTATTATCATATCCCAAAGTTATAGTGACTGCTCGTTTTACACTCTGTATAATATGTTGCAGTCAAAACTTTTTACAGACAAAAGTACCACTAACTAGGAAAATCAGTCAAAAGTAGTTTTAACCAATTTAAAAGTACCTTTTAGTGACTGCAACATGTTATATCCTTTAAATATATTTTACTTAAGTAAGTAACACATTAAATAACATTTTATAGGATGCAAAACAATTATACATAAAAAAGTGTAAAATAAATGAGTGATCATATTTTCGGATGTGTACCAACTATGTAAAGTATACAGTGAAAGTACCATCGCTGAAAGACTTACTTTTGATTTTCATGTTTCTATGAGAAATGCCCCGACATCATAAATTGTGCAATATTAATAAAAAAAGTACCTCTTTCAGCGCTGATACTTTCATAGTAAACTCTATGTACGGGACTCATACACACACTAAAGTATTAACACTTATTAATATTATTATGAGACGCATACAAAAAAACGTTTAGGCGTAGAACCTTAGGCACATGCAAGACACTGCATGTAGGCGTAGAGAGTAAAGACCCGGGATATTGTAACACTTGATAGATTGGCCTGCACACAGCAATGACGTGGTACGTTTGTGGAAATACTATTATTTATTCTATTTGTACAACCAGTGTAATTTAAATATTCATGAACACGGTGGCTAGTTTCCATTACAGGAGTTTCAGACTGGGAAGTAATTTAAAACATCCAAAACTTGTTGAACAGGAGTATGTTATGTCGACCGTTTGTTTGATGTGAACAAGATCATTACGTAACAAATTCTTTGAATCTTGAGCTATACAGTGGTATTATGAGTACTTGATACGGGATGGGGATGATCCAGATGCAGTGGCGAAGGCTGGTTCTCAGAGGGAAGCCCTAGCCTGTAGTTAGGTAAAAATTTGGATGAGGGGTCTTCTAAACTAAGGGAAGCCGATAGGAACACCACTCCACTAGCAGAACAGCTGAAACACTAAACTGCATCCGATATTAATTTCATTGGTGTTTAGGGATTGCGTCCCTGTGAAAGAAATTTTGTAACTAGCTGACCCATGCCCACTTCGTTGAGCATACAAACCGTTTATACCTTCCATGGACTTCCACGAATATTTCAAGACTAAAAATGGCCGAATCGGTTCAGCCGTTTTCGAGTTTCAGCGAGACTAACGAACAGCAATAAATTTTTGTATATAAGGAGATTCACATCAAAACACTTTATAACAAAACAAATACAGAAGCATTGAGAGTACCTCCTCCTTTTTTAATTTGAAGTCGGTAAATAATGTATTTTACAGTTAAGTAAAACTTCATTTATTATCTTAGGCGGTGAGTTTTGTTACTGTTCAGTTATTCTTGTGCCAAAGAAAATCTTGGCTAGATGTTTTAATTTCAATCTCGTCAAAGCATTGATTGTGTTTTACTTTAATATAGCCCCAGTTAAATTTAAATAACAATCTTATCGTAAAACGTACCATTTACAATCTTTACACATTTTGAAACAAAGTCCGCCGCTGTGTCTGTCTGTCGAGCTCTAAGTTCTAAACCCAAAGATTACTGCACCGATTTTCATGTTGTTTTCCCCAACGGATAGAGCAAGGATAGAGTCCACGCTATCTTTCATACTCGAAAACCTCTCGAGAACTCGAGAAGAGATGGCATTGGACCAGTAGTGTTATTACTCTAGAAGTGTGAAATTTGACACTCAGCGCGGATTCAGCTGTCGATATACGCAAAACATTCTTGGAGAATATCACTGCTGATAGGTGGCGCTTCTGTAAGTACGCCAAGACACTAATTCTAGGGTGGTACAAAGTGCGTCGTTAAAGCTAAATAATTTCTAATAGCTTTATTAAAACACATTGATTTCCTTAATCGAATGACTTTATTTTTTTAAATACATATGCATAGCAAACTAGACTACAGAGCATAGACTTTTAGACACATCTTAACAATATTTTAATGATTTTAAAGTTTTTTTTTATGTTGTCAACCCTAGAGTTCTCGACAAGTCTCAACAAATACGTGTAATGGACTTGCATCTATTGTGGCGAGACAATAACTGGCCGTCTTTGTTTATAACTTGTGTGGGTACACTGTGTAGTTATACCTAGTTGTGTATTTATAGCTGAATTAGGTTAATGTAACATCTTGTGGACAAGTATTGTATAACTCGAAATATTTACCCCGTTACTCGAATGCTATTCAAATAAATGATCAACTAACATGGCATTCAAATCAACAACCCATATTGAACGCTGATTGGTAGAATATTATCAGACGGAAAGGAGCGGACAGATATTTTATAATTACTTCACGCTCGCACTTGCAACATTGGTTAAAATTTCTCAGATAAGGTTGATTCAATGTTGATAGTATGGGCCTATACAAAAAAAGTCCTAATGCTAGCTTTACACAGCCTGAATGTGAATCTACTACTTACTCTGTTACGATTCCTTGAAGTGTTTAAAGTAGTATAATATAGTAGTAATAGATAGGTACATAGAGAAGTTA
This sequence comes from Celastrina argiolus, assembly GCA_905187575.2. Taxonomy (NCBI): domain Eukaryota; kingdom Metazoa; phylum Arthropoda; class Insecta; order Lepidoptera; family Lycaenidae; genus Celastrina; species Celastrina argiolus. Next base: position 16,977,134 of record LR994591.1, on the reverse strand, counting down.
ATGTACTATCATTTAGCAAACGCCCGAACAAGGCACTAAGTTTTTATATATTTTTCAATGTAGGTATTTTGATTTATTATGTATGTACTTGGTTGCTAATAAAGGGTTTGAGTTTGAGTCCTTGTTAACTTTTTTTGGAAAGCAAATATCTTTTTCCAATTATATTAGGTAATAATCAGTCAAAATAACAGACGTTAATCTGTCGTATTATTTAGAGAAACAAGTCTAAGAGTTTTTATTAAACTTCCAAGGACTAATTACAGCAGCTTCGGTTAACAATACAGAATCGATGTCGACAATTTAAATGCGGTGTTTAAATTTAGCTTTTTAAAATTTGAAGTAACATAATTAGCGATTTCTAAATCACCAAATCAACTTTGAGCAACAATTGTTATTATATAATAACGAACAGACAAATCGTTATTAAACAAATGCAGCTAGCTCTATTGACATATACCACGCGGACAGATTAGCCTTGTTTTTGTATATGACACGTTTATATATTATACGTTATCCTGTTGATGTATACCCTCGCAACTGATGTTTTTTTAACAATCTGGAGTTGCTGGCTACGCGATTAAGTGGATTGTTTTATTGTAAGTAATACTTTTATTGTAAAAATTTATTGTGTTAGCTGTTTGTTGACTAAAATAAATTAAAAAAAATAAAAAATCTAGTGTATCTATGTATGTAATTCAAACTGCAATCAGTATGTTCTATTCTTCAGAATGGTCACGGAGTTTATTTTTTTACATTATTTAAATATTTCCAAATTTATATTAGATAACATTTTTTTTTCTTAAGCAAGGAACACCTAATAGTATACGCTTTTCGTGTGGCATTCCCAAATTATTTGTGGGTCAGTAGGATTAACCAGTAGTACAGTTTTATAGGAGGATTTATAGCAGTAATTTATGGCAGGATTAGCGACGAGAAGGGCCAATCTCGATACCTGTTTTGTTACACGTTTCTGTTTATCTCGTACTAGTGAGGATAGGCTGGTTCACCCAAAACTTCACCGGAAGTCAATATTCAAATATATTTTTACGAAAGCAACAAATTAGTACCTACTGTAGGCTAAGTAGGAACATTTGACCGACTTGTAAAAGTAACGTTATCGAATGTCAATTGTATTGGCACTGTTTTTCATTGTATCTACTATTTTAGGTTTTTTTTATTTTGATTATAATTGTATCCACACAACTAAAAATAAGTATTTATTTTAAGATGACCATGACTATATACTTAATGTTTTGAATGTTAATTTTGACTTTTTTACTATAATGATAATTAAAATATATATATATTTCTAGCAACAATAGATATTTTATATTATGTTGACTCTTGATAATTGACAATATCCGATCTCAGTAAATACAGGTTTCAACCTTTTCTTTGGCTATTTTATAGGATAGGTTGATTCAAAATTCCGTCGCGCACAGAGCCTGGCGTCTAGAGATCTTCTTTTACGAATTGAACTCTACAACAAGCGGTAAGACTGGCAGTGGCAGTTTGCAGTGTTTAAATATTGTGAAACGTTTTATTTTTGTATTTGGTATGTGTGAACAATATGTACTAAATTGAATAGCCCATGTAGTGGACTAAGGGCGTGTTTCACCAAGCGATGTTAAAGTTAACGCCATGTTAAATATCATGTTATCCCTCTCGTATTTCCTGTCAGTGAATGAGATGGCATAGTATTTTAACATGGCGTTAACTTTAACATTGCTTGGTGAAACACGGCCTAAGTATAATAATAATAATATCTATGGACGCTTCACACCACGCCAATCTGGCCCCGTGCCGAAGTATCTGATGAACTTGTGTTAGGAGACAACGGAAATATATTAAATTTTTTGTTCTTTTGGCGGGATTCAAACCCGTGACCTCCTGCTTGAGCACCAACGCGCTCAACCACTGCGCTACGGAGGTCGTCGTAATCCGGTCTTGTGTCAAACTTCAAACACATGTTCTTATCTATAGAAGTTTTGAACACTGAATATTACTTAGTAAATTGTGTGGATACTTATATGTTAGCGAGTACTATATTATTGGTTATGACAAATTTCAAAATAGCAAAATGGTCCTCTCATAAGGTTGCCCCTGCGGTTCGCACAAAATAATGCATAACAATTTAATACAGCGACTATGAAACAATAGGTTTGATATTTTATAGAAATTAAAATATCCGGTTTTGTAATCTGAGTCTGACTTAATGTGATGGATAAGATTGTTGTTAGACTATAACGTACGTATCTACCTAAAATTGACTCATAAGTTTATGAATTCTTCTGTGGTTTTAACCCTTCATTAATTCTTTGCTGTAAAAAGTTGTGACATTCATGCTAAGCGGGGGTAAGGGCTCGCACACAAAACCTCGAAGCGATGCGATACGATACTGCGTCTCTTATTTTTACAATACAAAACAGGAGATGCGGTATAATAATATCGCATCGCATCGCGGTTTTGTGTGCGAGCCCTTACTCGGTCAGTCTAACAACATCTTGTAGCGATCATGCCAACATATTTAATCGAGGATATTATATCATATATTATTGTTGATTATGATCAATATGGTAAAGTGTGACATTGAGTGTCTTGAAACGATGCAGTTACATAATGCTATACCATTATGAATTAGGTTTCAAACAATGTAATGTCAAATATGACATTTGACAATGATGCTTAACTCAGTCTATATATTAGTCCCCCAGAGAGGTTATAAGAGCAGTACTTATACTACCTCTGTACCTAGTTATAAGATATTGCCGATAATACTTTAGTGTAATCAACGTAGTACTATTAAATATCCCAGTGTATTATTGGACGTATAATAATAATAATAATATCTATGGACTCTTCACACCACGTCAATCTGGCCCCATGCTAAGTATCCGAAGAACTTGTGTTACAGGTACCAGACAACGGAAATATATTTAATACTTTGATACTATACACATATTTAAGATTTTTATTATATTAATACACAAATTTAATACACATCCATGACTCAGGAACATTTAAAGCTTTTTGTTCCCTCGGCGGGATTCGAACCCGCGACCTCCGAGTCAAGAGCCAAGCTCAGAACCACTAGACCACGGAGGCGTCATGAAGGGACCCGTATGCTGTGGCGTCATAACAGCTACCAATACCAAAAACCGCTAAGAACCTTATTATAATTAAGTTAAATCCCAATGTCACTTAACTGTAGTTTTAATTGCTAGATATCGATCGAATTTCCAACGCGAGATCGTCGCTCAAAGGAGATCGCCTTACAAAGAGTTTGTATTCACTTCCATGGAACTTAAGCACTAAATATAAGTTTCAAGGGGTTCCAGGAGTCCAAATCAATATAATTAAAACAATAATGAACAATAACATCGGCGACAAACAAACTTGAGAATCAAAGTTACCGACATAGCCGCATTAGCAAGTTCTAGCTTCTACTGACAGAGAAAAAAGTGCTTCTGTGTATTGCTCACACACTTGGGCACTATAAAATAACTCCTGCGTAACTATAAATAATATGCGTTCTATAAAACCAGCCACCGTCACCGAAATCGTGACGACCGAAAGGTGTGGGAGGTATTTTTATATTTTATTTTAAAATACATGGAAAACTTACAGCTAGGAACAATATTTAAAATAAAATCAGAATGCATAATTATAGAGCCAATTAAAAGTTTTCGCTGGTAGTAATAGCATGTATGCTGTTACTACAGCGAAAACTATAGTTTTCGTGAGTTTTTTCGTTCACTTGACGTGAGCATAGATTTAAAACATAAGAATAATAAGCTAGAATAATAAGCATACTACGCAAGCAGGGCTATTTAAATTGCTCTCCGATATAACTTTTTTAATCGAAACTGAAATCAGAAACAAAGGTGATAAAATCCGAAATCAAAATCGGACCCGCAACATCTTTTTATCATTACAATAAAATAATAATAGCTCCCCTCACCGATTTCGGTGTCGGTAGCCGATTTTATTGAAACCAGGCTAAATAAATAGCAAAATAACTCCTGCGTCAGCTACGCAGGAGTTATTTTATAGTGGCCAAGTGTGTGCACAATACACAAGGACACTCTCTCTTCCTTTTACTCTCTATAACCCAGTGGGACGGTAAACCGACACGACTGGCGAGAGAACAGGCGCAGGACCGACTTTTTACATGTCCAACCGACGCATGGATTATCTTTCTTGTCAGTCAATAAGGTGATCGGCCTGCGTTGTCCTATCCAAACTTGAAAACAAAATTTTTTTTTTGTTCCAAAGCGGGAATCGAACCCACGACCTTCGGGCCGAGAGCGTAGCTCCGAGCCACTAGACCACGGAGGCGATTAAATTATTACAATGATGTAGCATTTACTCTGAAGTCGATGGGATCGATCATTGACGTCCAGCCCATGTGTCCAGCTCCAGCCGGCTGATGGATGGGTTTTGTATTATTTGGCAACAATTTAACTAAAACCTCCGTGGGTGAAAGTGAAAAAATAGTAAAACACAAACTTTTAGTAAAAATAGTAAAAAACAAATATTTTTGCGACAAAAAAATAAGAAATGGTGAAAAATTTTTTTAGTTTTTGACCAAAAAAAAAAAAAAATACATTTCCAAAATGAGGAGAGGTAATATAATCGTATCTCAAAGTTTTAGTGACTGCTCTTTTTACACCATGTATAACATGAATTTCCACCAAGAACCTACAGTAAATTCAATAACAAATGTGAAAAAGGTCACGGCTTGTAGTCATTGCACTGCTGTCTGGAAATAGGTGGTAAAGTTTTCAAACCTTAAAAAGGGGGAGGTTTCTCAATTCAACCGTATATTTTATATATTTTATCTCCCGTGCAATGAAAGCGCGAATGAAGATATTCTGAGTCGTTTGATTTGAATGCAAATGGTTGAAACTGTGATTTTGAGAGTTTTTCCTTGACTATAAAGTCACAGCACTTTATAGTGAGGTAGATAACCGAATACAAGTAGGTATCTTGCGCTTATAGTCTTGCAGACAAGTTTAAGTTTAACTGTTTTATAGGCTTTATTTAGTTACTTTACTTATAGTTACTTAAAAGTGTTGTTTTGCGTGATACATTGTATATATTCTATGTGTATCAAAATCAGTTGATAAGTTTTGTTACCTATTGTTTGTTGGCAAACGAACATTTTTCATTATCTATACTAATTTTATAAAGAGGAAACATTTGTTTGCTTGTTTGTTTGAATGGAATAGGCTCTGAAACCACTGAACCAAAATGAAAGATTCTTTCGCCGTTGGAAAGCTACACTATCAGCGCTGAATATAGGCTATATTATTATATTTTTAAAAAAAATAGAAAAATAAAGAAAATAAACGTAATAGTCACCGCGGTTTGAGAGTAGAACCTGGACTCGATCTTTTCCGTCGTTACCAATCTATATGATACAATGTTGTCATGGTAACAACATTGTTTGCAAATGGAAAATAAAAATTGTGAAATGCTATAAATACCGCATTTATATAAGTTTAAAATATTTGGATTAATATTTTGTATTCCAAATCGATAAATAAAATCAAAAATTAATTCGCGTTGCGGGTTCAGGGTTGTGGGTTCCACGTTGAGGGTTCAGGATTGTGTAAAACTATTTATATGCTTAACGAAGTGAGCACAGGTCAGCTAGTAAACTTATAAAAGCATTGAGCTACGTTCCTTTGTTTCAATTTTATAACAAAATGTACTCAAATTTGTTTTTTGGCCATATTTTTAAAGTTCTTGAACATCTATAACATCTATTTTTGAATAATTCATTTATGAAAAAAAGAATTATAGATATTTAGGAAAAAATATTATAGTGGCATGATCCAGTCAAATAATAAAAGTCATTTAAAATAATAACACTATATTGTTCTAAATACGTCCCTTGATTCGTATTGAGTTTTCGTTTCTATTGCAATGCTCTCGTTTTGAGATGTTATAAAGTTGGTGTCAGTATCTAGTATCAAAAGGAGAACATAATTCAGAAATTCCTGAACAAAACAGAACAAGCGACGCGCGCTGTCCATTCTCCATAGAACGTAGAAAGTTTTGTATTTCAGTCAACTGCTTAAACGGAAAACAACAACTGAAAAAAAATTGAAACAACGATCTATGTGTAAGGGAACATCATAATAATAGCTATGGACTCTACACACCACGAAAATCTGGCCCCGTAGCCCTGAGTATCCAAAGAACTTGTGTTACTGCCACCAGGCAGCTATGGTAACATTATTAATTATTAAAAAAAATGCTAATTACCTGATTAAAGATTAGATAAGAGAGACCCAGAATTGTTTTTTGAACATCAAACTCTCAAAGCTCAAGGCAGCAGAATTTTCGACAATTTTACTTTACGTAATAAATGCTTATTAGGTAGGTACCTGATATTATTTCTGTTCAGTGTTTGACTGTTTATATTATGAATAAGCCGTAAAACCCATCTTCTTTTTAACCAACTGCGGCGACGTATGAATGATACCATAAAAGGTAATGATTTGGGTAATGTATTTCTGTATGTATGTTTCTTTCACCGTATCGCCTGATCCGATTTAAATGAATGAGATATTCAATGATTCTCGATAGTAGGCCTTTAATAATAAAAAATAAAATAAAGTATAGACTTTAGATTTTATCGATGTGTAAAAACCCCTGATTTCGTCACTGACTCATTTATAGATCATCAAAATTCTTAGGTTACTTCCGGAAATCTTAGAAAGCTGAAGTTATGTATGTAAGCTGCTATTGCTACAAAACCAACAAATAAATTATTAAAATGTAAATGCCGCCATTTTGAATCCAATATGCTGGACCACCATATTGGATTCAAAAGGATGTTTATTATAAGGATCTGATGATCTTTAATTTATAAAAGGAATATAATATACAAGTACATAAAAAACCTACGACCTACTTTTTGTAGGACGGATAATCGTTCAGAGTTTTGCTCCATATAATTTATGTCCGACTTTATGTATGTTGAGTGCGTTGCACTACTGCAATCAGTATATTCTATTATTCATCTACAAAAAGTCGGTCACCAATTATTAATCGGTGACCGACTTTTACCGAAGATGAAAAATATATTATTATATTATTTATGAGAGGAAAATTTGTTTTTTATCCACTTATTTAAAATTAGCGCGAATATGCAGGCAGCTAATAGTTGTAAATTGCTGTCGGTGTATGGAACAGGTCCGGCACAAGCTCCATCTGTTGTTAAATTTATTTTCTGTAAAGTTCTTTGTATGCTTAGCATTATTATAATGTGATTTGTAAGAAACTAGCTTGTCAGTGGCTCAAAATCTTCTATAGAATTCCTTGTGCTAGTTACCATCATCGATACTACTACTATTAGATATAAGGTACTGTTGAAAATACTAGCTGGTATTAGCTAATATTAGCACCGGGCGTCGGCAGGCATCGCGGCGCTGGGCGTCGGCAGTCGTCGCGGCGCTGGGCGTCGGCAGGCGTCGCGACGCTGGGCGTCGGTAGGCGTCGCGGCGCTTGGCGTCGCGGCACTGGGCGTCGGCAGGCGTCGCGGCGCTAGACGTCGCTACGCTGGGCGTCGGTAGGCGTCGCGGCGCTGGGCGTCGTGGAACTGGGCGTTGGCAGGCGTCGCGACGCTGGGCGTCGGCAGGCGTCGCGGCGCTGGGCGTCGGTAGGCGTCGCGATGCTGGGCGTCGGTAGGCGTCGCGGCGCTGGGCGTCGGCAGGCGTCGCGGCGCTGAGCGTCGCGGCGCTGGGCGTCGGTAGGCGTCGCGTCGGTAGGCGTCGCGGCGCTGAGCGTCGGTAGGCGTCGCGGCGCTGGGCGTCGTGGCGCTGGACGTCGGCAGGCGTCGCGGCACTGGGCGTCGGTAGGTGTCGCGACGCTGGGCGTCGGCAGGAATCGCGGCGCTGAGCGTCGGTAGGCGTCGCGGCGCTGGGCGTCGTGGCGCTGGACGTCGGCAGGCGTCGCGGCGCTGGGCGTCGGTAGGTGTCGCGACGCTGGGCGTCGGCAGGCGTCATGACGCTGGGCGTCGCGGCGCTGGGCGTCGGCAGGCGTCGCGGCGCTAGACATCGCTACGCTGGGCGTCGGTAGGCGTCGCGGCGCTGGGCGTCGGCGGGCGTCGGCAGGCGTCGCGACGCTGGGCGTCGGCAGGCGTCGCGGCGCTGGGCGTCGGTAGGTGTCGCGACGCTTGACGTCGGTAGGCGTCACGGCGCTTGGCGTCGCGGCGCTGGGCGTCGGAAGGCGTCGCGGCGCTTGGCGTCGTGGCGCTGGGCGTCGGTAGTTTTCGCGGCGCTTGGCGTCGCGGCGCTGGGCGTTGGCAGGCGTCGCGACGCTGGGCGTCGGCAGGCGTCGCGGCGCTGGGCGTCGGTAGGCGTCGCGATGCTGGGCGTCGGTAGGCGTCGCGGCGCTGGGCGTTGGCAGGCGTCGCGGCGCTGAGCGTCGGCAAGCGTCGCGGCGCTGGGCGTCGGTAGGCGTCGCGTCGGTAGGCGTCGCGGCGCTGAGTGTCAGTAGGCGTCGCGGCGCTGAGCGTCGGTAGGCGTCGCGGCGCTGGGCGTCGTGGCGCTGGACGTCGGCAGGCGTCGCGGCAATGGGCGTCGGTAGGTGTCGCGACGCTGGGCGTCGGCAGGCGTCGCGGCGCTGGGCGTCGGTAGGTGTCGCGACGCTGGGCGTCGGCAGGCGTCGTGACGCTGGGCGTCGTGGCGCTGGACGTCGGCAGGCGTCGCGGCGCTGGGCGTCGGTAGGTGTCGCGACGCTGGGCGTCGGCAGGCGTCGTGACGCTGGGCGTCGGCAGGCGTCGCGGCGCTTGGCGTCGCGGCGCTGGGCGTCGGCAGGCGTCGCGGCGCTGGGCGTCGGTAGGTGTCGCGACGCTGGGCGTCGGCAGGCGTCGTGACGCTGGGCGTCGGCAGGCGTCGCGGCGCTTGGCGTCGCGGCGCTGGGCGTCGGCAGGCGTCGCGACGCTGGGCGTCGGCAGGCGTCGCGACGCTGGGCGTCGGCAGGAATCGTGGCGCTGGGCGTCGGCAGGCGTCGCAGCGCTGGGCGTCGTGGCCTAACTAGCTTGTCAGTGGCTCAAAATATTCTATAGAATTACTTGTGCTAGTTACCATCATCACTACTACTATTAGATATAAGGTACTGTTGAAAATACTAGCTAATATACGTCGGCAGGCGTCGCGGCCCTTACTTTACTAGGCTTAGCTTTACTTACTCTACATTTCAGTTAAAACGTGATACTTGGCCGTTTTGCTACCGTTACGAAGATTTATAGGCATTCATTTATCGTGTGTCAAATAAAACGGCCAAGCATCATGTTTTAACTGAAATGTAGAGTAAGTGAAGCTAAGCCTAGTAAAGTAAGGGCGCATAGAACAAGAACTTTGGTTCTACATGGGATTTGTCCACTTTTTGATAGATTTTGATCAAGGTGCTTGTAGATTTAGGGCGAGTAGTCTTTAGAGCTTGGCTTTATACGATATCTGATAACTTTTCACAGGGTAAGCTATATAGACTCGTCTTGGCAACATTTTTACATGAAAATGTTTTTGGTGGGATACAGTATTCTCCGAGCGAAGTAACTCTTAAAATACTGTAGTGCCTGGGACAGACAGTTTTAAGGCCTCAGGCTCGAATTTTGCGGGCAGCGGGGCGGGAGCGGCGGCGGCGCGGGAGCGGCGGCGGCGCGGGAGCGACAGAATCTTTTGAGTAAAATGAAATGGACCGGTTCTCGAAAACAGCGGCGCGGGAGCGGGTAACGAGTACCTCACCCGCGCCGCCGCCGCTCCCGCCCCGCTGCCCGCAATATTCGAGACCGATGCCTAAATGTCGCATGGTTGCCCAGCACATACAGCATCACAACATAGTCGGCCTAGTCCAGAGGAATGGCTGGTCAATACGTCTGGGGCCAACCATGTCGGGTTTCCTTATGCTTTCCTTCACAGTCAGAGCGTTTATTGCAATTTAGTTCAAGAAAAGTCCCATTGGTACATGCCGCAACCTGGTAAACGAACCCGCACCTTTCGAGTAGGTACTTATCAAAGGTCTACCCACTAGGCGCTCTTCAGGGTAGTAGTAGTAGCATTAATACTAGTAATATCGTCTGTCGTGTCTATTCTAGAGGATATATCTCTCAGAACCGAACTTCAAACATTTATTAACATTTTACTCACAGTTTTTATCACCTACCTCCTTACCGCATCATAAGCTTTTGTTTAGCAGTTCAGTTAAAAGGTGATCAATGCCCATATTATACAGTACATATACCTATTGCCTCCGTGGCCTAATGGTATAGTTCTTGGCTCTCGAACCGGAGGTCGTGGGTTCGATTCTCGCGTTGGAGCAACAAAAAATGTTGTTTTCAAGTTTGGTTAGGACAATGCAGGCTGATGACCTGCTTGTCTGCCAAGAAAGATGATTCAAGTGTCGGATGGGCATGTAAAAAGTCGGTCCTGCGCCTGATCTCCCGCCAGTTGTATCGGTATATACGGAAGAGAGAGTGCTTGTATAAATTGCGCACACACTTGGGCACTATAAAATAACTCGTAGCTGGTCTGATTTTTATGAAACCGGCCACCGTCACCGAAATCGATGTGGGAGGCATTATTATTATTATTAAATTAAAATTTTAGTGAATACATACAGTAAAGTTAAAATAAGTGACTTGACTAACATGCATACATAAAGCTACGTAAATCTACGTTTTAAAACTGTTCACATAAACGTTGGAAGTGCGGCGCAGGTGAAAAAGCTTAATTTAAATTGACATTTTGTTGCGAAGCTGAATAATTTACACGTGAAGCCCACGAGCGTCACACAATAAAAAAACTGGCCAAGTGCGACTCGGACTTGCGCACCGTTCTTTCCTTTTTAGGTACATAACCCTAAAACTATAATATACTAGCTGGCCCGTGCCGACTACGTTGAGACTAAGGCCCGTATAAATAAAACAATCTCAAACCCAACCTCACCTTGAGAGCGTATTTGACAAATAAAACAACGTTTCGTTTCACTTTTAAAAATAAAATAAATTGACAAGTGAAAACAGACTATTTAGGGCGTGTTTCACCAAGCAATGTTAAAGTTAATCCGTCGTTAAATGTCATGCTGTTCCTCTCGTAATTCCTATCAATGAATGAAAAGGCATGGTAATTGAACAAGCCGTTATCACTAACATGCGTTGGTGAAATCGGGAATTAACCCTTCAAATGCCACACAATATTATTAATACATTTGTAGGGGTGATTCCCTACAGATGTGTTGATGGTGATGTTGGATGTACTTAAGTCCAAAATGTGTAGAACTTAAGGAATGACGAAGCAATACCCGTTTATTGTCATTAAAATAATATTGTTGTGATTACATAATTTATAGTGTATGTAAAGTGTTCGGTCAGCGGTTATATGAAACAAGTGAGTATGTACGACTCCGCTCGTACATGCTGCCGAAACACAAAAAAAGAACAAAAAAAAGTAAAATGTAAATAAAGTTAATAATAAAAATAAAACATTAAAGTAAAAGCTTAATAATAAAAGTAAATGTCCGATGTCCGAGTGTCCTACGGCGAGGTCTGCCTGTTGACCATCCGCCGCAGCCGCTGCTCTGCTGCTGGAGCCACGTCCTCGGTAATGGAGTTCTGCACGTTCGTGCTCTGCATCTCCACGTCCTGCCGTTGATGTGCGATTCTGTTCCCATGGAGGCACCTTTTTACTCCACGGTACAAGCAAATCAGGCCCAGTAGTTTTTGTTCAATTGTGCAGAGTAGGCTTATGCACCCATAACTAGCATAATGATGCCTATAGTGAGATAGGTTATGTATGTTGATGTTCTCTTGATTCTTCTTCATTGACTCAATTTGGCTCTGCAAGCTGTTGTAGTTGTAGGTATAGTTTTCACGATCAAAAGTGAAGTTCATACCCCGCAGCAAGATGTTCGTTTCCGATTCCGGTATCCGTAGCTCTTGTAAGTTGTTGATGTTTAACTCCGAGCGATATGTCCTTGCGGAGTGGATTATGACGTTGTCTCCCTTTAGCATGCAGCCCGGTTTTATGGTCAGTATCCCAGTAGAAGTTAATGTTTTTGTTATGACGTTAGAGTCTGGGCAAAAAATGCGCACAGCACACTCCTGACAACAGGTGTATAGCCACGCGTGCCGGCCGTGTAACATGACCCAGTCTTCGCTGCAACCTGAAGACACGGTGCCGCAGTTTGTTATGTTTCCATTGTTTATTACGTTCGCCTCACATAACGTTGATATCTCCTTGGTTGTTTTATATATAGGTAGATTGAGCCAACATAATAAATTGCTTTCGTTGAACGATAAGCAATTCTTATGCACGTCGTTTTCTGTTATAGGCACAATCATGTCCTTTCTGAGGTTTATTGCCAAATACTCCGCGGTCGGTATTATACGTATTTTAGTTTCGTTGAAGATTCTTGGTATAGGTATAACACGACTCAATTCGAAAGGCTCAGTGTTAATGAGAGGCAGCTTGATTTCGAAGATTAAGAGATCCATTAGTCGTACGTGCACTCTTGATAGTTTGTACATTTCTCGTATGCAATTTTCTTGACTGCTGAGGCAAGGTAGTGTTAGCTCGGCGGGAATTTGAGCCTTGATGATGTTTAGCTGGTTTATAAATTCCTCCGGCTGAAGTAAATGTGTATCCATGCGTCCGCTGCGTACATCTGTTACCAAATCTAAAAGTTGTTGTTGCAATCTTTGCAGCTTGTCCAGTATCAAATTGGCTGTTAGAATGGTTGCCGTAATGTACATGGATTTCGCATGATCGTTTGTTATTAGGTTATTGAGATGAGCCATTTGTTTGCTGATGCTGGCGAACTGATCTACCATAATCTCTTCGTTTCTTTTAATAATGTTGTACTCGCTCTCGATGATCGATGTGTGCTGCTTATATAAGCTTACAAAGTGTTTCTCGTCTTCTTGTATCTTCTCGATATCCTCGTGGTACTGTGTGGCTAATCTTTCATCCAGTATTCCAAACAGAGAGTTAGCGACGTATCCAACCCCGTCTACTAATCCTCGTTTAGCGCGATTGCCATGTTCCGTTTTTAACAGTACGTTGTAATGTTGTAGCTCATCAACTTCGTGTTGCAGCTGACTCGTCATTGTTTTGAAGGCTGGCTCGGCCTTACATAAATCGTTCAGTAGGTCGATGTGATATTGAATATGTTTCGTAGCTAACCAGTATGTTGTTAAATTGTAGTATATAACAATTTTCCATTCATCTTGAATGGTCTGCATATTTGCGACCTTGTCGAAATACAGAGGTTGGTTAAGCGGTAAAAGATTAATACTGCCGTCTGTGTTAGGCGTATTGTTTTCTCCCCTTATTGGCGACAGTAAAAATAAGATCCTAAGGAGCGTCAGCATAACATTTCTTTTTATCGACCTTCTGGGTTTTTGTTTGGTATTATTTTCGTCCGTTTCTGTTTCTGGTTAATCAGTTTGTTTTTGTTGCAGTGGCGGATAACTCTGTTCAGTTGGAAGCAAAATTAGTTTGTTGATGGGACGTTTAATGCTGTCATTGTTCTTTGTTTTCAGCGTGACCACGCGTACGTGACCGTCACTTCCAGGGTGAGTTTGTGTAACTCTTCCCATTAGCCAACGGGCGGGAGGAATGTGATCTTCTTTGACAATGTTCGGTTTTATGTCGACTGGTCCAGCAAAATCTACTCCAGTGTTTGTAAACGGTCGTGACGGCTTAACACGAGCCTTTGGCAGGTCTGCCATCAGTTGACTTCTGTTTGAGGCCTTGAAACGTAGACACTTAACGCATCTTAGAAGTTGTCGTTTCACAGCACTCATGCCGCCAATCATCCAATATCTCGTTCGTATGAATGTTAATGTCAGCCGAGCTCCACCGTGTAGCGTCATGTTGTGAGCCCATGTAATTAGTAGTGTGCTCAACCTGTCCTTGTTAGGTATAATGATAGGATACTTTCGTTGTTGGGTTAAGATGGAAAGTCCCAATCGGCCTCCTACTCGCAAAATGCCTTCGTTATCAATCCATGGATTGAAGGACAACAGCTGACTTTTACGATGTACTCTACCCATATGTTTTAATTGTTCAATTTCCTGCATATAATATTTCGCTTGTACAGCTTTTATAATTATGTCATGAGCGCCTCGTATTTCATTTAATTTCAAATCCAGTGTTAATTGTTTGTTGCTACGGTGTCGTAGGTTATGGATGAAACGAGACACCCAAGCTAATATGCGAGTTATTCTTTCCATAGAGCTGTGACGTTCTAGAAGTTCTTCTATAAATGTTGTTTCATTTTTTATGTTAATGACGTAGACCTTTTTCTTTTTCTCTTCTTCCAGATAGCATTTATTTATTTCTATTGGTTGTTCTGTAATTGGTTCCTTTAGCCATCTTGGGCCTTCCCACCAAAGAGCGTGTGATAGAAGCTGAGATGGTAGAAGACCTCTGGACGCGCAGTCTGCGGCATTCTCTGCGGACTTTACGTGTCTCCAGGATGCGGATGGCATGTTGTTCAATATTTCGACTACCCTGTTGGCAACAAATGTCTTCCACCGTCCTATATCACCTTGTAGCCATCCCAATACGACCATCGAGTCGGTCCAACCATATAATGTTGTTAGTCTTGTCTGTATGTTTGTTGAGTCTATGACTTTTTTCATAAGTCTAGACAATAACAACGCACTGCATAATTCCAGTCGGGGCAGTGACGTATGTTTATGTAAAGGTGCTAACTTTGTTTTTCCCGCGACCAGCTGTATGACTGTTTGTCCGTTTGTATCCAGAGATTTACAGTATATGACGCAGCCATATGCCAACTCCGACGCGTCACAAAATTCATGGAGCTCGATGGGTTTGTCTATGTCGCCTATCCATCGAGGCGTTTTTATATTGTTAATGTTATGTAAATCTTGTCTCAATATATCCCATTCTTGATAAATATTTTGAGGAATGTTCTCGTCCCAAGATAAATTAATTTTCCACACCTTTTGGAATAGTATTTTTCCCTTAATTGATATAGGATACATAAATCGTTCAGTAGGTCGATGTGATATTGAATATGTTTCGTAGCTAACCAGTATGTTGTTAAATTGTAGTATATAACAATTTTCCATTCATCTTGAATGGTCTGCATATTTGCGACCTTGTCGAAATACAGAGGTTGGTTAAGCGGTAAAAGATTAATACTGCCGTCTGTGTTAGGCGTATTGTTTTCTCCCCTTATTGGCGACAGTAAAAATAAGATCCTAAGGAGCGTCAGCATAACATTTCTTTTTATCGACCTTCTGGGTTTTTGTTTGGTATTATTTTCGTCCGTTTCTGTTTCTGGTTAATCAGTTTATTTTTGTTGCAGTGGCGGATAACTCTGTTCAGTTGGAAGCAAAATTAGTTTGTTGATGGGACGTTTAATGCTGTCATTTGTAACATAATGAAACGACCGTGTGCAGATAACAACTGATTTATTATTTTACTACCCACCACCTGATTGACATTCTTCATATTACAACATCTTCCCTTTACAAAGACAACAAAAGCTACAAACAAAATACATACTTATACCAAAATTATTATGTTATACATTATTTTATAATTAATTATTGTTTCGGATGGCGTCGAGTACGAGGAGGCGAATATGAATCTCTACAATTAGTAATAACACTTGGTTCGTAAAGTGACCCATCATTACAGTTTTCGTATAGTTCATCCTCCCCATATTCGGACTCGTCCGATATTTCAATGGCAGGACTCTTCTCATCGTGTGGATGATTAGCCTGCTTATTTTTTGCTACGTCCTTAATCAAATGTCGGCGATTGCGACGGTAGATGCCTATTTTATTCTTTAGTATATATGAACGCGGTGTGTTCGCTTTTCCTACAACTGTTCCGCGTACGCGTTTATTATTATTTTCTAACATTGTTACGTCATCGCCGACATTTAACTCCGGCAGTGGCTTACAATGTTGATCATAGTACATTTTACATTTTAATTGTCTATCTATAAGTTTCTCATATTGACTATCTATGTTACTATGTTTTAGAAGATCTGGATGTACTGGGAGCCTACATTTCAGTCGCCGTCCCATCATAAGTCTAGCCGGAGAATCTAAATCGTCCCTCGGAGTATTTCTATAGCTTAACAAATTTAAATAAAAGTCCGTTTTACTGTCAAATGATTTTTTTAACAGCTTTTTCACGGTTTGTACAGCTCGCTCGCTCTTTCCATTAGATTGTGCATAATAAGGGGATGAAGTGACGTGATCGAAACCCCATTCATTAGAAAATTTTTTAAACTCACGACCAGCAAATTGAGGTCCATTGTCACTGATAACCGTATCCGGTATACCGTAGCGTGCAAAATTTTCTTTTATAGTATTTATTACAGAAGTAGACGTTGTGTCCTTCAAATATGATACCTCAATAAAACCAGAATAATAGTCGACTAAAATTAAGTAATTTTTCTTTGCATACTCAAATATATCGGTACCAATTTTGTTCCAAGCTAATTTTGGTATAGGGACCGGGATCATCGGCTCTTTACCGGGTCTATTTAAATTCTCCTGGCAGACTTTACATTTTCTAACATATTGTTCGATATCATTTGACATTCCCGGCCAAAATAACACTTCACGAGCACGTCTTTTACATCGATCGATTCCCAGATGCCCGTCATGTATTATGCTTAACATTTCACTTTGCAAAGCGGCCGGTATTAACACTTGTTTATTTTTAAAAATCACATTGTCTACAACATATAATTCCTCTTTCATAGGCCAAAATAACTTACTTTCATTACGCACCTCATACTTATTTATCGGCCAACCGTTAGTGATATAATTTAATAAATAACTTAACATTTTGTCTTTAACAGTTTCTCTTTTTATTATACTCAGTTTATTCTTTGATATAGGTATACTATCGATAACCATTTTCAATTGACTCAATATAGCTTTACTGACGTCGTCATCATATAACTCCGACAGAGGTGCGCGTGACAGTGTGTCCGGGATATACATGTACTTGCCGGGCTTGTAAACAATACATAAATCGTAACCTTGCAATTTAAGCATCATCCGTTGCAAGCGTGCTGGTATCGCATTTAATTCTTTTTTAAAAATACTTTCAAGCGGTTTATGATCCGTTTCAACAATGATACGTTCTTTGCCGTAAATATACTGATGGAACTTCTGGCACGCAAAAACTATAGCCAGCAGCTCTTTTTCAATTTGAGCATATCTCTGTTGCGTGTCGGTGAGAGTGCGCGAGGCGTACTCGACGGGCCGGCCGCCCTGCAGCAGCGCGGCGCCGAGCGCGACGCTGCTGGCGTCTACTGACAGCAGCGTCTCCTGCTTCACGTCGTACAATGCGAGTACGGGTGACGAACTTAACAATAATTTTAATTTATTAAAGGCATTTTTATGTCCTTCTTCCCAACACCAAATTGTATCTTTTTTTAAAAGTCTCGTTAATGGAAATATATGTTCCGAATAGTTTGGTATGTACTTAGATAAGTAATTAACCGCTCCTAAAAACCTCTCTAAGCTTTTTCTATCGACTGGCTCGGGCATATTAATTATCGCTTTTACTTTTTCACTATCAGCCCGCATTCCGTCTTTGTTAAATATGTGACCCAAATATGTAACCTCACTCACACAAATCTTACACTTATCCTTATTAAACTTTAAATTAATTTGCCTAGCCCTTTTATATAGTTCTGTGAGACGCGTATCGTGCTCGCTTTTAGAAGATCCCCAACATATAATGTCGTCAATAAACGAGTCTACTCCTTCTAGGCCCTCCAACAGCTGTTTGACCTTCGCGTGAAATACCTCCGGCGCGCAATTTAATCCGAAAGGTAACCGTAAGTACTGAAAGCGCCCGAACGGCGTACTAAATGTACACAAGTCTGAACTTTCATCGTCCAACTTAACCGACCAAAATCCGGAACTGGCATCTAAAATTGAAAAATACCGAGCACCTTTCAACTTCGTAGCGATTTCATTTAAAGTAGGCAGTTGGAAATGAGCACGTCGAATAGCTTTATTTAGGGGTCTGGGGTCCAAGCATACACGCAAGTCCCCGTTTTTCTTAGCCACAACTACTATAGCATTAACCCAGGGCGTCGGATGCGTGACTTTTTGAATAACTCCTAACTGAACCATTCTGTTCAATTCTCCGTATAACTTATCCCGGACCGCCAGCGGTATTTTACGCGGCGCGCACACCACCGGCGTCACGTCCCTGTCTATCACGATGTGATATTCGCCGGGTAGACACCCGATTCCGTTAAACAAATCATCATTTTCAGAAATACTTAAACCGTGAATTCGTTTAATTAATCCTAGCGATAAACAAGCCTGCAATCCCAGTACGCTTTGACATTCAATATTTGCGACAGCGAACTTCAAACAATATTGTATATTTTTATGTGACCACTTTAATGTACAAATTCCTTTGATCGGTATAAAGTCTCCGCTGTACGATTGCAACTTTATTTTATGATTATCATTTATTACGTTCGAGTCGTAGCCTAACTGCAAAAAACGTTTATAGGAAATAACATTTATATCGGCTCCAGAATCTAATTTAAATTTCTCACAACAATTATTATCGCCGTGAAGAAAAACAAACCAATCGTCCGACAAAGAATTAATTTCAGAAATGTTAAACAAACTGGAAATAAAAAACGACTCACTCTCGGTCTCCTCATCTGATCGTTGCTCCTGTATGCCTATTTCGTGGACTTTTTTAACTTTGCACATTCTCGCAAAATGGTCGTAATTATTACACACATAACACTGCACTCCTATGGCCGGGCAGTCGCCGGTGCGCCGACACCGCCCTCCACATCTGTGGCAACACGACGCCGCTGAGACGTGGCGCGCCGCGCTGCCGACGTCGCTGCCGCCGGCGCCCGTGCGTGGCGGCCGGGCTCGCTGCCGAACCGTCCCGCCGCGAGCGCCCCGCGCGCCGCCGCCGCCCGCTCGCCCCCGGCCAGGGCTCCCGCGCGCCGCCACCGCGTCCACACGAGCTGCCCCCGACTGGCCGCTGCCGCTGCACGACTCCAAAACGCGGTTGCTTTCCTGAGATATCTCGTCGACTTGGCAAACTTTTATAGCTTTGTCTAAAGTCAAATCTTCCGATCTCAGCAAGCGATCCCGAACCACCGTATTCCGTATGCCGCACACTATTCTATCACGTACCAGCTCGTCTTCTAAAACTTTAAATTCACACGTTTTGCTCAACAACTTCAACGCAGTCACATATTGGTTTATTGATTCCCCCGTTTCTTGATATCTTGTGAAAAAATTATATCTCGCCAAAGTAATGTTAGGTTTAACACCGAAGTACTCGTCAAATTTTTTAATCAATGCATTTACTTTATCTTTTTCACCGCCATCTTGAAACACAAACGTCTCGTAGATATCGAAACCTTCCGGGCCAATTAAATTAATAAGCAAACTAGACTGAACCCCACTTTCTTCTTTATGCACCCCCGATGCTTTTAAAAACAAATTGAACTGCGTTTTCCAGCGCTTCCAAGCGTCAGCCCTGCTGACGGAGTTGCCATCCAAGCTTAGTTCCGGAGGTGGACGAGCGTGTTCCATTGTTATTAATAGCAGTAAACACGTTCAACAATATAAACCCACTATTAATTGTTCAAACAATCACTTTTAATAACTTTTAAGTAAGTTTTCACCGCTGTCACCATGTAACATAATGAAACGACCGTGTGCAGATAACAACTGATTTATTATTTTACTACCCACCACCTGATTGACATTCTTCATATTACAACTTGTTTTCAGCGTGACCACGCGTACGTGACCGTCACTTCCAGGGTGAGTTTGTGTAACTCTTCCCATTAGCCAACGGGCGGGAGGAATGTGATCTTCTTTGACAATGTTCGGTTTTATGTCGACTGGTCCAGCAAAATCTACTCCAGTGTTTGTAAACGGTCGTGACGGCTTAACACGAGCCTTTGGCAGGTCTGCCATCAGTTGACTTCTGTTTGAGGCCTTGAAACGTAGACACTTAACGCATCTTAGAAGTTGTCGTTTCACAGCACTCATGCCGCCAATCATCCAATATCTCGTTCGTATGAATGTTAATGTCAGCCGAGCTCCACCGTGTAGCGTCATGTTGTGAGCCCATGTAATTAGTAGTGTGCTCAACCTGTCCTTGTTAGGTATAATGATAGGATACTTTCGTTGTTGGGTTAAGATGGAAAGTCCCAATCGGCCTCCTACTCGCAAAATGCCTTCGTTATCAATCCATGGATTGAAGGACAACAGCTGACTTTTACGATGTACTCTACCCATATGTTTTAATTGTTCAATTTCCTGCATATAATATTTCGCTTGTACAGCTTTTATAATTATGTCATGAGCGCCTCGTATTTCATTTAATTTCAAATCCAGTGTTAATTGTTTGTTGCTACGGTGTCGTAGGTTATGGATGAAACGAGACACCCAAGCTAATATGCGAGTTATTCTTTCCATAGAGCTGTGACGTTCTAGAAGTTCTTCTATAAATGTTGTTTCATTTTTTATGTTAATGACGTAGACCTTTTTCTTTTTCTCTTCTTCCAGATAGCATTTATTTATTTCTATTGGTTGTTCTGTAATTGGTTCCTTTAGCCATCTTGGGCCTTCCCACCAAAGAGCGTGTGATAGAAGCTGAGATGGTAGAAGACCTCTGGACGCGCAGTCTGCGGCATTCTCTGCGGACTTTACGTGTCTCCAGGATGCGGATGGCATGTTGTTCAATATTTCGACTACCCTGTTGGCAACAAATGTCTTCCACCGTCCTATATCACCTTGTAGCCATCCCAATACGACCATCGAGTCGGTCCAACCATATAATGTTGTTAGTCTTGTCTGTATGTTTGTTGAGTCTATAACTTTTTTCATAAGTCTAGACAATAACAACGCACTGCATAATTCCAGTCGGGGCAGTGACGTATGTTTATGTAAAGGTGCTAACTTTGTTTTTCCCGCGACCAGCTGTATGACTGTTTGTCCGTTTGTATCCAGAGATTTACAGTATATGACGCAGCCATATGCCAACTCCGACGCGTCACAAAATTCATGGAGCTCGATGGGTTTGTCTATGTCGCCTATCCATCGAGGCGTTTTTATATTGTTAATGTTATGTAAATCTTGTCTCAATATATCCCATTCTTGATAAATATTTTGAGGAATGTTCTCGTCCCAAGATAAATTAATTTTCCACACCTTTTGGAATAGTATTTTTCCCTTAATTGATATAGGAGACAACCATCCCAGGGGATCAAATATCTTAGACAGGCTTGATAATAATGCTCGCTTTGTGATAGACTCAGACTTATCGTTTGCCAGTTTTTCGCACGCGAATGTAAACTGATCCGTTCGCGGGTTCCACGATAGGCCTAGTGTCTTGTTTGTTTCAGCATGTTTGAAGTCGTACATGATTTGGCTAATTAAATTTCCCGAAAAATGTTGTAATAGCTTGTCGTCGTTACTAGCCCACTTCCGTAACTTGAATCCGCCCCCAAGCAGAAGATTGTAGACTTGCTTTTGTTCTTGTAAAGCACTTTTTTCAGGTTGTTGTTACCGCCCAGGAGGTCGTCGACATACAGATGTTTTTTAATAATATTTACAGCTGATGGGTACATGTGACCATCATCCTGAGTCAGCTGTTTTATTGTTCGCATAGCCAGGTATGGAGCTGCTTTAGTTCCGTACGTCACTGTGCATAGTTGATATTTCTGTATATCTTTGGTCGGTGCGTCACGCCATATTATTTTTTGGAGATGTTGATCTTCCTCTTTTACTCGTATTTGTCTGTAGAATTTCTCTATGTCAGCTGTATAAACATATCGAAACGTTCTCCATAGTAATATAATACTTTGTAGGTCTTGCTGTAGGTTAGGGCCGCGTTCCATCAAATCGTTCAAGCTTACGCCCGATTTTAATTTGAGTGAAGCGTTAAACACTGTTCTTAGTTTTGTTGTCTGCGACTCTAATCTTATGACACCGTGGTGAGGAAGATAACAGCTAGGCTCGCTCTTGTTGGTGCAAAGTTTCATGTGGCCTAATCGTAGGTATTCGTTAATGAAATCCACATAGCTTTTGGCCAGTTGTTCGTTTTTTGAAAATCGTTTTTCCAGCTGTTTAAACTGAGCGACCGCCTGAGGTTTTGATGAACTTAGATAATCCTCATAGTTATGTTTCATCGGCAATTTAACTTCATAGCGTCCATTAGGCGGGCGAGTTGTTGTTTGTTGATACAGAGTCTCACAATACTCTTCGGCTGACGACAAGTTGGTGTCGGTTGACGTTATTTCTTCCATTTCCCAGTACTTCGAAATTTCGCTGATGTTGTTAGTAACCGCATAACAGTTGAAGTGTTTCATGTTGCCGACTAATACCCATCCTAATTTGGTCTGTTGTGCGATTGGGGAATTAGACGAGCCCCTCAAAATTCCATCCATTAATATTTCCGCAAAGATCTTGGCGTCTAGAAGCACGTCGATCGGCTTTGAGATGTTGTAGTCCGGGTCCCCAAAGTTGATGTTTTGTACATGTGGCCAAGACGGTTTCTCGAATGTAACGTTCGGTAGGTTTCCGATTACTTTAGGCATTACTAAAGCGTTTGTGGTGAAGTTGTAATCATCGTATCGTGATGCGCAGATTAGCTTTACAGCTCCGTTGCTTTGTGTTCCTTTCGAGCCCACTCCAAATACAGATGAGCTTTGATTACATCTCTGTAGTTGTAACCGTTAAGCAGCATATTCTGTAATTAAGTTAATCTGCGATCCTTGGTCTAGCAAACATCTCATAGTGATGTAGCTTCCGTCTCTGGCTTGTATCTTTAATTCGACTGTTGATAGTAATACTTCGTCGTAACACCCGGACACGTGATTCGATTTTCGGGGCAAAGTATTTGGAACGCTCATTGCATTTTGTTGTGTGTCATCGCGATTTGCGTCAGCTAACACATCGTTCAAAATTGTATGATGTGCATTGTTGCATATTTTGCATTTGTTTTTCGAAATGCAATTTTCTTTGTGATAATACAAACAATTCTTGCATAGTGTTAATGTTTTGACCGTATTAATTTTTGCATCTGGTGGCATGTTCAAAAATTTTTGGCATGTTATTAAAACATGATTATTTTTCTTGCAAAGCGTACGACTTGTACGTTTTTGCGAATTTGAACCTTAAGTCGCGTGTATTTTCTTTGTTAGTATGTTCATTTTCCTTTGTAGGTGTGGGGCCTGGTTTGTTCTGCCGATTTTTCTTGGTCCATTGCTCCAGTGCAGTAAATTTGTTTTCGAGAATGGAAATTAACTCGTCAAAAGACGGAAGATCTCGTTTGTTTGTTCTAGCCTCCATGTACGCCGCATATGTTTCAGAATCCATCTTCTCCGTGATGATGTGCCCGAGGATAGGATCCCATGTCGACGTGTCAATGCCTAAGTTATGTATGGCGTGAATAGTCTCCAGACTGACATCATGAAGCCGCTTGATTTCGTAAGCTGTATGTTTTTGCATCGTCGGCTGGTTCATGAAAGCTTGCATGAGCTTCGTGAAGAGCAGTTGCTTATTGTTGTAGCGATGATTCAGGATATCCCAGCAAGCGTCGTAATTATCAGTCGATATGTTCAAATGTTGGACGAGCCGTTCGGCCTCACCCTTGAGTTTTCCCTTGAGATGTTGCATCTTTTGGCACTTATTAAGGGAAGGATTGTTATGTATAGCCTCCCGGTAGAGATCCGCGAAGGCCGGCCAGTTAACGTAGTTGCCAGTAAATACTGGTAGTTCAAGATGTGGTGTAGACTCCTGTTGATGTTTAATGTTGTTGAGCTTTCTGTGAAGACACGATTTTGTTTTCTCGTATATCTCTTCGTGTTCACAGAAAACATTCTCATATTTCTTGTCAGCCCCTTCCAACAAATTATCTATCTGCCAATGTAGTTGGTCGATGGTTCCCCAGCGGGATTGAAGCATCTGCAACTTATCTTCAATTTCCCATCGTTCACTCAGCGAGCAGAAGTCGATGTTCTTAACTACTCGTGTCAAAGCTCGAAAGTTTGTTCGCTGCTGACTCAATAGTTCATCGGTACGCGATGGCGTCCCCATGTTCTTTCCTGATATTCCAGGTGTGGGTTCCTCTGTTACTTCTATTTTGTCGGTGTTGTTATCGCTCGTAGTTTTAACAACTGGAGCTGTTTGTTGAATCAATTGAACCCCATTCTTGTATAGGTGTTCCAGGTGTTGAAACCGTTTAGCTGTGAAGTACTTATCGGACCTGTCTTCCTCTAGCTGAAGCAAGGTGTGGTTCGACTGAAATTCTTCCCACAAGTTGTTAAGAGTCTCCAATCTTGTTTGAAGATACTCTGATGTTTTTCGGGTCGGAGAATCCTTTTTGAAGTTGGTGATTATCCTCTCGACGGTGTTGATAATATGTTGTTGACGTTTCAGCAAAGTTCCATGATGATGGTTATTTACTGTACGACGTAAAGTTGAACGTTGTCAATGTTGAGTTGTTGTTCACGAAAGCTAGTAGAGCTTCTCGTGGATGTTCTTAATGTTCACGAAAGCTAGTTGAGCTTCTCGTGTATGTTGTTGATGTCACGAAAGCTAGTAGAGCTTCTCGTGGATGTTCTTGATTTTCACGAAAGCTAGTAGAGCTTCTCGTGGATGTTCTTGATGTTCACGAAAGCTAGTAGAGCTTCTCGTGTATGTTGTTGATGTCACGAAAGCTAGTAGAGCTTCTCGTGGATGTTCTTGATGTTCACGAAAGCTAGTAGAGCTTCTCGTGTATGTTGTTGATGTCACGAAAGCTAGTAGAGCTTTTCGTGGATGTTCTTGATGTTCACGAAAGCTAGTAGAGCTTCTCGTGGATGTTCTTGATGTTCACGAAAGCTAGTAGAGCTTCTCGTGTATGTTGTTGATGTCACGAAAGCTAGTAGAGCTTCTCGTGTATGTTGTTGATGTCACGAAAGCTAGTAGAGCTTCTCGTGGATGTTCTTGATGTTCACGAAAGCTAGTAGAGCTTCTCGTGGATGTTCTTGATGTTCACGAAAGCTAGTAGAGCTTCTCGTGTATGTTGTTGATGTCACGAAAGCTAGTAGAGCTTCTCGTGGATGTTCTTGATGTTCACGAAAGCTAGTAGAGCTTCTCGTGGATGTTCTTGATGTTCACGAAAGCTAGTAGAGCTTCTCGTGTATGTTGTTGATGTCACGAAAGCTAGTAGAGCTTCTCGTGGATGTTCTTGATGTTCACGAAAGCTAGTAGAGCTTCTCGTGTATGTTGTTGATGTCACGAAAGCTAGTAGAGCTTCTCGTGGATGTTCTTGATGTTCACGAAAGCTAGTAGAGCTTCTCGTGGACTTCGATAGGTTCTAGTTCAAATCAGGGCTTTGGAAATGCGTCTTTACTGTGATCGTAGAGCGCCTTCTCAATCCAACAGGTGAGACCCGCTTCTGGGAAGCCTGTCAGACCGATCGCTAATCACAGCACAAACACAACCCCCGCAGCACTGAGATAGTCGAAGGACCAAAATGTAGGGGTGATTCCCTACAGATGTGTTGATGGTGATGTTGGATGTACTTAAGGCCAAAATGTGTAGAACTTAAGGAATGACGAAGCAATACCCGTTCAAGCAGTTTATTGTCATTAAAATAATATTGTTGTGATTACATAATTTATAGTGTATGTAAAGTGTTCGGTCAGCGGTTATATGAAACAAGTGAGTATGTACGACTCCGCTCGTACACATTAGTAGTTAGTACTGCCTAGAAAAGCCTTTAAGAGATATCCGAGTGCTTTGACGACTCTGATCGTTCTACTCCAAGATAAAGCCAATCGTTATTGCCTTCGCTAAGTAACAGTATCGGCAAATTAGTTGAGTAAATCTAGACTTGGTAATCTCATGATAATTGCACCAAGTGCAACCAATGATACATTAATCGTGCAGATGTGTTACCTCAAAGATTATTAAACAATATTTAAACAAGGCGCACCGAATAATCTGGGTACCTATATATCATACTAGGTGTTCCCTTGACTTCGTTCGCGTGGTTTTTGTGTGACTTAAGCCGTTTATGCAGGCACGCAATAAAAGTCCCCAAATGTAATTAATTTTCCCCGTTTTTGCAACGTTTATCACTGACGCTTCGCTCCTATTGGTCGCAGCGTAATGTTCTATATCTATCCAACAAAAAAAGATTTTTTCAAATCGGACCAGTAATTCCTGAGATTAGCGCGTTTAAACAAACTAACTCTTCTGCTTTATAATATTAGTATAGATATTAACATAGCTTTATCAAAATCAAAAATGGATAAAAATTATAAATTGATAACGATTTCCGAAATACATTGTAACATAGCTTTTATTTCAAATGTTCTTAATGTTCGGGATGTTTTGGTGAGCTCTATCTATCTATCGTTTTATAATCTGAGTGTTACTTATGAAATTAGAAAAAGGCCGAATATAATACTTTAGATTTTACATTTAAATGCCCAAAACCCCTGAGCAACAGAATTGTAAATATGGTATGAATGAATATAATATACTTTATTGTGTCTAAAACAAAAGAAAAGAAAAACAAAAATATACAGTCATAAAAAAGGAACTAAGTTTAAAATACCGATCAACAACTAAAAAGAAAAAATATATATTTTTCAATAATATAGTTACAATTAATGTTCTTTTTGGAGTCGGTGTCAGCCAAAGAACAACATGTTTGGTTGCTGACGTTTTATGTAAGGTTACAAACTCACCTTTGCTAAGTCTTATTACTGGTACATTTAGCATAATGCTTGTTTCTTGTGTTTAGACAATGATTTTATCATTGTCACATTTCTTCTTGAAACTACTTAAGTTTTTTTTAACGTATATCCAAAACAATTATGGTTTATTTATTTGAGTATGAGCAATTACTGATGGTTTTTTTAATAATTATTATGTGTTTTTTTTCTAATTGTATTCTATTAAATTAAATAAATAATACGGTGAAGATACTCAGCTTTCTGACATTAAATAAATTTTTCAAATCTTGTTCAAATACGTGTATTTTTAATAACTTTTTTTTTTACTGATTGATTAATTTGTAATCAGTAGAATAAATAAATAATTATACGATATATTGAAAATTTACATTCCAAATAAATGTCTCTACATTTATTTGGAATGTAACCACGCCAGTTGCACTATTTTTAGAGTCTAGTAAGTATATTGTTCGCTTATGAATATTTCCAATTGTCGTGCATTAGGTACTATAAGGAAGCTCAAGCAGACAAACGCTTTAATGGCGACACACAGCTCAAAGTATGGAAAAAATTTGTGCACATAGATATTACATCGTACTATAAAATACATTTTCCTAAATTCTCCCCCTATGGGAGCAACGGAAGTTTAAATTTGGTACGAATTGTGAAACTTCAGTTACCAAAGTTCGCCACTAGATGTCACTATGCATGGTCTACATCGCGCTATCGCTTGTACAAGTCCATTTAGTTAGTACCTCGCAAACACCTATCCATATTAACTCTGGTTTCCCTTCAAAACGTATAAATCTTTCGCCTTTTACTAAAGATTTCCGTGGAGGGGAACACTCAAATGAGTCTTTCTCTATTTTTGATAGGTCCGGCAAAAGCTGGACTTCCATTAAACATACAAGTTACTATATAGTTCGTCCCTGATAAATTTAACCTGAAGGTAAACAAACCGAAAACATCGAAATTTTCACATATTCACTTATTGTGCACACTTATCAACACTTTCACAGGTATAATAAAGGATTAAACAAATCCAATACATTTTATAACAATTAAACAATACTTAATATTATGTTTAAACATCAAATGAAAATCTTTCACAGAAAAAATACGCCATTTTGACACTGCCGTACTATAATTACACTTAGGGCCGATTTTTCAATCGTCAGATAACTTTTATCTATGGTGACTTTTTTAGATTTTGTATGGAACAAATGTCAAAGTCATATGTTTATTCAACAGGTCAAAGTTATCTGACGATTGACAAATCGGCCCTTAGGAATATACGGAAGACTACTTCTTATTGTAGCAATTTGGTATAAGTTGAGAAATATGTTCATGCAATTTATAATTGCTGCTCCAGTGATTGTGAGTGTCTTTACATTTCCATTGCATGCTCTGGGACCGTATCATGATCTTTTACAATACCATCCTGGATTCAGGCAATTCAATAATACGGTCTTAAACTGCCTTGTTCTTTTTCATATTACAGCGACATGTTTGATGTTATACTGAATGGATCCACCCTAGTTTGGTTGTCTGAAAATAACATTCGGAAGCAAGTAAAGTGTCACGTGTCCGCTGACTAGCAGTCATCATGCAGTTATTATGTTATCGTTTAATACGAAAATTCCAGGCAGCCATGTTGTATGGCGTAAACTGCCTGGAATTAAGAGTTGTAATAGGCCCCCAGGCGGGGACGGCTTTACGCCTGTTTATATGGAAATGGGGACACAGCAATATATTTTAAAAGCTGTGATCAAACAAGTGGAATATCTATTATGGAATAAGTCATTGTTATATTCTATCGCCGTATGAATAAAATTACATTCTAGGCGCCACCGCAATGAACGGGTTAATTGTGGGCTTTGTGGTAAACAAATTAACCTACGCTTGGTTCAGTAATCACTTAAAAACATAATGTCAAATAAAGCTTTGCTTTTAAATAAAAAATAATAAAATGATGATTAAGAACGTCTGCTTTCAAACAAAAACTAGTTCGAATATTTAACGTTTGGGAGCTATGATGCAAACAGACAGACACATACGCGTCAAACTTATTACACGCCTTTTCTTTGAGGGTTAAAAAGCTCATACGTCTTTACTTTAACAGACAAGTCTGAAATAGATAGAAATAAAATAGAAACTACGTTTTTTTTGGAAGTCGGTTAACAAATATAATATGTATTATACTAGCTGTTTCCGCGACTTCGTTCGCGTGGTTTTTGAGCGACTTAAACCGTTTATGCAGCGCACGCAACGAAAGTCTCCCCGTTTTTGCAACATTTCTCACTGACGCTTCGCTCCTATTGGTCGCAGCGTAATGTTATATAGCCAAAAGCCTTCCTTTATATATGGACTATCCAACAAAAAAAGATTTTTTCAAATCGGACCAGTAGTTCCTGAGATTAGCGCGTTTAAACAAACAAACTCTTCCGCTTTATAATATTAGTTTAAGTATATAGATTAATCTTTCCTTTAGTTCAGTGACAGTAGAGACAGAATGGAGGTAGAGTGGAATCAACAGAAATAATTTTAAGTAAAAAGATCTAATTAGTTTTTTATTGTGTCTTCTCAATTTCTTTCGACAATCTGCGTTTGCCTTCCATCGTCCATCATTGCCATGTAGAGACAAAAATTGAACTTCACTTTTGACTGTACTTTCTGACATAATGCTTATTTTCCAAATCAATAAGCAGAGTACTCGTGAGGTATCGGAGAAAGAATAGAAGCTTCTCCAACTATTTCCCTTCGGCAGTCGTAAAAGGCGACAGGGGGAATATACAGGTTGTAAAAAGAACAGCCACTATAACTTTGAGATACCTTATTATAAATACATTTCCTCATTATGGAAATGTATTTTTTTGTCAAAAACTTTTATTTTTTACCACTTCTCTTTCTGTCGCAAGAATAACGAACAAGCAAAATTTTTATTTTTATTTTTGTAAAAATAATAAATTCTAGAATCAGAAAAGATATATACGTTCGTTATATCTGGAAATGAGCAGCGGCGTTTCCGCGGACATTGTTATAATCTGCGCTCACCAACCCGCCTGCCAAACGAGTATAGGCAATCACCCCCCATGATATACTTAGGGGAGGTTTTTGTCCAGCAGTGGATGGCGTACCTAAATTATGATGATGAACTGTTTCGCAGTGTGGCAATTTTTTATTAATTATAATTTTATATTGAAATAAATATATAAATACAAAAAAAAAGCAAAAATAATGTCCATGTGCATTATCTAGTAGAGTTTGTAAACGCGCTAATTTCAGGAACTACTGGTCCGATTTGAAAAAAATATTTTTAGTTGGATAGTCCATTTATAGAGGAAGGCTTTAGGCTATATAACATTACGCTGCGACCAATAGAAGCGAAGCGTCAGTGAGAAATGTTGCAAAAAACGGGGAAAATTATTCACATTTGCGGACTTTCATTGCGTGCGCTGCATAACCGGTTTAAGTCACTCAAAAACCACGCGAATGAAATCGTGGGCATGCCTTATATATATAAAGTCGTTTGTGGTTAGTTTTCCTGGTTTTTAGACAGAAATATACCGAGAAAGGCTCTGTGTAATCATAGTCGCGAACAAAATTCAAGTTCAAAGGAGATCCAATAAAACGCACATAAATAACAGTTATCAAACCAAGTTTTTGGAGTCGGGGTTGAAGTTTTTGAAGGCGGGGGTCAAAAGTTGTGATGGAAGCGATGAAAAAAGGAGTGAGTTATAGGCTATAATTCGCCCGAGCCTCGAGTTTCATTATCATCCCTAAAGGGTTTAAGGTAAAACTCTAAGGGCTTTAACTTTACCTACGCGAGTAGGATTTCAGTTGCTGTTTTGTCCGTTTCTTGAAATTTGTTTAAATATAATATATAATAATAATAATATCTATAGACGCATCACACCACGTCAATCTGGCCCTATGCTAAGTATCCGAAGAACTTGTGTTACAGGTACCGGACAACGGAAATATATTTAATACTTTTATATTATACACATATTTGAGATTTTTATTATATTATACACAAATTTAATACACATCCATGAGCATGAAAACTTTTTGTTCCCTCGACGGGTTTCGAACCCGCAACCTCTCGTTCGAGCACTAACGCGCTCAACCACTGCGCTACGGAGGTCGTCAATCATATATCAGATGTATTGTTAGTTTTGTTGAAAATTTTATATCTACCCGACTACATATATAGTACGAAAGGGTACTAGATGTTTGCCGCTACTTCGCGTAAAAGAAAAACCCATGATATTCTGAGTCAGGAATTCAAACCGTGCTTAATGGATATACTAATGCTAAAATTATGTGTTATGGCTCATTCGATCGATTCTGAACCATACTGCGAACAACAGATGAGATTAAAGCAAGTAGTTGAGAGAAAGCGGCCGGAATTAATCTACAGAAGGGGTGTGGTTTTTTACCATGATAATAACCTAACACATCTTTAGCCACTCAGCAAAAATTACGGGAGTTTGGCTGGGAGGTGTTAATGCATCCGCCGTATAATCCTGACATTGCACCTTTAGATTGCCACCTGTTTTGGTCACTGCAGAAGTAAGTAGTCAGGTTGCCATCACAAGAGGACTGCCAAAACCACTTGTCGCAGTTTTTTCA
This sequence comes from Celastrina argiolus, assembly GCA_905187575.2. NCBI lineage: Eukaryota > Metazoa > Arthropoda > Insecta > Lepidoptera > Lycaenidae > Celastrina > Celastrina argiolus. The sequence continues at coordinate 16,945,745 of LR994591.1, read as the reverse complement.
TCAAAATCCCCAAAATGTTTATAGCAATAGGATCATGTCCCTACCAACAAGTTGGCACCCATATACTTTAGTCAATTGTAAATAAACTTTATAAAAAAACCTTTAGTATTTTTATGTATAATGCGAAGAAACTTTTTCCCCAACCTAATACAAAACTCGAAACTGGTTCTGCAGACCAAGCAGGAACATTTGAAAGCTCCGTAAAAGAAACGTTGCCGAATGACAATGCTCTGTCATGCACATCATACAATCATCATTCGATAACGTTACTTTACCGGCTTTAAAATCTTTCAGCATCGAACAGAAATCCAAGTAAAAGAATATTGACTTCAGTAATTAATACTTTTTACAAATTTTTCCATTTCCGCGTAGCTCAGAAACTGTAAAGCCGTATTAAGTTCTGAAGCTCTTGGCGAGCTCAAACCTTTTGATGGCTGAAATAGAAAATTGCTAACATATTGCACCTTTATACCGCCTCCGAGCTAAACCCAATGAAATAGTATTAGAAAAGTTGTAAGCTCTTGTAACTTAACGAAATGATTAGTAAAAGTATTTTTAGTTTAATGGCACTCTTTATTAAGTCAAAGCCATTTACTAATAGTCCGGTCAAATTAGCTTGAAAAATAGGAGTAAGGTTACATTAATTCGCACCTAGCTAAAAATTGGCATGAATTACACAATTTGTCAATTATCCACATCAATTCCAAGTGTGGAAAAAAGTTATTCAAGGTCAAATATTGCAAAAATCGGTATTTTGAGTTTTCCAGCTAAACGGTAAGTTTTATCATAAAAATAGGTGAGACGAAAATATTCATCATGCAATTATCTATATAAATTGCTCAAACAGTTTTTTCCTAAGAATCACAATTTCTGAGATAGCGATGCAAAATGTTGAAAAAGTTGTGTTACTCTTAATATGCCCACGTTTCCGCGCCACCCGTTAGAACATGGCGCGTTTTTTTACGTGGTTACCCCGGTGAAGCTAATTTGACTGGACTATTATTAAGTCAAAGCCATTTCCTAAATGACATACCAGAAGACAACAGGGAAGTTTGATAGTTCCGCACAATATGTTATGTTGATCTCCCGCCAGAATAGAATAGAATAGAATAGTACTTTATTTGCATAGAATGTAGGTATACAAAAACAAATGTTAACAAAAACCAGCCAGTCGTGTCGGTTAACCGTCCCACTGGGTTATGAGAGTAAAAGGAAGAGAGAGAGTGTCTTTGTGTATTGCGCACACACTTGGGCACTTTAAAATAGCTCCTGCGTAGCTGGCCCGGTTTCAATGAAATCGCCTACCGACACCGAAATCGGTGAGGGGAGCCATTATTATTGAATGTCCTGTAGGTTCTTGGTGGAAATCCATGTTATACAGTCATAGTACACAAACTACTTCCACTTTTTTCCACTTTATTAGTTGTTTTACATTCATTATTTGTTGAAATTGACGACCGATCGACCGGTAGTTTTACAACAAGTTTGTGTATTATTCTAGCTCCGTAAAACCGTAAAATAATGGAATCGAATAGTAATCGCAGCAGTGTGCGGTGTAGCGTGTGAAGCGCCTACATGCGTGCGCGTGATAAGAACCTTTTTTACCCAACTTCGGCGAAGCCAAAAGGAAGGGTATGTATGTATGTGTGTATTTATGTATGTACGTTCCGTCGCAGAAGTTAAACTACTGGTCCGATTTTAATGAATGAGTAGTCAATCGATTTGTGTATGCCGCTAGTAACAGGCTATATAATTTTCCCAAAAATTGTTTATTTTGAAAATTAAACCGCTAAATCTAACCTAAAAAAAATGGACTCGTGTTTGGTATCTAAAAATTGGTCTTGGCAAGCACACCACAAATATGTATGGACATTTTTTTTTATTATATTTTATTGTTAAATTCAAAATAAACGTTTAAAATGCGATATGATAGTACCAGTAGGCAGTATTATTATCGTATGATCGTACCAGTAGGTAGTATTTTACCAGTAGCTATGTCGAATTTTTTACAATATAATGCCAGTATAATATTATATTCCTAGGGCTTCCCGAGTCTCGATGCATTATCAGCGATGAAATGGGTATGAAATTTCGGATACGGATGCGGATATGGATATTAAATTATTTCTGATTATCCGTTTGTTTCGGATAATTTCGGTTACGGATATGTCATTTTTACAGTAGCAAAACTTTAATTTCGGATTCGGTTACGGTTATGGATATTTTTTAATATCGGATATCCGATAGTTTCGGTTACGGTTACGGAGCTCCCTAACATTCCTGGTCTATATCAGTTTTTCATTGTTCGTTACTTATAAAGACTTGGCTCTGCCAATGCTGTTGATTTTCTAATTGATTGAATTATTAATTTCCATCTCGGGACCAACTCTTTACTCTACAATACATTAGTCTGCAGTAGAGATGTAACGGATATCCGGTAACTATCCGGTATCCGGCCTATCCGGCCTTGTTTTCACTATCCGGCCGGATACCGGATAGTAGTAAAGTATCCGGCCGGATACCGGATAGTAAAATTTAAAAAAATCTTATTATTTTATAAAGGCAAATCATACTCCAATAGGTTGTGGACACCGTTTATTTTTAAAATCGCACAGCAAAAATGTTTCTTTTATAAACAAGTGGCAAATTGTGATGAATAAATACCAAATCTTACGCGATAACACTCGAACGCCCCCGAGTCGACCCGATCTCCGGTTACGTGCGACCCGAATGCGCCTGAATATTTCCGATCTCGTTCACCGCGCCAATATTCAAATCAAACTTATTATTATAACGGGTGTAAAAAGAGCAGTCACTTTAACTTTGGGATATTATGATAATACTACCTTATCTCATTCTAGAATGTATTTTTATTTACAAAAATAAAAAAATAAATTTTTTTTGCCTCATTGTTATTTTTGCGACAAAAAAATAAGAAATGGTGAGATGTTAAAAACATTTTTTTAGATTTTGACAAAAAAATATAAAAAAAAATACATTTCCAAAATGAGGAAAGGTAGTATAATCGTGTCTCAAAGTTATAGTTGCTCTTTTTACACACTGTACATTATCTTAAGGCCGGATATCCGGCAGCCGGATATCCGGCGCTCCGGCCTAGTAGCTTGCCGAATATCCGGTATATATATATCCTTTCCTGGCCGTATTCGGCCACAGCGACTCGACAACTAGAGCGTCGTTCGTGTGCTCTCAAGTGACTTATGTATCCGATCTTAGCATTAAACGTGCGATCACATTCAGTGCATGTCAGCACCCCTCCTAAATAATTATAATTTATGGCAGCAGGTGGTCGCGCCTTGAGTTCATCTCGTTTTGTATCGAGCTTCCTAAGTCTCTTCTTCTCGAAGTCAGACACCTTGGTGTTCACTGTACGTCTCCATAGCGTCCGTTCAGCTGCCTTCGCCTCCCATTGGAACGAGTCTATGTCACATTGTTTCATGTGACGCTTAAGCACATCTTTGTACCGCAGAATTTGGCCGCCTTGTTTCCGCTTGCCATTTTGCAGTTCCGAATAGAAGATGCACTTCGTCACTCTGTCATCAGACATCCGAGAGACATGGCCGCACCACCGCAACTGCCACCGCATGAGATAAGCCTCTATTCCGCTGACATTAGCTCTTCGCAGCACTTCCGTGTTTCGCACACGTTGCGACCAATGGATGTTCATTATGTCGCGTAGGCATTTCAGATGATATCTGTCTAATGTGCGGATATGGTGACGATAAAGGACCCACGTTTCTGAGGCGTACAGGAGATTTGGCAAAACGATCGCCATGTACACAGCTACTTTCGTAGAGAGCTTTATGTCATGAGATCGGAACACCTTGGGACGAAGTCTACCATAAGCTCCAGCAGCTGCTCCAATTCTGCTGTTGATTTCATCGTCAAGGAGACACTTGGATGTTAGAGTGCTGCCCAGATATTTAAATTTGTCCACCAGCTTCAGAGAGTCTTCACCGAGTTTGATGTCGATCGGACCACTGTTAAGCGTATCAGAAGCCATGACTTCGGTCTTCTTAACACTAATCCTGAGACCAAATAATCGACACGACTCATCAAGACTCGACATAAGCCTTTGTAGACCATCTGAGGATTCCGCCACAAAACATAAATCGTCTGCGTACATCATCTCAGTTATAGTCACGTGAGACACTTTGGTGTGAGCCTTCAGTCTAGCCAGGTTGAAAAGTCCACCGCCATCTGTACGGAAACGAATACGAATGCCTTCAGACAGAGTTTGCAGGGCCTCCCGAACTACAACTGCAAAGTACAAAGCAAACAGAGTTGGCGCGAGCACGCAGCCTTGTTTCACGCCGCATGTCACAGAAAAGAACTCTGAATCATTGCCTTGTATATTGACACAACATCTCATGTCATCATGCAGGAGTCGGACCATCCTAACAAACTTATCTGTGCATCCCAGTTTCGTCAGTACAACCCACAGAGCTTCTCGAGGCACGCTATCGAAAGCTTTTTCAAGGTCAACAAAGCATAGGTACATTGGTTGACACTGCTCTCTACTTTTCTCTTGCAGCTGTCGAATAGAGAAAATAGCTTCACACGTGCCTCGATTTGGGCGGAAGCCAAACTGGGTTTCAGGCAGTATGTCTTCAGACAAGGGCATTAAGCGGTTAAGTAATATTCGAGCGAAGATCTTTCCGGGAGAAGCCAGCAGAGATATACCTCTATAAGAGTCGCAATTGGCTTTGTCACCTTTGTTTTTATACAAAGAGCAAATGCGCGAGATCTTAAAATCATCAGGTACCCGCTCTTCATCCCACATGCGGACGAACAGCTCCCAGATGGCTTGATGCAACTCTGAGCCTCCGTACTTCAAAAGCTCCCCCGGAATATTATCAACGCCGACCGCTTTCTTATTCTGTTGTTGATGAATAGCAACAATAACTTCACGCAGAGACAATGGATCGTCCAGCTTATTAAATATGGGTAAAGATGGCAAAGAGCGTATGTATGCAAGGTCCGCAGCTCTGTCGACATTGAGCAAATTATTGAAGTGTTCTCTCCATCGATCGAGAACTTCTTGTTGGTTAGTGAGCAATTTGCCGAACAATCACATAATCGATCAAGTGCCAATGTTTCGACCTCGGATGCATCCATGTGGTCTTATATTTTGCTGGGAGCCTGAACATGGTATTGGTAATTGCCAGCTGGAATTCGGCGCATAATGACAAAAGAAGTTGACCATTAGCATTCATGTTTCCTATACCATGTCTACCCAAAACCTTAGGCCAAGCTTGAATGTCACGCCCGACCCTTGCGTTAAAGTCGCCCATCAAAAGTATCTGCTCTCTAGGGGAAATTCTAGAGAGAGCTTGCGAGACTTCTTCATAAAACTTGGCCTTGATGTCCTCATCCTTGTCCAGCGTCGGTGCATACACACTAATGACGTTTAGGTGATTGTTATTGTCCAGGCATAAACGCAGGGTAGTGACGCGGTCCGAGATGTGAATAGGACACTCCTCCAATTTAAAAGCGATACGATTTTTAACCGCGAAACCAACACCAGACCTCCTAGGCTCTGAAGACGGAGTACCTTTCCAAAAGAAAGTGTACCCACCCAGGCGTTCCACCCTCTCCCCCTCGTCAGCTAAATGGGTCTCACTGAGAGCAGCAATATCCACATTGTAGCGACGAAGTTCTCTGGAAACAAGGGCAGTTTTACGAGGAGGACCCAAGTTAGCATCGCGATCAATGAGGGTGCGTACATTCCACGCTGCAAAGGTCATATCACGGAATTTTACTGCAGTATTTTTATTCTTTTGTTTCTTTCGACTACGTGAGAGGTGATGCAGAAACAGCCGTGGTTACTATCTCCGAATATGCTGGGCCAAACCTTTTTTAGGACACCTTTTCTAGTCCCCTTCCCGGATTGGGAAAAGCAGGGCCCCCCTGAACAGGGCTGCTCTGTCATTCAGAGTGCTGCCGAATCGCACTGTCAGCCCATTGCAGCACTGAAGCGACCACTCTCTCTGAACCGCCCACGTGCAGACATCAGACAAAGCCGGGTTGCATCAAACCAGACCTCTCTACCTCTGTCCATCGCCGCGGGACTTTTATGAGTAATCGGAGTCCATTATCAGAAGTCGAGTCATTTGCGCAGGAAATATTATAGTGCACGAAACAAGAATATGACAGTGTGCGCGCGAACACAGGTGCACTCTTGCCCCTACTGCCCTGTATCCAATGGAACGGTAAGCCGCTACGATCGGAGAGCGGTAGGAACGTCGTCAGCATTAGCAAGGCCTCTAATGCTGCGGACTGAAAGCTAGCAAGCTAGATTTTGTGACTGATCAGGAGCATCAGTCGATCTTAAACGGGAGGCATCCGTATAGGAGTGGTGAGGAAGGGGGAAAGGATACTACTGCCACAGGAAGAAGAGGGAGGTGACCGTAGCCGCTAGAGCAGTTCGGGGTCGCATACCCGTAGCGATTCTACCAGTACCGGACAGATATCTGGCAGAACCACCCTCTGAACAGAAAAAACAGAATATCCGGTATCCGGTATCCGGCCAACCTACTATCCGTTTCATCTCTAGTCTGCAGTTCTTTGTTTCGGAGTTTTTACTAAAAAGGTTGGAGTAGAACATTCATTATTGATTATGTCTTGTAAAATGTCGAAGGTATTTATTCTTTTACATTTGTACTGCGAGATTAGCAGGAATTATTAACATCTACGTATTCGAAATGTTATCAAAGGCATTATCGCGTACATATACAATTTACATTCGATGTGCACCGAATACGCAGTTTTCTATTATTCCTGCTTGACTCTCTAGTCAGTACTACCTAAAGAAGTTATAATTTACATACCTACACATATTTTTATATGGATTGTTGTGATTTGTAAATAATACACAAAAATACACATCCATGACCCGGGACATTGAAAACTTTTTGTTCACTCAGCGGGATTCGAACCCTTGAAATCCAGCTTGAGAACCAATGTACTTTACCACTGCGCTATAGAGGTCTTCGATTATTCGTAGTGCAAGGTATAATCTAGCTTTTATAGTTAAAATCCGTATAGTGGTTTAGCCTCGATTTCGTAAGATAGACATATTACGGCCGAATTCTGAGTCTTAAGTTTGGAGACCTCCTATTCACAGGTTGTCACTGTCACTACTTGGCGCAATAACAAGAACAGCATGTGAGTTAAGAGCAATTACATTTAACAGTCTGAATCCTTTCTGAATTCATCCGTTGGTAAAAGTTAAAATATTAAGTAGATTTTTTATTTTTTTAAATACTATAAATGCAAAATGGCCACATTTTTTTATAATTTAATCGGATTTTGCTACGTGTCTGTGACCAGACTGTGCTGCAGGCTACTTAACCATGATAACTAGACGTATATTCACAGATGATATAATATTATTTTTGTTATGTATAATTTTGAAGATAATCCGTATACAACAAAAGTGATTTTTTGTGCTAGTCCAGCTCGCAATTGGACGGTATTTTGTTTATTTCTACTAGGTATATACTAAGTATAGTATACAGGGTGTAAAAAGAGCAGTCACTATAACTTTGGGATAGGATTATAGAACCTTGACTGATTCTAGAAATGATTTTTTTTCATTATTAATTTTTTAAAATTTTTTTTTTTTTTGCAATTTATTATTTTAGTCGCAAGGCTGAACTATTTGGAACAACGTTCTGCATTAAATTCTTAAATTTTATATTTTTTGCCCTAGTACGTAATGAACGTCTTACGCGTGCTATTGACCTCTCAGCGTAATCAGCTGATCGCTGTGTTGTGCACGTTGTACATTCCCTATTGAAAATTTTTAAAACAGTGGATTAAAAGTAAATGACTAGTACCAATGGATATATCTCTTGCCTGGTTATTACCCCACGAAGTTATAGTGACTGCTCTTTTTACACCCTGTATACCTGTAAAGGTATCTTTAGTAATAAGCGAAGGAATTAGGACTGTATGTGGAAAGAGCTCTCTCTATATAATGCGGCTAATGGTAGCGCTATTCTGCCAAATTACAGACTATAATATACTAGACTGAATGTTCCTAAAACATGAACGCATCAGAACATAGGAGTGTTCATATGAGATCCCAGAGATCACCCATAGCGTTGAAGAGGATCAACGAGGGGTTTTTAGTGGGTAAAAATCTCCACATACCCCTAGCTCTTGTCCCTAATAGAGCTTATGATGATCTTATGAAGATTTCCTCCTCGATAAATAATTATAGTTCTGGGTTTTATCTGATATCACGGTTAGCACGCGCGGGGCACTCCCAGTAGGTACAATATACCTACTATACGGTAAGTTAGTAACGGTTAAACCGTAAGCCCACCGAATATTGCTCTGTCAAATATTATCTTATCGGGATCGAGATGAAAAACATCAAATATGTTTCTGGGTTTTTGTCTGAAGGATTTCGTAAAATTCTTTTGGGAGATGAAGCTAAATCGAATAATGGTTATGAACACTAATATATTACTAGCTGAAACGTGCCCACTTTGTTGAGCATACAAATAGTATTTTCTCAACGTTTAAACCTTCCCTGGACTTCCACGAATATTTCAAGACTAAAAATAGCCGAATCGATTTAGCCGTTCTCGAATTTTAGTGAGCCTAACGAACATTTGATTTTATTTTGTTTGCACATGCACGCTAAAGGAGAAAGCCCATTTCAGGCCCAGAGCGGACAGCCGTCTTAAGAAGACTTAATTTCTCCAGAAATGTATAATAAAGAGACATGATTTTTGATAACATTCAAATAACCGCCACTATAATCAGTAATGTTCCAATAAAAAAAGGTATTTTATTGGATTATTTGGAACCTAAATATAACGTTGAGGTGAAATGTTACCCGATGATAAAACTCTAATCAATCAATCCGAATATCGATTTATAAACAAATAAAATAACGGGTGACTGTTGGTAATTCTGTAAAGAATTAATCAAAAGAAAACATTTATCTTAAAACCAATGTTTACGTTTGTTACTATAAACGATAAAGATTAATAAAAAGTCATATTATATCGATTATTTTTTACGTAATCGATTTATCGATTTCATTTTTTTGCGACAAGCGGCAACACTGATGACTGAAATGTCATTTTTCAAACGAATGATTTCGACCGTTCGTTTGTTGTTCAAAGATGCGTTTTGTTTTGTTTTCGATTTTTTTCACCGCAATCTGGCTTTCTCGCCTGAACTTGTTTCGGCTTTTCACGTACGACTTTGGCATTGTTTTACTAGTTTTGTTCTCTCCTTCTACGATTACTTGGCCCTGGATTAAAGTATTACGCTATTTGATTGTGCATACCAAAATGTCTGAAGAATATTGTATATTATGTTGTGGTAATAATGTTACCGAGAACCGTATTTTAGAGCCCAAAGAATTAAGTGTCATACAGCAGTGGGTTGCACGGCAGCAGGTAATCATAATATTATAATAAAATGTTTCTATTATTTCTTTAAATAAGGTTTAATCGTTAAATCTTTTCGGTTGAAAATATTTATCATTAATGTTAATATGTTTTAGGTGTCAGGCGATAATCTTGTTTGCCACAATTGCTGGGTAGCAATAACTGAAAGTCTTGCACTACAACAAGGGCTATCTTATAATATCTTACTATTATAAATTATTGAAAAGTCGGAAAAGGCCTTGAAAATAAAATAGACAAAAAGTAAAAAAAAAAATATTTCTACAATAATGGCGGCATTTTAAGTTATTTTCTCAGATATCTAATACTATTAACATTTTAGAACACTCATTTTTAATGCGATTTTTTGATGTCCACATTGGGCCTGAGACACTATGGAGAGTGGGCTTTCTCCTTTCTGCTTCACTATTCCTTTACCCGTGGTTGCCTGGAAGAGATTGCTACCTAGTAATAAGGCCGCCATTGTGTTTGTATATTGTTATGTTTCTCATATATTATGTTTATGTTGTGTGCACAATAAAGAATTCATTCATTCATTCATTCATTCAGCAATTCATTTTTATATAAAACTGGCTGACCCGTGCTCACTTCGTTGAGCATACAAAGCATTTAAGCCTTCCCTGGACTTCCACGAATATATCAAGACTAAAAATAGCCGAATCGGTTTAGCTGTTTTCGAGTTTTAGCAAGACCAACTTTTATATTTATGAAGATATCTAACAGCCACGCTCTCCTAGTCAGACATTTTGACAGATAATAAATATACTTAAATATATGTTATATTGTATGTATTAGTTTATAACTTAGATCGTCCGTGGCCAAGTGGGTAGACGGTTGGTTAGCAATTTAGCACTTAAAAGGGTGCAGGTTCGATACCCAGGTTGTGGGATGTACCAATGAGACTTTTTCAGTAAGGCACATTAACTTGACATGGCTAACCATGGCAAAAGTTAATGTGCCTTACTCGCCTCTAGTGGTTTAGAACCATTCACACAGGGTTCGATTCCCGCGTTGGAAGCACAAAAAAAAATAATTTTAAGTTTGGTTAGGTCAATTCAGGCTGATCACCTGATTGTCTGTCAAGAAAGATGATCCGTGCGTCGGCTGGGCTCGTAAAAAGTCGATCTGAACTCCCGCCAGTCGTGTCTGTTATCCGTCCCACTGGGCTACGAAAAAGAGAGAGAGAGTGTACTTCTGTGTATTGCGCACACACCTGGGCACTATAAAATAACTCCTGCGTAGCGGGCCTGGTTTCAATAAAACCGGCCACCGTCAACGAAATCGGTGTGAGAGGCATTATTATAATTATTTTAGTTACTAATAAAATATGTCAAACAAAACAAGTGGCCATGCATTTGTTACATCAGCAAACCTCTTGAGACTCGCACACTTTTTCGAGGCGTGTTCAGAAGGATCAAGATTTGGATAACAAATTTATGCAACAATAAGATTAGATACAGGAAACTAAAGAGTACAAAAATAGGGTCAGCTCACACCACGACGCAACCTGGTGCACAATTTTAAGCTATTCATAATTACTAGAGACCGGATTATAACATGCATTTGGATATTCGCATATGCATTTGCGTATTTTGGGCGTATTCAACGGTAATAGCGTATTTTACCGAAGATCTAGTTATGATGCTTATTATCGGTACATTTACAATATTTTTCACTCACCCTGCGTTCCGAAATGCGATCAAATTTAATAACAGTCAATAAGGGCCATTAAGTAATAATTGTGATTTTTAACTACATTTCGGATCGCAGTCAGTAGCCACGCGCGTCTTTTGTTTTGACAGCTTTACGATAGCAAAATGAAAGACACAGAAGAACGTCGCGCTCGCCTACTACAAAGTCGTCCCACCTACTACGCATATAAATTGTTACTGGTTCATACCTGGCGTGCGTGCTCGTTGATGAGTGGGAAATTTGGTGCATACCATGCCAAATTTATCATTTAATTTTGCATATTCTGACAATTTTCGTGCATATTTCAAGCATTTTTCATGTATATTTGCATACGTATAACAAGCTTTTTTTGTTGCATATGATCCGGTCTCTAATTTTCACTTCATTCACAAAAGAAGATTATTTGGACACGTTTGCAATATTTCAGCAAAATTCGAAATATTGTATGATTTTAAGTGAGAGTGAATTTGAATTTTGAATTACTGTCCTCAACATGCGAACTCTGCTTGCGAGCTTGGTGTGAACTGACGCTTAGGCGTACATTCATACTCGGCGGAGTCACGGTGTGTGCTCTCGCGGTCTCGTGGCCCGCAAGGCTTTTAGTGACCATTTATCATCTCTTAGGGCGCAGCAGAGACACATACCCACAGGATACCTATCTCCTGTGGGATGCTAAAAAGCATTTTCTCGGCGGAAAAAAAGGTCTGTCATGACGGTGTACCAGTGGCGAAGATTCTCCTTCAGAGGGAAGCCCCTGTATAAATAATCATAGGAATTTGAATCGGGGTCCACAAAACATAAGTGCAGCCAAAAGGAATGGCGTTATAGGAATCCCACCACCTACCTAATGAATGATTGTTATGAAGCCTGTCTCCATGTACCTACTCATTAATTACTGTAGGTACTAACTCCCAGTATCCCGAATGCTATTCAAATGTTAGATCAACTAACATGGCATTCAAATCAACGACCCATATTGAACGCTGATTGGTGGAACATTATCAAATAGAAAGGAACGGACAGAATTGATATTTTATAATTATATCACGCTCACTCGCTGATTCAAATCGTATGTCAACTAATCGGTGTCTTTGGTGAATTTACCTTATCTGTGGAATTTTACCAAATCTTGCAAATGCGAGCGTGATGTAATTATAAAATATCAGTCCGTTCCTTTCTGTCTGATAATTTTCTACCAATCAGCGTTCAATATGGGTTGTTGATTTGAATGCAATGTTAGTTGATCATTCATTGGAGTCGCGTTCGGAAAACCGGGGGTTACCTTTGTACGTTCCGAGTCTTTCACTTGTGAATCTCAGTCTTAAAGGCGAGATATTTCAGCATCAGTGATGTGCATTGATTATTATTGATATGGAAACAGACGGCTAATATTTTCCTTCCTAGTGCAAAAGATAACCACTAGTGTGTTAAGCATGAGAGGACTTCAATGTGGATTCTTATCCACTTATCTTGGCGCCTGTCATGTTACAAGATAAGCAAATACGAAAAATTTTGATCTCTAGAATAATCTTGTGGCGTCATATTGCTACTAGGTTTTCCGGGGCACATATTTTGGGCTGTCAGTACACACACAAAACGGTACACATACAATTAGACAGTTCTAATTGTATGTGTAAAATCTGAAAGGAATAGCAATAAGCTATAGCTACTATATTTAGATATAACAATAAAAAATCAAATCCACATAATAAATAATAACTGTTTATTATTTCTTATTTTAAATATATAAAGGCACTTGGACAGCCTAGCGGTATGAGATGGTTTATAATTAGTGACACGGCGTGGATTTTCGGACAAGGAGATAGTATTTTTGGTGAACTCGACCCATTGTATATTAATTTAGAACCAGAACTTAACAAACACTGAAATCCTTTATAATTAGCAAGATAAAAATCTAATGGAAATTATGATGTCCATTAAACTGTCTTTAAAAATGGCCGCCTTTCCAGTGTTTGACATTACGTCAGAGTGCTAGCTCTATTTCCATCAGAAATTATGCCAGGATATACATCAAAGACAATTTAACAATAATATCGTCGTGCGCCGTCGTATATATTATGGCATAAACAATTGCTGTGTTACATAATAAAAATTTGCGCTTCGCTCTCGACCCGGATGTCGTGGGTTCGATTCCCGCGTTGGAACAACAAAAAAAAACTGTTGCAAGTTTGGTTAGGACAATGCAGGCTGATCACCTTATTGTCTGACAAGAAAGATGATCCATGCGTCGGATGGGCATGTAAAAATTCGGTCCTGCGCCTGTTCTCTCGCCAGTCGTGTCGGTTTACCGTCCCACTGGGTTATGAGTTACCGAGTTTCTTACGCCGGTTCTCCGAGTTTCTTACGCCGGTTCTCCGAGTTTCTTACGCCGGTTCTTCTCGGCGGGTTAGGGTTGAACCGGTGGTAGCTTGTTTTTCTTGTTGACTTTCCGAAAATAACTTTGTAAGTTTCATTTGGAAATAAAACGTTTTTTATTTTATTTTATTTTATTTACAATTTAAATATATTATATCTAGCAATATCCCGCGAAACAATTATAACCACAACCTGCAAGCAGATGAGTGAGTGTACGCACTACGCATAGGCATGCGTTTGATCACTCATCTGCTTGCAGGTTGTGGTTATAATTGTTTCGCGGGATATTGCTAGATATAATATATTTAAATTGTATGCTATGGATTTCCGCAAAGTAACGCCTGATTCCATTAACTATTTATTTTATTTATGAGAGTAAAAGGAAAAAAGAGAGTATCTTTGGCACTATAAATGATTCCTGGGTAGCTGGCCTGGTTTCAATAAAATCGGTCTCCGACACCGAAATCGGTGAGGGGAGCTATTATAAAAAAATTTGATAGACTAAAAATGTCTTGTGCTGTAGGGGTTGGCTGCTCTTCAGTAAGCATACTAATTATAGGCTATATTATAGGTATTGACTGAGACCTTTATTATGAGAATAACAATTATATATAAATATAAGTATAACAATTTGTTGTAACAATATTGCCTGGAGTCTGTCTAACGCCTGACAGTATGGGTTCACAGGATATGAACTGTGGAGCATCCACAGTCATCAACCTGAGTGGATACCTTTTCTACAACTTGTGCATTACACTGCCTACCAAACCAATTGCTGACCTCGAATTGCCTATACTGATTTGTCTCCCTCTTTCTTTTTTTTTTCTTTTTGTCTGTATTTTATGTCTTTATCATTTCATTGTGTAGTATAATGTGCGTTTTGTGGAATAAATGTTTATTTATTTATAATTTTTAGTTAGTTAAGTATTAAGTAAGCTACACAAATATCGTTCCAAGCGTTTCGTCTGTAGAATGCTTCAAATGAAGACACATTACTCTTTTATATATTATTCATTAAGCTATGTCAGAATGCATCAATACAAAGAGCTATATAGATACACCTCTTACAAGGTTAGCCATTATCACTCGCGAGACACGCAAAGAATGTCAGACTACAGCAAACGTACTGGACCGGCAGAAGGCTGGGTGTAGACCGACTGTGTAGATCGAAATACAAACAAACAAAAAAGTTTTAACGTTATTAGTACGATGCCTATACATTAAACTATTTATAATTGAAGACATGAATCGATTAAGGTGATATGTCACAATAAAAATACCCAGAAAATGGAGTTTAAACTAAAAAATAAGTAAATATTTTATCTAGCAATATCCCGCGAAAAAAAAATTTAAAGTTTTCGCGGGATATTGCTAGATATAATATATTTTACTTTTATGGTATGGATTTGAGTTTACTCATATGGAATCAGGCGTTACTTTGCGGAAATCTGAAACTGTCACAAAACATTTTAGGATATATACTGTAGTGACGTATTAAGTACATTGATCCGCCTCTAGAAGAGGCGGATCTTTAGATTAATGTACTTAATACTTACGTATTCTAAAATGTTTAAGTGACAGTTTTAACTCAACTTTCTCGACCTTCTCGGAATTAGAATTTTGCTACATATCACCTTCACCCATTCCTATCTTCAATTGTTTATGATACGAAACACCACGCTGCGTTCCAAAACAGGCATCACAGACGTAGGAATAAATAGAGCCAAGCTAACTGGGCAGGACACATGCCCTCCGAGCGCTGGGCAAAAATATGCACCGATTGGGTACCAGAGGATGGACGACGTCGCCCAGGCCGGCCCGGAACAAGATGGCGCGACGAGCTGGACGCATACCACCCAGGCTGGCCAGCGGTGGCGCAGGAAAGAAATACCTGGAGGGCACTGGGCGAGGCCTTTTTTCCAGCAGTGGGACAGTTTAGGGTAATAATAAATAAAATAAAATTTATCTTCAATATCTGGCGTACTTTGTTATAACCTATATTAAAACAAAAATATCAATTTATAAAACGACAATCCTCTGGTAAATATAATGAAGATTATTATTATAAGTATATATTTATGTAACATTTCAATAAGACCACAATTTTCAAGCACGCAGCCATAAGATTGAATGCACACTAAAATCTATAGGTACTCAATTTCAAGTCAATGAGATATAATGTAAACAAAAATTTGATCGACCAAATGTAATAACCATTGTTTTGATTATGGCATTAAAACCGCCCTTACTGAGCTGTGATCACATCAGAACGAAGTGTAGCTTCCGTTTTCCACTACAAGTCTCCATCGCATCTACTAATGAGGAACTTAGAGTTACAATACTATAGTATATACCACTAGCTGAGCCCGGGACTTCGTTCGCGTGGTTTTAAGAGACTTAAACCGTTTATGCAGCGCACGCAACGAAAGTCCTCAATGTGAATAATTTTCCCCGTTTTTGCAACATTTCTCACTGATGCTTCGCTCCTATTTGTCGCAGCGTAATGTTGAATAGCCTTTTAGCCTTCCTCTATAAATGGACGAATGGACTATCCAATAAAAAAGAATTTTCCAAATCGGACCAGTATCTCAGGGACCTGAGATTAGCGCGTTTAAACAAACAAACACTTCCGCTCTATATATATAAGTATATAATATAAAAAAATGAATTACTTTTCGTTTGTCTCGCTAAAACTCGAGGACGGCTGAACCGATTCGGTTTTTTTAGTCTTTAAATATTCGTGGAAGTCCCGGGAATGTTTAAACGGTTTTTTTTTATTTTTTATGCTCAGCGAAGTGGGCACGGGTCAGCTAGTATTAGTATAGAATTCTCATCACGAGTCTTGAACTTGCAGGCGTTTCTCGTGTACACCCGGCCTATCTCATCACGGGTTAAGGGCAGTGATAGCCGTGATGTCTATCAGCCGTTATCGCTCCACCAGGTATCATAAAATTGAAGTTGTACATCCCAACGCAACCACTTCAGTCGCGGACGTGCCTGCACCGCGGTCAGAATGCACTGTAAGTACATAGGCTACTATTTTTTTTGTCCCACCTGAGCTATTAATTAGGGTAAAAAAGTACCCTACTTTTACGAGGTGATGTTTTTTTTTAATTGACATAAAAATGGTCAGTTTAGAGAGACATATTCGGATGTGATTTTTTTGGTTAAGTTAAACTTCTGTTCTGGTATTAAAATAATTTGATTAAAATATTATTTTACAAAAATGCTTACCTCTAAATACAGATTTAAAGTTATAATTTGTATAAGCACAACGATAAGAAATATCTATATTATTGGTTATTAAACACCATAGGTATTTACTTATTACGTAATTTTCCCATTATCAAGTTATTTTTTTTAGAATAAGCTAACATCTTAATTCTATTGCTGTAGCTTTAAGAAGCTTAAAAATCTTATAAAAAAGCTTAATAATCGGACGAAAACTGACTATTTTTGGCAAAATATTCAATAACATTCGACAGTATGCAATCGAATCACGTAGAAGCTATTTTAGGCTCGATGGTTCGGATAGAGTGTCTAAGTAAAATGCGAAGGGTTAGGGCCAGTTCATACTGTAAAATAAAACAAAAAAAAGTGCATAAAAATAATGAAATAGTTCCTTTACCTATTTTGTTACTCGCGACATCGTTACGAATCGATTAACTATTAATACGATGGAAAAAGAACACATAAATATACTGCCAAATTCATTACCCTTCCTTTTGACTTCGCCAAGGTCGGATAATAATAGTTTATTTCCAGGAGCATGGCCTACCATCCCATACAATCTATGTTTAATACAAAAAAATCCAATAGATGTCACTACTATTAACGTTTGTAAATTATAAAATTATAAAATTTAAAAAAATTATATGCCGAATTAAGTACAAAATTAAATATTGACATTAAAATAGAGATGGCAAATTTTTTAGCATAACATGACATTAAGGGCCAGATTTCAATAGTCAGATAACTTTTATCTAAGGAATAAATATGTGACTTTGGCAGATTTTGTATGGAACAAATGTCAAAGTCACATGTTTATTCAACAGATAAAAGTTATCTGACGATTGAAAAATCGGCCCTAAGCTATTCAACTCCTTAATTAAGAAGAAGATACGAAACGAAATTAGTAATTAGTATTTTCCAGTATTAATAAACAGTAGGTATTGCCAGTATTAGGGTGATACCATTTTCTAGTACTAGCTCGTGTCTCTGTTATATATCTACTTTGTGCCAGGGGTTTGAATTTTGAGCTGCATCGCGCTGCGTAGCCTAATGCCGCTCGTCGAATATCTTCTTTTACAGTAAATAATGTTCAAATTTGAATCGCTATTTTCAACTAACTGTGTTACCACTCGGTGTGGTTAACGCTTAAGGATTTGGTTTGTAAAACCACTTCAACCCTTTTTGAGATGCCATTTCCTAGGCCTGGAATACTGTATGTATATTGTACAGTCTGGATATATTATTCAAAGTTTACATTATATTATATTGATATGATACTGTACAGTGCACAAGGCTTACTCCCGACACAATCGAGAATCGAATCCTTTGAATCTTTTGGTATTTTATTTGGTGGATTGCTTTGAAATTATGCAAGATAAAATCTTTTTGTACTCAGTTCCCGACCGTATTAATCGACTGAGAATCAAAATAAGCAAACGTCAATTTATTGGGAAGTACGCGGATCGAATCTGAATCAAAATCGAATCAGTTTGGCAGTTTGGAGAGTTCACACATTGAAACTGATATGTGCTGAAAAAGTTACATAATAAAGTAAAAGTTTGAACTTTTAAAGAACCGGCCTCGCTTGCGCACTAAGGGTTCTGTACAAAACTGATAATAAATCATCATTAATTTTCATCAAAACACGGCAATGGGTTCGGCTTAGCAAAGATTAAGATAGTTAAAGATTTATAAAGTTCAAGTACAAATATTATAAAATAAGATTTTGATTTTTCCAGATAATCGAAATTACTTATGTCAAAACAAATCAACGAACATCAATATACCACACTAATGTTACTGGTGTTAAGTTTCCAAGTCATTCACAAAATACATGGTCTTATAAATCAATCGAATCAAAAGTTATTTCAATATACTACTATATAATATATAACTACAACCTACCAATGTAATATAAAAACGAGAAGGTGTATTACATTGGGAAATCAATTTTTACATCGGCTATCTGTATTTTGAAGAGCTCTTATTGATAAAATATCTTATTATTGTCGAGATACAAAGAAAATAGATAGGAATATTTCGTAAGATATTGTTTTCTGAGCAAATATGAGTACCTACTTGAATATATTCATACTGGTATTTTGCAAGGAGTATTTTTAATATATAACAGGACTACATATTAGGGGCCATCCACAAATTACGTCATACGAATTTCATGAATTTTCACCCCGTCCTTGTCCCAGTTTTTAGGTCACATTTGTTTTCCCTCCTCCCTAGTTCACACTAAGTTATACAAATATTATCACATCATTTCCAATTTAACATTGAATCAGAACAGCATTAACGAAATAAATTATATATGTATTATCCATTTTTATTATTTTTTATAACTCCCAATTCATCCGTGCTTTGTCATCCATTGATAATTAATAGAAAAGGTAGGTATATTTTAATACTTGACGTCATGAACTTTAGGACCCAGCCTTTTGTCACACAACCCACTCTCTCCCCCTTAACGTGTGACGTAATTTATGAATGGCCCCATAGCTCTAAGTTGCAACGGGCCACTTTACCTTGTTACGAGTGAATTGTTTTATAAAGAATGTGATAATTATTACTTGTAACGTTTTTCCTCCTTTGGTCTATTAAAAAATTATAAATCGACTATAGTGTAGTTTCTAGTTATATAAACTAGTTTTTGTTAAACTTGTTCGTCAAACGCTTATCTAATCTAATAATAATCTTTTTGTCTGCATTTTGAAAATAGTAAACGTAACTTTCTTCTAAGTGGCTTACTGAAAGACTAATTAATGTTAGACCTTGGCAATATGATAAGAACACTAACAATGGAATAAAATTTTGTAAAAATTAAGTTTTTGCGAACTAAATCACGCTAATGTCGATAAAGTCAACATGTAAAAACTCTACACATTATAATAATTTAACTTAGAAATATTTTTAAAAAGACCGCTGGTACGAGGTACAACATAATGATACTGTACAGTGTACGTGTATATTCCCCTATAAAGTTTGCAACTGAGAATGTTCCCAGTACCTATTTCTTTAGTTACTCTAACGAGCTCTTATAAAGTATGTTCTTCAACAATTTATTATAAATGCTACATTTATTATAATATTATAATGACAATATAATTATCTGGTTTTATATTATGGAACCTCAAATCAAATCAAAACATTTTATTTCCAAATGAAACTTAACAAGCTATTTTCGGAAATTCAACAAAATATTTTATTTCCAAATGAAACTTAACAAGCTATTTTCGGAAATTCAACAAAAGGGCTACCACCGTTTCAACCCTAGCCCGCCTAGAAGAACCGGCGTAAGAAACTCGGACGGAAATCAGATTATTGCATTATAAGCAAAAAGAAAAAAAAAAACTCGTGACAAACTCCCCATACCACGCTATTGGTGCGATCGATCAATCCCTAACCGTACTCAACTTTCAGCGATTCTCCTCCTGGTAGCGCTGGTGGCGTGCGCCTCAGCCGTCTCAATCCCCGTGAGACAGAACCCGGAGACGCTGTGCATCGGCCAGGAGAACTTCCTGCGGATCGCCGACCTCCACAGCTGCCTCCACTACTTCCAGTGCTATGCCGGCCGCTCCTACCTCATGCAGTGTCCCATGGACACCTGGTTCAACGAGCAGGAGCAGGTACTTCAAGACTTAATTATTTATGGGGTATTTTAAAAGCAGACGGGCCACATGATGGTAAGCGGTCACCGTCGCCTATGAACATGGGCAACACCAGAGAAATCACCAATGCATCGTCGGCCCTGAAGGAGAAACATTAAATACATTTTATTAGGAGACTAGCTGACCCTTGCCCACTTCGTTGAGCATAAAAACAGTTTATGATGAAATTCAACTAAAAAAAACAACCCCTAACTCGGGAACGCGGAACCCGCAACGCGGGAACCCGGAACCCGCAGCATGGGAACCCGAAACCCGCAACCCGCAACGCGGGAACGCGGAACCCGCAGCATGGGAACCCAAAACCCGCAACGCGGGAACCCGGAACCCGCAACGCGGGAACCCGGAACCCGCAACGCGGGAACCCGGAACCCGCGACGCGGGAACCCGGAACCCGCGACGCGGGAACCCGGAACCCGCAACGCGGGAACCCGGAACCCGCAACGCGGGAACCAGGAACCCGCAACGCGGGAACGCGGAACCCGCAACGCGGGAACGCGGAACCCGCAACGCGGGAACGCGGAACCCGCAACGCGGAACCCGCAACGCGGAACCCGCAACCCGGAACCCGCAACGCGGAACCCGCAACGCGGAACCCGCAACGCGGGAACGCGGAACCCGCAACGCGGAAACCCGGAATCCGCACCATGGGAACCCGAAACCCGCAACGCGGAACCCGCTACGCGGGAACCCGGAACCCACAACGCGGGGACCCGGAACCCGCAACGCGGGGACCCGGAACCCGCAACGCGGGAACCCGGAACCCGCAACGTGGAACCCGCAGCATGGGAACCCGAAACCCGCAACGCGGGAACCCGGAACCCGCAACGCGGGAACCCGGAACCCGCAACGCGGGAACCAGGAACCCGCAACGCGGAAACCCGGAACCCGCAACGCGGGAACCCGGAACCCGCAACGCGGGAACCCGGAACCCGCAACGCGGGAACCCGGAACCCGCAACGCGGGAACGCGGAACCCGCAACGCGGAACCCGCAACGCGGAACCCGCAACGCGGAACCCGCAACGCGAAACCCGCAACGCGGAACCCGCAACGCGGAACCCGCAACGTGGAACCCGCAACGCGGAACCCGCAACGCGGAACCCGCAACTTGCAACACGGGAACCCTGAACCCGCGACGCGGAACCCGGAACCCGCAACACGGGAACCCGGAACCCGCAACGCGGAACCCACAACGCCAAACCCTTCCGTGAACGTTGCTGGTTCTGCGCTGTCAAATGGAATAAATAGTATCCTAGGTCCGTCTACTGGCTCTAAGTTACTTCCTCACCAATTTTCAACCATATCGATAAAGCCGTTCTCGAGTTATAAATAATTCATTTAACTAACACGACTTACTTTAATACAAAAAGCTGATGTGAAGATGAAACTAACATAAGCTAACGCCCGGTGAAT
Source organism: Celastrina argiolus (assembly GCA_905187575.2). Taxonomy (NCBI): domain Eukaryota; kingdom Metazoa; phylum Arthropoda; class Insecta; order Lepidoptera; family Lycaenidae; genus Celastrina; species Celastrina argiolus. Next base: position 16,923,909 of record LR994591.1, on the reverse strand, counting down.
GCTCCCGTCACAGTCGGTCCAGCCGATTCGGTGATCATTAGTTAGATAACGATGATGATGATGAAAAGAAGCCTAAATTAATCCTTATAACTTTAGCTATCTACCAGTGAAAGTCTCGTTAAAATCGGTCCAGCCGTTCCAGAGATTAGCCGGAGCAAAGAGACACGCTAACAGACAGACAGACATTTTTTTTTAATTGCATTTTCGTTTTCAGTAGCAAGAAAAAAAAAAGACAGAACAGACAGACGTTAACTTCGCACAAAGACAAATGACGACATAGTGACGTCATATCATGACGTTTTCGATTTTTTTTTTAATTGTTCGTGAATTATGACCATGGATCTAACTTCTTCGATCTGATTTTTAAATTAACATTTATAATATATTCTTATTACAACTTATAAGTTAAGTACTTTTTTTAAATAGGTATATTTATAGTTGTTAAAAGATTAATCGATTTTTTTAGTAAGTCTCTAGTGTTTAATAAGAAAAAGTGTTAGCTGACGTAACATTATCACGACGTTTATTTCATTAAATCATAATTTGTATATTATATTTAAGATCGTTTATCAGTGAAAGCAAATCGTAAAAAAACTCATATTGGTTATGTTGACAATAAATATCTAATAATTATTAAATAAAGTTTAGTAAATTCTGCAGTTTTAACAAAAAGAAAATATTTATTTTATTATGTCGTCGTTACAACGTTACGTCGCTTATTTTTGATAAACTGTCAAATGTTACCTATTAAAATGACCCGACTATTTATTAGTGGTGGACAAATAGTTTAATGAATCCAAATAGTTTAAGTTTATGTTAATACGTTATTTATAGCATTTCATAATTTTTATTTTCCATTTGTAAACAATGTCGTTACCATGACACCAGTGTCATATAAACTGGCAACGACGTGAATCGATTGAGCCCAGGTTCAATCCCCGCGTGACCATCACGTATTTTCTTCTTTTTTCTAATTTTCTGCTTATTTTTTTCAATATTTTCTTTCATAATAACCTTTTCGTGACAATAACGAACATACCGTAAAAAAAATTGCGAAATTGGTCAAGCCGTTGTCGAAGCGCACACGACGTAAGAAATTTTGGAGGTCGTTTTTTTACACTTTGGGCTACATTTTTGGGGTTTTAGTAAGGAACCCTACTTTTTTTAAACATATAATATAGCCTATGTTCAGCGCTAGGAATGTAGCTTTCCAACGGTGAAAGAATTTTTCATATTGGTTCAATGGTTTCAGAGCCTATTCCATTCAAACAAACAAACAATCAAACATTACCTCTTTATAATATTAGTATAGATTAGACAAAAAGCACTAACTCTCATACAATAAGCCGCTCATACTTCATGCAGTGCCCCACGGATTACTACTGGTTTAGCAGGCACAAGTTTTTCTAAACTGTTCTAGACCTGAATACATTTAAAAGATTAGGACAAGAACAGATTATTTCAAGAACCGACACCAGGTCATACTAGAATATTACTAGTCTAGACCTGTCTAGATAATCATTGAAAACTCTTTAATTTTTGGAAATAGGAATCTATTATAAGAACGAATTCTGATTTTCCGTGACCTTATTTACAGAAAATATATTTTTAAATATATTATTTCAGATTTGCGATCGATCTGAAGCACCGGAAGGATGTCTGGTAGAGCCACAGCCGGAACCACAGCCCGAACCAGAACCAGAGCCCGAATCCGAACCTGAGCCAGAACCGGAATCAGAGCCTGAACCGGAATCTGAACCTGAACCAGAAGAAGAACTCGGGTCTGAACCTGAAGCAGAATCAGAACCAGAACCCGAATCTGAATTAGAAGAGTTGCAAGTAGAATCCGAAGAAGACGAGAACACCGAAGAAGCTCCCGAAGACAGCGAAGAAGGAGTAGAAGAATTCAAAATAAACCACAACCACCATCATCACCATGAACATGACGATGACCATGACCACGATCACTCCCATCACGGCCATGAGCACAATCATAATCACGATAGTGATGAAGTTGAAGGATCGGGTGAATCAGAAAGTTTCGAAGATGATGCTGTAGTAGTGCTGATCAGATCAAGGTTAATTATTAAACAACAGGAAGAAGTTGAAAAAGAAGAAGATATTGAAGGACTAAATACTGAAAAACGTCAAAATGACGAAGATAACTTGGAAAACGAAGACGCTGCAGAAGATTTAGAAGAAGCTGCATCAAAGCAGGGAGAAATTGAGGAAGAAAATGATGATGAAGAACTGGAAAATAGGCAGGAAGAGGCTGACAATGAGGAGGAAATAGAAGCGGAATCCAGCAAAAGGCACAAAAGATCAACAAAGCAAGATGATGGAGACAATGAAGACGAAAATGATGAGGAATCCAGCAGACAGGAGGATATAGAAGAAGAAGAAGAAGATGAAGAGGACGAACTTGAAGAACTGAAAAGGTCACGAAAAATAAAACAAGAAGAACAAGATAACGAAGAAGACGAGGAAAATGTTGATAGTAGACAAGAAGAAGATGAAAATGAAGAGGAAGATGAAGATGAAAATGAAAATGAAGAGGCTGAAGAAGAAGATTTAGTAAAGAGATTATTCAGATCTCTCAAACAGGAGGAACAAGTTGATGAAAATGAGGACAATGATGAGGATATTTTAAAAAGATCTCGTAGATCAATCACTAAACAAGAAGATCAAGAAGATGATGAAGAAGGATTAAGTCAAGAGGAAATTGAAAGCGATGATGACGAAGAAGAAATTAAGAGGCAAGAAGAAGACGAGGATGATGAGGATGAGGAAGAAATAAAAAGGCAGGTAGAGATTGAGGGCGATGATGAAGATGAAGATGAGGAAGTAGTAAAGAGGCAAGAAGAGGTCGAGGATAATGATAACAATGAGGAAGAAATGAAGAGACAAGAAGAGACCGGGGATGGTGATGAAGATGTTGAAGAAATGAAGAGACAAGAAGAGACCGAGGATGATGATGAAGATGTTGAAGAAATTAAGAGACAAGAAGAGACCGGGGATGATGATGAAGATGATGAAGAAATTAAGAGACAAGAAGAGACCGGGGATGATGATGAAGATGTTGAAGAAATTAAGAGACAAGAAGAGACCGAGGAAGAGGAGGAACAAGACGAACCCCAAAGACAATCATTTTTCAAAAGGCTCTTCAGGGTTTTCGCTTGAAACGGGAGCCTTTTCCAGTAGGAATGCTGTCTTGAAATAAAGTAGGTAGAAAGAAATTATTATTAAATTATAACGATAATTATGTTAAGTGCTTGCGCGATTAGCAGATCGCTTTGTGCAATTTTGTAAATAAACTGACGTGAGTGAGATATACTTATTACCAAGCCATTTTTATTTCCTGTTTCCTTTATAAATGTAATAAAAAAAAAATTATTATACAGCCTGACTGGTGAGACATGTGCAATACTTACGGAGAGTACTCGGTACTCGATACCCATCTATACTTATAACAAAACTGTAGAGAGGTCAATTCTGTACATTGAATATTTTTTCAAAATACATATTGGAGGATGATTGGCGATCGATACTGATGCCAAAAATGCAATTAGTAAAATTTTTGTCTGTCTGTCTGTCTGTCTGTCTGTATGTGCGCGATGGGAACAAAAACTACTGAAGGGATTTTAACCAAACTTGGTACGATTGTAGCCCATATTCCTGGGCAGGTTATAGGCTATATAACATAACGCTACGATACATAGGAGCCGAGCAGTGACGATAAATTGGAAGCAAGTCGGAGGAATTTCGCGCGCGCGGGCTGCGGACGAACGGTTCATGCGGCGGGCGCGGGGGGATCGCTTACACAGTGACGCGAAGCAATAGAATGTGGCACTAAAGTAGATTAGAACTTGAAATAAGTACCTAACTAACAGATTTTTTTTTCTGAGAAGAGTGTTTCCACAGTGTCATAATAATATAAAAATTGTATTTTTGAACTTGCTTCACAAATTGAAATAAATTATCATTTATTGTATAAATCAACTTAATTAACTGTATTATTAAAAGAAAGCCTTTCGCGATAATCTAAAAAAACGGGCAATTAAGCGGTTTTTGGTAAACTATTTATACCATCACGGTATTAATCCTTATCATTTTTAATACGTTAGTTGGCTTAAGCATTTCATGAAGACTATATTTGCCCTTTATACCTAGCAAGTATAATTAATAGTTTAGGAGATAATATAGCAAAATTAAAATCGTTTCGCCGTGATTCGACCGCCGCATCGCGGCGCCGCGCGATACAGGCTGATGCGTGACGTCTTACATCCGAGTCGGGGTGTAGTGTAGGTAGCAGATGCTGGTAGGTAGGAATTTTGGCGAAGGTCAACCAAAGGAACTCCACCCCACTGCTGGGTAAAAAATACTATTAAAATGTGCTAACAGGCAGTACCGGTAGTATGAATTTAACCACGCACAGCCGCTAACTGTGCCCCCAGTAATAATCGTGTTAAAAGTACGGAGTATGGCGTATAGATGTCGCTTTGATTTGAAGATATATGACAATAAAAAAAATACTGGACGTTTGTATGAAGCACGGCGGGAACCGCCCTGCTTCAAACATTCAAATTTATTCTTTTTTTATTTTATATTTTGTTTAAAACAAAATTTCTTTTATTTATATTATTATTATTATACTTAGGGTAGGTTATAAAAAACGCTACTAAAGCCGATCGGCGCGGCGCGCCGAGCTGGGGCCTAACTCTCCAAACTGATTCGATTTTAATTCAGATTCGATCGTGCCGCATACTCCCGAAGAAATTGACGTTTGTTTATTTTTATTCTCTGTCGATTGATATGGTCTGGTGTACAAAAAGTTACGTTCTAACGGTTTTCTTTATCCTAATTAATTTCAAAGTAATCTACCAAATAAAACACCTAAAACCGTTAAGATCGAACTGATTCGATTCTCAGTTGTGTCGAGAGTAAGCCTGCTGGATCCTCGGCGGGGCGTGCCGCTGCGCCCATGTCTAACCGAGAGTTCCGTTTTAAAGACCTTAGTAATTGCAATATAAGTTTAAATTTAATAATACTTCAAAACATTAATGACAAAAACGGTAATAAGTTGAAAAAATTGAAAATATTTTTATGGTTTCGCAATTTATCCTATGTCGTTTAAATTTGATATGAAGCAACATTTTAATAGTGCATTAAGATGTTGCTTCATATCAAATTTCTATTCCCGGGAAGTAACCCTTTAGGTTTTGGTTCCCTTTGGCGTGTCGAAAATTGCGAAAATTAGCGATATAAACGGCTGAATCTTTGGGTAGATGTGGCCAAGATGCCTGTTTCTTTTCACAGCCAGAAGGGACAGTAGAACTGAGTTTTTAATATGATTTTTAGCTTGATACCTAGACGTGTTAAAGTTTTGACACCCAGACAGACAGACGGACATCGAAGTTAAATACTTTACTAAATTAACGTGAAAAATTGTCTGGGTCTATACGGTGCATTCGAATAATATTATCCTAACTTCGAATACCTTTGCTGACTTCTACATATTGTTCGAAGGCCTACTTCTTTTGCCGAGCTCCGAAAGGATAGTAATATATTATTATTATACCCTGCATACCAAGAGGCTTGCCGGGTACGTGACTTGCTGGATCGGGATCAACACTGGGATGCACTGGGAAGTACCTATTGGCGAAAGTTGTCAGCGGTTGCGCCAATAAACTAAAAATATATTTAAAAATACTAAAGTGCCCTAAATCACTGTTCCACGCGTACGAAGTCGCGGGCACAGCTAGTTATAAATATTATGTAAAAAAATTAGGTACCTACTTAATTTTTTACCAAATTTTCCTTTAAATAAATGAATCATGGATACTAAGAAAATTACGCGGCTAGGCAATTATTAATAATAATATCTAATATCTATGGACGCTTCACACCAAGTCAATCTGGCCCTGTACTAAGTATCCGAAGAACTTGTGTTACAGGTACCAGACAACGGAAATATATTTAATACTTTTATACTATACACATATTTAAGATTTTTATTATATTATACACAAATTTAATACACATCCATGACCCAGGAACTTTGATAACTTTTTGTTCCCTCGGCGGGATTCGAACCCGCGACCTTTCGTTCGAGCACCAACGCGCTCAACCAACTGCGCTACGGAGGTCGTCTTTTTTTTTTATTATAACTTATACTTATATTATAACATATTAGATGCACGTATGCAGCCGGCGCGGCACTCGGGCGGCGGCGTGCGACATCAACGCAGGTAGTACCTATGCGCGGTGTCCATGCGTTGGGTAAATAATTATTCAAGTTTAAGACACATTTACTAATATTATAAAGCGGAAGAGTTTGTTTGTTTAAACTCGCTAATCTAAGAAACCACTGGTCCGATTTGAAAAATTCTTTTTTTGTTGGATAGTTCATTTATAGAAGAAGGCTTTAGGCTATATATAATTACCAATAGGAGCGAAGCGTCATTTTTTTTAACGGGCATTGGCCCACCTCACATTCCCACCACTGCAACTCCTGTGAGCCAGGATCGACAGCGGTAACCAACCACGATAAACCCTTTGATATGATCTCAGGGAGCCCGAGGGACAAGCTAAATCTGTCTTGGGACCCACAACGAAATTAATCAAAAGAAAGAAAAAAGAGGAGTAGGAAGTATTCCAGTTTCCCCAAGCAAAGTGGGAGACAGTACAAAAAGCGACGCGTCAGTGCGAAATGTAGCAAAAACGAGGAAAATGATTCTTATTTGGGACTTTCGTAGCGTGTGCTGCATAAATGGGTTGTCACTCAAAAACCACGCGAACGAAGTCAGCTAAATATGAAATAATATTTCATTTGTGATTATTATTTCATTGAATTAATATTAAATGCAATGTCTTACAAAATGTACATCGTCCCCACACATCGACTGAACAGATTAATTTACTCGAATTTTGTTTATTCTGTGGTCTGTTTAAAAAAAATTCAACACTTTAAATTTAATGTATATGGTGCATATTATAAAAGATGTTCTTACTTCTTACGTCTTTTTTAATATGAACATAGTGAAAAAGAACAAACGCTCAGATAAAATAAAAAAAATAAACGGCCTCCGTAGCGCAGTGGTAGAGCGCACTGGTGCTCGAGCAGGAGGTCGCAGGTTCGAATCCTGCCGAAGGAACAAAAAGTTTTCCTGGGATGACCCAGTGTATGTATGTGTATGATTGTGTATTAATATAATAAAAATCTTAAATATGTTTATAGTATTAAATATATTTCCGTTGTCTGGTACCTGTAACACAAGTTCTTCGGATACTTAGCACGGGACTAGATTGACGTGGTGTGAAGCGTCCATAGATATTATTTTTATTATTAAAATACATTCTAATATTCAGTCATCATGTTCCATCTAACTGAACAGTCCATTAATCAACGGTCAATATAATTTTTCAATTAATGTCGACTGTTTAGTTACGAGTACCTAGCTAGCTGTTTACTAGACTTGATTTCTTTACATGAGTAGCTCATTCGCACTTTTATTATAGTGGTGGAATAGTTACGTACGGAACCCTCGGTGGAAGAGAGCGAATCGTACTTGACCGGGTTAAGGCCTTAGTCTCGACTTTTTTGGCAGCGGGGCGGGAGCGGCGGCGGCGCGGGTGCGGTACTCGCTACCCGCTCCCGCGCCGCTGTTTTCGAGAACCTGTCCATTTGATAATAATAATAATAATAATAATATCTATGGACGCTTCACACCACGTCAATCTGGCCCTGTGCTAAGTATCCGAAGAACTTGTGTTACAGGTACCAGACAACGGAAATATATTTAATACTTTTATACTATACACATATTTAAGATTTTTATTATATTATACACAAATTTAATACACATCCATGACCCAGGAACATTGAAAACTTTTTGTTCCCTCGGCGGGATTCGAACCCGCGACCTTTCGTTCGAGCGCCAACGCGCTCAACCAACTGCGCTACGGAGGTCGTCATATAAGCAAAAGATCCTGCCGCTCCCGCGCCGCCGCCGCAGTTTTGCTATAGTACGTCCGAGATAAATTTAACGTAAACGTAAACAAACCCGTCTATGACACAACCAAAGACTAGTCAGTGATGCCAATTGGCCAATATTAATGCAATGATTTTTGTTTGCTATGAATCCATAGACTATAGGGTTATATTCTACAATCGGCAGTGTCAAAAAGGCGTATTTTTTTTGTGAAAGATTTTCATTTGATGTTTAAACATATTAATTATTATTGTTTAATTGTTATAAAATGTATTGGATAATGAAGTGTAATCCTTTAACTTAACTGTGAAAGTGTTGATAAGTGTGCACAATAAGTGAATAAGGAAAAATTTCGATGTTTTCGGTTTGTTTACCTTTAGGTTAAATTTAGCAGGGACGAACTATAGTACGCTTTTCATCGCTAATTTCTACGTTGTTACGCACCTTCAAAAAGATTTTTAGCGCAGTCAAATAAAAAGGAGTGGACGTGAAAGTAAAAGAAATTAAAAATTTTAGCAATTTATTACATCATTATTATACAAAATAAATTTCAAGTACAATAATCATTACAGTTATAAGTAACACAACCAAAGCAAAACATTAAACATATGATACTTATGTCACAGATCGCCGTATAGTCGGCCTTAAATGCATAAATATAGGTTATGAGAAACTAAGTACGTTAGGTATGACTCGTATCGCGACAAATACGCCGGGAATCGAAAAAAAAATCAGATAAAAAAAATTTATTAAAAGTCAACGACATTGTTAATGTATTGAATTAATTTTATGAAAGAGAGAATTATTTCGATGCAATCAGATAAAATGGCCGGGACTGGAAATACCTACTCGTCAAAGGATATCCTACCGTCGAAACATCTATAGGGTATCCATCGCCCATAGACTATAGACAAATGTTTATCTTTTGGCAATGTATTCCTAGCTCCACAGGCCAGAGACAATTACAATTAGTCTATGGTACAGTCGTTTGTTCAATGGTCCGCCTCGGTAGACAGTGGTTACGAAAGAGATATGTGATGTACAATTCCTTAGACTGAGAATACATACAAATGATTAAATTCACTGACGTAGGCTCGAAAGCCATTAAAATTGATATCACAACAGTTTGTATATATTTTCGTATCTAAGAATAAGCCTAGCCTAGAGCGTATTATAAGAAGTAGCGGATATAGGGCCAAAAGGTTTCGGTTCTGATCTAACTTACTCTATGATTTGGTGCGAGAGAGAAGGAACGCGCCACCAATCTTCAATAAAAAATATATCACCTTCGCTGCCGATGTCACAGGAGCACGGTGATAAAATAAAATAAAAAATAAAACACATTTACAACAGAAACAGAGCAATAGTACCAGTTCAAAGTAACGAATAAATAAAAGACTATATACAAAGAGTGCTCGTGTGACAAGGACAGAAACAATTCCGACCGTCAAATCCTTTAGCTCGCTACTATCCTAACTCGGTAAATATCACGTGAACGAATACATAGTTACAATTCGTTAGTACAAAAAGTTACTGAATTCTATTTCTATAAATTTTAAAGCGTGCTCTTAACATTAATTGTATCAAATCCATCGTTCAGTAAAAAAGTACGAAACGTTCGCTTGTAGAAAAATGGTTGCTGATTTGACTTCAGCCCGATACATGTGCTGATTTGACTTCAGCCTCATACTGTTGCTGTTTTGACTAGCCCGCTAGAGGGCGTTGACTCGACTCGACTGTGTTTAGGCGAGTGGGTCAAAACAGGCCGATGTCCTTCTTCATGTTGGTTTGTTTCCACGCGGGCAACCCCGCAAACTCTTCTTTGGTCATCCCAAACGCCTCCTGAAATGTAAAACATACTTGTTAGATTCTTACAACTTTTTTTTCAGACACGTAACTAAAATTCTTAACTGATTTTCTAAATAATCTACACATAATTTTTACAAAATATTTCCTAGTAAATATTTAATAGGAATTACAGAAGTTAAGACTAATGGTATTCATTAAATACATAAAGTATTTTACATTCATATTATATAAGATTATTATTAATTATATTATACAAGCTTAGACCATAACCAGGTCAATAACTAAGTAGTATAAAAAGTATCTGGGCTCAAGGCCGAATACTGAAGAATGTGCTGTGCTTGTCATTCTGCTAAGCACTGACAGTGATAGTGTGTGAATGTATAGGTTCTTAACCAAATAAGCTTTTAATCAGGGGGCTGACAGTGTAGTTCCATTTGTTACGTTATGGCGCTGCGGTCGAAAGCAAAATGGCGTCGTTTTGTGACGTCACACACGTAAAGTTCCTGTTTCCTGTTTGTAATGTCAAAATATGATCTATGTTGTCAAACATAGATTAGAGTAATTTTGTTGTCAAAACTCAAATATGGCCGCGTGTAGTTTGTTAGTGTTTTGTTTATCCTCGTTTCTTGCTTGATTTGATCCAAAATATTCAATTACTCCGCAGATTATTGATACATTATATCAATCTTTTATAGTATGTTAATTAATTTAGTGTAAATATTGTTCAGTTTTCGTTTTAAGGGACTATTTAAGTCTTGTGTCGGCGGTTGCAACGCAACTATTAGTTCACAGGTGAGTTTTACTTTTAACACGTTATAGTTAGAGCTAGTGTAATATAAAGTATGAACAATATAATATAATTATACTTAATCTTTGACTCATTAAGTTTGCCAATGTTTTTTGCTTTTGTATATCAATATTAATCTTAACTGTACTCATTTGTTTCAGACAGAAATACCCCTAGGCCTTAGTGATAACAATTATTACAAAGAGAACTCCAATGAGGATGTAAATGCTTCTGATGAAATGTTGGTCATTGGAAGAGCGGGTATGTATTAAGTACTATGGCATTTTGACACTCATTCTATATTATGATATTTAAACATATCAAAAGATACTGAAATTGTTTTATTTTTGTGAAATACCAAGGTTTAGTGGTTTGGAACTTGGCTCAGGAATTGGAGGTTGTGGGTATCAATAACTTCATTGAAACAACAAAAAATTTATGTAACACTTGTTTAACATTTATGAAAAGATGGTATTTTCATAAATGTTAAACAAGTGTTATGGCAGTTTAAGCATATTTGATAGCAGAATATTATTGCAGTTTTATTTAGGGTAATCAACTTATAGTGCTGAAGGACAAAACTAGTTAATCTATTTTTGCTAATTAACTATAGTTTTTACTAGAAACCCTCCTTGTTTTGTTGTTGTTGATGGCCGGACTAAGTGACCGGCCAACTTATGTATTGTTTTTTCATCTTAAATATTGTGTTATTTATTTACAGAAGTGACTGATCAACTTTTGTGTCATCAAAGAAATGAAAACAATTGAAATATGAGCACACTTCAAGTAAGGCAAGTGGCCTTAGAAACAGGAAAACCTGGACTTGTGTGTTACCATCACTAGATGGTTGGATTACGACATTAGAGAGTTTTATTAGGATAATTATTAAAATATTATTAAAAAAATATTCTGTTAAATATTAATGTTCTTGCTATATCAATCAGGGCTTATTAGAAATTCAGAAAAAAAATCAATAAATAAATGATAAATGTAACCTGTTTTTATTTTGTATTACTTATTATAAAAATAAATTACCTGAACTACAAAAACCTACCTACAAAAAAAATCGATACCTCACTAAAGTATCGATAGCTGGACTCGATTATTCAACCACTTATACAATGTGTGTTTGTAGTCTGTGATGTGCTATGGTCTGTGGTGTGCGGTCAAAATGACAGATGCTACAGTGCTGCCAAAACGTAACAACTGGAAACTCGGTAAAATATAGCTGTCGCATCTGTTACGTAGTAACTAATTCTTAATCTGTGCTTTTAATACAAAACATAAAGCCACGTCAAAATATGAAGTGACATTGTAGCTTTCAAACGTATAAATCGATTTTGACCGGTTTTTTTTAAAGCTCACTTTGAGCTTTGGCTCATCATCATCAGCATTCACTTACTGACAGCGGTTTACGGCCTTTACAGAAAACCATTTTTTTTAGATTACGAGGGGAACGTTATATAAGTGTGACGTGACAAGTCATCCTTTTTCGTGCGTGCATCCGGCGTCCATCGATTTAGAGTACGTAGTCACGTCTAAAAACATATATCGTCGATTTACCTTCTAAACCTCGTATCTAAAATATTAATGTTTTCTCGATTATATCTAGCTTGTAACTTAAAGTATATAAAACTTAATATTTATATAATTTACGTTAATACAAGCTAGATAATATAATACTTAACTAAATCTCAATGAAATAAAAATCCATGACAATATAATAAATCTAAAATTATTAAGTTTATTTTACTCTACCATGGCCTACCATCCCATACAGTCTATCTTTAATACAAAAAAAATGCAATAGATGTCACTACTATTAACGTTTGTAAATTATAAAATGTAAATATGCCGAATTAAGTACAAATAATGACATTAAAATAAAGATAAGCATATTTTTAAGCATAACATCACATTAAGCTAAATCCAACTGCTTAATTAAGAAGAAGATACGAAACGAAATTAGTAATTAGTTTTCCAATAGTGGCGCTAGATGGCGGTTTCCGGAATGTGCCTGGCTTCACCCTTTGCCAGTCGCATTGCCAGTATTAGGTTGATACCATTTTCTAGTACTAGGTCGTGTCTCTGTTATAATAATATATCTACTTTGTGACTCTACTGAAAAATTGTAGTTTTATAGATACGAGGTTGTGAAGGTAAAGCGAGGATTTTTTGTAAAGTGATTTATAGTTCGTCCCTGATAAATTTAACCTGAAGGTAAACAAACCGAAAACATCAAAATTTTCCATTATCCACTTATTGTACACACTTATCAACACTTTCACAGGTATATTAAAGGATTACACTTTATTATCCAAAACATTTTATAACAATTAAACAATGAATATGTTTAAAAATCAAATGAAAATCTTTCACAGGAAAAATACGCCATTTTGACACTGCCGATTGTAGAATATAAGCCTATAGTCTATGGATTCATAGCAAACAAAAATCGTTGTATTATTATTGGCCAATTGGCATCACTGACTAGTCTTTGGTTGTGTCATAGACGGGTTTGTTTACGTTTAGATTAAACTCATCTCGGACCTACTATAGATATCTCAACGTCATCATCATCAATACCTGGAAGTCAGCGTCGGTGAGGTGCCGCTCGAGCCGCTGCGGGTCGACGTGGTCCGGCAGCGGGCGGCGCTGCAGGGCGGCGAGCGGCAGCAGCGCCCCCGCGCCGCTCAGCCGGGCCAGCTCGCGCGCGCCGCACAGGTACGAGCCCGCCTTCCACCCGTGCTGTACAGTAGCGTGCTCCCATACCAGTTGTATAAGCTTATGTACTAGGGCTAAGCTGGTATTACTTTTAAGTATATACCGGGTTGGAAAATTCTTGTACAAACTGTGGTTTTAAAATATAGTAATAATAGCGGAGCGAAAGAGTGTTGACATAAGCGCCATTTTGTGACACAAGCGCCATTTTGTGACCTCATAAAAGTGCTTTATTGAGAGCGCTTTAGTAATGTTATAGTTTTTTAGTAAGTGCAATATGTATAGAATTTACAATGAAGAAACCATAACGTCATTCAGGACGTCGATAAAAACTTAAAACGTAAAATTAATTAGCTTATATTTATTTTACATTTTGAAAGTTTTTTTTTTGCTTTTAATGAACGCCCTGAAGTTAGCATGAACCGAAGCAGCAAAATAAAGTAACTTACAGCGATATTCGCTTCAGCGGCCTCGTCGTGTTCCGCCCAGGTGTCGAACAGGTCCGTGAACCGCTGCGGCTCCAGCCCGGCCGCCACAATCCGGATATCCGGTTTGTCGCTGATCCGGATGTCTGGTTTGTCGGCTGTCTCCGCGGTGGGTTCGGTGTGCGAGCGAGACAGCCGCCAGTACGCGTCGGCGGTGCGTAGAGCCGCGGTCCGCATCGCTTGCCATCGCGCCGCGAACGCTCCGACACCTGAAATTATTTATATATATTTAATATTGGGAATTGCTTTTAGACTAAATCCATGAACACAGGCTGAGATGTGTTTGTAACTCCAGGTCATTGCTCAGCAATTAGCATGTACTGCTTCTCGATTTAGTATATATTTAAATGGTATGACCATGATCTGCCAAGTCTATTCTGACGTAGACATAACTTATTTGTATGGTGGTAATTCTTACATATTATAAAACGAAGTCCTACGCCCACAGCGTGCGGCCGTCGTCCGCCAGGAACGGCGCTGGAATACATTATATGAGTTACCTGCGCTGCGCTCGGCGGGCTCCAGCTGCCCGTCCTCGCCGCGCGGCCACCAGCCCTGCCACACCCACAGCGCGCAGCCGTCGTCCGCCAGGAACAGCGCTGGAATAATTAATACATTAAAATTAATAGATAAATAAATTATTACCTAGTCTAAGGTAAAAACTTTTTAGCTTTTCGTTACTGCCTATTAATAAGGTGAGAAATTCTACCTCAAGGTTTTTGAACGCACCGCACCCGCTAGAACGCAATGAGTGTGATAAACTGACTTGACACTCGAGCATTGATTAATTAAGCTTTACTCAGTATAGTACATACTTCCAAATAAATTTGCCCACTTTTTTCTGTATTAATTTCATCAACGTCATAATTTCAGCTATCATTCCTCCAAAATAGGCGTGTTGGCGAGCGCAGTTCTCAGATAATAAAAATGTTCGCTGAAACGCTGCTGTCCATTTTCAGATATCTCTGTCGCCTTTTACAATTTATTGAGGTGGAAATTAAGTGACGAGCTACCAGCCCATAATGAACTTTAAATAAACAAACGTGACTTACCCGGTTGCGAAGTAGAATACAGCTCCTTCTGTTCGAAAGGAAACGGCGTGACCAGGCTCTCATGACGGAGAGGAGACAACACTTCATTCGCCTCAAACTGACCTCCCAAATCCGTGAAGTGGAATAATCTGGGGGTCACATCCGCCGTTGGCTCCTTGCCTGTGCTCATGACTGAGTTGTAGTACTGTTTGTTGGTCACACCGAGGCCTTCCAATACCGCCTTTGGTTCCTCCCCTTCTTTGACTTCGGTTATTTTCGCGTTGGCAACATTGTTACCGAATAAATAACTCGATTGTCGCGCTACCAGCTTATTGGCTAGCTCAATCGCGACTTGCTTAGTATGTTTCAGGCTTCGGGCGCCGTGCCATATGTACATGTTGGCTGTCTCGGTATCCACTAGCAGCAACGAACCCCGACTACGTAGCTGTCGTACCGAGCACGGGACCTGTAGAAGATACGCCTCGTTGGAAACGTTGCCGCGAGTGATGTACAACCGATATCGACTCTTATCGACGTTCATCTTCCCCTGGTGCACGATGAGTTTCCCTTGGAAGAGATTCAGGAAAGCCGGAGGTTCGGTGCCCTGAGCTACTCTAACTTGCGGGCCCTTTTCCTTATCAAGTTCCACGGTCAGAAGTGCCGCGGTACCCTTTTCGTTGGAGGAAGCGTCTTTGCCCTGCCAATTGAAGTAAGCACACCTGTCTCGTCCTGTAACGTTGTGTTTCGACGGTTTCCCATTCAACTCCCTGCCTGTCACAGTGATGATGTACTCCCAGCGGATAATGTAGCTGTCCCCGGAAAAGAATTCCCCAATTTCCGCCTCATTTTCAACTTTCTGGTAATCGTTTTCGCGGATGACCCATTTGCAGACGGACTTGGTTTTGATGTCGTAGTGTCTCATGTTTTCCTTGTCGTAGTAGTGGGTGCCGCGACCGATATGGGATCCTTCGAGTATGAGATCCGGATCCTGGTACTCATTTGACCACATCTCGTCAGCATCGCAGGGGTTGATCTCAACACTGTTGGACTTATTCTCCTGGGGTTTGACCTTGATCACTCGGGTATAGTCTGGCCAGTCGAGGAATTTCTCCTTGAAGAGTATAGTTTCCATGTGCTGGGTTATTTTGGACAGGATGGTCCATTCGGGGCGAGTTTTTGCGAATTTCACGGACGAATCGGCCCCCTGCCTGATGCCCTGGTACGAGGCCGCGAAGAGGGGGTTGATATGACACTCCTCGTAATTGTAACCCTCGTCGAAAAGCTCCTGGGCCAGTTGCGCTGCCTTTCTGCGGCTCTCGAGGGGCACATTTTTGCCGTACCAGATATACATTTCCGAGCCGAAGTCAAAGACGATGACCTTGGATTGGTTCAGCATGGCGATCTTCGGCATCTGACCCCAGTACTCCTGTATGGGCACCAGCTCATCATCCAGGACCTCGTAGCACATATTGGTCTGTATGATGCAGGACTCGAAAATTTCGTCCTCCTCCGAGGGACCAGTGGGGGCTGGCTCGTGGTCCTCTATGCCCTCAGTCACTCCGAGTAAGGACCAGAACTGGTTCCAGTGTTTGTTGGAGTAGTTCTTCGTCTGCTCGTCAATTTTGATGACGCCGGTGGATGTTTTGCAGCCGAGGTCTTTGGAGTTGATGATGTGTTGAGCGATATCGGTACTTCGGTTTCTGAAATAGTACAGTAATTTTTTTAATTTTAGATTGATATGAAAGTACAGTTCCTTCCTATGTCCTTATATAGTTAAAGTGGTATAAATTCTGATAACATATAATACTTTTACCATGTTTTAATACCTCATTATGTCGGAAATTATTTCAAAATACATACTGCCAAATGTAGGCGACGCGTGACGCAAGACCAATATAAGACACAGATTTCTTTCTAGATTCTTAACTAGATTACTATTAAATAAAGTTTAATAGATTATAACTTTCATTGCAAGTTTTTTGACAGATTTATGTACACTCGAAACTCGATTGCGAAAAACCTAAATAACTATATATATAGGTATAATAGTTTTATCATAGCAAACGATGCAAACATGTGTAACTTTGAAATGCTTTACATTAAAAACGTTACCATCAAACTGTAACGTATACCCCGTGTAACAAACATCTACATCACACGCACCTCTCGATGACATTGGCGTACAGTCCGATGTACAGGTACAGCTGGTCGGGCGTCACCAGCAGGAAGCAGTCGCCGCGGTTCACGTTGGTGTGCACGGGCTCCACGAGACGAGTCTGTGAAGTAGAATAATATAATATCTATGGACGTTTTACTCCACGTCAAACTAGCCCTGTGCTAAGTATCCGAAGAACTTGTGTTACAGGTAAAATATATGTAATATTTTTATTATATTAATACACATCCATGAACACAGAAAACTATTGTTCCTTCGGCGGGGTTCGAACCCACGACCTGTCGCTCGAGCACCAACGCGCTCGAGGTACGTTATTTAGTGAAAACTGAGTGTTAGTATCAGTGCCCATAATAAGTCAAAAGTCAGATTTTGATTCTATAATATGTTGTTTGTTTTTGAATCTCATGTAACGTCACTATCAATGTGTGACAGTGATGCCTAAGATAGTTTATATGTTTACACATAAGTATAGTATATTTCGTTACAAACCTGCACCCGCCGTCGGCCCTTCACCTGCAGCAGCATGAGCGCCCTGGAGCCCTGCGCCGGCGCCGCGGCCGCGCTGCGGAGCGCCACGCTGGCGAAGTCCTCCTTACTGGCTAAGGCAGCTAGGGCTTCGGCCGCGAGACCCACGTTGCCGGTCACTGGGAATAGAATGGAATATTAGCTGTGCAAAAAAATGCAACAGTCCTCTCAGAACGTGATAAATTTATTAATAACTAGTATTGGACGACACTGGACCAATCTTTGACCTAGACTAGGTACAGATAAGGTTCAAAATATTTGGGGAAATAATTCCCGAATACTTCAAGTTGTATGCATTAACTGTGTAAAGCTTCCCAAAATCGAGTACCGCAACTTTACGTCAAGCTGGCGCGGTAACGCATTACGTGACGAAATTCTTTACGTAGTCAATGGAGTCACGAGTCTACATTCTGAGGATGATTTGATGCAACCTGCATGGTGATGTGGGGCTGTGCACGATCGTGTTAACATTATTGCTTGTGTGGTGGTGTTTACACGTTTTTGCTTGCGAGTGTACGCATAAGCAGTGTGGGAAGGATTGAGGTGATTTAAATTCTTTAAAATCGCGGGATATTGCTAGGTATAATAAAAGGTGTAAAAAGAGCAGTCACTATAACTTTGGGATAGGATTATAGGACCTTGACTGATTCTAGAAATGAATTTATTTCATTATTTATTTTTTTTTTTTTAATTTTTTTTTGAAATTTATTATTTTAGTCGCAAGGCTGAACTGTTTGGAACAACGTTCTGCATTAAATTCTTAACTTTTATAATTTTTGCCCTAGTACGTAATGAAAGTCTTACGCGTGCTATTGACCTCTCAGCGTAATCAGCCGATCGCTGTGTTGTGAACGTTGTACATTGCCTATTGAAATTTTTTTATTTTTTAAAACAGTGGATTAAAAGCAAATGACTAGTACCAATGGATATATCTCTTGCCTGGTTATTACCCCACGAAGTAATAGTGACTGCTCTTTTTACACCCTGTATATTTAAATTTTATGAAATTCTTTGAACTCCCATAGGAAGTTATCACTTCAATATGTACCTTTCTCCCTCAGGCTCGTGTCGGGCGGCGGCGGCTGCGCGCGGTACCGGTCGCGCAGGTCGGTGCGCGCCGCCAGCGCCCGCAGCGGGTTGCGCGACACGTGCCGCCGCTCCCGCTTGGCCCGCCGCGCCCACTCGCCCGCTAACCTGCAACCAGAGCAACATGTTCGGTTTAAAGATCTTTATTTCTCATTAAGACAGTCGTCACTTACATGAGAATAAAATAAATACAATCAATATTTAAACATGTTCAAGTATAAATGAAACTTAACAAGATTTTTTCGGAAAACCCGGCGAGAAGAACCGACGTAAGAAACTCGCACAGCGCCATCTTTTAGCAAAAATGTTTACAATGTAACTTAATCTTCACTTTGTAAACAAATTTTCCTGAATAGTTTATGCTTTATTAATTAAAGTTGGCTATCAAATTCGGTCATCTCACGTTTGAGCAGCCAAAAATGCTTCAAGTTTGGTTCGGACAATGCAGGTTAATCACTTGATTGTCTGACAAGATGATCCAAGCGTCGGATGGGCATGATAAAGTCGGTCCTTCGCCTACGTGTACGGATAAGACACACGCGGACGTAGTAGTCTCTTTATCTCTTCTCTCTCTTCTCTCTCTAGCTTCAATGTTTTGCGCACAGACTTGGGCACTATAAAATGATTTCTGCAGCTAGCCTGGTTTTAATGAAACCGGCTACCCACATGGAAATCGGTGTGGGAGTTTACTATTTATTGTTGTTGCATACTGTAGTGTTTTGTGTGGAAGTGTCCCTTTGCACATTTGAGTGGGCAATGCATAGCTGTAATCTAATTGTGTATTTTCAACCGTTTTACCTAGTTTTAAGTTTTTCACTTGTTTTAATTTTTTTATTGTATAATATTTTTCTCTTGGCTGTGTGTTTTTGTCCCTTATGTGTTCAATAAAGATAATTTTATTTATTTATTTATTTAAGTGTCTAATGTCTGGTTACACCACTGGTGGTATCGTGCAATTACTCTCGGACACCGAAAGGGGGGGGTTAATATGTAACTTACATCTGCCGGTTTCCACTGTCGATGGCGTCCAGGTCCACATCCAGGTCCGGCGCGGCGGCCTGCTCGGGGAAGAACGCGCGGAACGCCTCGTCGTCCGCGCGCGGCACACGCACCTGCGAGCCGCTGCGCTCAGCACATGGCGACTCCGAGTCTGAAAAATAATGTAAAATGATAAATGAAAAACCCATTTACTGCCGCGCACATTAATCGGCAAACAATGTATTGCGGTGTGGAAGAAGTTCCAATAAATGAAGACATGAATGGATGAAGGTGATATGTAGCAAAATCATGAGTTTCAGAAAATTAAGTTCAAATTGTCACTTAAACATTTTAAAGAATACGTCGTAAAGTATTAAGTACGTTAATCTAAAGATCCGTCTCTGGAATGGATGTATTTAACACGTTCTACATATCCTAAAATGTTAAAGTGACAGTTGACAGTAAACTCAACCTTCATCGATCAATGTCTTCAAATTTGAGGTCGTTAAAAAAACAAAACATTACCTAAATGCGTTACAGCGACAGTGACTCGGCGAAAAAAGAAGGTTACCATAAGTTAGGTCAATATAAGGAGGCTGTACTCACTCTCGTCCACCTTCCCGATAGTCTCGCTGACGCTGTGGCTGCGCTTGACGCTCTCCCGGTCGCGGTCGGCGGGCGGCTCGGCCACCACCGCGCACGAGGCGGAGCGCAGCGGCCCAGGGGACTGCGGCGCCTTGCGGGACCTGCGCCAGGAGACGTGGTAACAGTTACAATTAAATGTGCACTAAAGTCATATCCAAAATACCCATTTATACCAGGCCGCACAGGCCCACATATTAAGATGTATAATAAATGAGTGATAGCGGCTTCTTGCGGGACCTGCGGCAGGTGACGTGTTAACAATCACAATTAAATGTGCACTAAAGTAATATCCTAAATACCCATTTATACCAGGCCGCACAGGCCCTCATATTAAGGTGTAAAATAAATGAGTGATACTTTAAGGTGTGTATGTGCCTCCTATGTATAGTACGTACCAGATAAATTTAACTAAAACGTAAACAAATCTGTCTATGACACAACCATAAAAAAATAAACCATAGACTAGTCAGTGATGCCAATTGGCCAATATTAAAACAATGATTATTGTTTGCTACTAACAATCCATAGATTCATTTGATGTTTAATATATAATTTATTGTTTAATTGTTATAAAATGTAATGTATAATGAAGTACGAGTATGATCCTTTAATATTCCGGTGAAAGTGTTGATAAGTGTGCACAATACCTAAGTAAAAATTTCAGTGTTTTTGGTTCGTTTACCTTTTATTTAAATTTATCTGGAACGTATTATACAGTATACTGTGAAAGCACCAGCGCTGAAAGACTTACTTTTGACTTTCGTGTTTGTATGAGAAATGCCTCAACATCATAAAAAGTGTACATGCTGAAAGTATTTAATGTCTGCATGTTAACGCCTCCGTGGTCTAGTGGTTCGCTCTCGACCCGGAGGTCGTGGGTTCGATTCCCGCGTTGTAACAGCAAAAAATGTTGTAATCAAGTTCGGTTAGAACAATGCAGGCCGATCACCTGATTGTGTGACAAGAAAGACGTCGGATGGGCATGTAAAAAGTTGGTCCTGCGCCTGTTCTCTCGCCAGTCGTGTCGGTTTACCGTCCCACTGGGTTATGAGAGTAAAAGGAAGAGAGAGTGCTTCTGTGTATTGCGCACACACTTGGGCACTATAAAATAACTCCTACCGACACCGAAATCGGTGAGGGGAGCTATTATGTCTGCATAATCGGCAGCATCAACAAGTCATTGCCATTCAAGTGATCATGTAGTCAAGACGTGATAAAGGACGCCTACGCCCTCGGGTACTGTACTATAATAATATCAGTACCTCTAGGGAACACACCTACATTTAAGACCTCGAATTTAATTTGAATAAAGAATTACCTAATAAATGAGAATGCGTATTACTTTTTGGGCTTGAAATTTTAACGTCGAACCTTCACCCATTTTCACACATACGTAATTAATTATACTTAATTAATTACTGCAAATTAGTTTGATCTTGTTTACTACTTATTACGTGTTGACTTTGATTTACATGTACGCAGTACGCACAATTGAGGTGAACGGGTTAAGTCAAGCTTGATTTAAAGGAGTTACAGAGTAGAATATAGTATAAGATAAGATTGTGGCTACTTTTTACTCGTTTTATCCGATCTTGGATGAGTTATTATCCAATAATGGATAAAAACGAGAAAAATGGATAAAAACGAGAAAAGTTTTATTAATTATTCTCAGAGCGAGCTCGTAACAAGTATATTGATGCTTGTTACCATTCTTATTCATATTATTGACCAGTCATTCCTCGGGACTAGGCTGACGTAGTGAGAATGCCGTATGTGCTGGGCAACCATGCGACATTAAAAACGGCCCGTCCCAGGCACTACAGTATTTAAAGAGCGGTTACTTCGTTCTGACAATACTTAATAAAGCATATAATCGCAAATTAATCAAAGGAATGTTAACTTTTTGTAAACTAAAATTTTCATCGAGTTTACTTTTAAAAAAGCGCGTAACTCATAACACGCGTCACATTGCGTCAGTCGGATGTGGTAGCGTGTTGTCTGACGCAATCCCACGTCAAGAAGGCCGTAATTAGTTCGCCGCGTCCGAACAAATTAACGCAGATTGGACGCAAAGATTGTGACGGTGTGCATTGCAATTTCGTATTGTGCGTTTTGTGATAGTTATTATTGATAAGTTTTTGATTATTACTTTGTAATTACCAAAATTTGCCGGTGGCGGCGTGAGGCCTCAGCCTCGAATTTTGCGGGCAGCGGGGCGGGAGCGGCGGCGGCGCAGGAGCGGCAAGATCTTTTGCTTATAATCAAATGAACCGGCTCTCGAAAACAGCGGCGCGGGAGCGGGTAACGAGTAGCTCACCCGCGCCGCCGCCGCTCCCGCCCCGCTGCCCGCAAAATTCGAGACCGAGGCCTTAAAGTCTGCAACCGCTGCGGCGATTTACCGCCGGCGCTACGGCGCAATATCCATTTACAAATCTAGTGCAGACGTGCTCGATATAACTACTAACAATTAGTCCTCTTCGCGCAATTGAAAATACACGGTCATTTAGCGTGTTAAAGTAGAAATTGCACAGCATTTTCATAAGGAAACAAACGCTAATCAAAACCGGCGCGGGAAACCCGGCGCGGCGCCCATGCCTATACAAGATAGACGTCGAGCAAATTTTGCGGCGCGCCGATAGATCATCGTCGATGGATTGTTTTACCTCCTCGTCACGTGAGATTAAAAGAAATCCATATCTGGCCTACGTTTTAGAACTGCTACAATTGGACTCGACAAACTTACGCCCGATACGTAGTGTACGGTAGTGTACGGTTTCCGTGGGACACATACCTGAACCGGTTCGGCGGCGGCACGGCGGGCGTGACGGGCGTGGCGGGTGTGGCGGGCGGCGTGGCGACTGGCGTCACGGGCGCGGCGAGCGGCGTGAGCGGCGGCGATACCTTGTCGCGCTCCAGCCGCCCCGCGACAGTGAACTGTGTCGCGTCGCTCGCGGGCACGCGCTTGCGCCATCCCTGAGGACATGTGGACGAGGCCTTATTAGTCACAGACACATAATATTAATAACCTAAGACACTCAACATACATCCACTTACATTCATCACCTTACAAAAAGCGGCCATTCTCAACACACGCCGCATAGTTCGTAAATTCTTAGCAATCAATAATAATTATTAATTGACCCCTGAAGTTGTTTGGCCACAAGCCCCTCTTTGCTCTTTGCTTGCGAGTGTACGCATAACCAGTGTGGGAGGAGGGAGGTGCGTCAAACGCATGCCTATGCGTACACTCACTCATCTGCTTGCAGGTTGTGGTTATAATTGTTTCGCGGGATATTGCTAGATATAATATATTTAAATTTTATGCTATGATTTCCGCAAAGTAACGCCTGATTCCATTAACTACTGTCAATATTACCGTCATGCCAACTTTACCGTCACACCAACGTTTTTTTACCGTCGTTTCTTTACACTTTTTCGCACAAAAGCATATTCATTGGAAAATGTCTCTTAAAACGTTCCTACTTTTTACTGACTACGATTCATAATCATACAATAGAGACATTAAGAGCGCGCAATCAAATTTCATCAAGTCGAAATCGCCGCGAGAGACGATATCGACTCACACAGACGCATAACAACACGCATGTGTGGGTTAACGCTAGGTCGAGCGTACGTAGCGCGCGCGAGTAATATTGGTAGTTTAATCCTAATGAATTTTAATATTACCTACCATTTCAATACTTCTATAAAATTAAATGGTATTTAAGTTATAAAATACAAATTATACATACTCGACATGCTAGTAATCGCCCGCGGCTCAGTCCGCGTTACTGTCGAACCGTCGGGAACAACTTTCGCGATGATTGTGTGAAAAGAGTTTCATGGTGGTTGGTTCAGTAGATGAGACGTAAAGAAAGTAACAAACAAACACACGAACAAACAAACAAACTTTCACATTTATAATTTAGGATAAGTAAGTAATGAAAATGAAAAATTCAACAACCTAATTTTTATAAAAATATACCAAGTTATTTATTTTTCATCTTTGATGTCCAGAAATGTTTGTCCCTAAATATTTTACTGACCCACTTCCGACTACCCACTAAAATGTACTAAAATACTAATTTTTAGTGGGTAGTCGGGATGGACATGCTTTTTTCAGTGACAAAAATGTTGTCACTGAAAATTTGTTTCCTGTCACAACTATTAGGTAGCCAGGCACAAACAGGTAAGCTATACTAGCATTTTGCAACCGTCTGATTATTGAATGAAAATGAAATAAAATTAAAGATTATTTGGATAAAATGTACATTATGGTCGCTTGAGTTGGCGGCTGCAATTTTTATGGCGAATAGAGCTATATGTAAGGAGTCACTAACCAAAATTTAAACTTGCGGAAACTCGTAGTTTTTTAGTTATGGAAAAAATAAAATTCGTATTTTTGTATGAATATTCGACTACTTTTGACGTAATTCTGCCCGATTATCTAGTTAAGAAAAATAGGCGATTGAACTAGAATAAAAATGGCTAGGTTAGGTTATGTGAGACATTTAAGATTACACACGAGCCGAGCGAAGCGTGCCGCGGCAGCGGCCGGCGAGTGCCAGAAGCGAATTCTGCCCGATTCACTCTAGTTACAGTAAATAGGTGATTGAACTAGAATAAAAATGGCTAGGTTAGGTTAGGTGAGACATTTAAGATTGCGCACGAGCCGAGCAAAGCGTGCCGCGGTAGCGGCCGGCGAGTGCCAGAAGCGAATTCTGCCCGATTCACTCTAGTTACAGTAAATAGGTGATTGAACTAGAATAACAATGGCTAGGTTAGGTTAGGTGAGACATTTAAGATTGCGCACGAGCCGAGCAAAGCGTGCCGCGGTAGCGGCCGGCGAGTGCCAGAAGCGAATTCTGCCCGATTCACTCTAGTTACAGTAAATAGGTGATTGAACTAGAATAAAAATTGCTAGGTTAGGTTAGGTGAGACATTTAAGATTGCGCACGAGCCGAGCGAAGCGTGCCGCGGTAGCGGCCGGCGAGTGCCAGAAGCGAATTCTGCCCGATTCACTCTAGTTACAGTAAATAGGTGATTGAACTAGAACTGGTATATTATTTGACTAGTAGTTATGGCATGACTTTAAAGGCCTTTGGCGCTATATAAAAAAAAACTGTCAAAATTACGTCAAAAGTAGTCGAATATTCATACAAATCTACGAATTTTATTTTTTCAAAAACTAAAAACCTAGGAGTTTCCGCAACTTTTAATTTTGGTTAGTGACTCCTTACATATAGCTCTATTCGCCATAAAATTTGCAGCCGCCAACACGACCGACCGTAATGTACATTTTTTCCTAATCCTATACATTTAAATGACATTACAACGTTAATTATGCAGTTAGTCTAGATAATTCTACAGAAATATTTTTTTTAGGTTTTTCCCTTATTTATACACTAAACACTACTTGTATTCCAAATTTGAAGCTTCTATGTCTGCTAGAAGTGCCTAATACTTTTGATGATCGGTCAGTGAGTGATTGAGTCAGTGACAAAACTAAGGAGTTTGACAAGTTATAATTATGTAACTTCTGTTTCAAATTGAATTACATTTGAAATATACTGTGTTTGTACAATGCTTACCTAGTAACTAAAAATGCAGGCTTCTTTTAATCCACAACAAAGTTATAGGTAGTTGAAAATGGCCTAAACTGCTACGAGAAATTGATGGTACGGCCGTGCTCAAGTTGACAGAAGCACTTCCGTGCCCCCAGATACTCGGTTATATTGATGACAGTTACATTAAAGCAGACATACACACAGGGGCTGATGATGATTAGTATAATTTTTAAATATATGAACCACACCAACTTTCAACTAAAAAAAACCGCATCAAAATTTGTCAATCATTTAGGAACTGCGATATAACAAACAGACATACAGGGGCTGATGATGATTAGTATTATTTTTAAATATATAAACCACATCAGCTTTCAACTAAAGAAATTGACATAAAAATTTTTTGATTAATTTAGGGGCTGTGATATTACAGACAGACACACAGGGGCTGATGATCAATAGTATAATTTTAAAATATACAAACCACATCAGCTCTCAAAAAAAGAAATTGACATCAAAATCTTTTGATTAATTTAGGGGCTGTGATATTACAGACAGACACACAGGAGCTGATGATGATTAGTATTATTTTTAAATATATAAACCACAACAGCTTTCAATTAAAGAAATTGACATCAAAATCTTTTGATTAATTTAGGGGCTGTGATATTACAGACAGACATACAGGGGCTGATGATGATTAGTATAATTTTTAAATATACAAACCACAAATATTATGAACTTTGTAATCGACATTATATTATAATCTCTGTAAATTTCCCCCATTTCTCATAAAAATATTAATGCTCGTCAAAGCGTCAATTCTGTTTAGTCGCACTATAAGTCCATGAGCGGACCAGGTCGGTGAACCTTTATACGTTGACAGTCCAGGGCAGAGCGACACAACCTCCCCTCACGAATTCTCAGCGGGTACTAAATAGATCGCGATTTACACGACGCGTGCGCTTGGTTGAAAACAAGTAATTTTTAAAAAATTGAATAATGGGATAAACATCGTTTTTTAATTAAATAAAAAATAGTTTCAACTTACCAATAGTATGATTATAAATTATAAAAATAATATCATCGAAGAAATTTAGTTTTTCCAGTAGAAATACAGCACTGAAAAACGTAAATTATGTCATTTTTAAAAGATTTTTTATGCAGTTAACAATACATATATTTTTAATTTTTTATCAATATTTCATTTAAGGACTTCATAATCTCTTTTATAAAAATAGAAATTAAACTATATTAACACGATTTAATTGTTATTTTCTTTATCAAAGTGAGCTAAAATCGGCATTTTTGCGATTCGGCGTTCCGAAATCTTTAAATTTACTCAAATGTACTACTTAAAACTTTAATTTTATAAAATGATGTCCAAAATAAAGAGTTTATCTTTATATATCTCTAATTGTTTTATTTAATTTAGTTATTTTATGCGTGTGAGGGGCAGTCAAAAACACCGAAAAACTGAAACTTCGTCGTAAATTGAATGCACGCTCTTAATACCTAGAAAAACATACTGACCTGCTACTGACATCATAAAATAAGTAACAATAAAATTCTTGAATTACATTTTAACGATAGAATGCGGTCTGTGACTCATGAAGGTCTGTTAGTCACAACACTCGGTGCCAAAGGGTCTGTGGACTCATCGACGCGACGGTGTGGTCTGACCCAACATACAAACACTTTTTTTATGTTTATTGTTTAGTATCCTATTAAACTACTCCCGCTTACAAATCAAGCTATCCTTTGACACAAAGGTTGTCTGGAAGAGATCGCTTTTAGCGATAAGACCGCCTTTGCCCACGTTTTGTAAAATCGTTTTTATTGTTATGTTTGTTTATTTGCTGTGTAATATGTGAGCAATAAAGTGTTTTAATAATAATAATAACTTTTCTACTGGAGTTAGTTATTAGAAAATATCGTATAATGCTTTAATTATACTACTTTTACCCGCTTAAGAAGAAATACAACGCCTGTTTTTTCATACAGAAATAAGGGTTAGCACAATCCCCGTCTCCTCCCTGGACAATGCCGCTATAGTAACAATTTTTCCTGAATATGTCCTTATTTTTTCCTTTTTTAATAAAATAATTATTTGAGGAGATATGGACGTTTAAAAGTCTCTAAAAAAATTTACCACATTTTTAGCTGTGTTTAAACATCCAGGAAACAATTTTGACTGCATTATACAATAAAATCAAAAAATAGGAACCTAGCTCAAGCCTTTTTATAGTTTATAATAAAAATAATATCTAAATCGGTTAAATTTTAAAAGAGGAAAACAGGCTTATAGTAGTTCCAAGATCTAACGCGATTTGCTCCCTAAATGTATGTCTGTGCGTACACTCACTCTTTTGTTTACAGCAGGCTTACTGCCGACACAATCGGAAATCGAATCAGTTCGATCTCAACGGCTTTTAGTATTTTATTTGGCGGATTAGTTTGAAACTAACCAGGATAAAGAAGATGGTTTTGATCGTAACTTTTTGTACTCCCGACCATATCAATCGACTGAGAATCAAAATAAAGAAACGTAACGTAGGTAAGTATTCGGCACGATCGAATCTGAATCAAAAACGAATCAGTTTGGAGAGTAAGCCCCCTGGTTGCGGTTATACATTTTTCGCGGGATATAATATAATTTAAATTTTCTATTTCATCTAGCGCTGTCTCTCAATTATAGGTGTTTAACTCGAAAACAATACTTTTAGTGGTATTACGGGACTCGACTGTTTCTCAACAATATTTGTTAGCAATTAATTACCAACAAAAGCCTCCCAGGAAACATTTTTCATCGTAAACCACCGCGTTATTGGTTAATAATGTGCGGTCAATGATTTGGAAAGCCGGAAAGGATCGGGTGGGGTCGCAGCAATTATCGCGAAATCGCCTTGATATTCTGTTACGTCCTGCGTAAGGAGTAAGGTTATATTGTTTAGTTCGGCGCGAGTAGGGTTACCATATGACAGGCATTTTAAGGTTAAGGCCGTGTTTCACCAGGCAATGTTAAAGTTAACGCCATGTTAAAATACCATGCCATCACTCATTGACAGGAAATACCAGAGGTATAACATGATATTTAACATGGCGTTAACTTTAACATTGCTTGGTGAAACACGCCCTTAGACAGGCGTGCGGCCGGCAGTTGGTCTGAGACAGGCATTTAAGTTTTCAGACAAGGAAGTTCAGTTTTTTTTTTTAAGTGGTGCATATTTCTCAAAAATAGTGAAGTGAATCTCTTTCGGCACAATGCGAATGTAGACCGTGTGTTTTTTCTCACCAACGCCTAGTGGAGTAAAGAAATTCGGCTGATATTAGAATCAGTAAAAGCAATATTAATACTCAGGAAAATTACAAAATTGTATCTTGTGAAGATTTTTACGTTTATGTATTTCAAATGAAAGAAAACTATGTCTTTTGAATAATATCTGAAATGAATATCCTTCTTTATTATTATCTGTTGTCTTTTACTAATTACCTACAGCGTTTTGGTTAAGACAGGCATTTTTTTTTAAATCAGGCATTTCAGGTACCATGTACTGGCACTCCTCTATTTACATATGGTAAAATTGGTAACCCTAGGCGCGAGGTGTTTGATTTCGCTATTTTTTATCCTGACATACCCAGTTCCCCACATTCCTATTTGAGGACGCTGTTCTGATGTGAAATATGGTAGAGTCCACTCAGTGAAATTAAGGCCTGTTATTCTGTATATATTGCCAAGCCCAAGAAACTTAGTAGATGCCACTTGTCTTTCACTAAGGTAGAATTTTCAAAACTCCACCGCCGCGGGGTCGAAATCTATCACTCGAACCTATTTCGAAAGAAGCTAGTTATAAACTATCTTTACAAACACTCGAACTACCGACTTATTATTATTATTTGTGGATTTTACTCTAAAGAAACTTTACTTTAATGTAATATGCTTGTGTTTTAATATTTAGCTGCCCAGCAAATTCAGACACAAAAGGCCATTTAGTATTTACCACGGCTCACGGCCACGATACGATCACGACTCACGATGCCCGGCAGAACCGGAGACTGCCCGAGCAGATATCATCAGACTCGAGCGTTGCAGTTTTTGCATTGTTCCCACGTAAACAGCGTAGCAGGCATCATATTATTATTATTATTATTATATATATATATAAATGAATCGCTGTTCGTTAGTCTCGCTAAAACTCGAGAAGGGCTGAACCGATTTGGCTACTTTTGGTCTTGAAATATTCGTGGAAGTCCAGGGAATGTTTAAACTGTTTTTTTTTTTTTTTAAAGCTCAACGAAGTGGGCACGGGTCAGCTAGTTATATATAAAAATGAAATGTTGTTAGTTAGTCTCGCTAAAACTTGAGAACGGCTGAACCGATTCGGCTATTTCTAGTCTTGAAATGTTCGTGGAAGTCTAGGGAAGGTTTAAACGGTTTGTATGCTCAACGAAGTGGGCGCGGGTCAGCTAGTATTATAATATTAATGTACTTGTAGGTATTTATTTACGCATGTCTTGGATTGACGACCTCCGTAGCGCAGTCGGTTGAGCGCGTTGGCGCTCGAACGAAAGGTCGCGGGTTCGAATCCCACCGAGGGAACAAAAAGTTTTCAATGTTCCTGGGTTATGGATGTGTATTAAATTTGTGTATAATATAATAAAAATCTTAAATATGTGTATAGTATAAAAGTATTAAATATATTTCCGTTGTCTGGTACCTGTAACACAAGTTCTTCGGATACTTAGCACAGGACCAGATTGACGTGGTGTGAAGCGTCCATAGATATTATTATTATTATTATTATTATATTATCTACAATACACCAGATAACTTGTCCCATACCAAAATAAAGGTAAAATCTGCCCTCGAAAGGCATTAAGTGCGTCTGTGTACAAAATGTGTATGATGTATAAATAAATATAATAGAGGTACAATTTTTTTATAACAAACTTCTTAGTTCGTCTTCTAACTCACTCTTCTACATTTAATTATTTCAAAGTTGATTTGGTGATTTGGAATCATCGCACTGTATGTAATGTGTATGAATTTAAAATTTATTAGGCGATTGAAATGGTCGGGAGTATAAAAAGTTACGATCTAAATCTAATCTTTTCTTTATCCTGGTTAGTTTCAAAGCAATCCACCAAAAACCAAAAGCCGTTGAGATCGAACTGATTCGATTCTCGATTGGCAGTAAGCTTGCTGTACTAACATCAAAATCACATAAAGGATACCTAATACCTATACCGCTTTTTATACACACAAGCTGTGCCGGCCAGTCTATAAGACTACAATGTGGGAGTTTTGTATAAATATGTATACATCCAGTTACCTATACCGAGTTAATTGTAAACCTTGATTCTATATGAATAATATATTACATAAGCTGTATAATATTTGCAACACGAATATATTACAATTTACAGCAACGTGGCGTTTTGAGCTTCAAGCTTAAGTATATGAAAGTTTTAAAAAACTTTAATATCCTTAGTGCCAATTTCACCATCACATGTTAAAGTTTGTCCTTCGTTAAATATCATGTTATCCCTCTCGTATTTCCTGTCAATGAATGAGAAAGGCATGGTATTTTAACAAGCCGTTAAAACTAACATGTTGAGGATTAACTTTAACATTGCTTGGCGAAACACGCCCTTAAGCTTGAAAAGCTCAAGAGGGAAATACTTTTATAAGTAGATATTTTCCAATATTCGTCACCACTGTATCCTAGCAATAATTAGTACATAATAATTACTATTGTTAGACGTGAATGTTTGTAAGTTTATTTAGATGGATGTTTGTCTCTTTGTTACAAAACTACTGAACAGATTTTGATGAAATAGAAGTTTTAATGAAATAGAGTTGTTTAGGCTCTGGATTAACGCAGAAGCGACTTTTTTGTTGCAGCAAAATATTTCCGCGGAATTTCATTTCAAGTCGCCGGAAACATATTCTGATAATAGTACAACAGCATAAATAATGCCTATGAATGTAGAAAGAACACTTTTCGTTCCCCAAAGTCATGTGTTGGATGGAATTATCAGAATTGAAATAGTGCTGTCAAATATTTAAGGTATAAGATAATAATAATAATATAACAATAATTCAGTTCATAATAAACCTGGGCATTAGGCACCACATAGGGGTGACTATAAAATTAATATCAATCGTCAATATATTTTCAAAGCCGATCAGTCGACAGGCCAATTAATCAGTGTATTTCAAATCATGGACAAATTCTACGCACTTCTTTTGGTATAAGATGTTATTGACCTAATACACATTTAGATAATTTGGCGAACATCCAGAAAATATTGCCAAAAATCCGTTTTGTTAAGAGACAAAGGACTTTTGTTCCATAGACAATTTATTAAAATATTTTTCGCGGTATTTTCTGTTGCGCACCGTACAACATCTTTACTTCTATACTAATATTATAAAGCGGAAGAGTTTCTTTGTTTGTATGTATAAACGCGCTAATCTCAGGAACTACTGCTCCGATTTCAAAAAATATTTCTTTGTTGGATAATCCATCCACTTTAGGCTATATTACGCTGCGACCAATAAGGGGCGAAGCGTCAGTGAGAAATGTTACAAAAACGAGGAAAATTATTCACATTTGGGGACTTTTGTTGCGTGCACTGCATAAACGGTTCAAATCACTCAAAAACCACGCGAACGAAGACGCAAGGCACAGCAGGTATATAATATGTATAAAGCTATCGTGGTCAGTGATAAGAAGTTGGCTCTCAAGTTCTAAGATCGTGGGGTTCGACTGTGTTGGAACAACAAAATGTTAGGACGATGCAGGCTGATCACCTGATAGCCTGACAAGAAAGATTATCTAGACATCTAATGAACATGTTAAAGTCAGTCCCACTGTGCCCCACCAGAGAGAAGTGCTTCTGGGTATTCCGCACACATTTTTATATTGTACAGTAACTTCTGCGTAGCTTGGTTTCAATACCGGCAACCGGCCACCGTCACCGAAATTGGTGTTCAAGAGCATTAGTTATAAGCTGGGGCTTTTATCTGAAGGAGAACTATAACTGGTTTACATAAAATAGCCTATAGCTCACCTGCGCCGCAGTCTCCAGCTTGTTCCGTCGCTCGGCGAGGATGTTGGAGCCCAGCTCCTCGTCGATATGCACCTTCTTCTTGTCCTCCACACCCGCGTTCAATGATTCCTGCAACAAATGCCTTTTCGTTCACAAATCGTTCAGTTTTCACTTATTTAAAATACTGTCATCAAATTAGTATCCTACAGTATACTTTTCATCTATTGTTTTGTAATTGGTTGCAATACATCAAAATTATTATTTATTTCCTATTTTACTTAACACTTATGTTCGTTTAAAACAATTTTAGATTTATTTACAAAGTTATTACTTTCTGTCCCTTCATTTGTAATGTGTTGACTAAAACGCACTTTTACATTTGCTATTCTTATCTATTATATTTCTTTATGACTGAAAGAGATAAGATAATCTATCCTTTAATGATAGCCGAGCTAATAACAATTAAGTTAGGGTAATTACGTATTGCATTGCTACCGTGGATAGTGGATATAAGTCGGCATTATAGGCTGACGACTTTTGGAATATATTTAGAATCTATATTATAGGAACTGAATGATTCAAATCGAATAGTTTTATTCAAAAATAATTTTCCTAAAATATTTTTCGAATGAGTTGTGCGCTTACTACTGGTGTTAGTACGGCTGGAATTATTAAACACCTAGGTACTATATTGTAAAAATAACTCCTCGTGGTTTAGAGCCTAGCTAGACACGGAGGCCGTGAGTTCGATTGCCGCGTCGGAACAACAAAAAATGTTGTTTTCAAGTTTGGTTAGGACAATGCAGGCTGATCACCTGGTTATCTGACAAGAAAGATGATAAAAAAGTCGGTCCTGCGCCCGATCTCCCGCCAGTCGTGTCGGTTATCCGTCTTACTGAGCTACGAGAATGAAGGAAAGGAGAGTGTTTCTGTGTATTGCGCACACACAAGGTAACAAGATATAATATTAAAGGCCGACCAATAAAATAAAAAACCTCGCCATATTGCGGAAAACCATTGGAACTAATTTCTTCAACTGGCAACAGTCTCTAAGAAATGTCATAATTGTTATCTGTCAAAGTGTGTTCTCGATTGTGTGTGATATATTTCTTGGAAAAGTGAGTTGTTTAAGCATTAAAATGCCGAAAACTATTAAAAGCCAGCTAAGAAAAGTTATCTATAATATGAATAATTACTTGTCGGAAAGAAAGTCTGAAGGAATGGACTCGATTCCTCTAAATAACATCACGGACCTAATTGTCAACATGACTGGTAGGTACCTCATACAGTGCGTGCAATTTGTATTGGCTCATTTGTAAATAATTTTATTTACAACTTCTATCTGTTTTAGGTGTATCCCGATCGTCCGTAATGAAAATACGAAAAGAAGGTCAGACGTCAGTTGTATTTTCTACACCTAAGAAAAATAAACCAAAAACAAGAAAGAAAATCAATCTGGATGATTTCGATCTGTGTGCAATTAGGCAGAAAATACAAGAGTTTTATACCGTCCGAAAAGAAGTACCGAGCTTGAAGCGGTTACTTGCAGCTCTGAAAGAGTCCATAAATTTTGTTGGTGGCAGAGAGTCTCTTCGTTTACTCTTACACAAATTAGGTTATAAATTTAAAAAATGTAGAAATCAAAGGACAATTCTCATGGAGCGGCATGATATAGTAGCATGGAGGGATAAATATTTACAAGAAATCAAAGATGTAAAGGAGAGTGGCATGCCAGTTGTATATCTCGATGAAAGTTATATTCATACTTCACTCAATCATGCAAAATGCTGGCAAAGTGAAAATGAGCCTGGGGTATCTAAATCTGTAGCTAAAGGTAAAAGGTATATAATTGTCCATTGTGGCGGCAAGACTGGGTTCATTCCGAATGCTTTATTAATTTATAATGACAAAGAAAAAAAAGAAGATTTTCATGATGCCATGAATAAAGTTAATTTTAAAAAATGGGTATTGGATAAATTAATGCCCAATTTACATGAACCAACCTGTATAGTCATGGACAATGCTAGATATCATTCTAGCCAAATAAATAAGCCACCTAGCACTGTTAATAGAAAACAAGAAATTGCAGAATGGCTTACATCAAATAATATTGCCTACCCTGCTAATGCCACTAAAAGTATGCTAATGGTTATTGTAAAACAAAATAAACTTGACCCGATTTATGAAATAGATAGTTTGGTACAGGATTATGGTCACAAAATATTAAGACTGCCTCCTTATCATTGTGACCTCAATCCAATTGAGATTATATGGGGCATTGTAAAGGGGAAGGTTGCCACAAAGAATGATGGTTTACAAAATACCACATTTATGCAGCTTGTAAAAAACTGTTTTGAGGTAAATATCACATATTATGTCGACTAATCAAATTAAATATTTTGTTAACAGTTACTAATTTGAAATTATTATTATAGGATATTACTGCCGATACATGGAGTAATTGTTGTGAGCATACAAATAAAATAGAAGAAGAATATAGACAGAGGGGACCCGTAATCGATGGAGAAATCGAACAATTTATTATAGATGTTGGCGACAGTAACAGTGAAACATCGACAAGTGACAATGAGTCAGAGATATCTGACAAAGAATTACTACATTCTGACCATGAAGATCATGA
Source organism: Celastrina argiolus (assembly GCA_905187575.2). Lineage (NCBI taxonomy): Eukaryota > Metazoa > Arthropoda > Insecta > Lepidoptera > Lycaenidae > Celastrina > Celastrina argiolus. Next base: position 16,888,411 of record LR994591.1, on the reverse strand, counting down.
AATATTGTATGAAGCTGTTGAGTATTTAGATTTTGAATTTTAATAAATGTATAAATTAAATTAAACAATAACTAAAAATGTTCACTAGCCAATTCACAAGTGTATGACTATACTAGATGTTGCCATAATCATAGTTCATTCAGAGCCCTCAGAGCAGGTTTTCTATTTTTTTGGTCAGGCTTTACATAGAATTATCTTTGTCAAACAGACATTAAGAAAATGAAATCTTTTAGCAATAGGTAATACAAATGTCCTTATTTACGTGTTTAGTATAAAAATAATACCAAATATATTTAGATACTGCGTATCTCGACTCAACAAGTGTTCGCTTCCTGCATTTTGCATCTGGCACGAGACTGTTGCCAAAAAAGTTTTAAGCCGGAACTAACGCATAAAATTCATCCGAAAAACGCAAAATCAGATGCAATGAAGTCACTTACCAAAAATATCATTGACGCGATTAACAAAATAATTTAATGATGCCATACATTTTCCGGAAAACGCGGGAAAAATATCGTTAACATTGACTAATTAGAACACTCAGATGATGTTTGTGCCAAATCCTAAATTCCAACAACTCCCGCCGAAAATTTATCAAATTTTTTGACATTTCCGAAATGTTTTAGCCACACATTCCTTTCCAATGAAAAACATGATTTTTCATTCAGAAATAAGACTGAAGTCACCCTATTAAAACTTTATTCACTTTTCTATTGACATATTTATATGTAAATATACTTATATTTTTTAAGGGATTTTTTTATAAAAGGCGTTTCTTACACCGGTTCTTCTGGCTGGGCTAGTAACCGGTGGTAGCCATCGAAAGGAACGACGTTCAGAAAACATTTTTTGTAAAATTTATCCTAAATAAAAATATTTGACTGACTGTTTGAGTTGTGTAGAACTCAACATTTATAATGTTACAAGTTTGTTTTCTATCTCTCACTTATAGTTTATGAACTTTAGTATCAACGCCATTAAAAGTTCATCTTGGGTTGAATACCAGCAGAGTTATCTTGCATTCAATAAGCATAATATTATTCTATTTTATTATCTATATTTTCCACACTGAAGCATATTTGTTGTGAATTTAAACGAATATTTCAAGACTAAAAATTACCGATTCGGCAATTTTTAGTCTTCAAATATTCTTGTTGTTGTTAGGACCTTCTACAAGGTGAAAAGGATTGAACTGTCTGCTAATACTGTGGATATAATAATGTCCAAATACAAAAATAAACATGCCTGTTCATTATCAACAGCGTCAGTTGCATCGTTTTCAAATTTCTTGAACACTGGTTTTAGTCCGTTGCTTGCATTTTTCGTTTTCAACTTCAGCTCCCCTATGACGGATCCAAAATTAAGACCTGGTGGAAATCCAGACTGTTTCTGGAGACGTCTTGCAAGAAGAGATTTATTTTCGTCTACGTTTGTTAAATTTTCTTTTTCATCTACATGATTTTCTGCGACACTATTTACTCCTTTTCCATTATGAAGAGGCTCTTCAAAGGTTATTTTAGGTATAGTAAAGCTTTCTTCCACTGGTTCAGGTTTTATGTCTGTAGCGCTTATTAATTTTTCGCAACTTTCGTTCAGTGATAAGTTTTGAAAAATTGATTGTAGTTTTTCGTTGTTTAATACAGTTTTCTCTAAAAAATTCGCAAGCCTCTCTTTTGGCGGACTTTCGCGTTTTGTATTAACATCTTTCGCCTTTTCTAGTGACGGAACGATTTTTTTGACGTCGAAATCATTTTCCGATGGGATGCAATCTGTGATAAATCTGGTATCGTCGTCTCTTTTTATATCACCTACAGAATTAATAATTCTATTACATGTGATAACATCGGGTTTGTCAGTCACATCATGTGATATTTCTTCTTTCAATTCTATATTTGAACTATAATAACCTGATGCTTCCTCATTTATATAGTTTTCTGTGACCTTATTGTCCTCTGGTCCTACTTCTCTGTTTTCTTTTATATTCTTCTTGTTTTCTTTGTAGCTCAAAGGCGATTCAGCAATTGGTTTTACATTTTTACGTATTACCAATTTCCAGACTAAAAGTAATATTGCACACAGCCCGATTATCACTCCGTACAACATTTTTGTTGATTCAATTGCAACGCACTGACTAGAAATATCTCGTTTGTGATTTCATTGGGAAAACTTCCATTTATAATTATTGAATAACTTGTCTTGCGCGGTCACAACATAATTACAATTTACGTCCAGTTTAGTTTATTCACCGATGAAATATGACTCTGTTGGGTATTATAGATTTGAACACTATGTATTAACTTTACGTAAAACTCCGGTTGATTTGTGAGGAAAACGAGTGCGCGGAGACGTCAACAAATAAGGACTGATCATTGAGCGCGGATTGGACGCAAATTATCACAGTCCGGCCAGCCATGAGTCAGGACATAGAACAGTAAACACTATCAGCGGACAGTGACGCATCACATGTGAGGACTGTAGGTGCGCCAAACCAGTATGTTGTCTTGAGTCTTGACCTTCGACAGAGAAAACGCCGCGCCTTCTGCGTGTAACTGACCCTTTACACAAAGAGATAACTTTTGGATGAAGTTATCACGTCTATATCCTACGGAAATAGAGATAAGTATCCATTGTTCACGACAGAGATATGCCACGTTTCCTGTCTAATTCCGTAACAAAATTAATTCAGAACAACATAATATGATAAATAAGACATAATCGGACGTTTGAAATTAAGAGGAGCGAAACTATAAATTCCTAAGTAAGACGACACCAGGACTTGACTGTAAGGGTCAGCTCGCACCAAAACGAGACAGTTAGAAGTTTGAACTACACAAACAAAATATCGTGTCCTATGAAGACGTAAAGAGGAATGGACTACGGATGTTGTCCAAGCGGTGGCGAGTCGCATAGTAATGAGGAAGCTAGCAACTGATTGAGGACTATAACAGTGATTTGATAATTGAAATAATCCTTGTTTGATTGAAATCGCTTTGCATCGAAAACTATAAATATTAACTATAGAAGACACATATAAGGTTACAGCAAACCTATAGTATCTACACTTTGTATATATTACGGAACACTAAAGATTGTTCTGTTTAAATAGAACTCAATTTAAACAGAGACCAAAAATATAATAAAACACAATCAGAACAATAAAATGACAATATTTTGAAAGTATTATATTACAAAACATGCACTAAAGGGAAAAGTTAAGTCTTAAACTAAATAAGGGCATTGAAATCAATTTCCTCGTTACACCGCTACCGAGTCCTTAAACACTCGCTACGAGGAAAATTACGACACAGCCTCAACTGGTACCGAACTACCGACTTCCGAATATGACAACTTGATCCCACCAAAAACGACAGCCAAAAAAATGAATGAGATTATACAAAGATAAATGTATTGCGTCTTAGGTTTTGAGCTGGTTTTTATAGACTTAATTTATGACCACTGAGTGTAATATTAAAACAAAATCATCATCACTAACATCTCCACATCTGGAGTTGGGGTAAGCGGGAACAATTCACCGCTACATATTCGAAGTGTTATCAAAGGGTTTGTATGAAAATTAAACACGCAATTGACATTCGATAACGTTATGAATAGGTTTTCATACAATACTCTTTCGATAACACTTCGAATACGTAGCGGTCAGTAGTTCCTGCTTTGGCTACTGGTTTCTCCTCAAAGTTACCGACTATGCTATATAATTAACTAAAACATTTAGTTTGTAAATATAAAACTTAACAAACTTTTTAAGTCACCAATATTTACTATCATTGGTTAACCTTAAACCACCTAGAGAAATCGGGTATAAGGACCTCACAGACCAAAACCACTTATTGAGTTAATTAATAATTACACTGTTACTATTATAATATTATATTGCAATGGAATATAATAAGGTAACGAGTAGCTAACAAAGTTATTATAACAAAATTAAATAACAATTAAATTATTAAAAGGAAAATCTAATGAAATTATTAATGGTAATTAGGTACTATTACAAGCACTATAATAAATAACTATATAACAAGTATTCAACCGGAATTATTACAGCAAGTGCAATCCTCTAAAGTCACCGATAGTACCTACAATAAGAATAACTACTTCACCGTCATGTTTAAAAGTGATGGACCAAACCAATAAATAGGTGGCAATTAGAACTATTATGACAATACATATTTTACAGTAGTAATTCTAATAAAATAGAACTGTTATAGAAAACGATATAGCATTAATAACAAAAGACAATAAGTGGGATAGGACTATGCACCACACGTACTACGTAGAAAGTGTGTCTATATTTGAACAAGGACCGATGTGGTACACATGTGTCAAATCTAGTCCACATGTTTCCGATCGTGCAAACAAATGTCCGCATTATAGACAAATAAATGGAGACATGAAAGAACAAAATGAAAGGAAATGAAATGGACAAGTAAGTCACAGTTGCGATTATTGTCGTTGAAGAATAATTAAAGCTACGAATGGATAAAGATGATAAGTAGCAAAATTCTGATTTCGAGAAATTGAGTTCAAAGTGTCACTTAAACATTTTGGAATACATCGTATCGTAACGTATTCAGTACATCTATCTAAAGATCTGTCTCTAGAATTAATGTACTTAATACGTTACTATATATCCTAAAATGTTTTAGTGACAGTATAAACTCAATTTTCTGGGTAATTTTTTTGCGATATATCACCTTCATCCATTCATGTCTTCAATTCATGTGTGTAGTTTGTTTAAGAGCCCCAGCTATGTAACCCACTGGTAACATTACAATAAATGTTTTTTGTATTGTAACCATAAGGTCACGTTCCAAGAAGGATTTTGCAAATGATTCAACTATGCATCTACTATCCAACAAGGACTTTGGTTACTACGTCAACTACACATTATTTGAAGCACCTACCTACTACGTAGTGTGATGCATTGTAGAAGCGTAATGCATCTACTGTCCAACAAGTATCATGTCAATACATATACTATGCATAAGTATATGCATTGACAAAAATCCTTTTTGGAACGAATCGTGAATACGTGAACTTCCTATTCAAGACCCGCATAACCCTGACCATTTTTTTAGATGATAACAGCTCACATTGAACAAAAGTATTAAAGACTTACGTAAATTACGACAAATGAAAGATCCTAAATCGAACTTTCTTAAAAAACTTTATGGAAATGTATATAAATACAAAAAATGTTTAAATACTCTTATGTAATGTCTTGCGCATGTATACTTTATACACTTGAGCAATTTCGCACAGATTTTTTCCAAATTTGAGTTATGAATCAGAAGCGACAAATCTGCATCAAAATCCATTCTAGGAAAACTAATCTGAAGATTGTTTACATATTTCCATGACACGATAAGTGAAAGATAACATTTTACGTAACTGATAAAGAGAAAAGCTGTTCAGATATCCAAAATAGCATCACTGTTAGAAAACATTTTTAACCCTAACAAAATAATATTAAAACTGACCCAAGACAGAAAATTGGTAGCAAAAACTGCAAAACATCCCACTATTGAAGGTTTGAAATCTTTTCTTAAAAAACAATTCCATATTAGCAAAAAACACAACACAAGCTGGACAAAACTGCAGATTTTTATGAAACTGTATGGTGCATAAGGCCCAAAATACAGGGTTACAGTTACATGTCCGTCAATCAAATCAACCGTACGAAAATAAAGTTTCACTGTACAATTTACTTTGATTACTTCACACTTTTCAATTTCGATTCGCGATTAGTGAAAGTGAATTTTGAGAACATATGCGCGCGCGCCGCTCCGAGCCGTCAAAATAACTGAGCGCCGCGGCCGGCCTGTCTGCTCGTGTGTGGTTGGCGTTTCGAACATGTATACTATATGTATACACTAACAAGTTTCAGGTTAGAGTGCGTTGTTGCATTTTATGTCTGGATTTCTGGAAGGGCAGAGTATATTTCTACTATTGGCTGTTGTTTAGACTAAAATATAGAAATTTATTTATATTCCTTGTATTATGAAGGAACCCATCAAGGTTTTTTTAAAATGAAACCTAAAAGGATCCAGTGCCTTTGAGTTTATACAGCCTAGGGCCTTACTCTCTAAACTGATTCTATTTTGATTCAGATTCGGTTGTGCCGCGTACTCCTGAATATATATTCTCAGACGATTGATATTATGGTTGGGAGAACTAAAAGTGACGACCTTACGTTTTTCTATATCCTTGTTACTCGTAGTTTCAAAGTTATCAAATAAATAAAACACCAAAAGCCGTTGAGATCGAACTGATGCTATTCTCGATTGTGTCGGGAGTAAGCCTGCAGTATATTAGGAATTTAGATGAGGGATCTCCTTCAGATAGAAGCCCTTGCCTGCATAAGACAGACATAATCTAGCCCAGCCTTTGCCACTCAAGGGTCTATTTCACGTAGGCGAAGCCGCGGGCGTAACGCGGACGTTACGGTGTCAGCTGACCCTAAGACTTACGATGTTGGTACATAGCCTACTGCCTAGTATAATACTACTGTATATATATATATACCTATATATGTTAACCGCAAGTAGACATGCTAGACACATGCTGTTTGTTGTTGTGTACAATATTATCGTAACATTAAACATATGATATTCATGACAGATACGTGCTATGTGGTAGCATAGACCAATTACATAGACCATGTATAATTGGTCCATGGTAGTAGTCTACTAGTTGCTGCTCTGCCCTGGTAGTAGGGAAGGTAATAGAGCAGTAAGTCAGAAAAGGCGGTTTCGAGAAATTAGGTTATAGATTTTTCTTTAAGTGCCATTTTCACGAAACCTCTTTTTCTGGCTTACTGCTTAAGGCTGTACTAGTCCACTATAGCGTACTTATATTAATAAGCCCTTAAAAATGACAGGGACAGCGAAGTCCCTTTTTTACTTTCCTTCCCTTTGTGTACGGAAGCCTATATAGACACAGAAATAATGTTTATTCCACTTATATAGCGCTCGAAGACATATTCCAAATACAACATCACAACTAAAGGTTAAAAAAGGTTCAAGGGTAGATACATATCCCACAAAAAGTATATAAGTCCTACTCCGAAGGATGTGAATCAAAAGGTCGCCAAAAGCTTACCCACTAGTGCTGCCAATTAAATTCGACCTTTTAACTTAATTGGTCACGATTTGTCTTAAGTTCTTTTATGTAGGGTTTTCCTTTCCCTTTGCGTATTTTATGCAGTATTTACGATTTTTGATTCAATGTAACTGTGGGTTATGAATCAGTGGTTAACCGCGTCTGTGCTCAAACTGGAGGCTGTCGGTTCGAATCACGATAACTAGGATTTTTTTTCCATAATTTTGAATTTCGGAGGAAACAAGAAGTTTTAGTCCGGGGTCATATTACAAAGATCGTTTGAAAATTTGATCATTAGTTTAGGCTAACCTTCATGCACATATATCGCCAAAATCATTACCCTTTCTTTTAGCTTCGCCTCGGGTAAAAAAAAAGCATTACGTATAATTTGAAACGGAAACAGACACTGTTTACAAAATGATTTAAAACTACTCAATTAAAATCTTCATCGTTCTGCACTGACAATAATGCAATCATTGTGGTATCAAGTTATCGCATTAACTTCCAGACTCGGATTACTGAGTTACGGGTCATTTACACTTATCGTCCTGCAGGACCTATGCAGCTCCTGTGCGTATTATGCATGATTTTTCTGAGAAACGTTTTGTTCTTGAAAAAGGTTTAGCAGATCTTGCGCAATTATCTATATCCGACTAGGTGACCCGTGCCCACTTCGTAGAGCATATATATATAAGACCAAAAATAGCCAAATCAGTTCAGCCGTTCTCGAGTTTTAGCGAGACTAACGAACAGCATTTCATTTTTATATATAAGACTAGCTGACGCACTCGTGCCCACTTCGTTGAGCATAGAAACAGTATTTTCTCACCGTTTAATCCTTCCCTGGACTTACACGAATATTTCAAGACTAAAAACAGCCGAATCCGTTCAGCCGTTATTGAGCTTCAGCGAGACTAACGAACAGCAATTCATTTTTATATATAAGAAAGAAGACGAAGATTTAGTTAGCCAGTTTAACTTTTTTGGTATATTGAGAGTAGGTTGTAAATAAAATACTGTGATGACATAACAAACTATAAAACCCGATCTTTATGAATAAAACATACGTCTGTCTGTCCGTATATGCGGCGTAGAACACGTGTCTATGCAAATTCCACATTGTATAACTAGACAAACTATTAAAATACTAGAATTTTATAAATATATTGTATGGTATAATCCACAATTTTACATTAAAAAACCGTACGAGTGCAAATTTTCTCTTATACATGAAATATATTAATCAAAACTATCATGTACCAAGATAAGGAAAACATCATTTCTAGCTAAAATTATCATATATATCTATATTTTGTCTATAAAATGCTTTATTTACAGACAGTAAGCGTTTAATTTTTATGTACAGTATTAAAATACTTTATTACAATTTCAATTTTATGAATATTCAAATTGACTTAACTAACTTGATAATAAAGTTGTCCATATGAATTTACATCTAACCAATAATTTAGTAGAAAAAAGTTAAAGCTACCAAAATACTGTGCACCACGTCAATCTAGCCCCGTGGCAAGTATCCGATTTAAATGTGTTACAGGTACCAGACAACGGAAATATATTTAATACTTTTATACTATACACATAAGATTTTTATTATATCATACACAAATTTAATACACATCCATGACCCAGGAATATTGAAAACTTTTTGTTCCCTCGGCGGGGTTCGGACCCGCGCCCTCTCGTTCGAACACCAAAGCGCTCAACCACTGCGCTACGGGGGTCGTCAAAAGATAAATCTGCCCAATCATCGATCCTACAAAAAGTAGGTCACCTTAAGATGATACAGAACATATTATGTCATACCTAATGCCTATGTCAAATATAGCTTCAGTTAAATTCATTTGGCCCCCAACCGCCACTTGCCAAACGTCTGTCCGTTTATTGCCTTGATTATTATACTATTGTCTTCATATTATTATAGTGGTTAGGGTTGCCACCATTTTATACCAAAATAGTATTTTCCTTAAAAAGTGAGAATATAAAAAAACAATTTGCAAAATTTTGTACAATACGACTTGGTTTTTGGTTTTTGGTGTCGTATTCCTAGTAAGTGTTTATTCTGTGATTTCAACAAATTGTGTATAATATTATGTATGTGAAATTAAATTGTTAAATATGTAATGGCAACAACGAACGACTGTAATTAAGTGCCTAACTTTAAGTTTAATTATGTTATCACAGTAGTGGCAAAATTTTGTCTTTGATGATAATAAATTTTCTTAAAACCAAAAAAGAATATGTTATGGGAATAAGTGGAAGCTTAGATCTCCGACCTCACGAGTTGGTATGCCTGGTCACGTCGAAGCCCACTGTAAGTTTTCAGATGTGTATGTAAATCGTCGAACTTAGGCCCGTATCTACACTAATATTATAAAGAGGAAAGATTTGTATTTTGTATGTAACGACTTAACTCAAAAAATACTGGACCGATTTTAATAATTCTTTTTTCATTAGAAAGCTACATTATCACTGAGTAACATAGGCTATATAAAAACTAATTGATGTTCGTTAGTCTCGCTAAAACTCGAGATCAGCTGAACTGATTCGGCTATTTTTGGTCTTGAAATATTCGTGGAAGTCCCGGGAAGGTTTACACGGTTTCCATGCTCATCGAAGTGGGCACGGGTTAGCTAGTTATAAATGAAGAAGTATCAAACCCAACGTCACTTGAGAACCTATTTGACAGACAAAAAAAAGTTTCGTTTCACTTTTAAAAATGAAGAACTTTATTTCTTTCTTTTTCAAAACGTAAAAATAAAGATTATAAAAATATAGATAATAATTATTTAAATGTTTTTCTGTAATATATAATATGAATATTACGGTATAAAGAAAAGAAATTAAAGTATTATGTAACATTAATAAAGTTGATCACTTTTAAAAGTGAAACGAAACGTTTTTTCTGTCAAATAGGTTCTCAAGTGAGGTTGGGTTTGAGATTGTTTTATGTATATGGGCCTTAGAGATGATAGCGCGATGCAGGATATATCGCCACAGTAAGTTAGGTACTTTTAGGAAATTTGTAAAAAATATGATGGTGAATATGGCCTAGCCGTACAATTAAAGTCTAGTCAAAATCGCATTACTAGCACCCAGCCCTACGACCGAAGTCAGTTCAGGTAAACGTTTAAACTCGACTTTGGGACATGCACTATGCACATTGCATTTTAGGTATAGGTATAACGTAACAGCCATCAAACCCGTTTTGCGAGTCCAGGGCGACCGGCGGCCCTTTGAGATTGTACCGAGTTACTGACCCTTCAACTATACCTTCACCATAAAAATCGTATCAGCAGTGCATATAGCATGCTAGATGTAATAATAATAATAGCTCTCCTCACCGATTTCGGTGTCGGTAGCCGATTTCATTGAAACCAGGCAAGCTACGCAGGAGTTATTTTATAGTGCCCAAGTGTGTGCGCAATACACAGAAGCACTCTCTCTTCCTTTTACTCTCATAACCCAGTGGGACGGTAAACCGACACGACTGGCGAGAGATCAGGCGCAAGTCCGACTTTTTACATGCCCATCCGACGCATGGATTATCTTTCTTGTCAGACAACCAGGTGATCAGCCTACATTGTCCTAACCAAACTTGAAAACAACATTTTTGTTGTTCCAACGCGGGAATCGAACCCACGACCTCCGGGTCGAGAGCGAAGCTCTGAACCACTAGACCACAGGCGACTCATGCTAGATGTATTGCGTACATGTTATGAGAAGTTCTACATACACGTGCAAAAGGAAACATTTGTTTATTAAGGATTCTCAAATGCTGGGCCGATTTTGATGAAGTACCTAGGCCTACTTTAAAGAATACATGCATATCGTGGGCATCTTAATAGGAATAAATAGCTGAAATATTAATATTTTTTTTAATATAATATGTTGCCAATATAAATTCACGCAATACAAATATCGCACATTTTGACGCGTTAAAAATAGCCTATGAATTTCTACATAGTCTAATCTATATCTCTGCAAAATTTCATTAAGTTCGGTCAAGCGGTTTCGGAGATAATCTAATGGAAACAAATCTTTCCTCTTTTAAATATAGTACAGATTCCTAGCATTTGAAGACTAGTCAAGAAATCTAGAAGCAGTCAAGGAGCGACCTCTATGTACCATAAGCAGAAACTCCCTACTTGGGTACGAGCGGGGCGCTACCATAAGCGGTCGGGCAGAGTATTGTGCTAATTAATGATGTAGGTACTTATAATGCGACCTACATAATATGGAGATAAATCCTGATTACGTTTATGGTGATTTGTGTGGCAAAATTTTTGTTTTTGATTGGAGTTTCATATTTAAATATGGTTTAAACCAGCTTGAATAAGTGTAATTTTTATATCCCAGGATCCCAGGATCTTCTTTAATTTCCTGGTTTATTTTTTCGTCAGAATTGAAGATTTTTAAATGGTTTTAGTTAGCATATGCAGACAGCAGATGGCGCTTAGCCAACACGATATATACAAGTTGTAGTTCTATGTTGCAAAACTAGATGGCGTTGCATCTACTTGTATGAATATAAAAAAAACCTTTTAAGTTATAAAACGGTTGTATTCTTTTAGGCAATTAATACAATTATGTTTATCTTTTGGCAAATACTTAAGCATTCGCTGATTATATTAGATGATTTTTATTACAATGAAACTAATAATAGTGATTAAATTAGGTTTGTCTTAAGTTTGGATTGAAGATACATCAATATTCCGCGATATCTTTTATTCTTTATCAAAATGTACCGTAAACTAGTGAGGGGCTCTAATAATAAACCATTCATCAAAAGGTCATTGGAGAAGGTTGGGAAAAGGACACGCGGCCGACCCTATTGATCGTCAATAAATATCGGCCCTTAAGAGGAAACACCAAGGGCTAGAGAAAAAGAAAATAGGTATTTATAAAATCTATTGCTGTCTCGCAGTGCCCTAGCCAGCTATAGAGACAACTGCAGCTTTAACTGAAATTACCTATTAAAAGTATAAGAAATCGACGTTTAGGAAATCCCAGTTTCGAAACATCGACCATATTTTTAAACGTTTTTAAACGACCATATCTATTTTAATAATTAATTTATGAAAAAAATGAAAAGTTAAGAACGTACTAATAGTTAAACTATTAGTACGTTCTTCGTTTTTCCTTTTTTCATAGATATTCAGGAATTGTTACTCTAGTGGCATTATCCAGATAGGAAACAAAATGGGCGTTGTGTTTCTAAACTTCACGTTAAAATAGTTGTGTAGTAATAGTAATACCTCCACTAGCGGACGGTCAGGATAGGGTTTGGGGCTTAAGAGGAAACACAACTTTTTCCATACAGAGGAATCAAATAGTTTATTACTCTGCATAAGAAGTGTCCATAACACACCTAAACCCTTTTAATTTTAGGAACTAATGGCATCAAATAGTCTACTAACCACAACAATAAGGTTACAAATCATAAAGTGCCATAAACAATTTGACCTTTGATTTATGACTTATAGAGTTTACGGCTTATCCGACATCACAATATGGACATAAACGTGACAGCATGGCGATAAAATAACACATTATTATTTGGCGCAACTCACGTCATTCCGGCCATTTTATGACATGACTGTTTATGACAAGATGGCGTCTACTCCTAGATTTATCGCTTTACCCTTCAACGTCGACGCAATATGAACTTTGATGTGTCTTTGTCTATGTGTGATTGACCTAAAATCTATGATAAGTGCGTGGTTCATCAAGCAATGTTAAAGTTAATCCTTCTTTAAATATCATGTTGTTCCTCTCGTTATTCCTATCAATGAATGAGAAGGCATGGTATTTTAACATGGCGTTAACTTTAACATTGCTTGGTGAAACACGGCCTTAGCAGAGACCCGTGCTCTATTTTTAACGGGTCAATGGCCCAACACTGCAACTCCTGTGTAGCCAGGATTTGAGGATTTCAGGGGTGCCCGAGGGACAAGCTGAATCTGCCTAGAGAGTATTGGGACCCTCAATAAAATGAATCAGAAGAATATACAAGGACCAGATAAAGGTATAGAGAATAAGATATATATAGAAATATTTCTTGTGCTGACACGATATTTAGTGTATGTTGACGACCTCTGCAGGGCAGTGGAAGCTCCGAAGGAACTAAAAACTTTCAATATTCCTGGGTCATGGATGTGTATTAATTTTGGGTACAATATAATAAAAATCTTAATATGTATAGTATAAAAGTATTAAATATATTACCGTGGTCTGGTACCTGTAACACAAGTTCTTCGGATACTTAGCACGGGGTCAATTTGACGTGGTGTGAAGCGTCCATATATATATTATTATTTATCATTACTATATCTTTTTCCTACTCCTCCTATATTTTTTGTTTTACTGTTAGAACTACTACATCACAAGAAACTGTCTCTCTGTGACTTCTATAGAAATACAATGATTACCGAATACCGAAGGACATTAAGAAAGTGTTGTCTCTGTCATTCGACAGATAACGATGAAAGTACACTACTTTCGTTCAAACAAATGAACGTTACACAAATATTTAATAAGGATTGTACTCGGTAGATAAAAGAGGTCATGTTTGTTATGGTTAACCAATATTAACATGATGTGTATACTGATTGAGAATCTATACATTAAGTACTAATTACAGTTACTTATATATAGATAACTCCATTGGGCCCTTTTGCGCCAGTCTGGGTTAAAACAATAACCCAAACTTAGCTCTTATTATTCAAAACTTTAGGTAGAATTGATTGGAATCAAAAATATGTATGTACTCGTATCCAACTTGTATATTTTTTCGTAGCGCGGTGGGTTTGTTGATAACTTCAGCATACAGTAGTAACACGCTACAGTGGCGTGTTCAGCCCTCGGAGATATCTCCAGCCGGCACCTCACTTGCCCTTGGTAATGGAGCATCGATCTACGTTCTACATAAAGACGTCATAAACATATAGCCTAAACTCTAGCAGTTGCTAAACTAAACTAAATGTTTCTTTATTGCTTTCATTAGTAAATTGATTCCAGAATTTATTAGGCCCACGCCATAGCTGGACGTAATAAATGCTGGGTTGGGTGATCTCTCCTCAATGTGAAGAAGTTTAACTGATACGCAATGCGATTGCCCATTTGAATTTGACAGTTCGTCACAATACTAGCGCCAAACTTGTTCAAAATTGCGTGTCGATTTAATGGAACTATTCTAATCCCATATCATCGGTTTAGATTTCGAGAGTAGCGCATGCTGTCAGCATTGGAATCGAAATAGTCTAGGATCGACATTGAAATTAGTTTCAAGAATAAGCACCCTCTGGTTTTAATAAATTAATTAACAGTAAAAAGTGGGACTTTGCATCCGTTATTAGATGATTTATACAGTATTCTCCGAGCGAAGTAACTCTTTAAATACTGTAGAGCCTAGGACGGGCGGTTTTAAATGTCGCATTGTTGCCCAGCACATTCTCACAACATAGTCCGCCTAGTCCAGAGGAATGACTGGTCAATATGTCTGGGACATGGGAGATTCCTCACGATGTTTTCTTTCACCGTTAGAGCGTCCGCATAATGTACATGAGATCTGTAAAATAACTATAATGTATTCATAGGTACATGCCACAACCTGGGAATCGAGCCTGCACCCTTTCAAGTGATAATCGATGGTCTACCCACTAGGCCACGGACGCTCAAAATATAATAATAAATATGGTATTTTTAGCGGGAAATTCTACGCAAAATGCAGTAATATCTGTGTACGTGTGGAGGAAAATATTACAAAATGTCGGCAGGCGTTATGAGGAAACATAAATTCTGAATGTAGAGGATCTTATTATTCTTTAGGAAACGCAAAAATCCTTCCGTGCGTTATGCAAGATTCAATTGTATCCTAAATACAAATATTTGTTAAAAAATTGTAACGAGTTTTGTGCAGGGGTTATGCCTAATGAATATGATATTTCATGACCCAGAAACATTGAAATTTTTTTCCCCTTGGCGGAATTCAAACCCGCGCGAATGAGGGCGAACTTATATATAAAAATGAATTGCTGTTCGTTAGTCTCGCTAAAGCTCGAGAACGGCTGAACCGTTTCAGCTATTTTTGGTCTTAAACGGCTTGTATGCTCAACGAAGTGGGCACGGGTCCGCTAGTACTATATAAAAAATATCCCAATGACACTTACAAGCTTTTTTTGCAAAGTCACCAATATAGGCGACACACACACAGTAGTTTTAGTTAGTTAGTCTTCGATCAATAATAATACTAAATATAGTGTCAGCACAAGAAATCCATCTCGGCGAATATCAGCTCACTTGAAAAGTCAACTAAAAAATGTTTTAATATTTTTGTCTCAGTTCGTTCGTTATTAAACAAAATATGTAGCTCAATTGGCATATACCACGCGGACAGATTTTATCCTGGTATTTGTATGGGACACGTTATCTAGAGTACACTGAAGGTTTGTACAGTGTTTATATATTTTTTGTGAAGAATATACACAAAACTCATCACTTTTAGTACAGCCACACAACTCACAAGTGGGCTTATCTAGTTTCCCCTTTTAAATCTAGACCCTATACATCTGAGTTTGCGAGGGGTTAAAATCCATTAGCTGCAGTTTTAATATAATAATAATAATAATATCTATGGACGCTTCACACCACGTCAATCTGGCCCTGTGCTAAGTATCCGAAGAACTTGTGTTACAGGTACCAGACAACGGAAATATATTTAATACTTTTATACTATACACATATTTAAGATTTTTATTATATTATACACAAATTTAATACACATCCATGACACAGGAACATTGAAAACTTTTTGTTCCCTCGGCGGGATTCGAACCCGCGACCTTTCGTTCGAGCGCCAACGCGCTCAACCAACTGCGCTACGGAGGTCGTCAAGTTTTGGACTCAACGTGAGTGGCTGGGGGCGCCGACTGCAGGGGTGTTCAGGGTAGTTAATAACAGTCACAGACAGTAGTGTGAAGTGCAACAGGAGGATGATAATATGAGGGGTATAGTATCAAAACCCACTAAAACGTACACAAAAATATCGCAGGATAGAAAAACCTTTAAGCTTAATCGGATTTTGATACTGGTATGCACTGATATAGGGGATTTTGATTTTGAATCTATTTTTGGTGGGCAGATTTCTGTATGTTTTAGCGAGTTTTAGTATGAATGTATGAGAATACTGTATAAATCATCAAATAACGGATGCTACTTTTTGGAGCGTCAGTATACTTGAAATCTAAGAACTCATTGGAACACGCCATACCTAGGAATCGAATCAATACTCAAGTCTCAAGTGCGAATGTTGGAAACAGTTTACCCACTATGACGGAAGAAATAAATTCATGCGCCTGAAATATAAAAATAGCAAGACGCGAACTAAAGCAACTGTACCGTTAAATAGTAGCAAACATTATATATAGTGCTTCTCATTGGTACACGCCACCTGGGAATCGAATCTACAACCCCTCGAATAAACCAGTACCTACTAGAGAAGAAAATTATTCAAGCGCCTTAAATAAAAAAAATATCAAGACGCGAGTGCTATCCGTATAATAGTTTGAAACATTTCACATATTTCATTTCATTTTTTGTCGGGAAAATGCATAATGCGGTATTTTAAGCTTTGCTTTAATATTCCTTCATTCCATGCGGCGTTCTACCGCAGTGCACTGTTTCTCTGTTCTGTGCAGATGGTTATAAGGCCAAGGTTATATGAAAACTCTCGAGAAACGAGTGTTAATCTATGTAGAGTGGATGTTTTAATTAAAAAACTTCTTGCTGTGCATTATTATGCTTTACGAAGAAAATACTTATTTTCTAAAAAGAAAAACTGTTATTGCGTTGTATTTTTAACTCCAGACAAAAACAGAGGTGACTATGTATTAAATTTACGTGTATGCTTGTATGTCTGTCCGTTACTAAACGAATGAAGCAAATTTGATTTACTTTTTACCGTACACACATAGATATGTCTATGGCATTGAAACGGATGAATCGATTTTGATCTAGTTTTCATTTCTTCGAATAATGAATCAAGAGTGTTCTCAGCTATATTCATCATAATAAGTTCCCTAACTGCTTCACAATTCATGGGTTACTCAAAAAAGTTAAACGGTTTCCTGTATGATATGCCCGAGGGACAAGCTAAATCTGTCTTGGGACCTACAACGAAATTAATCAGAAGAAAAAAGAAGGAGTAGAAAGTAAACTAAAGTCTACCGCAGTATATCATCTACCTTACATTTTCCGCAAAAATCGCTGCCTACTTGGCTTTAAGTTTACTGCTTAAATTTCCACCAGCAGACAAAACACCGGCAAGTTCACCGCCAGTACATGGCTGGTATCGAACGATGTTGGAAAGAGGCTCCAGCCGGCCATGACGTGTTCATTTCCATGTCTCTACAGAGTGCAGACAGCAGACTGCTATTGCAAAGAGTTAAATGGAAAAGTTGCAATAAAAATCCTACAACTTTATAACGAAATTTAGTAAAAACTTGCCTTTTCATGTCTACCTATTTCGCGATTATTGTAATTTAAACCGACTCCAAAAAAGGTTGAGTTTATATGTTCCGCGGTAGGTTTATTTTTTATTTTTTCCGCAGTAGGTTTAAGTATAAAAAAGCATCAGCAGTACTCACATTGATCTTATTTTTCGCCCGTTCTATCGCCTTCGTGTCTTCCCGGTCGGGGCTGAGCCGGCAGACGCGCGCGCGCCAGTCGTTGGCGCCAGCCGCTTGCAGGGCCGCTAGCCTGGAAGAATAGAACACTGGCATAAGTTGAGAAGTAGCTATAGGGAGTCCAAAAACCATTTATCTTGTCGTTTGCTTAACCAATCATTAAAATATTTTGTGGCTTTCTCTAACTTCTAAACTGTTTAATGAACTTAATTTTGTAACATCATCCATATACCCTGCGACTCTCGAACAAGAATGAAGGTTATTGGTCGGTTTGTCAACGGTATAATTTGTAATACAGTACAAGGTCTAAAATACTTTAGGGTGTGTAATGTGTATGTGCTTCCTATGTAGAGTTTACTGTAAAAGTACCAACGCTGAAAGACTTTCATGTTTCAATGAGAAATGCCCTAACGTTATAAATTTGCTCATACACTAATAATTAAAAGAAGTAACTGTTTCAGCGCTGGTACTTTTACAGTAAACTCTTTATACATACGGGATCCATACACACCCTAAATTATTGTCACTCATTAATATTACAGCCTGTATATGGTTGAAACATCAAACACAAAACATCTGACAAGCGCTGTGGTCTATTACTTTTACTCGTAATTTTCGGCTTACCACGGGACCAGATTGTCGTGGTGTGGACGCATCGATATTATTATAGATACGTGCATTAAAAAAATATTTAGTACAAAAATGACTATGCATCAAATTCTTCGAAACACAAAAAAAATACTCATCGGAGTGATAAGATAACGTCCCGAACAATAATTGGCGTTTGTTATATTGTTAGTATTGTCATTTGTTACCCGACGTCACAAAAAAGGATTATGAGCACTATTTAGGGGGTATTAAAACAATAGGAATTTCGTCGTTAGGAATTTCCTACCTGCATGTCCCATAAATAATAATAATAATGCCTCCCACACCGATTTCGGTGTCGGTGGCCGATTTCATTCGAACCAGGCCATGAGCTACTTTATGTTGCCCAAGTGTGTGCACAATACACAAAAGCACTCTCTCTCTCTCTCTGTCTTCACTGTCGTAGCCCAGTGGGACGGATAACCGACACGACTGGCGAGAAAACAGGCGCAGGACCTACTTTTTACATGCCCATCCGACGCATGGGTCACCTTTCTTGTCAAGACAATTAGGTGATCAGACTGCATTCAAGACTTTGTTTTGTTTACTTTAAAACAGAGATAACAGTGCCAGTTAATTTTTACTGATAAGTAGGAGCTTTTGAAGTGGATCATTAAAAGATTGTAAAGATAAGATAACTAACTTGGTATCTTATCTTTGCGGCAGGTTAGTAATTGCACTTTATAAACAAATTATAAAATAAATCTAGTACTAGGTACTATTTAGGTCCTAAATCGGTGTGTCCGTCGACGGCCTACTTTTTGTAGGACAAATAATCGGACAGATTTTTTCTTCTTATTATTTCTGATCTAATTATTGTGCGATGACGAACCTTTGACATCGTAGAATAGTCTATAGTCTATGGATTCATAGTGGCAAACAATAATAATTGTATTCGAATAACTGACCAGTCTTTGGTTTGGTTTTGGTTGTATGATAGACGGGTTTGTGAACGTTAAAATTAAGAGGAAACATCACGCCTGTTTTTTCCATACAAAAATAGGGGTCTACGCGACCCCATATTTCCTCCCTGGATAATGCAGATAGAGTAAAAAAAATCCTGAATATCTATGTATATTATTTGTACGATCCTGTATTTTCCTTTTTTTTAATATATTAATAATTTGAGGAGATATGGACGTTCAAAAATCCAAAAAAAATACCAGACTTTTAACTGAGTTTAAACATCTAGGAAACAAATTTGACTACATTATATAATCAAATCAAAACAAGGAACCTAGCTCAAGCCTTTTGTTAGTTTAATAATGAAAAAAATATCTAAATCGGTTAAGTTTTGGAGGAGGAAACAGGTGTCCCCCAAATGTCGATATCTTGTACTTTTAAAAGGTAATTTCAGTTCGAGCTGCAGTTGTCTCTATCGCGCTAGTGCTGACTAGGTAAGAGACTGCGAGACAGCAATAGATTTTATAAATACCTATTTTGTAGTCCTTCAACCGTGAGGTTTCCTCTTAAACGGGACGTACTATATGTCAACATACAGACATTAAGGTTATCCAAACTAGAAGATAGGCTACATTTTATCCAAGAAGCGTGACAATAGTAAAAGGTGTCCTATATGAGTGGTCGATGACCTGTGATTGTATATTAATTATCACCGTAACAATGATTTCCTTAACAGACCGCTACATTAACCGATGGTTACGTTAATTACGTATTTATGTCACTGTTTAATGGTTAAGTTATTTTATGGGGGTTGCCTTAACAAGCGGACAAAGCACTGTTACTACTAGCAACTTGGGTTATTGAGTGAATCAATTAATTTACTATTGGACTCATTTCGCATAAAATCAAAGAGATGAGGTAAATCTAAATAAGATTAAGATAAGTTAAACAATTAAGTTTTGAGCAATTGAATAAAGTTATCTAGGTATCTCTTTCTCACAAAACAATATTTGCAGGTTAGTGTAATGTCTATGTAGGGTTAACAAAGTGACGTCACAATCGGTTGTTCCCTTCTCGTTTGCACATTATGTTTAAAAGTTTAATATCTTCATCATATTTCATAGTACTTAAAAAAATAGTTTTACATAATTTTTTTACCAGGGTGGTAAAATAACATCAATAAAAAATATTCAGAAGACTAATTGACCAAAAGGGTCATAAGTCATAACTACCTATAAAGAAAATAAAAAATTTACCCGCGAATTTTAATTATATTTCATTATTGTGACATTTCAATTGGTAGCGTTATACCTAGCTGCACATACTGAGCTTTGTTTACATTATAATCACGTTTAATCGGAACGAAGAAAGTCGGTAAGTAATTAGACACTTATTTAATCACTTCGCTCCAAAGCTCGTAATGTTAATTGTCTACATAAACCTCCCTTATCTATTAGTGACCCTGTGTGATGTCATTGCCCCCGTATCGTCCACAAGCCAGAGGAAACATATTTCAACTATTGACGACGGGATAACCCATAAATACTACTAGGGTTGACAGGAAAGTACTTTGTTAAATTTTCAGTTGGGATTCAGTGTCAGCGAGCTGCCACACTCGCTGCTGCTGACACTCAAACCCAATTCCACAAAATTGCAGTTAAAAGCTGACTCAAGGTGCCATCGCTATAATATTATATAGCCGAATCGGTTTAGCCGTTCTAGAGTTTTAGAGAGGCTAACGAACAGCAATTAAATTTTTATATATTAGAAGAAGAAAGACAGATATAGATAGCGATGGAGTCAGGCCCCTGGGCCTCGATTCTCGTGGTTCGAACTTCGTTTCGAACGACAGTCTATTCCGCTCGTACGCACGTTAAAATAAGCGCGTGCGAGCGGGACATACTGGCAATAGAAACGATATTCGAGGTATCAGAAACAGGACCCTGGTGAACTCACCTCTCGGCGATGGTGCCCCCCCGGTTCGGCATGTCCGCGTGCGTGGCGCTGCGCTGCACGCCCGCGCCGAACCTGCAACAACAGAACACAGTTAGAAAGAGAAACAAAATAATAATTATTTATTCAAATGCTCTGAGTGCTCGTCAAGACTATTCAAACGAGTCCAAACTCGACTGCTTTATCTTGTTTAGTTTAGGAGTTCCTCTGGCCTTCCGACGCCACCATGCTGTCATGAGGCATAAGAGTGCTTGTCAGAAGACTATTGCAACGAGTCCAAACTCGACGGCTTTATCTTGTTTAGTTTAGGAGTTCCTAAGACCACCTTCCGGCGCCATCATGAGACCCATGCTTTCATGAAGCATAAGAGTGTTTGTCAAACTATTGCAACGTTGAAATTCGTTGGAATTATTTTGTTTAGTTTAGGAATGAGGCCACCTTCTTGAGTGAGACTCCATCTTGAGACCAGCTTCATGGTAGCATATATTGTCACAGAAGATTTCAGTCAACAGTCGACAGTCAAGGAATTTTCAAGTTGATTTCTCAATGGTGGTCGATGTTTTAAATGTGAATAAAATATAATATAATAACTGTCGATATTTTATTTTATTATTAATAATTACTGTTTAGGCCGTATTTCACCAAGCAATGTTAAAATAATATTCCATCTCGTTCATTGACAGGTGAAACACGCCCTTAATTTTAATTTTCGTAAGTTAGGTCTACTGAAAGAAATTCCAAATTGGAACAAGTAGCACCTATACCTAATATGTATCTGTATTTTAATTTAAGTTTTTATTATTTAAAATCAATTGCTATTCAAATATTCAAATAACACTCGTTTATACATAAGGTCAAGCTTAAATGGAACCCTTTGTATCATAGTTCAGAGTTCGTCTTATCTATTATGACCCCATTATAATACCAATGACCACTAAACCACTCTAGCTTGGTACCACCTACTAGGGTTGAGAGGCACGTACCACTTACTATAGTTGACAGACAGGTACTCCCTACTAGGGTTGACAGGCACGTACCACCTACTAGGATTGACAGGTAAGTACTACCTGTTGACAGGCAGGTACCACCTACTAGGGTTGACACTGTTTACTGGCAAGTAGACCAAGTGACGTTGTTTAGCTGATGTTGGACATACGCCACCCTAATGTAAATCATGAGGGGTAGTTGCCAATTCTCACCACGCTTGGCAGATGAGTTGGCGAGCGCAGTTTTAACAAAGTCCAAGCAAACGCTGCTACCCATTTCCGATATGTATTCCCTCTTTCGTCTTTTACAATATGTATTCCCTCTTTCGTTCTTTTACGATAATATGTATTCCCTCTTTCGTCTTTTACGATATGTATTCCCTCTTTCGTTCTTTTACGATAATATGTATTCCCTCTTTCGTCTTTTACGATATGTATTCCCTCTTTCGTTCTTTTACGATAATATGTATTCCCTCTTTCGTCTTTTACGATATGTATTCCCTCTTTCGTTCTTTTACGATAGTATTATGTATTCCCTCTTTCGTCTTTTACGACAATATGTATTCCCTCTTTCGTCTTTTACGATATGTATTCCCTCTTTCGTTCTTTTACGATAATATGTATTCCCTCTTTCGTCTTTTACGATATGTATTCCCTCTTTCGTTCTTTTACGATAGTATTATGTATTCCCTCTTTCGTCTTTTACGACAATATGTATTCCCTCTTTCGTCTTTTACGATATGTATTCCCTCTTTCGTTCTTTTACGATAGTATTATGTATTCCCTCTTTCGTCTTTTACGACAATATGTATTCCCTCTTTCGTCTTTTACGATATGTATTCCCTCTTTCGTTCTTTTACGATAATATGTATTCCCTCTTTCGTCTTTTACGATATGTATTCCCTCTTTCGTTCTTTTACGATAGTATTATGTATTCCCTCTTTCGTCTTTTACGACAATATGTATTCCCTCTTTCGTCTTTTACGATATGTATTCCTTCTTTCGTTCTTTTACGATAGTATTATGTATTCCCTCTTTCGTCTTTTACGATAATATGTATTCCCTCTTTCGTCTTTTACGATATGTATTCCCTCTTTCGTCTTTTACGATATGTATTCCCTCTTTCGTCTTTTACGACAATATGTATTCCCTCTTTCGTCTTTTACGATAATACGTATTCCCTCTTTCGTCTTTTACGATATGTATTTCCTCTTTCGTCTTTTACGACACGGGAAAGTCGACTGTTTATAATAAAATAAATAGAGGTACAAGTAGTTCTCATTTTACGTATGTAGAGTTTATAATATCACATATTATGAGGCATAACAACACAAGACCTACTAATACACTTACATAAATTACTTAACAGATTAACATATTATTATGTATTAATAAGCATTGTGTATGTACTAATGTGAATTATGATATATATTATTATGTTTTTTAGCTTTATTTAAGGAGCTTCAAAATAGACTATGACGATCCATTAAGCCAACGGATACAATAATGATAATTACATAATTTACTATACTTAAATTTGTATGTGTTGTACCACATAACTAGCTTAATTTGTATATATTATGTTTAACCGGTAAGCGCTCGGGTTTTTATGAGCTTGAAGAGTGTATGTGTCTATCCGTAGCATCGAAGCTCCCAAACGATGATCCAAATACGAGCAATTTTTTTATTATTTGCTGATGGACCAAGAGTGTAATTCATCATCATTAACTAACCTACACAGATCTGATCATCATCATATATTTACCCTGCGTAATTCGACTGTTTATCATAAGACAATATAATATTATACTTTACAGTTTACATACAAACAGTACTTTGTACTTCCAAAATAGTTTTATCAAAAAATTATTTACTCCCAATAAAATCTTTTCGGCTCATATTTAAAAAGCCCTTTAAGGAAAATATTTCCAACCTCCATTGCGATTTTGTGATTACCTCGGCTGTTCAAACTTCTCCTTTAGGTTCTTGAAGCTGAAGAGCCTCTCAGACTGCACAGACAGCATCTTCACTTCACTCATTGTAACATCAAAATAGATACTAAATCATTCCCCAATACAGGATAACTCAATATTCTTACAAATTCACCAAAATTATAACCAAAAATCACTTATAATCCACAAGAATGTTACAGATTTAAACCATAAACAACTACATTAAGTCTCTTATAAATTAAAACATTTTCAAATAACAATTCAAATACATATCGAGTACTGACGCATGACATGCCCGTCTGACGTGTGTCCGTTTACTGACTGGTAACTACTGACAGAATGTCAGTGGCATTATCCTCGTTTATTTACGATAAACACTCCACACGCCACACATACAAACATGCCCATATTTAGGTCATAAACTTTGCTTGAACAATCAATGACATTAACTTATACGATAGTTGAAGTCGTATGCAGTCTGTCATTCCGCCAAGCAGTGACAGCCTGTGATCTTAATAGTCCCGACTTTATACTTTTTAGTGTTACCAGTGCTTTTTAGTGTTAACGGCTTGTTAAAATGCCTTCATCAAGATTTTAAACAAGATATACGAGAGGGATAACATGATATTTAATTAATGATTTACATCTATTAGTGAAATTGGCACTTAGCCTTTCTATTATCTGAAGCATAGAAAGAGACACGTACATTTTGCCGCGATAAAAATTTGCCCTGTAGTCTTTTTCCTTATATCCTATCAGTAACTTCAGCCGGTGGTTAACTGGAGTGGTAACTTTATCATTAAATATCTATACTAATATTATAAAGCGGAAGAGTTTGTTTGTTTGTTTGTTTAAACGCGCTAATCTCAGGAACTACTGGTCCAATTTGAAAAATTATTTTTTTGTTGGAAAGTCCATTTATAGAGGAAGGCTTTAGGCTATATAACATTACGCTGCGACCAATAGGAGCGAAGCGTCAGTGAGAAATGTTGCAAAAACGGGGAGACTTTCATTGCGTGCGCTGCATAAATGGTTTAAGTCGCTCAAGAACTACGCAAACGAAGTCGCGGGAACAGCTAGTGTATTATAAAACAAAGTCCTGCGCTGCGTCTGTCTATCTGTTCGCGATAAACTCATTCACTATTGCGCCGATCTTCGTGCTGTTTCCACCAATAAGAGCGGTTCTCTAAGAAAGTTTTTAATGTAGTTTAAAAAGTAAATTTTTTGTTTTTGACAAAAATAAAAAAAATCTTGAATAACAAAAGGTTGTACATATCCCAAAGTTATAGTGTTTGTTCTGTATAGTCACAAACATCCTTACAAAGTTTAATTCGCATTTTAGTAGGAAGTAGGACTTGCAGTATATCTACCTATAAAGTGTGTAAAAAGAGCAGTCACTATAACTTTGAGATACGAATATACTACCATTCCTCATTTTGAAAATGTATTTTTTTTATATTTTTTTAGTCAAAAACTAATAAAAAATTTTTTACTTTTCAACATTAGGTACCTACTTATTTTTTTGTCGCCAAAATGACAATAAAACAAAAAATCTTTTTTTTTTTAAATTATAGTAAAAAAAAACCTTTCTAGAATGAGAAAAGGTAGTATAATCATATCCCAAATTATAGTGACTGCTTTTTTACACATTATATCGGTACTACAAAAAATAGGCTTTATTCATTTATTTTTATAGACACTGGGTCTATGAAAATAAATAAGTTTTCGGCTGTTGAATTCATAATATGCTTTACTTTAGCGGTCTTAATAACAATATCGAAATCAATGTAAAATTAAGAAGAAAAATACTGACAGATCGTAGGACAATGCATTTGGGATGAATGGATGAATTGTCGAGTATTTCGCCAGTGATTGTCGCAGACCGCCTACAGTGCTGAGTTGCCGACCGCTCACTCAACAATGGTTAATTCCGGGAACAGATAAATTTCGGTGGTTATTGCTGGTTCACTGTATTACCTATAATATGTAGGAGTATTACCTATAGGAGTTAATAAACATAGAAGAAACTGCTTCAAGCTTCCTTTTTGTTTAATGAATTTTACCTATTTTGATTTCATAAAAAGGTTTATTTATTTTTAACTAGATTCTAGAAAATTTATTTTAGTGCATTACCTGCGAGACGCTGTTTTTAGTCTCGCTAAAACTCAAGAACAGCTGAACCTATTCGGCTATTTTTAGTCTTGAAATATTATTGGAATACCAGGGAAGGTTTAAACGGTTTGTATGCTCAACTTAGTGGGCACGAGTCAGCTAGTATTAGTATAGATAATATAGACAATCTAGGTACTTTGTATAATTAGTCAGGATATAGTTTTTCTAATTCGCAATTGGACATTAAAAAATGTCCAATCGCGAATTAGAAAAACTATTAGGAGGTGATTAAATCCCGTTCATCCTATATCAGTAGCGGTAAACAGAAGTACCTTATACCACTACCTACTACAAATATCACTACCTACTAGATACAGGAAAAGTGTGGGCTCATAGATAAGCCGCTCTATTTAACACCACACAATACTAGTGAACTATTGAATACATATACGGAGTGATTCATGGTTCATATATTAAGCCGAATAGCCGGTGTAAAGAGAGTGACGCGTAAAGGATTGTTTGTGGCACTTAATATAAATAACTTAATAGAACTCAAAAAAATCAATGGTCTAAAATATATAGATAGAGAAATATATATAGACCACAAGTAGTGAATTTTACTAATTAGGGGAGACTGGGGTCAGTTGGAACATTTTCCGAAGATTTGGCCATAGTACCTTCATTTTCTATTAATATTCGTTGGTAAAGGATCCAGTTATAGCAAGACTATCTTGCTTTAAAATTATTATGTTTATTTGTATCCAGATGTATCTGAGACCAAATCGCAAGCGTTTTAGAAATCCTCGAAAATTGTTTCAATTGACCCGAACCCAGGGTCAATTGAAACAGTGGATGGGGTCTATTGAAACACCTATAAATGAATAATTTATTTATTGTTATAATCATATTATATAATAGTTTTTTTCTTAATTAAATCACAAAATTTGATTAAAAGCCTGTAAGTGGTAGTTTCTACCAATGACTAAACAAAAAAACCTAGCATTTATTATTATCAACAAACTTATATTTTCAGGCACCTTCTTGCCTCATTTAAAAATTTGTTTTATTTCTGATGAGGTCTTCTAATTCTCAACTATAAATGTAATCAGCATGTAATAAACAAAAAGCAACGATTCTTATTCATCTTAACTCTTTCTATAATCAGTAATGTCGAAGACTAATTAAACATTAATTAAACAAAAAAAAAAAAATCGCTTTAACTTAACACAACATTCATAAGGCACATATTGTTTTAGAATATGTTAATATTGATAAGTAATGCGATCAACTATTACAAAAGTTACAACAAATGAACATATTATAGCAACGATTATAAAAAATAAATCTTAAAAATGATTATACTCGTGGTAAAATCAGTCAGAGTCATAATTATGACACAAGTACTTAAGGTCTCAGGGTGTGTAAACCTCATGTGCCCACAACTTACAGTCCGAACACTGCCCCCAATCTTCTCCTAGTATGCTTGTCTCAAAACTTTCCGTTTTGAAAAAACAAGGCAAAAGTAGTTGTCAGATTCATCTTCATAAGAAGTCAATTCTTATGCTTGGATTTTTTACCCTTACCTTTTTTTTTGCTTAGGTTCTTTTTTACTTTATTTACTTGTGTATTCTGTTTTTTTTTTCTGATTCTTTCCTTATTACTTCTTTATCAGGAGTATCCGTGTAAATGGTCGACTTCCTCTTTCTCTTACCTCCTGCAGTTATTTTTCTTGGTGGAGCAATGGGAAAAGGTCTCGGTTCGTAGTTTTTGGGCAATTTCGCGGCATCTGACAAAAAATAAGAAAATTAGCGCAAAAAAATAATTAAATCTACATACAACATGTTTCAATTGACCCCGAAAATTTTGTTTCAATTGACCCAGCAACATAGTGGCGAATATTTAAAATCGTAAAAAAATAACGGTTGATAGTAGGTACACATAAACCACTATAAATTCAACTAGAATAACCATACAAATAAAAGCTCAAATAGTATTAAAATAGATTAAATAAATATTGATTAATAAACAAAACAAAAACATCTAAAAAACTTACTTTTGGTGCCGGAAAAGTAATACACACGTATAATAATTTCCGACGGCCACAGAGCCGCGGCTAACACTGAGTTGCAGGTTCGGACATGGACGCCGATCATCTTCCCCTCAGGAACCATCCAGCGATCGCTTCTCGTTTCGGAGTTATTGCACTTGTTTCAATTGACCCGTGTTTCAATTGACCCCAGTCTCCCCTACTATGCTCACTAGCTCCTAGGATTATAATATAGGATTGAAACTCATCTGTTTTGTGACTTTTATGGAGATATTTAATAGTGATTTGTCGCGTTATGATAAGTAATTTATATGTGGTCCCAAAACAAAAAATGCACTATGCGTCCTTCTCTTCATGTATTACTCGGCTTCATATATGTTACATGAATCACCCTGTATATTATATTCGACTACGAAGGTAATGACTTTATATAATGACAAAAAATATAGGACTTTGGCCTATATAGATTTATGGACTATTAGATTTACTACATTTTACTACAGAATTACAGATCGAATTTTAATAAATGAGGTGTCAAAATTAAGTCGTAATAAAAGCTAAAATAGCATTTGAGCCGATTTTTCAATAGTCAGATAACTTTTATCTGTCAAATAGACAGGTGACTTTTATTCCATACAAAATCTGTCAGTCACATATTTATTCCTTAGGTAAAAGCGATTGAAAAATCGGCCTTAATAAGAAATACACTGTGTGTGTGTGGCACTCGGGGACTACCGCGGTAAAGCTATTGCATATAATTTTTTATCAACTTATCCGATACAACCAATGCCACCTAGAGGCGAGTTGTTGAACTAAAGAGACAAGCGTGATATTTCATAAAAGTCATTAAAAGTTCTGCTATTCATCGATAGATGGCAATAAAAAGTATCCGGTCGGAGTGGGGGGTGTTAAGTTATTTTCGTTACGGAATTTCTGGATTCGGTCTCCACGCTCAAGGCCCGCGATAGAAGCTATGCAATAGCTTAAAAAAATCGTATTTGATTGTTATGTAGTAATATCTATTGACTTAACTCATTGTTATAAAACAATACTACTTGAGATAAACCATGTTGTCCTTTGATAATTTTAGCCATTAAAATTTATGTCAAATACTTTTATAAATAACTAATATTATAAAGCGGAAGAGTTTGTTTGTTTAAACGCGCTAATCTCAGGAACTACTGGTCCGATTCCAAAACTTATTTTTTTGTGGGTTAGTCCACTTATAAAGGAAGGCTTTAGGCTATATAACATTACGCTGCGACCAATAGGAGCGAAGCGTCAGTGAGAAATGTTGCAAAAACGGGGAAAATTATTCACATTTCGCGACTTTCGTTGCGTGCGCTTCATAAACGGTTTAAGTAACTCAAAACCACGCAAACGAAGTCGCGGGAACAGCTAGTAAATAATAAATTGCATTTACATAAAAAGATAGCATAAAAAAACAATAAACACCAGTATCTACCTGTATGTAAAACTCGAGTCTAGACATTAATTATTACAAAATTGATAAGCAATCGTTGTCACATTATTATAACTGTCACGTTGGTAAACAAAGAACAATTGATATTATTTAATCGTCACAACACTTGCTCTACACACAAATAACTTCTACTAATTATCATACAATATTTATCAAAGACGCTAATCTTAATGACTATTCAATAATACAAATTATATTAGGTACGTAACACTTACCAAATAATTTAAATAAAATAAAATATTTTAATCTAAAAAAAATCGGCTTCTTAAGTAATAGAGACCTCACGAGAAACACCAGCTTTTAACAAAAAAGAATCATCATCCAGACAGTTTGGTAGTTGGGGCATTTCTCATACAAACATAAAAGTCTTTCACACCCTAAAGTATTACTACTTATTTAATTTATACCTTGTATACCTTATTGAATCCTATAGACTTCTCGCTAAATAAAAATATTGAACGTTAAGCAGAAACCTAAGGATCATCAACGAATCTAAAACTATATTCCATTAACTTAAAAGTTAAAACAGAATATTCATAAAAATCACATTCACTACACATACCGTACTTAGAGCTTTTAAGCCAGCACAAAACAGAAGCACGCTGTATAGACGGAGCTTTCAGGACGCGACAAAAACGTAAGGAGCTTTTAGTAGGAAGCTTTAGGTGCGAGCGCGCCCAAGCGGTCTCGAAGCTCGACTGAGGGCGGGCGGAATTCCCAACCGCGTGTCGCCGAGGAGCCTGTGTGTATTTAAACCTTATGGCCAAGGTAATAAGGGCTACTATACACTGGATTGCCATACACATACCGGTAGAGGTACCACATTTTAAAAAGGGCTTTATTAAGAAATATTTCACATGTCGTTATTTGATTTTTTAATCTTTATTATATTCTGACCCAAATATTGCTGACTCCTGAAGGCTGAATGTAATTAAAAATGTTCAATTATCAGTCCAGCTTCAGTCAAACGGAGACAGACAGAAAGCAACGAGACAAAATAAAACGAGATTGGAACCATACTGAGAATTGAACAATTGTATTTTCGAGAATATGAAAAGAAACCTTTTGGACGTTATTATAGATTTTGGATGGTAAAATATCTATTATTATTGGTAAATTATTGATATTTTAATTGTTATGTTACCAATTAAAAGTTGATTAAGGCCGTGTTTCACCAAGCAATGTTAAAGTTAACGCCATGTTAAATATCATGTTATCCCTCTCGTATTTCCTGTCAATGGATGAGATGGCATGGTATTTTAACATGGCGTTAACTTTAACATTGCTTGGTGAAACACGCCCTTAAACTGTGACTAAAAAGTCCAACGCTCGTGTTTGTTCCATACAAAACTTCCATAATTTCCTCGCAACACAAGTTTTGCACCCAGCTTTTAACCAGCTCATGCAAACACAATGAACGTACCAGACTATTGTGTCCGGACAAAGAGACATACAAATGAAAACAACACTGTTCAGATAGGGGCCAATCTAGCGCCATCTCGCGGCGCAAGTGAAAACTACTTTAGCGACATAAAAGCGGTGTAACAATGGTATTTTTGTTCATTTTTAATCTATATCTCTCTATCTTTTATATATCTTATATCTTCTTATATATAAAAACAAATCACTGCTCGTTATTCTCGATAAAAGTCGAGAACAGCTGAGCCGATTCGGCTATTTTTAGTCTTGAAATATTTGTGGAAGTCCAGGGAATATTTAAACGTTTTTTTTATTTTTTTATGCTCAACAAAGTGGGCACGGATCAACTTGTTTTTAGTAAAAAATCAAAAATACGTTAAAACATATCATTACGCTTTACTGTTAGTGATTCTGCATTTAAATATTTCATTAACAAGATATAACTATTGAATATTTTTGTATCAACTTTTTAATATTTTATTATGAAGGAAATATTTGACTTGAGTATACAATATACATTTTGCCCGCAACATCGTGCGTGCAATAGAAAATTCCACAGAATTCCAGTATATCTTCTCTGTGGTCCACTCTACATAATATTATATCTGTGGATATACAATAGTTTTGGATCCTATTCAACATACAAACAAATGTGTCCTCTTCATAATACTATAGATACATATATTTGACATTTAAAAACTACACTCATGTTCAAAAATCAATCCATTCCACAAAACTTACAGTGTAATTATCGTATGCACAATGCAACGTGCATTTTAAACGGGGTGGGTTATTCCCGAGGGGTGATGGGTTATACCAGAGGGGTTTCGGGGCAACACCCCGTAGCCACAGCAACCGCAAATACCTACGGTAAGCGGTTAGCCCGGTATTTGAGCGTGTGTCGATATATTGTGGACTATTTATTAAAACTCCCTGTATGTAAGTTGTATATTAGATGCGTGTAATAGTGAAATAAAACCGCCGATTTTGAAACATTCTTAATGTGTTCTGCTCCTGCGGGCCTACTTTCGACACAATCGAGTACCGAATCCGTTCGATATCAATGGTTTTTCGTATTTTATTTGGTGAATTACTTTGAAACTAATCACGATAAAGAAAATTGTTAGATCGTAACTTTTTGTACTCCCGACCATATCGATCGACTGAGAGTCATCAATCGTATTTCCTAATAAATCAACAAATGTCATTTCAATCAATAAACGTTTATTTGCACCAATTACAAATTATTTAAAATTAAATGACAATAAAAAAAATAAAAATTAAACACAAAAATACTAAAAACAATAAGGAAAATAATCCAATAGTAGTTAAGCGGCCGCAAATTGGTCCAAGCTCGGTATTGCTGGCACACCTAGTATGTATGTCCAGCACCGGTCTTCCATTAGGAAATACGCGGCATGATCGTATCTAAATCAAAATCAAATCAGTTTGGAGAGTAAGGCCCCTGGTCATAAAATGACGATCAAGGCTGTTAGGGAGCTCCGTAACCGTAACCGAAACTATCCGGATATCCGATATAAAATAGTATCCATAACCGTAACCGAATCCATAATGAATGTTTTGCTACTGTAAAAAGGAAACCAACATTGATTATCCGTAACCGAAATTATCCGATACAAACGAATAATCCGAAATAATTTTAGACTAGATAGACTGCTGGAAGAAATTTCTTTTAGAGATCAGTCCTTTTGTGTCGTATTTCTTTATGTTTTATCTGTTAATTGTTTATGTGCACAATAAATTGTTAAATAAATAAAAATAAATAATTTTATATCCGTATCCGAAATTTCATATCCATTTCATCCCTGGTGACGATAGCCTTTCTCATTTTTTTTTCAAATAAAGCAGTAGCTCCTGAGATTAGCGCGTTGAAACGAACAGCTTTAATTTTAATTTTTTGCATAATTTATTGAAAGCTAGGCAGACTGTTACTGCAAAATGAAAAGGATAGCATATGAGTTAAGCGCCACTCAATTTAACTTAAATATGATCGTTTAACAACTCAGACCAATAATATTAAAATATATAAAAATTTGTGACTCCAATTTTATGATTTTTACAATACTATAAATCCAATTTACAACTGCAGAAGTCGGCACTCTCAGAAATTTGTATCTTCCTTAATTAATAAAATAATTATTAAACAAAACGGTTCTCTACATATTCGTTTTTGTCATTACACTCAATAATTAATAACCACTACACGCCACAACACAATCGATACTAAATTAAATCCATATCTACTGATACATTATCACTGCAAATTGAAAGAACATTATCAAAGATAATATCTATACTAATAATATAAAGCGGAGGAGTTTGTTTGTTTAAACGCGCTAATCTCAGGAACTACTGATCCGATTTGAAAAATTCTTTTTTTGTTGGAAAGTCCATTCACAGAGGAAGGCTTTAGGCTAACATTACGCTGCGACCAATAGGAGCGAGGCGTCAGTGATAAATGTTGCAAAAACGGGGAAAATTATTCGCATTTGGTGACATTCGTTGGATGCGCTGCATAAACGGTTTAAGTCATTCAAAAACCATGCGAACGAAGTCGCGAGCACAGCTAGTGATCGAATAAATTGGACTGCTTGATAAGGAACTGACTCAGTATGTTTTGATTATGATGGCGGACAAACTTTGATGGTTAGCTGCACGCTACATCGTCATATAGGGCTCGTATTTATTGTAATTATTAGTAAATTATGACAAAAGGGCCTTGACAGGACAGGACCAGCCTGTAAACTGCTTTGGAGTTAGGTGTTTATGAACACGCATTACACAAGATATAAAAAGGACAGTCAATATAACTTTGAGATACGGATATACTATCTTTCCTCATTTTGAAAATGTTTTATATATTTTTTTGTAAAAAAAAATTTTTTTTTGTCTAACATTTATATTTTTTACCATTTTTTTTGTCGCAATAAAATTGCTTTTTAATACAAAATTTTAAAATTCTTTTTACACCCTGTATCTGTGTTGCAGGCGCGCGGCAGGTACGGAAACATGGTGATCACAATGCACGAGGAAATATCACTCTCACCAATCAATATCACCGAAGTTAGACAGGGTCGCCTACGACTAAATAAAAAAATACACGCATAGAGCCGACGAACATCTGAGCATGGCCTACCATCCCATACAATCTATGATTAATACAAAAAAAATGCAATAGATGTCACTACTATTAACGTTTGTAAATTATAAAATGTAAATATACCGAATTAAGTACAAATTTTTATAATTACATAAAAATAAAGGTATATTTTATAAGCATAACATCACATTAAGCTAAATTCAACTCCTCAATTATGAAGACGATACGAAACGAAATTAGTAATTAGTATTTTCCAATAGTGGCGCTAGATGGCGGTATCCGGAATGTGACTTCACCCTTTATCTATTGGATCGAAGAAAACAAAAAAAAAAAAGTCGAATTGCCTAAGGTGATACTATTTTCTAGTACTAGGTCTCTGTTATATATCTATCATCAACTTTGTGGAACAACGAATACGGCCATACCAACGCAACGTGAAGATGAAAGGAAATAAGCCCCAGTATTAAGAATCCTTTAAAGGACAAAAACACACAAAAACACACAACCCTAAACGAGGGTAGACGACTGTTAAACATAGGCTGATCAAGGGACGCATATAGCGTCGGCGTCGCGTCACAACTCAAAAGGTCGTTGTATCACACTTACCCCTGTCATGTTTTGTGCGTCTACCCTCGCAAACTTGACTGTACTTGTGTACTTGTCAAGCTGTCACTGTTTACATCCTAATTATCATCATCATCATCGTCAGTTGTAGCCTCATAAACCATAATAATAATGTTAACATTACGTCAATCTTGAAAATTGACAATCTTTCAAAAGAAGAACTTGTATTACGTGGTCCAGACAATGGAAACATATTCAATAATTTTTATACACATATTTAAGATTTTTGTTATATATACGCATATTTAATATATAGATTCATGACCCAGGAACATAGAGAACTTTTTGTTCCATGGGCCGGATTCAAACCCTATATAATAGTATGATATAGTGACTATTATAAATTCTGCAACAAGCGAACCCTAGCATATAATCATTGCAACTTAGACAATTTATCAAATCATATTACCTAGCATAGAAGCACCCTGCACACCTATAGTTCTGATCGCGGGAAATAGCATGTTCCAACCCGCGCTCCGAAACGGACGAGCAAATATCTGCCGATCCGATCTGGCATGAAAATCACAGCACATTTTCCACAGTTTTAATCGCTTGGTATCGAGAATTTTAGGCAGTCTAAACTCCCGTGGATGATTTTGATTTCGAATGTGTGACGTGGGATACCTATACCACCATTCCTCCACTAACCTTACCCTTTGAAGACCCTTATGAATATCCCCATCTTCATACAGGCTTCCCTGAATGAGAACCAGCGTTCGTCACTTCACAGCAGTTCGTCACCGATGAAGTCTCACACCCGACGGAAGCCCTCGACTAATTCTTTTTTGGGAGGGCCCCGGGTGGAGAACCACGACCAGGGATCCAAACACAGCAGTTCGGGTGGGCCCCGATTCTTATACCATGTCAGTCTGTCTCACTCCCACGAGCGTCAATTCATGCGTGCCCCAACATAGCAGTCTTCGTAGTTTAAAATTTTGAAACTTTGGAACGTTCGATGCGCGCTTCGAACTGTAAGTGAGTACGGTATTTTGTAGCAAAACGAGATCCAGTATCATGGAGAATATATTATGGTTTCCACCGTCCCAGTCAAACCATGGGACTGCACTAACGATTTACCGACCAAAACAACGAACGCAGCGAATTTATTACGTAGACGTTCCGGGGTTCGATTCTCGATAAATCATATGAATAAGGACGAGCACCTATTGTGCGGATACTGGTATTGAATGTTGGAAGTCATATTGTTGGGGATCGAAAATAAAATGTAAAAACCACGACGCATATGTAACTACTGTTAAAATTTATCGAAGAGTTTAAAAACACACAGTGTGTGTGACATAAACAGTTGACTATAATGCTATCAATTTAAGATACTTATCAACCAAATTTTACGACCTATGTAGAGCAGAGGCCGTTGGTGCTCGAGCAGGAGGTCACGAGTTCGAATCCCAGTTTAATACAAGTTCTTGTTTAGAAATAACCTAAAGAAGAACTTGTAGATAACGGAAATATTTTTAATACTATACACATATTTAAGATTTTTATTATATGAATTGAATTCAAAAAAAAATTCAAAATTCAAAATTCAAAAAATTTTATTTCCAAATAAAACTTAAAAAGCTATTTTCGGAAAGTCAACAAAAAGGCTACCACCGGTTCAACCCTAGCCCGCCGAGAAGAACCGGCGTAAGAAACTCGGACGGGGCCATCTTTTAGCAAAAAGATGGAAAATTGTTCTTTTTTTTAAAAAAAGTGTATACATAATATGTTTACAATGTAAAACTTAATTTAACAAAAGTCAGAGTACATAAAGTACATTGAGGTAGCCTTGCATGTGGCCATCTTATTCCCAAGGTGTGCAATCGTCAATAAAATCATTGACCTTATAATAAGCTTTAGCACACAGACGTTCTTTAACTACAATTTTAAATTTATTGATAGGGAGGCTCTGAACTTTATTTGGGATTATATTGTACAGGCGAATACATTGACCTTTAAATGATTTACTAACTTTACTCAGTCTGATCACCGGTAAATCTAGCTTGTGCTTATTTCTAGTGTTCCTATTGTGATTTTCGCTTTTCATTTTAAAATTACTTAAATTCTTTTTAACGTACAACACATTGTCTAAAATGTATTGAGAAGCAACGGTCAGAATACCAATTTGTTTAAACTTCTCTCTTAGAGATTCAAAAGAGGACATTTTGTAAATTGAACGTATTGCCCGCTTCTGCAGCACAAATATTGTGTTAATGTCGGCGGCATTTCCCCATAAGAGGATGCCGTAAGACATCCTACTATGAAAATAACTAAAATATACTAATCGCGCCGTGTCTTCGTCAGAAATTTCTCTAATTTTTCTAACCGCATATGCTGCAGAACTGAGCCTACTTGCAAGATTGGCAATGTGAGGACCCCACTGTAATTTGCTATCAAGTGTTATACCCAGGAACACAGTGGAATCCTCTAGTTTCATTTTCTCATCAAATACCCAATCATAACCCAGGAACACAGAAAACTTTGTGATCCTTCGGCGGTATTCGAACCCGCGACTTCCCGCTCGAGCACCAACGCGCTCAGCCACTGGGCTACAAGGACAATATTAGGATCTTTTATAGGTTGGTTAACTATTTCACCTCTCGTGTTTCTCGTCTAGGATATTTGTGACTAATCGGAATGGACTGTATGTATATCAGTGACTGCACAATTAGGAAACAGTTTGCACGTCATGCACTCGTATCTCGTAAACGTTTATCAGAACTAACGATCACTAAAATATGCGGATATGTGGCGAACATTACGTAACTCATCTTGAATTTTGTATTACGAGGGTGTTATAATATATTTTCAATTTTGTAACTTACTTTTGTCCGCTCAGAAGCGTTATACAAAATCTACGGTTACAGTAGGTACTTTTTCGGAATACAAAATACCTGTGTTATTCCAATGTTTGCTATTATAGTTCGTCCCTGATAAATTGAACCCAAAGGTAAACAAACCGAAAACATCGAAATTTTCACATAATATTCCTTTATTAAGCACACTTATCAACACTTTCACAGGTATATTAAAGGATCATACTTCATTATCCAATACTTTTTATAACAATTAAACAATAACATATTTAAACATCAATTGAAAAACCTTCACAGTAAAAATACGCTTTTTTGACTCTGCCGACTGTAGAATATTATAGTCTATGGATTCATGTAGCCAACAATAATAATCATTGCATTCTATCGTCTATGGTTGTGTCATAGACGGTTTTGTTTACGTTTGGGTTAAACTTATCTCGGTCATACCACACCGAATTTTATAAAGCGTCATTACGCTCTTTATCTTTGAAATACCCTAATCAATATGTACCTGGCTGGAGCTTGCCTCTGAATAGGAACCGGCCTTTAATTATTCTGTAATTAAGAGTGCTTAACTTTCATCAAGGTATACTTAGGTATGCCTAGCCTAGGTTTTAGATAGGAATTATTCCAACTGAAACCCCAGTGACCTGTTTACTGCAACTAGGACTGGAATATTCCAGGATATTCCCGGGTGACCAACTTAACTTATCCAGGATAGACGGAAGCCGGGGAACAGGAAACGAAAGTGTCTGACTGACACCTAACTTTGTTAGTGCACGCCACACCTGACTATTAAACGTCAAATATTTAATTTTGTATTTTCACACAACAGATTTTGAGGTTTCATTTAATTATTCATATAATGGGTGTAAAATGACCAGTCACTATAACTTTGAAATACAGGCTGTAATATTAATGAGTGATAATACATTAGGGGTGTGTATGGGTACCGAATGTAGAGTTTACTGTAAAAGTATTGAGGCTTTTTTCATAGAAACATAAAATTCAAAAGTAAATATTTTGCGCTGGTACTTTCACAGTAAACTCTGCATGTGGGCACATACACACCCAATATTATTATTACTCACTAATGATACACCTTGTATAGGTACTTTGGAATATACAAGGTGTAACATTAGTGATGTATACAGTGTGTAAAAAGGGCAATCACTATAATTTTGAGATACGATTATACTACCTTTCCTCATTTTGGAAATGTATTTTTTTTTATATATTTGTTGTCAAAAACTACCTTTTACCATTTCTTAGTTTTTTGACGCAAAAATAATAATTAAGTCAATTTTTTTTTTTTAAAAAAAGGTAGTATAATCATATCCCAAAGTTATAGTGACTGCTCTTTTTACACCCGTTATATACCATCTCTCATTATTTTTTTTGTCAAAAAATTTATTCTATATTTTGTCGTAGGGTAAATAGGCAATATTATATTTTTATCAAAAATAGGAACATTTCTTTTGTAAAATGAGAAAATAGTGTAGTCATATCCGAAAGTTATTATAGATAACTGTTCTTTTTACAGCCTGTTTAAGATGAAACCTCAAAATGTTAAAACCTCAAAGTTAATATACTACTACCTACTAGTCTACTGTAATTCGAAAACACATCGATATTAGTTACAATTGACATTTTAAATGTAATTAAACCTTCTCCGACGTAACAAAAAAAAATTTTTTAAGTAGCCCTCGTCAAGCGAGCGATGTTCAATTTATATGTCTCTCGATCATCTCAACATTCAAACAGAAAAAAACTATATCAAAATTGGATAATCCGCTTAGGAGCTAGGATGCTAGACACACACATTCATAACACCCGTTTTCTTCGCTGGTAATGAGTAATGACACACGCACAACCCTCTGCATAAAAACTACCATCCTAATTGAAGAACGCTCACACTTGGCAAGGGTAAAAATTAAAAACCCGGGAACAAAACAGAGAAGTTTTGTAAAGACTTGGCCAAGTACCTCCACCGTCTAGACACCGTCTTGCTTACACTGGAGTTTTACATTACAATAGAGCGGAGATAATGAAAAATGTTGCTTTAGAGTTATGTTGCTTATTAGGGTCTAGGCTTATAAATTAGGATGAAATGAAATATATGTATTCCAAGAGTGTATGCGGTACATATCCAGCACGATTCTGCATTGTGTCGGGAGTAATCCCGACACAATGCAGAATCGAATCGCTCGATCTCAACTGCTTTCGGTATTTTATTTGGTTAATTACTTTAAAACTAACCAGCATAAAGACAGAGACAATAAGCCATGTGAAACTTATCAGTTAAGAAGTCCCAAAAAGTTTTAAACTGCAGTTAAGAAGTCCTAAAAAGAAGAATCAGTTAAGAAGTCCCAAAAAGTTTTGAAGCAGCGGGTAGCTAAGAAACACATATTCACATCACACCTCTATCAGGGATGAAATAGATATGAAATTTCGGATACGGATATGGATATGAAATTATTTCGGATTATGTCGGATAATTTCGGTAAAGGATATTAAATTTTGGTTACCTTTGAAATTAGAAAAAAATTTATTTCGGATTCGGTTACGGATATTTTTTATATCGGATATCCGATAGTGTCGGTTACGGTTACGGAGCTCCCTAACATCCCTGACCTCTATTGATAAATGTAAATCCGTTTATTTGTGACGCTTTCAAAAGAAAACTGCTTAACCGATCATCATGAAACTTTGTACACATATTCTTGGAGGTATCAATAGTAACATAGCATAGTCTTTACGAGGGCGAAGCCGCAGGCAATAGTTAGTATTAGTATAAAAGAGATTTTTTGTGTGTATGTTCGTTACTTCTTTATGCGCAGACCGCTTGACCAAATTTGATAAAATTTAGTATACAGTAAGTTGACACCATGGATTAATAGATTGGACACAGTGTTTTCCTGTAGAATACTGTATTTTTTCGGATGGAGCCAATAGCTACTTAGTGTCACTCAGTGGCTATGAGCTCCTGCAAGATCAGAGAAAAGTATCCAACTTTTAGTGCCACATTCAGATTCCAACCATCTCGAAAAACCGTCGCGACGCCATTTTTATAATCTAGATTCCTCTCGGCGCCTTAATCAAGGACTTTTCGTCTCAAGACCCCACCTGAGATGCACAGCCACAGACATTTCATTAAAGTTGGTTTGCTTTCATCAAAATATCTCGTTTTAAAATGTGGGATGATCGGATGAAAACCGCACGACGTAAAACGAAGTATCGCGTTAGAACGACGTATCTGCCTACTCTTGAATCTAATTTCAGTGGATTGCATAAAAATTTGACAGTTCTAATCCATATACACGACGTTGACCCACGGTTTCTCAAAGGCTGATCAAATCGCCGATCAGG
Organism: Celastrina argiolus; assembly: GCA_905187575.2. NCBI lineage: Eukaryota > Metazoa > Arthropoda > Insecta > Lepidoptera > Lycaenidae > Celastrina > Celastrina argiolus. The sequence continues at coordinate 16,847,153 of LR994591.1, read as the reverse complement.
TAACATTTGAGTTTACAATAATAATAGCTCCCCTCACCGATTTCGTTGTCGGCAGCCGATTTCATTGAAACCAGGCCAGCTACGCAGGAGTTATTTTATAGTGCCCAAGTGTGTGCGCAATACTCAGAAGCACTCTCTCTTCCTTTTACTCTCATAACCCAGTGGGACGGTAAACCGACACGACTGGCGAGAGAACAGGCGCAGGACCGACTTTTTACATGCCCACCCGACGCATGGATCATCTTTCTTGTCGGACAATCAGGTGCTGATCACCTGCATTGTCATAACCAAACTTGAAAAATAAACATTTTTTTATTGTTCCAACGCGGGAATCGAACCCACGACCTCCGGGTCGAGAGTGAAGCTCAGAACCACTAAGGTTAACAAGCCATACCGAACGATCATTGGTGAACATCACTCGCAACAACTTCACTCACTAGCGAGCAAAGTTGACCAATGAGCGTTCAGGATGGCTTGTTACCTCACAAGTTAGCTGAACGACGATTTGATCAGCCTTTCAGAATTTGGTTAATATAAATTTTATGGAACTAAATGAAATCAGAGTAAACCCGCTTACCGTCGCTTTACCTTTACAACCTCGTATCTATAAAACTACAGCATTTCAGTAGAGTCAAAACACTTAATAATTTTAAATTTTATTATGTCATGGATTTTGTTTTAAATGAGGTTCAGTTATGTACAGTATACATCCAAGATCCATGCCATAATAAAATATAAAATCATTAAGTTATTTACTCTAGGTACTGAAAAGTTGTAGTTTTTTAAATACGAGGTTGGGAAAGGCAAAGCAACGTTATATATAGTTTACGTTTAGTTTCTAGAGCAGGCAACAAGCAGAAAGAATTTTTTGTGAAAAATTGCATTTATTGGAAATTTCGGGGCGTCACAAATGAGATACGATGGATTCCGCTGACATATCCGGCGCGGAATTTAATTTGTATCGAGTACGTGACGGACGGCAGGGTAACAAAATTACGCATCGAGTAAAGTTGAGCTCCACATTCTCTGGGAACAGTTACGTTATTACATAAAACTAAATTTAAAAAAACCCCGACTTAGAGTGTATTTCACCAAGCAATGTTAAAGTTAATACTTCGTTAAATATCATGTTGTTCCTCTCGTAATTCCTATCAATGAATGAGAAGGCATGGTATTTAAACAAGCCGTTAACACTAACATGCGTTGGTTGGGTGGATACAAATCGGGACTTAGCGTGTAACATTCCTATCACACCCAACAAACAACCTTGTAGTATGCACATATAAGAATTGACTCTGTGTGCCGCTAGTAATAACTACCATATTATATGTCAGACACGTCTATCCATCACTGCGGTTATGGTAATACTATCCCCACTCTAAGTGTCCTGTAAATGGTATATTCCGGCGGTAAAGAGGCAATCAGTTGTCAAACACTACATCCCTTCCTTATTTAAGTTTATATAATAATAACTTAAAGCTACAGTTTCAAGATAGAAAAGTACAAGAATCAAAACTAGTCGAAATGCATATTCAGATTTATTTAACACTTTCCAAACGTACCTATGGACTTAATCAACATATTACTTTCTCATTCCTTAACCTTAACCATAAGGATAACTTTATTTCCTTTCGTTATACTCATATAGTATAATAGTCATTCTTAGCCTTTCCCTTTCCTTTTCTTTTTAATTGATTTGGTGAAAGAACATATATTTAATATTTACATCAATGACCAACTCATTAAAATCTTAGTAAAAAAAAATTAGACCAAAATTAAGTTTGATAATGTAATATAATATTAACTTATTTACTAGCTTTTAAATTCCAACATAAGGAATATTATATTAAACATTTAAGGCCCATACTTCTTGTTAGTAACAAAGTCTGTTACTATCCAGTAATGTATGACAATAAAGACATAGATACAGAATATACAAATACATTGTAATGATTTAGTTACAATTCTATTATGTAAAACTTCACAGAGATCAGTGACATCTCAGGACGATTCCATGATACTAACTGTTAGCTAATAGTCATACAGATGACACTAGGCTGTTCCTAAATCGCGGCATCGAAACGCCGAGCCCTAGTAAAAGAGGCTCACGTATGTAACATAATATGCAGTGCTGAAAAATAGTACGCAAGCAAATTGCCATTGCCATAGAACTAATGTTTCTGACCTTTATTTATTACATTAATTATCTAATAAGATATTGATTCCATAAAATTCAACCATTTTAATTCCAGCCACCGAATGAACAGGTTTACTAGTATCTTTAACAGTAAAACACCATCTAGAACAATTTCCAATACTTGTTTCAATATCAGATATCAGATTGTCTCGCTTTGCTGGTGTATTAATTGTATAATAATATTTTATGATGAATTCCCATCCTACCTTTAATGACTTTCTGTTACGTCTCGGTACCTTATTATGGTTTTCATTTGGGGTGAAAGCCCATACTGTCTTTAGACAACTCTGTTACCACCCTGTAAACGTATGGTTTTCATTTGAGACTGAAGGCTCATACTACCATTTGACACCTTGGTTACCACTCGGTAACGTATGGTTCTCATTTAAAGATGATGGCCCATACTGCCATTTGACACCTTGGTTACCACTCGGTAACATATGGTTCTCATTTGAGGATGAAGGCCCATATTGCCATTTGACACCTTGGTTACCACTCGGTAACGTATGGTTCTCATTTGAGGATGATGGCCCATACTGCCATTTGACACCTTGATTACCACTCGGTAACATATGGTTGTCATTTGAGGATGATGGCCCATACTGCCATTTGACACCTTGGTTACCACTCGGTAACATATGGTTCTCATTTAAGGATGACGGCCCATACTGCCTTTGGACACCTTGGTTACCACCAGGTAACGTATGATTTTCATTTGAGACTGAAGGCTCATACTGCCTTTGGACACCTTGGTTACCACCGGGTAACGTATGATTTTCATTTGAGACTGAAGGCTCATACTGCCTTTGGACACCTTGGTTACTACCGGGTAACGTATGATTTTCATTTGAGACTGAAGGCTCATACTGCCTTTATACATCTTGGTTACCACCAGGTAATGTATGATTTTCATTTGAGGCTGAAGGCTCATACTGTCTTTGGATACCTTGGTTACCACCAGGTATCGTATGATTTTCAATTGAGACTGAAGGCTCATACTGCCTTTGGACACCTTGGTTACCACCGGGTAACGTATGATTTTCATTTTAGACTGAAGGCTCATACTGCCTTTGGACACCTTGGTTACCACCGGGTAACGTATGATTTTCATTTGAGACTGAAGGCTCATACTGCCTTTGGACACCTTGGTTACCACCAGGTAACGTATGATTTTCATTTGAGACTGAAGGCTCATACTGCCTTGTACACCTTGGTTACCACCAGGTAACGTATGATTTTCATTTGAGACTGAAGGCACATACTGCTCCTGATCATCCGTGCTTCTGGTCAATGCACGGTTCGCAGTTTAATCCGGGTTCGTACTGCCAGTATTTTATAGTAGAAGGCATGAGACGGTGAGAGATTCTAGAAGATGTGAATGTAGCTCGAGGTCCTTGGTAGATGTTGGCCATTAAGGCTTGCTTAGCTCGCAGGTCGTAATCATTATCTGTACTCAAAAGTTGTGATTAGATTTGTACCTACCTACGTTATTCATGTTCTTCACAGAACAACATTTTATAACTTTCTTATTTCTAATAGTAAAATATGACACGTCATTTCAATTACCATAGCGTAAAATATTAAGTTCCTATCAGTGCTACTGAGTATTTTGAATAATAATTAAAGTATGACAACAATATAAATATCAATTTTAAGAACTATGATGGCAAATTTCCCTCTCCCAGGTTGTAGCCATACCAATGAGATACTTCCAGATTCTGACGTACATTACGGACGCCTTGTTTTGCCTTCCACCCGATTCCGGTAACAGTCATTAAAACCAGTGGCCAGCTATGCAGGAGCCATCTATAAAATGGTCAAGTACAATACACAGAAGTAATCCATCATCCCTCAACATCGCATTCAGTGGAACGGACACCCGACACGGCTGAAGGGAGATAAGGCGCTGAACCAACCTGAACCAACCCTCCTCGCACCTGTCAGATGCATGGATCATCTTCTTTTTCAGACTGTCAGGTTATCAGCCCGTATTGCTCTAAACAATTTAAAACAACTTTTTTTTTTCTTTTTTACGCGGAAGTCCATTGTTCTCACCCACCACCTCTAAGTTCCAGACGAATTGGCCGACCATTTTATGAGAATTCAAAAAAAAATTTAAAACCATCATTGGTCACCGCTTTCAAAAGCACTACATTATAAAAGATTTCTAAAGTAGTTCTCACTCGTAGGATACTATATAGATTGTACATAGCACGAGGAAAGGCCTAAACTTTTAATCCTAATAAAAGCTTAATTTTCAAACTCATTCAACCACATCAATATATAATATTATTCTAGTAGAATTGAATATAATATGTATGCAATACACAAGCAATAGACAGTTTAAAAGACCCACTTACCATAATTCCACTGTCTTACATGTACAATGTACATACCTACATTCTATAGCTAGAGCTATATATATCTATCCTTTTGTCAAATAATTATTGTTTAATTAGGTTTTTTCATACTCGGTAATTTGTAGATACTGACTTATTTGACATTCTTTCTTTCTTTCTTTCTTTCAAATATGTGTAATAATGAGTATCTGGTGGTATTTAATAGCACACAACAAAGTTTATTTCTAGACTCTTGTTTGTTTCGACTTTTGCAGATACAACCCAGTACTGAGATATATAAAACAGTATTCTCATAGACGCCAAATATGTCTTGTAAGTCCTCAAAACCCAGTTAAAAATGCACAAGAGACTTTAGTTATGATTCAATCAAAGTAAAAGAAAAGTCTTTTAATCGTTAAATAGAATAGTTCATTTACATCTTAACTTGTGCATTTACCATGTTTTTTGTTAATTATACACCGGTAGCAATGACTCTGATATCAATGTAAACCTTATCCTTCATTAATATTATTTAATAATAAAATATATGAAAATTAAGATTGTACCTACATCTTGGCATTGCTGTAGTTGTCAAAGATTTAATTCCTGCATTGTTTGTAACAACTTCATATTGATATTATAATTAAATAATTCATTCTGAATCAGACGCTTTTTAGAATACTGCGTAGCATTGCAATATTGGATCTAGATAAGTTTTCCTTGCATTGTTCTATAATAATATCCAATATACTAACTCGCTTCAGACAGTTTGTATCACCCAAAGCTACATAGTATTTGAAACTTCTTTTTTTTTTAAATTTGAATATGAGTTGTACTTGTTCGCAGAAATGAATAACACATTTTTATAGATTCCGGTCACGGTTAATTACTGATTTAGAACCCATATCTAATGCGATCAAACTAACATATAAATCTATTTCATCTTGCAGTCACTTGTAGGATACAAAGTACAGTATTTATGAGAAGGGTTTTATAATAAAGGTTTTTGTTTATTCACTACAATCTGCTATATACCTATGTATTAACAAATTCAATAAACCAAGTAAGCCAGCCAGCCAGTCTTGTAAGGGCCTTACAATATCCTTGAGTGATTCATATATTACTTGAAATTTCAAGTGAATTCATATAATGAAACCTTAATTATTTTTTAAATTAAAGGAATCCCAATTATGCATTGTGTATAATAATAATTAACATATTGGTCTTAGATTATGTTTTGTATTAAGAGATATAATATAAACAACAAAACCAAGGACAGACTACATGTTTTTGCTTAAAAATTAATAGCTGTTGCGCCTTTTACAGTATAACTATTACAGTTGCAAGTGCACAGCACAACAAAACAATTGATGTGGACTTTATAGACACTGCCTATCTACACTATATTAATTTAAGAGTTGAAACCACCGAATATTATTTTAATTGTTTTCAACATGTTTTTGCTTAAAAATTAATAGCTGTTGCGCCTTTTACAATACAACTATTACAGTTGCAAGTGCACAGCACAACAAAACAATTGATGTAGACTTTATAGACACTGCCTATCTACTCTATATTAATTTAAGAGTTGAAACAACCGAATATTATTTTAATCTGTTTTCAACTCTCCAAAATTATTCATAATATAATTAACTGTCCATTTTACTATATACGTATACTATAACTAACTGTCGGTTCTCTTATCTGGATGCCTTATCGACCCGATATTACCATATAATAAATATTTACAAAAAGATCAAGTTTTTAATTTTCCATATAATAATATGAACTGAGCTAGTATTAGAGTATTGTCAAGATCCACTATACGCACATATTTTAGTGCTATGTAATTACACTTTTTATAAACACCCTTTTATTTGTTGGTCTGTTTATAACTAATATTGTAATGGAAAGTAACTAATTTATCCATCTTCCAACTATCGTAGCGTTATAGAAATTGGCAACTTTATGTAGTTCTGATCAATACAACAATATGATACTGTCGAACTGATGTGATGATGGAGTCGAGAGATAGGCACTTGCCTATCATTGCCTATCATGAGGAATATCGTATCAAAATCGTGCTTACACTTGTGAGAACAGTGTAATATTGAAAATCCCGATGAACCCTAAGACGGGCATTATGCAGCTTCCGCCTCCTTTCTTTATACAAACGTGTTTTAACTATTAATTTTTCGACATTTAGAGGAGCTAGATGTATGTGTGTGTGATAGTACTTTAGATGTCATTTATTTTACATGTCAACCATTAATTTAAATAATGAATTCGCCATTTTAGATAACCATATAATTTTACTATTGGATCCATAATATGCGTAGAATACCATTTTCATATCTTTGAAACTTATGAATTCCAATACAATATAATAATAATACCTCAGTGTGCAAGTGCCAATGAGCTCATCCTTCCTTTTCAATTTTGTTTCTTAATATGCACGCGATTTACAAAATTAAATAAATTTTACTGACCTTATCACTGACTTACTAGTATGTTTGTCCTCGTCGCCATTTGTAGTATGCACATATAAGAATTGACTCTGTGTGCCGCTAGTAATAACTACCATATTATATGTCAGACACGTCTATCCATCACTGCGGTTATGGTAATACTATCCCCACTCTAAGTGTCCTGTAAATGGTATATTCCGGCGGTAAAGAGGCAATCAGTTGTCAAACACTACAAACCTGATGACCTTGAAGACATGAACCGATTTTCTCCAAACATAGCTAAGAACACTAGACTGATAGGGCGCTTTTAGTGTCACGCGGATTTGCTCACGCACGCGGGATATTGGCCCGCATGCGTAGCATCCGCAAAGAACAATTTCATATAGGTATCTATTGTAAAGCGTGCGCATGCGGTCCAATCCCGCGTGCGTGAGCAAATCCGCGTGACACTAAAAGCGCCCTTATACCTTAAAAAAAATGCATTAAAATCGGATGTACCGTTTACCGCTACGATGCCACAGACAGACACATACACATTTACACAGACACGTCAAACTTATAACACCCCGTCATTTTTGCATCGGGGGTTAAACACCATGTTATAAATAAGTTCTGTTGCATATAGTACTTTTATATTTAAAATGATGTAATGTCTTTTTTTGTATGTAAGAGTAGGACCTATGTACCCAGTTATAAAATAATTTAACTAAATATACTGTGAAAAGCTATGTGTATATAATGGAAGACATGAATCGATGGTGATATGTGACAAAAAAATTTTACCCAGAAAATTGAGTTTCTTGAGTCATTTAACAACGACAAGACGGATCTTTAGGCCGTGTTTCACCAAGCAATGATAAAGTTAACGCCATGTTAAATATCATGTTATCCTTCTCGTATTTCCTGTTAATGAATGAGATGGCATGGTATTTTAACATGGCGTTAACTTTAACATTGCTTGGTGAAACACGGCCTTAGATTAATGTACGTATACGTCGTATGTAGAATACGTCGTAACGTATTAAACGATACGACGTATTTCAAAATGTTTAAGTGACAGTTTAAACTCAATTTTCTCAAAATCATATTATTGCTACATCCATTCAAGTCTTCAATTAGTATTTTACATGGACCGTAACTAAAGGCAGCGTACAACAAGTTCTTCCTATAATATACAACAGGGATTAATCGAAGACAAAATTACTAATTTTACTAACTCATGTCAGGGATATACAACTACACAATATTATGTAGGCACTTGGGACATATTCATGTATCGTACTGATGTCAGTATTGCGTGATCATCAATAACTATGGTTACACCTGAACCAATATTTAAACACTTAACTAAGCCTCTAGGTATGGCTATTATTCAACATCCTGAAACGGTTGAATGTTCAATACAAATGATGTATCTTCCAAACAATTATTTGCAATATTAGTTCAAATAAATCATACAAAATACCGATTTTGTTAATTAATCTACACAGTTAAAATAGTTTAATATCCGCCCGAACGTGATTAATATAACAAATCATTACCAGCCAGTGCCAACACATTTTCTTTTGCATGCTACTTGCTAGTTATATAAAAAAAAACATCGCGTCCGCCATTAATTTGGCGTAAGTTGGTTTCCCGCTGAAGCGGAAGCGCGCGCCCGGACGCTCTGATGCAATTTGCGGCGCACAGCCTGCGTGTACATTACCTTGTTTATGTACAAACCACGTGCGAGCATCATCATCACCTATTATACATGGTGTTAAATAAATTAGTGATCATACTGTGTATGTGCCTTCTAAGTAGAGTATACTGTGAAAGTACCAGCGCTGGAAGACTTCCGTTGGCTTTCATGTTTGTATGAGAAATGCCCGAACATCATAAATTTTCCGATACAATAATTAAAAAAGTACCTTCTTAAGCGCTGGTACTTTCACAGTAAACTCTATACGGGACCCTACACACCCTAAAGTAGTATCACTCATTAATATTATAGTCTGTATAAGCAGGTATTTTTAGTAATCATCACCTTATGACTTAGTCGAAATCGATTGTGTATTTGAATAAAATATGTATTGTAAAATAACCAATAAAGTGATGATAAATTATAATATTATGGTAGAACGAAATGCGAAACTATAAGGAATACTTAAAAAAGCTAAAAAAAAGCAGTCCGATTTTGACAAAAACTAAAACTCTTACAAATTAGAATAATCACTTTACCTAACTTAGAAAAGTAAATCATTTCGTCTGAAGAATATTTGCATTCTCATAAGTGTTGCTCATAACACCTTTAAAGTATATTGTGGTTTTATTTTTAATTTTATCATAGATCTCTTTGACATAAAAAAAAACAAAAATCACACGCATTTGTCACTACTGTATGCAGTATCCCGTTACAAGGCATAATGGAAAAAAGGCGTATCTGACGTATGTTAATGAGTGCAGTGTGGGTCTACGACCTTACTCGTAAACAGACACAACGTGAACACACCTACACTAGGTGTAGGTTACAATGCTGTCGATTATACACACATTTTGAGCAAAGAGACGATTAAAAATTCAAAAATACTTTCATACTGTCGTTTCCACAAAAGTAAAATATATTTGGAAATTAAAAAAACTTACCACAGATGTTGTACGTTTGTAAGCATCGCATCAAAATGTGGTACATACCTGAAAGAAATAATTAAATTATGAGTTTATACTTTATAGTTTAATCAAGATACATAAGGAGAGCTTACTTAGGGTGTAATTTTAATTAGTGATAATACTTTAGGGTGTGTATGTAGAGTTTACTGTAAAAGTACCAGCGCTGAAACAGTTACTTTTTTTAAAATCATTGAATGTGCAAATTTATGATGTTGGGGTATTTCTCTAAGAAACATGGAAGCCCAAAGTAAGTCCTTCAGCGCTGGTACTTTCACAGTAAACTCTACATAGGTACATACACACCCTAAAGTATTGTCACTCATTATTTTGTTACCTTGTATAATAATATCTAAGCATTTTTTATAAAAGTATATCTAAGTCTAGCTGTCCCCGCGACTTCCTGAATCCTGCGTGATAGGTAATGATGACTATGATGATGATTAGCACGTCAATCCAACTCTTAATGTATAGATAATGTTAGAGTCAGTTTTACAGTAACAGTATAGACACTTTTACATATAGTGCATCAAACGTTATGCCCAAATAAGGGCATGTCGCAAGTGCGCGCTCGTGCGCAAGTGAACGCCCAACCGGTCCCAAATGGGTTAATGTATACAGGTGCGTTGAATTGTACACTGTACTGATGTGACGGAGTTCACATTAACTATGTCATAGATGCACCAAATTAGTCTTTTGAATGTTTTTTAATTGATGTTATAATAGCCCGACGGTAAACGAATAATGTAAACGTAAATTACCTACATAAAATCCAACAAAAAAATGAAGATATTAAACTATAATTTACACTACATAGAGATCACACAGTGATTGATAATTTTTTAACTGCTTTAAACTTAAATGTTTTAAAACTTAATATCCTATTTGTTATTTTAGATTTGGCCTATATTATAAAGTTAATAAATTTTATATTCATACAATAACCCAATTCGAATAAAAGAATAATGTAGAGTGGAAACATAACCAACATAGAGACTATTAAATTATCAATGAAATACAAACGAATTTGCAATTTAAACTTATGTAGTATTTGTAGTAAAGTAATTGTACATAGATAGATCCATATAAGTATTATAGGCTCTACAATGTAGACTCTGCATGCGTTAAGCTTGCAGTGATCATTCGTAGATATTATGTCAAAATGGCTTACTTTAATTGGTGGGAACACAGCTTATTGGTTATTTTTGGCAAATGTACACAATATTCACTGCAAACTTAACGCGAATACTTAGGCCGTGTTTCACCAAGCAATGTTAAAGTTAACCCCATGTTAAATATCATGTTATTCCTCTCGTATTTCCTGTCAATGAATAAGAGGGCATGGTATTTTAACATGGCGTTAACTTTAACATTGCTTGGTGAAACACGGCGTTACGCTATTCGCGATCGATCAATAGTGTATTCAATCTGCTAACTAAAACACTTAGAAAACTTTTTTTTACTCCGGCGGGATTTGAACCTGCGACCTCCAGCTAGAGTATCGACGCGCTCACCCACAGCGCTACAGATGTCAAATTTAACAGACTGCATCAGAAATATTAAAAAATAGGAATAATCTGAAGATGAATAGCCTTATACAAAAAAAAAAACTAATTATAAACAAGAAACGCCATTTGGTCACCCTCATAATTGAAGCCAAAAAACACTTTCTCACAGTATCGGTATCAACTACTGGGAAGTGGGTACATGTAACTAAATACTTGAGTACTCAAAGGATGTTTTAACCGACTTCCAAAAAAAGAGGAGGTTCTCAATTCGCTCTGTGTTAGGGCCGATTTTTTAATCGTTCGATATATTATATTTTATCTGTTGAATAAACATGTGACTTTGACATTTGTTCCATACAAAATCTGCCAAAGTCACATATTTTTTCCTTAGATAAAAGTTATCTGACGATTGGAAAATCGGCCCTTAGAGTATAAAACTACAACTTTTCAGAGTTGACTCTTAATCATTTTAGATTTTATTATGACATGGATTTCGTTTTAAATGAGGTTCAGTTACTCGTATGTACAGTATACATCCAAAATCCATGTCATAATAAAATCTAAATATATGATTTTTTTTGAATCTACTGAAAAGTTGTAGTTTTATAGATACGAGGTTGAGAATGACGATAGGTATGTTATTTCAATATTTTTCTATTTTGCAAAGCTGCACGGTCATTAGTTTATACAAAGCCCCTAGACCCCTACAAAGCAATACAATAACTAATTCGTTGCTGTACAAATTGTAGTTAACTTCCTAGCGACTAGTAGTGACATCGACCCGCTCCTATTTACTAAACGTTACAACAGTAACAGTAAGGTTCACGTGAGTTAAACCTGTTTGGCAGTAACTGATAGTTAACACGTAACGGGAAGCGGAAACTAGTTACTGGACGCTTTTTAACTCCAAACTAACCGCAGCCGGGAGAGGTAACTGGAACGAGTCCGTGGTAAGCTTGGCTCTAGCTGGAGGTATGAGTTCGATTCCCGAAGAATAAGAAATTTGGACAGTGCTGTGTGATCACTTAATTTGACAGTCAAGACGTTTTATATAACCCACCCAACGCTCGAATCATCTACCCATACATGAATGGGCATAAAAAGTTAGTACTGCACCTCTCGCCAGTCGTGTCGTTTACCGTATCACTGTTACGAGAGTAAAGGAAAAGAGAGTGCTCGTGTACTGCGCACACACTTAGGGAATAATAAAACTTGACAGATTTTACCGCGGCTGAAAATTTTCTAGCGTTTTAAAGAGACTATGCATTTTCTTTATAGTAAGTAGGTACATTTATTAAAATGTATGTAAATCTGATAAATGATTAATTCGAAACTTATTGCTACCTAAGCGTGCGTAAATAATACCAACATTCAAATAATAATCTTAAATTAAATAAACCAATTTGTGTCGCAATTTCACAGCAATTTTCACACGAAAATCAAAATGACTTCTTAACGCGCAAAATCGCCTTGCCGCTTCAGTTGCCGCGGAACTATTTAGAAAGTTTTTTTGTTATTTAGTTAAAGAAAGCGAAACATAATCAATATTCTCCTCTTTCGGGTGTAAAGAGCGGGCCATATTTATTAAAACGAGGCGTGGCTGAGTATCTATTCAAGTATTGTCAGTGTCTTGGCGATAGATCTCTGTTAATATTTAAAAAAAAAACCCGACTTAGCGTGTATTATTCCTATCACACCTAACAAACGCCTCCGTGGTCAAGTGGTTCATAGCTTCGCTCTCGACCCGGAGGTCGTGGGTTCGATTCCCGCGTTGAATCAACAAAAAATGTTGTTTTCAAGTTTTTGGTTAGGACAATGCAGGCTGATCACCTGATTGTTCGACAAGAAAGATGATCCATGCGTCGGATGGGCATGTAAAAAGTCGGTCTTGCGCCTGATCTCTCGATAGAAAGTAAGTAAGTAATGTCGTGTCGTGTCGTTAGTCGTCTCGGTTTACCGTCCCACTGGGTTATGAGAGTAAAAGGAAGATAGAGTGCTTCTGTGTATTGCGCACACAGTTGGGCACTATAAAATAACTCCTGCGTAGCCTGTGGTATCAATGAAATTGGCTACTGACGCCGAAATCGGTGAGGGGAGCTATTTTTATTTACCTAACAAACGACCTAATGACCTTGAAGACCTGAACCGATTTCCACCAAACATAGCTAAGAACACTCTTGACTTGTATACCTTTCAAACAAAAAAAAAACGCATTCAAAATCGGATCCGTTTGGGATCTACGATGCCAGAGATTTACACAGACACGTCCAACTAATAAACCCCGTCGTTTTTGCGTCGGGACTTAAAAACTAAAAAGGTAGTTAATTGATTGTTGTATTAATGCACAGGTCAAACTCTTAGGGTTAGATAAACGGGACCTATGTAACACACCCTAAAGTATTATGACTCAAATCAAAACATTTTATTCAGAATAATACATTTTTACAAAATGTTTTCGGAACGTCGTGTCTATTAGAATGCCAGCGAGGAGAACGGGCGTAAGAAACTCGCATGGGGACTCAATAATATTAGTGTGTTCCACGTTACGCTCTCAACGCTCAGATCATTCATAACACTGTCGTTTCTTTAGCACAATAATGTAAATTTTGAAATTTTCGATCTGATCGCTTTGTTGCTAGTGGAACGACTGACAGATGTTAAATTTTGACACTTCTCGTTTATCTTATAAATTCTTATATTATATAAAATTCAACTTCAAGAATAATACAAAAGAATCCTTAATAAATTTCCTCCACGACATCCTAAAAATATCATCGAAACCTGTCAAATCCAAGTAAGCGTAAATTTTTTGACTCAAGTAGGGAGCTGGGTAGAAATATGCAAAATCGTGTGATCATTTTTTGTTTTCAGCGTTTTCAAAGTTTTTGACAGCTGACAGCTGCGTGTGGAACACTACTGAAAACAGTTCAAAACGATCCTAAACAGTGCTAAAGAAACGCGAAACTGAATGAAAAAAACATTCAAATCGTTTATACTTAGCAAGTGGAACGAAGGGCTTCATATCCTATATTATAGTACCGAAGAAAGTACCGGTCGTTACCCTACAGGCCACAGGTCCTAGCGGTATAAACTATTCGATATATTTTTCAACAGCCTTACACCGTCAAGATGCCATAGCAACAGGTGGCTGGGCTGAGTCATTGTCGGTTCACGATAACCTACAATCTACAACCACAGTGACTCACGACGAAAGTAATCGGTTACACCTTCAGATTGACCCCGCTGGATTTTATACCTAATAAGGTTAATTGTGGATTAACTTCTGTCTATTGTACGTATGCTCAATAAACACCAAATAGTAAAATTTTTGTACATTTGTATAGCAACTTTAGTAACAACTAGCTGAGTGCCCACTTCGTTGAGCATACAAACCGTTTAAACCTTCCCTGGACTTCCACGAATATATCAAGACTAAAAATAGCCGAATCGGTTCACCCGTTCTCGAGTTTTGGCGAGACTAACGACCAGCGATTCATTTTTATATATAAGACTAGCTGAGATGTGCGCACTTCGTTGAGCATACAAACCGTTTAAGCCTTCCCTGGACTTCTACGAATATTTCAAGACTAAAAATAGTCGAATCTGTTTAGCCGTTTTTGAGTTTTAGCGAGACTAACGACCAGCAATTCATTTTTATTTATAAAAATACAAGGTTAACTGTGAATTAACTTCTGTCTATTATGCGTATGCTCAATAAACACAAAACATTTGAAACATTTTTGTACATTGGAAGAGCTACTTTAGTAACGTTATACCGATTTTATTATTATTCTTCACGACCAATTAACCATAACACCAATTTTGATTTAATTTTACGTTCAATTAATTATTATTGTTGGCAAGACCGTAGTATATATTTTTTTTAAATGTTAAGTAATATATTATAGTAAGTAATTTCATTTCAAGTTTTGGCACCTCATATTAAGTAATTTTAATATAAGGTGCCAAAACAAAAAATGCTCTACGCGTCCTTCTCTTCACACAACATTCGGCTTGGTATGGACAATATATTATGTCAGTATTTAACTATTTAAAGGAATAATAACCCGTAAATTAATAGCTTTTTTTTTTGCAGATTTTTTAGAATGCGTACCTACGAATAACAATCCTCTACGCTTAGCAGGAACATTTAATAATAATAATAATAAAACATTTATTTGACTTGTTAACAATTTACACTACAAAGGATTAAAAAAACACAAAAAACATAACAAGAATTTTAGCATTAAATGTGAGAAATTATACAATAAACAAACACAGAGAAAAAACACAGCATATAATAATTCCACAGCTCCGTTAAAGTAACGTTATCGAATTTCAATTGTAACGTTCTCATTCGGTAACGCTACTTTTGCAGAGCTGTCAAATGTTCTCGCTTGGTCTACGCTTTCCCGGATAGAACACTAACTTGATTATTGGATTTGACAAGCAGAATATACATACCGCTTTCATTCGACATAACAGTTGTCTATGGAATGCAACATATCGCCTACAATTTTTACGCTAGAAAGCAGATACAAACATGGTATCACCGAGTGCTAATGGCGTCCTGTACTAAAACGGCACGGGTAATTAGTCAATTACTAGACTAACTAGATTCTAATATCGGAAAGTGCATTCAGTAAAAACGTCCATTACCTACTAGGTGTTTTCTAATTGAAAGTGATAAACGGATAGACCAGCAGGTTTACTCCCGACACAATAGAGAATCAGATCAATCTCATCAGCTTTTGGTATTTTCTTATTAAGTGGATTACTTTTAAACTAGAATAAAGAAAATCGTTACATCGTACCTTTTTGTACTGTCGACAATATCAATCGAGTGAAAATAAAAATAAACAAACGTCAATTTATTCGGGAGTCTGCGGCACGATCGAACCGGAATCAAAATCAAATCAGTTAGATTCAGATCAGATTTGATTTTGATTCAGATTCGATCGTGCCAATAAATTGACGTTTGTTTATTTTGATTCTCAGTCGATTGATATGGTCGGGAGTACAATTACACAACAACAGTACAACGATTACCTTTATCCTGGTTAGTTTCAAAGTAATCCACCAAATTAAATACCAAAAGGCGCTGAGATGGAACTGATTCGATTCTCGATTGTGTCGGGAGTAGGTAGTAAGCCTGCTGATTCGCTATTATCGCTTACGAAGTTCGAAAACATAATGTATGGGATTTGACATAAGCTTCGCTAAATGACATATTATGAATTCATATGAATTCGCTGGTTATTTAGTGCTATTCCATACATTTTCGAACTTCGACAGTGATAATAGCGATGGATTCTTCAATCAGGGTCCTCTTACCAGTCACCGGGAAGTATAGTACTTGTATACATAGTATCTTGTACTAAATACCACTGTTGAAATGAGAGTCCCACGCCTATTTCATAAGCCGTTAACAGGTCGACACCTTTCAACTATTAGCAATTCTAGCGCCTACGTGAATTGCTGATTTGCAATTTAATCTTTGATTGCAAAAAGCCCGAAGTATTTACATTACAATGAATTAATGCCAGGATATAAATTGTGGTTCATTGTAGTGCCGCATAAAACCTAATAACACCCTCCGGAAAATCTCACAGTAAATATATTATGATTGGCTTTTATTTATCTTTATATACATATAAAAATTAAAGCTGTTTGTTATAAGAATTTGTAATGGAAGAGCGCTGTGGTCCGAAATACAGATAATCTTTATCTAGTTCGGACACAACCGTTTCACCATATTTTATATCTATTTGTAATATTTGTAATGCTAATTTTAACAAATATGTATGTACCAAACCTTTTGATGAAATAAATAAATTAAATCTTTATATTCATGAGTCATCTAGTAAGCCGAATATGGTGTGAAGAGAATGACGCGTAGTGCATATATATTTGTTAGTTTGTTTTTGACAAAAAAAAATATTAAAAGTCTGTTACTGGGGCTCGAAAGCTCCTAGTCTACCTTTATTCATACGAACGCACTGATCGTTGACCTTAGAATATAGCGTTGCTTTACGGAGCTGTCAAATGTTCCTACTTGGCCTACTTCCTATTTTCGTAATCTATGTATGTATGTTCCACCGTACCGCCTAAACCATAATCCGATTTTAATAAAAGAGGTTTCAATAAATTCGTAATTATTGCTCGTATATTGACCTATATTTAGATTATATTATACTAGAAGTATGACTCCGTACGCGTACAAAGAAAATCCCGCGGGAACCGTATTAAATTGTAGCTTCCAAAATCCAGAATCAAAACTATCACAGTAGTCACATTTTCATCAAAATCTGTTCAGTAGTATTAGCGTGAAAGAGTAACAAAATATATACAAACGTTAGTATTTATAACATTAATAGCAACAATAAACAAGGATATTGCATTGATTAGTTTTAATTGCGCAGAAACAACAGGTCAGTAACTATATATAACGCATTGTGATCATCAATCCACACAGATCATAGTCGCTATATCAGGTTTACTGCTTACAACGACTTATCACATAACGGGTGTAAAATGAACAGTCACTTAACTTTGGGATATGATTTTATACTACCTTTTCTCGTTCTAGAAATGTATTTCTTTTATTTATATTTATACAAAAAAAAATTTTTTTCTTTTTCCATATTCTTGCGACAAAAAAAAATAAGAAATGGTAAAAAGTAAAAAAAATCTACATTTTGACACAAAAAAACATTTCAAAATAAGGTAAGGTAGTATAATCGTATCTCAAAGATATAGTGACTGTTCTCTTTACACCCTGTATAAATAACGACGTTTAGGCAGAAAAAATTTAAGTATGTAGTTACAAAACGAATCGTCGCCGCTTAAAACATTAAACTCACGCTCAGCTGATTCACCTCACAGCTGATTTTAGCCGTCAATAGTCACGAGTCAATCAGAAGAGGTTAACGTCCTCAACGGTGTCATTTCGTTGAATTACTAGCCAATTATATATATTTCTTTCGACTATACGTCTTTAAAGAAAAAGGAAAATAAAATTCACCAAACTTCACAATATATTGTGGGTAATATTAACTACTATATTAGTGCCCACTTCGTTGAGCATGGAAACCGGTTAAACTTTCCCGGGACTTCCACGAATATTTCAAAACCAAAAATAGCCGAATCAGTTCAGCTGATCTCGAGTTTTAGCGATACTAACGAACACCAATTGATTTTTATATAGCCTATGTTACTCAGTGATAATGTAGCTTTCTAATGAAAAAAGAATTATTAAAATCGGTCCAGTACTTTTTGAGTTTATTCGTTTCATACAAAAATACAAATCTTTCGTCTTTATAATATTAAAGTAGATATGGTAGATTAGTGAAGACAAATACACCGTAAAAAAATCGAAATCGGTCCAGTAGTTATCGCAGGGCACGCGATGTAAGAAATTTGGAAGGTAATTTTTTTACACTTCGGGCTACGTTTTTAGGTTTATAAGTAGGAAACCCTATTTTGTTTGAAAATATAGTATAGCGTATAGCCTATGTTCAGCGCAAGGGGGCCGATTCAAGATGCCATCGTTAATTATCGCTTACAAAGTTCGATAAGAAAATGTATGGGATTTGACATAAGCTACGCTAAATAATCGCGATTTCGTATGTCATTCAGCGTACCTTATGTCAAATCCCATACATTTTGTTATCGAACTTTGTAAGCGATAATTAGCGATGGCATCTTGATTCGGCCTCCAGGAGTGTAGCTTTCCAACGGCGAAAGATTTTTTCATATTGGTTTAGTGGTTTCAGAGCCTATTCTATTCAAACAAACAAACAAACAAAGAATTAAATGTTTCCTCTTTATAATATTAGTATAGAGTCTGCGACATAGTACAAGTTATTAGTATCGTACGTGAACAGAAACTCACCAACTCATTACGGATAAAGGCCGCAACCCATTATAACTCAATTATGATAAATGTTTAGTTGTCAATACTCAATACATGTAAAACCAAGGATATAATAAATTCGATGTTAACACGTCATGTTATAGAGTAACGCCTCCGTGCTTCAGCGGTTCCATTTTTCCATTTTTCAATTCCAGCGTTGGAACAACATGCAATATTGTATTCAAGTCTGGTTATAGTCAATGAAGGCATGAAGCCTGAAGTGAGCGCGATGCGCTAAGGCGCTAACTGAGAACTGAACAAAAACAGCAGATTTTTAGAAATCAATTTTACAAGTCAATCAGCTGAGCGTGAGGTGAACGGACATCGGCGTTGAATTTCATTACTAGGATATTTTTAGGCTTAACCCCTAAAAATCGCCTAGACCACGGGGTCTAGTAGTTCAGAGGTTCGTTCTCAACTCGGGGGTCGTGGGTTCGATTTCCGAGTTGGAACAACATAAAATATTGTTTTCAAGTTTGGTTATAACAATGCAGGCTGATCACCCGATTGTCTGACAAGAAAGATGATCCATCCGTCGGATGGGCATGTAAAAAGTCGGTCCTGCGCCTGTTCTCTCGCCAGCCGTGTCGGTTTACCGTCCCACTGGGTTATGAGAGCAAAAGGAAAACAGAGTGTCTTTGTGTATTGCGCACACACTTGGGCACTATAAATTAACTCCTGCGTAGACGCCGACATCGGTGAGGGGAGGTTATTATAATTTTTTGGCTTTCAAAATTGTGTCTCATTAATTCATATTTATCTAACCCTCATTTGATAGTAGGGCTATCTGTATATTACAGTGATTGCACACTATTGTAGTAAAAGCTGTTAATTTCCAACATTTCCGGAGATGTAATCTCCACTAAACCTACCTCAACGTGTCATCACGATAATTAAAAGCTTACATGTCATTACTACATATCGCATTTCCTGGCGTATGTAAATTTTTGCATCAGCAACACAATCAATAATAGTCGCTATCACCGAGTGGTATAGTTCCGATTTATACGAGCTTCTATCACCTTAGTATTAAGACTCAAAATTCGCTATATCAGACTGTTTTCATAGTACCAATATAGTTTTTATGACATAGATGATAAGGTTCATAATACCACTGTGGAATTTGAGCACAATTTTCCCACGGAGATGGCATGCTTGATTAAACATAGTGATCGTGTTTTTCCGCCACGGGCACATTTATGTATACAGCTACATTTCATTGTTATGTAACAATGCGACCGTTATGGTGACCATAGACCCTTGGAGCACCGTTATATTTTACCAGACACCACGGCGGCGCGACCAGTAGCCGCTACCAACAGAATGTATAATATTATTTATATTGCACTATCTGTGCCCTGCGACTTCGTTCGCGTGGTTATAATTTTGTGGTAATAATTTTTCAAATCGGACCAGTAGTTCCTGAGATTAGCGCGTTCAAACAAACAAACTCTTCCACTGTATAATATTAGTATAGATACAGCTTTATATACCAAATGGGCACTAAGGGACGAATTCACCAATGAAATTAAGCTCGCTCAGTAAACGCTAAACTCGCTTTACGCATTTAAACGCGCTTAAAACTTGGAATTACATTTCACAAACAAAAACTAAGCGCGTTTCTAGCTGAGCCAAGTTTCAAGTTTTGAACTCCGGATTTCGTCGGCTCAACTTCGATGAGCTCAAGAGCAGTGCTGTCGCACACCAAAATATGTCATAAGATGACAGTTGTAATGGTTGTATTTTAAAATTCAGCATTAATTTGTGTATTGCAATAGGTAACTCACTACACGTGTAAAGGTATTTTACATACTTTTTAAACGCAGTTTTCGTAATCGCGCTTAGCTTAAAAACATGGTGAAATCCGATTTCGGTGTCGATGGCCGGCCGTTGAAACCAGGAAACACAGGAGTCATTTTATAGTGCCCGAGTGTGTGCACAATACACAAGGATCTCTTCCTTTTTCTCCATCCAATGGGACGGCTACCCGACAAGACTGGAGAGAGAACAGACCTGCGTCTGCGACCACTTTCTACATGCATGGAGCATATTTCCTGCCAGACAACACAACTGTAAACACCGGTTTTCTGTAACTCCACGGTATATGCCAAAGACATACTGTATGCAAATGAAATGAATGTAACCATCGCACCGCATGTATACTTTATTAGTTATTATCTGCAAACCAAACTAAAGTAATCACTATTGCAATACCAATTTAACGCCAACACATTACAATAAAACAAGTTATTCAGTTATGTACACGCCAACAGTATGGAAATCATTTGACCCAAATATGTAAATGCATGCATAACCATCACTCGTAAACAGTAGAATGTAAATAAAAATTAAAGGATATTCTTGACCCATAAAATAATAATATTGTACCTGGAGCCTGGAGGAGGTTGCAAAAAATATTTTCACGATTCAGCAAGGATTCAAATTAAAATTTTTAATGACATGGAATCGCAGACGAGAGCGGGTCCGCCGCATCACCGAGGTAACCCTCGTCTTCATAAAATGTACCTTCAAATTAGGAAGTTACAATAGTTCAGGAATCGAGATGTAGGTCAATGGGACGTACCCGATTTTTGTGACAAAAATGGTATATTTTTTTGTCAACTTAAACTGATTTTATTTCACAGCTTTAAGCGTCCGAATATATTATGAATGTAAATGATTTTTAAATTTGTTTACTTTTGAACTCATTACGCAGAAAATAATAACAACTATAATAACAAAAATAAAACTAATTGTAGTAATTTTCATTTGATTTGAGATACATATTAAGATAGTCGATTTGTGAGGTGTTATTCTCGACGGGTTCTTAAATATCCCGGGTTTATTCGATTACAACCTCAATATAACTGTTCTGCAGCCTTACTCCCGACACAATCGAGAATCGAATCAGTTCCATCTCAGCGGCTTTTGGTATTTTATTTGGTGGATTACTTTGAAACTAACCGGAATAAAGAAAATCGTTAGATCGTAACTTTTCGTACTCCCGACTATATCAATCGACTGAGAATCAAAATAAACAAACGTCAGTTTATTCGGGTCGTATCTGAATCAAAATCGAATCATTTTGGAGAGTAATGCATCTGGGCTCTGATCCAAGACCCCTTCGCTATGATCGCAAGTGATCGACGTACGAATTCGCTCGTCATTCAGCAAAGCTGTCAAATGTCAAATTTCATCCATTCTGTTTTTGAACTTCGTAAGCGATAAATAGCGATGGCATGTTAAATCGGGGCCCTGGGCGGCGATTCTCAGGCCTCGAACATAGTTCCGAATATTAGTATATCCCGCTCGCACGCGCGGTAAATCTCGCTTGCATGAGCGGGACAGACCGATAGTAAAAACTAAGTTCGAGGCCTGAGAATTGCCGCCCTGGGCGGCGATTCTCAGGCCTAGAACTTAGTTCCGAATATTAGTATATCCCGCTCGCACGCGCGGTAAATCTCATTTACATGAGCGGGATAGACCGATAGTAAAAACTAAGTTCGAGGCCTGAGAATTAGGGCCCTGGTCCTTTATCGCATGAGTGCTCTATTTGCTGCAGAAAGCGGCTTTCACGAGCCAAATGTGTCGCAGGCAAAAGCTCTATATCTCTACATCGATGATATTATAACAGGGTAAGTTATGTACGTTCATCTGATAGTTAAACCTACATAACCTAACCTAAGTAAAGATAGTAGAGTAGGTATATGTAGTTTTATCCGATACTAGACGTTAGATCACGCACGTTTATGGAAATTTCACCAAAATCGGTCCAGTTTTTTAACAGCCTATTGATAAAAAATTTTTTGAAAACATATTTTATCTTTATAATATCAGTTTAAACAAAATACAATATGATACAAGTATTTCAATACAACAAACGTATTTTTTGCTGTTTTCCTTTGTACGCGACAACGACTCGCACTTGGCCATTTTCGAATAATTATTAAACTTTTGGATCCAACTGATAAATAACCTTAAAATATTCGTTAGGTATTTAGAAAAATATGTTTAGTTATAATTAGAATACAGAATATGATATATGTAAAAGTTTGGTCATAATTTGTACTCATTTACATTTTAGTAGGCATATTTGAATATTACTTAAAGTTATTGACCTCATATTAAATCGCGAAATGGATTACTAGATTTTTTTAAACAAATATTGACTAATCGTTTATATACGGCTACAAAACAGAGGTGTTGGCGACACCAAGAAGAAGACTGCGTATGACTTCCGGTGATGTCGTGGCGCGCATTTCCTGCGAGTGCCACTGCGCGGTATCGGACGTGCTGGGCGGCAAGCGGACTATTGAAATGTTGTGTGGGTAGATCAGAAAACGTCAGTTGTAATTAAAAAGACGTAGGGTGTGTTTCACCGAGCAATGTAATAGTTAATCCATCGTTAAATATAATGTTGTTCTTCTCGTAATTCCTATCAATGAATGAAAAGCCATGGTATTTTAACAAGCCGTTAACACTAACATGCGTTGGTGAAATCGGGACTAAGTCCTTCTCATTCATTGATAGGAATTACGAGAGGAACAACATGATATTTAACAAAGGATTAACTTTAACATTGCATGGTGAAACACGCCCTTATAATTCTAAATAATTATAATAAATCGTTGATATATATATTTTTGAATCTCTTTGATTAAGTTCTTCTAACGGTTGATTAATTTAGTGATGTAAAGTTCCTTAAATCTAAATAAATATCTGTCAAGTGTGTCTCTGAGTTTATCAATATTGATATTAGTTTGCGATGTGACGTAATGACGAGTGTTCTTAGCTATTATTCATCATCATTAGTTCGCACACTGTTTAACAATTCAGGGGTTACTAACATTATATTTTGTTTTTCTCTTACTATAGGTAGTGTAATCTTATCGTACCGTGAAATGACTGACGGACAGATTGAAACAAAAAGGGTTCCTTGCACACAGAACCCTTAAAATCGTATGATATAAAGATACTGTGTTGTTTACGTAGGGGTCATTACTGTACCCTAATGACTTTCACTCGGCAGCCATCTTTGATTGATGATGTGCCAAACGGTTTTGGCCGCTCGTAGGACGGTAGTGAAAGTTAATAAATTAAAGGTTCTTTATGGCCGTTCGATTTTTAAACTGTAAACACTACTCGATAAATTAGATAATTATATAAAACAAGATGCCTTAATTAATCCCTGAGACAGAATAGCAATTGGGGTTGTGCTGGGGGAGTATATACCCGGAAATGGACAGCAGCGGTCGCGGACAGGTATTTAAAACATTAACCTCTAGGTTTCTGCAAGGCTGATCAAATCGTCGGATCAACTAACATTTGAGTTATTGTTAAGTGGCTTGTGCCACTCTGTGAAATTAGCGAGTGAGTGAAGTTGTTGCGATTGGTGTTCACCAATGAACATTCAGAATGGCTTGTGAACTCAAATGTTAGCTGATCGATTATTTGATCAGCCTTTCAAAAACCGGCAGTTAACTCTTAAACTTTCTAAAATACAAAATACCTAAATATACTTTATTGCTTGTTAAAGTTGGCAATCCTATAATCGTTAACAAACATAATAACTTGAGCATTTACTGCTGCTGGCTACATCGCCAATTCACGCAAATCACTAGTTCGATTGAGTTTTGATTGATTTTCCATTCGCCACTGCTCATGGGATTTCGTTCCATAGGTAATATACGTCGGAAGAATGTGTTTAAACCTCCGACGAATACAAAGGTGTGTTATAAGTTCAACTGTCTTTAAGTAGTAAGGTAACTCAACTTTAATACTAGCATGCACTATGCTGTGTTCACATCCTAGAGGGATACATTCCCTAGTTTAATGATTAATTATCTATACTAATATTATAAAGCGGAAGAGTTTGTTTGTTTGTTTAAACGCGCTAATCTCAGGAACTACTGGTCCGATTTGAAAAATTATTTTTTTGTTGGATAGTCCATTTATAGATGAAGGCTTTAGGCTATATAACATTACGCTGCGACGCTGCGTGCAATAGAAGCGAAGCGTCAGTGAGAAAGAAAAAGAGAAATGTTGCAAAAACGAGGAAAATTATTAACATTTGAGGACTTTCGTTGCGTGCGCTGCATAAACGGCTTAAGTCACTCTAAAACCACGCGAACGAAGTCGCTGGCACAGCTAGTAGGAAATATACGTCGGAAGAATGTGTTTTTAACCTCCAACGAAAACAAAGGGGTGTTATAAGTTCTTTGCGACTATCTACATAGCTCCCAAACGTTAATGATGAACCAATTTTGTTCTCGTTTTGTTTGCCAGTTCTAAAAACTTTACAATCTTGTTAATTTCTACGCCCTAAAGGTATTGTGACCAATTGTATAGGTAATAACGAAGTAACTTATCTACTGGACATAAATGATTCGTCCAACACCAGTATTCTGTGACCCCGTGGTATCTCGTCACCGGTCCATACTCCATACATGGAAATGGCTCTCCTACGGTCAGATATCTCACTCTAATATTCACTGTATTTCTGAATAAATAACTTATACAGGATGCAAAAAGAACAGTCACTATAACTTTGAGATACGATTATACTATCTTTCCTCATTTTGGATATGTACTTATTCGTTTTATGTTAAGAACTAAAAAAAATGTTTTACTTGTTACAATTTCTAATTTTTTTTGTCGCAAGAATAACGAATGTACATTTTTGTCAAAATCATCTAGAATGAGAAAAGGTAGTATAATCATATCCCAAAGTTATAGTGACTGTTATTTTTACACCCGTTATTAAGCTGTTGCTTACACCTTCGTAACATTAGCCTGTTTCTCAGTTTGGTCAAAATACTGGAGAATGGTTTTTAGCATGCTGCTAAAACACAACTCGTTTTACGGCCTTGGATATAAATGCTCAGTGTATTATTTAATCATTGCCCGCGTGTATAAATTAATATTATTATAAAAAGCATCCTATGTCACTTCTAATACCTCCAAGAATATGTGTACAAAGTTTCATGATGATCGGTTTAGTAGTTTTCCCGTGAAACTGTAACAAACAAACGGATATTTCGTCGCTCTACCTTCTAAACCCCGTATCTATAAAACTACAAGTTTTCAGTAGAGTCAAAAAACTTAATAATTTTAGATTTTATTATGACATGGATTTTGTTTTAAATGATGTTATGTACAGAACACATCCAAAATCCATGTCATATTAAAATCTAAAATTGTTAAGATTTTTGACTCTACTGAAAAATTGTAGTTGTTAGATACGACGTTAAGAAGCGACTATTTACGTGTATAATATCAATATGATTAGGTTTAGGTGGAAATTCATGTTATGTATAATATATCTATACTAATATTATAAAGCGGAAGAGTTTGTTTGATTGTTTGTTTGTTTAAACGCGCTAATCTCAGGAACTACTGGTTCGATTTGAAAAAATCTTCTTTTGTTGGATAGTCCATTTATAGAGGAAGGCTTTAGGCTATATAACATTACGCTACGACCAATAGGAGCGAAGCGTCAGTGAGAAATGTTGCAAAAACGGGGAGACTTTCGTTGCGTGCGCTGCATAAATGGTTTAAGTCGCTCAAGAACCACGCGAACGAAGTCGCGGGAACAGCTAGTATATATATAAACTACTTGCACTTTTTCCAGTTTATTTGTTATTTTACATCAAAAATATTTAAATACACGACCGGTTTCGACTAAAACAGACACCTGATGATGACTTAGTCGAAACCGGTCGTGTAAATGAATTTGATGTAAAATAACAAATAAACTGGTAAAAGTGTAAGTAGTTTGTGTAACATGAATCTCCACCAAGAACCTACTTAGATATCATATTGATATTATAATCGTTAATAAAAAAATAAAGTGTAAATAAAGTAAAAATTCAATGGAAAAATATAACGAATTGGTTCGATTGTGATACAGCCACTTGCGCCGGTCTGCGTTAGATTAATAGCTCGAGAGTTAGCCAATTCTGGACTTTAAAAATCTAACACTAACCCAAAAAGTATTTTATAATAGCGGGACTATGGTAACTAAGGCAAGATTTTTTGAAGGACTGAAGCGACTAAAATCTATCACTTAAATGAAACGCAAGCTATTACTTATTATTATTCTCGACTATACTCCTATATATCTCGCTAAAAAAATCAACTAATGTTTCCAACTACAAATGAAGCCTATGTCCCATTTGCGCTTCCTCAATTCTGTCAATTCAGCTGGCGGACAATTAACGCAGTGCTGCATTGACGCCGCTGCGCGCGCAGCGGGCGTGGCGTTCATTTGCGCGAATGTGTTCCATCCAAATACGTATGGCCAATTATTAAATGTAGGTACAATAAAATGGCCGTCTATCTCTAACTTAATTAATATACAGAAAATGCTCAAAAAATGCTCTACGCGTCCTTCTCTTCACACTATATTCGGCTTAATATAATGAACCATGAATCACCTTGTAGAATGTATGAACCGTGGTTAATCGTCCAATCCGCTGGTACTCCTTTAGATTGGAACCCCTAGCCCTAATGGGTAAGAATTTGGACGAGGTTCAAAAGGTAGGGGTATAATAAAATGGCCGCTCGTGTAGACAGAATTTTTTTTTTTTAAATAATAATAATATAATATCTATGGACGCTTCACACCACGTCAATCTGGCCCTGTGCTAAGTATCCGAAGAACTTGTGTTACAGGTACCAGACAACGGAAATATATTTAATACTTTTATACTATACACATATTTAAGATTTTTATTATATTATACACAAATTTAATACACATCCATGACCCAGGAACATTGAAAACTTTTTGTTCCCTCGGCGGGATTCAAACCCGCGACCTTTCGTTCGAGCGCCAACGCGCTCAACCAACTGCGCTACGGAGGTCGTCAAATGCATCAGAATGCATAGGTAAGCCGTGGTGATGGCTGAAGGTCGATACTAATTAAGAAGCCGGTTTCAATAAACAATCTATCTATAACTAAAAGCTACAATCGCTTAGATACATGACGTGATAACAATCCATCACAAATTGTGACGTAGTCTCGATATATTCAACAGAAAAATAGTATACTGTTACATCAAACGTGATTAGTCCAATTTCCAAAATCCGTTTTGACATCAAGACGACTCATTTGTAATTCATTGAAAGTGAATTGAAATTGAAAGTATGCTAGAAATATGATTTTTTAAACATATTATGACCTAACCGATCTCATTACATATTTTTAAATATCAAAATGTAGATCATGCAAAATAATATTAAGCGCTGCAGATTGCAGTCTGCTCTGTTGCATTTATGATTTAGACCATAATGAAATTAAGAAAGCATGGTAATTTAACAAGCCGGTAACACTAACAAGCTTTGGTGAAATCAGGACTAAGCAACTATGCATCAGGCTACACCGGGAC
This sequence comes from Celastrina argiolus, assembly GCA_905187575.2. Taxonomy (NCBI): domain Eukaryota; kingdom Metazoa; phylum Arthropoda; class Insecta; order Lepidoptera; family Lycaenidae; genus Celastrina; species Celastrina argiolus. The sequence goes on along the minus strand of LR994591.1, from coordinate 16,818,690 downwards.
ATTTAGTAAATTATATAGAGTGTAAAACCCAATACACTACAAAAGTTACTTTTATATTATAGTGTACCTCTCGGAAAAAACTATAATTGGTACGCAAAATACTTTATCTAAAACCTACAAGCATTTTGCAAGCAAGCCAACTTAACATACGCTTATAACTTAACCATAACCCTTTATAAGCCTCAGGGCGTGTTTCACCAATCTTTCGTTAAATATCATGTTGTTCCTCTCGTAATTCCTATCAATGAATGAGAAGGCATGGTAATTTAACAAGCCGTTAACACTAACATGCGTTGGTGAAATCGGGATTTAAATGCCTTTCGGCGCAGCTCTGCCTCAATCATGATACAGGAGTATTGAATAGGAACCCGCATGGAAACAGGTTTATATAACAAACCTAAATTATAAATACTTCGCCAACCAGCCACATAAATAGTTCCGAGATAACCTAACCGGTGTGGAAGGAAAAAATATTGATATTATTTTGATATTTGGTACGTATACACTTGCAGTGACGTCGGGCTCCTGTTACTCCATTCCTATCGGCTTCTCTTTCTCTCTCTTTGGAAGACCGTCATCCAAATCCCCACACACAGGCCAGAAGAACCAGCCGTAACCACTACTCAGCATAAAAAGCTAGTGCTTGTTCCTACAGAAACACTGTAATTTTTCGGTGTAAAAAGTAGTATATGTGTTTGTCCAGAGTGTCAGCTTCCTGCAAATTGCTTTTGGTCGTTTGCGCATGAAATAGTTACAAAAAAAATACTTGATGTACCCTCGAATTGTCGAGCATAGAACGAATTATACTACGAGCACCGTCGATAACATCAGCTAACCGAAAAAGAACGATGCCACAGTCTGTTTTCGTCGAAGGTTAAAAACACTCACACAATCATGTTATCTCCCTCGTCTACGTATTAATGAAAGAGACGTGAGATTTAGACAAACGAAACAATAAAACTCTTGACTGCAATTAAGGCTTCACATTACCATCCAAATTCAGACATTTAACGATTTTCTTCTAATTTCCTTTTGGCCAAAACTAATCTACCTAATTAACCGAAACAAGGGTTCCGTGCCCTATTCTCTCTGCCCTATTCTTTCTTCCCTATTGTCTATTCCTAGCTCATTGAGTGACGGCTCTAAGTGTTACCAAGATTAGCTATTTTGGAACATCCTGTATCCATCACCACATGTGTGGTTTTAAAAATAATCTATTTTTGAACAAAGGCATCTAATAACCGTCTGAGGAGTTATTTTTTACCCGACCTCGGCAAAGACAAAAGGAAGAGTAATGATTTTGACAGTATATGTAAGTAAGTTTGTCCCAGCGATGTGATTTTAATGAAAAAGGTGTTAATAGTACATAATGATACACAATGATATGATAAGGTAACAATAGCCGGGGCAACAGGCTACATAAGTTAAGTTATGTTTTTTTTAATAAAAACATTAAGCTTTCTTCGTTCAGTCTTTTTACATAATATTATATATTAGTTAGCAATTAGAAATGCCGTAGATCTAAATTATGGAGAGCGATCTGTCCTGTGGATCTGTCATTTTAACCCTAGACAAAAACAGAGCTGTAGTCTTATAAGTTTCACGTATTTTAGTGTATGTTCGTCTGTGGCAATATACCACCCAGACGGATAAACCGATTTAGACGTGATCAAGGATGTAAATCATCATTATCTCGCTCACCTAACAGTTCTTACTTAAAATTTTGTTTAGAGTTTTGTGAACAAAAACCAGTCGCGTTGATCTCTACGACCTAATTGTCAATATCATTTGCCATTACAATAATGAAATTCATTCAATCGCCTCCGTGGTCTAGTGGTTCAGAGCTTCGCTCTCGACCCGACTCGACTCTCGAAGGTCGTGGGTTCGATTGCCGCGTTGGAACAACAAAAAATGTTGTTTTCAAGTTTGGTTAGGACAATGCAGGCTGATCAACTGATTCTCTGACAAGAAAGATGATCCATGCGTCGAATGGGCATGTAAAAGGTCGGTCCTGATCTCTCGCTAGTCGTGTCGGTTTACCGTCCCACTGGGTTATGAGAGTAAAAGGAAGACAGAGTGCTTCTGTGTATTGCGCACACACTTGGGCACTATAAATAACTCCTACGTAGCTGGCCTGGTTTCAATGAAATCGGCTACCGCCACCGAAATCGGTGAGCGGAGCTATTATTAATGAAATTCAAGATTGTGTAGCTAATCTAACCGCCAACATTCAATGAACAAAAAACTAGAGGCACAGAACTGTGATTATAATCAAGGCCAATAAGAAGTTGCAATAGTCTACGTGACTATCAAGTACTGACTGTCGTACTAGTGACTGTCTGCACAAAAACAGGGCCCTGATTTAATATGATATCGCTATTATCACTTACGAAGTTCGAAAACATACTTTGATCTTACATAAGCTTCGCTAAGTGACATACGAATTTGCTTGTCATTTAGCGAACATATATGTCATAAATACATTTTTAGGGATATTTCAATAAGACCAGCATTGAGAAAAAAGGTTTCAAAGTACTCCGACTTTTAACGCGTAGGTACGCAGCCTTAATCTAGTAATAATAATAATAATAATATAATAATAGTAAACAAAACCTACGAGTATAATGCTAAGTTGCAAGTCCAATTCAAATGTAAGTTTATATGTTATAAACCAATACAATTACATATTAATTGGTTCGAATCTCTACTTTTTTTACGTTTCAGTTCAATCGGATTGGACAAAAATTGTTGTCTGGATTAATCGGACAAAATACAATAGTATTCTACAATGAGTTAAGATACCGAAATATTCTAACTTAAAGTAGATATTCTTGCACATCGTAAATTTATGCTATCTTATTAAATAATACCATTTCTGAAAACACTGACTAATTAGAAACTCGCGTACAAAAATCTTCCATTCTACAGTGCCCAAAAATTTGTACATTTTAGACCATGTAGAGATTTATCATGAAACAGTACAATAGGATTTCCACTTTAGGACATAAGGTAGATGTTGTACTTGGTTATATTACTACATTTTGTCGCGAATTATATTAGTAAGTATGGACGTAGGTATAATACGTTGAAGCCTAAGACACAATCCTTGATCTGTTTAAGACTAAACTACAGAGAACAAGAAAATAATAATTTAAAAACCCTAAAAACCCCACTGCATTTCATATACGGTTGTTTTTAACGCTTTAAGAAGCTTGGATTGAATGTATATGTACGTAAGTTTGTATGTAATTTTTGAGCAAATTTTTTACAATATTGTAGAAATCTGATTATTTTAAATTTGGCATACGTATCAAGGAACCAATGACAAAGCCATTAAATGGGTTGTTTTAGTTTTTTTTTTATTATTATTTTAAGCCTAGTGTCATTCTCACAGTAAACACGAATCGACAACTGTCAAGCTAAGGGCTCGCACACAAAACCGCGATGCGATGTGATACGATGCTGCGTCTCTTATTTTTACACTACAAAATAAGAGATGCGGCATAATATCGCATCGCATCGCATTCTGTGCGAGCCCTTAAATCGATCGAGCCGTTTAGTCTTCAGCCAGCCAAACAATTACACTCTCGGAAACTTAACTCTCCTTACTAACAGTCGGATAAAAAGCACTGTAAACTTATGTTTAAATACTTTTTTCGTCTCGTAAGTAATGATAACATAATAACGATTGCGTTCCCGGTATAACTAGTTTCTAAAATGTATGTCCACGCAACTAAATATCAGTCTTGTATGTAGCACTTAATTTAACTTATCTTCGTAACGTGTAAGCATTAAGCAACATTATACATCCGTTCGTATGACTTGGATATAATGCTAATCGGCATTACAAAGTTACAAACAGCATTAAAACATGTACATTCATTATATTTTCTCCATTAAAATGTCGAAAAAATAATGAATACTAATTTAAAATAAAAAATAAATAATGCTACTAAAAATGTTTAAAATGTTTGTAATTAAGGGACTATTGAAACAAGTATATTGTAATTATTTTATTAATCATAATATGAAATTCTACTATACAAGGATTTGACTAGCGACCCGTCCCGGCTTCGCACGGATTGACTTTTATTCTTTAAGCATTTTGCATTTAGCAAACATTATTCTGTTCTATAGCCCTCTGATTTGGTCAGGGGTTGAAAAGCAGATTTTGGAATAATGTTCCGTTTAATTTTATGGAAACAAGCGCAGGCAGCCTAGCAGCTTAACTTTTATATAGATCTTGTTAAAAGAGTTAAATGTAATGTGCGTTTTGTGGAATTAATGTTTGTTTATTTATTTATAAACTTTATTTTCACTATACAACTTGCAATACAAATAAGGTGAAATTTGTGTTAAGATCAGAGAGATCTAACTTACTTTAGGATCCGTGAGTCGCGTAGAGAATGCTAATTGGTTTTATTTCGACAGGTTCTTTTGTAAACTTTTTATTTTTCCCTATCTATTTCTGTAATAGTTAAGCCAAAATATGCCTAAAAAGGAATTTATATTTACAAGAAGTGGCCTAAAAATACATTCGAACTATAATATTAATGAGTGATAATACTTTATGGTGTGTATGGGTCCTGTATAATAGAGTTTACTGTGAAAGTACCAGTTCTGAATAAGTTACTTTTTTTAATTATTGTATGGGAAAATTTATAATCTCTTTTACTGTATTACTATTTGAGTAAGAATGTAGTTTATGATGTATGAACTAATTAAGGAATATTGTTAGTTTTTTTTTTCATACTAAATGTTTATGCCTATCAGTGAAAACCTATTATTGGCTTTCTGTATGTTATACTGATTCTATTTTTGTTATATATAAGCTGTTGGTTTTCCGAAATAACTAAATAAATAAAATAAATAATGTTAGGGCATTTCTCATAGAAACATGAATCAAAAGTCAAAAGGAGGTCTTTCGGCGCTGGTAAGTTTCATAGTACCACAGTAAACACAGTAAACTCTATATAAAGTATTATCACTAATTTATTTTACACCTTGTATACATCGAATAAGAATAATATGTTTTATACAGCTCAAAAAAGAGTTCAAAACGACGTGCAAGCATTAGATTAGATATTGAGGAAAGAAAAATATATTATATGTTACACACATATCTAGAACAGATATTGACAACATATTAACCTTTATTGACCTGTACATACTATGATGTTGGTGCGACCGCATAAACATAGCATTAGCTGTACTTGATTAAAATCGGTTCATCCGTTTGACATATACGATGACAATCTTGTAACCATTTTTTGATCGGTTGTTAGAAGGATGAAATTTATTAGTATGTATTATTTAGTATGTATATATTAGGTATGTATTGGTTTGCATTTAATAGGCTTCCAAGTGCTGAGTCAATTTTGATGACATTTGGCACTTCTGTTTATTTCAAGTGACTTTTTCTTCCAAAAATGTAGAGTTCCCGTGTGATCTCTGTTGCTGTACATGCCGGCAGCATCTCTTGTTTAAAATTGTGCTCAAATTATGGTGAAATATTATTTTTTTGTAAATATTATACTACCTGTGCCCGCGACTTCGCGTGGTTTTTGAGCGACTTAACAGCCTCCCCGTTTTTGCAACATTTCTCACTGATGCTTCGCTCCTATTGGTCCGCACCGTAATGTTATATAGCCTAAAGCCTTCCTCTATAAACTACCCAACAAAAAATATATTTTTCAAATCGGACCAGTAGTTCCTGAGATTAGCGCATTTAAACAAACAAACAAACTCTTCCGCTTTATAATATTAGTATAGATGTATTTGTATACACAGAACTTACTTTTTTCCTGTAAGGTGTGGCTAACAGGTCCCAAATTACCATTTTTTATGACCATACGCTATTACTTAATACATAATATGTAAATTACATCAATTATGATTCACCTTGACTTGTAAATAATTGTGAGTAAAACTAAACCCATGTGAAAAGTAATATAACATTATCTGTGAGTATGTAGAGTTCGTTAGTTAATGTAATTTCATACTCTATATTAATAAAAATGAATGAATTGAAGAGTTTTTATATAAAACTATATGCTTCCCGCGACGGATACGAGAAACCGTACATTCTGATGCTATAAAAAGTAGCTTATGTCTAATCCACAGCTAAACCCTTACCTTACAAAATTTCGTTAAAATCTGTTCAGCAGTTTTGTGTGAAAGCGTAACAATTTAGTTCACTGACAGAACTGGATACTAAATATGCAAATATAGAGTTAAAATTTTTGTAATGTTACATAGTTAATGACAAATAATTTGGTATAAATCCACACAACCTAATCTATTTTTAAAATAGGTTTGTCAAATTGAATATTTTTAACCGACTGGGGTAGAGCAAAAAGGAAAGGTACTGATTTTGTCAGGTCTATTTTGTAATATTATAATCTACACTACCTACATAACTGATTAAAAATAATAATTGCTAAGCCCAATTTTATAATAATACATAACGAAATATGTGTCAAAAGCTTGTCAGTACAATAAAATATAGTCCGAATAACATAATATACACCTATTGTGTAATTTATGCAGTCGGCTTAACATATTTTTATAAAAAAAGTTTTAAACCAAATTCTACAGTTGTAAACATCATCCAAACCATCTCGCGTTCATTATTATTACCTACATCGTTTTCGTCGATATCGGGTGAGGGGTACGCACCCCTCAGACAGGGTCGCAAGGCGTCGACCTTACACAGACACACAGACAGACTAGCGAAATCCACGTCGAGCTATCGTTTCAATCTAAACTCGATCGAGATTGAATGATAAGTAAATGATATTTTAATGTACGACTAATACAAGTTATTTCGTAACCTTAGGCATTTAACCATAGAAGTCGAATTTTCTAAAACGACTATCTAAACTCTAAAGGTTTTCATCAATTAAACCTAATCTTATTTAGCAATCTGCATCTCAAAATCAATCATAGGAATATCAAAACAGAGCGCTTTAATTCCTATGCATCATAATGTTTATAGCTAACTCAATGCCATATTCAACGAACTATAAACAATAACTCACCTATTATAAAACAATAAACACTAATAATCCATCACACACTATAACTCGCTATCGCACTATACTATAACTTCAACTATAACACTAATACTATAACTTTCAGTATCCAGCAGCAGTAGTAACCAGCTGATTATTTGTTTTTTTTAACGTTACCCGTGCGCACAGAGTAACGGCGCAGGACCGACTGATCGGAGGTAGAGACTAGAGTCACTCCCCGCTACATAAACAACGCCACGCTAATACAGTTACGCGGAAAACGGTTACGATATTACAATTATTAGTGTTTAGGTCAATTCATATTGGTAAATACGACAAATCTAAATAAGACGTATATATTCGCGCGTGTAATAAAGGATGCATTTCCTTTTTGACACTCTTTTATAATCTTGGGTTTTCCAGATTTCATTTCCAGAAGTCTGTTTAAATTTAAATTTCGCACACGTATCAAGGACCAATGACTATAAAATTAATGATTTTTTTACTATTATTTATGATAGATTTTTACTAGTTATAATAACAGGCAAAACTAGTATTTATGTTTGACTAATATGTTCAAAATATTGATTTTGTGTCAAGGTTATTGCTAAGCAATCTCTCAGTCTCTATGGCCCAGTGGCTAATAGCTTGTCACTCGGCTCCGGGGGTTCGATTCGACAAGCAGGCATATCACCTGATTGTCAGACAAGTAGATAAATGAGTCGGATGGACATGGTAACAGTTCTGGACCTCAAGCCAGTTGTATCGGACATCTGTTTATGAGAGTCACAGAAGAGAGATTGCTCTTCTGTACTGCACACACACGAGGGCATTATAAAATAGCTCAAGCCACTAGCCACCACCATCGGAGTGGGGATATTATCATTCTCTCCCTACATTTTTCTACCTACTTCTAAGTAACCGACTTCAAAAAAGAAAAGTAAATAGTCAGATACAATAGCATCAACTGTTATTGTTCATAATATTGTAAAGCGGCAACAAATCACTGAAATACGCATTTTTTTTACTGAGTACTTCCTCTTACTCACTTCTTTTGTTCCACTTCAAAGACATTGAAAATCTTAAAACATTGTTACGTACGGTATTGTTAATATATTTTATTATTGCACAGTCATAAAAATAAGTTATATAATAATATCTATGGACGTTTCACACCACGTCAATCTGGCCCCGTGCTAAGTATCCGAAGAACTTACAGGTACCAGACAACGGAAATATATTTAATACTTTTATAGTATACACATATTTAAGATTTTTTTCTATGTTATACACAAATTAAATACACATCCATGACCCAGGAACATTGAAAACTTTTTGTTCCCTCGGCGGGATTCGAACCCGCGACCTCTCGCTCGAGCACCAACGTGCTCAACCACTGCGCTATGGAGGTCGTCATATTACATACGGTATTGTTAATATATTTTGTTATTGAAGGTTTAAACGGTTTTTATGCTCAACGAAGCAGGCATTGGTCGGCTAGTAATTTACAAAAAATACTTAAAACGCAAACTCTACGTAGAGCATACAAGAATAAAAATTATCCATTGAACAGAACTGAATAAACAAAAGGGTTCGTTTGAATGAATGAATGGACAATAACGACCTGTGGACGGTACAGACCAGAGGCTATCTCAACATAATTAGATCAGCAACATACAATACATTGTATGTTCCAATCACAGAACAGATAAAGAGGTTAGAATGGAAATAGTTTCAAATTTGTATCAGAACGCGTGTCGCCGCTCTTAATTCCACTACATGGAAGTAACCCAATACGTACGAGCGTTACGCACACAAATAAACCTCACGCACTTAGATCGCTAATTTGTAATTGGTTGTCACACTAACGTAAACAATGCATTAGATGTACACTTACACACGCGCACTTTTCTCATACACGCTAGGGCGACCGAAGGTCGATAATTGATATCGATAAAATAATTGTCACATTTTTTGCAATAGTTCGGTTCAATTTTTGAGGGGTGACAGGGTACCGTACGACTAATGTATTGTTCTTAAGGCCGATTTTTCAATACTCAGATAAATCGTCAAATAGTAGCCTGACAAATAAAATTATTTGCCTAGTTGTCAAGCCAATAAATATTTTCGATTTTTCAATCGTCTTATATCTACAAAAAAGCTATTAGTGGTATTTAACCAGACAACTTCACACTATTTGTGTGCAAGTGAGATGCACAGTTATTGCATTCAATATGTTAAAAAAGAACAGCAACATGTTCGGTAGGTATAACTTTTTCAGTTGTCACTTGTCAGTTGTCAATATTGTCTTTCGAAAATTCAAGCTTACAAATAATTATTATGTATTTTTGTTGTGTAACATAGATGTAAATAATAAGGGTTTTATAATTTTATAAAACCATGTTCCATTTGGAACCAAAAAGGATGCGAGGACGTTCTGCAACTTTACCAACTCCGAACTTGTTAGTTGTAATAGAACTCGTGACAAAATATCAAACTACAAAATAGTAATTTTCTTGTATAGAATTTTATTGCCAAAGGTATTTATTATTTTATCATCTAACATATTGCTAATCAAAACCGCTTCCTTTTCAAAGGAGAAAAAGAAAATTGAACCGAAACTATTATATAGGTTTCTTCGTTGCAAACAAAATATAGGTATATGCAAAAATAAATTCATGTATTAATGCATGAATTAGGTTGGAACATTGCTTGAAATTTAAAGATTAATATCTTTTTGGTTTGCCATTTTATACCGGAAATTACTGATACATCTAATCATAAATTTTTTGCAGATTCAGAGTTGATGGACAGCTGATAAAACTACAATAGCAAAGATGGCATTATTTTCTAGAAAAGGAGCATAAAAGATGTTATGTCTTGAGAATTATGATATGAGGAAAGAACAAAATATATATAAATAGAGCAAAATGCAGCAAACAATTACTGTGTTACTGACAATATCATCTTATTTGTAATAAAAATGTGAAACTTTATAATATTATGTTTTTTGTTTCTCCTTAATGTTTAAAGAGTAACATTTCAATAGTTTAGCGCACATAGTTTATGGCTGTGATTTCTTTATTCAATAACTAGCTGTGCCCGCGACTTCGTACGCGTGGAAAAGTGATTTAGGGCAGCAGTTCAAATACATTTTTAGTTTATGAACACTGTCGTTTGGATATTTAAAATCACTAATTTATAGTAATGCTTCTTTATTTATTTTTAATAATAATAGTTTACTGTCAAATAATGGCCGTTTTTGTCGTGAATGTTTTGAGGTATTTTTTCTATGAAAATGCTAAAAATTCCTACTACCAGCTCAAAAAATGACCGTGTATTATAAGCTGACTTCAAAAAAAGGAGGAGGTTCTCAATTCGTCTGTATGTATAATATTTTTTTTTCTTTTATGCGAACGGGACTACTTGATAGTACGCTCATATACGCGACGAAGATCTCTGTACTGAGATTAATATGGACTTTACACACACAGATAGACAGACAGACAGACATTTTTTTCAAAAATGTTATTTTTAGGTTCTGTGGGTTTTATAGACCTCCTTTTTTTAATTTTCACTTAAATATTCTTAATGTACAGACATGAGTCTACAGATTTATTATATGTATAGATAATCAATTCTATAAATAAGAAATCCTATTAATTAAATATTAAAGAGTTACATTATATGTTGTTTTATATTTGTTACTTGTTAGTAATAGCTTATTCAATGTCAATACTTGAGCACCAATGCACTCAACCACTACGCTGCCTCCATAGTACAATAGTCGACTGCATTGTTGTTGGTGCTCAACCGAGAGGTTGCACATTCAAATCCCACCGAGAGAAAAAAAAAATCCAATGTTCCTGGGTCATTGATGTGTATTAAATGTGTGTATAATCTAATAAAAATAATTTGTGTATCGTATAAAAAGTATTAAATATATTTCCGTTATCGTTCGTAAAGTTCTTTGTATGCTTAGCACAGGGCCAGATTGAAGTGGTGTTCACAACGTCCATAGATATTATTAGTATAATGTGATTTGTAAGAAACTAGCTTGTCAGTGACTCAAAATATTCCTTGTGCTAGTTACAATCATCACTACTACTATTAGGCATAAGGTACTGTTGAAAATACAAGCTGGTCGGGGTTTTCTACCAGACAGATGTAAATAATTGAGGAATTCAGGTACCTCCTCGATTGCTAAGTCGTCCATTGCTTCAAAAACATCAATTTTATTAGATTCTGATACCCAAAGAAATTGACGAAACTGTTAAATATAAATGCAGACACGAACTTATCGGGGAAATAAAGCCTTATCAGGCTCTTCAAGCAGCAGATAATTTTATTCCTTTAATAGGTGTCTTATTAGACAGTTAACAACTATCTGAGTATTGAAAAACTCAAAATATTGCTATTCGTCGAATAAACGCTATCTGGTTGTTTATCTGAGGATGGAAAAATCGGTCCTTAATAATCTATTTATTTATTTACTAGGCAAAAAAAACATACATTAATCACAGATATAACAATATAATTATAATAATGTCCGTATGAAATTATCTTTTATTTCTTAATAGAAAGCTAAATTAAATAAACAATAATATGACGGTAATTATCAATAAAGAGAGTTGCTTAAATTATAATATCATTTTCTTAGATCGACATTGTTTACATCTTGGTACAACACTATCGATACGCACGAAGTACCTAGAATTGAAGCTGTCATTCCGCGAGCGAACAATCGCTGCGAATGCAATACATTGCTCACTCGCAAAGACATTACACAAAATGGTACCCACGTATTGCAGCAATGGATAATTTTGCGCCTAAATACGAATGTATCGTTTTCGATCACGAACTACATAATGCTATGGAAATAATTACTAATATCACATAAAATTTAAAGTTTTTGGACTTACCGGTGGAAAGAAATTCCTTCTCGGGCTACACTACACACTTGGCTTCTTTTCCGACACGTTAAAACAGCGCAACACGGCATTTTTAACGATTTTTTATGGAGCTCCGTACGCTGTCACAGTAAGATTGTGACTGTTGACCGATAAAACGTGTTTCGGCTGACATATGATCATTTGATCATATGTACGGCGCGTCTGCCCCGCCTACAATGCCATTCTAATCTCTTTTACTCTTCTGTGGTTCCAATGCTAGAGTAACCTAGTTTCGTTGTGAATAGAAAAACCGTTGAAATTATTATACGCAAAATGCACAGGCCTTATATATTTTTATCTAGTCACTCACAATGCAATGTGTGTAGCCCCCACCAAAAAAAATTATTGTCAAAATGTTGCCAAGACGAGTCTACAATCTCTACATAGCGAAATCTATGAAGAAGTGGTCAGATCTCATGTAGAGCCAAGATTCTTGATCTAAGCTCCCTTACTTTACCAGCCTAACTTCACATGCTATACATTTCAGTCAAAACGTGATATATGGCCGTTTTCTACCGTTACGAAGATTTCATATTCATTCATTATCTGGTTTCAATTAAACCGGCTACCGACACAGAAATCGGTGTGGGAGGCATTATTATAATATACAATATTTAATTCATGTTAGCTCTTAGAAATAGCCAGTTAGCAACACAATATTAAAGTTTATAGAAGCCATACCATAACCTTTCATTGAGTCAGTACCTTGTGTTTACAATCTCGACAGTGAACTCCTATGCTATGCTAAGCAGATGGTAATTCAGCATTAGCATAGAAGATAAAGGTTTGGGTCATAACGGTGCTGTATCAGATGGTACCGTTTTGGCTTAAAGGACACAAGGTGGCTGAATTTGCATTTACAATTTTGTTTTTTTAACCCGATTTTTTAGCGTTAACGTTTGTTTTAAGCGATATACCCCAACCAGGCAAGTGCGAGTCGGGCGTACGAGCTATTCCGTAATCCGTACCCTTGAATCTACTAAATCTACTTTTTTTTAGTATTTCTTGTTAAAGCTGCATAAGAGAATATACATAATATATCATCTGTCATTGTAGCTACCGCGGTTCTTGAGATGCCGGGTGACAGACAGACAGCGATGTCTTAGCAATAGGGTCCCGTTTTTAACCGACTTCTAAAAAGGAGGTTTCTCAAATCAACCGTACATATGTTTTTTTAACCTTTGGAGTTTGGGTATAGATATCCGAGAAACAGACATTAGTAAGTAATATCTATACTAATAGTTTAAAGCTGAATAGTTGTGTTAGTTTGTTTCAGAAAGTACTAGTTCTGTTTGAAAAAATATTTATATGTTGAATAGTCCATTTATCGAGGCTATACTAAATTATTTTTTCAACAAAAAAAATATAAAAACATAAATTGTAGAAAGTAATAACTTTTTTTGTAGTTTTCGACGCAAAAAACTCCTATAGAATGAGAAAAGGTATACTAATATCCGAACGTTATACACCTGCTCTTTTTACACCGTGTAGAACATTGTAGTAATAAAATATGTGTATGATTACAGTAATATCAACCTACATAACACAGCCTTGCCCCAGCCTAGACAAGTGGAGCAGTAAGACAATACACTAATGAGATGAACATATATTTTACTTATTTTCTTTGTATGCTTTTCTTCAACTGTTCAAGATATTGTACAGTATAGGACATCTTTGAGCAATACCTTAGAACCAAATGTATGAAATAATGCCTCTCAGGTAATTCTACGTAGACCTATGTAGCCCAGTGGGTGCTCGAGCAGGAGGTCGCGGGTTCAAATCCCGCCGAAGGAACAAATAGGACATGGATTCGTATTATATTTGTGTATATTAATATTAAAATCTAAAATATGTGTATAGTATAAAAGTATTATAAATTTCCATTGTCTGGTACCTTGTAACACAAATTCTTCGGATACTTATCACGGGACCAGATTGGCGTGGTGTGAAGCGTCCATAGATATTATTATTCTCTACTGTGCGTACATTGGCACACTATAAAATACTATCATTATAAATAACCGAAACAAAATAAAAATTTTGTAGTAAACACCGAAATGTGATGCAGGGAGCGTATTTATGATGATCAACTATAGGTTAGATCACTTTCGATCACATCACCTTTCAAACCAAAAAAACGAGATCAAAATCAGTTCATACCTTTGGGTGCTACGATGCCATAGACACACAGACACGTCGACCCCATTTTTCGTCGGGGGTTAAACATGCAATTTCACACAGAATATGTCTCCATGTACTTTACAACATCTCAGGATGATAGATAAAGAAAGATGTAGTTAGAAAGGCAGATGATGCTTAGCATTACACAACAAGGTACCAGGCTCGCAGAAACCGCCGGTATTGTATTCGCATCTGCTCAATAGCTGACCTTTATGTTGCCTTTGTATAGCTGGCCCGATATTATGTTGCCAATAAATGAAGACATGAATCGATGAATGTCGCAAAAAAAAAATACCCAGAAAATTGAGTTTCAACTCTGACACTTAAACATTTTAGGATGTGTGTGTGTCTTTAGATTAATTTTCTTAATACTTTACGACGTATTCTAAAATGTTTAAGTGACAGTTTGAACACAATTTTATTGAAATCAGAATTTTGCTGCCTAACCTTCATTGAATCCATTGATGTCTTCAAATCGTGAATTATTTAAGCTTTACCATATGACGTATCTACTTTTATTTTTCTAAGCTGCTGGGATAATTCGGAATATCTGATGTGAGGAATGGATTGCACGCTAAAACTTTAATACCAAACTACATCGATCGGTTCAGTAGCTTTAGCGTGCAACGGCCATCCATAATCACATAAGATATTCCTAATTGTTTATACCCAGCCTTACAGGAAAACCCTTAGAGTATGAGTCACTTAAGGTAAAAAGTATTTCGAAGAATACCTAAGTACTTTTATAATTAAAGAAGTAGAGGACTTCTAAGGAAAGTGATTAGGGATTTGCCTTTCCTGTAAGTTTTATAACTTAATATTGCTTTAATATAATTAAGGCTGCCTTACGACCTATTTGTGTCGGCCGATTTTTTGTACGTGAAAATAGAACTCAGTGATTTCAATAGTGCAACGCCTACGACCTACAAAGAGTAGGTTACAAAATCGGTCGTATTTTTATCTGTAGCAAAATCGGTGGAAAAACGGACCTACAGAAAGTAGTTCATGAGCGGCCTTATGCAGATTTACAAATCATAATAATAATATCTATGGACGCTTCACACCACGTCAATCTGGCCCTGTGCAAAGTGATTTTTATGATATTATACACACAAATTTAATATTTCATTAGTGCAACGCCTACGACCTACAAAGAGTAGGTTACAAAATCGGTCGTATTTTTATCTGTAGCAAAATCGGTGGAAAAACGGACCTACAGAAAGTAGTTCATGAGCGGCCTTATGCAGATTTACAAATCATAATAATAATATCTATGGACGCTTCACACCACGTCAATCTGGCCCTGTGCAAAGTGATTTTCATGATATTATACACACAAATTTAATACACATGATCAGGCTTAGCAAAGTAAGCAAATCTTTTAAAGGTCAATGTATACGCCTATACAATAAGATCCCAGAAAACGTTCAAAATTTTTCCATCAATAAATTCAAAAAAGTAGTTAAAGAACGTTTGTGTGCTAAAGCTTTTTATAAGATTAATGATTTTGTTAATGATAGCACACCCTGGGAATAAGGTGGCCACTTTCGAGGCTACTTCTATTTTATATAGTATATATAATTTTGTAAATTGTAATTTATGTTAAGTTATAACATTGTTATATATATTTTTTAAAAAAAGAACAATTTTCCTATCTTTTTGCTAAAAGGTGGCCCCGAGCGAGTTTCTTACGCCGGTTCTTCTCGCCGGGTTAGTCCCCGAACCGGTGGTAGGTCATCATGTAGGACAATTCTAAAAGTGTTAGTAACTAACCTATTTGGAAATAAAAGATTTTTCATTTTTCATTTTCATTTTCATGACCCAGGAACATTGAAAACTTTTTTATTCCCTCGGCGGGATTCGAACCCGCGACCTCTCGCTCGAGCACCAACGCGCTCAACCACTGCGCTACGGAGGTCGTCAGTACAAATGTTTATTAGTCCTTTTCGGATACATAACTCGATAATTCCGTTAGTAAATTTTTATCACTCGCTACTGTTACACGTTGTATATCATATCATCTGATACTTGCCTACTCAATGTCAATGTGGTCAGATGAAGGCCAAGGTGTATGTATGTAAGTTGTATTACCTTAAACTACCTGATCAATATGTTAGGTATTTGAGTTCATTGCGTCCATACACGGTCATGAAATACAATTCTCAAGAATTGTCGCAAAGTCGAAAACGACAGATGGAACAAAACGAGTTAATTTTCAAGGATTCAAAATAAAAATAAACTTACAATACGAGACATACAAGAAAATCTAGTTTTGTAGAAAACATAACTTATACGCCTCTATAGTCCAGAGGTTAAGACTGTTAAGAGTTTGGCACTCAACTTCGGTTCGATTCCCGCGTAATAAGTAGTTTTCATGTTTGGTTAGGACAGTGCAAGCTGATTACCGTGTTATCTGATAAAAGGATAAGTAATGCGTCGGATGGGCATGTAAAAAGTCAGCCCTGGAGCACGATTCTCGGGCAGTGGGAAAAAGTTCGAATATTAGTATATCCCGATCGCACGCGCGCTAAATCTTATTTACATGAGCGGGACAGACCGATAGTAAAAACTAAGTTCGAGGCCTGAGAATCGCCGCCCTGCACCGAATTGTTCGATATTCGAGAGTGAAAGCGAGAGTGCAGAATACACAGTATTGCGTACACACTCGGGCACTATAAATACTCTTGGGTTTAAATGAAACCGGCCACCGTCACCAAAATCGGTGTGAGAGGAGTTTTTAGAAATTTACTAGCTGACCCGTGCCCACTTCGTTGAGCATAGAAACCGTTTACACCTTTCCGGGACTTCCACGAATATTTCAAGACTAAAAATAGCCGAATCTGTTCAGCCGTTCTCAAGTTTAAGCGATACTAACATAAGAAAAGAAGATACGTAAAAATAGGAATTAAGAACACGCATTCAATTAGAGATTAGTCAGTTTGTCAATGAGTAGTTTAGAAATGAAAAGAAACCCACATACTGTTATGTAGCTTTACCATTTCGGTAATATAATTGTGCAAGACTGACTAGTGACTACATATTTCCTTTCTCACTTACCAATAAAAATATTTAAACACTGTTTATGCTAGACAGTTCCCTCCTTGTCTAATACGTTAGACAAACCACTTGACAGACAGGGACAAAACATAGTACAGCTTATACAGAGTGTAATATTTTTTTTTCGTATGGGCGCCCATCCAAGTCATACTATTTGTAAGATCAATAGAAGACATGAATGGATGAAGGTGAAAAATTTTAATCGGGAAAATTGAGTCTAAATTGTCACTTAAACATAATATGTCGTAACGTATAAGTACATTGATTCTAAAGACGATTACTTAGATTAACATAATATAGGTATTTAGGGCGTGTTTCACCAAGCAATGTTAAAGTTTATCCTTCGTTACATATCATGTTGTTCCTCTCGTAATTCCTATTAATGCATGCGAAGGCATGGTAATTTAACAAGCCGTTAACACTAACATGCGTTGGTGAAATTGGGACTTAGTATTCTAAAATGTTTAAGTGACCGTTTGAACTCAAATTTCTCGAAATCGTAATTTTTCGACATATCACCTTCATCGTTCATGTCTTCAAATAATCAGGCACATTTTCCCTTCATATTATTTCTGAATGACTTCTTCTTCTATGTTCTATATTTCTCCTACAAAAAATCTTTCACCGACTATCGGACGTGAGCACCCTATAGAGTTTAACTTGACGTGAAGTGATCGTGATCATTTTGATGCGGTTTTCAATAACGCCATGTTTAAACCGGTTTCGAACTTTTAACTTTTTTATTGATTCCCACGTTTTTACTTGACGAAGACAGAAAAAAGCAAGGAACACGACGAACGAGCGAAGTCGGGTAAAAAATGCTCAAATAGTCAAGACGGCTGTCACGCAAGCCCTTTCGAGTTATTGATGTTTGGGACAGCTTTATCTATATGGTGATGTGCCGGATCGTTATAATGTTTATCCGCGATACGGATATTAAAATTAGTGTCAAGATCCGCGGATACAGATATTTATTTTTGTTCGATTGATGTTAGAAGATTTAAGTTTTTGTTATGAAATTGTCATGAAAGTGATATTATACTAATATATTATAATATAACCTACTATATTATTGATATCATTAAAAGATTATTTCAGTTATGTAGTATTGGTATGGTGAATTACTGCGATAGTATATCAGGTGCCAAATAGTAGATTTTTAGAAATAAAAATACATACTCCAAATGAAATTTTATAGTAATTGTACCTGTAAAATATCCGCGTGAAAAATAACGGACTACGTATACCTACGGATACGGATTTTTCTTTTCTCGGATATCCGGTGCATCAAAGGTCTAAAGGTAAGTAATTTTTATTTGACGACCTCCGTAGCGCAGTGGTTCAGCGCGTAGGTGCTCGACTGAGAGGTTGCGGGTTCGAATCCCGCAGAGGGAACAAAAAGTTTTCAAAGGGTTATGGATGTGTATTAAATTTGTGTATTAATATAATTAAAATCTAAAATATGTGTATAGTATAAAAGTATTAAATATATTTCCGTTGCCTGGTACCTGTAACACAAGTTCTTCGGATACTTAGCACAGGGCCAGATTGGTGTGGTGTGAAGCGTCTATAGATATTAAAAAAAATATATTATTAAAAAATTAATATGCATATATTATTAATTTCGTCTGATACTATTATTATCACAATTATTAGTAGTACTGATAGCTGACGTAACTGCACTCACCACGTGCCACTAACCCACAACCGCCACCGGAACGAACGCACGTGTCGAAACCAAAAGTGTTCGACGTCAGCTGCGATTATTATACGATTATGTATCGTGCAATAACTCTTAGAACACCGAAATGGTTTATTTTAAAAGCGGCCAAGAGCGAGTCGGAGTCGGGCTCGAAATATTATCTTCTCTTATATATAAAAACTAGCTGTTCCCGCGACTTCGTTCGCGTGGTTTTTGAGTTACTTAAGCCGTTTAAGCAGCACACGCAATGAAAGTCCCCAAATGTAATAAATTTTCCCCGTTTTTACAACATTTCTCATTGACGCTTCGCTCCTATTAGTCGCAGCGTAATGTTATATAGCCTAAAGCCTTCCTCTATAAATGGACTATCCAACAAAATAAGAATTTTTCAAATCGGACACTGGTCCGATTTGAAAAATTCTTATTTTGTTAGTCAGAAGTACTGACTTCCTGAGCGCGTTTAAACAAACAAACAAACAAACTCTTCCGCTTTATAATATTAGTATAGATGAAATGCTATTCGTTAGTCTCGCTAAAACTCGAGAACGTTTGAACCGATTCGGCTATTTTAAGTCTTGAAATATTCGTGGAAGTCCCGGGAAGGTTTAAACGGTTCATCACAAACTGTTTCTATGCTCAAGGAAGTGGGCAGGGGTTAGCTAGTTACGTATGAAACTATTAATATTTACGACACTACCTGAGAAAAAGATTATAACAAAAAAAAATACTTAAGACAAAAATACACTGATAACATTGCTACTGTAATACAATAACAACTCAAGAATGTTTAATACAGTTTAACGATACATAAACACTAACCGCGTATAACGTATGAATTGCAAGAACTCGACGGGAAAAGGTCGAAACACACCACACGTCGGGAGTCTAGACTCAGTCTAGACGACCGGAGTCTGTGACCCCGGGGGTTCTATCAGCGTCAGCCTAAACCCGTGGTAATGCCTATTAAATAATAGTATATAAAAACTTTGGAGGATGGAGGACGGCTCATGTCCAATAGCTGAAATGATCCATGTTACTTCATCTTCAGTTCATCATATATCCCATATTTCATATTGATTGTCGCAAACGCATGTTGTACTTTACCTATCATTAGGACTCATTTTATCTTTGAGCCATTTTTGTTTTATATGTTATTAATGTACCAAATGTTGTTCTGTTGGTGAGTCAATAAATAAATAAATGATAATGATTAGTTCAATACACTTTGACACAAATAACAAAGGAGCCATTTCCAAAAAGAAGAAGAAGAATGATAATGTAGGAGAGATAGAGTAGTAGGATAATATAGTGTAGGGGACAGAAGGTTCATGACTATAGTGTAGGTGCATAAGATAATGGTGCACCTAATGCATCTATCGTGCAAGACAAGGTGAAATCAACGGAAGCAGATAACTTATGTAACACGATTACTTCCTGAGATGTTATGGACATGTAGGAAGAACTGGACTTAGTAATTACTTTATTTACTACTGATCTATTGGACACTGTAAAGATGTAGAACTAAACAGATGCCAGAGATGATTGCTATGTGAATCTATACTAATATTATAAAGCGGATGAGTTTGTTTGTTTAAATGCGCTAATTTGTTTTAAGGAACTACTGCTCCGATTTGCAAAAATATTTTTGTGTTGGATAGTCCATTTATAGAGGAAGACTTGTGGCTATATAACATTACGCTGCGACCAATAGGAGCGAAGCGACAGCTAGACAAAAAAAAATGTTTTTTTGCTTTATTGTTATTTTTGCGACAAAAAAATAAGAAACGGCGAAAAGTATAAACGATTTTTTTTTAGTTTTTGAGAAAAAAATAATAAAAAGAAATACATTTCCAAAATGAGGAAAGGTAGTATAATCATATCCTAAAGTTATAGTGACTGCTCTTTTTACACCCTGTATAAACATTCGTTACTGTGGGGTTAACATGAGCCTATTTTAACCATTAAAATAATATTTTTCTGTAAAGATTTAATTTCTTTGTCATATTTATCAGTAGAAGTCAATTAGAACTTGGCGAATCCATAAATATACATCATATGCCAGCAAGGTTAAACTTAGTTTTTTGAACCAAAAGCGCTGATAAATCCAATAGTTCATACTTCATCTAAACTACGGGAAAAGTCTCAATTCGCGCTTATACAACTTTAACTTCACACTTTAGGACATGATTGAGTCTCCCACTTTAAAAATCCGTTTATAAATTAAAGGGATACAGTAGAATGCCGATTATCCGAACGCCGATTAACCGAATCGCCAATTATCCGAATCGGTTCTAAGCTTAATATAAAAAATTAAAACCAAGTAATTTTTGTTTTGTATTGTTGTAACAAGTTGAAACACGCTCGAGTCCAGATATATTTCAACTGTTATGGTTGAAAGCTAGATGCAAGTTTATATATAAAGTTTATTCTATGTGTGACAGTTCGTTTTTTATATTACCAGTCTATGTGCGATTATCCGAATTTTCGATTATCCGAATCGACCCCAGTCCCAATTAATTCGGATAATCGGCGTTCTACTGTACTATACAAATAACACATTTAAAGTCAAAGTCAAATATTTTTATTCAGAATAAATTTTACAAAAATGTTTTGTGAACGTCGTTTCTGTATGATGCCTACCACCGTTCCTTGTTATAGGTCTTAAAGTTGTTCTATACTAGTGCTCGGGCTGTTTATTTTTAAGCAAAAGAACAACACAACCATCAGGATGGTGTTAATTTCACTAACTGCACCGCCAGACAGGATAATGTGACAATAACCTCCAGTAGGGCTGTCAAAACGGGGAAAATATTAAATGTGTGATATGATAACAATTAACTTGTAACGTGAATTTATTTGTATACTATACAGATACATATTATACAAATTTATAGATAGTTGGTATAGTATACATACCAACGGACGTCAGAGCTGACAAATTAAAGATGGAATTATATATTATTAGATTTTTATTATATTATATTATATTACATATTTAATTTGTCAGCTGTATTTCAATATATAAAAAAAATATTTTCCTTCAGGAAAACCATCTTGTCTGCATAAATGAGCATTGGGCGATCGTCAAGATCGCAAGCTCACGGTAAACTGGCATGGCAAATATATGTCATATAGAATCAAAAACAGCATTCTGACTTTTGACTAGTATCGGTACTGATAATAAGTCAAAAGTCAGATTGCTGTTCTGATGAGGTTCTGATGATGTCCTGTTGGTGTATCAATAAATAAAAATATGTAAGTAACGCTCAAATTAATCGGTCGAAACTTGTAACTTTATTCCAAGTAGACAACCCTACCCTATCGTTAATTGTAAGCTGTCGTCAGTCCTGACCCCTGATCGCTTTATTCAGGTTCGTTGAGCAAACTAACTCTATCACCACAGTTCTTAATACTCACCAACACAACCAAATCCTACCACTAATATATCTTGTTAATATACATGTAAGTATGGTATTGTAAAGCACAGATTATGGTTTCGTAACGTAATTGAAGACATAACTGGATGAACGTTGTATGTCGCAAAGTTTTTAATCGAGAAAATTAAGTTTAGTCCCGTTTTCACCAACGCATGTTAGTGATAACGGCTTGTTAAAATACCATGCCTTCTCATTCCTAGATAGGAATTACGAGAGGAACAATATGATATTTAAGAATTAACTTTAACATTGCTTGTTGAAACCCGCCCATAAACTATCACTTAAACATTTTAAGATAATATATTGTAGTAACGTATTAAGTACATTGATTCTAGAGACGGATCTTTAGATTAATGTACTTAATACTTTACGAAATATTCTATAATGTTTAAGTGACAGTTTGAACTAAATTTTCTCGATTAAATATTTTGCGACATATCAGCTTCATCATGTCACCAATTAGTTTTGAGAATCAGCAAACAGCTACATAAGATAACAGCGAAAATGTTTATGTACAAAAGTACGCTAAATCTGTGTTGCTAATGGTCATTTACAGCCTTCGTATTTCTATGGAAATGACAGGCAGAGCATGAAACGCCATGATTTACAAAAGAATATCATGAATAAATCTTGGTCGTAAAAATATTCACACAACTGACTGTTATATATAAATCGTCGCTTTACATATTTTACAACCTCGTATCTATAAAATTAAAACTTAATAAATTTAGATTTTATTATGACATGGATTTTGTTTTAAATGTGGTTCAGTTGCACAGTATACATCCCAAATCCATGTCATAATAAAATATAATATTATTAAGTTTTTTGACTCTACTGAAAAGTTGTAGTTTTATTCTCGTAGATATTCAAGGTTGTGAACTTAAAGTGACGATTTATATATGGGGGCTAAAACTACGCCTTGTAACGCGAACTCAACAGCGTATAGTCGCACTAGTTAAGAGTGACAACCCTACTACTATAAGCTTTGTCAGCTCTTCTTAAGTAGAACAGCTGACACTATGTTAAGTTAGCATATTTGGTTTATATAAACTTAGGATTTAGTAATTAAGATTGATTATTGATTCTGTTGTAATAGTGCTAAGAACTCTGTAAGTCGTAAATAAATTCTTTTTTTAAGTCAAATCTCTGACAAAGTATTTAATTCACTCAATCAAAATATCGCAATAACACACGATAGTAATCGCAGTTAGCTACTGGGTTTGTGGGCCACTGCAGGCAATACCCGGCGGAACACGCACAAAAACGATATGCGGTATACGTTCAATAAGATATGGAAAGTCTAGATTGAAGTATTTCCTAGGTCTAGCGTGATGTATATTAGGTCTTAAAACTATTGGATAAGTTGTGTTACATAACTGTTAATAATAGCACCGTTTACTTGAGATACACTCGTATGTTCTATAAATTATAGAGTTAGATAGAGCTTACTCCTTTCCGTGAAAGAAATCTTTGAGAATCGGGGCTATGCTATGGTAGTAGATTATGCAGTAAATTTTTTTTTTCAATTTAATTCATTTATTTATTTCTCCTCACAATACATAATCTTATAAGTAACTAGTTGCGCGCGCGCCGCGATAGACGAAAGCTGTGTCCCGTGCTATTGTGCCCGTAACGTACCTACTTAGTCCCATGCGATATAATTTGCTCATAATATTATTTACGACCATTACAGACTACTTATTTTCTTCATTCCCAATTGCTTTAGCTAAGTCATAAAGCAAAAACAATGGCTAAATGTGACAAATGTAGCAAATCAGTGACAAAAAAAAATCCGGGAGTGCAGTGTACAAAATGTAATAAATGGTATCACGGCTCGTGTTCGTCACTAACTACTGAACAACTGAATACATTGTCCACCATGAATCGATCAATCGATTGGAAGTGTCGCAAGTGTACACAGGAGATCGGTGGTGGTAGCAGACGCGTTTCCGTCATTCTTCCCGGCCCTGATGAAGAAGATTCCGAAGCCGAAGGAGCAGCAAACGTACAGGGGGACGGAACTTTGTTAAAAATACATCAGGAAATTCGAGAACTACGGCAGACCGTCAGAGATATCATTCGAGATGAATTACAGAGTACCCTCCAATTTTATTCTAACAAAATAGACGAGTTTGAAGAACAAAGCAAGTTTCAAGAAAAGAAAATTAAGTTATTGGAAAACCTATGTAATGATATTGCCAACGTTTGTAAAAACCTAAAACTAAAAAACGAAATTATGGAACAAAAACTGAATAAATTGGAGCAAGCAATGTCGTCTAACGATTTGGAAATTTGTGGAATTCCTGAACAACAAAACGAGGATGTGAATAAAATCGTGATGTCCGTCTGCAAACTGTTAAATCAATTTCCTAACGATATTATAAAAGCTGTAAGAAAGAAAAAAACCTTACGCCCGGGATCGGCACAGGCTGCGAGATTAAAAATGGATGCTCCGATTACAATATCATTGCGGGAAGGTAAACGCGAACTATGGTACGAAGCAGCGCGATCGGTAACAATAACTAGCAAAGATCTAGGCAAAGACGGTTCCAACAAAGTCTATGTGCGCGAGGCACTGACACCGCTGACATCTTATCTTTTGTGGAAAACCAAAACAAGCCTCAAAGAAAATAATCTATGTAAATATGTATGGTGCAAGAATGGACAGATTATGGTGCGACAGAATGAAGGAGATAAAAAAATATACTACGTCCGTGGCGAAAATGACATAGATAGTATCTTTAAAGAATTAAAGAAAAAACAAGGATGCTGATTCCTGTTTTTCTCATATCTTCTAATTTTTAACTTTTGCCTACTGCCACTAATGTCAAGTTTACTTACTTTTAATTATGGATATACGAGACACGAGTATTGTAGAAAGTACATATCACACGTGGAACCAATTTATTAAAGGATTGCCAGACACACAGAGTAATACGGTGATACTACATGTCAACATTCGATCAATGGTAAAAAATCAGTTCCAACTGGAGTATATTGTCTCGCAAAGTCCTCAAGTTATACACCTACTCATTGTTACGGAGGTAAACGTCACTGAAACAACATCAACTTTATTCGCAATCAAGGACTATGTTATGTTTACGGAGTTACGAAGCAATAGGAAAGGAGGTGGCATTATTGTGTACGCTCACAAGACTATATCATTTGTGAAAAAAGTTGTAAACACACTGGAATTCGAATGCCTGTGTGGTGAGGTAACTACTCCATATGGGTACGTAACTAATATATTTTCCATCTATAGACCTCCGAATTTGAACAAGTACAATTTTATTAATGAACTAACGAACTTATTGTCAGTTCATCCCATTAACACCAATTGTATATTAGTGGGTGATATTAATATTGACTTATGTAGCAGAAATAGTATTGTGAGATTGTACCTAAATAATTTAAATGAATTGGGTTTTGAATGTTGTATTTCACAATACACGAGAATCGAATCAAACATTATTACCACATCCAAATCGTGTATAGATCATGTGTTCACTCGTGACACTTGCAGGCGAGGTGCGCTCGGACACACGATACATTCAGCCGTAGTGCTAGACCCGCCGGCCGACCATTACATAACCGGCCTAGCGCTTATCAGCGTGGAGCGCGTTTATGACTATAAAGTGTTACATAAATTAAACAACAATAAACTTAAACAGGAACTTAGTAAAATTGACTGGGGTCCTGCTCTCGCTTGTGAGGATCCGAATGAACTGGTGCATTATATAACTAATACGTTTCGATTGGTGTACAACGACTGTACGTATCTTAGTAAAATTAAAGTAAATAATAATAATAATCAAGAGTACTCATGGATCACCGATAAATTAAAAGAAATGTGTAAAAGGAAACATACACTATTAAAAGTTTTTCTTAAGGACACTAGCAATAAACAAAATGAATTAATTTATAAAAAGTATAGAAACAGATGCAATAGGTTTATATGTAAAGCTAGAAATAATTCTATAAAACAGGAAATTTGTGATAACTTTAAAAATCCAAAAAAGATGTGGTCAATTATTAACAGATTAACAGGTAAAATTGTTAAAACTATAGACGATGTTCTATTGAAATCCTTTGACTTGCCTGCACATTTGCTTTCAAATTTATTTGCTCGTGATTTTGATAATAATGTTAAAAAAATAATGCAATCTTGTTCCAAGCCATTATTAGACCAGAATACATATATTAATTCACCTTGTGTTTCAGTGAGATTTAAAAAAGTAAACGAAGAAATATTAAGTAAAATTATTTCAAAAATCGACCACAAAAAAAGCCCAGGTCATGATAAAATAAGGGCGACTGATATTAAATATATTTCTGAGCAAATGTCACCAGTACTAACGCATTTGATTAATTTGTGTATTAAGCGATCAACGTATCCAGACAGTCTTAAAGTCGGGATAATCAGGCCCATATACAAAAAAGGTAGGAGGGACGATACTAATAATTACAGGCCTATAACTATACTATCCTGCATTGATAAAATAATAGAAAAATATTTTGGTGAACTAATTAATAATTTTTTGAAGCAAAATAAAATATTGAATGTAAATCAATTTGGATTTCAAAGAGATAAAAGCTCTTCGGAACTACTGTCTTTGTTTACGGACGAGATAAATCAGCATTTAGATAAAAGGAAACATGTTCTGGCAGTAATGATCGATTTTAGCAAGGCGTTTGATACACTAAAATATGACACGCTTTATGAGAAAATGGAGCAAAGTGGTATACAGGGACCTACGCTCGAACTATTTAAAAATTACCACAAAAATCGATTTAATATGGTTAGTATAGCAGGCGAGCTTAGTGAACTGATACCTACACTTCATGGCACCGCTCAGGGTTCGATTATCGGCCCAACTGAGTACCTACTATATGTGAACGACATGTGTAACATATTTCAGAACGGTTCAGTGTATCAGTTTGCTGACGACACGTGCATTATTATAGCCCATAGTGACATCACTGAAGCCCAGAAACTACTGCAAAAAGATTTTGATTTGCTATGTAAATGGGCTCACGATCTAGGCCTTACTATTAATTACAATAAAACTAAACTAATGTACATTCGTTCACCCTATAAAAAAACCCATTGTATACCTACGATCGTTGCCCACGAGCACAAATGTTTACACAACAAAGATACAGTACATTGTACTTGTTCACCAATCGAAACTGTTAAAGAACATACTTACCTCGGTCTTGTGATCGACCACAAGTTTCACTGGGGTCCGCATGTTGACCATGTCTGTTGTAGACTGAGGGCTATCCTATCTAAATTATGCATACTCAAACATAAAATACCTTACAAAACTCTCAGACTTATCTATATGTCATTGGCTGATTCTGTTATAGGTTATGGCTTATCTAGTTACGGACGAACTTACAAAACGTACCTGAATAATATATATAACTTACAAATAAGACTGCTAAAAACAATTGTTCCGTTAAAAATTAGATTGAAATATAAAGATAATTATCATTACTTGTTCCAGTATTGTAAAGTTATGAGTGTGTATGACAAAACAAATTTATCAATTGTAACCCAGTACGTTAACTATCTTAATAATTTAAACAAAAGAACAAGGTATGCCTGTTTACGTAAATTAGATAACTTGCCAATGTATGAAATACCTAAATGTAATAATGAATACGGAGAAAGAATCTGGAATTGTATATTACCAAACATACTAAATAAATTGCCAAAATATTTAGTCCATAACATTCTTAATAAAAAAAGACATGTGGTTCGAGATGTACTAAAACACTACTTTATAAATAACCATAATTAAGCATATTGTGTACTTAGTTAAGTTCTAATATTTATAGTGTAGTATGACACCCTAGTAGTCATTATGACTGATACCAAGACTAGTCGCAGGTCTAGGGTGTCTCACGCACAGTCATTCGCTTTCTGCCACATCAAACATACACACACACACACATAAACACACACACACACACACACAGGTGACACTTTAGTAGTCATTAATGACTGATACCAAGACTTGTCGTAGGTCTAGAGTGTCACACACACAATCATTCTCGTTTCTACCTCATTCTTATACACATACATCCACACATATAACACATATTTAGTAATATTAAGTGTATTTAGTCTTTAACTTAGTTCAAGTGTAATTCTTACTTACCTATAATCATAATGACTCTGTTGTCAGCAACTCCTTATGAGTAAAATCTCTTAAGAGATTATAACTAGCATAAGTTAAGCAAATTATTTGTACTCAATTATTTTCGAGAAATAAACAGATTTTTATTTTTTTTTTTTTTTTTTATAGTTAACATTTTAAATACATTATAGGTTTAACTATTATATTTTGTGAGCAGCTGGTGTCTGTGATGGGCAAAAATGCCTGTGGTACAGATCACCAGGTCCTCACCCATGGACAATGGATCAGCAAGTTTTTTTTAAATAATAATATAGTATTTCTACCATAACATAACATAACTAAATACTTATACCTACTATAACTATATCATAATATATACAAGAGATTGAAACAAAGGCTAGGTTTGAAACCGTATTTACTTCCATGGGATAGTCAGTGCCGGATTAAGCAAGCGCGGGGCCCGTAGCAAATTCTCTGGCCTGCATATACGGCAGATATTTTGTAGAGCTGATTATTATCAGGCCGACTGAATTTTTACGCGTTTATACAAGCAACTTTTCGTACAACTTATGCGTTTATATATTATATATAAATTAATTATTTACGCCAAGGAAATAGTCGGGTACCTAGTGTCTGGCGTGGATTGTCTCAATGAAAAGTAGTAACGTTTCACGTTTTTGTATAATATTAATATTAATAAGTTTCACGTAAAAAAATACGCTCAGGCAAAGATGTGAGTGAAATATGCGGAGCCCCTTTCGCGCGGGGCCCGTAACAATTGCTACTCTTGCTACGTGGTTAATCCGGCACTGGGGATAGTATAAAAAAGTATGAAATATATTTCCTTTGTCATGCCCTGGTTCTGTGTCCTGTAACTCAAGTTCTTCGGATACTCACGGGGCCAGATTGACGTGGTGTGATATAGATATTATTATTATATTATTATCGCCAACGAAACGATACCTGGTGATATGAAATCATAACTAGCGATGACTCACTTCATACAACTAGCGCGGGGCAGCCCAGGTGAAAGTTTTATAAAAGTAGCTCGTCAATTGTGACGTCATATATCTTATCTAAACGGCAGCAGAAACGAGATAAGCTGGTCTGATTCAAGATGCCATCGATGTTTATCGCTTACGAAGTTCGAAAACAAATTTAACAGTCAGTTCAACAGCAATAAAACTATAAATGTGGCCAAATGTTATAGTTTCTGTCAGAAAAATGTACTGTATTTTGTATATTCTTACTAGTTTCAATGCAAAACTGTTTTTAGTCCTTAAAATTAAATTAAATTAAAATTAAATAAAAATAAAAACTATTCGTTGTATAACGCCATCTATTGATACACAATGCAAACTATAAACTAGAAAATTACGCTTCCTTAAACACCTCCGTTTTTTGCCACAATGCAACTAGAGGTCGCCTGAGGTAAATATTCGTGGAAGTCCAGGGAAGGTTTAAACGATTTGTATGCTCAACGAAGTGGGCACGGGTAAGCTAGTTATGTATGTATTTCTAATTATTATTTCAATATAAAGCCTTCTACATGTTCCTCCGCATAAACTTTGTAACGCCGCGCCATTGCAAAATTTAATCTTACTCAGCAATAATCCCTCAATGTAAGTGAATAATTGTATTCTTTTTTGAGGAATAAATGATCTTAAACCCGAAACTGTATTAACTGAAGTTGCATAACAAATGCAGATTTCTCAATAACATTAACTATTCATACTCCTCCGTTTTCTCAATTCTCTTACAGTTACAGTACCTTAAAGTTTTTGCTTCAGGTAGACACATAAGACATACTTACTTGTGTGTAAGATATATTAACAAACACTGTACTTACTACACAATGTTCATTGTTTAGTAGATACTAACACTAACCTACTTACGATTAGTTACTTCACGGTTTCGCTAATGTGTTAATGATCATGGCCTTGATTATATTTCCCTTCGTGATATAGTGGATTAGAGCATAGCTACTTCATGGGTTCGATTCCCGCGTTGTAACAAAAAATGTGGTTGTTAAGTCAAATTTGGGAGAAATATACATACAGGATGTAAAAAGAACAGTCAATATAACGGTAAGATACCTATCCTCATTTTGGAAATGTATTTTTTTGGCAAAAACGAAAACATTTTTTTCTTTTTACCATTTTTTTTTGTCGCGAGATTTTTATTTTTTATTTTTGTAAAAAAAATATCTAACATGTCTAGAATGAGAAAACGTAGTATAATCATATCCTAAAGTATAGTGAGTGCTCTATTTACACCCGGTATAGACTAAAGTAGGTCACACCGGAGTAGGGACACTAGGACATAGCGCCAAATGTACGGTTTCCACTACAAGTTTAAGCACACGAAGTCGCGGGCAACGTCTAGTGAATCATTTTAGACCGCCACTTTCACTTTTGATTGGAGAAAAAGTAATTAGGTTTTTGCTCAACTGCGTCACTTTTAGATAAGATTTGTGCCTTAATGATTACCTAATTGAACGCTCTGTGGATCAGGGGTTTAGATATAGGCTCTTGACAACGAAGGTCGTGGGTTCAATTGATGATGGCCCACCATAAAAATATTTTGTATTAAAGTCTGGGCCCTGATTCAAGATGCTATCACTATATAAATAGTGATTTTTGTTTTCGAAAACAAAATGTATGGGTAAGCCTCGCTAAGTGACATGCGAATTCACTTGTCATTTATGTCAAATCCTATACATTTTGTTTTCGAATACTTTAGGGTACCGTTTAAAGAGTTTCATGTGAAAGCCGCGCTGAAAGAGGTACTTTTTTTTAATTATTGTAGGTACGGGAAAATTTATGACGTTGTGCCATTTCTCATACAAACTTGAAAGTCAAAAGTAAGTCTTTCGCTAGTACTTTCACAGTATAATCTACACAGGATGCACACGCCTTGCACCCTAAAGTATTATCAGTAGCTGTGCCCGCGACTTCGTTCGGATGGTTTTTAAGCGACTTAAACCGTTTATGCAGCGCACGCTACGAAAAATTTTCGTAGCGTGCGTACATTTCTTACTGACGCTTCGCTTCTATTGGTCGCAGCGTAATGTTATATAGCCTAAAGCTTTCCTCTATAAATGGACTATCCAACAAAAAAATAATATTTTAAATCAGACCAGTAGTTCCTAGATTAGCGCGTTCAAACAAACAAACAAACTAGCTTAATAATATTAGTATAGATATATTTCACACCTTGTACATTTCCATTTTCTGGTGCCAATACCACAAGTTCGGATGCTAAGGACCAGTCCGTAGATATTATTATTATATTACGTAAAGGTCGCCATCTTTTATTGCTTCTCTGGTGAAAATGTTCGCGTCTGAACGCATCGTTGCATCTGATTGCTTTTGTCTGTGCAGTTAGGGGCGTTTTTGTCGCGACGCCAACTGTGACTGTTTGGTTTTCTATTATGCCATTATAGGCTACATTTTACAATAGGTTCTAGTGCTCAGCCTACCCATTAAACGCTAGAAAGTTCTATCGAGGATGCGGTCCTCGCCCAATGTATTTTAAGCAACTACAGGGGGCCTACTCAAGATGCCATCGCTAATTATCGCTTACAAAGTTCGATAACAAAATGTATGGGATTTGACATAAGGTACGCTAAATTATCGCGATTTGGTATGTCATTTAGCGTACCTTATGTCAAATCCCATACATTTTGTTATCGAACTTTGTAAGCGATAATTAGCGATGGCGTCTTGAGTAGGCCCCCAGTGGAGTGTAATTCGTGTAACTCTATTTTTATTGGCTTCATCTTGTTCTAAACTTTAGAAGACCCTTATACAAAACCCTACCTATACAGGCTAGCGCTTCCCTCTGTAGGAGAACCAACCTTCGCCATTGTAAGCCCGAATATTATAAGTACTAACAGTATTCTGGATTATGTAATATATGTCATCTCAACAATGTACCGTTTTGAGCTAAAAAATATCTATCCTTTTATAAGAACAGTAATGATGATAATGTTTATTTCTCACCAATAAATACTTATAACAAAAAACACAAAGTAATATAGAAAACAAAGAAGTGAGGCATTTGGTGGGCTGATACCTGAACTAGGAGGTTCCTGTGTCTAAGCAACCCTCCTCTCCACACAGCTTACACTATTATTTTCTTTTAACACCAAGAAAACATTTAAACACAAATTATTTTTACATTAGAAATAAACCACAATTTGACAAAATTTGTTCAAAAAAAATAAAAACTAAAATGAAGGTAAGTATGATTTTTTCACAAAGGTCTACTTGTGGTCCAAGCTACAAGCTGGCTTGAGGCAAATTTAATAAAATAAAAGTAACACATTTGGTACAATGATTTGTTAGATGAGAAACAAAAAAAAAATGTGTGTGTAATGCCTTCACGGTTCTTTTTTTTGGATTTGCCGTGGCTCCAACAGCGGCAGCACCGCGGAGTACCGCCGAATTATAATGGGTAGGACTTCCACCTACCATCGTAACAAGCCCCACATGCCCGTGGCAGGAAACTCCGTTTCTCCACGGCAAATAGGATTTCTCAAAAGGCGTACTAGATCTACAATAATGCACAGGACTGACCTTTGGCGCCTCGTGTTGATGTGCCGCACCTCCCGGCCTCCGCTGCTCTCATCGTCACTCCCGGAGCCGCCCTCCATCGCCGCCACCGAGAGGGACTTGCTCACCTGAAACGTACGGTCAATTAGTGGACAGTACAACCAAATATGTTTATAAGTCAGTACAACCAAAAATGTGTATACTTAAACATATACCCTTGCAACTTATTATGTAATGTTTAAATAAGATACTGAATAAATAGCACCAGAGTAAGAATATCACCTCATCAACCATTTTCCCGTGGGTGACTTAAAAAGCGACTGAGAGAATATAACGGGTGTAAAAATAACAGTCACTATAACTTTGGGATACTTGTATGATTAAACTACCATTTCTCATTCTAGAAATGTATTTTTGTTACAAAAAAAATCTTGCTTTTTCGTTATTCTTGCGCCAAAAAAAAAGAAATGGTAAAAAAAAAACGTTTTTGACAAAAAAAACATTTCCAAAATGAGGAAAGGTAGTATAATCGTACCTCAAAGTTATAGTGACTGCTCTTTTTACACCATGTATAACAGGAAATGGGCAGCAGCGTTTACAGACATTATTATTTTAAAACTGGGCTCGAAAACTCGCGCGTAATTCCAAATTTGGTTAGGACAATGCAGGCTGATCACCCGATTGTCGGACGACGATCCATGCGTCGGATGGGCAGTCCTACGCCTGGTCTTTCGCCAGTCGTGTCGGTTAACGGTTGTGAGAGTAAAAGAAAGGGAGTCCTTGTGTATTTCGCACTATATAGTGCCAACTATAAAATTAAGGCGTAGCTGTTTCAACAAATCCAGCCACCGTCACTGAAATCGGTGTTGCTAATAATTATTTATTTAACCCAGACTGACAGCGGTGGCGCCATCTTTCGTTTCAGCATGGATGTAAGAAGGTGTAGTAATCGGTTGTGTTATAGTCTACTGTTTGTCCCAAAAAAGTACAGTGTAGAATACTGTATTTCGTCGCATTACCTTCACAAACTCGTATCTATAAAACTACAACTTTTCAGTAGAGTAAAAAAACTTAATAATTTTATATTTTATTATGATATGGATATTTCTTTAAATGAGTTTCAGTTAGGTATTACCTCTAGCTTGTATTGACTATATAAGCTAATACAAGCTAGATCGAGAAAACATTGATTAGATACGAGGTTGAGATATCTTCTCAAGCGACGATTCGTTACTATGTAAAAGCTAGTTGTGTTACTAAATAATGAAAAGTGACGCTTACCGGTTGAATATACTTCCGAACAGCTGCCGTCAGCTCGTCCACACTTTTCTCCTTCTTGCCATCCAGGCCAAAGAATCTGTTCTTAGCGGCCTGGTTCAATGTAGATATTTTATGTGGCGGTTTTTCATCCATAGACGCCACTTTTTCCATAGGCCGCCGTAGCTTGCCAAGCTGTAACGGCGCAGTTGGCTTTACGATTTTCTGGAGTTTATCATCATCCGTTTTAACCTCTTCAGAAGGTTTTCTAGATAGTTTACCGAGCATTATTGGTGCTTTAATCTCGTGATTATTTCTTTGATTTACTGTTACTTGGTTCTTGGCCTGATTCAAAATCTCATGGTTCTTGGCTTGGTTTAACATTTCTTGATTCTTGGCCTGATTTAACATGTCTTGGTTCTTAGCTTGGGTTAGCCTTGCCTGGTTCTTGGCCTGATTTAAAATCTCTTGATTCTTGGTATGGTTTAACCTTTCTTGGTGCTTGGCTTGATTCAACATCTCTTGATTCTTGGCCTGGTTCAACCGTTCTTGGTTCTTAGCTTGATTTAATCTCTCCTTCAACTCTGCAGCTCCCGGTAGTTGAATTTTGCGCGGGAACGGATCTTTGACTCTAGTTAAGTCAGAATCAGTTCTGGATTGTTTGAGCTTGTTGTTCTTTCGCTGGAACCTCTTGGCTTTGGGTCCTGGCATCTCATCTGAGCTCTCTGATGATGAGCAGCTTTTCTCTGATGAAGACACACTAGAAGTCACGGAGTCTTCTTCGGACGAACTGTCTATTCCTTCGTCTTTTAGCCCCTGTAACATATACAATGTGTTTATATATTTATTACTGACAAGTATCGCTATGTTATAAAACTGAGACCTACGCTGCGTCAGTCTTTTAAAAACATACTACTGATAAACATACAGTTTTCACCAATGGATAGAATGGTTCTCAATGAATGCTGAAAGCTTCAAATGGAACCGGGAGGTGGCGCTGATCTCAAAGCGTCAAGGTACTGGGTACGGTAATGCGCCGTTATAGCTAAAGTTTATATAAACAATATTTCATTGGCATCTTTTAGTTCATTACGTCACGTCAGCCCTTTAAGGGTTGGCAATATTTATTTAAAAACTTTTTATAAAATACAAGCAAGTGCGTGGAAATCCACGTGTTTAAACATAATGATCTTGCGTTGTTGGCGTACATCTCTAAGCGAATATTGTCATTTGCCAATACACTAACGTACCTATATTTTATTTATATACAAGAGTATTTTAATTTTTCATTGTAGCTCTGTCAGTTCAGTAGCTACTGTAGACAAATGCAATGAGATTAAAGGTTTAACTTCGGAACAAGCCGGTGCAATAAGATACCATGGTCTCACATGAAACCGGCGTGAAATGACGCTTATACGCTGTTTTGGTAGGGATACGGGATGCCCATTAGGCGACAAATCTTCCTCCTCGAACTTTAAAGCCAGTTTTAACCGACTTCCAAAAAAGGAGGAGTTTCTCAATTCGGCTTGTTTTTTTTTAATGACAAGAAGATTAGTTAATTACCAGCCATTAGTTATTTTCAACTGCATTGTAGATATGGGCTGAGTTTGATGCTTAGGCGCTCACTGCACTCTTTTTAGATTAAGTAATACTAACAAAATAATGTTACACAATTTAAATATATATATTATAATATATAATATATAATACATATATATTTAAATTGTATGCTTTCCGCGAAGTAACCCCTGATTCAATTAACCAAATAATGTTATTTACCTCCGAGCTTTCTCCTTTAGCCAAGATCTTTGTTTTGGATGGAATGGTCGTGGATCCAGACTTAAGGATCCCTCTGACTTCTGGTGTGATCATCCTCTGGGCTCGTTCTGTCGGCGAATCGTCGTCGTCGAGATCTAGAATGTGATGTATAAATTAACATTTTAATTCGACGAAACAAGTGTATTTTGCACCTTATTTGCAATAGGCCAAATCGATGAGCCAAAATATAAAACATAATTTCATTTGAAATAATGATTTCTAATGTGTTTTTGTTAAGGAGTTTTTTACATAGTTTTGTGTTATGTATAGTGCACAAGTTTAGTAATACTCAATACTATGTCCAGAAGGCGCGTATTGATACGCAAGTAATCCATTCGTTTGCGAGTTGAGGTACTAGGCTTCCATACATTGCTATGTACACACATAACATTGAGTACATAATTAGCCTTTCTGGACAAGGTCTTAGGCCGGGTTTCCACTAATTTAAACTCCAATTTTAATTTTGTGAATTTATTTCCCCATCCCGGTTGTTCGTGTCCCGCAGATATTTTGATAATATTTCGTCGTTAGGGCCGAGAATCGCAGCTTCCAATAATTATGACCAATCCAATCTCAATCCAAACTACAATACAATGCAATTAATAAATCATAATTTTAATTCTATTTTAATTTTAAATTTAAAATTATTTTATTGTAATAATCTCTCATGGTAGGCGTAGGTGATGTTTGTAGGACCGCTGGTCCAGACAGTATCGCCCCTTACCCAAATCATAATTTCTAATTATTCGGTCGGTCGAGTCATTAACCACTTTGTTTAGGGCCCGCCGGGCGAATAACCCATTTAATTATACCTAATTAACCAATTTATGTACCAATTAATTATTCAATTATTTATTTAATTTATTTAATTAATTATTATTTATTATTAATCTAATCTAAACAATAATCCATTAACCAATTGAACTTCTAATGAATATAATACCATAATACTGATTTTATCTTAATCAAAACAAATACACAGCCTCGAAGAAATACAGCCTTCGACCAGCCACTCCACCTGCAAGCCGAACTCTCCTGCCTGCCTACCCGCGCTCACCGCTCCTGTCGCTGGCAGCCTCCGCTAGGCCTTCCCCGGGGTTACCGGGGATCTCACCTGGCGGGGTGGACCGCCGGAGTGGTACAGGGAAAGCAGAGCAGGATCGAGAGCAGCTTGCCCCAGAGGACAACGCGCCCACCCAGGAGCTTTATGCTCACCCCAACTACGGCCTCACAGCTGTGAGGCGAGGAGTATCCCTCGGTGAGGGGGCATAGCCCCGAAACCGAATACCAACGACCCCAAGAAAGGGAAGTTGTGTAAGAACTCACGAAGGGTTTCCACTGACGCGGAGCGGGGCGGAGAGGAGCTTAGCGGTGCCCGAATTGACCAATCACTATGCTCGTGCTGTTTCCGTTGAAGCGGAGCGGAAATTTCTATCATAGTGATTGGTCAATTCGGGCACCGCTAAGCTCCTCTCCGCCCCGCTCCGCGTCAGTGGAAACCCGGCCTTTAGGTAGCATTTAGATCTTAACGTGCTGGACGCGCGACCAACGAATGTGGAAAATCCAATTCGCTGGTCGCTTGGTCGCAGTCGCTAATATTGGACGCTACCTAACGAAGTACACAATCAAAAATTCACTCAAAAATCCTACTGTAAAAATAACAATTTATAGGTTAACAAAGCTGAGGACACACTGTTAACTAAAACATTATGCATTAGTTACAATTGAATAAATTTCATAATTTCGCTTCTCTTTTGATGTATAGTAACCCATTATAAACAAAGAGTATTTACAGACTGTATTATATCCTTGATTTAAGTACTTCCTAGATACAATATGTGTTGGTGAATCGCCAAACCAAACAGCTGTCCAAACGAAACACCCCAGTTATTGTCAATATGCTTGACGTAACTTTATAGAAGAGTATAAAAAGTCACTATAACTTTGGGATGTGATTATTACCTTTTCTCATTATAGAAATGTATTTTTATCTATAGGTTAAAATATAAAATATACCATCGGTTCATCTAAGTTCACCTAAGTGTAAACAAAAAAATATATTATCCGTGAATAAATAGCATCTTCTTATCAACCTTATTTCCCGTGGGTGTAAAAGGCGACAGATATAATATATATATCCGGGAATGTCTGAAAACTGCGGTCGCCAAGCATTTTAATCATACTTTCAGTCATAGATGAAATGATGATGATAAAAACAAAAATTGGGCTACAATGCTACCAATTTAAAATTACAGAAACACAAGTCGAAATGAATCCTTTTGTTTACATTTAGGGCAAATTAGATTGATTCAGCAGGTTAAGTCACAGGCTGTGATGAAAAGTGCAGTGTCCATGTAAATATTTTTGTGAATATTTTGTACCTACTTTAGTAGCGAAAGGTTTAAAATACCTGCAATACTTAACTACATCTAATTATATGGTGTATTAGTCAAGTCGTTTAGTGTATTAGTTCACAAGCAGTCAGCGTCATTCTAGTCATCACCATATAAAAGTCCAAATATTAAATAAAAGCAAATCAACAGTTAAATCAATGTTTATTTACATTACAAACTCAACATAATCTAAAACTGAAACGAGACTCCGGATTAATATAAACATTACTCAATCATGCATTAGTTTTACGAACTACGTCCTATAAAACAAATCTTCGGTTTCTAAAAGGCGCATCAGCTAACATTCGAGTTAAAAACCCATTCTGAATGCTCATAGGTGAAAAGCGAGTGAACCAATGAGCGTTCAGAGTTGACAACCCAAATGCTTAGCTGATTGGATTTGATCAGCCTTTCTGAAACCGGTCAGTATGAAATCGTGCATCGTAACGGCATAAGCAATAGTCATGCAAAGAGGGTTGAGTCTGTCAGATATGATAATTGTTCGCACACATACAGCGCCACCTGGTAGCAGAAAAAAGAGTTTTCAATATCCTTCAGCCACGTGGTGGCTGTTTATAGTCCAAACAACTGTCAGATGACATAAACTCCAAACCCTCATTAGTGAAGCAAACGGATCCTGGGTCCTGATTCACAATGCGCAATTTCACTCGAATACGACATCTACCCAGCGCTAACAAACGCTATAAAGGGATAAGTTTTCGAATTCGAGTCACTTGGCAATTGTGACCTTGGGCAAAACATTAGTATATACTCACCTGGTTAGTTCACACCCAAAGCTGAACAAGCTAAAACCAGCAAACTCATATATAAACAAAATCAGACCTAGACTCCTAAACTTCGCGTCCTCGCGCATGAGATGCCTCAAAGACGTATTTTTGGCACTCGCCGATCGAAAGAGCTCCATTTTGAGTTGGAAATCTGGATTGCGGGGCACGTCCTCGTGGGTCAGGGACTTTGTGAGCCTTTCGTTCTGCTCCATCGCTTCCTGGACTTGGCTGGCCAGAACCGGCATGGTTCGCAGACGAGACGCCCTGGGCACTCTCTCCTCCTTGGCCCTGGGCAGCCCCGCCGGCGGCGGCTTGTGGGTCAGCTTCGCGTTGAACAGCTTCATCTTTTCCATCAGAGACATCTTGGCCGGATCATCCTCGTCTAACTTAGCTGCCACCGTGAATGTGCAATAATTACATTGTGCGTTTACCCGGGACATACACAGAGTCGAGGACATGCAAAAAAAGAACAAAAGCCAACAATAAAAAGACAGGAAGCTTCTTTCTATAATGCAATTTACATGCATTCATATATCCGCAGACTCTAGAACAATGGGCAAATAAAAGGAAACGTAGATTCTAGACCTATGATTTTAGCGACATAATAATTTAGCGACTACCCACTCACCATCGTCGTCTCTGTCTAACACGTTGGCAGTGCTCTTAGACTGAGTGAGAGAGAATGCTTCTCCTGACGATTCGTTGTTGACAGGCGATCTGACAGCCTGGATTGGAAACCGCTCAGTCACGGATGGTCCCTCCTTTACCTTAGAGCGACTGTGACGTAGTAGCGGTTTTGGCTGGCCTGGAATTGAAAAATATTAGTATTAGTTTATATTATATATTTGATTTTATTCGGCGATCACTGCCTAATAATATTTTGGATAAATAATAACATAATTTAGTATTTAGATCCTTTAAGGTTAACCTATCGATTTTATAATTTTCTTACTGTCAGGTTATTTAGCTTAAATTGTAATTATTGTACTATTGGTAAAAACAATCACCTTTGGCTTGTTGCTGAAGCATCTGCCACATGCTAGCACGGGCCACGACGCTGTTACTCTTTACGAGACCCAGAGCGAATCCAGAATGTTCGTTCTCATCATCACTATCTTTATCGACTGTTTCTGGACTTCTTAGAGCGTCATTCTCCGTAGATTTCCTCTGCCGGTCCATCTTGATGAGGCTCTGTTCTATGGTAGTGGGCGACCAGTCTTCGCTGCTATTCGCAGCGTGGTTCTCCTTTATATCCTGACTCTCAATTAACCCTAGCTCCTCGCCTAAAATCAATACATATTTTATTAGCGTCGATCATGAAACAGAAATAGACGCTCGGTAAATATTTTGCGTGCCCGAAAAACACTCGACACGCCATATCGTGACCGCTACATACTTTATACTGAAACATAAAGCCGATCGCTCCTAATAAGTTGAGAGAGGCGAAATTAAGATATGATAATAGTCACGTCTGTCGAGCAATGTAAGTTTCATTGACCCAAATTTGTCCGAAAGACAGTTGCAAGGTCGCCGAATTCATTTCAAAATTATGAATATCGGCAAACACCAGTCTATATTTAACAAACATAACATAAACAAACATCATGTAAATTAAAGTCTCGAGCCGCTATCGCACACATTTCGTGCGCGACGCCATAAATGTTAACTTCGGATTCCAGTCCACTAAATCGGAAATCGTCGGTCGGATGATCGATAAAAATAAATACGGTACGCTTATCGGAACTGACAAATGTTTGACAGCAAACACTTACCAGAGTGCGGTCCGGACTCGCGGGAAGACGCGCGGTTGTACACTCCACTATCACACGACACATTAAGACTCCAGTTGTCGGCTTCGGCCTGCTGGCTCTCGTCCTCGTCCAGAGCCCGGCTGTCCTCGTCCAAGGCCACGCGCACTTTATTCACTTCTTGCTCGATCTCGTCTAGAGTCGAATGTTTTTCGCCGTAACGGGCTAGCTTTTCGAAATCTAAAAAGGTCGCCTCACCGACGTCCTCGGGCGGACTTATACCGTTTCTGGCTCGGACCTCTCCGACGGGAGGGAAGTCCGAGTGTAGGGGATGGTCCGACTCACTCGTATCGCCCCTGGCAGCACCGGACTCGGCGGGGAAGCTCGGAAAACTACAGCCCGCCGCCGAATACGCTTGGAAACTCGGTTGGCTCGGCTCCAAACTGCGAAATGAGAAAAGAAACGCGTTGATGCAGAACTCAGACGTAAGACAGAGACGCCCGTCATTTCGGCTTCACCTTCGAGTATTTTCATAAATTACGACGACTCATTCGAACAGATCACATTAATTAGTTTGCAATTTAAAATATTGATAACAAATAAACTGAACTACCGAGATGATTAATTCTGAACACATAATTATCGAAACAAAACAAGATATTTTCGTGAATGTTAAAATAGAAAACAAAGCATCTAAATATACCCCCGGTGTAAGTATTACAGCAACAAGGAATCAAACAAACATAGTGCATTAGTAGCAATGTAAGCACGTTACCAAAATAGTATTTGACCCAGTAAAGACTGGAACGCTTATTTCCGTCATCAACTGTGTTGTATGTACTGGCCCGATGCACCACGTCTCGACCTTATTACTATAGAGATAAGCCTCTAATGTGATAGAGCAAGCTTGTCGGCGACTGTGCCTCGCAACAGGTCCGATGTTTCATTGCTACTAAGATTAATGCAAGTCGAAATAGATCAATCTATTAGCACCATAAATTATGCAATGTACAAGACAATGAAATCAGGAAGACCTGTGCAGTTTAGACTATGGTGGTCATCATCATGTCAACTGGTCAATAAGGCTTCGAGTGTTTTGTATTACGTTCATAATTTCATTCATTAATTTGTGTATGTTCGCAATAATTAGAATGATTTGATTAAATCGTATGTGAACTAATCGGTGCCTTATGGTGAATCAATCTGATCTGTGGAATTTTAACCAGCCTTGCGAGTCCGAGCGTGATGTAATTATATAAAAACTGTCCCTCTTTCTCTCTGATAAATATTCCACCAATCAGCGTTCAATATGGGTTGTTCAGTTGTTAATTTGAATGCAAAATGAAAGGCTATTCAAATGTATGATCAACTAACAGCCTTTCAGAAACCAGCCCTTAAAATCATAATATATAACGTGGTTTAGACGCTACGATGGAACAAATTACATACATACATTCCGTTTGTCTCTGCCGTATTCGGGTAAAGATAACACTAAATGCTTTTACTTCGTACCCAATTTCAGTAGAACCTGAATAATATTATCCCCAGGGAGTGCCTGAACGTTTTCTGTTTATCTTTTATTTACCGTTCCCCTCCTGGGTCAGTCATACGAGTACAACCTTCATATCGAGTAATTTCCTAGAATTGAAAGGAAATTTTTAATGAACCCTTAAACTTAGTAGCGTTAAGCATTTAGGCAACTTACATAATCAATTATATCAGATCAGTCAACTCCATTTCATTGTATAAGTACCTAATACAGATTTGATAATAATTGGCAAACTTTTGCGGAAGCGGCACAGCGGGAATAACGTGCTTGTAATTGTTTGACTGTCAAAATAGAAGGGCGAAAATAAGTCCAGCAAATACCATTATATTTGACAATCCAGGGTTCTTGCATACCAACTTTTATCAAAATTAGTTCAGCCGATTCCGCTTGAAGAAGTAATAAACATACATACACAACACTCACAAACTTTCGGCTTTTTTAGTCTGATTATGAATATATAATGCAATTCATTTTACGCAGTCTTAGTGTCCATTTTATTAATTCCTTTTATATTTAATCGCTGATAAAATATCATGTTATCTCTTTCGTTCTTGGTGTAAATGAAAGAGTTAGCATCACAAAAATGATAAACACGAACAGGCGCTAGTTAATAGGTGAAAGCTTTCATTAATACTTAGTGTTTAAATGAAATCTACGATTAATAATAACAGGCTTTAGTAAAATAGGCACTAAGTCTGCTATTACAAGCTAAGCCTACAGAAAGAAACAAGGGTTAATAAGATATTAATGTTTATTAGTGTTAGACAAGAACTAAACAAAATCATAACATTTAAAGTAAAAATTAAACTAAATGACACAGATAAAAAACATAAAAAGACAATTTAGTTACGACAGTAATTATAGGAAAATAATAAACGGTAAACAATTCAGTAAACCATTACAGAAAAATACAAAACAAATATAATTCTACAATACCGTTGTAATGTAGAAAATTATAACCCTAATTTTACTTACAAATCAGGCCACACTATTTCGTAAAAATCCATTTTAGATCCAAACCAAATCAGCCAGTCCTATTTTAATTCTGACAGTATCAAGACTGAACGCTGTTGGAATTGTAAAACAACGGTGATGTCAGAACAGCGATACGTAATTAGCAGCATTAGAAAAGGTCGTTATAAAGAACTGTATGATCATAACCGATACTATGCTTGATTATGTTTCATACGCGATATTACTATATCTATACTAATTTGTACAGAGTAAGGGATTTGCAATTTATTAATAATAGTCATTTGTGTTTGCACGAAATGTGCTCTGGAATATCTACATCGATTTAGATGAATTGTGGCAGAGACAGAGTGGACCATAGGGAGGGACAAAATGTATGTTTCCCACGGGATATTCTTTGCGCGCTTGAATGAAACATCACCTAGTTTAATATCAATGAAATTTAGTCCCGATTTCATCAACGATTGTAAGTTTTAAGTGCTCGTTAAAACACCATGCCTTCTCATTCATCGACAGGAAATACCGAGAGGAACAACGTGATATTTAAAGAAGGATTAACTTTTAACATATGTTGGTGAAATCGGCACTTAATGTGGTTAATACGAGCTTGCATTGATTTGTAACACAAATACGTAGTAAATATTTAGACAGATCGCCGTTTATGGAGCGAAAGAGGAAAAGTTTTAGGTCTAGTAGAATTAAACTCAATTCACAATATGCAACGGTTTACAGTAGTCGAAATTTTTGAAAACTACATACATAATAATGTGTCATAACATTTTTTTTATGATTGAAAGTTATATATTAGAATAGTAAAAGCAGGGGAAGTGAAATATAATCAGTAGGTCTTTTACAAGACGAATTTGTATGTATCAACATAACAAACCAGCAAAACTGCGAGAATCAAAACAGACAACTTCCGTGCAACGTTCGACCATCAAAATAATGGCAGCTCGCCAGATTTAATTCGGTTGTTTCGCGATACCCCGATACAAAGCACAATAACCTTTGTAAAAAAACTTTAGGGACTACTTTATGAGTTATTACAGTCCATAGTATAAAAAACCGACAGTGAAAAAGTGTCTAATTATAAAAATACAAGCATAGAAACAGCAAATAGAGCGAAAAACATAGACGAAAATACTTTTCAGCGTGTAATGAATCATGTTTTAATTACTGTCGCGTATTTTAAGATATAATGT
The DNA here is from genome assembly GCA_905187575.2 of Celastrina argiolus. Taxonomy (NCBI): domain Eukaryota; kingdom Metazoa; phylum Arthropoda; class Insecta; order Lepidoptera; family Lycaenidae; genus Celastrina; species Celastrina argiolus. The sequence continues at coordinate 16,773,916 of LR994591.1, read as the reverse complement.
TACAACAATCACATTATGCCGCTATTTATGTACATGGTAGTGACTGACCTTGACGTGGCAGATCTCATCTCGTCCACGGTGACAGGCTGGGTGCTGTGACGCTCCCGGTCACGCACTCGCCCCTTCGAAGTAGACGGCTGATTCTTCAAGAAGTTCTCTTTGGTCAGTGCCTGTTCCATGCTTTTTATTCGAGAGGCAATCGATGGAAACGACTTTTCATTACCTTCACTCGGCGAACATTCGTTACTTAATTCTGAGCTCCCATTCGTACAGTACTCCTCGACTTTTAAACGACGATCTTTTAATATTGAAAGTAGTTCAACGTTAACATCGCACATCAAGCTCTTGGACCGAGGGTTCGACTTGGGTCGAAGGTTACGGCGTCGTATCACTGCACTAGGGAAACTTTCTTCCGGGCCATTTTCCCCGTTCTCTCGCAGCGGACCAGCCGCTAGCACGTCGTTCGCATCTGCACTAAAATTCATTGGACTAATTTTCACGTCGTTGTCTGCGCAAAATGAAAGACGTGGGCGAGGCGATTGGCTCCGTTCCCTCGTGAGACTCGAGCCTCTTTGCTTTAATATAGGCCTAAATGTCGTTTCACACTCGGAACCGGAGTGATCGGATGCTCGCGATCGAAGGAGAGAGGATCTTCTTGAACTTCGATCGTCTTCGCTTAAATCAAAACTGGATATGTGGCCTTCATCGCCCGAAAACTTTTTTGCTGATTTTAATATTGGTTTTTTAGGCAACTCATATTCGGGCTCATCGTATTCGGTCGATTTCTTTTTTAATATTGGTTTAGGGGTATCGGGCAAGCACACAACCGGGCAAGGCCGTTCTTCAGAAAAACTTTTCTTTTTTAGTATAGGACGTACAGTTTCTTTGTCCTCGTCCACAATTTCCGCACCGCCCGCAGCAGCAAGTAGTACCGCTTGAGCGATTGACACATGTGACGAGTTAGTACTACTGCTTGAGCTGGAATTGGACTTTCGTTTTAATATTCCCTGCGGTTCGGGAGATCCATGGGAAACATCACACGTAATAATTTCCTCCTCTTTACTCATTTTTCTTTTTAGGATTCCTTGTATTTGCCCGTCGGGCGACCGGTTTCGAATGATATCTTCTAGCGATGATCTTCTATTTTTCAATATGGACTTACAATTATCTGGAGATCCATCTTCTGCAAAGGACACCTCTGGACTACATGATCTTCTTCTAGCTACTTGAGACTCATCTAAGCTGCGCCGCTTTTTCAATATACCTTGTCGTTGTCTGTTTTCGGAGCGACTATGGTGTGGCTCAATAACACTCGGTGAAAATGTTACGGGTGGGGATGCGATAAGATGATTTGGGCTGTTTGATGTTGTACTTTCTTCGTTTATAGATTTTCTTTTTAGAATAGATACAGGAGTGTGGTACGACGAAGCATTAAGCGGCCTATTTTGACTAGACAACTCACTACTGAGATCAGAAAACATTGCACTTTGTTTTTCAAAGTCAATTAATCTTTGAGCAGCCATATCTATGTCATTTAATCTTTCTAAAACTCCTCTATTTGGAGTAATTTTCTCGTTTGAAAGACCATGATTATATGATTGGGTATTATTTTTTTGATCAGTACTTACAGTCAAAATGGGGTCATAATGGGAGTTAGAGGCATTGGATTGCAGTTTATTGCTACTGGCATTTAATTTACTAACCCTATCTAATGTTTGTTTTGTCAAAGCAACTAAGCTGTCCATTTCTTGTGAAAGTCGAGAGCTCGTGTGTGCAGGTCTAGGAGTTTCATGAAGTGCAGACATCGTGGGTTCACTATCTAATTGACGAACATTAAGGTCCCGATTTAAGCCAGTGTCTAAGTTTTCGATTACTAAAGTTTTACTAGATGAACTTTTAGAATTATTCACGTTTCTTGGCGAATTATCTAAGCTAGTCAGTCTTTTCTTTGAATTATGATATTTTTCAGTAGGACTCGTAGTATCCTTTTGAGCTCGATGTGTTTTCAACTTTCGATTCGTATCGTAATCACTTTTCGGCTTTTCAGGGCTTCTTCGTAAAGTTCTACCTCTGGTCGTTTCTATTTTACTCTTAGAATTTTCAATTTTCGACTCTCTCGTTAAGTCCAGCTTAACAGGAGACGTAGAAGTTCTATTTTTGCTGTCTGGAGTCTTTTTAGATAATGGGATAAAACTTGGTTTGCTGCCAATTTCTAAGCTGCGACGTTTCTCTGGGGTCCTTACAGTAGTAGATTTGCTTGTAATAGACTTGAAACCAAACTGCAGAGCGCTTTTGGGTGAAACATCTGAAGACTGCGGTGTATCAGGTTTGGCGTGCGAAGCTTCTATGGATCGTCGTATTCTTGATTTTGGCGTAGAACCTGAAATTAAAAGAAAATATTGATTGAATACGACATGATAAAATTTCATTTGAAGTCACATAAACTCGTGAACTTAATATGGGGACTGGACCATAAAAATGGTGTTGTAAACTGTATGAGCACATAGAATTGAATCTGCACGGAAGTGAAAATTATTGACCCGCCGTCCATTGTTCTATAGGTTCACTGACTCGATCGCCGCTCGAGTTGCTACGTAGCAAATTGACGCAATTGTAATGCATATTATAATGTGATACGTGGTTGATGTATGAAAAAACTATATAACATTTAGAATGAAAGAAACAGCAAAAGCATTTTATTGGTTTAGTACGAAATTTGACCCAGTTTTATAAATATTCGATTAAGTGCGTTTCTCTTTTAACGCCATCTTGCGGCAACAAATTTTACATTAAAATCATAATAAACAACTGCCCGTGACATGGTGCGCGCGAATTAAAATTCAGCGGGAAACCTAAAATGTATGCCAAAAATAATGTATGTAATAAAACCTGTAAACGGTAAATAATGATAAATATAGTATTTTGAAGACTATCAATCAAGCTACTTTTTAATATTTAAAGTAGAAAATAAAGTTACGATACACACAAACAGTTATGATATTAGGAAGTCTCTAGGGTTGTGTTCAGTGGCAATACTTTTTGTAGGGTCTCAATAATCACCATAACGATGATTCCTTCTCATTCATTGACAGGAAATATTTAATGAAGGATTTATCGTTACGCATAGACCAATGAAGCAGAACCGAAGACGACCAGACTACTATGCTACAGCTAGTGATGAGATGTTTCCCGTAACCACGATTATCGGCATCATGGTGCGGTTCGGTGTGCGGCGCGCGTGTAACGTTCCAACAATTTGTATGCGGCCAGGATTGAAATCGCAGATTGCTTTTATAATGTTATGCATAAAATTCCTATATGTCACATTTGGGATGTGATGGTTAGTAGTTAGTAGATGTATCTCGTGCTCCCACATGACTCTGACATAGCTATCTAGATTAAAATATCAACGATTGATGGATCACTACATTTTAGTCTGCTATTAGGTTGCTTTTCCAGCTATGAGGAAGGATCCGTTGCAAAGAGCCAATAGAATTGCTTCACTAGCCTAGGCTCGAAAAGCACAGCGATTACATTGGTTCTTGTAAAATACATTTCTTGCTACTCTCGCTGGTTAGTTTATTATTGGCGGAAAAGCAGATTTACGCCCGGTTCCTGAAAGTCGTCAGATCGTCGATCACTCAAACGTTAACTGATAGCAGATTTGATCAGCCATTCAGAAACCGAGCGTTAGTGTCCAAACATTATGCCGAAGGTCCGAAGTTCGGCTTGATTACGCCTGCTATGTAATTTGAATTACTGACAGCATAATGCCAAAATTACGTTGCGTTACAGTGTATATTCTATCTTCGGTCGGGCGTAAGTTCAGCGGCAAATTGGAGACCATAATCTTCTCTCATAAAAATGAATTGCTGTTCGTTAGGCTCGCTAAAACTCGAGAACGGCTGAACCGATTCAACTATTTTTAGTCTTGAAATATTCGTGGAAGTCCAGGGAAGGTTTAAACGGTTTGTATGCTCAACAAAGTGGGCACGGGTCAGCTAGTAGTAGGCTAAAACATGGCAACGGCTCAGACCACACTGAAATTTACGATGTTAGTTCAACGAGTCTAATAAATAACATAAAACACTCGCAACACCACTCATGAAACTGCGGCGGAACCGCTGATCAAAGTTTTGAGGTCGCTAATAAATTTTATGCTTTTAATTCAGCCGCTGTGGCTGCATTGAAAGTACTTAGAATAACGAAACAAGCACTTTACTTCGATATATGTATAAAACTAGCTGTGGCCTAGATTTTGAATTGGATTGATGTTATGCTACTATTAATCTGAGCGTGATGATATATAGCCTAACGTGGTCAATGCTGGTCCTCCTCCATAGGAAATCCTCCATATATTTCTTATTAGTGTAAGTAAACTAGATTTATGTTTTTTTTTTATAATTTTTACATTGTAATAGTATCATAACCGAAAGAGCGCAATCTCGCCGTTAAGCATGTGTTTGGCGAGATAGTATTGTAATATATTTAAGTGTAATTTTAGATGAATAAGTAAATTATTTAAAAAAAAAGTTATCCCTACCTGCGTAATAACATACATACGATTTATAATTTTCGTTTTAGACATTATGAAATTGTTTTCATTATGGGAAAAGGCACAAACAAGGAATTACTTAAATGTAAAAAATAATAGTTTAAAAAAACTAAAAAAACACGCTTTTATTGCTAACCGAACTAAAAAATAGAAAATAATTTTAATTTCGAAGAGTTTATATTACAGTAGTAGAAGATCGAACAATCAATTAGAATTTATCACCTCAAAATAAAATTATAATAAAGTTTAAGTTGTTAACAAAAGAATTAAATTCACAGTAAAAAGCGTGGGGTGCTTGATAAAGTAAATGTAACAATCATTCTATTGGCAACAGTCTATGAGAGGACAGTTATGAAAAGTAGTAAAATGCACCCCACGCTTTTTACTCCGAATTTAATTCTTTTGTTAACAACTTTAACTTTATTATAATTTTATTTTGAGGTGATAAATTCTAACTGATTGTTCGATCTTCTACTACTGTAATATAAACTCTTCGAAATTAAAATTATTTTCTATTTTTTAGTTCGGTTAGCAATAAAAGCGTGTTTTTTTAGTTTTTTTAAACTATTATTTATTTTTCATTTTTTAGTTCGATTTATCAATTAGTTATTTGTTGACATGTGGTATCGAAATTTCTCACAAATCGTTTCGCAATCTCATCATTTCATTCAAAGCTTCACTGTTGCATGGAGTTTTTCCTGTTAACTTAGAACAATCGAGTTCTTCAATCCGAATACCGTAATATGTTTTAAATATAATTAATTCCTTCCTTATCGACTGTAAAACCGAAGCTATACAGAAATCGTATGTGATACAGAAGTAATCGGGACTTTTCGACACGTCTAGTTAATTTTTTTTTTTTTTTTTCATTGTCATCGGTCCTTGATACATATGCAAAGTTTCAAATTACTCTGACTTCTGGAAACTGGTGAAAATTAAGTTCAAAGATTCCGTTACATAAATACAACCCAAGCTAATAAAAGCGTTATAAAAAAGTATTGTTACAAAAATACGATTTAACTATACGAGTAACTTTTTACACATGAGTGATATTAATGTTACAGCAATTTAGAACCTTCATCGCAAATGTCTGAACAACTAATGTGAACGAAACACGCACGTTATTTATTCAACTAGCAATTATTAATTTTCGACCGTCCCTTCGAAAACTGTGATATACAATTTCAGATAAAAAAAATATATTCTAAAAAAATTTTGTGACTTTGTATATTACTAGTTAACCTGTGCTCACATCGCATTTAAACAGTTATACTCGTGATAAAGTTCAATAATGCACCAAAACCTACAACCTGCAACCTACAACTCGCAACTAACAGGCGAGGTCAACGACCAGTGCGTTCGTGTGTATATGTCGCAGTCATCTAATTGAAATCGCCATTTCATTGAGTGACTAGCGTTTTTATCGAATGACGACATTCAATTGAAAGACTAGGCCGAACATTGATTGAACAATCTTCAATCAACGTCCAATTAGTTAGCGGTTTAAAATCAGTCAGGTTATTGAAACTTTTTCTCACTGCGGCGCTAGTAGTCACCACAACAAATATGGCGTCAAACAGCTCGCACTGATAGCACTGTGTTGATATTTTTTCGTTAAATCTACGTTTAATTACGATACTCGTAATAAAATAGTGTGACAGCATGGATTTATCTATTACTAGCTGACCCTTGCCCACTTCGTTGAGCATAAAAAGAGTTTATGATGAAATTCAACTAAAAAAAAAACAACGTAGAACCCGCAACGCGGGAACCCGAAACCCGAAACGCGGGAACCCGGAACCCGCAACGCGGGAACCCGGAACCCGCAACGCGGGAACCCGGGACCCGCAACGCGGGAACCCTGAACCCGCAACGCGGGAACTTGAAACCCGCAACCCGAACCCGCAACGCGGAACCCGCAACGCGGAACCCGCAATGCGGAACCCGCAACGCGGAACCCGCAACGCGGAACCCGCAACGCGGAACCCGCAACGCGGAACCCGCAACGTGAGAACCCTGAACCCGCAACGCGGGAACCCTGAACCCGCAACGCGGGAACCCGGAACTCGCAACGCGGGAACCCGGAACCCGCAACGCGGAACTCGGAACCCCAAACGCGGGAACCCGCAACGCGGAACCCGCAACGCGGAACCCGCAACGCGGAACCCGCAACGTGAGAACCCTGAACCCGCAACGCGGGAACCCTGAACCCGCAACGCGGGAACCCGGAACTCGCAACGCGGGAACCCGGAACCCGCAACGCGGAACTCGGAACCCCAAACGCGGGAACCCGGAACCCGCAACTCGGGAACCCGGAACCCGCAACGCGGGAACCCGGAAGCCGCAACGCGGGAACCCTGAACCCGCAACGCGGGAACCCGAAACCCGCAACGTGGAACCCGCAACGCGGGCCCGCAACGTGGAACCCGCAACGCGGAACCCGCAATGTGAGAACCCTGAACCCGCAACGCGGAACCCGCAACGCGGGAACCCTGAACCCGCAACGCGGGAACCCTGAACCCGCAACGCGGGAACCCGGAACCCGCAACGCGGGAACCCGGAACCCGCAACGCGGGAACCCGGAACCCGCAACGCGGGAACCCGGAACCCGCAACGCGGGAACCCGGAACCCGCAACGCGGGAACCCGGAACCCGCAACGCGGGAACCTGGAACTCGCAACGCGGAACCCGCAACGTGGAACCAGCAGCATGGGAACCCAAAACCCGCAACGCGGAACCCGGAACCCGCAACACGGAAACCCGGAACCCGCAACGCGAAACCCAAACACAGAACCCGCAACGCTGACATAATATGGAATAAATAGTATCCTATGTCCGTCTACTTGCTCTAAGCTACTTCCTCACCAATTTTCAGCCATATCGATAAAACCGTTCTTGAGTTATAAATAATTTAACTAACACGACTTACTTTTATACATATAGATGTATAGATTACTCCTACTAACATAAGCTAAGCCCGGTGAATGTCACAGTCGGTCCAGCCAATTCGGTGATCATGAGTTTGATGACGACGATGATGATGATGAAAAGTAGCCTAAATTAATCCTTATAACTTTAGCTATCTACCAGTGAAAGTCTCGTTAAAATCGGTCCAGCCGTTCCAGAGATTAGCCGGAGCAAAGAGAGACGCTGACAGACATTTTTTTTTAAATTACATTTTCGTTTTCAGTAAATATCGTTGCCAATGCAAAAAAAAGCAGAAGATATCGTTTAAAATGTCATATGTATTTAGAAAAACGTTGCTAATTGAAAGTTACATACTTACTGACACTTCAATTTTATTTGTTTGTATAGATGTATAGATTTGGAAAACTTCTCCAATCTTGGCGTTTTCACTGACGCGGAGCGGGGCGCATAGGAACTTAGTGGTTCCCAAGCGGAGTGGAGCAGAGATTTCGAGCATAGTGATTGGTCAATTCGGGTACCGCAAGCTCCTGTCCGCCTCGCCCCGCGTCAATGGAAACGCAGCCAAACGTCTATAACGTCTACCGGTCGCCATGGTAACAGCGTTGTTTACAAATGGAAAACAAAAATTAGGAAATGCTATACATACCGTATTTATATCAGCTGAAACTATTTGGATTCATGTTTTTGTTAATCCAAATAATTTTTTTAATCCAAATAGTTTAAGCTGATATAAAAACGGTATTTATAGCATTTCATAATTTTTATTTTCCATTTGTAAATAATGACGTTGCCATGACAGCCGTGTCATATAAACTGCCAACGACGTGAATCGATCGAGCCCAGGTTCAAACCCCGCGTGACCATCACGTATTTTCTTCTTTTTTCTAATTTTCTGCTTATTTTTTTCAACATTTTCTTTCATAATAACCTTTTCGTAACAATAACGAACATACCGTAAAAAAATTTGCGAAATTGGTCAAGCCGTTGTCGAAGCGCACACGATGTAAGAAATTTTGGTGGTCGTTTTTTTACACTTTGGGCTACATTTTTGGGGTTTTAGTAAGGAACCCTACTTTTTTTAAACATATAATATAGCCTATGTTCAGCGCTAGGAATGTAGCTTTCCAACGGTGAAAGAATTTTTCATATTGGTTCAGTGGTTTCAGAGCCTATTCCATTCAAACAAACAAACAAACAAACAATCAAACGTTACCTCTTTATAATATTAGTATAGATTACGTCGCTGCCGGCTACTATTAAAGAAAAAATTGAGGTGAAACTGACTGAATACAAACGACATAATGAAGGTAAGTTTTAAACATGGTGTACGTCGTCGTTTTAATTTAGCTGTTAAAACATACAAAACTACACTAAATGGATGTATTTATGTTACATTATTTATAGTAGAATTTGCAAAGTTACATTTATCGATAAAATATCGGTAGTATGAGTGCAAATAAAAAAAAATGTCACCTAACTAGGTGTTCCATAAGTAGGTAATTCAACGACTACGACAAATGACTAAATGACGTTCAGTCAAGACGTTGGACGTTACAATAAACAACATGACGAGTTGTCCTTTAGTCTTTCAATTGAATGTCGTCATTCGATAAAAACGCTAGTCACTCAATGAAATGGCGATTTCAATTAGATGACTGCGACATATAGACTAGGAGCCCGCGAGCCCCAGCATAGTAAGATCTCCTGTGGTTACTTTAGATCTTTGCATTTTTTTATCGCATTATGGTAAGTAAGTTATATGAGGTGCCAAAACAAAAAATGATTACGCGTCATTCTCTCCACACTATATTCGGCTTGATGTATGAACCGTGGGACACACGTATATGTCTAACGCCCGGTTTCTTAAAGGCTGATCAAATTGATCAATTGATCATAATATCAGCTAATCTGAACGCCGATTGGTAAAAACAGTGACTGCGAAGTGACTCACCAGTCATCAATCAGCGTTCAGATTAGCTGATTTGATCAATTGATCAATTTGATCAGCCTTTCAGAAACCGAACGTTAGACTAGCATTCTAAGTAGATACTAGCGTTAAGAATAATAATATCATACAACCTATCTTATTCGAGTAAAAACATGACTAGGTATTCAATAACCTCTATTTTCCCCGCTCAATTTTCCACCAAAACACGCAGGTATTGAAACATAAAAACCGTTCGGTGCTGAAAAACTTTACATTGAATTAAGGGTAATTGTATACATACAACAATGGCGCGAGCTAGTTCGATATTAAAACAAGCGAAACTGGGCCGCAATATTATTAGGTTTCGCTTTGACGCGGACCTTTGCAAAAAAAACCTTTGATCGACGCTCAAAATACTTGTATTATTATTATCAATGTCACGTTGTCAAATCGACAATAGGTTACAATTATGACTCGAATGGTTTTATTCATGATAGGTTAAAAAATAAATAGTTCTAGCTGACCCGTGCCCACTTCGTTCAGCATACAATCCGTTTAAACCTTCCCTGGACTTCCACGAATATTTCAAGACCAAAAATAGAGCCGGATCGGTGCAGCCGTTCTCGAGTTTTAGCGAGACTAACGAACAGCAATTCATTTTTATATTACCGCGAGCAATAATCGGTGACCGGTGAGTACACGAAATTGTTCTTCATTCACTCATTCTAGTCGTTGAGCTTAGTTTTATACAGAGTATAAAAGGCACAGTTATAATAACTTTGGTGTATGACTGTAATACCTTTTCTCATTCTGGAAAAATTGTATTAATGCATTTCTGGAATGAGAAAAGGTAGTTACTTATAATATCGCAAAGATATTCTATCTGATGTTTTAACATTCTGTATACTTAATATTTTCAACACCCTTATCTTTTAAATTGCGACAGAAGATACCAACAGTCCATCCCTTAAGTAATTAATTTTACAGTCTCTAATATAGTTCAGTAATCTGAACTACAATTGTGGAAAATTTAAACAAACCGTACGTTATTGAAGAGTTAAGTTTATACGTGTGTAAATAAATCTCAATTAATTTGTATTCTAGAATATATATTGCACGAAGTTATCTGCAGACTAAACACATCTGACAAGATAGAAGCTGAAAAACTCATTACAAGTTTCTAGACTAGACAGTATTTTGTATGATGTAGGTATGATGTATTATTATACTTACTGAAAAATTGCGTATATTATGCCTTAGATATTACGTTCCTGATACTCATACATTATACGTATACAAGGTGTAAAATAAATGAGTACTTTAGGGTGTATAATGTGTATGTACCCACTTACTATGTAGAGATTACTATGAAACGCTGAAAGATTTACTTTTGACTTTCATGTTTCTATGACAAAAGGCCCTAACATCATAACTTTGCCCATACAATAATTTAAAAAAAGTAACTAAGCGCTGAACTCTGGTACTTTTACCTAATATGTACAGACTTTAAGACATGTCGCAATAATCTGGTTGAATCTGCTTATTTGATTGTATTGAATGGCGTCAAACAGCTCGTACAGATTGTAATGTGTTGATATATTTTTTGATTAATTTACTTTATTGTGCGTTATAATAGTACACATTCGGAAATATAGAAGTTTAAAAATAAAATATTAAATGGCTGTCCTAGTCTCGTATTCATTGAATTTGTTGGTAAAAATAGAATTCAATGAACACGCCAGTCATTTAATATAATATAATATAATATAATAATATAATATAATTTTATTTGCGAAAATATGGTACAATAAGCTGATACAGTTTAACATAGTCTCACATATTTTTGTCGAATTTTTCTCGACGTGCAAATGTTGTCGGTAAGTTAACAATGGTTAGTCAACTCTAGTCAAATATTTTACATTCTAATCATTAGTACATTACACAATAGTCTTATTAATATATTAAATTATACAAATTTACAAAAAAAAAAGTTTTAAGTCAATTTCACAATAGTACAACTTTTAGTAAATTCTTCAATAATATAAATTAACCAGCTACATTAAATTATTATATAACTGATGTCCTTCCTTCTATCCTTAAATGTAATACAAAACATATAGCAAGTTATAAAATATTTTATGTAATTCTATAATACTGTTTATACTAAACAAAACTTTTTGTCATTTTGTCTGTCTTCAAAGTATTCTTTATTAGAATAAAAACATTTATCTAGTAGCCAAGAAAATAACTCCTTTTTAAATTTATTATATATGGACAGATCTTTTAATTTTTTCGGTAATGTATTATATATTTTTATTGACATACAAAACACATTTCGACTATAAATTTCTAAATTTTGTTTCGGTATCCAAATTTTATTTTTATGCCTACCAGTTGTATGGTTTTGAATGTCTTGATTTATTGAAAATAGATATTTGTGCTTTCTAACAAATAAACAGACCTCAAATATATAAAGACATGGTAGAGGAAGTATTTTAAATTTTTTAAATAGGGGTTTACAATGATCTAGATAACCAGCCCCTGCTATAGATCTTATGCATTTTTTTTGGACAATTAATGCTTTGGAGATATCCATAGAATTTCCCCACAGTATTAACCCATATCTCAAGACCGATGCTACATAACCGTGATATGCCATTAAAGCCGTGTTAACAGAAGTTAAATTTTTAATTCTCCTTAACGCAAATGTAAACCGGTTTAATTTAGTACATACATTTTCAATATGATGTCTCCATTTAATACCACTGTCAATAATAAACCCTAGAAAAGTTGTTGTAGTAACACACTTAATGGGTTCTAATTCATTAATGTTACTATTGATTTTAGTGTTAAATTTTATAATTTTAGTTTTATCTAAGTTAATTTTTAAATGATTTATATTAAGCCAATTAATTATATTATCTAGTTCATTTTTAATTTCGTCATTTATTAGTCCTTTCTTACATTTGATCAACAGAGTAGTGTCATCAGCAAACATTATACATTCGTGTTTTGTTGATTGTGGCATATCGTTAATATACACTAAGAACAGGATTGGGCCAAGAATACTACCCTGTGGAACGCCACTGTTATTCAGCTTAAATTTAGAACGATGTTTTATGATTTTGTTATTGGATATATTAGTTATTTCTGTACACTGTGTTCTGTTTTCTAAATAAGATTTAAACCAGTTATAAGCATTGCCTCTTATGCCACATTTATTTAGTTTATCCAGTAGTCGTTTGTGATCAACAAAATCAAATGCCTTACTCATGTCCAAGAATACCGCTGCAGCTGCTAATCCTTGGTCAATAGTCTCACTAACTTGTTTTATAAGAGAAAAACATGCTAATGTCGTTGAACTTCCTTTTGTGAATCCAAATTGTTGCTTTGTTAATATATTATTGCTGCTAAGAAAAGATGTTAATTTCATTTGCATTGCTTTTTCAAATACTTTGGATAAGATAGGTATTATTGTAACTGGTCTATAGTTTGACATATTCTCTCTATCGCCCTTTTTGAAAATAGGTTTTACAATAGATTTTTTTAATTCACTTGGAAAATGCCCTTGTTCAAAAGATTTATTTACAGTGTGACAAATAGGATCACATATATATTTAGCAGCTAATTTTATTATTTTTGTTGTAATACCATCGTAGCTTGCTGATTGTGTATCATTCAAAGATTTTATAATTTTGTAAATATCTTGTGATACAATTGGGGATAAATATATTGAGTTTGATTGACTGTTAATTCTATTATGATTATTTTTATTTATTTGATATATGTCATTATTAACTCTATTATTATGTATAGTATTCTTTGTTAAGTCAATGAAATAATTATTAAATAATTCTGCAATGTCACTACTTTCTGTATGTTCCCTGTCATTTATTTTAATTACCTTGATATTAGTATTTTTATCTATATTTGACATATTAGTATTTATTACATTCCACGTAGCTTTACATTTATTTTTTGCTATTTTTATGTAGTTGTTATTGTATGTACTTTGTGCTTTGTGTATACATTTTTTTAAAATTTTTGTATATTTCCTATATTTTACTAACTTTTCTTTTTTTCCTGATCTATCATAAATATATTTTAAGTATAAATTTCTTTTAACGGCACAAGATTTTTTAATCCCCTTTGTAAGCCATCGCATTGATTTAGGTTTTTGACAAATTTTAATATTTATTACAGGAAAACAGAGATCATAAAACATAGTAAACATATCGTAGAATGTTTTAAATGCTTTTCCGCAATTGTTTTCATTGAGTACATCTGTAAATGTTAGTGATGATAAGCAGTCTAAAAATTTATGTATGTTATCCGTGCTGAAGTCTTGTCTTTTAACGAAAAAACACTTCACCTTTTTTGACGGTACCATATTTGCTGCAAATGAAATTGATTGCCCAGTTTCATGATCTGAAAGTGCTACATGATGTATGTCCGATTTGTAGTCTTTAATATTACTCGCTATTTGATCAATACATGCCTTGCGACGGGTAGGTACATTTATATTAATCTTAAGATTGTGGTTATATAGTAAAGCTGTAAGTTCTTTTGTCTCATTAGAATTTTTTAATACGTCTATATTCCAATCTCCACATACAATAATATTTTTATTTTTGTTTATATTTATTTTATGTAATAAGTAATCTAGATTGTTTCTGAATATTACCTGGTTAGCCTTAGGTGTTCTATATATAGTTATAATTATTGTATTTAGTTTGAACAGCTCTACACCGCAACATTCAAATTCAAAACTTTTCGCAACTTCTTTTGTTATTTTAAGATCATTAAATTCAATATCTTTGTGTACTAGAATACAAGACCCACCTCTCTTTTGATAATTTCGTGAGAAGTAAGATGCTAAGATGTAGTTTGGTAAGTTTATGTTTTTTTCTGCGCCTGAATTCAAAAAAGTTTCCGTTAGACAAATTACTTCTATGGGTCCTAGTTTAGTTTTTAATTCTGTATCTATTGTTATTTGCAAGTTATCTAATTTATTCAATAACCCCGCTATATTTTGATGAAATATGGTTAACTGGTGAGCCGATTGCCTAAAAAATTTTCTCGCTTGGTGTATTTTCCATTTCCATTGATTTGGTGATAATAGTTTGTAATTTTATTTTTATTATCACTATATTTATTAGTTCTTATTTGTGTTTGCTCATTGTTATATGATTTTGTATTTATTGTGATGTCCTTTATGTTTTGAATATTATTAATCATTTTATGTTTGTTTTCTTTTTTACCAGTTATGAATGTCATGTCATAGTCTTTCTTACCTATTTCTATATTAATTTTTTTACTTAACTCTTTTAGATATATTTTTGAATATTTGCTAATACTGGGTTTAATGGAAATTACTTTTATATCTGCGAATTGATCGTAGAAGGATAAAATCTTACTATTTATTTTTGATAAATTTATATGTTTACTGTAAATAATCGGCACAATAAGCACATTTGTATTACTTAACTTTGTCAATATTAGATTTAAATTTCGTATTAAGTATTCACAATTTTTATCATTTGCTCCTATTCCTATGATTACGTAATCTGATTTACTAAATTTCTTTGTTGTTTCATTGCTAATAATATCCTGTATAATGTGACTACTATTAGCATGAGGTTTTATGGTAGCTGTAACTTTATATTTATCATTCCACTTGTTATGTTTATTTTGCCTATCATTTCTTAATATACCGCATAGACCCTTTAACTGTTGGTCGCCTAAGATATAAATACTTGTTTCTTTTTTATTTTCGAGAAAGGTCTGATTATTTGTTACCTTCCGAAGATTACACAAATATTTATTTTGAAAGTGATACTGCTTTATATTTGAACATATCCTATTAGCTAAAAAAAGTATATTATTGTTATTATACAATCCTGCTCTTGAATCAATGAATGTACAGTAGTTGTAATTTTTAATCAATAATTTAATAGTATCGTTAAGTAATTTATTGTTAAGAAAACGATTATGCTTGACACCTATAACAAATACTTGATAATTTTTCAATCTTGATAAAGTGTTACAAATCTTACAAAATAGTTCATAGGGATTTTTGTCATTAGAACCTACTCCAATCACTACGATACTATCCTTTGGCAATGAATTATATTTTGTACACTCTTCAAAGTAACTTAATATATGTGAACCCGTCGCAGACGGTTGTATAAATCCTTCAACTTTATAAATATTAGACAAGTCCTTATAAATCTCATCGTGTATTTTTACAGATAGATTCCGAATTTGTTGATCGCCTATTATAAATATGGACTTTTTTTCACTGTTGAGTGGTTGATCAACTTGTTTATGATTAGGAGATGTGGTTGTTGGTGAGCAGATATTAAATGTAGGCTTGTCGATCTGCTGCACATGGGTAGTTACGTCGTTTCCCTGTATATTAGAAGTGTCCATGCTGAGGTCCGACTGATTGTATCCAATCGTGATGTCATTGTCTTCAATTATTTTACGGACATTGTCATGTATTGAACGCCTATTCTTCTTTCTAGCAGTACTCAATTGCTTTTTTTGCGAACTCCTAGGACTGGTGCAAATGTCCTTGAGGGTATTTATTTGTTGATTTTGTCGGTTAATAATTTTTTTTAAATCGTTATTTTCTAAAATGATATTATCTAGTTCATCACGAGTGCTAGTTAATTGAGTCAATAAATCTGATATTTCATTTTTTAATTCATCTACATAGCAGTTGGTAAGGCCTGTAGAGAGGTCAAAACTTTTAGCATGTAATTCCGATTCCGATGAGTTAAGTGACGAAATTGTAATTTCTGAATCAGTAGATTTTGATTTTCCATAGCGTTTTTTCCTGAAAGTTATGTTGCTTGATATATTTTCTAATGACATTTTTAATCCTGTTATCTTAATATTGAGTATGAAGCGGCCTCTATTGACGAGTAGACGAAGGTAATGTGATTAATTTTTTAACGCCATCTGTATTGGTTGCCATTAAACTATTTTTTCCATGCAAGCGCCATCTGTTGTTTTAACCCATGTAACTTCCTCATTGTCGGATGAAAAATAGTTTCTAATTTTTAACAAACAAATTTTTGGTGCTGGCTGGGCTTGAACCCTGTTCAAATAGTGTTCACGTTCGAACAAAATCAAAAGGTTACGTTTGTCCAAACTGCGTTGTTGAGGCGTAATCAATTTTATTGAATTTTTGAATGCGGTTCTAGTTATTATAGATTTGCGTGCTTTGTCAGTTACACTGTTTGAATTATTTTATAACCACCGGCACTTTAACACAATGTTGATTTCTTTATTTGTTTGCCTAATAATATATTGTCTTGTTCATTTTTTCGTACTTTTTTGCACTGTACAGTAACTTTTAGTTGAATATAATACATACACTATTTCTTTGTGTTAGGTCTCAATTTTATAGGGTTTAGTTTAACTGATTGTTCATGAAATTGTTCACTGAGATATTGACTTAGTTTTAATTCACTTTAACTTTTTTTGTTCTTCACATAGTCACTAGATAACATTGTCACTTGTTATTTATATGTTTATTCACATTATTTTTCACTTTTTGTAACTCTTTATTAGGTTTTCGAATTTTAAAAGATAAAAATATACGGAGCCGATGTTGACGTGCTCAACAGCGCCCTCTCTTTAATCAAATAGCTGATTCAACCGGATGACTGCGACAGATATACCGATACCTAAAAGGGTAAAAAATGATAAAAAATAACAGTAGGATGAAACCCGTATCAAAAGGAGGAGAATATCATAAAAATTAATCGACACTGGTCTAGCTTTGAAGTAGAACCGGCCTTCGCAACTACTACCTTAAAATTTAATTTAATTAAATTAAATTAATTAAATAATTAATTTAATTTAATTTTCATTTAATTTTGTATCAGACAAAACCCGGAACATAGAATAGTCAATCAGTTATGTAAAAGGGATAGAAACTGAAAAGTTTTTAAAGACTAAATTTGGCTGATGCTGATAGTGGGAATACCTAATACATTATTCCACGCCGTTTCTGAGTTTATAAAGAAAACAGTGCGCTGCAAAATGGCAGCGAGCGCATCGCCACGGGCGCCGCTACTGCCCCCGAGATAATGCCACATGTTATTGAGAACTAGTTCAGCGGCGCCACTGGATCGAATAACATCAGTGCCGGATTTACCACATAGCAAGAGTAGCAATTGCTGCGGGCCCCGCGCGAAAGGGGCCCACATATTTCACGCGCATCTTTTTCTGAGCGTATTTTTTTACGTGAAACTTATTAATATATTATACAACTAGCTGACCCTTGCCCACTTCGTTGAGCATAAAAAGAGTTTATGATGAAATTCAACTAAAAAAAAAACAACGTAGAACCCGCAACGCGGGAACCCGAAACCCGAAACGCGGGAACCCGGAACCCGCAACGCGGGAACCCGGAACCCGCAACGCGGGAACCCGGGACCCGCAACGCGGGAACCCTGAACCCGCAACGCGGGAACTTGAAACCCGCAACGCGGAACCCGCAACGCGGAACCCGCAACGTGAGAACCCTGAACCCGCAACGCGGGAACCCTGAACCCGCAACGCGGGAACCCTGAACCCGCAACGCGGGAACCCGGAACTCGCAACGCGGGAACCCTGAACCCGCAACGCGGGAACCCGAAACCCGCAACGTGGAACCCGCAACGCGGAACCCGCAACGTGGAACCCGCAACGTGGAACCCGCAACGCGGAACCCGCAACGTGAGAACCCTGAACCCGCAACCCGCAACGCGGGAACCCTGAACCCGCAACGCGGGAACTCGGAACCCGCAACGCGGGAACCCGGAACCCGCAACGCGGGAACCCGGAACCCGCAACGCGGGAACCCGGAACCCGCAACGCGGGAACCCGGAACCCGCAACGCGGGAACCCGGAACCCGCAACGCGGGAACCCGGAACCCGCAACGCGGGAACCCGGAACCCGCAACGCGGGAACCCGGAACCCGCAACGCGGGAACCTGGAACTCGCAACGCGGAACCCGCAGCATGGGAACCCGAAACCCGCAACGCGGAACCAGCAGCATGGGAACCCAAAACCCGCAACGCGGAACCCGCAACGCGGAACCCGGAACCCGCAACACGGAAACCCGGAACCCGCAACGCGGAACCCACAACGCGAAACCCAAACACAGAACCCGCAACGCTGACATAATATGGAATAAATAGTATCCTATGTCCGTCTACTTGCTCTAAGCTACTTCCTCACCAATTTTCAGCCATATCGATAAAGCCGTTCTTGAGTTATAAATAATTTAACTAACACGACTTACTTTTATACATATAGATGTATAGATTACTCCTACTAACATAAGCTAAGCCCGGTGAATGCTCCCGTCACAGTCGGTCCAGCCAATTCGGTGATCATTAGTTAGATGACGACGATGATGATGATCAAAAGTAGCCTAAATTAATCCTTATAACTTTAGCTATCTACCAGTGAAAGTCTCGTTAAAATCGGTCCAGCCGTTCCAGAGATTAGCCGGAGCAAAGTGACACGCTGACAGACAGACTTTTTTTTTTAATTACATTTTCGTTTTCAGTAAATATCGTTGCCAATGCAAAAAAAAGCAGAAGATATCGTTTAAAATGTCATATGCATTTAGAAAAACGTTGCTAATTGAAAGTTACATACTGACACTTCAATTTTATTTATTTGTATAGATGTATAGATTTGGAAAACTTCCCCAATCTTGGCGTTTTCACTGACGCGGAGCGGGGCGCATAGGAACTTAGTGGTTCCCAAGCGGAGTGGAGCAGAGATTTCGAGCATAGTGATTGGTCAATTCGGGTACCGCAAGCTCCTGTCCGCCTCGCCCCGCGTCAATGGAAACGCAGCCAAACGTCTATAACGTCTACCGGTCGCCATGGTAACAGCGTTGTTTACAAATGGAAAACAAAAATTAGGAAATGCTATACATACCGTATTTATATCAGCTGAAACTATTTGGATTCATGTTTTTGTTAATCCTAATAATTTTTTTAATCTAAATAGTTTAAGCTGATATAAAAACGGTATTTATAGCATTTCATAATTTTTATTTTCCATTTGTAAATAATGACGTTGCCATGACAGCCGTGTCATATAAACTGCCAACGACGTGAATCGATCGAGCCCAGGTTCAAACCCCGCGTGACCATCACGTATTTTCTTCTTTTTTCTAATTTTCTGCTTATTTTTTTCAACATTTTCTTTCATAATAACCTTTTCGTAACAATAACGAATATACCGTAAAAAAATTTGCGAAATTGGTCAAGCCGTTGTCGAAGCGCACACGATGTAAGAAATTTTGGAGGTCGTTTTTTTACACTTTGGGCTACATTTTTGGGGTTTTAGTAAGGAACCCTACTTTTTTTAAACATATAATATAGCCTATGTTCAGCGCTAGGAATGTAGCTTTCCAACGGTGAAAGAATTTTTCATATTGGTTCAGTGGTTTCAGAGCCTATTCCATTCAAACAAACAAACAAACAAACAAACAAACAAACAATCAAACGTTACCTCTTTATAATATTAGTAATAGAAAACGTGAACCGTTACTACTTTACATTAAGACAATCAACGCCAGACACTAGGTACCCGACTATTTCCTTGGCGTAAATAATTTCATACCGTAAACGCTAACTTCTACGAAAAGTTGCTTGTATAAACGCGTAGAAATTCAGTCGGCCTGATAATAAGCTCTACAAAAAATCTGCCGTATATGCAGGTCAGAGAATTTGCTACGGGCCTCGCGCTTGCTTAATCCGGCACTGAATAACATAGTATCATTATTACATACAGTGTAGCACTTTGATAATAAGCTCCCATACCGATTTCGGTGTCGGTGGCCGGTTTCATTGAATAATAGTTCCCCTTATATTGTGCCCCAGTGTGTGCGCAATACTCAAAGACTAGTGTATTTTTGTCTCTTCCTTTTAATCTCATAACCCAGTGGGACGGTAAACCGACACGACTGGGGAGAGAACAGGCGCAGGACCGACATTAACATGCCTATCCGACGCATGGATCATCTTTCTTGTCAGACAATCAGGTGATCAGTCTGTATTGTCCTAACCAAACTTGAAAACAAAATTTTTTGTTGCTCCAACGCGGGAATCGAACCCACGACCACCGGGTCGAGAGCGAAGCTCTGTACCTAGTGGTAAATTTATTGAATGGACTTAACTTAAGAACTTGTGTTACCAGGTACACGATAACGGAATAATATTTAATAATATTAAAAAATACACATATTTTATTTTCTTATTATCTTCTCTCTTCTCTTATATATAAAAATGAATTGTTGTTCGTTAGTATCGCTAAAACTCGAGAACGGCTGAATCGATTCGGCTATTTTTCTAGAAATATTCGTGAAAGAACCGGGAAGGTTTAAACGCAACAAACTGTTGGTATGCTCTACAAAGTGGGCACGGGTCAGCTAGTATTAATATACAAATACACAACCATGACACAGGAACATAGAAAACTTTTTGTTTCTTAGACGGGATTCGAACCCGCGAAAGCTCGAGCACCAAATGCCACCACTGCGCCACAGCCACTTCACTACAGAGGTCGTCTTATAATAATTTATTTACCAAACGTTACCCGTGTAACTTCATCAAAGTATAATGCTCCGAAATGGCGTCTAAGCTGCGATCGATACCGTCAGCCTAGTTTTAAGCACCTCCTTAATTATGTAGCATTATTTACACATCCAGGCAGTCATGCATATACGCTCCAATTTCGACATAAAGCCTTCATGACCTAAGAACGTAACATATCAATGTGTTCGTTTGTCTCGCTAAAACTGAAGAACTGAGCCAATTTGGTCTTGAAATAACTGTAGAAGAGAGGTTTATATGGTGATAAATATTAATAAATTTGCGGAACAACGAATTTTCCTAGACTAACTGTCCATACTTCATTGTGTTTATCACTTGCCTGTCAAATATTTGTATCTGTTTGGTTTATTTACATCGGACGATAGTCAAAAAAGACAGCAACATAGATTAGATACCTAATCCCTGGCGTGAATATATTTATTAAAAACACGATCTATAGGTAGTCTAGCAGACCTAACGTCTGTAGATTTTAAATATTCTTTTTAAAAATGTGCCCTCATTTCCTTAACAGCCAGTTTCAATAACCCATGTATGTTTCGCTATCACAGTAAACGTTCTCAACTTTTAGTATTGAAACCATCGTTCTAAGTAATCTATTATATAAATCTATTATATACGGTATTTTTCATTTCGCCGTGACAGCTCTACGAGTAGTTTTTCATGTGAAATCACAACACGACCGTATGACTCACTATTTGTCACCAATCACCATCAGCTTTTCATGAAAATATTATATTATATCTACTTATATTGTCTGAGTCATAACTTTATAATTATAATAATAATAAAGACTCAATAATCACATTCATATAACACTAGATGTAGTGTTATATGAATGTGATTATTGAGTAGACAAAGTATCGGCAAAATAGATAACTAAATGTAACATATACAGACATACATTACGTGGATGGGTAGCGTAAAGCAAAACAGCTGTTGAATCTTGTATACCCTGAAATCTTATTGATACGATTAATTATCGATCTCAAAAGCTTTTGGTATGTTATTTTGTAGATTACTTTGACACTAACCAGGATAAATAAAATCGTTAGATCGTAACTTTTTGTACTCGCAAACATATCAATCGAATGATGTGTGTGATAATAAAAATAAACAAACGTCAATTTGTTCGGGAATAAACGGCGCGATCGAATCTGAATCAAAATCGAATCAGTTTGTAGAGTTGTCAGATACCCACTGGCAGTGCTATACAATAATAAAAAATATTATACAGTATAAAAGTAAATAATTATTATGTTTACTAAATATTCATTGCTTTCAACCCCCGACGAAAATAGGTGTTATAAATTTGCTTGTGAGTGTATGTCTTGCCATCGTAGCTGTCAAGCGGGTGAATCGATTTTGGTCTAGATTTCTTTGTTTGAAGGATGACTTGGTCGAATTCATCATCATAAGTTCGCTGAATGCCTGACGATTCGGGGGTTGTTAAAAAAATGTTTTATTCACGAATTAATCTAACTTATAAGAGCGTTAAATAATTAATTATATATATAATCCGGAATATTGCATACATTTTTACACGCTCCGATATCGTATCGTCGCATATGATATCGTATCACGTAAAAGATCTCGCTAAACGTTAACCACTGGTCGTTTCTCCTCGCGCCACCGTAAACAGTTACGACGAAACGATAAAGTGAACATCGTAAAGTGAGTCTTATGTATGATCACCATCAGGAGACACGAAGGTACTCAAACGGGTACAGTCACGACCACATATACATTTACGTGTATATGTTATGGACCAGGTGATTAAGAGGAAACACTAAGAATTTTTTACAATACCTACAGAAAACGGGATTCCTGTTTCCGCCCTGGATAATACAGCTAGAGTAACAATTTGTTTCTGAATATTTATGGATATTGTTTGTACGTCCCGTTTTTTCCTTTGTTGAATAAATTATTTAGTTAAAGAGATATGGACGTTAAAAAACCTAAAAAAATGCTGTTTCCTCTTAATGCGGGCAATATGAATGATAATATGATCTATCGGGCTAATCTATACGATATAGGTGTAAAAAGAGCAGTCAACTTTGGGATATAATTATACAACCTTTTCTCATTCCAGAAAAGCATTTATATAAAAAAAATTACAAAAATAAAAATAATATTCCTTTTTTTTGCTTTTTCGTTATTCTTGCACCAAAAAAATAAGTATTGGTAATTTTTTTTTAGTTTCATATCCTCTTAAATCTAGTGTAGTGAATAAAGTTCAATTTCGAATCGCTTTACCCACAACCGGTCAAGTGCGAGTCGGTCTCACGCAGGAAGGTTCATGAGATATACAGCCTGGTGACCGACAGACGGACGAACGGACAGACAGGATTTTAGCAATAGGGTCCGTTTTTTACCGTTTAGATGCGGAACCCGAAAAATTAAGCCCTTTACGTTTCAGTGCAAACGAACTACACTTATACAATTTCAAGATTTTTCACCATTTCATACAATCTACACAAATGGAAAATTGCCCGAGGTATTTTCTATTAATTAACTTTTAATAGAAGGCCTTTAGGCGGTCTGTGTACTGTTGGATGTGAAAGACCGAGGCCAGAGTTGATTCTCAAAAGCATTCCAACTCCAAGCCCAGACGAGTATTGATCTCTTCATCATCATTTCGCGCCTCCGTGGTATAGTGGTTCTGCTGCTTCGCTCTCGACCCGGAGGTCGTGAGTTCGATTCCCGCGTTGGAACAACAAAAATATTATTTTCAAGTTAGGTTAGGACAATGCAGGCTGATCACCCGATTGTCTGACAAAAAAGATGATCCATGCGTCGGATGGGCATATAAAAAGTCGGTCCTGCGCCTGTTCTCTCGCCAGTCGGTTTACCGTCCCACTGGGTTACGAGAGTAAAAGGAAGAGAAAGTGTCTTTGTGTATTGCGCACACACTTTCATGTTATCGGCTACCGACACTGAAATCGGTGAGGGGAGCTATTATCATTTCAGCTGTAACTTCCACAGCTGGACATAAGCTTCTATAATTTAATATTATAAACATAGCATCGAGATAAACCCTTGTCGGGTTTACGGTGCTAGGTACTAGTACTATATTTAAGTAAGCAAAAAAAAAAAAAAAAGCTGCAAGGTATTTCATAAGAAGTTCTAGCCTACACACCGCTTGGCAGGCGGGTTGTCGAGCGTAATTCTAAGAACAATGTCGTGGGGTAAGAGAGTACAAAGTTTGTCATTCTCGTATTAAAATAATGTATACAGGCTACAATACACATATTAATCTATAGGTACTGTAGTGTTTGTCTAAATGGTGGTCTCTTTATCGTGGACGGTATAAGTACTATAACTCTATACGTGGTGGGGGGGTTCCCCCACTCGGTCAGTATTAAGACGGACGTGCTAGGAGTGAGACGTACTAGAACTGTTGACGATAGTCGGAGCCCGCTCTTTTCTATAATTTAGTGCACACTACAAATGGCGACGAGGATAAACCTATAATACTAGTAAGTCAGTAATAAGGTCAGTAAAAAAAAATAATAATAATAATAATAATAATCATTTTGTAAATTGCGTTCGTATTGGAAAACTAAATTGAAAAGGAAGAATATGCTCATTGACACCTAAAGTACACTAAAGTATCATGATTATAAACTAGTTTAACTGGCGTATTTGTATTGGATTTCATAGGAGTTTTAAAGATAAGAAAATGCTTTAATTGTTTTGTAAAAATGTTCATTACAACCTAATAAGACTAATAAGAGGCTATTGAACTGGACACAAAAAGTGTATCATGTTATGGGGTTAAAATCATCAATTCAAATATAATATGATGAATCCAACAATGAGTAATAAAATAACAAAATTATTTGGTTATCTAAGATGGCGAAGTCGTTATTTAAATTAAAGGGTGACGTGCTTACATATAAAATATATAATATAGTTCTAGCTCCTTTAAATGTAAACATAGGACTTAAAATATGCTGTGTATGGTGGATTTTAACAATACTCAAATACTAGCTGGGTTCATACCTATTATATGAAAATGTTAAACTTGATCTTTTTGTAAATATTTTATTGTATTATGTTAATATCGAGTCGATCAGGCATTTAGAAGAGAGAACTGACAGATACGTACAGTATATAAGGAAATGGACAAATTATATTAATGAATAACATAATTGGAGAGTTAAAAACAGATTAAAATAATATGGCGCGGTCGTTTTAACTCAAACTAATATAGCGTAAACAGTGTCTATAAAGTTCACATTAATTGTTTTGTTTGTGCGATGCACTTGCAACTGTAATGGTTATACTGTAAAAGGGGCAACAATTACTATTAATTTTCAAGCAAAAACCTGTAACGGTCTGTACCTACTTGGTTTTGCAAGTTATAGTTAAACCTTTGGGATACCTTTTATTTAAAAAATAATTATGGTTTAATTGTATGAAGATTCAAGATATCACTTGAGATTGTGATAACCACATCAAAAAGGGGTTAGTGAAAGAGATTATTTTTTATAAAAATAGGGTATAAAGTAAAATATGAGTAATATGATACTCAAGGATTTTGTAAGCCCCTTACAAGACTGGCTGGCTGGCTAACTTATTTGTTTATTGAATTTGTGATACATATAGCAGTTTGAGTGATTATTCAGTAACCTATAAAACTCTTCTCATATATACGGTGCTAGTATCGTACAAGTGATTGCAAGAAAAAAAGGTATGATTTATATATTCAGTTTAATTGCATAAGACATGAATTCTAATTCAGTAAAATTTGACTGTGACGGTAAAACTTAAAAATGTGTTAATTATTCTGCGAATATGTACAATGCATATTTAAGTGTCGATAAAAAAGTTTCAAATGTTGTGTACTGCCTTGGGTGGTACAAATAGTTAATATTTAAAGCGAGTTTAGTGTATTATTAAAGAACAATGCAAGGAAAACTTAACTAGCTCCAATATGAAATGCTACGCAGTATTTTAAGAAGCGTCTACTTCAGAATAAATTATTAATTGTGATAGTAATATGAAGTTGTTTACAATGCAGGAATTAAATCTTTGTCGGCTTCAGCAATACAAAGCAATACTGGCTAAGTCTAGATGTAGGTACAATCTTAAATTTCATATGATAAATTATGAAATAATAATAAGGAAGGTTAAGGGTTACATGAATATCACAGTCATTGCTACGACGTGTAATTAACAAAAACATGGTAAGTGTACAAGTTAAAACGTGATTAACATGATTAAATATTAGCTGTAAATTGCCATTAAATACATAATCCCAATCGGCGGAGTCACGCTGTCTCAGAAACAGGTTCGGAAATAATAAATTCATCTAAGTGTTTCAATCGATCTACAACGTATGGATAATGAATAATAAACCATTTTGTCATCATACATTGCTGTCCAGAACCAAGTTTATATAATTGTTTATTATTTACATTAGGTTGAAAATTACTTTGGAAATCAAACCACTTTGCTATCACACAAGGACGCTTCAAAACATGAGATACAATAATATACGGCAGAACTCGGCAGAAGTGATCTTCGTAACTGTATAATATACATACTGCTGTATAATATACATACTGCTGTATAATATACATAATGCTGTATTATAATATACATATTGCTGTATACGAGTATAAAACCGCCTCCGTGGTCTAGTGGTTCTGAGCTTCGCTCTCGACTCTCGACAAAAAAATGTTTTTTCAAGTTGGTTAGGGCAATGCAGGCTGATCACCTGATCGTCTGATATGAAAGATGATTCATGCGTCGGATATGGAGGGTCGGTCCTGCGCCTATTCTCTCGCCAGTCGTGTCGGTTTGCCGTCCCACTGGGTTTTGAGAGTAAAAGAAAGAGAGAGTGCTTCTGTGTATTGCGCACAGACTTGGGCACTATAGAGAGGCTCCTGCGTGGCTGGCCTGGTTTCAATGAAATCGGCTGCCGACGCCGAAATTGATGAGGGGAGCTATTATATTGCTGTATAATATACCTATACATATTATTACATTACATATACGTGAGTATGGACAACCATGCGCAAGCAGAGCATGACTGAACGAAGCAACTAATCCTATCTTTGGATTGGATTTCGGTTGAGCAGAAACTTTGTCGTTAGTACGCGTAAAGTTTTCTTTTATAAAATACGTCAAATCCCCGATTCTCGTATTTAACTAAGACTTTCCTGTTACTTTGAATGAATCATAACTACAAAGTAGCTTGTGTATACTGATGTTGACCATAACTGGGTTAATTTGGGGTTTGGACTTGCAAGACTTATTTGGCTTCTGTGAGAATACTGTTTTATATATCTTAAGACTGGATTGTAACAAGAGTTTAATAATGAACTTTGTTGTGTAGGTACTAAGAGCTAGATACAGTGTTATACTTACTTATATAGTGAGATACTCAATATTATACATATTTCAATATATTATATTGTAATTAAACTTCTATCTTTAATGATGTTGCTCTAAAATCATAATATTAACATTATATTAAGTGGTTGAAATATTATGTCAAGTATGTCAGTATCTACAAATTACCAGTATCAAAAAACCTCATCAAAGAATAATTAATTGATAAAAGGATAGCTATTGAATGTCTTGCATACCTATGTAAGACACTGGGATTACGGTATGTAGGTCTTTTATTTAAAGTGCCTATTGCTTATGTATAGCATACATATTATATGCAAGGGGATCCTAGAATCATGCAGAGTATTCTACTGGAATATTTTATATTGATATGGTTAAATGAGTTTGGAAATTAAGCTTTTATTGAGATTAAAAGTTTAGGCCTTTCCATGGCTATATAATATAAATTATATAGTATTCTATAAGTGACAAACTACTATAGAAATCTTTTATAATGTAGTGCCTGGGTAGCGGTAACCAATAACGGTTGTACATATTTTTTTGAATTCTCATTACATGGTCGGCCAATTTGTCTGGAACCAATCATGTCCACTTAGAGGTAGTGGGTAAGAACAACAAACACCTGTGTAAAAATAAATAAAAAGAAAGTTGTTTTAAGTTGTTTAGAGCAACGCGGACTGATAACCTGATTTTCTGAAAAAGAAGATGATCGTACAGGCGTTGAGAAGGGTTGGTTCTGCGCCTTATATAACTGGCGGGACTGGCGGGTATTCATCCTATAGGGTGCGATGGTGAGAGATTATGGAGTACTTCTGTGTATTGTACTTGAGCATTTTAAAGATGACTCCTGCATAGCTGGCCTGGTTTGAATGAAGCCAGTCACTGGTACTCAGACTGATATGAGCTTTAAATAGTTTACGTTATGGTCATTGAACTAGCATCTTATTATACAATTTATTATTAGAAATTGAATCATGTTTTGTAGATAAATTAAATAAAGTAGTTAGGTACAATTCTAATCTCAACTTCAAGTTTTAGATGATGATTACGACCTGCGAACTGAACGAGGCTAAATGGACAATAAATGGATGTACTAAATGGATATACCAATGTCTCATCGTACAAAGTATACCAAGGTGTCAAATGGCAGTATGGGCCATCATCCTCAAATGAGAACCATACGTTACCGAGTGGTAACCAAGGTGTCAAATGGCAGTATGGGCCATCATCCTCAAATGAGAACCATACGTTACCGAGTGGTAACCAAGGTGTCAAATGGCAGTATGGGCCATCATCCTCAAATGAGAACCATACGTTACCGAGTGGTAACCAAGGTGTCAAATGGCAGTATGGGCCATCATCCTCAAATGAGAACCATACGTTACCGAGTGGTAACCAAAGGTTCCAAAGGCAGTATGAGCCTTCAGTTTAAAATGAAAATCATACGTTACCGAGTGGTAACCAAGGTGTCAAATGGCAGTATGAACCATCATCCTCAAATGAGAACCATACGTTACCGAGTGGTAACCAAGGTGTCAAATGGCAGTATGGGCCATCATCCTCAAATGAGAACCATACGTTACCGAGTGGTAACCAAGGTGTCAAATGGCAGTATGGGCCATGATCCTCAAATGAAACCATACGTTACCGAGTGGTAACCAAAGGTTTTAAAGGCAGTATGAGCCTTCAGTCTCAAATGAAAATCATACGTTACTGAGTAGTAACTAAGTTGTTTAAAGGCAGTATGAGCCTTTAGTCTCAAATGAAAATCATATGTTTACTGGATGGTAACTGAGATGTTTAAGGGCTGTATGAGCTTTCACCCCAAATGAAAACCATAATATGGTACCGAGACGTAACAGAATCGTTTAAAGGTAGGATGAAGAGTATATCTTTGCTGGATGAATATACCAGCAAAGAGAGACAATATTATATTGAAACCATCATGGGAAATTGTTGTGGATGGCGTTGTGCTGTTATAGATACTGGTAAGCCTGTTCGTGGCAGGAGTTAAAGTGGTTAAATTTTGTGAAATCAGTATCTTATTGGATATGTGTAATTTGTATGACTACTGGCAAACGGTAGGAATCATGAAGTCGTCCTTGGATCTCTGTGATGTTTTACATTATAGAGTTGTAACTGAATCGTTTACAATGTGTATGTATATTTTGATTATGTCTTTGTTCGTCATACATTACTGGATATGGGCCTTAAATATTTAATATAATATTCCTTTTGTTAGAATTTCGGAGCAAGTAAGTAAACTAATATTATATTATTTAAGTTACTTTTGGGCTTAAATTTTTTAAAATAAGATTTTAAAAGCGTTTGATCATTGATGTAAATATCATTGCATAGAGGCTCTTTCACCAAATCATTTAAAAAGAAGGGGAGGGGGAAGGGCTGAGTATGGCTGATAAACATCGGGAGGAAATTGAGTTGTTCTTGTGGTTGTGGTTAAATCTGAATACCTATGCATTTCGACTGGATTTGATTCTTGTACTTTTCTATCTTATAACTGTGGCTTGAGTTGTTAAAGTATGATTCTGAATAGGGAAGGGATGTAGTGTTTGTCTAAATGGTGGTCTCTTTATCGTGGACGGTATAAGTACTATAACTCTATACGTGGTGGGGGGGTTCCCCCACTCGGTCAGTATTAAGACGGACGTGCTAGGAGTGAGACGTACTAGAACTGTTGACGATAGTCGGAGCCCGCTCTTTTCTATAATTTAGTGCACACTACAGGTACTAATATTATAAAGCGTAACAGTTTGTTTGTTTGTTTAAACGCGATAGTCTCAGAAACTACTGGTCCGATTTGAAAAAATATTTTTTTGTAGGATAGTCAATTTATAGAGGAAGGCTTTAGGCTATATAACATCACGCTGCGACCAATAGAAGCGAAGCGTACGGGAGAAATGTTGCAAAAAACGGGGAAAATTATTTACATTTGGGGACTTTGGTTGCGTGCGGCGCGGGCACAGCTAGTACTCACTACTATACAGGCTGTCATATTAATGAGTGATAATACTTTAGGGTGTGTATGGGTCCCGTATATAGAGTTTACTGTGAAAGTTACTAGCGCTGAAACAGTTACTTTTCTTAAAATTATTGTATGGGCAAATTTATGATGTTGGGGTATTTCTCATAGAAACATTAACGTCTTTTTACTTTCATGTTTCTAGGGTCTCATCAGGATCAGAAAGGAGGTCTTTCACCGCTGGTACTTTCACAGTAAACTCTAACATAGGAGGCACATACACACCCTAAAGTATTATCACTCATTTATTTTACACCTTGTATAGAGTGATCCGTGCTTTATTTCGTGAAAAACTAGGCTACAGCGCACTGAAAGCCGTTATCAAATATTCCCAACACAGCTCGCACTATTGTCACAAAACTTTTGCCATTCGCCACTTATCCATTCGGTTTCACAGTCCGTTCAGTTACCCCTGACGGGACCTCTGTGCGGCGGACATAAGGATCACTATCGTACACCACAAAGGTGTAATAACTCTACAAACATAATCAGTCATCAATCATCAAATCATAGATTTTTATATAGAAATTCCATGGCAGTTTATGTGGGTTGAATAAAAGCGGGAAAAATTACTAATAAATAGTTCGCGTGGCGGCTGCCAAGTGCGAACACAAAAGTAGTGACGTCACAACGTCCTTATTTACGTCATAGGGATGACATCATTTATTGTTTGCAACTTGGTGCCTCTTGACATGCAACGCACAGCTTTTTAGACAGATTCCCAGACACAGACACCAGTTACCTACCACCTAACCTAATCATGGGTTTTGTCTACGGAAGAATAGACGAGAAAAAAACGAAACAGGCTGTCGTATTAATGAGTGATAATATTTTAGGGTGTGTATGGGTATAGAGTTTACTGTGAAAATATCAGCGCTGAAAGAGCTAAATTGTTTTAATTATTGCATGGGCAATCTTTGGGTTTTAATTATTACATCTTGTATACAAAATGGCGGATTCTCATTACGTCATATGACATAAGTGACAAAGTAATAGTTACTTAAAAGGAAATAAATTACGAAGAAGAACCTTACTTATTAAACACTCAGGAGACACTTCGAAGCCTGTTCATGATAGAAATTTGGAATACACCAGATGTGCCCGAGTGGCGCCAGTAATATAGGCTACTTTACTCAGGTCTATAAAGAAACTTTTTTTGTCATTTAGGTCTCTAAATCTGGGGTAGCCAGATGGCTCTAAGAGGCTACGTCAAAATAAATTAAAAAAATATAGAGTGGGGCCAAAGTAAGATCGAAAGCGATTGTCACTTGTATATTATATACTAAATACTTACTATACTTTTATATCTTAAATATGTGTATTGTGTATAGCAGGGATGAAATGAATATGAAATTATTTCGGACTATCCGTTTGTTTCGGATACTTTCGGTTACAGATATATATTAAATTTTGGTTACCTTTGACAGTTTAACTTTTAATTCGGATTCGGTTACGGTTGCGGATAAATTTTATATCGGATATCCGATAGTTTCGGTTAGTTACGGTTACGGAGCTCCCTGACATCCCTGGTGTATAGTATAAAAGTATTAAATATATTTCCGTTGTCTAGTAACACAAGTTCTTCGGATACTTAGCACGGGGCTAGATTGACGTGGTGTAAAAACGTCCATAGATATTATTATTTTATTAGTTGTCAGCACTCCCGGTAC
The DNA here is from genome assembly GCA_905187575.2 of Celastrina argiolus. NCBI lineage: Eukaryota > Metazoa > Arthropoda > Insecta > Lepidoptera > Lycaenidae > Celastrina > Celastrina argiolus. The sequence continues at coordinate 16,741,802 of LR994591.1, read as the reverse complement.
TACTAGCGCCACAATCCTGCATCGCGCTATCGAAGTTTTCTGAGTCCGGCGCTATAACGGGTGTAAAAAGAGCAGTCACTATAACTTTGGGATATGATTATACAACCTGTTCTCATTCTAGAAATGTATTTTTTTTTCCAAAAATTTCAAAAATATTTTTTTTTTTGCTTTATTGTTATTTTTGCGACAAAAAATAAGAAATGGTGAAAAGTAGGTATAATTTTTTTTTTAAGTTATTGACCAAAAAAAAACATTTCCAAAATGAGGAAAGGTAGTATAATCATATCTCAAAGTCATAGTGACTGCTCTTTTTACACCCTGTACATACGACATCTGGAAACTAGTACAGTTATTAGTAATACGGTAATAACTTATTACCGTCTAGAAAACGTCACCCGCAGGTGGGTGACGTGCCTTTAAAAAAGTACTAGCCTTTGGCAGTCATAGACCGAGGACACTAAAACGGCTTCTGGCCATTAGCATAGGCCCATACGAAAAAAAAACTAGTACAGTGGGCTTCGACCTGACCGAGCATACCACCTCACTCGGTCAGAGATCTCCCTTTGGGGAAACCACTCGTACTCCCACAGTGGGTAGACCGCCGATTCGTACTCGAGAGGACGCAGGTTCGATTATCAGGGTGTGGTTGATGAGACTTTACCAAATCTCGAGTATGGACGCTCTAACGGCTAAGGAAAACATCGTGATGAAACCCGCACATAGTTGGCCCCAGGCGAATTGACCAGTAATTCCTCTGGACTAGGCCGACTATGTTGTGAGCACACATTAATATAATAGTATATAAAGACGCTACACACCACGTCAATCAGGCCCTGTGCTAAGTATCCGAAGAACTTGTGTTACAGGTACCAGACAACGTAAATATATTTAATACTTTTATAATATACACAGAATTAAGATTTTTATTATATTATACAGAAACTTAATACACATCCATGACTCAGGAATATTGAAAACTTTTTGTTCCCTCGGCGGGATTCGAACCCGCGACCTCTCGCTCGAGCACCAACGCGCTCAACCACTGTGCTACGGAGGTCGTCAATTTTCGGCCTAGTCCCGAGGAGCGACTGGTCAATACGTCTGGGCCCAACTGTGTGGGGGTTTCCACACAATGCAGTATGTTCGGACAAACATGTGACATTTGTCTGTCCCAGGCACTACAGTATTTAAAGAGTGGTCACTTCGCTCGGAGAATAATGTGTCAACCATCCAATAAAGGCCTAAGTTTTATTATAGCAATCTACATTCACGCAGTTACGTATTGTAATAAATATATAATATTTTATTCATATGGTTTATGTGACGCTGGAGTACAGCTATTACGATATATGGCTCGGTAGCGCCTAGCGCAATGTCTACATGTCATATTATATTATTCATAATATTTATCATTTGGTTGTATTTTGTTTCATGTAAAAATATGTTTTTTTTTTTGACGGGACTTTTTGCAGGTTAACCCCCAAGAACCGAGCATTTTGCCGCGATTATAAAGAAGCCTATGTTCATCCCTAATTAATATCGGTCAAATATTTACGAACACACAAATCTTTTGTTTTTTTTTTAAATACCAACCTAAGTATTTAATTCACTAACCCCATAACATTTGTAGCCCCTTATCCACTTCCCTACCAATTATATAGGCTAGATCTTCCCTCTGACGGAGGACCAGCCTTCAAAGCCAAAGTAATTTTTGTTCATAACGAATTTCACAAAAATGCTTTCTTAACGTCGTTTCTACGTAATGTTTCTACCACCGTTTGGGAACTAGCCCAACGAGAAGAACCGGCGTAAGAAGCTACTTCGCCACTGATGTAGTGTAGTAGACAGTAGTAGATGAAGTGTAGTATAATAATAAAATCTATACTAATGTTATAAAGCGGAAGAGTTTGTTTGTTTAAACGCGCCAATCTCAGGAACTACTAGTCCGATTTGGAAAATTGTTTTTTTGTTGTATAGTCCATTTATAGAGGAATAACATTACGCTGCGACCAATAGGAACGAAGCGTCAGCGAGAAATGTTGCAAAAACGAGGAAAATTATTTACATTTGGGGACTTTCATTGCATGCGCTGCTTAAACGGTTTAAGTCACTCAAAAACCACGCGAACGAAGTCGCGGGCAGCTAGTATAATTATAATGGCACCCTCACACGCTAGGCAAACAGCGTGTCCGTCCGCTATGAAGTTTTCCAAGCTTGTAATCCTAACACGATCACAAGGTAAATCTAATTATGAATCTTGCAATAAATAAAATGTTATCGCCAGCAGGAAAGGTACCAAGAAATTTTCTTATCCAGGATTTTTCAAATCTATTTACTTAATAAGCCATAAATTCCGACGAGACTTTAGCTTTGGCCTACATTTTTAACCGACTTTCAAGAACGAAAAGGATTATTCGTCAGCGTATGTTTTTAGTATTTTACAATACAAAATTGAAAAATAATAACATCGGAATTACGGGCGGGTTTAGCCTCTATGATCCGGAACCCGTAGAGCCGGAGAAAAAGTTGGACACTGTGAATTATAACTCTGGGATAATAAAATAGAGTTGTTATTCCAATACAGCCTTATTAAGTATTTTTGGTTACAGTTTCTACGGAAAATTTCCATTTTTCCAAGGTATCAAATATTATACCTACTTACTTACCTTATATACAATAAATTAAACGAGACATACTATTCACAGTTATGGTATGTCTCGTTTAATTTGTAACGAAATTAAACAAACCCGTCTATGACACAACTAGTTAAAGATGCGAATACAATGCAATGATTTATTTGTTTGTGACTATGAATCCATAGACTATAATATTATACAGTGAAAGTGTTGATAAGTGTGCTCAAGTGAAAATTTCGGTGTTTTTGGTTTGTTTGCGTTTAGGTTAAATTTAAAAGTGACTTACTATAATAGCCATTTTTCTGGCCAATAACATCATACAATATATTAATTTACTTCTTTATCAAAAATACTGTAGGCTTCGCGCTCGACTTGGCGGAGGCACTACCATGCCCCCTGATTTTCTGAGATAGGTATATAAATCCCGACGTACATTTCGACCGTAACATCAGAAGTGGTACACGATTTCTGTTCGCGACTGTACATACCTTCAATCCCGATTTTGGACCTTCTGACTACGGAAATAAGATCTAAAGTAATCTTTATAAATTTAGAAATTCAATTTCCAACCAACTATAAAGAAAGCAAGTATAAAGTGGTATTACGCGGTGCATTTCGTTAACGTCCCGCGGAGCCTCGCCGGGTCAGGGTCCAGGTATTATATTTAATGGCGACTCTATCTAAACGTGGTGTTTCGAATTTTCAATCTTATTCCCGCACACATAAAGTCCAAAGTGCATTGGGTGTGTCGACGTACACCTATGCAATATTAGCACTAATTTTGAACATAAGCTGCGTACAGCAATAATATGAAAATTGGAGTAGGCACTTTGACAACTTTTTCTCAAAACTGATATTCATGAAAAATCCCAAAAAATATCGGATAATCATACCAGAGCTATATATATAATTTTATAGCATAATATCGTTTTGTACCAGGTGTAAACTAAATGAGTGATAATACTTTAAGGTGGAGGTTAGGGTGTCTATGTGCCTCCTATGTAGAGTTTACTGTAAAAGTACCAGCGCGGATAGACTTACTTTTGTCTTTCATGTTTGTATGAGAAATGCTAATACATCAAAAATTTTCCCAAACAATAATTTTTTTTTTTTTCAGGGCTTGTAATTTTACAGTAAACTCTATATACGGGACCCGTACTCTATACATACACACCCTAAAGTATTATGATTAATGACTCATTAGTATTACAGCCTGTACTGATAATTTGGTATTAAACATTATGAAAAGTACACCCTCTTTTAACGTTAAGTATAACTTATAACCTTTTTTCTCATCAGCGGTTCGAATCCCGCCGAAGGAACAAAAAGTTTTTCGTGTTCATGTATGAGTATAAAATTTGTGTATTAATATAATAAGAATCTTAATAGGTGTATATTATAAAATTATTACTCATATTTCCGTTGTAGTTGTAACTTGCAGATATGTACTTGTAACACAAGTTCTTCGGTTTCGTAGCACGGGGCTAGATTGACGTGGTGTGAAGCGTTCATAGATATTATTATTAAACATATAATCCTCATAATATAATAGAATGTATCAATGTATAGAATTTGCAGAAGGCTTTCGTTTCAATTCAGTCCAAACCGCAACAGCCACACTTAAACTAAACTTAAAGTAACAACAATTACATTATAAATTAGTACTTAAACATAATCTAAAACTTAAAAGCATACGCGGTCTAAAATTGTTTGTGAAATATGAAAATTGTTAAAGTATCGCCGGGTAGCGAGTACAGTCAACGACAGCTTCGCTTTACCACATATCGACCTTATCACGTAGCCACAAGGTTCAAAAGCGGTGAACCGGTTCTCGGCGAGTGTACCCGTACTTACCACGTAATACCAGCGAGGCTAGATGTTCTAAACTCTTTAAATATTCATGTCTGAATACTTTATTAGTCTACTCTATATAGGAAAACTGCATTTAAACTATGGTTCCAGTATAAATATTCTTGCGGGAACGAATGCAAAGGTAATGGTCGGTCTCCGACTCGGATTATACAAGGTGTAAATAAAAATAAGTGATAATACTTTAGGGTGTGTTTGTGCCTCCTATGTAAAGTTTACTGTGAAAGTACCAGCGCTGAAAGACTTACTTTTGACTTTCATGACTCAATATGAGATATGCCCCAACATGATAAATTTTCCCATACAATAATTTTAAAAAAGTAACTCTATCAGCGCTGGTACTTTCACAGTAAACTATATATATATACGGGACACACCTCCTAAAGTATTATCACTCATTAATATTACAGCCTGTATATCGACCGGCTGATTACGTAAAAAATAAAAGTTTAAAAAACTATAACCCGACTTCGCAAAAAAGGGGTCTAAAAAGGCTGAAACAAGAAAATAATTCAATTTGAAATCCAGATATGCATAGGTACATATATGGTCAAGGTAGAGCCGTGGTCGTACCCGCTATTGGGATTGCATATTACAACAGCAGACGAATATTATAGATTTGTTTAGTTAATTTATAACATTATATGTTCACTAAACTAACGTTAAATTAACACATAGAAAGTAACTAAACAACTCCTAGACACTATTTGTACTACCGCATTTTAAACCTTTATTTTGAATTTAACAACAAAATATAATAACTAATTAAAATTTTAAATACATATTTGTAATTTGCTTGCTAAGACCTATCTTTGGATACCAAACACGATACAATTATCTTAATTTAATTTTTTTTGGAGATAGTTTATGAGCTATAATTTTCAAAATCCAAAATATTTCGAAAAAATAGCCTATGTTACTCGCGGGACCAATACGAATCGATTGACACCTTATTCATTAAAATCGGACCAGTAGTTTAACCGCTACGAGGGAACATACATACATACAAACATACATACATACATACATACATAGACTGCCAAAACCATTACCCTTCCTTTTGGCTTCGCCGAAGTCGGGTAAAAATAGCGATTAGCAATAATCGCGCGATGCTTCATGTTTGCAACGACACTAGCGCCAAAGTCATTTTCTGAATTTTAAAACTTTACTGCGTTTTTGGAGTTTATGCCCTATTTTTTTTATTTATTTATTTATTGAATGTCGCTTTAACATCTGGGTCATTAGCGACCACTATAGAATACATCTTCATATAACACTATAAGTAACTTAAATTAATTTATAAAGATTTATCATTTTTAGAAACATTATTATCTTTTAACCGTCGACAAATTTCAAGAGTAAAATATTGTGCTATTGCTATGCTTTTGCTAGATATAAGTACTAAATAAACCTGCGGGGACGTCTAAACGTCCGTCCGCGATAAATCTAATGAGTTTTTAAGCTTCATCACCATTAGGTATATTTATTTAATTGGTGATTTAAAATCGCTAATTACATCACATAAAATTTTTTATATATCTTAATTTTAATGCGTGTTTAAATTTACTTTTAAACACGTGAAGTCAAATAGTTATCGATTTCAAATCAAACATTGTGACAACGTTGGCAGATTTCAAACAAAAACAACTAGATAAAACTCGATTCATCCGTTTAAGACAACTTTGAAAACTTTGTTTACGTCGGGGTTAAAATATATTATCTTAGATACAAGCTGTAAAAAGAGCAATCACTATAACTTCGTGGGGTAATAACCAGACAAGAGATATATCCATTGGTACTAGTCATTTGCTTTCAATCCACTGTTTAAAAAAAAAATCAATAGGAAATGTACAACGTGCACAACACAGCGATCAGCTGATTACGCTGAGAGGTCAATAGCACGTTACAATTACGTACTAGGGCAAAAATTATAAAATTTAAGAATTTAATGCAATTTACATCCTGTATACTAATATTATAAATCGGAAGAGTTTGTTTATTTATTTGTTTTAATTTCAGCTGTATCGCGCTATCGAGAAAAAGAAATTTACAATTTGTATATTTAGGCAGGGATTAGTTTAATGTTTGTTCAATTGGATCTGTTTACCAACAGCACACGGCTACTAGTGAAACTGTAGTTATATTCAGTAGATATTTTTGGGGATTCTGTTCAAAATGGATTATGTTAAATTAGTAGGACTACCTACTAATTTAACATAATCCATTTGTGTTGGTCTCCATTCTCCAACATGTGCGCACTTTGACGCATTCTACAAATTAAGAAATAATTAACAGAATTGGCGCCCAGTTGCGAGTAGCATTATGATTGATGGTTCTATCCGAATTCCTACTAATTTTATACCTGACTAGCTGTTCCCGCGACATCGTTCGCGTGGTTCTTGAGCGACTTAAACCATTTATGCAGCGCACGCAACGAAAGTCTCCCCGTTTTTGCAACATTTCTCACGGACGCTTCGCTCCTATTGGTCGCAGTGTAATGTTATATAGCCTAAAGTTTTCCTCTATAAATTGACTATCCAACAAAAATATAATTTTTCTAATCGGACCAGTAGTCCCTGAGATTAGCTCGTTTAAACAGACAAACAAACTCTTACGCTTTATAATATTTGTATAGATATTTAATAAAAATTACAGGTAGAAACCTGCCTAATTGGCACTAAATGTCACTTATGGGCCCTCACATTACGTCGAATTCAATATTTTGATCTAGATAATTTTTGATGAAATTGGTTCTGAACAGAGTGTAGCTAACTTAATAAAACTACCTCGAGAAGAGAGCGGTAAATATGGGTAGAAAATTGGACAGTGATGGATTTGGCATATTGGCTAATGTAGATCACATTGAACATAGTTATCGAGGCCATCCTTCGTCACATCATTTATTAAGTTTTGGAACACTGAATAATTAGTTAACTTATAGAGAATAACATGGAATAATAAGTTCAGTTTTAGAGAACATTAATAAATAACAATTTCAGTTCTAGAAAATATTGCTAAATAATAAGTTCAGTTTTTGAGAATATTACTGAATGATAAGTTCATTTTTAAAGAATATTACTTCATAATAAGTCAATTATAGAGAATAACACTGAACAATATAAAGTTTAGATTTAGAGAATGAGACTAAATAACACATTAACTTTTATAGAATAACTAGCTGACCCGTGCCCACTTCGTTGAGCATACAAACCGTTTAAACCTTCCCGGGACTTCCACGAATATTTCAAGACTAAAAATGGACGAATCGGTTCAGCGAGACTAAAGAACAGCAATTCATTTTCATATATAAGACAGAAGAAAGTATACGTTTGAAATATCATTCCAAAGAATAGAGCTCCTCTCCTACTCGGCTATTTAGCATAATTTAAAATTTAATCTAAATATCAAGATAGGACTAGGTATAAAGTTAGATCAGTTTGCTAAAAATATTATATTTCAATATTAAGTTTTTGTTTACAAGTTCAAAACAAATATATTACATCGCACGTAACATATTAGACGCTATAACAGAAACCCCTTTCAGGAGCTTCGAGGTTAACATGTTATACTACTCAGACATAGGTACGCTTGAATACTGAAACACTAATTAAAATTAAGAGCCCTTCTATACACAGGCTAAAGGACAAGGACACCATTAAGCCCCACTTAATTTAACTATTATTAGTGTTCGGACGTATGGAACGTCACCTATGTACTCTTGGCTGTTTGCTAACCAATAGAAATATTATATTCATCATCATTCGGCTATAAAGGACACTACTTCATAAGCCTCCCCAAAGTATTTCATGGGGGGTAGTTGCCTCTACTCGCCACGCTTGGCAGGCGGATTGGCGAGCGCAGTTCAAGTCCCGATCGCACCAACGTTTGATAGTGTAAGGCTTACTAAAATACCATCCCTTCTTATAAATGACAGGAAATACGAGAGGGATAACATGATGTTTAATGAAGGACTAACTTTAACATGTGTTGGTTAAATTGGCACTCAAGATAATAACAATGGCCGCGGAAACGATGCTGCCCATTTCCGGATTATTTATTCATGCGACAAAAAAATATGAAAAAAAATTTTTAGTTTTTGACAAAAGAAAGTACATTTCCAAAATGAAGAAAGGAAATAAAGAAAGGAATCGTATATTAAAATTATAGTGACTGTTATTTTTACACCATGTATCGGGTATACACTCTCGCCTTTTACACGACGACGACACGGGAAAGATGGTCGATGGCCATTGGCCACCCCATCAAGTGAATCAACCATTTATTCCGTGGGTGTATTAAATGCTATTCTTTTTTCGGCACCATACAGTAATTTTTTTTTATACATGCATCACTTATCGTCGCATTACCTACTCAACCTTGTATCTAATAAAAAACAACAACTTTTCAGTAGAGTCGTCAAAAAACTAAATAATTTTAGATTCTATTATGACATGGATTTTGCATGTATACTGTACAATGTACATAACTGAACCTCATTTAAAACAAAATTCATGTCATAATAAAATCTAAAATAATTAAGTTTTTGGAATCTACTGAAAAGTTGTAGTTTTATAAATACGAGGTTGTGTAGGTAAAGCGACGTTATGTAAAAGCATTATTACGCACAAATTGACACAAACAACACTCAATAGACATGTCACATGACAATAACAGGCTATCAGACGAATTCACGTCTAAACAGTAAACACTTACGAGTATATAAACGGTTAAGTAACGTTTCGTTCGCTTCAATTGAATTAATTATTTCAATAAACGTCGAGACGAAACGAATTCAAGAACACATTTGTAAACTTACCTAACTCCACCTGTCTAGCGTCTAAAGTCTGGACCGCTTAAAGTAAAACGCCTTAAAACTTTTTTGTTCAAAGTTTCAATTTATATTTACTAGCTGACCCGTGCCCACTTCGTCGAGCATAGAAACAGTTTGTGATGAACCGTTTAAACCTTCCCGGGACTTCCACGCCATTCTCGCCTATTAGCGAGACTAACTGTTTATTAAACCGTTTATGTGCATATTTTTTGAGTAACTTAATAAGTTACTCAAAACTCCTTTTTAATAATCATAATAACAAAAACCAACGCGAGCAAACTAATGATAATCGCAATACCGACAACCACGCGAACGAAGTCGCGGGCACACCTAGTTTAATAATATCACTATATTTTAAATCAACTTGATAGTATTAAAAACTGACCTGGCACTTGGCAACACAATCAGTGGCTACATCTCCATTGCCATTGATTGTGTTGCCAAGTGCCAATTTCCATTTTATTTTATGACGTCATCTGTTTAGTTCACTACATCCGGTTAGTGAAATAGGTGGCGCCAGTTGTATTATTTTCCTAAAATTGCCAACAATACCTCTACAGTCAGCGTACAAAAGTCATCAGAGAGAGTAAATATTAGTGAATACATAATGGAAACAAACGCAAATTTACACTGCTTAATCTGTATGAACTGCGCTTGAAATATTCCAGATAAAACTATTTTGTCTCTCTCAAGTGTATGAGGTAATTCGTATGACGAGGGTCTACTATTTAGATTAAAAAGGTTGCCGCATTCTGACGTTCACACTGTAGTAACATAGGTAAATATTTTTTTTATTAAGAGATACATACATTTTTAAAATTTAAAACTTATGTATACTGTAGTAATGTATACTGATAATAGTCTTGAGTCTATACTGTATATCATTGTGACATAATATACAGTATAGACTCAAGACTATTATGGCGTCTCGGTCTTAGCTAGTTAGCCGCCCTGACTGGACGTGTGCTTCTATCGTGATAATACATTGGCAAGCCTGTATTATAATGGACGAATACTACATCGCCTATTGCATGTTACGGTGAGGCAGATATAGCCTGTAAGTTACAAGACTCTATAAAATAAATAAATGCAAAAAACTTTAGATATGAAGTGGACACAAGAGAGATTTAGGTTGCAGGGGGTTGCGGGGACTACCCTGTAGGGTATATTATGTATAATATGCCTATTTCAATTACCAATTTCCGAAAATAAATTGTAATTTTAATTTATGACCTGTTACACTTTAGGGTGTGCCTTCTAGGTAGAGTATACTGTGAAAGTCCCAGCGCTGAAAGAATTACTTTTGACTTTCACTCGAAGTGTATAAATATGATACTGAAACTGAGACTTATTTTTTATACAATTAGGCAAACCAATTAGCATACATTAGCTTAACCCAATTTTTCCTTGTTATTTTAGTTTTTGAACACAAAAATTTAAGCACAAGCGGTTTCCAAATTACTCATTCGGCAACGGCGAAATATTTCAAACGAGAATAATGTGTGCACTTTTTGCGAATAATTGCCAAATGCCAAGTCATGTTTATTGAAAGTCGTTTATTTTTAACACCGATCGAAACATTCCGAATATATTGTGCGCTGTATCTTGTGCTATCTATCTCGTGCTATCGTCGTGAAAAATGGCGCATCGATAAGATAAAAGCGATATATATCGATCTCGTTTTTGTATCTCCGGTATAACAAGGCTGGTATTAATATTTACTAACAGTCTAGATTTGTGATAATCTGAAAATATTGTTTATTTTTATAATTATAATATGCATACTAGCTGACCTGACTTCGTTGAGGATACAAACCGTTTAAACCTTTTCGGGACTTCAACGAATATTTCAATACTAAAAATAGCCGAATCGGTTCAGCCCTTCTCGAGTTTTAGCGAGACTAACGAACAGCAATTCATTTTTATATATAAGAAGATGTGTGTGTCACTGAACCTCCTAAAAAGCTGGATCGATTTAAAAAAAAAAAGGTGGTTGGATGTAGATTCAAGAATAGTTTAGATTTACATTTTGACCCGGTAGAGGCGATAAGCAACAAAAAGCCTTTTTTATTATTACTTCGCAAGGGAAACGTTACGCATCCCCCAGGGAGGGTCCCCTAGGGGTATGTGGGACTCCCGGCTCGCTACGGCCGGTTTACCCACTAAAACCACTTACGGATTGCCATCAGCCCTCATGTTAGAGGAAAGCTACAAAAAGACTGTGCTAAAAAGATGCAGTTCTAGCTTGAAATCTTTGGGCACCTAAGTTATGTCAAAGGTGACCAAACAATTACAAAATTAAGTTCTATTGTATTAGCCCAGAGTTTTATTTACGGTGCTCTCAATATTATCCGGCAGTCCCGATTCCGGACGTATAGTCCCAACTCCCAGCAGAAAGTAATGGTCACCCTCGCAACATGGAATAAACATCGACAAAACCAATTAGATAGCAATTAACTCCTACATAAATTGACGAAACGCAATTGTACTAAACACTACCTGCTAGGGATGGGCGTTTGAATTAACGAACTAGTTGAATTAACGCTTGATCCAGTGTTAACATTTTACGTCAACCGTTTACGTATTAGTCAACAAAAATGTAATAAATATAACTGGTTCAATTCTTCAGTAACTCGAATCATCTCACATTGATCAATCAATTCACATGAGAATACCGAATAAATAAATAAAAAATTACGATTACCGCAAAATAGGAAAAACTACTAAATTTTGATAAATGTGGAAGTTTTAAGGTTTTAAGGCTCTAGGTACCCGGAGAACGGTTAAGACGATTTTTTTCCTATGTACAGTAGCAAATAAGCTACATAAATTACATAAAAACTAGCTTGGATTACGTTAACTAGTTCACATAGTTTTTTTCAATTTGTAGTTTGCCACTAACCTCGGGACATAAATATAAGAACATTTAACTTTTTAGCAAATAAACGATTATGATTATAACGCATTGAACTAGGTATGTAGTTGCCGCGCATTGAGCATACGTTAACGTTTTATTAACGAAAAACCGCACTCCACCTATATCTACTTGTTAACGTAGTTACACTACCTACTATGCGGGGCCAGACCTTAGTTTGCAGGGCAAGACCAAATGAACTTCCGCTAGTGCTATCGCCGAAGACTACATTTCCTGACACGTATAAAACATAATTAATATAACATGAACGCAAGTTTGTGAGATTGAACGTTAACAAGTTAACGCACAATGGAGAAACAACGTGTCGTTAACGAAAAAACCGAAAAACAAACCGTCCCTACTAACAACACTACCTATGGAGTTTACACGGCCGGACCAAATGAATGGTCCTTCCTATCTCTAGGGACAACAACGTTTCCTGACATTAAAACTATAAATAGCATAAAACATAATAAATAAAATATTAACGTATAAAAGTTTGCATGATTTACACGCCCATTGACGAAAAAACCGATCGACTCAGGGCTCTGATTTCAAGTTCGGAAACAAATTTGGGATTTGACATAATATTGAGAAATTAGCAAGTATTTTATTAGGAAAATGTTATTATTGTGTGAGTGAATTTTTAAATGATAATGAACTTTAAAATTAGTTGATTTTTTATTTGTATTTTATACAATACATGTTATAAGCCAACATTTGCATGCTTGAATTAAGGCAGTTTGTATTGGGTCTGTACTGTCCGTACTATTCTATTCTATTCTATAACTCGGCGGCACTCCAACCCCACCGCCGTTGTCGAAGCCACAGGGACAACACAACATCCGCGACTCTGTCGACAAATAACAACACCAGTTACACCACCCACGGAGTGACGACGGTCGGGGCAGATGAATGTCCACTGGTGCTGGTTCCCAGGGGACAACGTTTTCTGACAGCCAAACCGTAAACTCGACAGACAATAACGCGCTTGGTGAATGTCCATAGCCACCGACCACTCACGAGCAACAATATAGACTCGCTGATAATAATTGACAAATTTTTAAACAAGGTATAGAATAAATTAGTGATAATACTTTAGGGTATGTATGTGCCTACTATGTAGAGTATACTGTAAAAGTACCATCGCTGAAAGGCTTATTTTGTTACATATAAAGATTTTTTTTACGATAAACAAATTGATTTATAAACACTTCCTCCTACATTCTCCTGACTAATTTTGTTGCGGGTCCCAAGACAGATTTAGCATGTCCCTTGGGCATCCCTGAGAATGAATCAAAAGATTTTTGAGGTTGGTTACCACTATCGACCCTGGCTACACAGGCGGCGTTGTAGAGGTGAAAAGTTGGGTGGGCCATTAGCTCGTTAAAATTCTTTATTACTTATATAATATCGATTCAAAATGTTAAAACTTTTACCAATTATTGGTGTAAAAGGTGTTCCGTTGCTGCAGATGCAGTATTGATACGTACCTGAAACAATAAATTGAAAAAGTTAACAATGTGAAACTACACAGGTAGATACAGTTGTGCAAATATTATTGAGGTAAAATATAACATTTTGTGTGCATCGTTTCGACTATAGGGAAATCTTACATTTAAAACTGCTGTTATACAAGGTGTAAAAAAAATTGTGATTATACTTTAGTGTGTGTTGACTCCTATGTAGAGTATACTGTAAAAGTACAAGCGCTGAAAAACTTACTTTTGTCTTTTATGTTTCTATGAGAAATGCCCCAACATCATAAATTTTCCCGTACTATAATTTAAAAAAGTACCTCTTTCAGCGTTGGTACTTTTACAGTAAACTCTTTAAACCGAAAAGACACAAAACTTAAAATATTATCAATCATTAATATTATAGCCTGTATAAGGAAAATTATTCAAAACGCGTTTAGCACAAGAATCAATTTTCATTCATAGAAAATTGAGCTTTATCGGCTAGACCACAAAAATCACTTATTAACCCACGAATTCATTGCTATTAGTTTGTAAACAAGCTCAATTTGCTGCGCATAAAAACAGGTGCTTGACCATCGTGCGCCACGAACGGACCCTATAAGTCAAGAAATAATATAGATTTTCGTCGTTTCAGCTATGACGTCAACTCCTGAATATAAGTCTCCCCCAGGGTATTTCTTGGGGGGTAATTGCCAGTACTCGCTTCGCAGATTCTGGGCAAGTCAAAACTACAGCACTTAGAATCTAGGGCGGGCGGATCGCAAATAAACAAAATATTATATAATGAAAATTTATACAAATCTTAACTTACAATATCAAGTAGTTAAGTAAACACTCATTACTCAATCACAATTAGTACTAATTATTATAGTGTCCGACCGAAAGTTCGGTTTCGGCCGTGTTTCGGCTAAAAATCAAGTTTCGGCGGCACTTTCGGTCGGGCCAAAATTGGCCGAAACTTTTGCGGAACCGATACTGATTTCGGCAGTTATCGTGCGCGCTCGCCTTACTTCGTTTCTCGCGACAATTGCCGGACGGCGGCCCTGCAGTCTTACTCCCGACACAATCAAGAATCGAATCAGTTCGATCTCAAAGGCTTTTGGTATTTTATTTGGTGGATTACATTGAAACAAATTAGTAATTAATTAAAAAGAGTTATAGTTCTCGCGTGGCATGAAAGTAAGGTAGTAAAGGTAGTTTATTGACCCACGTCGAAAGCTGATATCAAATCTCATCGAAGAAATTAAAAATGTAATAACGAAAAACTTACATTAACTTAAACATTGAATAAATTTATCGTCTTAGTCCCGATTTCACCAACGCATGTTAGTGTTAACGGCTTGTTAAACTACCATGCCTTCTCATTCATTGGTAGGAATTACGAGAGGAACAACATGATATTTAACGAAGGATTAATCTTAAATTGCTTGGTGAAGCACGCCCTAAAGATACTAATATTATAAAGGAAATATTTGTTAGTTTACATTGTACAATGCTTTGAAACTACCGGGCTGACTTTGCAACAACATAAGAACCAAGTTATTTACAGCAAAAGATAATTATTGGACCTAATTGAGACCGAAGAGTTACCACCACCCGTTGTAGTGGTTCAGAGCTTGGCTCTCGACCCGGAGGTCATGGGTTCAGTTTGGTTACGCAGGCAAATCACCTGATTGTCTGATAAGATGATCCATGAGTCGAATGGGCTTGTAAACAGTTGGTCCTGCGCCTGTTCTTTCCCTAATCGCGTCGGTTTACCGTTCCACTGGGTTATAGAAGTAAAGGAAGAAGAAGTAGGAAGAGTCAGCGTCTTCGTGTATTGTGCACACACTCAAGCACTATAAAATGACTCCTGCTTCCTGGTTTCAACGAAATCGGTGTGGGGAGCTATTATTACCCGTTTGTAACCTTAGTTATGGAACCTTTCTTCACCGCAAACATTACAACCACCCGTTCGTCTCCTGTAATGGTACAATTGTTATTTTCAAGAACCCACAAACGTTTTTATAAAAGACTAGCTGACCCGTGCCCACTTCGTTGAGCATACAAACCGTTTAAGCCTCCTCCCCTGAACTTCCACAAATATTTCAAGACTAAAAATAGCCGAATCGATTTAGTCATTCTCCAGTTTTAGTAATAACGAACGCAATTCATTTTTATATATAAGATAAATAGATAGATAAATTATACCAAATAACGTAAATGTGATGAGCGTTTGCTTATTATTTCGCTTTCACGGGAAAACTTCTTATCCGATCATCAAGAAAATTTGAACACATATTCTTGGAGGTATTAGGAGTATCATAGGATACTTTATTTTCCACGCGGGTAAAGCTAGTACCTATATGTTATACCTATTTATATACAAACTAAATGAAAAAATTAAAAAGCCCCCCCGATTAAGCGTGGAACTTTCCTATCACACCTACCAAACTGAACCGATTTCCACCAAACATAGCCAAGGACACTCTCAAAAAAAAAAACGCATTAAAATCGGATCAACCGTTTGGGTGCTACGATGCCACAGACAGACATATAGGTACACATTTAAACAGACACGTCACACTTAGAAAACCCCGTCGTTTTTGCGTCGAGGGTTAAAAATACAAATTAGTCTGCAGGGGAATGCAAGTTACGACATCTCTCTTCTCACCACGGGCGGGCCGCGGGCGGGCCGCGGGCGGGCCGCGGGCGGGCCGCGGGCGGGCCGCGACGGAGCACAAACACAAAATAGATCGGACAATGTAGGCCAAGCGTTTCAATTTTTAACATCCAACATCCAACTTCCAACTGTAGTTTGCACTCACAACTCACAAATAACACGAACTCCGCTTTTCCTGTATACAGGCTGATTCATGGTTCATATATTAAGCCGAATATAGTGTTAAGTAATAATAGGTAAAATACACGACCAGTTTCGACATAGACGGCAAAAAAATGCAAGTATTTAGTGTATTATTGCTATATAATATGTATTTCCATCAAGAACCTACGGTACATTCAATAACATACCAATATAGTGTGAAGAGGAATGACGCGTAGAGCA
Organism: Celastrina argiolus; assembly: GCA_905187575.2. Classification (NCBI taxonomy): domain Eukaryota; kingdom Metazoa; phylum Arthropoda; class Insecta; order Lepidoptera; family Lycaenidae; genus Celastrina; species Celastrina argiolus. The sequence goes on along the minus strand of LR994591.1, from coordinate 16,725,025 downwards.
TTTTTTGTTTTGGCAACTCATATAAATTACTTACCATAAAGCGACAAATCACGATTCTTTAAAGATCTCCTTAAAATTCATTAATTCATTTATTCCAAGAAATTGGTTACATTAGTTGCTACAACATATTATATAAGGTATAAAACATTGTCATAAAGTCACAAAACAGATGAGTTTCAATCTTGGCCAGGTATTAGGTCAACGACCAGTGCATTCGTGTGTATAGACTACGAGCCCGCGAGCCCCAGCAAGATTCACTCCTAGTAATCATTTTAGGCCCTTGAGTTTATTTATTTTTGAGTTGTAAGTAATTAATATTAGGTTAAGTTATGTGTTACATAAGCTCTTTTTTACAGGAGCAAAATGTACGGTTTCCGAGAGATTTCAGTTGTACGAAGTAGCGGGAAACATCCATATTTCAATAAAACTTTAATCGCTAAAATAAAAAAGTAAAATACTAAATTTCTAATTCAATTTAGCTCCTCTCAAACAGTTACGACAGTTTTATGAGAAGCAATGGTTATTTTAACACTCAAGTTTTATTTTATAACTTTAATTATTATTTAGGGCACGAGCTTATGCCCGATGGATAAACATTACCCGACTTCGCGACGGAAAGGAGTGGTAAAGTGTTTATTCATTTAAACGATGTAGTAATACATCAGCTCTTTAGCACGGTAGCTCAAGCACGAATAATTTGCAAAAAAACTAGTTAAAGCATGTAATTTGTTTGTCATGATTTTCATTCGATGTCGATATTAATTTACGCAATTCGTGCTTGGGCTACAGGTACTATAGCCCTTTTTTTCGCCGAGAAATGTATACTTGCCGCATCCCATGGAGGACCGGGATTCCTACCACGGGTGTGTGGGGCTCGCTGCGTAGGTTAAGATGATGAGTGGACGCAGCCATACCCACTAAACTCGCCGGTTCTCCGGCAAAACCGCCGAGTTAAAAAAATTAAATAACCCCTTAATTGAAAAAACGAGTGAGCCAGCTGATAATAATGAATTGAGACCGGCCAAGTGCGAGTCAGGCTCGCGCTCGAAGTATTTCGTACAAAACGAGCAAAAAATCACGTTTGAAGTATATTAAAAAAAAAATGCTTTAATTTCGGTCTAGGAGCCCATAGTGTTAGTAACAAATTTTACTTAAGAACTATATTAGTATTTACATTATATTTTACGTAAGACTATATAATATCACGTATAATTTAACTATTATACGTGATATACGTATAATGCCCCCTTTTGAATGTTTGTTTTGAATTTGCGGTAATGGAACTACATAATCTGTGTAAAGTTTAACTTTCAAGCTATCACCGTTTGTGAGATATAGCCTGGTGACAGACAGACAGACGGACGGACCGACAGAGGGACAGCGAAGTCTCAGTAATAATGTCGCTTTTACCTTAAGAGGAAACACCACGGTTGAGAGAAATACAAAATAGGTATTTATAAAATCTATTGCTGTCTCGCAGTGCCTTAGCTAGCCAGCACTAGCGCGATAGAGACAACTGCAACTTGGACTGAAATTACCTATTAAAAGTACCAGAAATCGACGTTTAGGGGATTCCTGTTTCCTCCTCCAAAACTTAACCGATTTAAATATTTTTTCTGTATTAGCTAAAAATTCCTATTTTTTGCTTTTGTTGTTTATTGTAGTCAAATCTGTTTCCTAGATATTTAAACATAGCGGAGAGTGGCCATTTTTTTTAGGTTTTTAAACGTCCATATCTCTTTAAATAATTAATTTATTAAGAAAAGGAATAAATAGGGACGTACAAACAATATTCATAAATATTCAGGAAAAAAATTGTTACTCTAGAGGTGTTACCCAGGGAGGAAATAGAAATCCCCTAGACCCCTATTTTTGTATGGAAAAAATTTCGTGGTGTTTCCTCTTAAGGGCGTGTTTCACCAAGCAATGTTAAAGTTAACGCCATGTTAAAATACCATGCCATCATATTCGTTGACAGGAAATACGAGAGAAATAACGTGATATGGCGTTAACTTTAACATTGCTTGGTGAAACACGCCCTTAGGGTACGAAACCTTAATCGGCTTGGGAGCTACGATACCACAGACACACAGACACATCAATCTCATAACAATGTTTTCGTCGGGGTTTAAATAATGCAACGTCATATTTTAAATTTAATATCAGAAAAATATAAAATAACGTTTCAATTTCCAACTAGGTAAACGATACGACTGCTGTAATATTCATGTCAATTTAATAGAGAGCTAGCTAGACTCCACAATAAAACAAATTAGATTTTTATCGCGGCTTTTTCGTCGAAACATCAACCGCAACGTGAGTAAATATTTCGTTCGCATGCCGACATAAGCAATTATGTTTCGTTATCACTAGACTTTTAACTAACAATAACCGCTTTTTGGGGTAAACAGGTCAACCTACTTTAAATATCTTTAACCGATAAACGTAGGGAGAATTAATGGGAGGTTATATGCAGGGATGAAATGGATACGAAATTTCGGATATGGATATTAAATTGTTTCGGATAATTTCGGTTACGGATACGAAATTATAGGGTACTTTTTACAGTACCAAAACTTTTATTTCGGATTCGGATACGGTTACGGATAATATTTTATACCGGATATCCGATCTGGTTATATGGATGGATATAAATAAAATAATGGATATTTTTATGGAACCTTCGGAATCTCCTTCCAATTGGACACCCAGTCACCCACAGGTCACGGAGAAGTAACTTATGAATGAGAAGACATTAAATGCACAGCAATTATTTACCCACCTGACTATTTACGACTGAGATAGGCATAACATAGGCTATAATATTACTCTGACTATTATTACGAATGTACTCGTATTACCACATTAATTAAAGTCGGTACAGTAGTTAAATAAATAAAAAGTATTTATTTCAGGCATCAGCAATTCACTATTAACTTGACGAAAACATAGTAAAAATAAAACTAATAATAATAAAATTAACTGTCAACATTTATATATTATGTTATTTGTAATTTTTTTTTGCTGCAATAATATTTTATTTTCTGTTCTAGTTTATGAGCAAGATCACGTCAAGTGGACCCCCTATTTTCCACTTGATCATAAAAATTAAGTCTAAGTACCTATCTTTGTAATAAGTATTTACAAAATTTTATCCCTAAATCCCTCGAAAAATTTTTACATTGAAAATTTTAGGTACTTTTAATAAAAATTTAGATTTTAAATTAAGAGCGCTTGAGCATTGGATTTTCCTATGGTTGAACATACATACACACTTTGCCAAAATCATTACCCTTCCTTTCGCCGTGGCTGGGTAGTAAAAATATGACGTCTGTCACATTATTACAACGTTAAGTGTTTAAACGTAAAATAACACAATTCTATTATTATCACTACACGTGTTAACGACTTGTAGAGTTAAGTTAACTCGACGTCGCTCATGTAAACAATCAACAGCTGATTCCGTTCCCAACGAACTCACCTTAAACGTACACACAGATGCACCGAAACCACCAAAATACTTGCACTTCCTGTCACCGTTTCCAAGTTTAGCACCACTCCGATGCGCTGTGTCAATAAATTAAAAATGGCGACACAAGAACGTCCGCTCCCCGCGACAGCCGGCGAAGGACTGAGTCGGCCACGTTTACTCGAATCGCTTGTCTACCAAATCGACTAATACACCGAAAATTGCACTCGAATGCCAGTTGACATAATATTGATGTTCGAACCTCCTTTGTTTGCTCGCCGCTAAGAGGTTCACGAATAGGATTCGAAAGAGAGGTCGGAAACTTGAAGCAGTCGACTTCTTTTTTAACCGACTTCCAAAAGGAGGAGGTAATAAATTAGTCCAGCTTTTTGTAATGTACACCGATGAGATTAATGACACGAAAGATGTGCGTGATTCTTCATTCTAGCAGAATATTAGACGTAAAATGGTGCCCGTTTCGATGCCATAAAAAGGTTTGTCCATGGCATCGAATCAACGCCCCTAATATCAAAGAAAACAATACGATTACAAGTTGTACTTATTCACGGCCTACTTAGGTGGTCAGGACTTAGGACGTAGGAATAATATATGGATATTTTTAGACTTAAAATGACGAGGTTCGCAATTGGACGGTATCTTTTAATGAATGTACGAACCGTGTGAACGGATATCGATGATTCTTTTTTTTCTCGCCTGGTACCATACCAATTTTGACTAGACTTCCAAATTGCGGTTTCTGAATGACCCCATACCTAGCGGTTCAATAATGTTTTTACTTTGAAAGTCGGAAAACGACATTGCTTCAAAACAAGTAAGTACTTTATTTTAAAAAATATGACAAAGGACCAGTAATCGCTTTCCTGATAGAAAGCGAATCGCTTTCCTGGTGGAAAGCTATTACCATCGCCCATGGACAACGGAGGAGTCGCAAATGAGGGTCAGATTACGTGTCTGTGGCAGGCAAACTAATTAGATTTTTTCTCTATCTCTTTAATCTTAAAAAGGCTTTTATCACTTCAAAGATTCAAGAACCTGAGAAGTGCCTTAAGTAAGCAAATATTTTAATATTTCTAGTTAGAAATGAAGACATGATTGAATGAAGGTGATATGTAGCAAAATTCTGATTTCGAGAAAATTGAGTTCTTACTGTCATTAAACATTTTAGAATACGTCGTAAGGTATTACGTACATTAATACAAAGATTCGTCCCTAGAATCAATGTACTTAATACGTTACTACATATCCTAAAATGTTTAAGTGACAGTTTAAACTCAATTTTCTGTCTAAAATTTTTTTGCGGCATATCACCTTCATCCATTCATGTCTTCAAATATTAAAATATTTGGCAAGTGTCGCGACACCTCGTCTACTGCTGCTGCTTATCGCCGGGTCCCACCCTACCTTTAGGAGTCAAAAGAATTTTATTTGAACACATGTCTAGTCCTTGGACAAACAGGGTTTGATAGGAAACACAACACCCGTTTTTCCATACAAAAACTGGGGTCTACGCGACTCCTACTTCCTCCAAAATTTTTTCTGAATATCCAAGTATACTATTAGTACGTTCCTATTTTTAACCCCCGACGCAAAAATGACGGAGTGTTATAAGTTTGACGTGTAAATGTGTACATGTGTCTGTTTGTGGCACTGCGGGACAGTAATAGATTTTAAAATTTTGCATTTCTCTAGCTTGTGCTGTTTCCTCTTAAATAGAATCCGTAGCTATATGGACGAATACTAATCAGCATCAATGTTTACACAATGCTGATAAACTACAAGTGTGCGACAGTGCGAGCGCACAGTTATCTATACAACTGCACTTGTGCCACGTTTGGCCTTCAAATGATAATGACAGCATACATCATCATTATTCAATTGTGAATTTTAAATCGAAATTCGGCCATTATTAATATTAATTGAATGTTTGACTTTCAGCATGTTAACGGTTATTTCGCCTGAAATACACACACCGGCATATTTAGCGGAACATAAAAAAAAGGTTTGATTTCAGTATCATGTAAGGTTGCTGGCTGGTTTATACGTCATTTAATTTAAAAATAAATAATTTCAAATTAAGAAAACAACTGAACATCACATTTTATGCAATTGTTTAAATTTTATTCAAATACACCTTATTTGGAGCGAACTTCGAACATTTCTTCCTTTTGAGTTTGATTTAAAATTTCATTGAAATATTGTTTTTTGTTTTTTTTTTTTTTAATCGCGTATATTTTTGGAGTTGAGGACTGAATAATGCCTGACTTAGCCCCAACGGAGATTGCTCGGGCGCTCGAAATGCGAAGAAATGGTCAAACATACAGAGTGATATCCAGAGATCTTCGTCGACCAGTTTCAACGATCCATCGCAGTATCCAACGGTTCAGGGAGACCGGTACTTATGTGAGAAGATCAGGACAAGGCAGAAAAAGACGCACTTCGAATAGGATGATCGTTTCATTCGGCTTCTTGTACGTAGAAACCCCCGTTTGACGGCCGTCCAAGCCCGACATGAGTTAGAATCGGTGCGGGGTGTAACCGTAAGTGAGCGTACGGCACGAAGAAGGTTCGAAGAAGCTGGTTTGGGTTCATTTGTGCCCGCCAAGGCTCCAAGGCTGGAGGTAAATCATCGTAGAAACAGATTAACTTTTGCTCAGGAACATCGACTTTGGAACGCGGACCAATGGAGTAAGGTATTGTTTAGTGATGAGTGCAGAATTCTCTTAAATCAAATTGACGGCAGGCAAAGAATATACAGACGCAAAGGAGAACGAATTATTCAGACAAATTTTGAAACTACAGTTGCATACGGTGGTGGATCAATAATGGTTTGGGCGGGCATTTGTTTGGGAGCTAGCACAGACTTGGTAGTGATTGACAGAGGGAGTCTGACTGCAGATCGCTATATCAGAGAAGTTTTAGAAGAAAATGTCGTACCGTTTGCCCCATATATCGGTGACGATTTTGTTTTTATGCAGGATAATGCTCGGCCGCATACCGCTCGGGTAACCCAAGCTTATCTTAATGATATGAATATAACTGTTATGGAGTGGCCGGCGAGATCACCAGATATGAACCCAGGCAGAGCACGTTTGGGACTTGCTGAAAAGAAAAGTTAAGTCCAGAATTCCAGCTCCTGCCAACGTGGATGAGCTGCGAATCGCCATAGTTGGGGAATGGCAGAGACTATCCCAGGAGACCATCGATAACATAATTCTCAGTATGCCTAGACGTGTAGAAACTTTAATAAGAGCACGTGGAGGAAATACGCGATATTAATCACCATTTTTCTAATTTAATTAATTGTTATTTTAATACTAATTTTCACTTTTCCCGGTTACAATGAAAAGTTCAAAAATGTACCTTTTTTCACAAATGCCCTTTACTCGCAAAATCTGTTCTTAATATGATCTCATTTTAAATAAAACAAATGAAACTTTAAATTACAAAAAAAATATAGTAAGTAGATTTTAAAATTAAACCATATTTTTCAAATTATGGACCTTTTTTTTGTGTTCCGCTAAATATGCCGGTGTGTGTATATTGTGTGTATAATACAATACTATTTTTACTACGTACGCCCTACGCCCGTAGTCTACCGGAGAGGTAGACCGGTAGAATACAATGGATGCAACGGATGATTGCAACACTAAAAACTGCGCAAGATAGACCTGCTTCGGCTAACATGCAAACCTGTACAGCAGGCTTACTTCCGAAACAATCGAGAATCAAATCAGTTCGATATCAACGATGTCTGGTAATTTATTTGGTGGATTGCTTTGAAACTAACCAGGATAAAGAAAATAGATCGTAACTTTTTGTACTCCCGACCATATCAATCGACTGAGAATAAAAATAAACAAACGTCAATTTATTGGAAAGTACGCGGCACGATCGAATCTGAATCAAATCGAATCAGTTTGGAGAGTTAGGTTAGGTTATGAGAGCAACTGATTCGATCCTCGATTCCTCATCGTCATGGAAAACGTTGAATTTGTACATTAATAGCTTCCACCATTCATCAGGCGGGCAACGATGGAAGAAAACGGAACAAACATATCGTTAGCAGTAACTTGCCAATCGGCCATGTTTGTTACACCGGTACACGGGCCAGCAGTATAAACAATAATTTCTTTCTTGTTGCAATGTGAAGCTACTGAAATACTTTGTAGTGCAGTGGTTGACCGCGTCGGTGCTCAAACCAGATGTCGCGGGTTCGAATCACGCCGAAGGAACAGATTATTTAATCTACATTTATATTATAAAGAGGAAAGATTTGTATTTTTATGTAACGACTTAATTCAAAAAGTACTGGACCGATTTTAATAATTCTTTTTTCATTAGAAAGCTACATTATCCCTGAGTAACATAGGCTATATAAAAATCAATTGCTGTTCGTTAGTCTCGCTAAAACTCGAGATCTGCTGCACTGATTCGGCTATTTTTGGTCTTGAAATATTCGTGGAAGTCCCGGGAAGGTTTACACGGTTTCCATGCTCTACGAAGTGGGCACGGGTCAGCTAGAACTGTATAAAATAAAAGAGTGATAATACTTTAGGGTGTGTAAGTGCCTCCTATATATAGTTTATTGTGAAAGTACCAGCGCTGAAAGACTACTTACTTTTGACTTTCATGTTTCTATGAGAAATAATAAATTATAAATTTGCCCATACCTTAATAAAAAAGATAATTTGATGAGCACTGGTACTGTTACAGTTGACTATATACGGGACCCATACACGCCCTAAAGTATTATCACTCACTTATTTTACACCCTGTATATTACAAAGTATTAAACATGTTTCCGTCGGTTTGTACCTGTAACACAAGTTCTTCGGATACTTTGGGTGATTGTCCTGGACCTGGCTAGCACAGGAGAACCTCAACAACCAGCCATTCTACCTAAGGGACCGGACTTCCATCAAAATAAGAAACCACTCCGACAAATCTAGATCTTCCCCTATGTAATCGCCCCCAGCGTATTAGTAACCGGGTCAACTAGACGGGCTAACGTGAAATCTTAAACCGCACTCGCTCCTGAAGTGAAGTATCCCCGAGTGTCGCGCTAATTCCTACGAATTCTCGACACGAATGTGCTAGGGCTTAACATTTGCAAGTGCATCGCAACTCCTTCAAATCCTTGATACGAATGTACTAGGGCTTAACATTTGCAAGTGCATCGCAACTCCTTCAAATCCTTTACACAAATGTGCTAGGGCTTAACATTTGCAAGTGAATCGCAATTCCTACGAATCCTCGACACCAATGTGCTAGGGCCCAACATTTGCAAGTGAATTGTAATTCCTACGAATCCTCGAAATGAATGTGCGAGGGCTCAACATTTGCTAGTGAATCATAGTGCCTACGAATCCTCGACACAAATGTGCTAGGGCTTAATATTTGTAATTGAACCGCAGGTCCAACGAATCCTCGACATGAATGTGCTAGGGCTCGACATTTGTAAGTCAATCGTCATAATATGTGAAAATATTATTTTGTCATAGAATATTGATGTACAGGTTCTTAGTCAATGTGATCTATATAAAATTACCTTACTTTTGATAAGTAGGTATTTAGTTTCAGTTCTGACATTTGTAAATCTTATATGAAAAGAGCAATTTTCCATCTTTTTGGTAAAAGATCGCCCCATGCGAGTTTCTTACGCCGGTGATTCTCGCTGGGCTAGTTCCCGAACCGGTGGTAGATCACATAGACACGACGTTCAGAAAACATTTTGTAAAATCTTATTTTGAATAAAATGTTTTAATTTGATTTGTAATATCCTTCTTTGTACTCTAGGTAGTCCAGTAGTCAAACTTAAGCCACGGTAAATCATATTTCATTTATGGCAAAGGGTCAAAAACTGGTAAAAAATCTAACGTAATAAATGACAGGCTCCTAAGAATATATCGATAATATCGTAATACATGCATGTACGGTGGGCAGACATCATAAGGGTGGTAGGAGAACATTGGGTATAGACAGCTAAGGACAGAGAAATATCAATAGCTCTCCTCACCGATTTCGGTGTCGGTAGCCGATTTCATTGAAACCAGGCCAGCTACGCAGGAGTTATATGCCCAAGTGTGTGCGCAATACACAGAAGCACTCTTTCTTCCTTTTACTCACATAACCCAGTGGGACGGTAAACCGACACGACTGGCGAGAGATCAGGCGCAGGACCGACTTTTTTTTACATGCCCATCAGACGCATGGATCATCTTTCTTGTCAGACAATCAGGTGATCAGCCTGCACTGTCCTAACCAAACTTGAAAACAACATTTTTTGTCGTTCCAACGCGGGAATCGAACCCACGACCTCCGGGTCGGGAGCGAAGCTCTGAACCACTAGACCACGGAGGCGACCAATATGGAAATCTCTAGGGGAGGCCTTCACCTTCGAGAGATGAGAGTTCTTACTTTCCCAAACTAAACCAGTATAATAATATTATATTTAGTTTACATGTTAGTTTTCATTTGTTTTTTATATTGTTAAACAACTGTATTAGTTTTAGTAAGAAATATAAGTCTTTTTAATATTTTTATTTATTTATTTACTTGCATGTACAGAAGTGACAGGTGCCACAGAAACCCTGCAGTACAGTGTCACGTTCAGGTTTCGTGATAATTCTCACTCCGTTGGTTTTCGAGGAAAGTTATGAATCGCTCGGTAAATTAAGTGCATTCTTTTTGTATGCAGTGGCATTAGGCCACAGCGCCTCCGTGGTCTAGTGGTTCAGAGCTTCGCTTTAGACCCGGAGGTCGTGGGTTCGATTCCCGCGTTGAAACAACAAAAAATGTTGTTTTCAAGTTTGGTTAGGACAATGCACCCGTTTGTCTGACAAGAAAAGTGATCCATGCGTCGGATGGGCATGTAAAAAGTCGGTCCTGCACCTGTTCTCTCTCGCCAGTCGTGTCGGTTTACCGTCCCACTGGGTTATGAGAGTAAAAGGAATAGGGAGTGTCTTTGTGTATTGCGCACACACTTGGGCACTATAAAATAACTCCTGCGACCAGCTAGTTTCAATGAAATTGGCTACGGACACCGAAATCGGTGACAGCAATTATTATTATTATACTTTATTATTATTATAGTTTGTAGGTGAAAAATTTAACACACTGATGCTTAGACAAATAGTCGGTCACAAAATCGGTCAAATGGAACAATCTGTTACAAAATCGGTGGTAAATTCCGCCTACAAAGAGGAAGCCAAACGAATGAATCGATTTTAATCTACTTTTTTTAACCCCCGACAAAAACAGAGGGGTTTTGTTTGAAAGCTGAAATGAATGCACCCGTTTGTCTGACAAGAAAAGTGATCCATGCGTCGGATGGGCATGTAAAAAGTCGGTCCTGCACCTGTTCTCTCTCGCCAGTCGTGTCGGTTTACCGTCCCACTGGGTTATGAGAGTAAAAGGAATAGGGAGTGTCTTTGTGTATTGCGCACACACTTGGGCACTATAAAATAACTCCTGCGACCAGCTAGTTTCAATGAAATTGGCTACGGACACCGAAATCGGTGACAGCAATTATTATTATTATACTTTATTATTATTATAGTTTGTAGGTGAAAAATTTAACACACTGATGCTTAGACAAATAGTCGGTCACAAAATCGGTCAAATGGAACAATCTGTTACAAAATCGGTGGTAAATTCCGCCTACAAAGAGGAAGCCGTGGGCACCTTTATATACCAAGTACATAATATGTCGGCATTACCTGCACGCGACGCCACTTAACAAAGTGGGTTCGTGGAATTGGAACAAGATATTTTGGGTGAATAGAATAACCAAAATGTCTAATAAATTGGGCAAATTATTGCGGTGAAAACTTAAGGCGCTTTCGTATACGTCTAATTGCAAAAACTGTAATAGACTCAATATAAAGATAACTTTCTACCTACAGAAAATAATCCTCTATCTTATATACCTATATATGAAAATGAATTGCTGTTTGTTAGTCTCGCTAAAACTCGAGGACGGTTCGGCTATTTTTTTGAAATATTCGTGGAAGTCCAGGGAAGGTTTAAACGGTTTGTATGCTCAACGAAGTGGGCACGGGTCAGCTAGTATTTTATAAATTCTCTACAAGTGCACCTTTTGAAGTCGGGAATAAAATATTAATTCGAAGGTCGAATTTGGTTCGAATCCGGCTCGAAGGGCCACAATGTACGGGTTTCGGTGAGCGTACAGAAGTAAAAGACGTTATGCTCAATAGGTTTATTGAATACTTAGCTAAATATAAAAATGATTAATAGTTAAATCGATGAAAACGTCCAGTCAAATCTCAATATCAAATTTAACAAGTGTGTTCGATTTTCATCTCTATTCTATAACCCCTGAGTTCTAATTTCAATGCTCTTAATATTCTCCGGCCTACAGGATTCCGGGTCACAAAAACTCCACTCAAGCTCCAAAGGGCATATATTTTATACAATAATTTTGGAGTCATCAGCTGAACCGGGTTAACGTCCGTCGATTACAGTAGCAATATTCTTTATCCGGGCCACGAGGAAATTAAGCGATCTTCGCCGTAGCTGCATCACCGGAAATTACCGCTAATATTATGTGGAATTGTGCATACTTTTGTATGAAAGTGGAACTTTTCAACCTCGGAAGGGAAAAGAAAGAAAACATTTTTATTCTGACCATCATACAACACAGTGAAACATTATAAAGAACAATACCTAGTGTCTAAAATAATAAAATTATTATGTTGTACGATGCCGAAAAGAGAAAAGAGGGGTGATATAAGTTGAATGTGTTCCTGACAGACTCATGTCTGTTCTAGTGTCTGTGGCACTTTAGCTGCCAAACGAATGAATCTATTTTGATCAAATTTTTTTAAACCCCCTACGAAAACAGAGTGGTGTTACGAGTTAAAAGTTTGACGTGTATGAGTCTGATCTAGTGTGTTTGTTGCATTTTAGCTGCCAAACGAATGAATCGATTTTAATCTACTTTTTTTAACCCCCGACAAAAACAGAGGGGTTTTGTTTGAAAGCTGACGTGATCTAGAGTGTTTTAGAGCATCCATCAATATCGCGATCTGTCACTGTTTGACAATTCGGGGGTCGCTTAGTATTAGTTTAGAGTTAATAATTTAAGAAATTAAGCCGACAAAATAGTTTCCTAACAAGCGCTTTGTTTCGAATCGCTAAACTAAGTTCCGAACAACTGGACGTATAAAAAAGTGCCCTTGTATATTGCGCACAGACTAGGGCACTTTAAAAATGACTTCTGGCCTGGCCTGAATTCAAAGGAATAGTCACCCACGACTGTTTGTCTGGCCGATACGATCCTTGGATCAAGGTGGACATTTTCTTATCAAACAATAAGATGATCAGCCTGCGTTGCCCTAATCAGAATTGAAAACATTTTTATTCCCAACGTGGCATTGAACCCATAACCTTCTGAGTTTAAAGCTTAAGTACTGGACCACGGGCGCGTCAGACCTGCACCAAACCATGGCCTACCATCCCAAAAAATCTATGTTTAATACAAAAAAAATGAAATAGATGTCACTACTATTAACGTTTGTAGTTTTAAAATGTAAATATGTCGAATTAAGGACAAATATTGGCATTAAAATAAAGATCAGCATATTTTTTAAGCATAACGGCACATTAAGCTAAATTCAACTCAAGAATAAGATACGAAACGAAATTAGTAATTAGTATTTTCCAAAAGTGGCGCTAGATGAATGAATGAAACAAAAAATAAATTTCCGGAATGTGCCTGGAATTCACCCTTTATCTATTGGAAATCGAAGAAAACAAAAATAGCCAGTCGAATTGCCAGTATTAGGTTGATACCATTTTCTAGTACTAGGTCGTGTCTCTGTCATATATCAGATCTACTTTGTGACCAAACCAATAGTTCCTACACTACCACCAACATTCTATACCGCTAAACCAGGTAACGAACGCATGCAGACCGAGCTGCAGACGCAGTTGACGGTTGACAGTAACGGCCCGAGGTCGTCGACCGACCGCGAAGGTCGCGTGACGTCACACATGGGAAACCGTGTCACGAGACACGACCAACACCACTACACTAATATTATACAGACAAGATCTGTGTTTGAATTGAGAAGGTTAATAAATTACTGGATCGATTTTGACGAAGGGCACAGCTGGGGGCCTACTCAAGATGCCATCGCTAATTATCGCTTACAAAGTTCGATAACAAAACGTATGGGATTTGACATAAGCTACGCTAAATTATCGCGATTTGGTATGTCATTTAGCGTACCTTATGTCAAATCCCATACATTTTGTTATCGAACTTTGTAAGCGATAATAGCGATGGCATCTTGAGTAGGCCCCCTGGCTTACTCCCGGCACAATACAGAATTCGATTCGATCTCAACGGTTTTTGGTATTTTATTTGGTGGACTACTTTGAAACTAATCAAGATAAAGAAAATCGTTAGATCGTATATTTTTGTACTCCCGACCATATCAATCGATTGAGAATCGAAATAAACAAACGTCGATGTATTCGGGAGTACGCGGCACGATCGAATCTGACCAAAATCGAATCAGTTTGGAGAGTAAGGCCCTGATAATGACATAACCACCATTTCAACTATGACTTTAGGCTATGCCCACTACTGGACATAACTTTTCTTGGGGGGAGCGCAGTTTTCAGATAACAACAATGTTGGAGGAAACTCCCTCGTTCATATTCCCTCTGTCGCCTTTTACGGCACCCACGGGGGATTTCTGGCACCCCACGGGAATGACATAGATCCGTTTTCTTTCGGGCGTAGGTACTGTTATATTCCTATACTGTTAGCAAGAATGCTTATGAACATAATAATGCCTCCCACACCGATTTCGGTGACGGTGGTCGGTTTCATTAAAACCAGGCCAGCTAAGGAGGAGTTATTTTATAGTGCCCAAGTGTGTGCGCAATTCACGAAGCACTCTCTCTTCCTTCACTCTCGTAGCCCAGTAGGACGGATGACCGACACGACTTGCGGGAGATCAGGCCCAGGACCGACTTTTTACATGCCCATACGACGCATGGATCATCTTTCTTGTCAGACAATCGGGTGATCAGCCTGCATTATTTGTTCAAACTTGAAACAACATTTTTTGTTGTTCCAACGCGGGAATCAAACCCACGACCTCCGGGTCAAGAGCGAAGCCTTTTGATGAACATAATCAATGTGTTAACCCATTATGTCAGCAGGGTATTAGTATAATACGCTGGTTGAGCGCTGCAGAGTGCAGACGTTCAGTTCCAGTTCATTGAACTTTGTCATTTTTTATTGAACCCCGACGAAAACAGTGGGGTAACCTACCTAGGTAGGCTTATGTCGAGTGGACGTCAGTGCTGAAATGACGTTGAAGTAAGAATCGTCTATCAAATGCCGTCTAATTTCGATGTCATTAGATTCTTCTTTGAATGATCAATTAACTGTCTCGATCTGTCTGACCATTATAAAGTAAGAGTTATTTATGGCACATAGGTACAGTAATTCACCAAAAAGAACGAAAGAAAGAAAGAAAAGAACATTCATTTCTGGTAAACACAAAACGAATATTTGACAAAGGACTGATTTGAAAGGGCTTTTCAATCGTCCTATACCAAACTTTAAACTGAGCAATAAATATGTAATTTTATCAGATTCTGTATAATGTCAAAACAACATTTATAATATATATTCGGCGGCAAAATGAAAAATCACTCCATAGAAAAAAAATACATAAAATTCCACCAAATTGGTGCCAACTGCATTACATGATGCGGACAAAGTTTGCAACGCAAATTTTTAGTGAGCACTGAAAACAACACAGACAATCACTAAATAAATCCTTTGCTATTTCTCAGATTTACAATGAAAAAAAAAACATTTTTATTAGCAATACATGCTTCATAAATGAAGCCGCGAGTCGGATTAATCCACGACTGGTTCCGTATAAAAATCGTGTTTGTTGTATTGAGAGCTCTTTAAATATTCATTTAATTTATTTTCAGTATTCGTTAACAACGAATTATTATTAGCGGCAACAAACATATGCAAGGTGTGAAATAGGTAAGTAAGTGATAATACTTAAGGCTAGGTTTCCACTGGCACGGAGCGGGGCGGAGAGGAGCTTAGCGGTGCCCGAATTAAGCAATCACTATGCTCGTGCTGTTTCCGTTGAAGCGGAGCGGAGATTTCGAGCACAGTGATTGGTCAATTCGGGCACCGCAAGCTCCTCTCCGCACTGCCCGGTCAGTGGAAATCCGACCTTAGGATGTGTACGTGCCTCCTATTTAGAGTATACTGTGAAAGTACCAGCGCTGAAAGACTAACTTTAGACTTTTATGTTTCTATGAGAAACGCCTCAACATCATGAATTTTCCCATACAATAAGTAACAAAAAGTACCTCTTTCTATGCTGGTACTTTCACAGTAAACTCTAAACACGGGATCCATACACACCCTAAAGTATTATCACTAATTAATATTACAGCCTGTTTATCTGCGAAAACTATATATATATAGTACGTCCGAGATAAATTTAAACCAAACGTAAACAAACCCGTCTATGGCACAACCATAGACTAGTCGGTGATACCAATTGGCCAATATTAATACAATTAGGTATTACTGTAATCCATAGGCTTATATTCTACAATCGGCAGTGTCAAAATGGCGTATTTTTTCTGTGAAAGATTTTTATTTGTATTTTTTAACATATTAATTATTATTTAATTGTTATAAAATTTATTGAATAATGAAGTGTAATCCTTTAACATTCCAGTGAAAGTGTTAAGTTGAAAGTATAAGTGTGCACGATAAGTAAATATGTGAAAATTTCAGTGCTTTTGGTTTGTTTACGTTTAGGTTAAATTTATCTCGGACGTACTTATAGCTCATAGTTTAGGTTAAACAGCTTGTTGATAGACAGACTCGTTAATAGGGTCCATTTCTACCCCTCGATTAGAGATAAGGGAATCCTAAAATATTCCACAGTACACATATGAGATAGAACTATAGGACCGAAATCGTTAACGGTTGAGCGGTTAAAGTTATGCAAAGAGTTTGTCATTGTCTAGTCTAGTCTAGTCTAGAGACCAAAGACCTTGCGGTGAACTTTAGACAGAAATGTATTATTTTAAACCTTTATATTGTCAAATACATAAAAGAATTTCTAGACTAAGAGTAAAACATTTTTTATTAAACTAAAGCAATATAATGAAGGTATATTTTAAAAACCTTTATGAATCATAATATATAAAAGAATTGCTAGACTATGAAAATAATTCGAAGTAATGTAATTTAGTAATGAGAGCTTTATTAAAAGCTGAAAAAACTTTAGGCTCATTTGAGGGGGTTACTACATATTTGTCTTTTACTTTAAATCGACTGTGTAAAATTATCTAGCCATGTCAGGCTCCGGGCTCTTATTATGAACATATTGACCATATTATCACCTTCATTAAGATCGAATCCAATAAGAAGAAACTACGTTTAAAAACCGACTTAAACAACTAAAAAACATAAAATAATACTTATATAATGTACAGTTCTTTTTGAAATCGGTGAAGCATTGGTGAAATCGGGACTTAGCCCCGTGATAAGGGCTTGTTAAAATAAAACACCAACGCCCGGTTTCTGAAAGGCTGATCAAATTGATTAATTGATCAAATCATCTTATCTGAACGCTCATTGGTGTAAACAGTGACTGCGAAGTGATGATCACCAATCAGCGTTCAGATTAGCTGATTTGACCAATTGATCAATTTGATCAGCCTTTTTGAAATCATGGGCAAGTCTTTGACAGGAAACACGAGAAGGATAACATGATATTTAATTAAGGATTATTTTTATCAAGTGTTGGTGAAATTGGCACAAGTCGGTATTTAAAACAATCGCAAATACATATTTATATCGCCCACTTCACAATGTTAATCTTACTTTGTATTTAGTAATATTTTAGAGCGCCATAAATCGCCCTAAGCACATCTTTAGTGTCGCGACACACTATGCACTTTAAGTCCAACATAAGAGAAGTTATCAGTATCAGCCTAATATGGCAAGCTCCTCTTTTTAGTCAATAGCGGGTTCCAATTATGTGAACCAATTAACCGATTTTGGTCTAGCTTTTTTGTTTGAAAGCCGACAGGATATTATTTTTTAATATAATCGTCAGCTCGTACTTTCGTATCTCACAAGTACAACTACGATCGCATTTAAACTTAAATGTAATAATAAAATATAATAATTAATAAAACAATTAAACACATAGTCTGGCTTTTGGGTTAAAAGGGCATGGTAGGTGATATCAAAAACTATAGAAGATAGAGAAAAATGCTGAAATGCGTTGCGAGCTCGATTTCGACAATACCTGAAACTGCATCATCATTTATTTAATAAACCCTGTATAGCTGAATAAAGTACCTATCTACCCGGAAAATACAGGTTTTATTTTTCACCGAACACAATATTTTATATAAATTACCTACTAGATGGCCCGAGCCCATTTCGTTGAGCATTAAAACAGTTTGTGAACCGTTTAAACCTTCCCGGGACTTTCACGAATATTTCAGTTCAGTTAAAATGCACTCGTCTGACCGTCTGACCGACCGATTCGTGCATAAAACATTCAACTTCTCTAAATATACACCTAAAAGTATCTGTTGCTTTTGTACCTGCACCGCATTTCAAACTGCATCTGCAGACCGTAGATAAAAGTTTCATTGAAACACTACGGTCGGCACACAAATTTAGAATAACGTTTGTAATCCGATACGACTATTATATTATAGTGAAATGTATCATTTTAAAGTACCCTTTTTCTTATAAGTACTAATTTTAAGTTATTTTAAAAGAACCAGCGCTGAAATACTTACTTTTGACTTTCATGTTTGTATGAGAAATGCCCCAACATCATAAATTTTCCCATACAATAATTTAAAAAAGTATCTCTTTCACCGCAGGTGCTTTCTCAGTAAATATACGGGACTACACACCCTAAAGTAATAATCACTCATTAATATTATAGCTTGTATAGGCTGTCTAACTCATTACCCCTCTGATTTCGGCTTAGTCGGTAAAAAGAGTAACTCGTAAATTTAATAAAACGTCGCGCGCGGTACAAACTCTATTTAAAATATCGTCAAACTGATGAAACTCGATCCCAACTGTGTAAATAGGCTACAAGCTAATCACTGTGTGTTGGCGACGGATTCCCGGATTTTTGTCGTTATTAATGCGCGGCCCACATCGCGGGTAATATATTGAGGGTATCACCCGGTGGACTTCCTCTATCATGTTTGATACATTTTTATCTATATACTAATATACCAATATTATAAAGCGCAATAGTTTGTTTGTTTAAACGCGCTAATCTCTGGAACTACTGGACCGATTTGAATTTTTTTTTTGTTGGATAGTCCATTTATAGAGGAAGGCTTTAGGCTATATAACATTACGCTGCGACCAATGGAGATGCAAAATGGGGAAAATTTATTACATTTGGGGACTTTCATTGCGTGCGCTGCATAAACGGCGAACGAAGTCGCGGGCACAACTAGTGTTGTATATAAAACTATCTGACCCGTGCCCACTTCGTTGAGCATAGCAGTTTGTGATGAAACCTTCCCGGTACTTCCACGAAAGTTTAACACTAAAAGTAGCCGAATCGGTTCAGCCGTTCTCGAGTTTTAGCGAGACTAACGAACAGCAATTCATTTTCACTGATCCGTGGGCTGATAATATATCTAGCAACATCAGTTCGACAGATGTAAATTGTACAAATTGTGTATAATTTCACTGTCAAACGTATACACTTGACAGCGATATTGTGCACAATTGTACAATTTACGAATGTCGAATTTCATGAAACTGGTGAATATATATTAGTATAAATAACCGGGCAACATAGGCTGTATAAAATTGACGTCAAGATGAAGCTTTTAATAAAAATAGTGTTTTTTTTTAATTACACCTGCAGGTCATAGCAATTCTCGTGCCTCGATGTTCGTTTCGAATCTCAGTCTGCCATCTCGTGCACGTAGGATTTTGCGCGTACGAGCGGCACACATAGATGATCGAATCGTAGATCGTTAGTTACGAGATCGGGCCTCAGGGCTTTGATTCTCGAGTCGGAACTTTCGAACGATCTATTCCGCTCGTACTCTTGTCAAAACATGCGCGTGCGAGCGGGACACACTGATGATCGAATCGAAGTTCCAATTACTAGAATCGAGGCCCAGTTCGTTCATCTGGGTACAAATCCTTGTATAAATCAGTCACGGTCCCGCTGCTCTGCCAATTTTCGAACTCATGTAGTTGACGAACGTCTTGCGCAGTCGTATCGTATCGTATATATGTCGCAGTCATCTAATTGAAATCGCCATTTCATTGAGTGACTAGCGTTTTTATCGAATGACGACATTAAATTGAAAGACTAGGCCGAACATTGATTGAACAATCGTCACTCAACGTCCAATTAGATAGCGGATTAAAATCAGTCAGGTTATTGAAACTTTTTCTCACTGCGGCGCTAGTAGTCACCAAAACAAATATGGCGTCAAACAGCTGGCACTGATAGCACTGTGTTGATATTTTTTTCGTTACTCGTTATAAAATAGTGTGACAGCATGGATTATTACGTCGCCGCCGGCTACTCTTAAAGAAAAATTTGAGGTGAAGCTGAATGAGTACGAACGACATAGTGAAGGTAAGTTTTAATCATGCATTACGTCATTGTTTTACTAATTTAGCTGACTACGCTAAATGACTAAATAACATTCAGTCAAGACGTTGGACGTTACAATAAACAACATCACGAGCTGTCCTTTAGTCTTTCAATATAATGTCGTCATTCGATAAAAACGCTAGTCACTCAATGAAATGGCGGTTTCAATTAGATGACTGCGACATATATATGTAGTAGGTTTGTTGTATCGATACAATATACCTATACACCGTTGAATACATGCTGGGACATTAGTAATTAAACAACCTGTAGATGATAAGTTACTGTAGCCTGTAGATATAACTCTGTATGGCATTTAAAACGTAAATGAATCATAAGACATTTTGCATTACTACACACAGTTATACAGTTCACAAATTGTATGGCACTCGTACCGAACGGGTTCCCGCGTGGAGAGCCACTCCAGTCTACGGGCCGACACAAAAGAAGCTAACTGGTTACTTAAACCGACCCATTTCGCCGCAATTAACTGGCCTTTTAACTGTTATTTTGTAACTCGACACGAGCTGGTTAAACTGTGGCAATTCGTCATCATCAAGTCCTCAAAACTGTGACATACTTTGGCCACGGTATGTCATGTTCCAGTAAAATATGTCGCAGTCATCTGGTTGAATCTGCTTATTTGATTGAATTCGCGGTCATTTAATGGCGTCAAACAGCTCGTACGGATAGCAATGTGTTGATATATTTTTTGATTAATTTACTTTAATGTGCGTTATTCTTCGAAAATAGTACACATTCGGAAATTTTGAAGTTTAAATATAAATATTACATGGCTGTCCTAGTCTCGGATTCATTGAATTTGTTGGTAAAAATTGCATTCAATGACCGCGCCAGTCATTTAATCAAATAGCAGATTCAACCAGATGACTGCGACATATACATATTATACTTGAATTGTTGAGTGTTGAGTGCATACCTATGCAAAAATAGGTAGGTCATGCTAAAGTTATTTACTGACTTTAATTTAAAAAATACTGAAAGCAAGATATTAAGCGCTTTCAATTTTAAACTGAAATATTTCACGAAGGATTTTCTTAAAATCATAAGTGGTTATTTTGCAAGAAGCGTTGCCACATTATTAAGCTAGAAAATAGCTCGCTGCAAAAGAATGTTATCATCACATAATATGCTACGTCTCAGAATATTAAGCAATACTGCATCGTCTCCTCTAAATAACCATAAACGCCACACCATCTTCAACCTGTCTAAGGACGCAATTGATTTATATAAGTTAGTGAGATTAGGCTTACTTACTAGAGTTTAAGACGTGTTGTTTTGTTATTTCATTATGTTTACTTTGTGTAGCCCTTAAGTTAAATAGCACTCTACGAGAGTGACATAGTCTATTTGTACTAAACTCTCTATATAAAACAAAAAAAAAATCTTTAACCTAAATACTGAAATACCATTCGCATCGGACAGAACTGAACGCCAGTTCGCACGTTCTCTCTAAACGCTGCGGCGCCGATCGGAACAAATACGAATCAGTAAATCCAGCCAACTGATGCGATCTGCCTTAAGCCAAATTGCCAGACGATAAGATATTGCATCTGTTCAGTCCAGGACCAGGGACTATAGAGATAGCCTTTAATATAAAAATGGTAAGCTAACTCTCGCTTTATTGATAAACCCAAAAAAAAAACAATTACAATTAATGCGAAAGTGAAAAAATTCTAAAATAGCCGTACTGAAACTACATATATAAATCATCTATTTAAAATGAAAAAATCGTCAAGTTGGGATCACCTCTGGAAATTGGTGAAATATGTTCATAAAATAAGCTATGTAAAACTTTTATGGGACCAAATGGCAGATATTCTGCGTCGAATAAAAAAAGAATTACGCAAATCAGACCTTTAACCTCAGAGTAATCGGTGTACACTTACATAATAAAACGGCCGAATTGAAAACCTACCGTTTTTGGAAGTCGTTTAAAAATGCCTCGCCTCGTCAAACAACAAGGTAGAAAAATGCCTCGCCGCGTCAAATTACATCTAACACGAGGCTCCTGACAGCGACGCAGTTATGGGAAATATGCCCACATACACGTCGACTTGTCTTAGCGTTGGGGAACACGACAGCGTGTTATGAAGATGTATTACTTGTCAGGGTTCATTTACATAATATGGGTTCTAAAATACAAATAAGCATCATATTATATTTAACAAAGTCTAAGAAGATGAACGTTGAACCCACGTATTGAAATTTATGATCATTTTGTAGATGTTTATATCGATTCGTTTTTTTTTTATTCATTGCAGTTTGTGATGAACCGTTTAAACCTTCCCTCGAGTTCCACGAATATTTCAATAGTTCTCGAGTTTTAGCGAGACTAACGAACAGCAATTATATAATATTATGTCATATGGTATAAGTATGCAGTCATCTAATTGAAATCGCCATTTCATTGAGTGACTAGTGTTTTTATCGAATGACGACATTAAATTGAAAGACTAGGCCGAACATTGGTTGAAAAATCGTCACTCAACGTCCAATTAGTTAGCGGATTAAAATCAGTCAGGTGATTGAAATTTTTTCTTACTGCGGCGCTAGTACCAATCACCAAAACATATATCCTTTAATATTTCGAATCAGTCGAAATATTATACTCTTGGACCACTCCCATTTACCAGCAATCTACCTACTTTCTAACATCATAAGGTTGTCTAGAAGAAATTGCTATGTAGTTATCTTTTTCTATTTTTTTACTTGTTGTGCACAATAAAGTAGGTACTTGTATTTTTTTCGTCATTAAGAGGATGGTTATGTTTTTGAGAATAATATGTATTGTGTCGATGATAAATATCATCCCTTTATCATTGTTCGCAGTTAGCCGAGTCCACTATTCTCATTAAAAGTCCGTACCGATTCGGAATCGATATTCGGAATCGCAATGTCACTGACGTCACAAACAAATCACGCGGGCGATGAGTGGTGACATGACACGCGGCAGATTCGACCCATGGTCGGGACGGCTGACAGGACAATGTCAGCCAATACCATCATCATCATCAGCCTATTTGTGTGCAGAACGGCCTATGTTCCCAATGAGTTCCAACCAATCCGATCGGAGGGTTCAATGCCTTTGTTGGACCAAAAAAATTGTTTTCAAGTCTAACTAGGGAAATGCAGGCCAATCACCGGACTTTGATTAAAGATAGTAGAAATTCAAAAACCAAAATGTATGGGATTGACATAATATGCTTAGCTAGGTAAGTCACACGAAATCGTATGTCACTTATGTCAAATCCCATACATTTTGATTTCGAACTTCGTAAGTGATGCCAAGATGCATTAAGGGCCCAGATTGTCTGACAAGCATAACCACCGAAAAAATGGGTTTTGACAGGACAAAAAAGTAATTCCCTCAACAGCTGTAGTTCGGCTAGGTCAGAAGAGTAAAATGAAAGAGACGGTGATATTGTGTATTGCGCACATACTTTTTATTATTATTTTATATTACTAACCAAGAATATTTTCTACTACTAGCATGATCGTAATCGTACAACACGTATCTACTTTCTTCAACAAAACAAAAAACATTAATCATTTAACCCGTATATTTGACGACTACCCTCATTTACACCTGTATATTGTGTAACGCGAGTGCACGGCATTCGTCCCCTTGACACAAACATACGTTCATTATCACAGCCCACAGACGGGGCGGCATCACTATAATTAGTCGATGCCAATTAAATAATTATACACAATAGTTTACCCTCAATGATATCCACGGCCAGTGCCCAAATGTGAGCGCAAAACATACGCAATCTTTTTTCCTTTACTCTCGTAAACCAGTGGGGCGGATTAGCGACACGACTGGCGAGAATCTATTTCTTTTCGTGTGTAGACAAAACGCTTTTCAACAGTGGTCAAGCTAAGGTATTTTGTTTTGCTTAAAAATATCGCAAACTTTTTAATAGGTATTACTAGATGTTCAGTATGCATTGTATGCTCCATTACAATATTCTTAGTGTTCCAACCCATAAACAATTAAAGCACTATTTCTCGAAGAATTAAAAAAAATATGATTTAAAATATCTCTATGCCCTAAAGGTTTCCCTAAGCTTGTCAATAAAACAAAACTCACCGATGCTGTAGTAACACCGACATATTAACACCAAGAACACAATCCACGATATCACTATAGGTCCCTCCTCCAAAATCACTTCCATGTCACGTGTTAATTACACATCAAGAGTGTGACAGAATTCTATAAGTACACAAATTCGATAAACAAAAAATAAAAACAAAGAACGCGACAAAAACGGGTATACACATGTGGGTAGATAGGTACGTGACACTAATATGCCTGGCACTCGGCTGCCCAAGCAAAAGTCATTCTATTCCCGACGATAATTAAAAAAAAACAATTCTCGTCGTATTTTGCCAAATATTCACTTAGTGCGTTCACAGTAAATGTTTTCTTGACGAAATTTCACTTTCAATATTAAAGGCGACGCGTCGGACTAATTCGATTTTCAAAAACACCGCGTGACAGTTTTTTTTTATTCTTTACATTCACGGCTGAGGACTACCGCGTTACGCGATGAATTTTTTTTTTTTTTTTTATTTGACACAGATAACAGCGCGCAACGCTCCCGTGTGGTAGACTGACCCGCGCCGGCGCATGTGTCGACGCATTGCTCTTGATTCATGAATGATAACGAAAATAACACCCGCCTCCCAAGGAGTACGAACAAAAGCCCTATTCAATGAGTGTCAGTGGCCCTACAAATCTTCATTATAATAGAATATCGAGTCACAATTTGCAGGTCATATCGCACGTTGACCTTACATCTTTCATAATTTTTTTTTATTTCTTCCTACAGAGTAGTAAGTACCCCTGAACAACTGGTAATACATGGTATAGGCACTACCTACTATATATAATAAATTTTAGGCAAAATTTTACAGTCGTCTACTTTGTCTTCACATGATCATGCATATGTAGGCTAAGCAGGAACATTTAAAAACTGCGTATTCACACAATTATCGAATGACAACTGTCATAATTTTTTTACAACGCTCACTCGATGATGGCACGAATACATAGCTGTCAATTATTCCTGCTATTTCCACTAACAGAGTGAAACTGAAGAAAGGTATATATATAGGTATAAGGTATTTGAGGTTAAGCGGGAAAAAATTCCACGAAAAGATCAAGAGACTGATCTGATCCGAATACGACCGATAAAATTCTTATTAATTTTCATCTCGTGTTCAGTTTAATCATCGTCTGAATCAGATATATTTCTGTTGCGAAAAAAATAATAATTTCCACATGACAATAATTGGATATAGTGCAAATTTCACCAACACATGTTAAAGTTAATCCTTCATTAATTAATATCATGTTATCCGTCTCGTATTTCTTGTCAATAAATGAGAAGGCATAGTAAATAAATAACAAGCGTTGGTGAAATCGGCACTTTGTATTAGGTCCTTACATATTATGAAATAGGCGTTTTGTCGTACTGGCCACTTTGATCTTAAATATATCCTCTTTGGTTAGGAATTCCAAATTCAAATTTAAACAGCTATTTACTCATGCATTTGTGTTTTTAAAAACCGTAATTCATTTGTTTTTTTCTCTTTTGCTTTTTTTTCTGCGTTACTCATTTCACAAAATTGAAAACTTAAAATATCGCATTATTTACGAGTACGAGTTCCACCGTGGCACCAGTGCTGCTGAAACGGCTCGAAGGATTAATGATGTGTACGGGGGTGGTGTCGCAAAAGAAAACACGGTGCGTTTTTGGTTTCAACGCTTTCGTTCTCGAAATTTCGACCTGCAGAACAAGCCCCGTGGACGGCCGGAGACCAAGGTCGATAATGATAAATTGAAGGCTATTGTGGAAGCAGATCCATCGCAAACCACATCAGAGTTAGCTACAAGCTGCGGTGTTAGTGACAAAAACGTTTTAATCCACTTGAAGCTAATTGGGAAGGTGAAAAAGCTTAAAAGGTGGGTACCTCATGAATTGAGTGAAGCAAACAGACAAACGCGCGTCGACTGCTGCATTACATTGCTCAACCGGCACAATAATGAAGGAATTTTAAATCGGATCATTACATGTGATGAAAAGTGGATCCTGTACGATAATCGTAAACGCTCATCGCAATGGCTGAACCCTGGTGAACCAGCAAAGTCTTGCCCCAAGCGAAAATTGACTCAAAAAAAGTTACTTGTAAGCGTTTGGTGGACTAGTGCCGGTGTCGTACACAGCTTTCTTAAATCTGATCAGACGATTACAGCTGATGTCTATTGTCAGCAACTGCAAACCATGATGGAAAAGCTCGCCGTTAAACAACCGAGACTTGTCAATCGCTCTACGCCACTGCTGCTTCAAGACAACGCTAGACCACACACGGCCCAACAGACGGCTACCAAATTAGAGGAGCTTCAATTGGAATGTCTAAGACATCCACCGTACTCTCCGGACCTTGCTCCAACAGATTACCATTTTTTTCGAAATTTGGATAACTTCTTGCAAGGAAAAAAATTCAATTCCCATGAGGCAGTCCAAACCGCTTTCAAAGATTTCATTGATTCCCGTCCGAATGGTTTTTTTAGTAAAGGGATCATGAACTACCTATAAGATGGCAAAAGTGTATAGATAGCAATGGTACATGCTTTGATTAATAAAATATATTTTAATATGAAAAAATCGCCTTTATGTTCCTCCCATACAGAACGCCAATTTCATATGTAAGGGCCTAATATTTGAAAATTAGCGACAATAGTAGTGACCGACTTTTAGTAATGAAACGCAATACGTCATACAAAATGTCCGCCAGAAATAACGAATAAGAAAATCTCCCGACTATTAGTCCTACAAAAAGTAGGCTATGTGTCGGCACGACTAACCTTTCCTATATCATATTGTATACCATAAAATCAGACAGTTCGGTTTTATTTTATTGGTATGGCGTTGTTTCGATGCCATGACATTGTAGTTAACTTCCTCACGGCGAGCAGTGATAAAAGCTCGCACTGAGCATTCCGTTTGATTTTAGACTCCATCATTGAGATTTCGAGTTGTTTTGATGCCATACATAGAAGTTTAAATCACGGTTTGCAGCGACAAAAATCAGCAAGATTGCATGTGCAGTAAAAACTAACTATTATACTGCTATACTTATGTTGGACTTGATTTTTTAGTCTAACCGGGTCGCTGCTGTTATCCTAGCCTAGGCGGGTCCGGTGTAGACATGGGCGCCGCGCCGGCTACGCCGAGCCGCGCCGATTTCGGTTCGACGCCGCCACCGCCGAGAATCCAGCTCAGCGCGCCGAAAGGTTCTAGTTGCGATTTTTCCCAATGAAAAAGTTGACAATTTCTACTACCAGCACACCTAATGACCGTGTATTATTTCTATTACGTGAACGAGACTACTTGAACTACGCTAACATACGCGCCGAAGATATCGTGGCGTCACAGCACTAAAACGGACTGCAGATGATGATTATTTCCACGCCGGCGTGGCGCTGCCGTGCCGAACGCGAACTGTCGGCGCGCCGCCGCCGCGAAATTTTAATCGGCGCCCATGTCTAGTTCGGTGACCCAGCACCAAGCGGAGGAGATGGCTAGTTTCGGTTTTGTGCGGTAACCCTGAGTGCGTTCCTTACCTCGCACTCAGGAGAGTCCCACATCAGTCAGGAATCTCTAAAGGATTTCTCCAAGTAAAAAAAGATGTTCGGCGGACATGAACGTTTTTAATTTCGTTTGTTTACGTTGCGGGATCGACGAACCCGCGTTGGTGTTGTTTTGCGGAATTCACGCCAGTCCCAATTACAGTTCAAACACTCTGAATAATGACGAACAAGAATTAGGTCGAGTAGGTGGTCGGAAATTAAATCTCACTATAATTATGTTACAATCTCATAATATATCTTATTATATATAAAAATCGTATAAACTAAATGAATTGCTATTCCTTAGTCTCGAGAACGGCTGTACCGATTCGGCTATTTTTAGTCTTGAAACATTCGTGGAAGTCCAGGGAAGGTTTAAACGGTTTGTATGCTCAACGAAGTGGGCACGAGTCAGATAGTCTTCTTCTTCTCTTATATATAAAAATGAACTGCTGTTCGTTAGTCTCGCTAAAACTCAACGGCTGAACGGATTCGACTATATTTAGTCTTGAAATGTTCGTGGAAGTCCCGGGAAGGTTTAAACGGTTTCTATGCTCAACAAAGTGGGCACGGGTCAGCTAGTATGTTATAAGTTTATAACTACTGCGCTGGCCCAGGAATCTTATCTTTTTAATTTTACCCTTCGATCAATAATAAACTAGGTAACGTGTCGCATACAAAAACAAGGCTAAAATCTGTCCGCGTGGTAGGTATACTATGTCAATAGCTATGTCGCAGTCATCTTATTGAATCTAGTTATTTAATTGAATCACTAGGCGGTTATATAATGGCGTCAAACAGCGCGTACAGATAGCAATGTGTTGATATATTTTTTGATTAATTTACTTTAATGTTCGTTTTATTAGTACTCATTCGGAAATTTCGAAGTTTAAAACTAAAATATTAAATGGCTGTCCTAGTCTCGGATTCTAAAATTTGTTGGTTAAAACAGGATTCAATGAAAGCGCTAGTCATTCAATTAAATAGCGGATTCAATCAGATGACTGCGACAGCTACATTTGTTTAATAACGAACTGAGCCAAAAGTTTTAAAACATTTAAAATTTGGTTCGGTTATTTGAATCGCTAATTAAATCACTATTTATAAAAAAATAAATTTGAACATGCGTTGCAACAAACAATGCACGTGTTGACGTTCGCAGTGTTCCAAGCAAACTAAATAAAATAACAGCTCACTTTTGTGCGATGATATTCGCCGAGACGTATTACTTGTGCCGACACGATATCTAGTGTATCTCAGTTTTTGGCCGATAAAATATTGACAAAATTAAAAAAGTAAGTAACCCCCGAATTGTTAAACAGCGAGCGAGTTGATTGATTTTTATATAGCCTATGTTACTCAGTGATAATTTAGCTTTCTAATGAAAAAAGAATTATTAAAATCGGTCCAGAACTTTTTGAGTTAAGTCATTACATATAAAAATACAAAAATACAAATCTTTCCTCTTTATAATATTAGTGTAGATTATTACTGTGTAGAATGTAACTTAGCTTTAACTACAAATTAAGACATTTAACACTCAGCCCGTTTTGAGCAGAATCCCTGTGGCATCCGGCACAGCTCTTGACATAACTTCAGCCCTCAGCCTTTAACACGTCACTTAACTTGTGAGAAACCACAAAGGATGAGCAGGTCTTGAGCGTCTCGTGAACCTGTCGTCCTTAAAATGATGTAACTCGACACGATCAAGTGACTTGTTATTGTTGAAAGATTTATTCTTATTAAGACATTTTCACAATACAAGCTGTGCCCGCGACTTCGTTCGCGTGGTTTTTGAGTGACTTAAATCGTTTATGGACGTACTAAAGTCTTCAAATGTGAATATTTTCCACGTTTTTGCAACATTTCTCACAGACGCCACGGACGCTAGAAAAATATAATAAGATAAAAGGTTACATAGAAATCGTAGTTTTTCATTTTTAATTATTTTATACTTATTCTTATTAGGTACCTACTAGATTTTGTTTTTGTATTAATTTATTGGTTTCACCCAGATGTTCGGTGCGCTCTAACCACCTATCGTTTTATCGTCTGAAATATAACCTACAAAGGTCGTGAAAATTATTTATAATTTGACGAAATATATTCTATAGCGATTCCAGACATCACGTTCACTAACTTATTTATGCGTAGAATGTTTTCGCGAATATTTTGGCCTGAATTTTCTATTAGGTTTAACATTTTCGCTCCAAAATAACTTGCGTAGGCATACTGGTTAGACTTTGTATAAAGTAGATATTTATCGATTTTTAAAGATATCTTTACTATCTATATATATAAGGATTTTTCGGCAACTTAAAAAACCTCCAAAATCCGTTTTTTGAAAGGCTGATCAAACTTCGCTCACTCGCTACGTTCACCAATAACCGTTCAGAATGGCTCGTTTACTCAAATGTTAGTTGACTGACAATTTGATCAGCATTTCAGAAACCGGGGGTTTGTACTTTGTATATTGCTCTAACCCAAGTTTGATTATATTTATTCAACTAACTAGATGACCCGTGCCCACTTTGTTGAGCATACAAACCATTTAAACCTTTCCTGGACTTCCACGAACATTTCAAGACTAAAAATAGCCGAATCGGTTTAGCCGTTCTCGAGTTTTACCGACACTAACGAACATCATCATCGTCAGCCTGAAGACGTCCACTGCTGCAACATAGGCGCCGAGGACTTCCACAACGACCGGTCGTGCGCTGTCTGCATTCATTCAACGAACAGCAATTCATTTTTGTATAATATAAGAGAAGAAGAAGATATAAGCGAAGAAGAGGAAGAGCTAAGATGTACTTCCCCGATGTAGGTTGTTTTACCTTCCTTTATTACTCAGGAGAAACAGGGAGTTTGTGGAGGGCCATTTGCCCGACAAAAAATCGTTGTCGTGTCAGCTATGGAGGCTTCTCCACCACAAGTATTTCATGGGGGGGGGGGTTTAAATGCCTATACTCGCTAGGCTCGACTAGCTATATAGAGAGGTGATAAAATAATAACAATGTCTGCGGAAACGCTGCTGCCCATTTCCGGAAATATATTCCCTCTGTCGCCTCTTACGACACCCACGGGGGAGATGGGGGGCGCTATTCTTTGTCCGGCACCCCACGGGTAAACAAAATACGGCAATGTTGTTGTTTTATGTGAAAACAATGCTAAGATTCCAGTACCAGCTTAACGTTTCTCTAATTAAACTGCTCGAAGTATGAACCGCAGAATGTTACATAAAACGTTCCCGGCACAGCCACGCTTCCAGAGAATTCTACGAAAACCCTTTACGAGATTGTGAGGCTACAAGCGGGAGAAGACTCGCGGGAAATTGTTTGAATTTCGAATTGTTTTCATTTTAATGACTTCCAGATTTTTTTTAATAATCGTATTAAAACTAAGGTAAAGGATTGTTTCTATGGTCCCGTACCTCAAAAGGGGAAAAACAGAAGCCTTTCAAGATCTCTTTGTCGTTTTAAATAACTGCTCTTAATGAAGCAAAGGAATCCTTTTAACAGAGCTTCCTCCTTTAAAAGGATTACCTACTTTGTAACATAACAATAAAGAAATAAACTATTTATAATTATGATTACCTACTTATACCTAATTACTAAGTAAGTACCCACTTTCACACGTGGAAAAACGAAATAAATAAAATTCCATTTTAAATTCCGACGCGGGTAGTCAATGTTCCCCCATACATGGATTTCACTTGATTGGTATCAAGCAAATTTTTCGTGAGTACCTTCATTTTGATGAGTCGCCCAAGAATTTCTTGGACGGAACTCTTGTTTGTGGTAGCTAACAGAGTTAGAGAGGATTAAAAAAATCTCAACTTTCAAGCGTAGGACCAGGATAACGTACCACGCAATTTGTAGGACAACTACCTATGTCTGTTGAATTACATTAATATTAACTAAGTAATAAAAAGAAAATCAGCTGGTTACTAATAAATTAAGTTAACCTCGTTATCGATACAAGTTGACAAGAGTGAACTCATTGATGAAACCATAGACAATTTTTTAGGATAATTTAGATTTATTAAAAAAAAATTGTTTGGAATCACCAAATCCACAAACTTTATTCTTGCTATCTCTGTTAGCTACCACAAACAAGAGTTCCGTCCAAGAAATTCTTGGGCGACTCATCAAAATGAAGGTACTCACGAAAAATTAGCTTGATACTAATCAAGTGAAATCCATGTATGAGGGAACCCTGACTAGGGGGTTTGTGTCAAATCAAAAAGTTATTTCCCGTTGCTAAGAGGAAACACCACGGGCTAGAGAAATGCAAAATAGGTATTTGTAAAGTCTATTGCTGTCCTGCAACTGCACGATCAAACAGATAGAGACAACTACAGCTTGAACTGAAATTAGCTATCAACAGTAAATCGATTAGGAGACCCCAGTTTCTTCCTCCAAAACTTAACCGATTTAGGTACTTTATTCATTATAAATTTAAAAATCCCTTCGTTTCGATTTTATCCCAATTAGTTGCGAGGATGTTAAACACAGCCGAAAATCTGGCCATATTTGTTAGGATTTTAAATCGGGAAGGATTTTTTTTTGAGACAGGGATGTTTCTGTATGGAAAAACGACAATTTTTTTCCTCTTAACCAATTCTCTACATTACTACTGCGCAATTCAGCAATTGTTTGCACCGGTTGACGAGGTAAAATTAGCAGTTGCATTGGAATGGTGATAGCTAAATGCGCGTTTACACGGGCGATTAAAGATCGCGCGGATATCACGCGCTATTGACAGAATGTGTTGTTTGCGTTTGTAATTAATAATAACAATAATAGATGTTTATTCATAACACATTATGAATAAATTTTGACGACCTCCGTAGCGCAGTGGTTCAGCGCGTTGGTGCTCGACCGAGAGGTTGCGGGTTCGAATCCCGCCGAGGGAACAAAAAGTTTTAATGTTCCTGGGTCATGGATGTGTAAATTTGTGTATTAATATAATAAAAATCTTAAATATGTGTATAGTATAAAAGTATTAAATATATATTTCCGTTGTCTGGTACCTATAACACAAGTTCTTCGGATACTTAGCACAGGACCAGATTGACGTGGTGTGAAGCGTCTATAGATATTATTATTATTATATTATTATAAATTCAAATTTATCACAATTATTGTGACTTCGATTATATCTATATGGAATGCATCCATTAGACATGCTTTATGAAAGCTTTACTCTCCAAAGGTGGTAGTAGGATAAAAACATGTATGTAGTGTGTTAAATAATAAATTATAAAACAAATATATAAGTAGGCCCTACTTATTACCATACAAGAAATTTAAAACGTCATTTTTTATATGTGTTATTGAATGTACTGTAGGTTCTTGGTGGAAATTCATGCGATATAGTAAAACACAAACTACTTGCACTTTTTTTCACTTTATTTGTTCTTTTACATTAATAATTACTTAAAATACACGACCGGTTTCGACATAGTCATCATCATCAGGTGTATTTTTTTAGTTTTTTGCTCGATATTAAAAACGCAACGCATCAATAGGGATGCTTAAAATTATAAGTAGTAAGGAAGAACCGTAGCCCTTTGTGCACAAGACAAACCAAGTTTTAGTTATTATTTTTCAGCTTCACACATATTAGTGCCTACCTAAACCTAATAGCAATAATATTCAAACTCAAACTCTTTATTAGCAACCAAGTACATACATAATAAATCAAAATACATACATTGAAAAATATATAAAAACTTAGTGCCTTTTTCGGGCGTTTGCTAAATGATAGATATTATATGCTTAAAAATCGTAGTAGGAAAAGGTATTTAGGAATGTTTTCGCGACAAATCACTGCATTATTTTAGCGCTCGTGTAAACGCAGTTTATAGTCCAGGATCCCGAGGCCGGCGTGGGAAATTACCCGGCGTTGTTTGCGTTTGTCTGTTTACCGTTCATAAACAACTTATGAGGAAAACTCGTTATCATAACAAACAAATTAACGATCGGGTAAAGGATAAAAAAAAATGAAGTGCGTACGTGAATTCTGTAAAATTGTTTTGGTCGAATTTAACACTTAATATCACAAAGTAGATATATAACAGAGACACGACCTAGTACTGGAAAATGGTATCACCCTAATACTGGCAATGCTGACTGGCTAAGGGTGAAGTCCAGGCACATTCCGGGAACCGCCATCTAGCGCCACTATTGGAAAATACTAATTACTAATTTCGTTTCGTATCTTCTTCTTAATTAAGGAGTTGAATTTAGCTTAGTGTGATGTTATACTTAAAAAACAGGCGGCATGCCTATCTTTATTTTAATGTCAATATTTGTACTTAATTCGGCACATTTACATTATAAAATTTACAAATGTTAATAGTAGTGACTAGTGACATCTACTGCATTTTTTTGTATTAAAGATAGATTGTATGGGATGGTAGGCCATGTTAATATGTACCAACCAAGTATCTATGAAATGTAAAATAAAACATGGCATAAAATTTCTGAAAGGCAAATCTCAACAACAACAACCCATATTGAACGCTGATTGGTGAAACATTTATCAGAGAGAAAGAGAGGGCCAAATATTATTTAATTACATCACGCTTGCACTCGCAAGGCTGGTAAGTAGTTTAAATATGAGGTGCCAAAACAAAAAATGTTCTACGCGTCCTTCTCTTCAAACTTTATTCGGCTTGATATTTGAACCACGAATCATCCTGTATATTCTCCATTTATACCCAAAACGTCCAAGAACTTTGATAGGTACCCTAACACACCCGTAGAAAAAACGCAAACGTTTTTTAACGCTCGTATGTGCGACGCGATGGTATAACAAGGTATTGCTATTTTTATTATGTAGATAGACTAAAAACGTGTATCATGTGTGATGTGTTAAACTTTCAGATATCTACAAAATGCTAATTTCGCAATAAGTGTAATATCGAGCGACAGAGACAAAATATGCAAATATCCTTAAGTCCTTTCCATGAATGAACTCCCGCGGCAATTAGAGGAACTAAGTAAATCATGCAACTGCACGATCAAACAGATAGAGACAACTACAGCTTGAACTGAAATTAGCTATCAACAGTAAATCGATTAGGAGACCCCAGTTTCTTCCTCCAAAACTTAACCGATTTAGGTACTTTATTCATTATAAATTTAAAAATCCCTTCGTTTCGATTTTATCCCAATTAGTTGCGAGGATGTTAAACACAGTGCGAGGATGTTAAACACAGCCGAAAATCTGGCCATATTTGTTAGGATTTTAAATCGGGAAGATTTTTTTTTTGTGACAGGGATGTTTCTGTATGGAAAAACTACCGTTTTTTTCCTCTTAACCTATTCCGTACATTACTACTGCGCAATTCACCAATTGTTTGCACCGGTTGACGAGGTAAAATTAGCAGTTGCATTGGAAATAGTGATAGCTAAATGCGCGTTTACACGGGCGATTAAAGATCGCGCGGATATCACGCGCCATTGACAGAATGTGTTGTTTGCGTTTGTGATTATTGTGACTTCGATTATGATATAATCGATCTATATGGAATGCATCCTTTATGAAAGCTTTACTCTCCAAAGGTGGTAGTAGGATAAAAACATGTATGTAGTGTGTTACATAATAAATTATAAAACAAATATATAAGTAGGCCCTACTTATTACCATACAACAAATTTGAAAACGTGATTTTTTATATATAGGTATATGTTATTGAATGTAGGTACTGTAGGTTCTTGGTGAAAATTCATGCGATATAGTAAAACACAAACTACTTGCACTTTTTTTCACTTTATTTGTTCTTTTACATTAATAATTACTTAAAATACACGACCGGTTTCGACATAGTCATCATCATCAGGTGTATTTTTTTAGTTTTTTGCTCGATATTAAAAACGCAACGCATCAATAGGGATGCTTAAAATTATAAGTAGTAAGGAAGAACCGTAGCCCTTTGTGCACAAGACAAACCAAGTTTTAGTTATTATTTTTCAGCTTCACACATATTAGTGCCTACCTAAACCTAGTAGATAGACTAAAAACGTGTATCATGTGTGATGTGTTAAACTTTCAGATATCTACAAAATGCTAATTTCGCAATAAGTGTAATATCGAGCGACAGAGACAAAATATGCAAATATCCTTAAGTCCTTTCCATGAATGAACTCCCGCGGCAATTAGAGGAACTAAGTAAATCATATTATTATATACCTAGATATATTTAAGGTCAATATTTAACATTTTTTCTGAATCAGGTGCCTTACTCTCCAAACTGATTCGATTTTGATTCAGATTCGATCGTGCCGCGTACTCCCGAATAAATTGACGTTTGTTTATTTTGATTATCAGTCGATTGATATGTTCGGGAGTACAAAAAGTTTCGATGTAACGATTTTCTTTATCCTGGTTAGTTTCAAAGTAAACCACCAAATAAAATACCAAAAGCGGTTGATATCGAACTGATTCGATTCTCGATTGTATCGGGAGTCAGCCAGCTGATCTCAGTTAAGTAGCTCTTTCTCTTGGAGCGAGTACACATTAGGTGCTTTCAAACGCGCGCTTTGTCAACGCGCGTTTTGAGAACCTGGGCCCTAATTCTCGGGCATCTAACTTAGTTTGTACTATCGGTCTGTCCCGCTCATGCAAATGAGATTTACCGCGCGTGCGAGCGGGATATACTAATATTCGAACTTTTTTCCACTGCCCGAGAATCGTGCTCCTGGAGTTCTGTACGGACAGTGTACTCTGTACATACTCACGCGCGCGCTTTTTCTTTATCCAAAAACGCGCATCAGTAAAGCGCGCGTCAATAAGCGCCTAATGTGTACCAGCTCTTATAGTTATAGGATTAAACTGTGCAACAGAACAACGCCATCTGTTATCGAGAGAGTCAATCAAAAACTAATTAACTTTTTTACATAAATCGATCACTCTCCATCTACATACAATATACATTGATATATTACTGGCAGTTATTATATAATCGCATGTTTCGCTTTCACTGCAACATCCATCATAGCATCGAGTATTTTTAAATTGAATGCCATTTGAAACACGTCAGTTTTTCATTTTACAATGGCATGTGGCAACATACTGCTAGCGCAAATATGGCCACGCTACGCCGGCTTTTACATGACACCGCGGCGCCGCCAGTTGCAATAATCTTTCTAGGATTTATTTGGAACCTTATTACTATCCTTGCCGCAGCGGCAGCGGCGAGCGGTGCCGCAGATCTCTCAACTTGTACGAGTTTGGTAAGTCGTTTACACATGGAAAGGGAGGACTATAATAATCGTGCCGTCAAGGCCGCGGTGTCGCTGTCTTTACGGTAAAACACCGCAGCTCCTGCGGCACCGAGGCGGCGAAGAACGCTGCCGCCGCGGTGTCGTGTGAAAACTCCCTAAGTAACTGCTGCATATTAATTGTGATTACTTTTAAAGTAATTCGCCGAAGTAGAAATAGTTGTGAAATAACATTGGTGAATGTGTCAACCTATATAAGCCCTACATTAGGTAATATACTTTATTACCATATAATATACTTTATATATTTACTTTTACCCACCCACGTGAAGTACCTAGTTAATACTTTATATCATATTCTTATTTATACAATGAAAACCATTTTTTAACTACAAACGGACCTATAAATTACCTATAGCCAGTAGCCGTTAAAACAGATAAAATATTCATATTTTATCTGCCTCCCGTGACAGACATCAAAACTTCGTCCTTAGAGCTTTCAATGTTCGTGGAAAAGCTCAGGTTTCCTGGCGTTGCCTTCATATAGCAGCCATATTACAGCTTAATTAAGTTTCTGTAAAGAACGGTGACAATTGGACCCTACGCCTACAGGTCCCACAGGCTTTATTAATGTAACGTTATCGAATGTCAATCGTATTGGCGCTGTCTTGATTTTCATACAATTATCATTCGATACTTTTACAGAGCTGCCAAATATTGGCCTATATGTGTGCTAAATAATATCAACATTTGGGCGTCGGAAAGAACAATCACTAGCGGAACTTCGTACCACTCGGCATAGTGAGTAAAGTCACGGATTACTAAATAGTTAGTACGTTAGTTGAGTCTAACAGTTTTGTAGGAGTTATACTATGTACCAATATATATGTGTAAATGGCAATCAGGCCAGTTGTAGGGTGCGCGCCCTATAGATTGCGCCCAATAAATATAATGTACCTCCAGACTGCCAATCCCGCAAGAGGCTCCATTTTTTTTTTCTCGAGGGGAAATGCGTTGAGTATTGCCTGCGACCCCGGGGGAAGGTTGCGAGGTTATGTTGGACTCCCCAGTGCTTCGCACTTAGTTTACCAACTAAAACCGCATGATGTCCTACACGCTTTATAGCAATAGGAACTGCTATACTCCGCAAGGACTCCTAAAGTTTCAATAAAGGTACTCACCATCGGCTGCTGGCGTCGGCGGCGTCGCGCGGGCGACGCGTGACGCGCCGCGGCGACATGGCGGCGTGCACTCCGGCGCTTTTACACGCTGAAAAAAATTAATAAACGTTTTTTTAACGGACACTACACAATGAATAAAAAAACATATCGGGTTCACATTTATTACTTTTATTTGGACGAGCCCAAGATCAGACGAAAAATAGATACTTTATCACTTCGCTTACGAGATAAAATATTTTTCCCATTATTTTTAAACGCGTTATACCTACTATTACACTTTTTGAAGTTAGAACTTCTTATGTGAGGGTAGAACGCTTTGTTACGTAACGCGTTATAACGCTAGTCTTAAGTTAAGACTCCTGCCGGACGCTCGGTACAAGTTAAATATATTTACATACTTTTACTGAATAATATTACACATGAAATAAATACCGCTCATTAACTAAACTCTCCTGCGGTCCCTTTATATATTATACTCAGAACGTCTATATAAATTATTATTAACTTGGAGCAAAAGTATTATTTTGGTTGGTTTAATCAACTATTCCTTTGAGGTTACATAATATACTAATGAATCTATCATAAGATTAATAAGTAATAGTCCTGGTGGCCGCTAGACAAGTAGGTATATAGGTACAAACGTCACGTTATTACATACAAGTTTAACATCGCAGTAGAAAAGACATGAAGCATATAATCCGTCCTTTTCATGGAAAGCGTGCGTAATTCCTATATTAAGCTATACTTACTCAACTTCGTATTTGCAAAATTATTTGATAGAAATTTCACCTTTCTTACACTCGAAATACGGGTGTTTTTGACGTCAAATACCTAATTGCTGCAAATACGAGGCTGAGTATGTACAGCAATGATATGCGAAAACTATGTAAGTGTACTTTATTATGAACATTTAATTTACCGTTTTGTGTTTTGGTAAAAATAAATAAAAAAATAAAAGTATTGCGAATAGCTTCGACGCGTGGAGCCTAGTACGATACGTTAGTGAAAATATACGCACGTCATCTGGACGCAATATCAGAGTCAACGCAAACGTTGCGTATCAACTTGCGTTTATATCACGCCACTAGCTGTGCCCGCGACTTCGTTTGCGTGGTTTTTGAGTGACTTAAACCCACAGAACAGATAAAAGAGGTATACCTATTTATCTGTTCTATGCTTAAACCTATGCAGCGCACGCAACGAAATTCCCAAAATGTGAACAATTTTCCCCGTGTTTGCATCATTTCTCACTGACGCTTCGCTCCTATTGGTCGCATCGTTATGGTATATATAGCATAAAGCCTTCCTCTACAAATGGACTATCCAACAAAAAGAATTTAAAAAAAGAATTTTTCAAATCGGACCAGTAGTTTCTGAGATTAGAGCGTTTAAGCAAACAAACTCTTCCGCTTTATAATATTAGTATTGATACACAATTAAAAACAAGGTATCTATTCGTTACCGAATGAAAATGTTGACGCTTTCATGACTTTAGCCCAACACCCATTTACGAATACGTTATCGTCAAGTGCTAAACAGTTTTGAACTCACCGGTTTGACCTTAGTCTCCTTGAAGTAAATGCGCATGGTCACTCACATTCGCGTCACAAACTTTATGTACACATAAAACTCTGAGCACTTGCGAGTCTCCGGGCGATGCTAATGATCCGTGTCGTCTCACTTAACGTAACCTTTCCAAACGATTACTGTCTGACAACCGATTTCTGAAAGGTTGATCAAATCTTCGATCAGCTAACATTTGAGTTAACAAGAGATTCTGAACGCTCATTGGTGAACATTACTCGCAACGTCGCTCACTAGCTACGCTCACCAATGAGCATTCGGGATAGATTGCTGACTCAAATGTTAACTGATCGCCAATGGACCAGACTTTGAGAGACCGGTAAAAGCTAGGAATTACTCGGTTCAGCCCCCCTAAATCTTGAAATTAACTGACAACTTAATCTTGAACACGACTCTAGCGCATTGGTTGAAAACTCAGCGTTGATTTTATGGAACTAAATGAAATTACATAGAACAGATCCCGTTTACAATATTGTTTTCAGGAGTAGTAAATGACATGGCAGTAAAATTAACATTGGAATCTGACTGAAATTGAATCCAGGCCCGTATTAATAAAACAATTTCAAACTCGGTCTCAAAAATATTGCGATCTTAAAACTTGAAGAATTTTTTCAACCCACTGGCATCCTTTCTACAGTCTGACGTTAGTAGCTATTGAAAGGGCATATTATGCCAAAAGAACAAGAAGAAAAAGTGATAAATATAATTATGAATGAATAGTTTTTCTCCTCCATTACCTTAAGCCACATTAACTCAAAGACGTGCGCGATCCTGTACGGCAATTAAACAACGATTAGCTAATTGTGCACTAATCTTAAACCATTATAGGATCATTTCGCGTGGTTAGACTAAGGGTCAGTTCACAATTAGACGCGGTGCTGTAATGCCGCATGCATTACAATTTCGAAGTCTGACAACGAAACGCTTTTTTTTGTATTAAATAAAGTTATATCGGATAGACGTGAAAAAAGTCGGTCCCGCGCCTGGTCTCTTAGTAAGAGTTGGTTATCCGTGCCACTGGACTACGAGAGCACAGAAAGAGAGAGTGCTACTGTATTGCGCAGACATGTCGGAACTATGAAAATACAAAACCAGGACATTGAGCAACATTGCAACACCTAAATATAGTACGTCCTTCAACCGGAATGTCTAGAATCTAGATAGTAGATACAGCCCACTCGGTGCAACTTGTCACGGACCGTAGGGTTACCATGCTTCAATCGAAATGAGACGAATAGTAAATGGCTAAAAACCTAGGCATTTAATCCAAGCTATACAAGATATAGATAGATCACGTAGAAAATTCAAAAATACCTGAAGAATCTCTAACCGTCTTTCAGACCGTTGGGTGATGAATAAGAATAGCACCTCCTCATTAACCATCTTTCCTGTGGTTGTCGTAAAAGACGACGAGGGAACATATGTTCGGAAATAACTGAGCTTGCAAACCAGGGGTAGTGCCAAAGTGCTAAGCGTGGCAAGGTATAACTATTCCTCATGAAATACTTTCGGGGAGGCTTAACCCTTAGAGCTGTGGACGTCATAGCTGCTACGATGAATCCTAAAAACCGAACTGAAAGTATAATTAATCAGCAAAATGTAGGAGTGGCAAGTGTTCCAGTCCAGTACGAGCAACCATACCAGGCCAGGCGTATGATCAACAAAAGTGCCTGTCCGCTTTTATCCTGCTTTATTCAAACACTTGGCCTCACCTCAACTGTCCTATAAGTTTGAAACGGATAGCTCAGAACGTTCTCGATACAAACTGGCAATTCGAGATATCGATTGCCTAGTGCTCTTGTTTCTAGATGTAGAAATGAGGCAGGTTATTGGTGAATAATTACTTCAATCGTGTCTTTGTATATAAGATGGACATTAATACATTACAGTAAATTATAACTCCTTTTTGGGACAATAGTAGTGGGCAGATACGAAATGGAAGCCAAAGAGAATAAGTCTATTAACAAGGTATCAAAAACCTATATATATATTTCAAGGCTGTGTAAAGCTGGCACCTTCTCGACTATCATGCACTTCTATTGATAAAGGCTAGTAGGACTCAAAACTAGTCTGCGCGTTTAAAATACGCCATGTGCTCTTAGATATTGCTATTATATCTATCTAAAAGCACATGGCGTATTTTACACGCACAGAGCGCAGCGCAGTAAGTTCAGATTATCTTTAAAAAACATTCAGAAAGTAATTCGAAGCATTTGAATTGCGCGTCCTCTGCTCGTCTAAAAACGACATGTGCTACGGACCTTAGACCTAGTGCTTCAACATCATTAAGAAACATTCCTCCACACACGGCAACGAGCTAGAACAATCACCTGATCTGTAACAATGCAGTGCAATTGCGATGGGAACTGATATTAATGAGCCATTGTGCGCCCGCCCTGACCTGATAACACATATCGGAGATCAACGAACTCACGCTCGATATACAATTAGCTGAAAATATGGTGTAGTCAGGAAAATCGATTTTTCATTGCAAACTTATAGTATCTACTCATCTAATGCTGTTTGCTTTCAAACTTTAAGACTCAAAAAAAGACCACTCAAAAGGTCCAAGATCTTTATTGTTTTTCTACTATACAAACCTATTGTACAGTCTGTAATATTAATAAGTGATAATACTTTTGGGTGTGTATGAGTCCCGGATATAGATTTTACTGGGTAACCAGCGTTGAAACAGTTACTTTATTAAATTATTGTAGTATCCTATCTATTTATAATAGCAACACCTGACTTACATATTTTCGATGAAAGCCTTGCTGGCAATGATAATAAAGATTCTGGGGATCAGATCACGTTTTTTTCAATGGTGCAGAATACTGAGACAATTATTATCTCAATAGAACCTTGAATCTAATTCTGCAAAGAAAATAAATGACACGCGATAAGCGTGGCCAATCATAAAATTATTTGTAACAAAACTAGTTGATTACGAAACAACGGCTGAACGAATTTATAATTTAGAGTCAGAATGACTTCAAATCGACCTTCTATTGTATGATCTAGGATCTACAAAGCTTTGACTACTAGTAAAGTAGAGGACTGTAACAAAATTGTGAAACGAATGAGTCAACCTTTTGCAATTACAAAATATAAGGGATGATTCTATGGTCTTAGTATGTACTAGTAGCGTGGGGTTTCTATAACTTCCTGTCGGCTTCACTTATTCCTTACCTACCGTTGCAGACCTTACATACATATATATATGCTATGAATTCTTCAGAAGGAGAACCAGCATTCGCCACCCCCTTTGAAGATTTAAATCCCTATACATACATATAATTATCATTCATACCGCAAGGGTTCTTCACTAAAGGAGACACCAGTCCTCGCAGTGGCGATGATATGTAGAAGTGTACTAGCTGACGCGTGCCCACTGCTCACCTCGTTGAGCATAGAAACAGTTTGTACCGTTTAAACCTTCCCGGGACTTCCACGAATATATTTACAAAACTGAAAACAGCCGAATCGGTTCAGCCGTTCGAGTTTTTCTAATAATATAAGAGAAAGAAGATTATGTCTTTATATGGTACTGCTCTCATAGCTGTGATTAGAGCAGACATCTTTTGGTGGAATAAACAAATCACAAGACATACCACAATATCCATATATCAAGCCATATCTATATCATGCTTAAGCCCATATCTCTCGCGTGTCTGCCACCATATATGGGCACGTTAAGCGAGGCTTGAGCACCTGGCCATGAAACACTTATAGATTTAGAGCCATACAAATATGATGATAATTATAATAATCGCAAAGAA
This sequence comes from Celastrina argiolus, assembly GCA_905187575.2. Lineage (NCBI taxonomy): Eukaryota > Metazoa > Arthropoda > Insecta > Lepidoptera > Lycaenidae > Celastrina > Celastrina argiolus. The sequence goes on along the minus strand of LR994591.1, from coordinate 16,681,398 downwards.
TTCACCGCATCCGTGTATAAAAAACAAGGAAATCGCATCGTTATACATGCGATAGTTTAATTATCACAACTTCTAGCATTACAAATTGCAACGCGACCAAAAAATACTACTAAACGCGACATGTTTAAAATCTAATTAGGTAAATAACGGTAAAGTCGCAGATTATATTAAAATGCCAGTGAAGATGCGAGACCCATGACTCTACATTATACAACCTAATTGTAGACCCAAAACATGATTCAATGCATTATTTCGTGTAATTTTTGCATTCAGACCCAAAAACATTTAAAGACCTAGGCGACTGCTAAAACCTGCTATTTAGTATGAATTAAAATCCCGGACTTCATTAGACAAACATTAACATACTAACGCAATAACGACACACTCTCTAATGCAAGCGAATCAACCAACACTATAACAAAACAGTAAAACAGTAATCACAAACAGATGCGAAAACAACCAAATCAAACGTGGGTTTAACGACGCCAAAATGTAACAACAACAAACATTACACAACAAACAATAACCGAATTAGTTGTTTAGAGTTTAACACACTCAAGTCGTGCGCGGCGCGCGTCGTATTCGCAACTGGCGCAAGAGTCTTTCACTTGTAGGTTGCTGCCTCGAACACAGCGGCGAGCGGGGCGGTGCGGCAGCGACAGTGTGGTAGGATGCTGCCTCGAACACAGCGGTGAGCCGGACGGTGCGGCAGCGACAGCGTGGTAGCGTAAACGGACGCTATACGCTCGCTAAATGCACAATTCTGTCCGTGGGGATCCGCAGGCTGATTATGAATTGTACAATTGTATACAATATCGCTCTCAAATGTATACGTTTGACAGCGATATTGTAAACAATCGTACAAATTACGCCTGTCGAATTGCTGTTGCAAGATACATAATTAGCCTACGGGAGTAAGAACTCCCCATCATCTTCCCCGTGGGTTCGTAAAATGCGACAGAGGCAATATATGTCCGGATATATACAGCGGCGTTTCCGCGGACATTGTTATTTTAGAACTACGCTCAAAAACTACCCTCCATGAAATACTTTGGGAGGTGCAGCAATAGAGGTCATAGCTGAAACGTTAAGGACAAGAAATACTGCAAGTTTCTGAAAAGCTATTCAAATGTATGATCAACTAACATGGCATACATGCATTGGCAATTTTACCAGCCTTGCGAGTGCGAGCGTGATGTAATTATAAAATATACATATCCCTTTATTTCTGATAATGGTCCACCAATCAGCGTTCAATATGGGTTATGAATTTTAATGCCATGTTATATACAGTAGTCAGAAAATACTACATTATATTGTACCTACTAGAACGCCCGAATTGACGCACAAATTAGTATCTTTTACACGTCCGCTTCAAGTAAATCGATGTTACATTAACGGCGATACATTAATCCCTAGCGAACGCCACCGCTCTGGTCTCCGCCCCGCTCCCCGCTGTGTTCGAGGCAGCGGCTTAACCGCGATAGTACTCAATGAAACTAATTCATAAGACAAGTATAAAAACGTACGACTTATTTAATGTATAATGTATCAATGACTTATTTATACAATTACGTGATTAATAGACATTTAGTTAAAGACTTAATTTAGTTCATCGTTTTTTTCAAGTGAATAAAGTGTCTAGAGAGAGTGTACTTTTTTATTATCCCTCCGTTTGTTCAAATCTCGTAAAAACATAGCTGTGCTCAAAGTTTCTTCTTATTTATATATAGGTAGGTACTAAAGTTAAATTTTTCAGTACCGACCCAATCAACATATTGAAGGTTACAACTCAGGACGCAGTGAAACTCGCCAAAAAGTGGTAAATACGCTGAAAACTATCACACTATTTAGTCTTTAGTGTTTGGTACACGTCCAGCCATTACCATGCACACCTGGAAATGATCGATGGGCGATGATAAATCATCATAAATCATCGGTCGTGTGACACGGTACAAATGAGGACGCAGCGGACCGATCGGTGTGTGCACGAGAGCGTTCGTTTCGACTACATTTCATCATAGCAGTGCCAGGGATGTGACATTGACAAAAAAAACGATTAATTAATAATCGATTCTTCTCAACCCCATAAAAATCGATTTCTAAAAAATCGTATTTTTGTGAATATATTATCGATTTTTTTAATAAGTAATTGTTTTTTCATAAGTAGGTAGGTAGTAAGTACCTACTTTGTTTTAAAATACAAACATTTTTTATTTTTCATTAAATTAAAACAAAAGAATGTTTAAAAAGGTTTACATATGAAAATCAATATTCAAACTCAAAAAGAGGGTGCGGCTGTGCCACAAAATATTTTAATAAATAAAAAGTCGATTAATTAAAATCGATTTCTAAAAAAGATCGATTATTTTTTCACATCCCTAAGCTGGGCCCTAATTCTCAGGCCTCGAACGTAGTTTTTACTATCGGTCTGTCCCGCTCATGCAAATGAGATTTACCGCGCGTGCGAGCGGGATATACTAATATTCAGAACTAAGTTCGAGGCCTGAGAATCGCCGCCCAGTGCAGCATCATTGCAGCGATGTGGGGTTCCTATACATTTCTATCAGTTTCCCTTGTCCCTTCCAGACTTAAAAATAAAAACAGGGCAGTGCAGTGATGTGCAGTGCAGCAGTGGTGTACCCCACACCATATTCTTCATCTCAGCTTCATTCACGGATTCACTTGCCTACTATCATCATCTAAATATCTAACTTATATACAAAGGTTTTCCTATTTCGTCTGAAGGAGAATCAGCTGAGACAGTGGCTCCAGCGAGATATTTCTCTAGTACATTATAGAGAAACTAAACGAACAAAAGAGTAACGAAAACAACAAGACGAAACCTATCGATTCTGATAATTTTATCTAGCAATAAGTTTCGGTGAAGGCCCGATCTAGCAACAGAATGGTATTCTCATAACGTCAATCACTTTCAGGCAAGATTTGCCAGTATATGGACAAAGTTTAAGACCACAATAAAATGATGACGGTCACTGCATAAATAATAAAATTCCAATTTCGTGCCAATATCTGAAATACACTAAAAACTGCAACAAAAACAACTTTGCAACACAAGGCTTTCGAAATTCGTCACAACTTTCCAAAAAAACACAATGAATATTGAGAATCGTTTCATAATGGGCCGAAATTGATGATGCCAAATAAGATATAAGGCCGTACAAGAATGCTACCATATACGGCCATACCTCTACAGGGAGCTGCACTAGCTGATGCAAGTCTTTGTTCGTAAAGACATAAACACATCTATAATAATAATAGCTCCCCCTCACCGATTTCAGTGTCGGTAGCCGATGTCATTAAAACCAGGCCAGCTACGCAGGAGTTATTTTATAGTGCCCAAGTGTGTGCGCAACACACAAAGACACTCTCTCTTCCTTTTACTGTCATAACTTTTACGGTAAACGACACGACTGGCGAGAGAACAGGCGCAGGACCGACTTTTTGCATGCCCATCCAACGTATGGATCATCTTTCTTGTCAGACAATCAGGTGATCAGCCTGCATTGTCCTAACCAAACTTGAAAACAACATTTTTTGTTGTTCCATTGCGGGAATCAAACCCACGACCTCCGGGTCGAGAGCGAAGCTCAGAACCACTAGACTACGGAGGCGTTCAAAATGCACACATCTATACTAATATTATAAAGCGGAAGAGTTTGTTTGTATGTTTAAACGCGTTAATCTCAGGAAGTACTGGTCCGATTTAAAAAAAAAAATTTGTTGGATACTCCATTTATAGATGAAGGCTTTGGGCTATATATGATTACGCTGCGACCAATAGGAGCGAAGCGTCAGTGAGAAATGTTGCAAAATGGGGGAAAATTATTCACATTTGGGGACTTTCGTTGCGTGCGCTGCATAAACAGTTTAAGTCACTCAAAAACCACGCGAATATAAAGTTAATAAAAGTGCAAATTGGTCTCTTTGTTAATGGAAGTAGTTTCTTCCAGGCATAAATCTTACAATAGCATACATCATTATTTAGGTTAAAATACACTTGAAGATAATCATCATCAGACACAATGGAAGCTGAAGTCAAATTGGCACGCAGGTACGCTTTAGATAGACTTGACTAGGGTTGCCAACTTCAAAAAAACTAGGACATAACGCGTTTAAACCCGGACTCTAGAGCCCAAAACCAACAAATATACGCCTCACCAAATTCGAAAAAATCTCAATACTAAAAAAAACTAAATTCGGATATCGGGCGCTCCCCGTACGCCCTCAAAAATAGGACTAATCCGGGGAAACCCGGACGGATGGCATCCCTAGACTTGATTAGCCTTTCAGAAACCGAAAGAGCGCATTTCGCCGTTAAACATGTGTTTGGCGAGATAGTATTGTTATACTATTTAAAGGTAATTAATTTTAGTTGAATAAACGATATGAAAAAAAAATTTTTTTTTTCATTACAACATAATTACAGACAATCATAAAAAGCCATCTGGCATAGTACGCGCCCTTAATATGCTAAGTAGGTATAATAGCTAGTAGGTAGCGTATTCGCCCATATATTATGAACTTAACATAACCAGTACCCCCCGGCCCATATAAAGCCTCTGAACGTAATGCAATTTCACGCCGCCATATCTGTTGCACACTTGACCCCATTACTGCCAAGGCGGGAGAATTCTCCGACCGTACTATTGCTTTTCAATAAAGCGTGGTAATATAGTATAAAGCGGGGTTATTTAGTACAAAGCGGGGTAATATAGTACAAAGCGGGGTAATATAGTATAAAGCGGGGTAATAAAGTATAAAGCGGGGTAATATAGTATAAATGCTTTTGCGGGGTGAAAGCTAAAGCGATGGCTTAAAACACTTTTCAGGGATGTTCGCGTATGCAATATACAAGGTATAAAATAAATGAGTGATAATACTTTAGGGTGTGTATGTATGTGCCTCCTATGTGGATCATACTGTGAAAGTGCCAGCGCTGCACTTACTTTCGACTTTCATGTTTCTATGAGAAATGCTTCAACATCATAAGTTTGGCAAAATTTTAAGTAAAAAAGTACCACTTTTAGCGCAGGTACTTTCTCAGTAAACTCTATAATAGGTATAAGTAAGTATATATACGGAACCTAATTTTTTTCAAAATTATCACCCATTCAAATTTGTGTTTAAAATATACGGAGACATTTTTTATCCTAATCGAGCTAGCAACTATGTTCAGTAATTTTCCCTATACCAATTGAATTTTGGTTCCATATTGTTTGCCACCGTCATAAAAGCAACCAAAACATAACAAACACATTCAACTAAAAGCTTAACTAACGCAATCATCATAAAATTTTACAGATACTACTACTATAGCAGTATCATATTGAGAGCAATGGACTTGGGGAATTAGAATAATAATATTCTGCAAGTACATGGGCAAAAAAAATATTTTTGTTCCCTTTGCTGTGTCCATGAGAATTTAGATGCTCGAGCAAGTGTGTCAACACTGCGAATTTAACAATTACCTAACACAATCGAACATTTTAATATTACCTCCAAAAAGTCAAGCACTGAGTGATAATGAAGCAATCGTAACTTCGAACAGTTAATTTACAAATTGTTAAATTTAGACTAAAATCGGTTCTCAACAGTTTAGGAGCTGCAACACAAGTGAGAAACGGACGGACACACACACAGCTTAACATCCCATGTTTTCGTCAGGGGTAAAATAAAATTGGAATTCCAAGTATTGAGTTTCATTAGTTTCAAGTTAGATGGCGCCACTCGTGGCGTTTGGTTATATTCTAACTTTAGTTCAGAATTGCATTTAGTAGTTTCAGTGGTAAATGCTGGTTCTCCGTGTGATCGAAGCCCTAGCCTGTAAGTATACCAGGTAGACATTTGGATGAGGGTCTTCAAAAGGTAAAGGCAGGTTAAAGGTAATAAACATATTATATAATAAGAACCTCACGCCATTGATAGTTATGTTAAATAATAATAAGATATGTGTAGTAGTAATATATTAATAATATATTTTTTTTATGTTATGTTAAGCACCAATTAGTTTTTTAGTTTTTAAGAAGTAAATTGCAATTTTTTCGTTATCCATTTCAATCATCCATTTGTCATTCATTAAAAATTTCATTTTCTGTCGCCAATTGTAAAAGCATGATGTATTTCACCCGTCATTAGAACTCATTTTATCTATAAGTTATTGTTTAATTATCTTTTTTTGAATTGTACCGGATGATGTTCTGTTGGTGAATCAATAAATTAAATAAAAATAATGCATACCACACCGATGTCGGTGACGGACGCCGGATTCATTAAAACCAGGCTAGCTACGCAGGAGTTATTTTATGGTGCGCATGTGTGCGCGCAATACACAGAAGCATTCTCTCTTCCTTCACTCTCGTAGCCCAGTGGGATGGATAACCGACACGACTGACAGAAGATCAGGCGCAGGAATAACTTTTTACATGCTCATCCAACGCACGGATCATCTTTCTTGTCAGACAATCAGATGATCAGCCTGCATCGTCCTAACCAAACTGGAAAACAACGAACCTACGAACTCCGATTCGAGAGCTAGGCTCTAAACCACTAGACCACGGTGACGAAATTTATTATACAACATACATTATTATAATGACCGCCAGTGTGGCATATTAAATTGACTAAGCTCCTTATAGAATAAAAAAAATAATTATGTTTGTAAATATTTGAGTGTTGTTTCAAATACATGCGAGGGATAAAACATTAGGGTCAAGCCGCAGACAGTTAAATAACCGAAAGTTTTAATTTTTATGTGGTTATGTGTAATTAAATATGAACAAACAAAATCATCACACAGAGGATTAATTAGAGAGATGGAGCTTTGTTGTTTGTTCTGTGTCCAATTATATTAGTGGACAGGGCCAAAATAGAATTAGTCTGACAGACCTTTTGTCGGAAATATACATACATGATCCTTACTTTACATTATAAACATAACACTTTGTGAGTATTAATGCGTGATAATACTTTATGGTGTGTATTGGCACTTACATAGAGTTTAATGTTAAAAAATACCAGCACTGACAGAGGCACTTTTTTTTAATTTTTGTATAGGAAAATTTATGTTGGTGCTTTTCTTATACAAACAAGAAAGTCAAAAGTAAGTCTTTCAGCTCTGGTACTTTCACAGTATACTCTAGATAGGAGGCAGATACACACCCTAAAGTATTATCACTCATTAATATTACAGCCTGTAGATATTGTATGGAATATACGTTGTAAGTAGGAAAAAATGTAATTTGCAAGTTATTCTGGGGTGCGCTGCATAACACTTTCGAGTTACAAGTATAGTGGAAAAGTGTATCTTATTTAGGCCTACAAAACCCATTCGTCACAAATAAAGTGGTACTTTGAAGTTTATGCTCTTGCATCGTAGGAGATATCTTAGAATTAAAAAGTATGAATGAAAAAAATATTCAGATCTTTCATCAATGGGAAGAACGGTATTACCATATTTCAGTAGTATAATTAGAGTTATTTGGTAAACAAGTTTTGCGCCATGAATACTATGCGGAATGGTGGACATAAACTAGTAATTGAAGACATGAATGGATAAATGTGATAGGTATGTCGCAAAAAAAATTACCAACAAATTGACTTGAATCCGTCACTTAAACGTTTTAGGAATATATAGATTCTACAGACAGTGCTTTAGAACAATGTGCTTAATACGTTACGACGTATTCTAAAATGTTTAAGTGACAGTTTGAACTAAATTTTCTCGAAATCAGAATTTTGCTACATATCACCTTCAGACATTCGTGTCTTTAATTAAAAATTCAATACATGACTTAACTTAAGTCACAAAAATAATCTTGGGTACCTTACATGCTCTAAACCCCTATATTTATTTGTTAGATACTCACCACTTCGTGTTGACCATCGATGCCATTTTCCACAAGAATATCCTCAAACAGTATATCGGCTTCGCACGGGGAACACAAATTACTGAGCAACTCACTGAACCTCTCCACTTTACGAACACACACAGCACCAAGCAAGCCCACTTCATTCTTCACATTTGGCACATCTCTCTCCACTTTCACATTATCAACAGCTACATGATTAACTAACTCTTGCACTATTACATTCGGCACATCTGATACTAACTTAACTTCTACGTCAGGAATATCATCAGATTGCAATTCATTGTAAATCTCATCAAACTTTTCTATTTCTGGTTTGGAACTTTCGTTACTAACTATATCACCTTTCTGACTTTTGTCTGTCTTTTTACAAACTACTTTAGTATCTTCAGTCACTTTACTCCTTCTTTTCTCGTCAATTTTCGAACTATTTTGGTCAATTCTATGTTTAGGACTAGTGACTAATATTAATTTGTCTTTTTCTAAATTACTTTTATTGGAATGTTTCAGTTTTTTATTAGCACCATCTTTTTCAGGAAAACTTGCGGTGGCGTTCTTTAGATTCTCCTTTTCGTGGCTATGTCTTCTGTTAGGTACTTTCTGTTTATCTCTATCTACTAGTTTAGAATTTTTTTGCGTTCTAGTCTTGTCGTCTAGCAGGGATAGTTCTGAGGAGCTTCTTCTTGTCTTGCGGGTCGGTTGACAGTCAGGACTGTTGGCTGCCGCGGCTCGCAGTCGTGAAGTTCTCGTGGTTCTGATAGGCACAGAAGTAGAAGCGGTGTTGAGATTCAACTCCGAGGAAGACTTTTGATTATGTGCAGCATCTTCTAGAGGTGTTCGAGACCCCGCCTTTCTTGGACGCCTGAAAAATTAAGGATGTTATGTTCAGCATTTGCATTGGTACAAAAATACATTAAACTGTGAGTAAGTATATTATTTTTATAAATCCATTGGATTTTGGACGAAAATATTTATATAGAATGTATTCTAAAGGTAGAATTAAAAATTATTACAGATACATATCTATGTTAAATACAAAGAGCTAAATTTTTTGTATAAATTCTGTAAGTACGTAAATACTTCGTTACAACCTTTCCACGATGTAATTCGTTACATTTAAGAAAATCTATTTACCTGTCAGTAACATTCGTCGAGAAGAGCGTTGCCGTTCTAGCTGTGAGCTGTTTCCTTCTCTCTTCTTTATACTTCTGTATCCTGGCCGTACGGGCCTCGTCCGCAGACATACTCATATCCACACATGCGTTAGCGGCTCTCGTGTGCACTATCCTAGTCTAGCAGGCCTCTCGAGTGCACACGTATTTATCTCTTGCTATTGCAGATCCCACGTCCTTATGTCTCGCTCTAGCAGATCTCTCACGTCCTTATAACTAGTCTAGACTCTAGCATAGCGTTAAGCACAATAGGGCGGAATAGTTGGCAGTGTTGAATACAGACTAAGGCTCGAGGTAGGTGTTGAAAGCGTACGCGATTTCTGAAAAGATAAAAACACAATGTAAGTAAAAAATTACTAAATCTGCAATAAAATGATATCCACATTCAAGTTAGACATTAGTAAATAATATAGAGTGATTTGAAATCATATCACTTGGTACATTTGAATTGTTGAGCAATTGCCAAAATTTTCACGCTATAAATCGGATGGGTCATTGACGTCTTAAAATTAGAAGTCAAAGAGTAGATTAGTAACATACAGAATACATTACATAAATGACAAAATTAGGTTTTAATTAACTCATAAATATTCCTTTGCATCAATTTTGCAGTACAGTACAGTTTACCATCTGCTTCGTCAAACAACATTATAACCAATAGCGTCATCAAACATTATACTTGAGGGGCCCACAACTAAAATAATGTCAGCTCTACAAAAAATGATGATGATTCTGGTGAGTCATGTCATGGAATATGAATCGCGAATGCTAAGCAATACATCGGGTCTTCATAATATTATGAAACAATGCAGTTATCGCTCAGGTACATTAGCCTTTGTTCCATTGTTCCGATTTCCCCTTGATGCGTTTCGCAGGGTTGCCGAATATGCGAAATTAGTTTTATGGTATTCTATCATTGTGCTATAGAAAGTAGTTTGTTGGTAGCCCATAACGCGCACATATAAGTATTGTGTAGGTAATTGTGAGGGTTGCGTAGTTTTATTAAATTGTTGTCTACTAATAAAACTACAGGATTTTTTGTACCCACGTGATTTAGGGACGGGTATTGTTTTGATCTTGTATGTGCATGTTTTTTATATACAGGATGTAACAAAATCATTACCCTTCCTTTTGGCTTCGCCGAAGTCGGGTAAAAAGAGCAGTCACTATAACTTTGGGATAGGATTATAGGACCTTGACTGATTCTAGAAATTATTTTTTTTCATTATTTATTTTTTGAAAAAAAATAATTACTTTTTGCAAAAAAATATTTTTGTCGCAAGGCTGAACTATTTGGAACAACGTTCTGCATCAAATTCTTAAATTTTATAATTTTTGCCCTAGTACGTAATGAACGTCTTACGCGTGCTATTGACCTCTCAGCGTAATCAGCTGATTAGATCGCTGTGTTGTGCACGTTGTACATTGCCTATAGAAAATTTTAACTTTTTAAAACAGTGGATTAAAAGCAAATGACTAGTACCAATGGATATATCTCTATTCTCTTGCCTGGTTATTACCCCACGAAGTTATAGTGACTGCTCTTTTTACACCCTGTATTTATTTTTGTCACTTTATATAGTGCTCTACAAGGCCTCGATGGCATACTGTTATGAAATATTACTGACAATTAACTAAGAGTTAATAAAAAAAAAAGAGTTTTTGTTTGTACCCAAACAAAAACATCCAGTTGCCAACCTTGATCACGTGCATAAGTTCATACGTAGAATCGACGAAACAAGTCCAATACGTGACCATGCTGATTATTGACTCACGAACATCGACCTGGGAGACGGATGTTGACATTGACATTATATTTTCCATCATCAGACATGCAATGATAGATGCTTTCTCCTAGACAATATAGTGATAAGCCTGCAGTTCTGGACATGAACTTTATTCCAACGCGAGACTAGTAAATAAGCCAAAAGCTATCGCCTCTAATTGTGCTCAAATCTCAACGAACACTATCCCAATTACTTGAAGACTTCCCTTCAAGCTCTTCCTGAAGACCTTCCAAGCTCCTTTTAGTTTTGCGTAACTTTGATCATTCTACTTTATAGACCAACTGGCTATGAAACAATTTTAAAGGTGTAAACGATAAAGACTATCATGAGTTATGACCACCGCACACACGGCAAAATCGATGAATTAGGGGGACAAAAGTCAATTTTTTTTTATTAAGATAGAGTTCAAACTATTACAAATTCTTATAGTTCGATAGTTGCTTTATTGAAATGACGTATAATTTCTTTTGTCCTGCGAAAAACAAAGCCTCCACAACGCTCCAAAAATACTGAAAGTAAAAAACCCGTTTATGGTTTTCGAACGTTAGTGCGGTCGTAACGTAATTTTTCGCTAGTTTCGGGCAATTATCTCAAAATTGGTTATGAATATTGAAACAACAGGTAAGTTCTAATATAATATTGTATAGAATTTATTCTTAACAGGCCTAGTTATCAAAAACTTTGATGTTTCCCTAGACATATTTTTTTTGTTAAAATTTTTCGTTCTTTTAGAGTTTCAAAAAAAGTTCCGCATAGTTCCAGTCTAAAAACAATATATTTGAACTCGTGCATGTCTAACCTAATAATACTGTAAAATTTACGATGCCATATGAACCCATTGTGATGTTACACCCATTTTTTCACAGGTAGTTGTTGTTGGGTCAGCTTCAATTAAAATGGTCATTCATGAATTGGACTTGTTATTAGGGCTACAAAAAGATTTTTTTTATAAAAAAACATCATGTAAGTGCATTGAACGATTAACTAGGTATATATTAGACAAGTTTAATGAATATGAAAAATCAAAGAACAATATAAATAAGCTTAAAAATGTCTTAAAAGTGTTTGTGTGAAGAAAGATAAAAAAAAATTAAAGTATTGTACTTAAATAAAGGGCTAAGACATCTTTCGAGGCAAGCTCCCAAGAACTAGAAGAAGAATCACAAAATAAATGGTAAATAAGAGCAGCCCGGATATTTTGTTCTGGGCAGCTCAGATGAGTCTTACTAAGAGTGGCAAAAGAACAGCAGCTCAAGTAATTACCTTAGAGCTTACTACAAGTCCTCGCAGATTTAAGTGCATGAAAGGTATACACGACTCTCCATCGTGTTCCTCTATGACAGCTTATTTACCTGAAGAGGCAAATTCTCTGATAATTGATACTGATATGGGAAAAGAAGACTACATTCATATATAAAGGAGCTCTAAATCCCGCGGTGCAAATATTTATTTTATCCACCTTACAACATTATAGCCAAAGTTATAAAGCAATGCTACCCCAGTAATATCATCAGTAATAATAGCATCAAAACGCAAACCCCATAAAAATAAAAGAAAACCATTTTCGAACGATGTCACCCTAATGCTGGACCCAGATATTGTGTCTTCGTTACGTGCGTCAGATGACCAAGATGAAAACTTGGAGACTGAAGACGATGACTATTGTTGAATGAGATGAAACATGATCTGGTTTAATGTTAAAAATACATTATAAATAATTAAAGACACATCCACCTCCGATATAGATTTAGTTTATTGTATTTTACTTAGTTTATAGTTTACATAATAGTGTAATTATAATTACATATTTAAACAATTATTCATAATATTTTTTATTTCTAGGATTAAGATTTTTTTATTTCAGGGTCATCCCCCATCACTTAGGTTTAATATTATGTACCATATGCACCAAAAGTAACTTACACCTGTAAGGGCTAGAAAAAAACATTTTTGGAGATAAATATTGTAATTTTTATTTTTGACCGCCTAAGAGATCTTGATAACATTGTTAACTAATTTTAATTTGTAATGTTGTTGATAAGGCCGGCTTAATCTTACGATGTATGGCCTTAATAAAATAAAGATTAAAAAAAATAAATAATAATAATTCATCGATTTTGCCGTGTGTGCACCGGTTAGAAATGGTTTCTTCCTACAAAAGAAAAAAAAGACAGATTGAATAAAAAATCTACCAGGATAGTCCAAACACGTGCTGGCACTTATACGACAATTAATTGAGTGTTAATAGGTTATCATAGCCGCACGTAAATATTATGGTCATACGTCACTACACATTAGCACTATCGTACAGGCACGACTAAAGATGACAAGCTGGAGCGATATGCAAACTGATTCGATTTTGATTCAGATTCAATCATGCCGCGTACTCCTGAAAAATTTCTTTATCCTGGTTAGTTTTAAAGTAATCCACAAAAAAAAATCAATAGCCGTTAAGATTGAACTGATTCGATTCTCGGTTGTGTTGGGAGTAAACATGCTAGTCTCTGGATTAAACGGATCTATTTTATAACCAGACTTTCGGGTGCTAGAAAGTTAATAAGATGAGGCTTAATTATCTAGTCTGTTTCAGCTGTTGTCCGTCAACAGTTTGCCTTATCAAAAACAAGACAGGCTTGCCTTGACAGATCGTTTAAGGTAAAACAAATAGATATTTGTATATATATATTTTCAATGCTAATTTACAAATTACCAATATTTTGCCTCAACTTCTTTACTTGAATGCTTGATGGTGCCAGGATGATCCTACAACAAGTCACCGTCAGCGAAGGCAGTCAAAGCTGCTGACGCCGTGTCCGTACCGAGGCCGTGTCGGAGCCATGTCGGTAAGTGGAAAGACGGCCATTACCAGCTCAAACTTTATTAGTTATTGCTACAAATTTTGTTATTCTTTAAGTCGTAATTTCTTTAAGTTTCAGCCAATAGCATTTAACGACAACTCCTGGCAGCCTATTTAAAGTATTCTAGGAAACTCGCCTTGATTGATACTGGAAATATGGCTGTATTATGATACAAAGGTCAAGGTGTACAATATAAATATGGCTACTGACTCAGAAGTCGTGATAAGTGTTTTCTTGGACCAGAATACAACATTAAGATGAGCTAATCCGTCACTCGGTGAGGCTTATGACCAATTAGTAGATCACTAATTGGTACATACACGACTAATAACCAATTATAATAAATAATTAATCACCAATTAAAATTATTTACCAAATTCCTCCTTGTTCTCAATCTTAAGAGGCTAAGGCAGTAGGCTATAGTACCTAGCTAGCTTACGTTTAGATGGGAATCCCACTTGATCCTTTACCGCCTACTATAATAAAGCCATACGCCATACTTCCTACCGTCGAATGATTGGGCGTGGATTGGCACGACAGTTACCAGACAGTACATATATGAATCAAGCCTAGGTCCAGCCCCGAAATGAAATATAGTGTATAATTAGCAAATACACTACAGCCAGAGGTCGAACCTCAATCTGCAGTTTAAGATCTACCACTAGGCCGTAGACGCACGTCATTCCTCATTAGTGGTAAATTAATTAATTCCTTCATGCATGCAGACAACCTATTAAGAGGTATGCAATTATGCAAATGATTTTCTTACTTATTTACAAAGGAAATCTCACAAAAACTACCTCCATTGATCAGCAGTGCGGTAAATAGGCTGTTCCGGATGATAAACCCAAGTTAGATCGATGGTAAATAATTATTATTTGCTTATTGAATGAACATTCAAGTCAAATACGATAATAACAGGCATGTGGGCGCAAACGATGCTTTGAAAGTTTCACTGAAAACGTAGGAGCTCGCATAATAGGAAACCGATCATTACAACGGAAAACAATTATTGGGGTATTGAGAATGCCAGTAAATATACAGAAATGTGAGCAAATCAAAGTGCCTCTGGAACAAAATGCAAAATCTATCTATCTATCTACTCCTCTTCTTCTCTTATATATAAAAATAAATTGCTGTTCATTAGTCACTCTTTTTACCCGACTTCGGCGAAGCCAAAAGGAAGGGTAATGTTTTTGGCAGTCTATGTATGTATGTATGTTCCCTCGTAGCGGCTAAACTACTGGTCCGATTTTGATAAATGAGGTGTCAATCGATTTGTGTTAATGCCGCGAGTAACATAGGCTATAAAATTTTTCTGTGGTGTAACTCATTACATTGGTCAATTACCGGTTGTCTTCACATAACCTCGAAGATTTCCCTCATATCGACAGCTGGGGGTTAGTAGACCGAGGTAGATCAAGCGTATTTTGAGGTGATAACCTTCAAACATTCTAAAGTCTCTGAATTTTTCCATGTGGATAGAGTAGTACCCAATTAGCTTATTTTCAAGTTTTGTGTCATTATAGCTCCAACAATTGATGACTTCACATTATGAACACATAACGGTCAATTCCTGCTATTTGATAGTGCCCCAAGTTTTCGTAGTTATGGATAGAAAAGTAGAAAAGTATAACAGCATTCCATACAATATACATTCGATAACGTTACGAATACGCAGTTCTCAACTATTCATCCTTGAACTACAGGCTCTATATCAAGGAAATAGACAAATTGAAAAATATACATTCACTCTAATTTGACATCAATTCCTGAAGGTATAGAATATACAATCGCTTCACATGACTAGCGTAACTACTGTGTACATACTACAACTCCCCAGTAATAACAGTCCACGTTTATTGCACTAGTTAGCAATAAATATTCCATATCTATTATATTTATTGCTGAAATAGGATGTATATTGCTACTATTAACATACTGGCACAATATACTAATATTCAAATGCATCTTGGCCAGTTCAGGCCGCTCACAAGAGAGAGTCTTATGCCGTGTTTCACCAGGCAATGTTAAAGTTAACGCCATGTTAAAATACCATGCCATCTCATTCATTGACAGGAAATACGAGAGGGATAACATGATATTTAACATGGCGTTAACTTTAACATTGCTTAGTGAAACACGCCCTTAAGCTCCTGATTCAAGATACCATTGCTATTATCACTTTCGAAAATCGGAAACAAAATTTGACATAAACTTCGCTGTGTGACATTCGCTTGCGTACGTCACTTAGCGAAGCATTAGGTTAAATATTTTTGTTTTGGAACATTTCGTTTTTATCTGATAAACCGGGGTCTTATTAAAAAATATCATATTTAATAAGGCCCTGGTTTCCCAAGACTGTGAATTACCGCTGTCTGGTAAACCGTGCCAATTTTATAATACATATTATTTTTTATTACTCAGCCCAAAAGTGCTAGTCAATAATTATGTATAAGTCCAGGTTAAATGAATAATCCAAAATTAGCTCCTACTCTGGAGTTAGGAGTAAGTTAAAATAACGCCAAGAGTGATTTGGCGCAAGTGGGCCTGGGAGAATACATGTTATATAGGTCAGTAGATACTAAGTACAATTTTCGGCAATCGTCGATTTCAGACATGTCTATTCCAGTAATTATTCGAAGGACATAAGCAAGCGTGGTTTACTGTATGCTAGTTTGCATAGCTACAAAATTTAAAAGTAAATTGTTAAAGATGCTATGCAGACGAACCGGTTATACTTGTGGAACATAGAAATCGTCTGACGCATTCTATCTCTGCCAAAACAGGATATCTGTGTGTTTGTTTACGGAAAAAATCGCGGAAACATTCGCCCGTCTGTTAATAGAGATTTGAAGATTTCTATTTCACTTGTAGATAACAATGTTTACTTTGATATTAGGAAGTGGGAATTACTGTATTTCAAACAAATCATACATTTGTACGCGATAGAAAATAGCATATTTTGTAATTTTCTGTGGTCTCTTTTACGGCGATTAAATGAACAGTCACCATAACTTTGAGATACGATTATAGTGCATTTCCTCACTTTGGAAATGTATTTTTTTGTCAAAAATTAAAAAATATTTTTGAAAAAAACGCACTGGTCGTGGACCTAAGTCCTCACCAGGATAGAAACTCATCTGTTTTGTGACTTTTATGGAGATCTTTAATCGTGATTTGTCGCGTTATGGAATACGTCGAAAAAAATGCTCTACGCGTCCTTCTCTGCACACTATATTCGGTTTGATATATGAACCATGAATCAACCTGTATAATGTTGAACAATATACAGGTTGATTCATGCCTTACATGTTAAGTCACATAAATAACAAAACCGTTCATATTCGGCGCAGCTATCAGCACCAAATACCTGTGAAGCGAACATCTAATCGTTCCATAATAGCCACTCCTTAATTGGGAACGTCTTGTTAGCAAATGTTAACCTTCGGTTACGCTCATCCGATTTATTTATATATTCCGAGAAATGGGTTACATAAGTTGTTACATAATACATATTTTTAGTATTTTGTCTCACAATTTCGGCCCTTATGGACATGGAAAATTAAATAATATTACGTAGTAGGTAGGTACCTACAACATGCATTAAATAAACATTAAAATATTCAATAATTTGACGTGTATGTTGCAGGTATGTTAGGGAGCTCCGTAACCGTAACCGAAACTATCGGATAAACCGATATAAAAAAATATCCGTAACCGTAACCGAAACCGAAATGAAATTTTTGCTACCTTAAAAAGGAAACCAAAATTTAATATCCGTAACCGAAATTATCCGAAACAAACGGATAATCCAAAATAATTTAATATCCGTATCCGAAATTTCATATCCATTTCATCCCTGGTATGTTGTCAATTGTCATCTGTCACATCTCATTTAAAGAGCAGTCAGCTGTTATATTAGGAGGCTTGGTGCATCATGGTCTATGTTATAAATTACAAGTTATAATTTTAACATTTATTAGGTTACACAGTACAAAGATGATGTGCTAAATAATGGACTTATATTAAGTTCAGCATATTATATGACTCAACATAATAATATACATGATGTTAATTACCCGACTACGAAATAGCCAAAACGAAGGATAAAGAGAAATCTTTATTAGGCCGAAAGGCACTGTTTTCTGAAAGACATTTTTAACACGCTTTTATGAGCTTGGGCTGTATGTATGTATGTAATATGTATGTGAGTATTAATGTGACGGAATCTTTGAGCATCATTTTTACCAATTTGTAGAAGTCTGATGAATTTAAAACACGTATGGAAACCATACGTGTCAAGGACTAATGCCAATGCAATTCAGCGTGTTTTTTTTTTAACTAAGTACCTATTATTTATTTAAATAAAAATTCAGTAGTGACAACTGACTAGAGATCGCAACAGTGACAAGTTGATTTGAGCGTTGAATTTCCTTTCAGAAACCATTATGCATGTATTGTAATTAAGTATGTTCTACCGTAGCGCCAAACCACTGGTCCCATTTTAGTAAATAAGGTGTCAATAAATTCCTAATAAAAGCGAATGTAACGTGGGCTATTATATAATCTATATTATAGATTTACTTAGGGCATAGCAGGGGCCGTATTATGATCTTTGACAATACCATCCTGGTTCCAGGCAGTTCAATAATACGGTCTTAAACTGCCTTGTTCTGACATACTGAATGGATCCACCCTAGTTTGGTTGTCTGAAAGTGACATTCGGAAGCAAGTCAAGTGTCACGTGTCCGCTAACTAGCTGTCATCATGCAGTTATTAAATTTAATTTGATCGTGATACGAAAATTCCAGGCAGCCATGTTGTATGGCGTAAACTTTTATCTGTCGAATAAACATGTCAGTTTGACATTAAATTTGTTTCATACAAAATCAAAGTCATATTTTTATTCCTCAGGTAAAATTTATATGACGATTGAAAAATCAGCCCCTAGGCAATCATATTTTTTTAATAAGCAAATGGCTTATAATTCCTATTGAAACTTCTACATAGAAGTTGCAGTAGCACTATCGATACTGGCTACATAGCTAGTATAGATAGTAGTGTAACTGGTAACCAACCTCAAAACCCCTTTTATATGATCTCAGGCATTACAAGCTCTTAAGGAATTAATTTCAGTTACAATTTAAGGAATTAAGAGCTTGTAATGCCTGACGATTGGAAAAATCAGCCCTTAACAAACTATGTAGTCGGATTATAATTTCTCACAAAAGTTGTTATTCATAAAAACTATTCCATAACTTAATTCTAATTATTCTGAGTTATCCTTCGACTTCTAAAGCCTTAAAGTAAACATAAAACATGAATTTATGCAGGAAATGATAATTTCCTGTGTCGTATAATCTCGTGTAGTCGTATATGGCGAACGGCGATACTTAATGTTCGCTATATTTCCCATTCTGCGCGGTCATAAACTAAAGATGATTCATAATGATCAATATGTTCTCATTGATACAAAGTCAAAACCAACATTTATATTTTAATTCAGAGCTTGCTGTGCCCACGATCTCGTGCGCGTTAATAAAACCAGGGGGCCTACTCGAGATGCCATCGCTAATTATCGCTTACAAAGTTCGATAACAAAATGTATGGGATTTGACATAAGGTACGCTAAATGACATACCAAATCGCGATCATTTAGCGTACCTTATGTCAAATCCCATACATTTTGTTATCGAACTTTGTAAGCGATAATAAGCGATGGCATCTTGAGTAGGCCCCCAGGGAGGTTAGGGAGCTCCGTAACCGTAACCGAAACTATCGGATATCCGATATTAAAAAATATCCATAACCGTAACCGAATCCGAAATCAAAGTTTTGCTACTGTAAAAATGTAATATCCGTAACCGAAATTATCCGAAACAAACGGATAATCCGAAATAATTTAATATCCGTATCCGAAATTTCATATCCATTTCATCCCTGAATAAAACCCCCAATATCAAATTATATTTGGTTTTCTGCTTCTGTTAAATTGCAATTTATACAAAAATCAGTTATCTAAATTCTCCAATTCTAAAATCAATAAATTCCTAATTTCTGGGCAGCATACATGGCACTCATTAGAATAGCTTGTGACTTGAGAGCATCTTATTTTAAGAAACGCTTGAGCACTTGAGACTTATTGGCAATGTATAACCAAGTTATTTCATTAGTACTAAATTCTTCAAGTATGAAATACTAATACTTAGCACTCAAATATAAAAATCGAACAATCATATTTATTTTACGTATTGCCAAATACTTGTGAACTGTAAATACTCAATCGACAAAACTTAGTGCATCTAATACAAAAACTACAAAAATAAGAATACATATCATATAAAAAACCGGTTAAATGCAAGTAGAGGTTATGACATGCACCCGAAGGGTTGTAAACAAAAGGCAATAAGAAGGCATTTTTTAACCGACTTCCAAAAAAGGAGGAGGTTTCTCAATTCGACCGTATATATGTTTTTTTTTATGTTTGTTCGCGGATAACTTCGTGGTTTATGAACCGATTTTAAATATTTTTTGTGTTGTGTAGGGTATAATTCCAATTTGGTCCCATTGTCACCAAAATGGAGACCTGATGATGGGAACCGTGAGGAATCGAGGGAACTCCTCAAAATTTATATGGAAACACATATCGATTTTGATTTTTTCTGAAGAAGCCTAAGCTTATGTTACCAAATAATCCTTTTGAAGTCGTTTTTTTTTGTTTAAAATTATATAATATGTGAACCCCCGAACAGAATTACATAATGTGTGTGTATGTCTACTATCTGTGTAGTATTATACTGTAAGTATACTATCCAGCTATCTATTAGGTGTTCTTGAGATACAGCCTTGTGACAGACAGAGGGGCGGCCAGAAAGACAACGAATTGTTAGAGCGATATTAGTGCGTTGCGTCGTCGCAGCATCGACGCTGCGTTGTTTCCCGTGACCCATATTGTCATAAAAAATATTATGTGGAAATCGGCGCAGCGGTGACGACGCAACGCAGCACAATGCACTAATAGAGTCTCGTCCTTAGTAAATAATATAGAGTCCTGTTTTGACGGAACTATAGAGCAGCCAAAACCTGTCTTATAATATATTAGACAAGCTGACCCGTGCCCACTTCGTTGAGCTTAGAAACCGATTAAACCTTCCCTGGACTTCCACGAATATTTCAAGACCAAAAATAGCCGAATCGGTTCAGCTGTAGTTGAGTTTTAGCGAGACTAACGAACAGCAATTCATTTTTATATGTGAGACTAGCTGACCCGTGCCCACTTCTTTGAGCATACAAACCGTTTAAACCTTCCCTGGACTCAACGAATATTTCAAGACTAAAAATTGCCCAGGACCTTTATGCCGACGACATAAGGTTCATACTCACATAAACAGATGTACAAGACAGTAATGTGTATAACGTGTAATCTCCCACACAGATTTCGGTGACGGTGGCCGGTTTCATTGAAACCGCAGGATTTATTTTTATAGTGCCGAAGTGTTTGCGCAATACACAGAAGCACTCTCTCTTCCGTCATTCTCATAGCTTGACTGGCGGGAGATCAGGCGCAGGACCAACTTTTTACATGGCCATCCGGCGGATGGACCATCTTGTCATGCAATCAGGTAATCAGCCTGCATTGTCCTAACCAAATATGAAATCAAAATTTTTTGTTGTTCCAACGCGGGAATCGGACCCACGACCTCAGAGTCGAGAGCTAGGCTCCAAACCACTAGACCACGGACGCGTTTAACAAGACAGTAAATATTGCGTGCATACATTACGCCGAAGAAGCCCCACGAGCTTGACTCATCAGCTATTAATATGTGAAATTATGTAATTCACTTATTAATAATGGCTTCCTAGATAGTCTTAGCTTCTGGTACCGGTTTAAACTAATAAGCAGTTATATCTACTACGTCTTATGTGTGAACTATCGTATTAATATTAGCTTAGCACAGCAGGCTTACATCCGACACAATCCAGAATCGAATCAGTTCGATCTCAACGCCTTTTGGTACTTTTTTTTTATGGATTACTTTGAAACTAACCAGGATAAAGAAAATCGTTAGATCGTAACTTTCTGTACTCCCGACCATATCAATAGACTGAGAATCAAAATAAACAAACGTCAATTTATTGGGAAATTGCGAATACGTTGCTGTCAATAGTTAGTGCTAAGCACACTGAGTATTTAGTTAAGTGGCATTCGTCTTCGTTATTAGCAAAGGCAACGCCTTTAGTCAAGATGCCGTCGCTATTATCACTTACGAAGTTCGAAAACGAAGTGTTGTATATACAAGGTTCGCTAAGTGACATACGAATTCGCGTGTCACTTATCAAATCTCATTTTATTTTCGAACTTCGTAAGTGATATTAGCAATGGTATCTTGAATAAGGACCCTCCTCTGTTGTACTAGCATTTAACATCAATAATTATAGGTTCTCTATTAAAAAGTTACGAATTAAAAACATGGCCACAATTTCCGCCGAAACGTTGTGAAAATGTTAGTTGGTGGTGTACCTACTTGGGCAATTTCCTTATTTAAATCAGCAAAATGAAGGTTGCTATCGCTTTGTCTTGGCCACACCAAACGTCCAACGTTTTAAAATCGTAATGCCTATTATTGTACACACACGTTTTTTCGCCGTGCAATATGGCGCATACGGCGGCGGCACCGTGAAAGGGGCCGCTGTTTATGTCAACAAGATACATAGTTCCCCACACAACATTGTTTATAGTTTAAGATCGTGTTTCACCAAGCAATGTTAAAGTTAATCCTTCGTTAAATATAATGTTGTTCCTCTCGTAATTCCTATCAATGAATGAGAAGGCATGTTATTTTAACAAGTCATTAACACTAACATGCGTTGGTGAAATCGGGACTTATGGTTTGGTTAAAGTAATAATTCTACAAACTGTTGGCGTGTCAATAAATAAATAATCACTCACAACCGTGGGATAAAAGGCGAATTTACCTTAGATAATTACGGCGTAAAAACGTATGTGTGGTAGTGGGGATTCATAGAGCGCGATGAGCCATTCCTGTTGTCTTCATTTACCCCATAAATTTTGAAAGTCCCTCAAATTTCGACCAATAGGGCTGCCCTTTCCTCTGAAGGGGAACCAGCCCTTGCAAATTACACATTTGGTATTGTAGCCGAGAGGTATGCTCCATAGACCTGCATCACTGTGTCAACACCGCGATAAGGTATCGCAGCTGGGCTGTGACATGCAGCAGATAGGTAACAAGGTCGAATTTCACAAGGCGTTTGCTAACTATAATTCGTAAATTACATTTTACTAGAGGTTACGCGCCCATAATAAGTCATAACATGTTCGCCTCCGTGGTCTAGTGGTTCTGGGCATCGCTCTCGACCCGGAGGTCGTGGGCTCGATTCCCGCGTTGGAACAACAAATAATTTTGTTTTCAAGTTTGGTTAGGACAATGCAGGCTGATCACCTGATTGTCTCACAAGAAAGATGATCCATGCGTCGGATGGGCATGTAAAAAGTCGGTCCTGCGCCTGTTCTCTCGCCAGTCGTGTCGGTTTACCGTTCCACTGGGTTATGAGAGTAAAAAGAAGAGTGTCTTTATGTATTGCGCGCACACTTGGGCACTATAAAATAACTCCTGCGTAGCTGGCTTGCTTTCAGTGAAATCGGCTACCGACACCGAAATCGGTGAGGGGAGCTGTTATGTTATTATATTAGTGGACGTCATTGCTGAAATTAGGACAGTGCAAATTTGTACCTTAACAATGTCACTATTGTGACCATCCGTCGGATGGGCATGTAGTTTTGCCTACAGCCTATAGCGTAATAGTCTTCTCTATTGAGAAGACTATTACGCTATAAGCTGTAGGCAAAAAATTTGACGTTTCGACTGTGTATTGCATTATGATGAATTTCCATATCCGCTCGTGGCAACAGTGACTTATGTAATATGAATCATTCGTTGCATGTGATCCGGCGAGAGCCGCCAGTCCCCAGCCCACACCTCAATATTGACTTTGTGATAGTAGCCATATAAAGTGCAAATATTACATGTGAATTTATTAATTATACGTGCAGAAAAATCTTTCAGAACAGTTTTAACGAGAATTGTGCGAACGAAAGAGTATAAAAAGCGTAGAGGTAAAGTAACCCTTACATTTGCGCTTAAGCAAAGAAAGTCCCCAAATGTAAATTGTTTGTTTGTTTAAACGCGCTCATGTCCCGTATATGACGCCCAACGCCGCGACGACCGACGCCGCGACGCCCGACGCCGCAACGTCCAACGTCGTGGAGCCGACGCCCAACGTAGCGACGCTGACGCCGCGACGCCTAACGTCGCGACGCCGACGCCCGACACCGCGACGCCCGACGCCGCGACGCCCGACGCCGCGGTGCCCGCCGCCGCGACGCCCGACGTCGTGGTGCCCGACGTCGTGGTGCCCGCTGCCGCGACGCCCGACGCCGCGGTGCCCGCCGCCGTGACCCCTGACGCCGCGACGCCCGACGCTGCGACGCCCAACGTCGCGACGACGACGCCCGACGGCGTGACTCCCGACGGCGCAACGCCCGACGCCACGACGCCCGACGCCGCGACGCCCAACGTCACGACGCCGACGGCCAACGCCGCGACGCCCAACGCCGCGACGCCCAACGCCGCGACGCCGACGCCCGATGCCCGACGCCGCGACTCCCAACGTCGCGACGCCCGACACCGCGACTCCCAACGTCGCGACGCCCGACACCGCGACGCCCGACGCCCTACGGCGCGACGCCTAACGTTGCGACGCCGACGCCCGACGCCGACATTCAATCCGACGCTGCGCTGCTTGCGCCGACCTCCAAATTTTTCGGCGTTGGCGGTCTACTCTCGGTGCGCAATTCCAACTCGCACTTGCCCGGTTTTTTATTTATTAATTATCATATGCTTGCAGTATAAACGATGTCGAAATTTCCAAACGTATATCTTCAAAGACTAAGTAGTAGTGGTATTACATTAACTAATATTTAAAATCGGTTCATAAACGACGAAGATATCCACGAAAGAACATAAAAAAAACATATATTTACGAATTGAGAAACCACCTCCTATTTTGGAAGTCGGTTAAAAATATTATGTTGATTATTTCATGTTACAATCTACCTTTGTGCCAAGTTTCATTTAAGTACGTTGAGTAGTTTGGCTGAAATACCGTCAAATAGGTAGTTACAATTTTTTGAAGATCCCACAGGAACCCTTTCGTTTTTCGGGATAATAATTTCCAATAATGATCTTCAGGTCATAAGCTACCTGCCTGCCAAATTTAATTTAAATATGTTGAGTAGTTTGGCTGAAATACCTTCAAATAGGTAGCTACAATTTTTTGAAGATCCCACGGGAACTCTTTCGTTTTTCGGGATAATAATTTCCAATAATGATCTTCAGGTCATAAGCTACCTGCCTGCCAAATTTAATTTAAATATGTTGAGTAGTTTGGCTGAAATACCTTCAAATAGGTAGCTACAATTTTTTGAAGATCCCACGGGAACTCTTTCGTTTTTCCGGATAATAATTTCCAATAATGCTCTTCAGGTCATAAGCTACCTGCCTGCCAAATTGTATTTAAATACGTTGAGTAGTTTGGCTGAAATACCGTCAAATAGGTAGCTACAATTTTTTGAAGATCCCACGGGAACCCTTTCGTTTTTCGGGATAACAATTTCCAATAATGCTCTTCAGATTATAAGCTACCTGCTTGCCAAATGGCATTTAAATACGTTGAGTAGTATGGCTGAAATACCGTCAAATAGGTAGCTACAATTTTTTGAAGATCCCATGGGAACCCTTTCGTTTTTCGGGATAACAATTTCCAATAATGCTCATCAGATCATAAGCTACCAGCCTGCCAAATTTCATTTAAATACGTTGAGTAGTTTGGCTGAAATACCGTCAAATATGTAGCTTCAATTTTTTGAAGATCCCACGGGAACCCTTTCGTTTTTCGGGATAATAATTTCCAATAATGCTCTTCAGGTTGTAAGCTACCTGCCTGCCAAATTTCATTTCATTCCATACAGTGGTTTTAGCGTGATGCGACGACAAACATTCCCATATGGACAGACAGACAGACAGACAGACAGACAGACAGACAGACAGACAGACAGACATTTTTTTCAAAAATGTTATTTTTATGTTCTGTGGCTTATATAGACCCCCTTTTTTAATTTTCACTTAAATATTCTTAATGTACAGACATGACCCCTCTACAGATTTATTATATGTATAGATATAGATATTTAATAAATAACGTAATAAAACATGTTTTTTCTATTTAAGTATAACAAAGTAGTTTAAATAAAAAAAAAAATAAGGCTTATAAAAAAACTATCAATTTTTTTCCAAAAAATAACGGTTTTTTTACAGAAACAAAACTATTTTTATGTGAATTTATTTAATATTATTAATTAATAATCCATTTTTTAGTCTCAGATGTCACATCCACGTCACATCCCTACATACCTAGGTACATTTAGTGATTAAGTTTATTATATCATCAAGCTGAAGAGTTTAAGAGTTTGTTTATTTGAACGCGCTAATCTCAGGAACTACTACAACTACTAGCAACAATAAATAATGTTTCAAAGTCGCGGTATACAGGCTATAATATTAACGAGTTATAATACTTTAGGGTGTGTATGGATCCTTTATAGAGTTTACTGTGAAAGTACCAGCACCGTAAGATTTATAATATGGGCCTATGCAGCCTGAAATAAATAGTATTTATTTTTATTTATTTTAAAATTATTGCATTGGAAAATTTATGACGTTGGGGCACTTCTCATAGAAACAAGAAAATCAAAAGTAAGTCTTTCAGCGCTGGTACTTTCACAATATACTCTACATATGAGACACACACACCCCAAAGTACTGTCACTCATTTATTTAACACCTTCTATAACTTTAACCTTGGTAAAAGTTTACTAAGATGTCGCTTTATAAAACCAAAAACACTAAACCAATTTTCACATTCGCCCGCACGAGTCCTCGCACGTTGCCGTTTCAGCGAAGTGAACAACTTGCTCCAAGGGCACGCCCTTTGTGAGGTCCCACACGTACTGACTAGGGCGTGGACTGAATATTTCTTTTTTTTTTATCTTTATTATTTTAAGGGATTTTTGTACAACATTGACGATGTCACATGTGTCATGTGACAATCCCATCGTACCTTAAACTAATTATACTAAACTATATATTCCTATTATATTATACAGAATATTCCTTGAAGGACATGTAGCTATAGTACGTCCGAGATAAATTTAACCTAAACGTAAACAAACCTGTCTATGACACAGCCAAAGACTAGTCAGTGATGCCAATGAGCGGTTTTTATTTTGACAGTTCTACTGGTTTCAGAAAACTGCTGATAGATGGCATTAAACCTAAGTAATATATCAAGTCCTGTGTAAAATGTCAATTTCTTTTTGTTTGTTTACCTTTCAACTTTCTTTCTTTCACTTGCAATAGTTTATTATTTATAAATTGTGCCCTGAGAACTAAACTAAACATGGCTAGTCCATGCGCAGTACAATTTTGTAAAAATATAGGTAACCACCGCTTTCCCCAAGATGAAACACGGAGATCAAGATGGATAGAGGCTATCAAACATATAAAAACAGGATTAACTATAAGAAAAAAATCCTTCATATTATGTTCAACTCACTTTACGCCAGCAGATTTCATCCCTCCGTCATCACATTTGGCAAGAGCCCCAAGAGGTAAAATCTTAGCGTCGAGTCGAAAATACTCGGCAGCAGGCTGAAATTTGGCATGTATATTTCTTAGAATCTAATTATAGGAGTTTATTATTTGTTTCAAAAATCAAAGATATCGAAGCCAGCGAGCTATAATGTATGTAGGTTTCCTCGGAAGTGTAGGAGATGACTAAGAAAGGAATTTGAAAGGATTATTTTTGTGTATGAAACAGCATCTGGCAACTACCACCCAACAAAGATCACAGATTTTTTGACATATTACATTATGCAAGCGCCATCTTACGGTAGTCTCTGTACCTAAAAGTGACACTTCGAAAACCCCTCATTGGCCAATATCAATACAACGATTATTGTTTGCTATGAATCCATAGACTATAGGCTTATATTCTACAATCGGCAGTGTCAAAATGGCGTATTTTTTCTGTGAAAGATTTTCATTTGATGTTTAAACGTATTAATTTTTGTTTAATTATATATATATAAGTTTAATTAGATAATGAAGTGTTATTCTTTATAATTCCGGTGAAAGTGTTGATAAGTGTGCACAATAAGTAAATATATGTGAAAAATTCTGTGTTTTTGGTTTGTTTACTTTTGGGTTAAATTTATTTCGGACGTACTATATAACAAACACTTTTTAAAAATGTCACCAAAATCTATGCAATAACACCTGCCAAGTGTACGTGCAAAATGAGCTCTTATTGTTATAGTAAATAGAATATTAAACGTCTCCGCGGTCTAGTGGTTCAGAGCCTAGATCACGAGTTGGTGGTCGTGGATTCGATTGCCGCGTTGGAACAACAAAATTTGTTGTTTTCAAGTTTGGCTAGGACATTGCAGGCTGATCATCTGATTTTCTGACAAGAAAGATCCATGCGTCGGAGGAGCATGTAAAAAGACTGCGCCTGATTTCCCGCCAGTCGTGTCGGTTATCCATCCCACTGGGCTACGAGAGTGAAAGAAGAAATAGTGCTTCTGTGTATTGCGCACACACTTGGGCATAACTCTTGCGTAGCTGGATAGAAACCTGGTTTCAATGAAACGGGCCACCGTCACCGAAATCGGTGTGGGAGGCATTATTATTTATTATTAGAACATAAACTATAGAGATACCTAATATCGTATGATTTATCGTTTTTAATTAAAGCATCTCTATTTTCTAATTGTTAAGGTACAAACTATGACTATCTATACTAATATTATAAAGAGGTAACGTTTGATTGTTTGTTTGTTTGTTTGTTTGTTTGTTTGTTTGTTTGAATGGAATAGGCTCTGAAACCACTGAACCAATATGAAAAATTCTTTCACCGTTGGAAAGCTACATTCCTAGCGCTGAACATAGGCTATATTATATGTTTAAAAAAAGTAGGGTTCCTTACTAAAACCCCAAAAATGTAGCCCAAAGTGTAAAAAAATGACCTCCAAAATTTCTTACGTCGTGTGCGCTTCGACAACGGCTTGACCAATTTCGCAATTTTTTTTTACGGTATGTTCGTTATTGTCACGAAAAGGTTATTATGAAAGAAAATGTTGAAAAAAATAAGCAGAAAATTAGAAAAAAGAAGAAAATACGTGATGGTCACGCGGGGTTTGAACCTGGGCTCAATCGATTCACGTCGTTGCCAGTTTATATGACACGGGTGTCATAGTAACGACATTGTTTACAAATGGAAAATAAAAATTATGAAATGCTATAAATAACGTATTAACATAAACTTAAACTATTTGGATTCATTAAACTATTTGTCCACCACTAATAAATAGTCGGGTCATTTTAATAGGTAACATTTGACAGTTTATCAAAAATGAGCGACGTAACGTTGTAACGACGACATAATAAAATTAATATTTTCTTTTTGTTAAAACTGCAGAATTTACTAAACTTTTTTAATAATTATTAGATATTTATTGTCAACATAACCAATATGAGTTTTTTTACGATTTGCTTTCACTGATAAACGATCTTAAATATAATATACAAATTATGATTTAATGAAATAAACGTCGTGATAATGTTACGTCAGTTAACACTTTTTCTTATTAAACACTAGAGACTTACTCAAAAAATCGATTAATCTTTTAACAACTATAAATATACCTATTTAAAAAAAGTACTTAACTTATAAGTTGTAATAAGAATATATTATAAATGTTAATTTCAAAATCAGATCGAAGGAGTTATATCCATGGTCATAATTCACGAACAATTAAAAAAAAATCGAAAACGTCATGATAAGACGCCACTATTTCTTTTGTCGTCATTTGTCTTTGTGAGTTTGTGTTAACGTCTGTCTGTTCTGTCTTTTTTTTTTCTTGCTACTGAAAACGAAAATGCAATTAAAAAAAAATGCCTGTCTGTCTGTTAGCGTGTCTCTTTGCTCCGGCTAATCTCTGGAACGGCTGGACCGATTTTAACGAGACTTTCACTGGTAGATAGCTAAAGTTATAAGGATTAATTTAGGCTTCTTTTCATCATCATCATCGTTATCTAACTAATGATCACCGAATCGGCTGGACCGACTGTGACGGGAGCATTCACCGGGCGTAAGCTTATGTTAGTTCCATCTATACATCAGCTATTTGTATTAAAGTAAGTCGTGTTAGTTAAATTATTTATAACTCAAGAACGGCTTTATCGATATGGTTGAAAATTGGTGAGGAAGTAACTTAGAGCCAGTTGACGGACATAGGATACTATTTATTCCATTTGACAGCGCAGAACCAGCAACGTTCACGGAAGGGTTTGGCGTTGTGGGTTCCGCGTTGCGGGTTCCGGGTTCCCGTGTTGCGGGTTCCGGGTTCCGCGTCGCGGGTTCAGGGTTCCCGTGTTGCAAGTTCCGGGTTCCGCGTTGCGGGTTTCGGGTTCCCATGCTGCGGGTTCCGCGTTGCGGGTTCCGGGTTCCCGCGTTGCGGGTTCCGGGTCCCCGCGTTGTGGGTTCCGGGTTCCCGCGTAGCGGGTTCCGCGTTGCGGGTTCCGCGTTGCGGGTTCCGCGTTGCGGGTTCCGCGTTTCGGGTTCCGCGTTGCGGGTTCCGCGTTGCGGGTTACCGCGTTGCGGGTTCCGCGTTGCGGGTTACCGCGTTGCGGGTTCCGGGTTCCCGCGTTGCGGGTTCCGGGTTCCCGCGTTGCGGGTTCCGGGTTCCCGCGTTGCCGGTTCCGGGTTTCCGCGTTGCGGGTTCCGGGTTCCCGCGTTGCGGGTTTCGGGTTCCCATGCTGCGGGTTCCGCGTTGCGGGTTCCGGGTTCCCGCGTTGCGGGTTCCGGGTCCCCGCGTTGTGGGTTCCGGGTTCCCGCGTAGCGTGTTCCGCGTTGCGGGTTTCGGGTTCCCATGGTGCGGATTCCGGGTTCCCGCGTTGCGGGTTCCGCGTTCCCGCGTTGAGGTTTCCGGGTTCCCGCGTTGCGGGTTCCGCGTTCCCGCGTTGCGGGTTCCGCGTTGCGGGTTCCGCGTTGCGGGTTCCGCGTTCCCGCGTTGCGGGTTCCGGGTTCCCGCGTTGCGGGTTCCGGGTTCCCGCGTTGCGGGTTCCGTGTTCCCGCGTTGCGGGTTCCGGGTTCCCGCGTTGCGGGTTCCGGGTTTCCGCGTTGCGGGTTTTGGGTTCCCATGCTGCGGGTTCCGGGTTCCCGCGTTGCGGGTTCCGGGTTCCCGCGTTGCGGGTTCCGGGATCCCGCGTTGCGGGTTCCGGGTTCCCGCGTTGCGGGTTCCGGGTTCCCGCGTTGCGGGTTGCGGGTTCCCGCGTTGCGGGTTCCGGGTTCCCGCGTTGCGGGTTCCGGGTTCCCGCGTTGCGGGTTGCGGGTTCCCGCGTTGCGGGTTCCGGGTTCCCGCGTTGCGGGTTCCGGGTTCCCGCGTTGCGGGTTCCGGGTTCCCGCGTTGCGGGTTTCGGGTTCCCATGCTGCGGGTTCCGCGTTCCCGCGTTGCGGGTTGCGGGTTTCGGGTTCCCATGCTGCAGGTTCCGGGTTCCCGCGTTGCGGGTTCCACGTTCCCGAGTTAGGGGTTGTTTTTTTAGTTGAATTTCATCATAAACTGTTTTTATGCTCAACGAAGTGGGCAAGGGTCAGCTAGTACATAATATATATAGATAGTATTTTTTCTAGTAATCGAAAAATAACGCGTCTACGCCGGTGTGAACCGAGCATTACAGGTAAAATCACTCATTGATTAAAACTCTTACACATGTATGCCAAACGCCAATAGAATCAGTAATAAAATGGACTCAACTGGCACGGTTGCGATAGAAAACTAAAAGAAATAGACCGAGACTACAACAGCTGAAATTATATTTCAAACAAATAGCGCGAGTTGAGTATAATATATTTTTTTAATGTGTACAACTTTTAGTCCATGGTGGACCGATTTCAACAACGCATGTTAGTGTTAACGGCTTGTTAAAATACCATCCCTTCTCAGTCATTGAATAGGAATTACGAGAGGAACAACATGATATTTAACGAAGGATTAACTTTAACATTGCTTGGTGCCTTAGGGTCATCAGGAAAAAAGTAAAAACTCTGTTACTATGCATTCAGTCTGTCTATAATCTTTACCTACGTTATTGAATGTTCTTATAGTAGTGTCGGTTCTCATACACTTAGTCCTTAATAACAAATATATTTTTCAATGTAACAGTCATCAATTCGTAGTACCTACACAAACTACTTGCACTTTTTCCACCTTATTATTTATTTTACATCGACTTTCTTAACGACCGGTTTCGACTAATAATATTTATGTTATTTATAAATTTATATTATTTATAAATATACAATTCCACATATAATGTGGAAACCATTTATACTTTACTAGCTGATCCGTGCCCACTTCGTTAAGCATACAAACAGTATTCTCTCACCGTTTAAATCTTCCCTGGACTTCCACGAATATTTCAAGACCAAAAATAGCCGAATAAGTTCAGCCTTTCTCGAGTTTTAGCGAGACTAACGAACAGCAATTCATTTTTAAATATAAGAGAAGAAGATAGAAGAGATAGATATAGATTATTAAATGGTATGTATGAAGATGAATAGAAACAACGCCAGCCAGCCGTATAAGGTTATAACTTATACCGTCTGACTCGAAATCCCGTCTGGAATATAAAAATATAAAAACTGCAAGCATCGCACTGCGCCACCGTCGCTTGTTCCAATTTCAATTTTAACTTTCTTTTAAAGAATTATAACGCTGGCCGGTAAGGCTGGATCGAGATATCATTAGTCTGATCTCTATGGATTCATAAAATATCCCCTGTAAATTATTGGGAGAGGCTTTCGTCCAGTAGTGGACATCATAGCTGAAATGATGATGATGACTTACCAAATGCCTATACTAGAAGCATAAGGGCGTGTTTCACCAAAATACGTTGAAGTTAAGCCTTCATTAATTCGTCGCTTTACCTTCACAACCTCGTATCTATAAAACTACAACTTTTCAGTGCAGTCAAAAAACTTAATAATTTTTTATTTTATTATGACATAGATTTCGTTTTAAATGCGGTTAAGTTACGTACAGTATGCATCCAAAATCCACGTCATAATAAAATCAATAATTATTAAGTTTTTTGGCTCTACTGAAAAGTTATAGTTTTAAAGATACGAGGTTGAGAAGAAGCGACGAAAAACCATGTTATCCCTCTCGTATTTCCTGTCAATGAATGAGAAGGCGTGATATTTTAACGGCTTGCCTATTACGGCGGGTTGAAGTTGAATATCCTACTAATAATTTCCGAGAAGAATTTTATATTTTTTATTAAAGAAGTTAAATTAACTACTAATAATTTCCGGATATATACTCCCTCTGTCGCCTTTTACGAGACCGACCGGGTAAAAAGGTCGATGAGGAGGTAGGTACTATACTTACCGGCACCCGACGGAGGTCTTTTTGTCTCATATTATGTCCACCACTTCACATTAACGAAAGATTACTGTTTAAAATCTACTTAATTTCTCATAATTTTCTAGAAAATTCCAACAAGTGACCTGTAAAATCTACTTGTCTAGCGACGACAGTTCCCACAGACTGAATCACATCTAAATATAGTTATTGTCCATAGTTGTAAAAACCGTGTAAAGTGGCATTGTGAAAACAATTGATGACTAAAATGTACTTGAAAATGAAGATTTATCATCAGTCATTTCGTCAAGTCATCAAGGTTGTATTACACACATTATACAGCGTGTCTCATGGTTTAATAGCCCCCCCCCACCGATTTCGGTGTCGGTAGTCAATCCCTTAATAACATTTTTACGAATTTATTAACAGCTCTCTCACTAAAATCTGATCAGGAGTTCAGGCGCCGCACTGTTTACATACCTATACATACACAAACTGCCAGATTCCCTTCTTATTGGCTTCGCCGCAGACGGGTAAAAGGTGCACGCCGCGACTCGGTGTAAGCTGACCTGAGACGTCAACGGGCACAACGCACCTAACTTCAGGTAATTACAGTGACGTCACAGCCTGTCCCGTTGCCGGACGAAATTCGGGTGCTTAACCCAAATATTTTGGTGCTTCCGAATATTTCTGTACGGTGCAGCTCGCAAAAAAATCAATTTAACATTAATGATCATCATCGAGCATATGCTATTCTACCCTCGAAATGTGTTTTGTCTGCACAAGAATTGACATACTGACAATTTGAGTAGACAAAGCAAATGATTCAGTTTACAAATCTGTAATTTTGTCTGTTCTTACGTAGCCATTTGACGCTGGTCATCATGATACGAGTAAGGTCTGACCTTACGCGTATGATTATTCTTCAAGTCGGGTGTAGACTGCTCAGCTGTTATGTATTAAATAGACTAACAGCCGGTTTAAATATATAATCTTCTATACTATAACTCGTGTTACTATAATTCCTTTGAAAATCCATGTTATAATATAATGCCTCCCACACCGATTTAAGTGACGGTGGCCGGTTTCATTGAAACCAGGCCATCTTCGCAAGAGTTATTTTAGAGTGCCCAAGTGTATGCGCAAAGAATCACTCTCTCTTCTTTCACTCTCGTAGATAGGATAACCGACACGACTGGCAGGATATCAGGCCCAGTACCGACTTTTACATGCCCATCCGACGCATGGATCATCTTTCTTATCAGACAATCAGGCGATCAGCCTGCATTGTTGCCAAACTTGCAAACAACATTTTTTGTTGTTCCAACGCGGGAATCAAACCCACGACCTCCAGGTCGAAGCTGTGAACCACTAGACCACGGAGGCGATGCACACTATCCATGTATATTACACCCATTTTAACTGTGTCCATACATGATGCAAAACGGAACAATGCAACTAACATACCGTTATAATATTTAGTATGAATATTGATCAGTCAAATTGTCACTATAATTGGTGGGGTCGACCACCTCCGCTGTCCCGTACTTATCAAAGTAAATATATTTAAAGAACGTCGTATCTCGTAGACAACAGATCGGACACGTTACTTTAAATAGTTAATAATTAAATCACTGACTAATTAGTGTACAGTCACATGAACGATGTAATCATGTTGACCCGCCATTGGCATCGAATATTGCAACGACCAATATGCTCTTACGCTGGCGCTCTGTCAAGTTAATTTTTACTAACGACCACGGCTCTACCCTGACCATTTTTGTACCTATGCATTTCTGGATTTCAAATTCTTGTTTCGCTTTAGATCCCTTTTCTGCGATGTCGGGTTATAGATTTTTATAATCTTTACTTACAATTAGTAAAGATTTTAAATTTTAAAGCTTTTTAGAGGATGAAACAGGAATACCCTAAATGACTATTTTTATATGTAAACATATTTTATATAAATATTTTTTAAAAGATAAATTTTCCATCTTTTTGGTAAAAGGTGGCCCCATGCGAGTTTCTTACGCCGGGTCTTCTCGCTGGGCTAGTTCCCGAGCCGGTAGTAGGCATCATATAGAAACGACGTTCAGAAAACATTTTTGTAAAATTTATTCTGAATAAAATTTTTTGACTTTGACTTTGTCGATTTCTGGTACTTTTAATAGGTAATTTCAGTCCAAGTTGCAGTTGTCTCTATCGCGCTAGTGCTGGCTAGCTAAGGCACTGCGAGACAGCAATAGATTTTATAAATATCTATTTTGTGTTTCTCTCAACCGTGTTGTTTCCTCAATCATCGCAGCCGACCATGTGACGGGGGTGACATTCGTGATCACAGCGACGAGCACAGCCTCAACTGCGAGCTTCGATAATTGCACTGCTGTATATGTCGCAGTCATCTGGTTGAATCTGCTATTTGATTGAATGACTAGCGCGACCATTGAATTTTATTTTTACCAACAAATTCAATGAATAGACAAAGGCTATTTAATATTTTATTTGTTAACTTCAAAATTTCTGAATGTGTACTATTATAACGCAGATACATTAAAGTAAATTAATCAAAAAAAAAAAAGTACCTACACATTGCTATCTGTACGAGCTTTTTGACGCCACTGGTCATTCAATTAAATAAGCAGATTCAACCAGATGACTGCGTCTAGTGATTGCAATCCGGCGTCATTTTCAGTACAATCAATCCGGTCTTCGGATCCGGTATATTGGTACCGGATCCGGTAACCATTAAATAATGCCGGATCCGCCGGATTACCGGATCCGTTTTTCCGGATTGCAATCCCTAACTGCGACATATACACAGCTAATATTATCCTCTCGACTGAGACACAAAGTAAAATTATATTCAAAATACATAATATGTATAATATTAAATAAAACAAAATGTGATCTCTCTCCGAAAATACTTTCTCATGCGTTCGAGACTGTCACAATCATACACACAACTCTTAGTAAAGCACAACATTAGTCGTGTTAATTATGACTATTAACCACTTTCGAATTTAACTAATTACATCTACTAAACTATTGTTTTCATACATACTTGCACATGTTAAGATCATAATAATTATGTACGTGTGTCTACATAACATGTAATTAAAACACTTAAAACCTTAGAAAATGTTATTATATACAGAATGATTTATGGTTTATATATCAAGCCGAATATAGGTAGTGTGAATAGAAGGGACGCGTAGAGCATTTTTTGTTTGGCACCTCATATAAATTACTTACCATACCGCGACAAATCACGATTAAAGATCTCCATAAAAGTCACAAAACAGATTAGCATCAACCCTGTACAGGTCTTAGGTCAACGACCAGTGTGTTCGTGTGTATATGTCGCAGTCATCTGATTGAATCCGCTATTTAATTGAATGACTAGCGCTTTCATTGAATCCTGTTTTTACCAACAAATTTTAGAATCCGAGACTAGGACAGCCATTTAATATTTTAGTTTTAAACTTCGAAATTTCCGAATGAGTACTAATAAAACGAACATTAAAGTAAATTAATCAAAAAATATATCAACACATTGCTATCTGTACGAGCTGTTTGACTCCATTTTATAACCGCCTAGTGATTCAATTAAATAACCAGATTCAATAAGATGACTGCGACATATACATAGACAAGGAACCAGCGAACCCAAGATTAGTAAGATTCACTCCTTGTGGTCATTTTAGACTTTTGTTTTTTTTTTGAGTTATAGGTATTAGGTATATTAAATAATTTATACTGTACCAAAACAAAAAATGCTCTACGCGTCATTCTCTTTACACTATATTCGGCTTAGTCGTCATTCTCTGAGCACTAAATTCGGCTTAGTATATAAACCAAGAATCAACCTGTATACAATATACATGTACTGACTTCGTAACGCCCAAGACTTTTATTTGTTGACGTCAACAGCGCCACCTTGTGAATTTAAACCATCGACGAATAAACTTGAACACAATTCAAATCGGTTCAGCCGTTTAGGAGTTTACCGTCAACTGTCTGAAAGTGTGTTAAAAATTTAAATTAGTTTATTTAAATTAGTAAATAAATCATACTCTTCATCTTGACGTATCAGTCTATCTGTAGCATCGTAGCTCTCAATCGAATAAGCCGATTCTGATGATTTTTTTAAAGCAGCTGGCTTACTCCCGACATAATCGAGAATCGAATCAGTTCGATCTCAACGGCCTTTGGTGTTTTATTTGGTGGATTACTTTGAAACTAACCAGAATAAAGGAAATTGTTAAATCGTAACTTTTTGTACTCCCGACCATATCAATCGACTGAAAATCAAAACAAACAAATGTTATTTATTCGGGAGTAGGTACGCGGCACGATCGAATCAGAATCAAAATGGAATCAGTTTGAAGAGAGTCCCTGACGGTTGATAGGGTCGTCATTACCTATAATTCATTTGTTCACTGCCTGACAGTTCGGAAGTTTATTGAAATATCTAGGAAAATAGCCTTAAAACAGGTAACGGAATAACTGCGAAGGTACCATGCCAACTTAAACTTCTCGGAAGATATTGCAAATATGAAACACGAAACTTTAAAGCAGGGCTTGAAAGCGGTACAGATATAAAGGTATTATACCGGTACTAAATTACGATATCGCTATAATTTAAAGGTTTGGTCAAAACGGTTGAAATTCACCATTGCGGTATCGCAAAATAACGATATATACCTTTATTATTTTACGGTATGGTTATACCTCATTATCATTATATTTTATCACTACCGTAACCGAAATCATTTCGGTACCGAAAAAATTTTCAGAGCAACGCGGCAACGTCGCACGCGGCGCGGCGTTGTCAATTCGAAACTTTACAGTTTACATGTCGCACAATACGGGATTAGTGGTATTCGTTGCAATTTGCTATTCCTTGATCTTTCATTCGCTCGCTAATTTCGTTGCAGTTTACACGTCGTGTTACGTTGCTAACTTATTTATAATATATTATTAACTAATTCACAGTCATGGGAAGGAAGCGTAAGAACGCAGTTTACGCATACTTTACGTATGATAAAGAAACTAAATATTCCAAATGTTTAATTCCTGGTTGTGAAACAAATGTTAAGGTATGTTACAAGTCGTCTACTAACTAACGTAGATAGTATTTTAAGAGCGCGCAATCAAATTTCATCAACTCGAAATCGCCGCGAGAGCCGATATCGACTCACACAGACGCAAAACAACACGCATGTGTGGGTTAACGCTAGGTCGAGCGTAGGTAGAGCGTGCAAGTAATATTGATACTTTAATCCTAATG
The DNA here is from genome assembly GCA_905187575.2 of Celastrina argiolus. Classification (NCBI taxonomy): domain Eukaryota; kingdom Metazoa; phylum Arthropoda; class Insecta; order Lepidoptera; family Lycaenidae; genus Celastrina; species Celastrina argiolus. The sequence goes on along the minus strand of LR994591.1, from coordinate 16,642,838 downwards.
AATTACCTATAATTAATTATATTTAATATTAGCTACCATTTCAATACTTCTATAAAATTAAATTGTATTTAAGTTATAAAATACAAATTATACATACTCGACATGCTAGTAATCGCCCGCATCTCAGTCCGCGTTACTGTCGAACCGTCGGGAACAACTTTCGCGCGATGGTTGTGTGAAAAGAGTTTCATGGTGGTTGGTTCAGTAGATGAGACGTGAAGAAGTAACAAACAAACACACGAACAAACAAACCAACTTTCACATTTATAATTTAGGATAAGTAAGTAATGAGAATGAAAAATTCAACAACCTAATTTTTATAAAAATATACCAAGTTATTTATTTTTCATCTTTGATGTCCAGAAATGTTTGTCCCTAAATATTTTACTGACCCACTTCCGACTACCCACTAAAATGTACTAAAATACTAATTTTAGTGGGTAGTCGGAATGGACATGCTTTTTTCAGTGACAAAAATGTTGTCACTGAAAAATTGTTTCCTGTCACAACTATTAGGTAGCCAGGCACAAACAGGTAAGCTATACTAGCATTTTGCAACCGTCTGATTATTGAATGAAAATTAAATAAAATTAAAGATTATTTTATTAAAAACACGGTGGTTTAGGATTACCTGCGTAATTTGAAAAATAAATAACCCAACCAACCATCCCATGCAATAGAACAGGACAGAGCATAGCAGCTGTTTGAAGTCTGACCATTTCAAGAAAGACAGTGCGCATGCTATATTTTGTTATTGGAAATGAAAAGGATTACCCAATCCTTTCCAAAATACAATATTGATTGTGATCACTATAAGATGTTGTTAGACCGACCGACTAACCCCTACTTGGCATAACATGTATCTCACAAGTTTTTAGGTACTGTAGAAGAACTAAGTAGCGAGACTTGGCAATTTTACAAGATATGTTTTTGATGGGATCTCAGTTCTTTTTGTAGAAGATTAACTAAACGCGTGTTTTTGTGAAAAGGGCAAATATTGTTATCCTATACATTTATATGACATTACAAAGTTAATTATGCAGTTAGTTAGTCTAGATAATTCTACAGAAATATTTTTTTTTAGGTTTTTCCTTTATTTATACACTAAACACTACTTGTATTCCAAATTTGAAGCTTCTATGTCTGCTAGAAGTGCCTAATACTTTTGATGATCGGTCAGTGAGTGATTGAGTCAGTGACAAAACTAAGAAGTTTGACAAGTTATAATTATTTAACTTCTGTTTCAAATTGAATAACATTTGAAATATACTATGTTTATACAATGCTTTCCTAGTAACTAAAAATGCAGGCTTCTTTTAATCCACAACAAAGTTATAGGGAGTTGAAAGTGGCCTAAACTGCTTCGAGAAATTGATGGTACGGCCATGCTCAAGTTGACAGAAGCACTGCCATGCCCCCAGATACTCGGTTATATTGATGACAGTTACATTAAAGCAGACATACACACAGGGGCTGATGATGATTATTATATAAATTTTATATTTTATAAATAAACTCTGAACACATTACACACCTTTTTTGTGGTAACCTAATGTTTTTTTTTATATATAATATTATGAACTTTGTAATCGACATAATATAATCTCTGTAAATTTTCCCCATTTCTCATAAAAATATTAATGCTCGTCAAAGCGTCAATTCTGCTTAGTCGCACTACATGTCTATGAGCGGACCAGGTCGGTGAACCTTTATATGTTGACGGTCCAGCGCAGAGCGACACGTCCTCCCCTCACGAATTCTCAGCGGGTACTAAATAGATCGCGATTTACATGACGCGTGCGCTTGGTTGAAAACAAGTAATTTTTAAAAAATTTAATAATGGGATAAACATCGGATTTTAATTAAATAAAAAATAGTGTCAAGTTACCAACAGTATGATTATTAATTATAAAAATAATATCATCGAAGAAATTTAGTTTTTCCAGTAGAAATACTGCACTGAAAAACGTAAATTATGACATTTTTAAAAGATTTTTTATGCAGTTAACAATACATCTATTTTTAATTTTTTATCAACTTTTCATTTAAGGACTTTATAATCTTTTTTATGGAAATATAAATTAAACTATATTAAAACGATTTAATTGTTATTTTCTTTATCAAAGTGAGCTAAAATCGGCATTTTTGCGATTCGGCGTTCCGAAATCTTTAAATTTACTCAAATGTACTACATAAAACTTTAATTTTATAAAACTATTCCAAAAATAAAGAGTTTATCTTTATATATTTCTAATTGTTTTATTTAATTTTGTTATTTTATGCATGTCAGGGGCAGTCAAAAACACCGAAAAACTGAAACATCGTCGTAAATTGAATGCACGCTCTTAACGCACCAATAAAACATAATTAAACATTATAAAACATAATTGCTACGCACTATGAATTTTTTAAAATAAGTAGGTAGTTATATAGGTAATTTAATGGTATCCTTAACTTAACTGTTTCCCAAGTTTTATAACTAAAACTGTCTAAATAAAAACTATTTAGTAATTTACTATTACCTATTTACTAAAAACTATTTAGCAATTTACTATTAACTAAGTACCTACGCAGTACGCTGCGTTACAGGCAGGGCACTCCGCACGACTGTCAGTAATTTTTAACACTCAAGATTCTACGACCAAAGCAATCGGCGTGACTCTGGCGGGCAGCAGGGTACCTACTAATAAAACCGTTATTTTACAAATTTGGGTATCTGAAAAAATTTTGATACCATAATTTTGCGGTACCAAAATAATAGCGGTACCGTTATATAAGGTTACCATAATTTTAAGGTATGACGTCATACCGTTAACCGTTTTTACCGATATTTTTCGGTTATTCAAGCCCTGCTTTAAAGTGCTTGCCAACTTTCAAACATTAAGGGCATAAACTGAGTTAAGCGGGCACCCGCGCGGCTTCATACAAAAGTGACCCGTCGCGGAAAGCCGCGCGGGAGACCCGTCGCGGGAAGGCGGGCCGCGCGCCCGCGCTACGGAGCCCGTCTCCCCGCGACGGGCACCCGCGCGGGTCACTTCTGTATGTAGCCGCGCGGGTGCCCGCTTCATGTTTCAAATAAATAAGTAGATTGACTTGGCAATCGCATGTAAACAACATAATATTTATCTCACCGTGATACGTATATTAAATCAGATCTTTTAGTGCGATTGCCAAGTCAATCTACTATTTATTTTAAATATGAAAGATTATTAATAATATTGATTATGATCACTATAAGATGTTGTTAGACCGACCGACTATCCCCTACTTGTCATAACATGTATCTCACAACTTTTTACGGTAGAAGAACGATGAGCGTGACGTGAAGTGTAACTTTTTACAAGATATATTTTTTATAGGAACTGATTTCTTTTTGTAGAAAATTTACTAAAACGCGTGTTTTTGTTAAAAAGTGCAAATATAACTTTGTAATCCTATAGGTTTATTAGGGATTACAAAGTTAATTGTGCAGTTAGCGTATTTAGATAACTAGACAGAAATTCCAAAATGTTTAGGTTTTTCCGTCATTTATACTAAACGCTACTTGTATTCCAAATTTGAAGCTTCTATGTCTGCTAGAAGTGCCTAATACTTTTGATGCTCGGTCAGTGAGTGAGTGAGTTAGTGACAAAATTAAGTTTGACAAGTTATAATTCTTAAACTTCTGTTTCAAATTGAATGAAATTAGACCGTAACTAAAAATGCAGGCTTCTCGTTTAACCCACAACAAAGTTATAAGTTATAGGTTGAAAATGGCCTGAACTGCTTCGAGAAAAGGAGGGTACGACCGTGCTTAACTTGGCAGATTATAGACGAACATACATCCTCACCCTGTCATTTGGAACCAGGCGAATGAATTATATAAAGACCAAGGCGCGCGGACGGCAGCATGGCTCTAAATTTGCAAATAATTAAAACCTATTTGAAAATTTCGAAAATTTCAGTGACGCAGCAAAATCATAATATTAAGTTCTCCATCGATACGACTGTTGAACGACGTACATGCAAACTGTTAAAATTAAACTGGAGACACTGCGTAAGTCGGGTCTCCGCGACGGGCTCCGCGACGGGCCACGCGACGGGCCCCGCGACGGGCCCCGCGACGGGCCACGCGACGGGCCACGCGACGGGCCCCGCGACGGGCGCCCGTTTAACACAGTTTCAGGCCTAAAGGCCAAAATGTTCCAAGTTTGTATGCATACTTGGAACATCTATGGACGCTTCACACCGCGACAATCTGGCCCTGTGCTAAGTATCAGAAGAACTTGTGTAACGAGGACCAGACAACGGAAACTTATTATGTAATACTCAATAGTATAGATTTATGACATGAAGAATACTTTTTTGCTCTCCCGCTGAAAAAGCAAAAAAAGCACCTCACTACAGAGGTCAATCTACAGACGATGGACAGTCTACAAAGGAAAATCATTGAGAATGTTAAAACAAGTTAGAAATAAGGAAAAATAAATAATATTAAATACTTCTTGAGAAACTGTCGTTGCCAATTTAACTTTACTCATTTACCAGGAAAGATACTGCAAAGGACATAAACATATACTTGTTTACTTTCTCTCGATGTGTGCCAAAGATGTAAAATCCTAAGTGCAATTTGGCATTAAATTAGTAATTGCATATTAAAAAAAAATACACAACAGTAAAATCAAAGGTACCAGGAGAACAGAACTTACACGGACGTAGCAAAAAGGTGGTATTAATTAGTATTTACCGATAAGATCCGGCAAAATCCGACAAAATCCAGCAAACAACAACACAATCACAGCACAAAGTACTAGGCGAACATAAGACGCGAAGAGCGCACCTGCTAGCGGCGCGCGCGGTACTGACCTGAGCCGCTATGGCCTAGTGGCACACGTCACAGTAGCCGGTTTCGGTTCTAAAGAAAACACGTTCGCGAATTCACGGATCCTTGTATATTCAGGTTAGCAGGACCAATAGTTGTCAACTAAGTTTCGTTATATTATTGAAAGAGAACTTACATACAATTTTGTTCGTGTAACGTTACGAATACGTAGCTGTCAGTTGTTCCTGCTAACCTTTCTGTTAGTAATACACACGGGACGAATTAGCAACAAAATGAAGAAAGATTATGACATATCACACAAATCACAATACATTCACTTAGCAAAGATATGTAAACAAAACAATACGATGGCAATGTTTGCAGTCACCAGTGGGCTGGTTTACTGCAGGGGGAAGCCACATCAGTATTAGGATGGGAACCTTCAAAGGGTAAAGGTTAAGGGAAGCCGATAGGAATGGATAATAGGTAAGTAGGTTATTATAAAAAACAACACTGATAGTTAACCACTTTAGCAAGAAAGTATAATAATACATGATAATGACTATGTCGAAACCGGTCGTGTATTTTAACAAATATGTAATTGTAAAATAACTAATAAAGTGGAAAAAAAGTATTTGGTTATTATAGTGTATTATTACTATTTATTACTAAATATATAGGTATATAACATATTGTATTTCCATCAAGAACCTACAGTACAATACATTCAAAACATAAGAAAGTATTAAGTATAAAAGCTACAATTTGATCTCTACGTACTGTTACGAACTTACGATACTAAGGGCGTGTTTCACCAAGCAATGTTAAAGTTAATTCTTCGTTAAATATCATGTTATCCCTCTCGTATTTCCTGTCAATGAATGAGAAGGCATGGTATTTTAGCATGGCGTTACATTGCTTGGTGAAACACGCCCTGAGCGTGTGATTATGTAGAAGAGAATGTGAACAGTATATAGGTAAATATAGCTTTCCATAAATAAACAAATCAAATCATTCCATGATAATATTTATGTAATGAGATATGGATAGAGAAGACTAGTGACAACTTTGCCTGGTTTCTAGGGCATTATTTCCATTTTACTTTGATAATGTTTTCCATAGCAAAACAAAATAATTTCATGCTCGAATTTAAACATACGTCATTCTTTTTGTAGGACAATAATCGGGCATCGCGGTTGTATTATATTTCCCGTGGTTCCGTGTGTGGCGGTTCTGGTGGAGTACCGCCGAGTTTTAGTGGGTATGGCTGCGTCCACTTACCATCTTAACGGACGCAGCGAGCCCCACATACCCGTGGTAGGAATCCCCATCCTACAGGCTACAAGGAATGCGGCAAGCAGCATTTCTCGGCGAAAAGAAAAATAATCGGGCAGATTTTTCCTCCATATTATTTCTGACCGACACCGTAAACAGGTGCGTAGCATTATTCCAATGAGTATAACATTTTACTTTTCGCAAAAAAAAAAAAAAAAAAAAAATCACCGGTCCCTTATTATTTATCATTTCAGCAGCTTTTGGCTAAATCAACTATAGCAAATTTTTCTACATAACTAGCTGACCAGTGCCCACTTCGTTGAGCATATAAACAGTTTGTGATGAACCGTTTAAAACTTCCCGGGACTTCCACCGTGTTATTTGTGCCACACCAAATTTAATAACTGCTTTAGCATTTAATTAATTCTCATTAATTTTTAGTCCTTGAACTTTTACAAGTCGGTTAATGTTTAAATTAATGTAACTAATTTAGCAAGACAGTCAATAAAACACGTTTTAATTACTGTAATGACTGTACGTATCGTGTTACCTAGTAAAGGTTTTAGCAAATGTTTCGGTAACAGAACACCGCGTGTAGTGTGTACACACTCCGGCTCCGGTGTCCGCTGTGAGGTGAGGGCAATATGGACATTGAACGAACTGCGGCGTTGATGTCCCAGATAAATGACGTCGCATCGGTGTGTTTGACCCGAAAGCATGTGGACTAGGTGCAAATTAGGTTTATTCATTGCTCTGCATAGGTACAGTAAAGCGGACAATAAAGACAAATATTTTGATTGGGAGTAATGAATAATTCACAAAATTAAAAAATAAATCGAACGAATCGTTAAGCAGTGAGCAATCTGATGATTTAAATAATAAATGATAGCTAAGGTCACCCCAACATACACATACCAGTCACAGAAAACTCAACAGCTTTATAATATTACTTATATATTATTAGTAGGTATATAATATTACTTTGTATTATTAGTAAAGATGAAATGGACGTTTGAAATAGATGTCTAAATCAAAATAAAATATTTTTTTCCTAAAAAAATAGTACAAGAACGCATTTTCCAAGCTGTCTGCATACTTAATACAGCTAAATCCCTAATGGAACACTTGCAAAGCCTCTTACACTAAATTATGACTTGCGAAGTCCCTGGATATTGTACGTCAAGGCCCGGCCGCTGTATTTAGGACGATACTTTCGAACACGAGGACAAGGCAAGACAGTAAACTACTTTAAACGGACATTAAAGGAGTTACTGGCGATTACTGAACCGACAGTTAAAGTTAGGGGATCCCCTATTTACAGGCTGTCACTGTCACTAATTAGCGAAACGACAAGGACAGCATGATATTTCTTTTCAATGGGAGAAACTATGTCATGCATCAGATAATCTAATTATCGTTTATCAATTAAGTTGCTCTTAAGTTATTGTCATTCCGCCAAGCATTGACAGTGACAGCCGGAGCCCTATTTTTAATTAGCTAGTCATTATTCGACCAACATACAGCCAATAGCCACTCAAAATCAAAAAACCTGCCTAACGTAATTGATAAATGAGCATTATTGATATATTTTCTGTGATAGGGTCGCGATGCGCCTCGTACTCCGGTGCATCGCGACAGTAGAAATGAAAAGCCTAGGCAAGCCCCAATGGGGCCTCTGCTCGGTTTAGGGGGCGCTTGAACGCCCCCCAAGTGAAGCAATCCCACAAGCAGGCCCCGTTGGCAGAGCTGCGGTTCGTTTTAATTCCCGCGGCTTCGCCTATGACGGTACTGTCGGAGTACCGCCGAGTTTTAGTAGAGGCCGTCTCCATTTACCATCTCTTCGGGCGTGGCGAGTCCTACATATCCGCGGTCGGAGTACCCTACCACCGCGGCAAGTGCATTTCTCGGCGTAAAAAAAAACGAAAATAATTGTGACACTTTCAATTATTGTTTACCTAACAAAAATCCTTTAAAGTTAAACTAGTCGCAGTTTCTAAAAAACATAGATTGTAAGTATACTATTACTTTTGTATACTCGAGAGCATTGTACTGATGCAATAAAAAAGTACAGTACAGTTAAGTACTCAATTAAATGAAACGCACAACCCCCTATCCATTTAAATCCAAAGTCCCGACTGAACTCTCTTAGAGCTGCGTACACACTAGGACCTAGGTAGACTAGGGGCTCGAATTAATAAAGAAATCTCAAACCCATCCTCACGTGAGAACCTATTTAACAGATAAAACAACGTTTCGTTTCACTTTCAAAATAAACAACTTTACTTATGTTACATGCTTTTTTTTCTTTTTTTAAACGTAAAAATGAAGATTACTTATAAAAATATAGATACATATACTTATTTTAATGATTTTATCTAATCTATAATATGAATATTACGGTATTAAAAGAAAAGAAATTAAAGTAGGTACTATGTAACATTAACAAAGTTGATCACTTTTTAAAGTGAAATGAAACGTTGTTTTATCTGTCAAATAGGTTCTCAAGTGAGGTTGGGTTTGAGATTGTTTCATTTATACGGGCCGTAGACTAGGAGTCTCGCGCAAACGATTATTAAACAATATTTTGAGCACCTAACAGGAAGCCTTATAAAAAAGGAAAACTAAGGTTAAACAACGAAAATAAGAACAGTAATAAATAAGTAAATAAGACACAGTCGAGACCCTTTCCCCTAATAAATTGTCTTACGTAATAAATGAATGGCTCCTTACGTTGGGTGGGGCTCTTTTATCCGGAATCAGAAAGACCGGAGCTGTGAGAGCAGAACACTATAGCCCAGTGGTATGTCAACATAATAGAGTACCTCGGATGATAATATCAGTAGACAAGCCTAAGGACACGAATTTTTTATTTCATTGACATACAAATGAAGACATGAATAGATGAAGGTGATAATGTCGCAAAATAGTTTCACCTACAAAATTGAGTTTAGGGCGTGTTTCACCAAGCAATGTCAAAATTAACGCCATGTTAAATATAATGTTATCCCTCTCGTATTTCCTGTCAATGAATGAGATGGCATGGTATTTTAACATGGCGTTAACTTTAGCTTGGTGAAACACGGCCTTAAACTGTCACTTAAAATTTTTAAAATATGTAACTTATTAAGTAGGTACATTAATTCTAGAGACGGATCTTTAAATTAATGTACTTACTACTGAATACGTTACGACGTAGTCTAAAATGTTGAAGTGACAGTTTGAACTCAATTTTTTAGGTGAGATTTTTTTGCGACCTTTATCCATTCGTGTCTTTAAATAGCGCTCTCCCCCACTCCCTTAAATCGGATTCGTATCTGATTTAGTGGAGGGGATCGACCATGTTTTATTTACACCATGACTTATTCTTATTTTTCTTGTGTAGGTTTCAATTTTTTTTACTTTATTCAAAACAAATTTTATTACATTATAATATTTTTTTCTTAATCTATGGAAGGGCGCCATAAAATATATATAAGTCACTAGTGTCACTAACTAATCACCTTACGTAATAAACGAATGGTCCCTTATTAAATAAAAATTCTGAATATAGCTTAGTGTGTACAGAACACACCTTCTGAATGTAAACTCGCGTCGTTAGCAAGTTCCTAATGCGATTTCTGAAGTAAATTCAGTCTAGACCGAGACTCGAGATCAAATCTAATCTGGGAATTCACTTTAAACTTTATTCCTCCACTTAGTAATTTAGTTGTTATACTAGTGCTGAGTCGCGACTCCCCTTACTTACTGCATTAGAACGTAAATAAATAATACAGTAAAACTCTCATTTCATCAACGCATGTTAGTGATAACGGTTGTTAAAATTACCATGCCTTCTCATTCATTGACAGGACTTACGAGAGGAACAGCATGATATTTAACACTAGAAAGACCAAGGCCGTCAATTTGACGGCACGGCGATTTCATTCTTAAATATTTTACACACCATGTGGTTGTTTCCTTTCATATTTTATGACTTTTCCTAATTTGTTATTGTTAGTCTAAATCTACATAAAAAACTATCAAATTATATGTAGTTTATGAGATTCCTTTAAAAATACCTACTAAGACCGCACACCGTCAAAGTGACGGCATATGAAGGGAGTGATAAGAATAGTAAAAAAAGTTTTCTACGAACTAATGCGGGTACTTCTGTTTTATTTATTTTGAATTCTGAGTAAGTTGTTATTGTTTAGTTGGTTTACATTACATTTAGTTAGACGTTAGATGCGTTTTGTGAGCAGACGTAATTTATTATACAAATGCTTCGCCGCCAACTCAATAGTTCTCAAATAGAACAAGAACTGTCGCGATAGTGGGACATAGAACAAGATGTATCAGGAGATGAAAGTGGTGATGATTTAGCAGACAATCTTTGTAAAACCAGTGATGAAGAATTTCAGCCGGAACAGGTCACATCTTCTTCCCTGCTACAAATTATATAATTTATATTGTAAATTCGCGCAGAGGACGCGGGGTATCTCGAAGATTACCGGCGGCCGAACAGCGATTTTAAGTACTCTGCACCCCAACGTGAGCATAGGTATTGATAAAAAAAGCTGCCTGAGACAGTTCAATTTTATAATGAAACAAAATTTGGTGTGGACATCGTCGTTCAAATGGCACGCAAATACACCGTAAGAGCTGGAAATCAAAGATGGTCCATTCACGTTTTTAACAATATATGTTAAATAATATGTTAAATAATATGTATAAATCAAGTGATTTAGCAGCTATAAACTCGTGGATTATATACCGAAAAGTAACAGTGATAAATATATATCGGCATGATTTTATCCTTCAATTAGTCAGCGATCTATGTGCAGAGTATGTGAAAAAAAAAACTACTTCAGCTGCGGCTCTAATACAAGAAAAAAATTCTGAACAAGTGAACGATGCACTACAAACCATAAGAGACGGTAATGTCAAATAAATCATAATTATTGTAAAAAAATTAACGTGCGAAAACTGCACAATCAGTAAAAAAGCTGTTCGTGGAAAATGTATAAAAGATTTGAAAAAAACTATTTTTTTTTGCAAATGTTACTCAGTTTAAGCACTAAAATTGTTTGTTATGAATAAAAAATAAATTGATACTATTTTCATTTTATTTTTTAAAGTAAAATACGCAATAATTTCAGGAGTATTCTGATTGAAACTCTAGGGCCGTCAAATTGACGGCTGCGGTCTTTGAAGGTATACTATGAAGCCCGGTCCTTCTAGTGTTAACGAAGGATTATTTTTAACATTGCTTGGTGAAACACGCCCTAAATGTCACACGTACTACAAAATTCAAATGCCTATATCCCCGCGACGAAAACAGCTATCGTTCCCTTCTTAATGCTATTATATTGTAAAGATTCATATAATATTTGTTTGTTTTGCTGTCTTAAGTCTATTTCTCCTTTCTCTACTCTAGAATTGTCTGTGAAAACTTGTAATTGGCCTTCTTGTGATATTATGTTAAAACTGTCCTGTATGATCTAGCTATAAGTTTTCCTAAATCTATACTAATATTATAAAGCGGAAGAGTTTGTTTGTTTGTTTAATCGCACTAATCTCAGGAACTACTGGTCCGATTTAGAATTTTTTTTTGTTGGATAGTCCCATTTTAAAGGAAGGCTTTAGGCTACATAAAATTACGCTGCGGCCAATAGGAGCGAAGTGTCACTGAGAAATGTTGCAAAAACGGGAAAAATTATTTACATTTGGGGACTTTCGTTGCCTGCGCTGGATAAACGGCCAGTCAAAAACCACGCGAACTCTTATATCTTTCCGCTGTTCCCTATAGTCCTTACCTAAGTCATATCCATATTCCTTCCATTGTAGTCAGCGATCCTATTCCCCTTATATAAACATCCTCCACCGTCCCAAGCCAGTCTCATTCCATTCCAAATCCAAGACGGTTGTGTGCCGTATTTCTAATTCGTGTTTTAATTAATATTTTAGAACGAAGTCGCGGGAACAGCTAGTAATTAAAATAAAATATGTCTACCTTTAGAGATGGTTTTTTCATAAAAATATAAAATTGTAAATTTTTTATTTATTTATTTAATGTCGCTTCAACATCTGGGTCATTAGCGACCACTATAAAATACATGTTACATTATAACTAACTTAAATTAATTTATAAAGATTTATCATTTTTACAAACTTTAAAGTTGCTATGCATCCATTTTCATAATTCAAACATTCATTTTAATTACAAGGTAAATTACAAAAATAATTTTCAGTATTATATTCCGAACATTCTACTAGGTAGAAAGAATAGATCCACATTTGCATTTGCTTTTTTCACACTTTGTGATAATATGGATATGGGTGATATTTGTATGGCCAACTCGCAATCAGCAAGCTTACTCCCGACACAATCGATAATAGAATCAGCTCGATCTCAGCGGCTTTTGGTATTTTATTTGGTGGATTGCTTTGAAACTAACCAGGATAGAGAAAATCGTAACTTTTTGTACTCCCGACCATGTCAATCGACCGACAATCAAAATAAACAAACACCAATTCATTCGAGAGTACGCGGCACGATCGAATCTGAATCACAATCAAATCAGTTTGGAGAGTAAGGCCCCTGGTGGCTACTACTTGATCATGTCGTGTATTGCTTGAAAAAAGCAAACTTTAACCAGAGGCTAAATATTGAATGCCAGTGCAACTTTCGTACAATACCTATATCGATATGCCACGGCCGTCGACTCATAAGGCTATGTGACTCACTCGCGTTGTTTTCGGTCTTTTTGGAAATTAATAACCAGTTGAAAGAGCTTTTGTAGGTTAAAAGTTTATAGCGTCGAGCAGATTAGCCATATTCATGTTTTATGTACTTTAAGTTTCCAGTTTTATGTATGGAAAACGTGGGATCGAAGCAAAAATTACTTATAAGGGGCCCATCATCATTTATTACGTATGACGATTTCTACTAAATTTTACCCCCTCCTAATAAAAAAAACATATGTTACATACCAAGATGTCGTCAAAAGTAAAACAATCGACGACCTCCGTAGCGCAGTTGGTTGAGCGCGTTGGTGCTCGAACGAAAGGTCGCGGCTTCGAATCCCGCCGAGGGATCAAAAAGTTATCAATGTTCCTGGGTCATGGATGTGTATTAAATTTGTGTATAATATAATAAAAAATCTTAAATATGTGTATACTGTATAGTATAAAAGTATTAAATATATTTCCGTTGTCTGGTACCTGTAACACAAGTTCTTCGGATACTTAGCACAGGGCCAAATTGACGTGGTGTGTAGCGTCCATAGATATTATTATTATTTAATCGACATTCGATAACGTTACCAATACGCAGTTATTGTTCCTGTGTGGCCACAGAGATATTAGCAATCGACAACAAGGTTTACATATAGGGACTTAAAAAAAGGGTGAAGTGAGGGGTACTTTTTGTTATATTCGATGACCGATTTTTTGTCGGTGGCTCATACTAATTGCAATAATGCAAAGCACACGCCATACAATAGGTTGATCAGATATAATATGAAGAAAAATCTACCCGATCATCGGTCCAAAAAAAATATTACTCTCATTTATTTTTAACCGACTTCCAAAAAATGAGGAGGTTGTCAATTCAGCCTGTTTTACCTTATTTCACCAACATTTTTAACGAATTAACACTTGTAGTACATTTTTATGTCGATGATTTGATTATGTAATTTCAGTGCAGCTAATTTGGAAGTTTTTCACTTTCACATATTTTATAATTGACGCTCGACACAAAATGGATGTGGAAATTATAAATATGGTGTCTGTCAGTCTGTAGCATCGTGGCTACAAAACGGATTTATCTCTTAGTTTGACTTAGAGATACTAAAAAGTAAAAAAGAAAAAGAAACTCAGATTAAAAAACCGAGCTGAATAGTGTTATTTCATGCTTTTTAGTTTTTGAAGTCGGTTTTTTTAAAGGTAACTAGTTTCTTTTTTTAAGATTAATCGACAACATCAATAAGACACAAAACTGTCTAAAATGTTACGCAATTTCCTTTCTATCGTTTTATTGTAGAAAGCAGTGATTTCGTTACAAGTTATATACTTGTACAATTACTTAACACAACAGTTTTAATTGCAGACAATTTTAAACACACATGAAGGCAAACTGGTATTGCTGCCCAAACTGTGTAAAGCGACCGAAAATAAACGGTCAATAATTGGACATTTATTTCACGAATTCACTTAATGTTTTCTTTGCTGTGTATTATGTGTGTTCGACAAACCGTTCAAGCCAAGCCGCAAATTATAATCAACCTTTTTGACGTTCATACTTTAAATGAGTGAGAGAAAGAGAGAAAGAATATTGAGGTTAAGCTCACACGAAGCGACGCGGTGCCACATTTTCCACCCTAATAATGTCGACAGATTTGTGAGATTTCAGTGTCGGCTGACAGATACGAGCCCTAATTCTCAGGCCTCTAACTTAGTTTTTACTATCGGTCTGTCCCGCTCATGCAAATGAGATTTAGCACGCGTGAGAGCGGGATATACTAATATTCGAAACTAAGAAGGCCTGAGAATTAGGGCCCTGATGGTAAGCGGTCACCGTCGCCTATGAACATGGGCAACACCAGAGGAATCACCAATGCATCGTCGGCCCGATTGTTATTCAGTTTTATATTTTAGAACGTTGATCTCCTCTTCAATATTATAAAGATTGTCATGAAGTAGGCTAGGGCACTGTGGCCTGCTGGTTAGTCTTAATTATCGCTACAGATTAAGACTAACATTCGCCCCGCCAAGAAAATAATTCAATGTCTGCTTAAACGCCTGAAGGATCGATAAGATAGGCGGACGAATCCTAAATCCTTAGACTGGCAAAAAATGAACTTCTACGATACTAGTTAACATTTTCAACAAACACTATTTAACTTTTCTCGTTGGGTACTGAAAAACTCGCACTCAGCACACCGAACCTTCGAGAACAATGGAAATCTGTAGAAACTAACGGAAACCATTTCTGGTCAGTTCACGCACGGACGGCTATTTCGATCACCGGTGTATCGCATCTATCTGAAGATGATTTGCTTGTTTACACACGCTGCACGCACCGGCGGTAAATAAACAGGGTTCTGCAGAAACCGGTGTTGCCAGAACGATTTCCCAAAAAAGTACGAATGGCTCTCTGAAAGGGTACGGATTTTAACTCAAAAGTAGGTACGGTTTTGCTAAAACATTAAATTGCTATATCTACCCATAGGAACCCTTTTATAGTATACTAGCTGTGCCCGCGACTTCGTTCGCGTGGTTTTTGAGTAACTTAAACCGTTTATGCAGCGCGCGCAACGAAAGTCCCGAAATGTAAACAATTTTCCCCGTTTTTTGCAACATTTCTCACTCACGCTTTGCTCCTATTGGTTGCAGCGTAATGGAAAAACCGTACTTTTTGGTACGTTCTGGCAACACTGGCAGAAACTGCAGCACATTTTACAGTTCTCCTTCTTCTTCTTTTCAAAAATGGATTTGCCAATGTCAGAGTGGGTAACATTTTACAGCTCTAACCAACTTGGCAGGCTGACATAATCCTATGATGAATAAACCCTCTTTGTGAGTGCGGCCTAGACGAGGGTACCTTAGACCATATTTTCTTTAATTGCCCAAGAAATCAGCCCTCGCTATATGACTTCCTTCCTACCTCGATTCCTCGCCCTATTAATTTTAAATCCCTTTTATGTTTTGTAAATACTCCTTTTATTGACATTTTATGTACATATATTCTTTCTAACAATATAAAGTTGTGATGTCTTTATACTAACTTGTGCTCGTTTTTATTTTAGATAATTCATCAGTTTTGTAAAATATTAAGTAATCAAACCCTTGTTACTTCACCGCACCAGCAATATTAAGAGCAAAGTCTACACCCACTCTGACATTGGCAACTCACTAAGGCCGCCATAAACAAAAGAAGAAGATGAATAAACCTTAAAGACAATGACAATGAAGATCCATTAATTAGGTATGCTCAATGGACAAAGTAGCAAGTCAACATAATTACCTATTCTAAAACACAGTTGCTAGTGGACAGGTACAGGGGAGTAAAAAGTAAGTAAGGTATTTGTAAAGTACCTAATCTAATATTAATTGTAAAGGGCCGTTACAATATTCACACTATTCTATTTTGATAATGTTACAATTATGTAGATTGTTCCTGTTAACCAAACAGAACTCTCCGGAAATACTGACCACCAGTAGCTAATAAATTTGATATTTTAACGACTATACTTCTGTCCACTAGCAAAAGACACATGTCTTATGAGTATGTGTCTTAGTAGTTTAAAATATGATTGAGTAAGTAAAAATAATAATCAATTTGGTCAGAATAATTATTTAGTTTAAATATCAGAACCTTATTAAAAATTTTACTTTCTCATTTTATAATATTGTATTAAATGTTATTGTAAACAAGTAACCTATATACTTCTACCTTGACATAATATAATATCAATATTCGATAAGCCATAGATAAAAATAATAAAACTGTAGATAAGCATATGAGATAGATTTTATCATTTTCTGAGAAACAATTGAGGTTTAAGTTCAAATATAATATTTTGATATTGCCTGCGACTTTATGGGTGCAAATCTACAGGAAACACACATTTGCCCCAATACAATAGTAGCCTAACTTTCTTTGTTGAAATTGTATAAAATAATTGAAAATGAGAATGGAAGAAGGTGATATTTTGCAAAATTCAGATTTTGAGAAAATTGAGTTTAAACTGTCACTTAAACATTTTAGGTTATAAAAAATTAATAACATTGATTCTAAAGAGTTAGTTAGATAAAATTGCAATATATTATATCACCTTCTCCAATTACAGCTTATACAGTTTTAATTCCTCTTTCAATAAGTTTTAAATATAAAGACCATTAAAAAGTTAACTTTCCTTGATAACAGTCAATATTATAAATTATAATATAGCTATGTATATATGTACCTAATAATGTAGAGTAGTAGTGATTGAAATTCATTACTTTGTATCACACGGATGTTATCAGCCTCCTGTCTGGTTTATTCCGAACTGAACCAGACGAAATCTTTGTGATTAAATTGAATAATTTTAGAATCAAGGTCCATGGATGTCCTGAATGGGTGCTAAAAATAGCTGTTCCTTGTTCAAACAAGATGATATCTCGGAGATACATTTGACATTCATCTCACTATATATGTTGATTATGAATTTCTTATTAAACAGCCTCATGGTTTACTCAAATATTACTTAAATTGATGGACAGTGAGTATCTATAATTTAATGCTATCAGAAATTAGTTGTATATTATGAAAGTAGGTATTAGGACTTAAAAAATAATATGCCAGTTTCATATATCAAAATTTTCTTAGATTGCCTTCCTTTTTGGAGTCTATTAAGGAAAGATATAATATGAATTGTGATATTTCCTAACTTTAAAGGATCTTTGAAAGTTTTTCATGCCACAGCAGAGTATTTCCATGAATTCTATTAAAAGTCGTAGCATAGTGTACAGCATACATAATATGCAATATATTAAGTAAATACCTACCAATGTGCCTACATTGGTAGGTAAGGCAAAGGCATTCGATGTTTATGTTTGGCGGTAATTGAGATAAGAACTTAGAAGTTATGGCGTGAATAAACATTGATAAACTACCTGGTGTCCAGTGAATGTTAATGAACCTTCCTGTCGAATTCTGGAGGAATAAATAAGGATACGTATAAAACCGTTACCTTTTAAATATCCAGCTGAGGCATGCGAGGAACAACGTAGACTCGATGCGAACCCGCTACAGTAAAAACACGATTCAATGTCACACAAAGTTATCTATCTAAAGCCAAACACTATAAATACTCAACAGACTCTATTGATTAACACCAACGTATATTAAATCTACAGTTAATTCAAAAACTATTAAAATTATAGCTAAACAACTTCACAACACGTTACACGACGCAATCATAGTTCGTTTTTTTCTGAACATTGCGATTTGCAAAATATTGAAATTAGACAGCTGTCAAAATGCCAATGCTGTGTTGCCATATTATGAACTTTTTTACGTGTAGTAATCAATATTATGTGATGTGATGACTTATTTGCCTTTTTTGATGAAAATAAATAGAAATTACCAAGTGGTAAAAATTAAAGTTACATAAAATTAAGTATTCGTGTCCTTTAAATTAACATAATATAATTTTGAAAATTTTGCTTTTTAAAGGTGACATCTGGTGGCAAAATATTATATTTAATAAACATAGTTTGTTTCAACTGCCATCTAGTGTCTAACATTGACATTAATAAGCTAGTGTGGAAACTTAAATGCTTTATTAACTATGCGCTAGATGACGCTAAACAGGCGTTTCATTGTTATCGGTTATTATTCATAGTAGATTGATTATATTTTATTTTAATAATATATTCTCTAATCTATATCATAAAAAATAGGTAAATAAGAAGTAAATAGGTACATACCTACACGTAAGTCAACATGTTTTAGTTTTAATTAATTATTGCTATTAGTGTAATTTCTGATTAATTTATTTATCTAATTTAAAATAAAATATTGTACTTATTATACTCAAACAGGTCATAGAATAGTTAGGTACTTAAATCGGAAGTTTGTGGGGTAAGCTCAGGAAAATCAAACGCATCATTAACTAAAACATTTTATTTAATTTACAACATACCATTAAATATACATAACGTTGTCATATGGAAGCCTCTACATAAACGAAGTAGAATTACATTTCAATACAAAATTAAATAGACTTAGAAAATAGCTCAGTTACCTAGAAGGTGTAGTTCGAAGTGCTCTTTACACTGAGGCGGTTACTGATCACCTAGAAACAGATACATTTCATTAAAACCTTTGTCATTTTCTTGCAAGAATCTCTAGAATTTTTCCTTTTTTTTTGTGCTGGCGTCAGCTTATTACTGTAGTGAATAGTTGAAGTTATTTAGATTGAAAACATTTGTAACGTTTTTATAATTTCGTGAAAATAAAAGCATTGCAGTGTGCTGTGTTTTCTTAAGACACCTGTGTACAGACATGTTTTCCAAACATGCGAATACGAAATAAATTAAGTTTCTTGGTATTTCTGAGTTTGTATTATGTAGGTACAAATTAATGTACCTACTTAATATTTTCTTCTCATGGTAAAATAAAATAAATTACTTAAAAAGTCTTATAGTATAAAATTATATATTATAACATCATAGCATGGGTTTATATTAGTAAAGGACACAAAAATGGTTTTTATCTTAAAAAATAAATAAAACAACACTATTTAAAATTCAAAAACCATGCAATTTGCTACACATTTAACATGCTTCCGTAAAAGTATTAAAAATATTTTAGGACATAATTTTGGCACAGTATTCTTAAATTGAGGCATAAAATAACATCACAGCTATTATTAAATAATCGGCTACTGGAATTGTGCAATTGAAAATAAAATAACTTCGTATAATATATTAACTATATATATTATATAATAATATATTATATAGTGCCCTCAGATTATTAATAACAAAGGGCAGATAGACCGCACCGAACATCTGGGAACCAACTAAAGTAAATCCTAAAAAGCTTTTGATATTGTATTTGCGTTAGTGTCCACATTACGAGTTTGTGCGCTCTTTATCAAACGATAATCCAATAATTAATCACGAATGTCAATAAAGCATTTAATAATTATTGAAGAAAACTAACAAGGTTGGTTATTTAGGTAGTTAAATTGTAATTTGTAACAACAATTTGGTACCTATATTATTATTATAATATAAATTTTTAAGTATTTTCTCAAATCAATAAAAATTGCATTATAGTCAGGTAGCCCTCGAACTATAGGTTATATAAATAATTATAATAATATTTTAATTTGTATTTCTAATAAGTTTTCGATGTATTTTAAGTCTTCGATGTATAAGTTACAGTTTTTTAACCCTGAAATCTGAAAAAGTTGATTGTTCTGTCCAGTCTAGTTCAAGTAAATAAAATAAACACAACCTTTTCTTTTACAACGTAACCTTTAATTCTTATCTTATAAAATATTACCTACTTGGAATTATATTAATTAATGTGTATCTACTTACTAGCTTTTGGCTGTGTCCAAACATACGTACATACACGAAAACTACTTTTTGGGACGAAATGTAGTCTCTGTTACAACAGAGTAAGTAATTAGCTACCACCTACCAAATTCAACAAAAATCCGTTCAGTTCTTTTATCGTGCAAAAGCCACAAACATCCACCGTCACAAATTACCATTTATATTTATAATAAGTAGTAGGATATTCCGGATATTATGTACCTACTTATTTTCTGGCGTTCGCAGTTCATGATTGCGGAGGTAGATTACTACTAGATATAGACACTTGTTTTGGAATATATCTGATTAGTGTCCTAACTGTTGAATCATGAAATCGATATGACAACACTATTCCAGTACCCCCTCACTAGTTTTTGATATAGTCTGTCATGGTGGAGTTGCGTAATGCGTAGTTACCTTGATTTGAATGTTTTTGTTTCACTTGTCCGTTACAAGTGTCTTTTCAAATGAATATACGTGTGGATTGTAATATTTGACTATTATTATACCTAACAAATTCAGAAGCCTTATCTGTCTGACCGGTCTACCAGAGAGCTACTCTGTGCAGGTTACCTCTTCAGTAAACCGTATGTATGGCTTACTTAAGCGGCGATTAATTCTGATCATTAGAAAATCCGTTCGTCTATGACTTATCCCATAAAAATATTTTTTCCCGCGTTATAATCCCTAACAATTCCGTTACTTCTTGCCAAAGAAAAGGTTCGTTTACGTTATATCATAAGCATAGCGATGATGGTGACAATTGCTAGCAGCAGGCCAAGCAGCGTCAGCCAGTCCAGTTCTGCCAGGTGCTGGGACAACATCAGGGTGTAGGAGCAAGCTAACATCAACGTGCCAGACTCGTGCCAATCGCACTTTTGCTTCTCATTATGGCCTGCACAAAAAAATTTTGGTAAGACCTCGATCACACCCAGAAACCTCCCATTTTGATCCCATAACAAGCTCAATCTTGAATCTATTTATTCCCGGAATCTAACCCAATGATAGGAATTTAATTTATTAATCCAAATGAATGATCTAATCCCTAATGACGGGTGCAATCGACGCCAAATTCTCCAATTGATCGGAACAAAAACACAAAAAGCAATGCAAATGATCAAAGTGAAATCCATACACCATGCATGACAAACGAGCACATACCTTTACCATTTTGGGGTTTGGTTCTCCATGGAATTACGTTCGTGGGTGGGGTGCTTTGACTAGAAGTGCCTTCGTCCACCGACAACCTTCGTAGGTGTTGGTTCATAGTTTTCACAATTTTCGGTGAACTCAAATCTTCGCGTTTTTCTTTTGTTCTATTCTCAATAGTTGGAGCTTGGACGTCGAACTTAAATATAGTCGCCAGCTCCTCAGATGAGTTATATTCTGTAGAATCGGCGTCGTCTCTTTTAGCGTTTTCGTATATTGAAGGAGTAAATGATATTCTATTGTTTTTACTATCTGCTTGTATTTGATTTTCGTTTGAGACAACATTATTAAAGTGAATTGCATGGGTTTTCTCTAGTGAACCTTTATTTTCACACGTATCATCCGTTTTGGCAGTATTTTTATTTACAAACAACTTATCATTGACTTCAGATATACCGGCAATTAAGTCTTTAATTCCGTCTTTCAATTCTTTGAAAGCTTTTATTTCCTGAAGTTCTTTAACTACCTCATCGTTATTGATGAAAGGATTAGTAGATTTTGTCTTTGAAACTGGTATTTCAGAATTATCTTTACTCATATTCTCAAAAAATACATTGTTTGATTGATGCGGTTCGTATAAATGCTTAGAAACAGTATCTGAAGTATTTTTAATTTCGTTAAATGACTCATTTCTATTGTTAACGCTGGCTTGCCAAGTTATTTCTTCGGGGCATTTACTAATAATGTCTTTATTTCTTGACTCTGAGTCTCTCTCAACACTGGTTTTTAGTTGTTCTTCAACTTTGCTAATTTGATCTGATATTACTAATAAACTATCTTCAGTATTTTTACCTCGACTATTGCTATCTCCATTGTCTAATACTGTTTTTGTTTCTTTTATTTTAGGATAATCATTTATATCAACTACATCTGAAGAATTATTATTATAGCTTTTTTCTGTAAGACCATTCAAAAAATCTTGTCGACTACTAGATATTCTACTTTGAATATTCGTTGTTTCATTTTTATTTCGATTCTTATCTAACTCAGCCAAAGCTACCCCTAATTTGTTGCTGGTATCCATGGCTTCTTGCGCCAACATGCTAAGCACATGTTGGAATTCGTCTTTTGATGAGCGCTTGGAGGTTTGAGGTGATTTGTTTAATGGAGATGAATTTTTGGACTTATCACATGATGATGACTTAGCAAGACATGTATCGTCTGTATGGATAAATGAATCATCCCGTGTGAAAGTATGAGATGGTGTGGGTGGATTATTAACAAACAAGTTAACTGTATTATGGCGTTGTTTTACCTTGTTACGAGGATAATGGTCCCGTGAGTTATTGTCATTAGTCTCAAACGTTTCTCGGAGGCGTTTCATGACGTCACTGTTACTGTTTGTTTTTTGCAGTGTCGGTGGTTTCGTCATATTAAGAGCGTCATCTATTTCTTTTTGGATCATAGTGAAAATGTTTGCTGATAATGATCTAACAGCGCGCTTCTTTTTAATATTGGAAACGTCTTTGCTGTACGGATATTCACTATACCCATTGTTATTGATTAAACCTCCATAGTCTTCGTGGTTGAAGAGAGACGAATTCCTATTATCTTTCCTTAAACTTCTGTACGCTAAATCATCAGCTACCAGGTCTGGTGATCGTTTGGGGACAAAGCGTGATCTGCCTTTGTTTTCTGGGGTTGCATGTAAATAGTCACTCTGTGGCGCTGGAGATATGGGTCCAACGGGAATACCAAATGGTGGTTGTGGTTCTACTGTTCTAAGGCGGTTGTTTGTTTGCTTTAAATTTCTATATACTACGTCATCGTGAACAATATCAGGTTCATTTCGTTCTGAACACTTATCATCATCTGACGCGTATGGAACATATGCTGGAGACGCAAGCATGTAGCTAATTTGTGATTGAACTTCTTTAGGGTTAGGTTTGTCTTTATTATTAAATGAATTCATTCTCCGGAATGCCATATCATCTTGCAACTTATCGGGCAATGTTGATCGTCTAGGTATTCGTCGTAAAGGCGTCGTCGGCTGACTTCGTAACGATATGTTGTCATCATTTCCATTCCAATCATTGTAATGTTCGTTAAATTTAGGCGTCATCAATTCTCTTCTTTCCGCTCTATCTAACAAGTCTTCGTCACCTAACCCTAAGCTGTTGTATATGGCTTCTAATTCATTCAAAGCATCGTCGAGGTTTGTAGACTTCCGTCTCTCTGAATTTTTCTCCTCGTCAGATATTATTTGACCGTTACCAGTAGCATAGGTATCAGATTTGTGTCGGGCGTGTGTTTTCGTAGGTGACAAATCTGACTTGGTTGACTCTTTAGGTGATTGTTTATATTCAGTTGTGGCCTTCCATATTTTTGCACCGTCCATTAGGTCATATGATTTGTTTCTATTACAGCTATCTACACTCTCAGCTCTACTTTGATGAAGCTTATTCGTTGGCTTAGAGCGTTCCGAAAAAGATCGGTAAATAATTTCATTTTGAGTATTATCGCTGCTGCTACGAGAATTTGCAAAAACTCCTTGCTGTACTCCTTGTCTTACTCGCTCAGCATCATCGATTTTCCTCCAAAAGTCTGATGCATTTCTAGGTTTTTTATAAACTGAATCAGCTACATTAAATGATGTTTGCGAATCACTTAAATACTGATTTTGTTGAAGGCCATTTTTGATGCTGATAGGACGACGTGATCTTGGACTTTGATCCGCGTAGTAGAGATAATCATGTTTTGCTTGAGCGGATTCCTGTCTATTATTGGGTTGCTCAACCTTTTTTCTCCAAGGAGGTGTGTTTGAATTTGAAAATATTCCATAATGATTAGGTTCAGCTGACACAGACGCAGGTCGTCTAGGTTGCTCGTTAGTTTGTAAATAATGCTGCATATACTCATTGTTTTGCATTGCTATATGATCTTCAGAATTTGAAATTGGCCGTCGTAGTCCGCTTGTCCCGTAGGTTCTTTCTTGGCTTCGTCTCATGATTCTCTCAAAATCATTATTGGGAACTCCGTGTACTTGTGACTTGTGACTGATGTTTGTTCTATCAGATATCATAGAGTTGTTGTCATAATACATAGATAAAGGCGTTACAACTTTACGTTGCATGTCTCGAGGAGGTGGTACCGGAGGAGATCTCTCCTCCTTTTTCGCAGGTACATTGCCCAAAGGAAATTTTACGCACATGACACTCTCCGGATTTTCGTATTGGTTAGATAAGCTTCCTTCCCTTTGCGTGTTAGCGTAAAGCGATTCTCTATTTGAATTGTTACTAGCGCATTGTATGGAATAGTTAATATGATCATTGTTAACTTTAGCGTTAAAGTTAATAGATGAGAGGTAACTTTGGTTTGATGGGAATGACGATATTGAGTCAGATTTCAGGGGTCCCTTTTTGAAATCATTCGTATTTAGATGATCGGGTTTTATATTATTGTGAGGGTCGCGCTTGCAGGTGCCGTAGCCACTACTCTGACTCGTTGGCGTTCGCGTTAACAATTCAACTTCCGCTTTCGTGTAACCTTGGTGAAGAAGCTCCGCTTCCTTATTGAGTTGATTCTCATCATCTCGTGAGAGCCTCTTAATGTATCTCTCATTTCGAGCGCTGCGTGATCTTTTATTGAGCGAGCTATCACGTGATCTCATTAAAGAGTCCTCACTTCGAAATCTTACGATGGACGAAGAGTTGGATGACTTAAGTGATTCTTCATCGCTGCTGGATTCCCCCCTAACACTGTTGCGTAGCGCCTCGACTCTCGCTTTTAGTCTGCTTTTTCTTTTCTTCTTGCCAGGTGTTTCTAATACTGTGGTCGATACTCTTGTATCATGCCTCAAATCTAGGTACTCCTTTGATTCATATGGCTCCTGAATTTTCTTTTTATGCAAAAACTCCGCCGATGGATCGGACAGAACGCCGTCATCCTTAAAATATTCTGTATGTAGACTGGGTTTAGCTAGGCTTTGAGCTCTTCTCGTATCTCTTATAACAATGTGATCGAAATTATTCACTAGCGGCGCTTTCTTCTTCTTCTTACTTTTCTTCTTCGAGGGGGATCCGCTTACGTCCTCGCTCGAGGACGATTCACTTTCTTCTTCCTTCTTCTTTCTTCTGAACAGTTTGCCGATGGACCACTTCTTGTCCTTCTTGGGTTCCTCTGGCCTAGGCTGGCGCTGGACGGCGGCATACTCCTCGCTGTAGGGACGGTAGGAGCTTGGCGCGGCAGTGAGGTCCCGGTGCGGCACAGGCGGGGAGTTCACAGTCTGAAAACACGAGAATTAAAAATTAATTCACGCAATATGGCTATTGAAATAACACATTATTTAATAACACGCGATTTTATTTATGAAGTTGCTATTACTTAGGAATCGTCAAAATATAGTTCTGCCATAGTAACTCTCGTCAGTCGTGTCGGTTATCCGTCCACGGGCTACAAGAGTGAAGGAAAAGAGTGTGCCATTATGTATTGCGCACACACTTGGCCACTTTATCATAACTCCTGCGTAGCTGGCCTGATTTTAATGAAACCGGCCACTGTCACCGAAATCGGTGTGGGAGACATTATTTTATTACTATAGCTATCTTCTAATAGATAGAGATAGATTCCTTGGTTCTCATTCACAAAGCGTAATGATTCGACAACTTGCACAAAAACCAATAAACGTTGGCCGCTGATCGTTAACCAATAACAGCGCAGTTCTCTTTTCGAATCGAATGGAAATCACGAATAATTCCGCAGAAGCATGGCCTACCATCCCATTCCATACAATATATGTTTAATACAAAAAAAATGCAATAGATGTCACTACTATTAACGTTTGTAAATTATTAAATGTAAATATGCTGAGTTAAGTACGAATGTGAATATTAAATTAAAGATAGGCATATTTTTAGGCATAACATCACATTAAGCTAAATTCAACTCCTTAATTAAGAAAAAGATACGAAATGAAATTAGTCATTAGTATTTTCCAATAGTGGCGCTAGATGGCGGTATCCGGAATGTGCCTGGAATTCGAAGAAAACAAAAATAGCCAGTCGAATTTTAGGTATTAGGGTGATATCATTTCTCTCATGTTATATATGTATCTACTTTGTGGCAGAAGTGACAGCAGATACTGTGATATAAGTGAAATATAGAAGTGACGAGCACTGAACAGGTAAGAAGGCTACAAATAAATGCTCGATTTGTGTACATGTGGGCAGCCGCAAGGTCGGACTTACATCACCTGTACTGAAAATAATAGATTCCTATTCACATATTTAAAAATTAAATCACATTCTGATTGTTATGCAAATGTCAATTTATTTTTTGGTTGAAGCCTATCTCAGAAAATCTATTTACACTCCCACTTAATTTGCCCCTTAGTCTATTATATATCTTATATATATAAATAATAATAATATATCGCTTCAGACCACGTCAATCTGGCCCTGTGCTAAGTATCCGAAGAACTTGTGTTACAGGTATCAGACAACGGAAATATATATACTTTTATACTATACACATATTTAAGATTTTTATTATTTTAATACACAAATTTAATACACATCATTGAAAACTTTTTGTTCCCTCGGCGGGATTCGAACCCGCAACCTCTCGGTCGAGCACCAACGCGCTGAACCACTGCGCTACGGAGGTCGTCTTGAAAATCTTAAAAATGAATTGTTGTCGTTACTCTCTCTAAAAGTCGAGATCGTCTTAACCGATTTGACTATTTTAAGTCTTGAAATCTTAGTGAAAGTCCCGGGAAAGTTTCAACGGTTGGTATGCTCAACGAAGTGGGTATGGGTAAAACTAGTAATACGTATATAAACACTGGTTAACAAACCTAGAATTGGGTTTAAGTTTTTTTTTATCTTGCTGTTACAGTACATCAAATAAGTTGCTTCTTCTGGTACAGATATTTTAATTAATGACGACGACCTCCGTAGCGCAGTGGTTCAGCGCGTTGGTGCTCGACCGAGAGGTTGCGGGTTCGAATCCCGCCGAGGGAACAAAAAGTTTTCAATGCTCCTGGGTCATGGATGTGTATAAATTTGTGTATTAATATAATAAAAATCTTAAGTATGTGTATAGTATAAAAGTATAGATACTTAGCACGGGGCCAGATTGACGTGGTGTGAAGCGTCTATAGATATTATTAGATATTATTATTAATTTGTACCAACGGCTCTAATCTATAATCTAATGTGTGGGTAATGTCCACGTTACTCCGTCCGTCACTCCATGTACTTGCGCGCTATAATTACCTACCGCCCGACCGAGCGGTCTCGGGCCACCGGAGGCCCAAGCCCCAAGCTCAGTGCGGTTGTCGCGAGCGAAGCGCACGGGTGTTTTTACATTTTAATTCGTTCGTACGCGCCTTACGATGCCTTCTGGTACTTTATGTGCTGTAGATGGGTGCAAATCAAGTAAAAGAAGGGATAAACACCTATCATTTTTCTATTTACCTGGCAATGACGAAAGGTAAGTGATAAATTATATTATTATATTTGTCGTAATAAGCATTAGCTTGCCTTTCAGACACATGTTTACATATTTTCGTTACATAGAAACGTTATACCTATCTTAAACACTATTTTAACGTTTTAACTACTTTTATTAGAATAAAATTGTAATAACATTTGATAAGCAGTCGCTCAAATCAATACCTACATACGAAACTTCCAACACAAATCGCGCGGCGGCCGGACTTGTCTCAACTTGTCGTGCTGTTAATGTAAACAAACAAAATTTGATACTTACTATCGGGTGATTCGATTTTAATGCGATTTGTAAACAATATACGTGTTAATGATAAGTGTAAAACCTCAGACACTCCAACCACTCCAACTTATATATATTTTAAACCAATTTTGTAAATTATTAAATTTAATTTTCTAGGATTATTTACGAAGATAAGCCTTTTTAGGGTTCCTTACCTAAAACTAAAAGGTAAAAAAACGGGACCCTATTCCTATGACTTCGCTGTCCATCTGTCCGTCTATCTGTCTGTCACCAGGCTGTATCTCATGAACCGTGATAGCTAGAGAGTCGAAATTTTCACAAATTGTATTATTTATATTGCCGCTGTAACAAAAAATACTAAAACCTAAATAAAACAAATGTTCAAGGGGGCTCCCATAAAACAAATATGTTTTTTTGCACTTTTCGTATAAAGACAAATATCGATACAGGGTAAACTAAAAGTAAGACCTGTCCTATTTTATAATTCTTATTTTTTTTTCAGGCGTAAAACATGGACTGAATTGATTGGTAGGCCCGATTTAGCAAGACCAAATATCAAGCCAAAAAGTCATTTTGTGTGTTGTCTACATTTTGAAAAGTCGGCGATTATTCATAAACCCCAATTACTACCTGACGCTTTGCCTACAATACGGCTGTCATCTCTTCCAACTACTTCAAGTGCCGGTGAACCTGAACCAAAATTTAACGAAATATCGACACAAACCAAATATTCGACTGATAATGTACTATCAGCCATTACCATCAAAGGCGCTGACACAAAATCGGAGTCGGTACAGACGTCTTATAATATTAGTCAAACTGAACAAACTCAGACGTCAACTGCACTTTCATCTAATACACCAAGGAAAAGAAGACTTAGTAAAGATTTAAAAGAATCGGAACTAAAAAGAAGAAAACTTCAGAATGATTTGGACAAAATAAAGCAAGAACTTCAATCAAAAGAGTCACAATCTTTTGAGCGGTTTACTTTTCAAACCGAAGATGAGGTCACAAAAAGATTTTGTAAGCTCATTCAGTGGCAGAGCAATTTAAAAAATAAGCGCAAAGGCAACAGGTATGATCCCGAATTTAAGTTGTTTGCCTTAAATTTACATTTTTCTAGTCCGCAGACGTATCGGAGTTTGAAGACATTTTTAGGGCTTCCTAGTGAAAGTACCCTTGAAAGATTTAAACTGGTTATTCCACCTAAATTTGATGATCGCACTTTAGATTTCTTATCATCTAAATTAAAATCTATGCCATCAAAAGCTAAGTATTGCACTCTGGCCTTAGATGAAATGGTTCTGAAGAGACATTTACATTACGATACCAGAAGAGACGAAATTGTTGGTCTTCATAATATCAATGGTGAAGTGACGTCGGAAATAGCTTCTCATGCCTGTGTAATAATGCTCAGAGGCATTATTGTGAACTGGAAACAACCTATTGCTTATTCTTACTTAGGATCTCCAAAACATTACGCGAAATTGGAACAATGGTTGGATGAAGTTATTTTGAAACTTTCAAACATAGGGATCGAAGTTAAAGCTATTGTATCTGATCAGGGATCAAACTTCGATAACTATGCTAAAAAAGTAAAAAACGTCACAGCTGAGATGCCTTACTTTTTATTTAATGGTAAAAAAATTTACTACATATTCGATGTCCCACATTTAATTAAATGTATCAGGAATAATTTATTAACAAATAATTTTATACTCGATGAAAATAAAATTTCTTGGGAACATATAGATACACTTTATACTACACAACAGGAAAAAAATTTAAAATTGATTCATAAAATTACGGAAGCTCATATAAAACCAAACAATTTTCAAAAAATGCGAGTTAAATACGCTACTCAGATTTTTAGTAACTCCGTCTATGCCGCATTAAATGTGATGATGTATAATAAAATTTTACCAGAGGAAGCAAAAGCGACCGCCGAATTCGTGCTAAAAATCAATAATTTGTTCGACGTTTTAAATTCAAGTACTGTCCAATCTACTAATAAATTTCAAAAGGCATTCTCATTGCAAAAATACCAACTCAATGTGTTAGAAGACGCCATGATAATGTTCAAGAATTTGAAGGCTATTCATTCAACGAAAGGCGTTAATAACACAAATAAAATCAGGACATTTAAAAATATACAAATTACAATTCAATCCGTAATCATGCTATTCAAGGATTTAAAGGAAGAAAACATTAATTTTGTGTTTACGAGACGCCTAAATCAAGATTGCCTAGAAAAATTTTTTGGCACGGTCCGTCAACAAGGTGGTAATTGTCGAGACCCAACACCGATACAGTTCATGAGGGCTTTCTCAAAATTATTCCTTTGCAATATGCTGAAGAACTCACGGTCTACAAACTGTGAAGAAGACATCTGCGAGTTGCTGCAGAAAAACGATGGATTTTTGAGACCACAGAGACAAGCAGATAGCTCGCACCGCAATATACCTTCACTTTTGAATTTAAGTGGTGATTATCGCTTCGATTTGCCAACTGAAAACGCCTTAACTTATATATCGGGTTATTTACTTTTTAAATGTAGCAAGAAGCATACCTGTCCTGCCTTTGTTGCTGAATTACAGAACATTCCCGATTTGAATGAATCTACAAATAGATTATTTATACATTTTAAATCATTCAACAAAACTTCTTCTTTTTACGGAAAGTTAAAAGTGCCAACCGATGCGTTTCATAATTATGTAAGAGAACTTGAGACTATGTTTATTAATAATTTTGAAAAAAATATGAAACAAAGGCCGGGTAGTATTCTTTACGAGCTTTTAAATGACATAAATTTTCATTCTCCCTGCCCTTGTTTCCCAAAACAATATCTAATAAAACTTTTTGTTAGATTCAGGATTTTTGCTACACTCAAATTTAATAATAGAGAATTTAGAAAGGGTAAGAAATTTATAAAAAATTATATTAAAATAAAACATATGTAACTTTAATTTTTTTATTTTATTTTACCTACACACTGACGTCTATAATAATTATGTTCTATCTATATTGCACAGTACAGCACTAATTTAGGACTGCCACATATAAGTCAGAACATATTCACAGTTCTCAATAACATCGACACAAAAAGTTATGTTAATTTAATTTTATCAAAGAGGCAGCCCTGCGATTGCTACGTGATCGCGCGGTGCGAAGCAATCACAGCTATACGCTTGAGCATTAAGGCACAGTTTAGCATGCAGTGGTGGCTGACGCGACGGAGTAGGCTATTATAGCAGTAGGTATTGGAAATTTTCTATTGAGTGAAGTATCTGGTAACTATTTAGTAATCTGTGGCGTAGCGGGCCGCGTCACTGACACGCAAACCTAAACATCCCATTGCTAAAAATGTTTACAGTGTACCATCAATCAGACGATCGATCGCTACAGCAGTCTCTCAGGAAACCGCATGCCAAATACTTCGCTAAATATAAGACGGCATTGATCCTAAAGTATTTGAAATGTCGTCTAGGTACGTGCTGAAGAATTTCGTTGTTTAAGAAACAAGAAAAGCAAATGATATTGACAGTAGACAGATATAGACACACTGCAGAGAAGCGTTGCCAGCAGGCTTACTCTCGACACAATCGAGAATCGAATCAGTTCGATCTCAACGGCTATTGGTAGTTTATTGGTGGATTACTTTGAAACTAACCAAGATAAAGATAGTTACTCTTTGTACTCCCGACCATATTAATCGACTGAGAATCAAAATTATTCGGGGCGGCACGATCGAGTCTAAATCAAAATCGACTCAGTTTGGAGAGTAAGGCCCTAGGTTTTAAATTATAACCTCGACGGTGCGCCTATACTTACTTTGATTCGATTCAGTGTAAAGTATATATTATGTAAACAAATGTTAGTATAATTCACTAACTCACCGCACAATAAAGAAAAAGAATGTCACATAAATTTTGTCGAATTGAATTTATTTTAAATTTAACCTAAACGTAAACAAATTAAAACACAGAAATTTTCACGTATTCACTTATGGTGCACATTTATCCACACTTTCATCGCAATAGGATCATACTTCATTATACATTTCAATATATAACAATTAAACAATAATCAATTTATTTGTAATTTTACTACAAGTAATATGAGCGAAATAAAGTGGAGAAATGTATAAAACAAAACTATATAATTATTTAAACATCAAATGAAAATCTTCCATAGTAACAATAAAAGCTATTTTAACACAAATATAGTCTGCAGTCTATAGATTCATAGTAGCTAACAATAATCATTGGATTGTATTCGCATCATTCAACAACCTAGCCTATGGTTGTGTCATAGATGGGTTTGTTTACGTTTTGGTTAAAATTAATCGGGACGTTCTAGAACACTATAAGAACAACATCCTAAAGTTGCTGACCTGGAATCTCACCTTTGCTGACACCGACTACACAACATTTATTGTAAGTACATTATAAAAGTATTATTTTATGCTTTGTTGTTGAAGTCGGTTTTCTAAACGTTTTTTAAGCCTGTTCAACATCGAATATACTATTATGCCGTGGGCTGTGGCCTCTTGTCTCTATATAAAGTAAGCAGCGACAAGACTTCTGAATAAGCTATCGACAATTATAGCTATACATTAATAAAATCAAAAATAAATTATAAATAATTCTCATATTATACTTCGACGATACGACACACACCTTACTAGCTGCCCGCGACTTTGTTCGCGTGGTTTTTGAGTGACCGTATATGCAGCGCACGCAATGAAAGTCTGTGTGATGTGAATAATATTCCCTGTTTTTGCAACATTTCTCACTGACGCACGCTTCGCTCCTTTTGGTCGCAGCGTAATGTTATATAGCATAAAGCCTTCCTATGCAACAAAAAAATTGGACCAGTAGTACCTGAGATTAGCGCGTTTAAGCAAACAAACAAACTCTTCCGCTTTATAATATTAAGTTTAAATAGTACATAATATTATACCTAGTAGGCATAGATGAAGTTTGATAGTTAGTATTTCTATCGTGACTCTAATAAGATAATTCTAAGAAACTTACTGGCAAGAAGGTTAAGAAGTAATCGTTGGGTCTTCTCCCCACTTCCACCATGGCGACCATATTTCATATCCACAATTAGGACAAACCAATAATTATTATTGGTCTGATAAAACTGTTTCAACGCCCAAGCACAGGTCAGCTACATGTAACCAATCCCTCGCAGATACACTTTTGCACTGACTGCTATCAATATTATCACAGACGTAACACAAACCTAAATATTCATCAATTACATTTAATCACCTTATCAAAATACCGGGCATTTCACTAAATGACGAATGGTTACACTTTATTTTAAGCTTAGTTACTTTATTACGAGGAATTGGTGATTACTTTAAACTATTTTGAGCACTGTTTCATCACAAATCATTTTATTGTATCACCAAAAATTATCAGTTTAAGAAACCACTAGACTATTTTAAATAATAAGCGCACGCGCGCGCTCCATTGCAAGATCGGCCACACTGTTGATCATTTTAGAGCTACAAGGACTTGACGATCGGGCGTTTTATACTTCACGATATGTCGTAGCAGAATTAATTTCGTGATAAGCCCCAAAGAGAATATAATCACTATGATAAGCCCCGCGGCAATTATTAGTGGAACTCTTGGAGGTTAGTATTCAATTACTATTTTTAGAAATAGCCCGTAAGTAAAAACGGTAAATATTAGCTTTTACTCTTTTGTTTGTGATCTAATAATATGATCTATGCGTCGTGCAAAGTGCCGCGTCCTGGGGACTTCTAACACAGAAAATACTCTATATTACATAAATTATTTATCTAATATTGGATCTCTATCCTTTTTTTATTAACGTTAATTAGCTACTAAAAACCAAATCAGTTTTTTTGCAACCTAATTAGATACTATATTAAATAACGCAAAGCATTTGCTGTAAAGAACATGTCTACAACATAATCTGTTTGTACCATCGTTTCCTAATCTACATAATATTTATCATACTCGCTAATCAGTCAATTAAGAACAGCCTATATCTATACTAATATTATAAAGCGGAAGAGTTTGTTTGTTTAAACTCGCTAATCTCAGGATCTAGGTACTGGTCCGATTTGAAAAATATTTTTCTATTGGATAGACCATTTATAGAAAAAGGCTTTTGGCTATATAACAATACGCTGCGACCAATCGAAGCGTCAGTGAGAAATGTTGCAAAAACGGGGAAAATCTTCGCCGGCACAGCTAGTTATCCGATAAAGCCGTCCGACAAATCTTGTCGTATAAATACCAGAGCAGACGAATGCTCCACAAATCTAGTTATTTATAAACTGAATGTTGGTATTATTTTTTTTGTACGCGATTCCGCGGGGTTCTCGTGCACCCAAAAATTCTAATCCAATGTTTACCCAAAATAAACCGGGTGAGAAATGTCCCGGGAATCCGGCGATGTTGTGATTCAATGAACTCTAAATTATTTGTATATTTAGAGATTAGATAATGTTTTTGAATGTGAACACTTGAATTTTTAGATAATTTTGTAACACTTGACAAATTATTTGATGTAGATAAAACAGACGAATCTAGCATCTTTGCCAAGGAGTAGTAGGGATAGTATAGTTTATCCCTGATAAATTTAACCTAAAGGTAAACAAACCGAAATTATCACATATTCACTTATTGTGCACACTTATCAACACTTTCACATGTATATTAAAGAATCAAACTTCATTTTATAACAATAATTAATAAGTTTAAACATCTAATGAAAATCTTTTACAGGAAAAATACGCCATTTTGACACTGCCGATTGAAGAAAATGCAGCCTATGCTGAGCTGAGCTGAGCTGAGCTAAGAAAATATAGCCTATAATGCAGTATATAATATGGATTCATAGCAGACAATAATCATTGTTTTAATATTGGCCAATTGGCATCACCGGCTAGTCTATGGTTGTTTCATAGACGGGTTTGTTTACGTTTGGGTTACATTTATCTCGGACGTACCTACTGTAGTAGCCCGATTAGAACCCGGCGCATAACGTACAACGTGGACAAACACCCTAATCGCTTTCCATCAGGCGACCCGCTTGCTCGTTTAAACGCATACATTCAGATTGCATCTCATTTTCAGTTCCCTCGTTAATGTGAGCTAATGAGTCCATCAATCATTAACTCAGGCCAGGCCAGCGAGGCCAAATGGCAGCGGAGTTCAGGCCAGATATAGCACAAGTCAAGTGCATGAATGTTGTTTATGGCTAAATATTATATTTTGTGTTATGTGATTTTAGGGCCGAGAATAAATGAATGATAATACTTTAGGTTGTGTATCTGCCTATGTAGAGTTTACTGTGAAAGTACCAGCTCTGAAAGACGTAATGTTGACTTTCATGATTCTATGAGAAATGCCCAACATCATAAATTTACCCGTACAATGAGTAAGACTTTTGGTGCTGGTACTTTCACAGTAAACTCTATTTACGATACCCTAAAGTATTATCACTGTTTAATATTACAACCAGTATATTATGTGCGTATTTACATTTTACAGTGATAATATAATTCAATGTTGATATTTTTGCCTGTTCGGCAGTAGTAGTATTTCATTATGTTGATTTTATATTTAATTTACTCCGAATTGCCTCAAAGACCCTACGTAAGAGTTTTTATCCGGCTACTTATTATTGATTATGTTGTATTACAAATACTACAATCCTATTTTTCTAGTTACCTCATTATTTCAATGTGGTATTTGAAACTATTATCTTTCAGTTTTTCAAAAACCATAAACAGTAAACATATCTCTATTCCTGTAACTTCCACTTCCCATGAGATCTATTCACCGGAGACAGATGTGCGCACACCCTTATTAACCCGCACTTCCTGTGCGTCCCGCCTTATTTATCACACCCTAATATGATTCGTAAAGTCTTAAATCACTGGATCATTATTCGTGAGACTTTTGTTAATGAGATTATGTTTGGTATAACATGGAAACAGCATATTATTTACAACGTCACAGGACATGCATTTGAGGCTATGACGTCATACTAATATTATAAACCGCAAGAGTTTGTTTGTTTAAACGCGCTAATCTCAGGAACTACTGGTCCGCTATGTAAAAATATTTTTTTGTTTGATAGTCCATTTATAGAGGAAGGCTTTAGGCTATATAACATTACGCTGCGACCAATAGGAGCGACGCGTCGCGTCAGTAAGAGATGTTGCAATGTTGCAAAAACAGGGAAAATTATTAACATTTGGGGATTTTCGTTGCGTGCGCTGTATGAACGGTTTAAGTCACTCAAAAACCACACTAACCAAGTCGCGGGCACAGCTAGTACACAATAATATAACATAGGCATATATATTTTATACATTTACTATATCTAACTAATTTTCAAGTAACTTTACATATCTAGTAACATTCTCCATTTATAGTTATCCTTTTGTGTCACAGACATTACACCGTTGAGATCAGATAATTGAAAACACTGTCGAAAGTAAAATCACTTATAATATGCGTCAGTCAATCAATCTAGCTTAGATCTTACATGTCCAGTGATGGCAATCATTTAATGGATCACACTTGTACTTAAGTTTGACGACGAAAATAAGAGGTGTTATAAGTTCGAGGTCTGTGTAAAAGATGGCCCCGTGCGAGTTTCTTACGCCGGTTCCTCTCGGCGGGTTAGGGTTGAACCGGTGGTAGCTTGTTTTTCTTGTTGACTTTCCGAAAATTGCTTGCTAAGTTTTATTTGGAAATAAAACGTTATTTATTTATTTTATTTTGTCTGTGAGTCTGTGGAATCGTAGCTTCGAAACTGATAAACCGCTAATGATCTAGTGTTTTTTGTTTAAGTACTGGCTGATGGTGTTCTTAGTTATAATTTATCAGAGCTTTTCAAGATGCGATCGCTATTATTACAAACTATCAGCTAGTTTGTAATGTGCCCACTTCGTTGAGCATGGAAACCGTGTAAACCTTCCCGGGACTTCCACGAATATTTCAGACCAAAAATAGCCGAATCAGTTCAGCTGATCTCTAGTTTTAGCGAGACTAACGAACAGCAATTGATTTTTATATAGCCTATGTTACTCAGTGATAATGTAGCTTTCTAATGAAAAAAGAATGATTAAAATCGGTCCGGTACTTTTTGAGTTAAGTCGTTACATACAAAAGTACGAAAATAAAAGATATGGGAATTTATATAAGTTTCGCTAAGCGACAAGTTAATTCGTATGTCGCTTAGCGAACATGTCTCTATAGGGTTCCCAGTGGACTCTAGGAACCCAACGCCACTGCAAGCCATGAGAGACCATGGTATATTTATTTACTTTTCACCACATAGTGTTACATAGGACACGGAACTGCCACACAGCCATTTTTTTTTTTATGGAAAAAGGGGGCAAACGAGCAGGCAGTTCACCTGATGTTAAGTGAATCCTGACGCCCATAAACATCCGCAACTCCAGAGGAACTGCAGGTGCGTTGCCGGCCTTTGACGAAGAGGTAGGCTCTTCTCTTGAAGGCACCTAAGTCGTATCGGTTCGGAAATACCGTGGGTGGCAGCTGGTTCCACAAGATGGTGGTCCGAGGCAGGAAGTGCCTTGAGAATCTCACGGTGGTTGATCTGTGGAGATCAAGATGATGTGGGTGGAACTTCCTTCGAGCTTCGATGTCGAAATGTAGCTGCAGAGCCATGGAA
The DNA here is from genome assembly GCA_905187575.2 of Celastrina argiolus. NCBI lineage: Eukaryota > Metazoa > Arthropoda > Insecta > Lepidoptera > Lycaenidae > Celastrina > Celastrina argiolus. Next base: position 16,605,085 of record LR994591.1, on the reverse strand, counting down.
ATTGCAATATAATGGCGAGTAGCGTAATGTGTGTATGTATGCAATAACCTCGCAAATTGCCTTCCGCAGGTACTCTACAAGCAACAACTATAATATTTACACTCCCGCTTTCTGAAAGGCTGATCAAATTGTCGATCAATTAACATGTGAGTTAACAAGCCATTCAGCAGGCCCCTCCCGACACAATCGAGAATCGAATCAGTTCGATCTCAACGGCTTTTAATATTTATTTGGTGGATTACTTTGAACCAGGATAACCCCTATCCCTTAGAAAATCGTTAGATTGTACGTGCCTTTTGTACTCCCGACGCTCATTGGTGAACGTAGCGAGAGATTGAAATTGTTGCGAGTGGTGTTTACCGATGAGCGTTCCGAATAACTTGTGATCTTAAATCTTAGCTGATTTGATGAGCCTTTCAGAAACCGGAGCTTCATTTAAAAAAATACAACCATAATTATATAGCGAATCTAATCTAATAATCCTATATCACGAATCTATTTATACCTCATTAAAATCTGATCAGTATTTTAGTCGACTGCCAAACATGACACAAACATAGACTGTCAAACTCACCCTTCGCTTCTGTGTAGTCGGGTAAAAATATAAGCACAAAGTTTCAGAATGCATATTAGGGGCGGCGCGCCATGTTGTTCCAAGTTTCGGCATTTGTGTCAAATGTAACGTGAAAATATTTGCCTTCATCAACATTACACACCTTCTTAGTCCGTAGTTGTACAACTTCTGAACTTCGATGAACAATTTAACGGCCAAATACTGAAACGATAGGTAAATTAATCGACGCTTAAAAGACACGCTATCCTTAACATTTCCCTAAAGAGTGACAGTGACAGCCTGCGAATAGGACTCTTAACTTTAATTAGCGTTTCTGTATTTGGCCATAAGAGGTTTAATAAAAATATTTTTGGTATTCGTGTAATCAATACGTGGGGTGCCGACATAAGTAGTACTTCCCCGTCAACCATCTTTCCCGTGTCTTAAAGGGAGGGAATTTATATCCGGAAATGGGCAGCAGCGGATGTATATTGTGGGGAGTATAAACTGCCGTCCATGAAATACTACTTGCCCGTTTGTCAAGGAAGGTTATAGACTAATATTATATCGACATGGTAAAACCATTAGGAGCAGAAAACCTAGGCAGAATGATCCAAATCGTGGATTTTATTATACATAATATATCTAGCGGGTACGCCTATATTTCAATACGAAAGTTTCACGAAAAGGACAGCACGGTCAACAGATTCTCTCTCACTCACTGTTTAGATTTATAAAAATAGTCTTTGGCCGGTTGGCATAGTGTTAATTAGTTTTTTAAATAATTGCAAATATAGACGTCGCACTGCATAAATATTCGCCAACATTAAACCTACTGTACCATTTACTTATTGTTATTATCACAGAAATATTACACATTTTTATCCCTGAGTTAATTAAAAACCGAATTATTGATTTGGTCCTGGGGCCTTACTCTCCAAACTGATTCAATTTTGATTCTGTTTTTGTTTGATTCAAATTAACGTTTGTTTATTTCGATTCTCAGTCGATAGATATGGTCGGGAGTACAATAAGTTACGATCTAACGATTTTCTTTATCCTGGTAAGTTTCAAAGCAATCCACCATGTAAAATGCCAATAACTCTTACTGCCTCCTAGTAAATGTCAGATTATGTATAAAATACGAAATAAAATAAATAAATAAAAGCCGTTGAGATACAACTTATTCTCGATTGTGTCGGAAGTAAGCCTGAAGACTCACTCACTGTCATCGTATTGAGGCGTTTCACGTGTTATGTAAGGAACTATCGCTCGTCAAATCCAACAGATGTTGGAAAGTTTCGTCTGACGTCAAACCCATTATGTTTCTATCACACGGGAACAACACGGGACAGGATATGCTTATGACGTCATATGCTCCTAGTGAAGTCCAGCATCATCTGCGACAACTAAAGTCTCCGCTTAGGTAAACAGTAATGTATTGTTTCCGTGGTTTAGTGATCCTGGGTTCAATTTCAACAAAAAATGTTGTTTCCAAGTTTGGTTAGGACAATGCAGGTTGATCATCTGATTGTCTGATGGGCATGTAAAAAGTCGGTCCTGCGCCTTTTGCCTCGCCTGTAGTCAGTTAACCGTCCCACTGGGACATGAGAGTAAAAGGAAGAGAGTGTCCTAGCGTAAAGCGCACACACTTGGGCAAAATGACTCCTAACTAGCCTGGTTTCAACGAAATCGGCCACCGACATCGGAATCGGAGAAGCTGTTTTTTAATTGACGTATTGATTAAAATGTAACGAAATAGTTCTACTATTTTGTTCCTTTGTTCGCAAAGTAGATAGTAAACTCTGTTATATAAATTGTTAACACTTAAAAGAAAAACTACTGTGTGACCATTCAGTGCTTCTACTGTAAAATTCCCACTACAGTTGAATAATCAGAGATCAGCGGGGTGGGGTTCCTATAAGTCCATTGCCTTTGGCTTCACTTGCACCTAATCATTTGAAGGCCTTCAAATCCTAAGGTCTAAATACTAAGTAAAAATACTAAGGTCTAAAATGAGCACAAGGAGTGAATCTTACAATGCGGGCTTGCGGTCTCCTAGTCTGGGATACATGAACGCACTGGTCGTTGACCTAACACCTGACCAGAGTTTAAAGTTACCTGTTTTATGGGAGATCTTCAATCGTGATTTATCGCGTTATGGTAAGTATTTTATATGAGGTGCCAAAACAAAAAATGCTCTACGAGTCCTTCTCTTCACACTATATTCGGCTTGGTATATGAATAGGGACATTGTGTCCCTATTATATCGTTTAGTATATCGTTTCTCCCCAACATCGATTCAATAAGACTTAATGAATCCAAGGATTGAAATCTTTAATATCGGAGTTAAAAGTATTAATGGATGAGATCCGCATTAAGGAGTGATAATCCTCCAGGAATTAAAAGCATTTTGAAGCTTTCGTCCGGTCAGCGCGATCGGAATGAGACGGGATTAAATGTTTAGTTGAATTATGTTTTATTTCAACATTGATCCTTTATTTTTAAATTATTGAGGTATTCCAAATTGATTATCATAATTTTTTATTGAACTTTAGCGTAATTAAACATTACAAATTCAACCATCGCTATTATCACTTACGAAATTCGAAAACCAAACGTATCGGATTTGGTAGAAGGTTCGCTAAGAGAATTCGTATACATTTATATATATTTTTCTAGCCTGACTATCAGGTAGTCAGCCTGCAATGTTTTTATTAGACTTTCTTCCCTTTCTCTATAGTTGTTACACTGCTAGAATCATATCATCCGAAGTCGATAGCCAAGCCAAAAAATTAATAAAAGTAAGCCAAGCTCTAAAGTCTAAACCACTAGGTTGCAAAAAATGCATTGAGTGAATTTTCTAATTTCTACCGCGATTCTTTAAAGAAACCTTTACCCACATAAGATTCCATGAAAATATAAAAGTTTTAGTAACATAGTTTGCTGATAATAAACTAATTTAAAGTTTTATCGCAACTACCCGTTTAGTGATTGTTCTCAGCAAAACTTTCAACTAAACTGTAAGTTATGCCGTAAAGTTCTTAAGTTTATAACTTAAACTAATATTTTACAAATCGCTTTTCATGCTGGCGACGCGACGCAATCTTTAAGAGAGGGATTGGCAGGAGCAATTGGCAACTGCGTAATCGTATATTGAAAGATAATTGTATGAAAGTTATGAAAGTGGTATGGTCACTTTCATAATTTTCATACAATTCTCTTTATTTGTACCCGACTTCGGCGAAGCCAAAAGGAAGGTTGTGAATAAAAAAAAGGAGTCTAAAAAGCCTCAAACAAGAAAATAATTCAATTTTAAATCCAGATATGCATAGGTACAGAAATGGCCATGGTAGAGCCGTGGTCGTACCCACTATTGGGATTGTATATTTCAACAGCAGACGAATATTATAGATTTGTTTAGCGGGTACGACCACGGCTCTACCTTGGCCATTTCTGTACCTATGCTTATCTGGATTTAAAATTGAATTATTTTCTTGTTTGAGCCTTTTTAGACCCCTTTTTTGCGAAGTCGGGTTATAGTATTTTTAAACTTTTATTTTATTCAATTTACAATGATTGATAAAGACTATCAGGTGATCAGCCTGCAGTGTCCTAACCAAACTTGAAAACAAAATTTTTTGGTGTTTCAACGCGGGACTCGAACCCAAAGACCTCCGGGTCGAGAGCGAAGCTCTGAACCACTAGACCACGGAGGGGTATGTGGTTAATGTTAGAGGCGGTGCGACCACTGACCAAATAGTCGTAAGTATTTTTGAGTTAACAACCGGACGGACACATTAAAGCTGATGCAACAGGAAACCCGAGCTGGGTCATGGTCAGTTATGACATACACAAAATCCGATGATAATTGTCCGCCACCCGATCCTGCACTATGACAGTAACGCAGTGACAGTGACGCTTCCGCCTGTCAAATGCCGGATGTAGTCTAAAAATAACGGCTTAAATGCTTTTCGAGTATTCTTAGAATTTACCGCAGTACAGCTGGCTCAAGTTGGTTGGTGGAAATATCAAATCGACTTCAAGATATTCTCGTAATGTTCAATTCGTAGTGTAGTTCAGACTTACGCCCGGTATCTCGAACGCTATTCAAACGAACGATCAACTAACATGGCATTCAAATCAATAACCCATATTAAACACTGATTGGTGGAATATTTTATCAGACTACTAATTTTATAATTACATCACTCTCGCACGCAAGATTGGTTAAAATTTCACAGATAAGGTAATTCGCCAAAGACACTGATTAGTTGACATACGATTTGAATATACTCAACGCTCAACCTTGAGCGTTGGTGCTCCAATTTGCAGGTGTGAATCCTGTGCTGCGCTGATGACCTCTGTAGCGCTGGCGCTACAGAGGTTATCAGCATTTGCATTTGTCTTTTTTTAACGTAAAAATAAAGATTTAAAATATCAATATAAATTATACTTCTCTGAAATAAGTTCAATTATTTCCTACAATTTTACCTAATTATTATGAATGCGATGAGCCTAAATCTCTTTAACCGTGACCGTGATTTTAATTTTCACATATTATTATGTATGTCTGTTGCCACCATTACAACATGTACTAAAAACATAGTAACCAAAATATTTAAGGGCAGCCAACGTTTATGTACAGAACCATTCGCGCGGCTCCAACTCCGGTTTTTTCCTAAGCAACTTTGTTTTTCGTAATCAAAAATTTTCCTTTGACAAGTCAGACACTTTATAGTCGAGGAGCGCGGAACGTCCAGGTGTTCGGCGCAAACGTTCGGTATTGTAGTTAGCGCGCCCGGCCCCCGGCGGCTCTTGACCTACTAGAGTTCTAACGAACGCTCTCAACACCGACGTAAGTCTAAACTAATACTTCAAATTTATTTATACACTACCATCATACGCTAGGATTCAGAACGGGGATATAATCTAGGCAATGTGTCTTAAATAACATGAATGGAGGAGGAATTACTGCATATCCTAAAATGTTTAATTAAGTGTCAGTTTCAACTCAATTTTCAGGGTAAACATTTTTTGCGACATACCACCTTCATTCATTCGTGTTCTCAATTGTCTTTTGACAAATTCACATTTTATAGTCACTTATTACCTCACCCATTTCGGCCACAGTGGCCAGTTTCAGCTACGCCAGAGTACGGTACTGCCCGAGTGTGTGCGCAATACACAAGAGCACACCTCTTCCAAAACGAGTGAAATGGATTAAGGGCACTTTGGGATTCTGAACATTAATCTTATATATAAAAATTAATTGTTGTTCGTTAGTCTCGCTAAATCTTGAGAATGGCTGAACCGATTCGGCTAGTTTTAGTCTTGAAATATTCGTGGAAGTCCAGGGAAGGTTTAAACGGTTTGTATGCTCAACGAAGTGGGCAGCTAGTTAACTATAATAGTTAACTCACCAATTTCGGCGACCTTAGCCGGTATCAGCTCCGCATCTCTCTCTTCCTTAACTCCCATAGCTCAGTGGATCGAATAAGCAACACGTCTAGAAAAGAGTTTATTTGCCTATATACCCCACGTTTGGCAATTGGGTTGGCGACCGTCGTGTTAAATTAATAACCATGTTCGCGAAAACGCTACTGCCCACTTCCGGATATAGATTCCCTCTGTCCCCATTTAAAGATGGGGAGGTGCTATTCCTACTCCGGCACCCCAAGGATTAGGACCGGATGTAATAATAGCTCCCCTTGCCGATTTCGGTGTCGGTAGCCGATTTCATTGAAACCAGGCCAGCTATGCAGGAGTTGTTTTTATAGTTCCCAAGTGTGTGCGCAATACAAAAGTCTTTGAGAGTGTCTACTCTCTCTTTCTTTTACTATCATAACCCACTGGGACGGTAAACCGACACGACTGGTGAGAAAACAGGCGCAGGGCCGACTTTTTACATGCCCATCCGACGCATGGATCATCTTTCTGGTCAAGACAATCAGGTGATCGGCCTGCATTGTCCTTACCAAACTTGGAAACTATTTTTTTTATTGTTTCAACGCGGGAATCGAACCCACGACCTCCGGGTCGAGAACGTAGCTCTGAACCACTAGACCACGGAGGTAGGTCATCATGTATGACAATTCTAAAAGATTTATAATAGCAAAATATATTGGCAACACGAAATAGTAGTTTTATGAGGTCAGTAAATGCTTTTTATTATGTTTAGAAGATTATATAAATAAATAGAGTATAAAACTGTGTAAAGTTTAAAAACATGTACTGTGTGAAACTATAAAGATTGTTCTCAAACTTTACACTTCTAGAAATCCTAGTTTTGTTAACTATTTTTAAACCTGTGTTGTGTTCTAAGATGTTATCATTGAAATTTGTAGGGTTTAAAAAATCCTATCAAGTTAATCAACTGAGTAAAGTATTATTAACATTATTATAAGAAATATAAAGTCTTTGTTTACCACAGATTATTATGGCTATATTATATTCCATTGAATTTTAAAATATATTCCATTCCAGTGAAAAATTGTTATCTTTAGAAGAGGCCTTCACCCAAGGGATTGCAGAATAAACTTTTGTCAACGAAAGAAAAATAGCCAGTAAAAAAATAGCAAAATAATAATTATGCTCTTTCTTTTTGTAAAATAGTAATTGTAATTTTATTTAATTTGTATTTGTCAAGCCTTTTATTCCTTGGAATAAAAGGCTTTTTATTATTATTATTATATTCCATGGGGAAGCACTTAGGCTACATTTTACGACTACGACACAGCTAAAGCTTCCGCTTCAACGTTTAGGCTACAGCGGGATATTTTATTAAAATTATTAATAAATATTGTCATCATAATCAATCTATACTAATATTATAAAGCGGAAGAGTTTGTTTGTTTGTTTACACGCGCTAATCTCAGGAACTACTGGTCCGATTTTAAAAATATTTTTTTTGTTGGATAGTCCATTTATAGAGGAAGGCTTTAGGCTATAAAACATTACGCTGCGACCAATAGGAGCGAAGCGTCAGTGAGAAATGTTGCAAAAACGGGGAAAATTATTTACATTTGGGGACTTTCATTGCGTGCTCTGCATGAACGGCTTAAGTCACTCAAAAACCACGCGAACCAGCACGGGAACAGCTAGTAATAAATAAATTTCATTAGTGAAATATACAGTTTGAACGCCTCTGATCCACGCGTGAATATCGGAGGCATTGAACTTTGTAAGTCCTATTTTAAACCTATCGATTTAGTCTAGCTCCGGGTAGGCGTTTCATAATTTTCCGCAAACAGCGTTTATGGCTTGGAAAATGTAATTAAACCAATTTTATTTACCCGACATATCTTTACTAATATATTAAAGTTTGTTTGAACGCTTTTATCTCGAAAACTAGTGGTCCTATTCGAAAAATCTTTTACTTTGAATAGAACATTATTGAGGAAGACTTAGGGCGTGTTTCACCAAGGAATGTTAAAGTTAACGCCATGTTAAATATCCCCCTCGTATTTCTTGTCAATTAATGAGATGGCATGGTATTTTAACATGGCGTTAACTTTAACATTGCTTGGTGAAACACGGCCTAAGAGAGATACATATCGTAATACAAGAAATAATGGGATCCGAATATTTATAAAGAATGTTATAGAAGCGACAGTTTTATTTCCGTTTTGAGGTTCATCTTCTCTTTTAGGGGGGGTTTAATACCTCTTAAGTCAAACTATAATGGAAATAACAAATATAAATTAAAACAGAAATTTTAGAAACCCTCAGGGGTTGAAAGCCGAAATTAAGTGCCAATTTCACCTACACAAGAGTTAATCCTTAATTAAATATCATGTTATTCCTCTCGTATTCCATGTGAATGAATGAGAAGGCATGGTGTTTTAACAAGCCGTTAACACTAACATGCTTTGGTGAAATCGGGGCTTCTCATTCTCGATCTTTTCAAATTTCAAAAGATTTACATCAGATTTCAAACAAAAAAAAACTAGATCTGATACGGTACATTCGTTTGAGAGCTATGATGATATTTTACTACGGACATACACACAAACGTCAAACTACAACTCCTCAGCTTTATTTTATACTTTGTGGTCGGGCTTAAAAAGTGCTTTTTATACAGTAACAAAAACATTCACTAACTTTGGGTTATAATTATACTACCTTTTGTAAGAAATGCAGTGTTTAGGTATGTAATGAAACAAAAAATTGATTTAAATTTTTTGCCTTCTTTTATTCTTGCGACTAAAGAAGCATAAATTGTGAAAAGTAAACCTTTTATCTAGGTTTTGACGAAATAAAAATAAAAATCTATTTCTAAAATGAGATAAGTAATCATAACCCAAAGCTACAGCGACTGCTCTTTTAAACGCTGTATATTTTTTATTACACGTCGTATTAAAAGTAGTCGAAATAACAAAAGTATCAGCAGATACAATCAAAATATGCATATTGAAGAGCCTATCGGAACGCTTTCATTTTCCGACCAGTATTTCGGTGTCATAAACATGGCTCTTTACAGTCATACCTGCGCAGGAAAACTCTCATATAATATTAGAGCAGCTATACAAAGTAATGATATTCAGTAAGAAATACCCCCATTTTCTTTCCGAGTATATATTAAACTGCTCTGTTATTTGTTGTTTAATTAACCCTGTACTGCGTGAATTATCAGAAAATTAAAAAAAATCGTACATAGAGTACACCGCGAGGAATAGCAAAGACTACTTTTTACCCGACTTCGGCGAAGCCAAAAGAAAGGGTAATGATTTTGGCAGCCTATGTATGTATGTATGTATGTATGTATGTATGTATGTATGTATGTTCCCTCGTAGCGGTTAAACTACTGGTCCGATTTTAATAAATAAGAAGTCAATCGATTCGTAGTGGTCCGGCGAGTAACATAGGCTATATAATTTTTCGAAAAATTTTGGATTTTGAAAATTATACCTCAAAAACTATCTAAAAAAAATAATTAATTAATATAATTGTATCGTGTTTGGTATCAAAAGATAGGTCTTGGCAAGCACGTTACAAATATGTATTTATATTTTTAATTAAGTTTTATATTTTATCGTTAAATTCAAAATAAACGTTTAAAATGCCGTCGTATAAATAGTATCTAGGAATTGTTTAGTTACTTTCTATGTGTTAATTTAACGTTAGTTTTGAGAAAATTTAATGTATATGTTTATGTGGAAACAGAAAAATGTAAAATAAAATAAAAATTAAAAAAAACTATAACCCGACTTCGCAAAAAAGAGGTCTAAAAAGGCAGAAACAAGAAAATAATTCAATTTTAAATCCAGATATGCATAGGTACAGAAATGGTCAAGGTAGAGCCGTGGTCGTACCCGCTATTCGGATTGTATATTTCAACAGTAGACGAATATTATAGATTTGTTTAGCGGGTACGACCACGGCTCTACCTTGACCATTTCTGTACCTATGCATATCTGGATTTAAAATTGAATTATTTTCTTGTTTCTGCCTTTTTAGACCTCTTTTTTGCGAAGTCGGGTTATAGTTTTTTTTTATTTTTATTTTATTATATCAACAAAATTTACGATTCTTATGGGATTTTATAAGAACTCTAAAATATACTAAACTCTACTATAAAAATTGGCAACAACAAACCGACTTAAACACATTGCTGTAATTAATGTGTTCAAATAACGTATTCCCTCACAAAGGACCAACATTTGGCAGTAATTAATAATTCTGTCAATGGCAAACAAAAGGATTCTGAGAATATAAGATCGGTCTGTCGTGTGTGAATACTGAACAAGTCTTTGTTGCTCACAGAGCACAGAGTAGAAGCCAAAACAGAGAATGTGAAACTGAAGCGACTAATATAGCCAATTATATTTTGCAAATGAATATTGGCTAATTATTAATAATAAAAGTATGGACGCTTCATACCACGTCAACCTGCCCCCGTGGTATCTAGCAATTGTTTTTATCATATTTATCAAATTAGCATAATAATTTATTATGTCATTTTATAGTACCGTCTTAACTACTTACTATTTTGTACCCTTTAATACCTACATACCATAGTTTAATAATTCTTTAGTCACATACCTAATACCATCTAATACTCATAGTCACATACGTGGTAAGTATCCGAAGAGCTTGCGTTACAACTTACAGATACCAGACAACGGAAATACATACTATACACATATTTAAGATTTGTATAATAATAATGCACACATTTAATACACATCCATTGACCCAGGAACATTGAAAACTTTTTGTGCCCTCGGCGAGATTCGAATCGTGACCTCTCGCTCAAGCAACACTGGTCTATGGACGTCGTCATTAATTAGTCCACCTGTGTTGGAAATTCAAGCATTTTATTTAAGTAACACGTTTTTATGGTTCTCTTGTGGTACTGTATAGTACTAGTAATAATTAAAAAAATACATTCAGATACACTTTTTTTTTCTATTTAAACTACTAGCTGAGCCGTGCCCACTTCGTTGAGCATAAAAAAACCATTTAAACATTCCCTGGACTTCCACGAATATTTCAAGACCAAAAATAGACGAATCGGTTTAGCCGCGAGTTTTAGCGAGACTATAGAACAGCAATTCATAAGAAGATAACAAGTGTGCCATATTTGCTATCATCTTCCATCCGCGCAATTCCAAACAAAAATGTTAAAAGTTATTGCTTGACGTATTAATATATTATAATATACAGATTTATTATATATCGTAAAAACCTAGACGGGGTTTCTTTAAAGGCTTGTCACATTTGTTCCCATAGCTTTCGTTCGCGTGAGCTGCGCCGTAAGTGGTGATACTCGAGTATTATAACCTAATGGCGGCCACTCACGAGATAGATAGCGTTGGACACACGCGACGCTTGCGAACAGCGGGCTTACTCCCGACACAATCGAGAATCGAATTTTGATCTCAACGTCTTTTGGTCTAAAATGACCACAAGGAGTAAATCTTATTATGCATAGGCTCGCGGTCTCCTAGTCTACACGAACGCACTGGTCTTTGACCTAAGACCTGACCAGGGCCCTGATTACGTAACTTATGTGGCTTTCACGACCATCAAGTGTCGTTGTGACGTTAAAACGATTTAAAAACTTAAAACGTCAAAATTCGTCGTTTCAGCCTTTTACTCTCCACTGCTGGACATAGGCCTCTCCAATACATTTCCAGTGCGACCGGTCCATTGCCACCTGCATCCAACGTGACCCGGCAGTTTTCACCAGGTCGTCGGTCCATCTGGTAGGTGGCCGTCCCACACTGCGCTTGCCAGTACGTGGCCTCCACTCTAGGATCTTTTTGCCCCATCGACCGTCCAATCTTCGTGCTATGTGGCCGGCCCATTGCCACTTCAGCTGACTGATCCTACGGGCAATGTCAGCAACCTTAGTTCTTCTACGGATCTCCTCATTTCTGATTCGATCACGTAGAGAAATCGTCAAAATTATGACATATTAACATTTAAAATCGTGTTTTAAAAAGATTTAACGTCACAATGAGAGTTGATGTCGACGGTCAGGAAAGCCACAGAAGGTACGTAACCAGGGGGCCGGATTGCAACTCATCTGTTTTGTGACTTTAATGGAGATCATTAATCGTGATTTGTCGCATTTTGGTTAATTTATTTCAGGTGCCAAAACAAAAATGCTCTACGCGTCATCCTCTTTACACCATATTCGGCTCAATATATGAGCCGTGAACCACCCTGTACATGGGAATTTGAGATGAAATCTCCAGAAGTAGGAGGCAAAGGTGAAGACGAGAGGAATGCAGTTGTAGGAACCTCACGGCATTAACAGCATCAAAAAAGGTATCTAAAAGCAAACGAAAATTACTTACTATTTACTCAAAACCATCTCTCCAAAATTCATGTTTGCAGTATTGGCCAACCCTAAAAAGGTGTTATCGGGTTTCCGAGGGACTAATTTTGCACATCTCAGCTTTCTTACCTGTAACAAAAGATATCTTGCTAAATTATGTTTGTACAACAATCTACTAGTTTTAGTGCGTGATTCACCAAATAATATTAAAGTTAATCCTTAGTTAAATATCATATTGTACCTCTAGTAATTCCTATAATGAGAAGGCATAGTAATTCAACAAGCCGTTAACTCTAACATTCTTTGGTGAAATCTGGACTCAAACGCACAAATATAAGCCCTAAAGGCATTAATATAGAACGCAAGGTGTTTTATGAAAAATCTTGTCTTATTTTAACCATTCTGACGTAAGATTATTCTTGTATTTGGGGCATCACATAAATATACTATTCGTATGGCACCGGAGAAAGAATAGTACCTTCGAATCAACCGTCTTTCACCCGGGTGTCATGGTGCAAAAGGCGTCAGAGGAAATAAATATCCGGATGTAGGCAGCAGCGTTTCCGCGGATATTATTATTATTTTAACTGGACTGATAGGTGGGCCCTGTCACGCCCTGGCGTCAAGCGTTGCTAGTATAATATTTGGCTTATGTCCAGTAGTGGCCGCTATAGCGGAAATGATGATGAAGATGATGATAAAACTACTGAGGCAAAGGTGGCCGCCGAGGAAGGAGATGAAGAAGACAGGAACCGGAAGTAGAATAAAGGAAGTTATGTAAATATTTTTACGGGGGTAGAAAATCGTTTGTAGTAAAACTCATCATTTTCACAATTTTGGATGAATAAAATATATATAGATATATTGTAACATGACTGCTGAAACAGTAGTTCTTTCTTTAATGTAAGAAAGAACTACTGTTTCAGATTTTAATGCCATCGCTATTACGAAGTTCGAAAATAAAAAGGACTGACATAATGTTCGCTAAATGACAAGTGAATTCGTATATCACATATAATAGCACCCCTCGCCGATTTCGGTGTCTGTAGCCGATTTCATTGAAACCGGGCCAGCTACGCAGGAGTTATTTTATAGTGCCCAAGTGTGTGCGCAATACACAGAAGCACTCTCTCTTCCTTTTACTCTCATAACCCAGTGGGACGGTAAACCGACACGACTGGCGAGAGAATAGGGGCAGGACCGACTTTTTACATGCCCATCCGACGCATGGATCATCTTTCTTGTCAGACAATCAGGTGATCAGCCTGCATTGTCCTAATCAAACTTGAAAACAACATTTTTTGTTGTTCAAACGCGGGAATCGAGCCCACAACCTCCGGGTCGAGAGCGAAGCTCTGAACCACTAGACCCCGAAAGTGTTAAATATTGTATAACACTTAGCTAAGATTGTGTACGACCAAAATTTATGTATTTTATATTATTTATTTATAGAAATTAGTTAGTGATGATAGCGATATCATCTTAAATCTGGGGCCTTACTCTCCAAACTGATTTGATTTTGATTCAGATACGATCATGCCGCGTACTTCCTCATAAATTGACATTTGTTTATTTTGATTCTAAGTCGATATGGTCGGAAGTACAAAAAGTTACGATGTAACAATTTTCTTTATACTGATTAGTTTCAAAGTAATTCACCAAATGAAATACGAAAAACCACTGATATCGAACGGATTCTGTTCTCGATTGTGTCGGGAGTAGGCCCGCTGGGCTGGCATTCTTCTAGCTGACTTCATAACCAACCAGTCTCATCATTATTTGTTATTAAACGCATACCTTTGATTAACTCGTTACTCCAAACAGAACCCGTTGTTTTGGAATTGGGTCAGGGATACCGTTTGGTATAATTAACGTGGCGTGGGTGGTGGGGACTCGCTGGTGGGTTAGGTCCAAGGTCAAGGGACATCGTACTGATATTATAGAACTGAAGTTGATTGCTTGAACGCTCTAATCTCAGAAACTACTGGATTCTTTAAGTATTGGATAGCACTCCTATACACAGTGTCTCAACGTTCATATATCTAGCCGAATATAGTGTGAAAAGAAGCGTTGAGATTTTTTTGTTTTTGCATCTCATATAAATTTCTTACCATAACGCGACAAATCGTGATTAAAAATCTTCATAAAAGTCACAAAACAGATGAGTTTCAACCCTGGTCAGGTCTTAGGTCCAGTGCGTTCGTGTGTATAGACTAGGAGCCCGCGAGCCCCAGCATAGTAAGATTCACTTGTGGTCATTTTAAACCTTTGTATTTTTTTTATCTCGTTATGGTAATTTATATGAGATGCCAAAACAAAAAATGCTTTACGCGTCTTTCTCTTCACTCTTTATTCGGCTTGATATATGAACATTGAACAATGAGATACTGTATATCGTCACGATAAAACTTATAGGAGCCGAGCAATGAATGTTTTAAAATCGGGGATTGCATCGCGGACGAAGTCGCAGGGACGATGCTAGTTCCACCAGAATTAACTATTGATTAATATTTAAAAAACCTTTTACTAAATACAAATTTTTGCCTTCGTGGTCTAGTGGTTTCGACCCGAAGGTCATAGGTTCGATTTCCGCGTTGGAAAAACAAAAAAAAATCTTTTCAAGTTTGGCTAGGAAAATGCAGGCTGATCACCTGTTTGTCCGACAAGAAAGTCCATGCATCGGAAGGGCATGTAAAAAGTCGGTCCTGCGCCAGTCGTGCCGGTTATCCCTACTGAATTACGAGAGTGAAGAAAGAGAGAGTGCCTCTGTGTATTGCGAACACACTTGAGCACTATAAAATAACTCCTGCGCAGCTAGCCTGGTTTTAATGAAACCGGCTCCGCCTAAAACGGTGTTAAATGATAATGCCTTTATTATTATTATTTATTATGCATAAAATGAAGGGGGTGAGCTAGCTTGTGCCAATGCTAAAACCTAAATGAGAATTGAACAAAAGTAGTACATAAATTGGCTTCTAGTTCTAGATTATAAATTTTACTTTGATATGAAACAGCGATAAATCATGAAACATTAACCCATATTCATCAAGCATTACGTTGAAACAGCTTCCCGGGAACTGATAAACTAAATATAATATAATGTTTTCTTAAATCGATCACGGAAATTTTGAATATTTTAATTTCACACAAATACGGTTTTAAACAGAAATTAAATAAAAAGTTATAAAAAAAAATAGCGTATAGAATTTATATGTTACTTGCAGCATCATTACGAATCAATGGACACCTCATTTATTAAGATCGGACCAGTAGTATAGACACTACAATGGAACAAACATACATACATATTATTTATGCACAGTGTAAAAACACTGTGGGGTATGATTACACTACCTTTTCTTATTCTAGAATTGATACAGAAAAAGGTTTTTGTTTTTTACAATTTCTTATTTTATGTTTTTCGGGGCATTTGCCCGTTTAAAACAATAGCTCTGGGGTCGACGGACCCTTGACCTTGAGATCATATCAAAGGGTTTTTAGGTTGGTCACTACTCCTCCTGGCTACACATGAATTGCAGTGGTGGGAACTGGGAATGAGTGGTGTTCCATTTTTAAATTCAATATAATATGTTTTAGTCGCAAGAATGACAGAAAGCAAAAAAAATAAGTAGAATAACAAATAAAAAATACATGATGAACGAGAAAAGGCAGTATAATCATATCCCAAAGAAATAGTAACTGTTCCTTTTGCATCCTGTATTTACTATGTTTTTACTACTGCCAAAGCCTTCCTTCCTCTAGGGTTCGCCGAAGCCGGTTAGTAAAATTACAGTACAATGAGAGCTGTGAGGTCATATTCTATCGATTAATATCAGCTGTGTACAATCAATAACCTTTTCAATTCTGTAAACTCATTCATACAGAAGAATTATTATTTTTGTCCCCCATTCTTTTTTTTTTCATGTTTTTAATTTATGTATACCTATTACTTATATATGTCTCTAATTCCACTGAATAATTTGTTTGTAATGTTTTGTAAAACACTTTAACTTTTTTTTTTTGGTTTGTTAGAAGAAAACCTATTATTTTGTTATCATCCTAATTATTATGATCCATGTTACTTCATCTTCAGTTCTTCATATTATATCCCATATGTATATTGTAAATGTATTTGAAAAAAAAACATATTCATTAATTGTCGCAAACGCATGTTGTACTTCACCTATCATTAGGACTCATTTTATCTTTAAGCCCTTTTTGTGTTTATATTTTATTAATGTACCAAATGCTGTTCTGTTGGTGAGCCAATAAATAAATTGCAAAACCAAATTACTGATGTCTTTCTTTGTCTTTGTACGGAAATGACAGATGATGTTTTTCGATTCTCAAAAGGCATTGTATGGTTTGCGTACTACGAGATGACTAAATTGTATATTCTATGTGGTATGGTGGTAACTGACCATAGTACTTAATATGTTTCTTTCAGTAAAGTCTGATAGGCCAATAAACATGGGTAAAAATATAGCCAGTGGGCAGCCATTACTGTTGCCCCATCTTTTATTAGCAGAGGAAAAGCCAGAATGATCCAATAAATAAGGATCAGAGCCCTAATTTTGCAAATATTAGTCTATCCCACTCGCACGCTCGCTAAATCACATTTTCATGAGCGGGACAGTCTGATAATAGAAACTAATTTCGGGGCATGAGAATTGAGTCCCAGTCACTTAATAATTAAGAATGTCCAAATGGCACTGGTCAATAAAGTGGTCAATACGAAAGGACCGCAGCAATCGACAGTATTGAGGGAAGATATAGGCTTAACTCACATTGGCATTTGGAACCGAAGCGTCGCTTTTTTGTGATAGCACATTCATCTCTATTTTCACATTATTAAAGTACGAATTATTTGTCTTTTCATATTTCCTTGTTATACGAAAAATCGGCCAAGTGCGAGTCGCGCACGAAGTAGTCCGTACAAAACTAGCAAAGTCACGTTTGTTATAAATAACCCTTAAATATTTATTTTATCTGGTCTTCAGCATTTATACTGGCAACAAATATAGTATAACATATATAATAAACACAAAAATAACTTCAACTATCTGTCACTGGTTCATGAGATACAGCCTGGAGATAGACGTCTTACAGTGGGGTCTTAGGCCCTTATAAATAAAACAATCCCAAACCCAACCTCACCTTGACAACTTATTTGACAGATAATAAAACGTTTCGTTTCACTTTTAAAAATGAAGAATTTTACTAAATGTTAATTTTTAATTGTAAAACTTTAATTTTTTTTTTCTTAAAACGTAATAATAAAGATTATAAAAATATACATTATACTTATTTTATTGTTTCCTGTAATCTATAATACGAATATAACGGAATAAAAAGAAAATAAATTAAAGCACTATGTGACTAATAAAGTTGTGAAACGAAACGTTGTTTTATCTGACAAATAGGTTCTCAAGGTGAGGTTGGGTTTGAGATTGTTTTATTTATACAGGCCTTAGTAAACGTCCCGTCTTTTAGCCTTTGTTAACTGACTTCCAAAAAAGGAGGAGGAAAACCTCCTCCTTTTCGACCATACGACCTGTTTTTTTTGTGTATGTAAATTGTACAAATATGACTCCGAGGTCAATGATCCGATTGGCGTAATTCTTTTTTTATTCGACGCAGAATAGCTGTCATTTGGTCCCATCAAAATTTTACATAGTTTGGCCCTGTAGTTTTTATTTTTTGTTTATTTTTCACCGAAATTTTTATCATTTGTCTAAAAATTTTTTACACTCACGATTTTTTCATTTAGTTTCGGTACGACTAATTTGGAAGTTTTTCACTTTTACATTTATATTTAACTCTCGACACAAACATGAGGTGGAAATTATAAATTTGGAGTGTGTGGTGTATTTTAGTCTGTATGTAACATCGGAGCTACAAAACGGATTTATCTTTTATTTTGACTTAGAGACACTAAAAAGTAAAAAAATAAAAAAGAAAAGTTACGTTTTATGTACTGTACCTTTGTAGCCCTAATGACGCATCGCGACGCATCGAATCGTCAGTGTGGATTAAGCCTTATGCCCTGGTATTCTCTAGTAATTCGCTATTCGTTTGTCCTTCGGAGTTTCTCGCAGTAATAGAGGGAGAAGGTACTTTTATTGCAAGATCCAAGTGCGGTACCTAAAGGTAAAATTGGAAGGGAAAAGGTTTGTTATTATCAGTAATTTCCGCGTAAATATCCCATGGGTACCTTCGGGATAAAGGTAGACTATGTTTTAATCCAAAACCTGCTCAACTATATCAACTTTCATGAAAATCCATGTTCTTCCCGTCTTTTGAACGTTTTTATAATTTATGATATTATAAAATAAAGTGAAACTAAAATTATTTAAACTCACATTAGGTATAATATTATTATGTAATGAATGTAGTCTAAAATACTGATCAGATCTGATTAAATGAGGTATGAAATATCAATAGACTCATAATAATAGTCCGAGTAACATAGTTATAATATTAATGAATAATAATACTTTAGGGTGTATAAGTGTTCCGTACAAGGAGTTTACTGTGAAAGTACCAGCGCTGAAAGAGGTACTTTATTTTTACTTATTGTATGAGAAAATTTATGATCTTGGGGTTTATCTAATAGAAACATGAAAATCAAAAGTCTTTCAGCGCCGGTACTTTCACAGTATACTCTACATAGGAGGCACACGCAACTTAAAGTATTATGACTTATTTATTTTTTACGTGGTCAGTTATTTTTATAAAAATCATAGTCATTTTGGTTCCACATTATAACAGTTAGGTTCTAGTTAAGTCCCCTATCTTTGTGACGTGTAGTTACTACTTACTACTATTTAACTGGTCACGTGTCGAGGTGCGGCAGGAAGTAAGGCGGGGGCCAGACTAAGCCATTACGCCATTAGCGCTAACACGTCACTTTAACGCAATCGGTTACTATTTAACCACATAGTTAATCCCTACATTAATACGTGAAGAAAAAAATTGTACATATTTTACAAAAAATGCACGGACAAAGAGGATATTATTATCGCCTCCGTAGTCTAGTGGTTCAGAGCTTCTCTCTCGACCCGGAGTCGTGGGTTCAATTCCCGCGTTGGAACAACAAAAATGCTGTTTTCAAGTTTGGTTAGGACAATGCAGGCTGATCACCTGATTGTCTGACAAGAAAGGTGATCCATGCGTCATGTCTCATAACCCAGTAAACCGACACTACTTGCGAGGACAGGCGCAGGACCGACTTTTTTACATGCCCATCCGACGCATGGATCGCCTTCGTTCGTCGGTAGCCGATTCCATTGAAACTAGGCCAGCGACACAGGAGTTATTTTATAGTGCCCAAGTGTGTGCGCAATACACAAATACACTCTCTCTTCCTTTTATGAGTAAAAGGAAGAGAGAGTGTATTTGTGTAACTCCTGTGTAGCTGGCCTGGTTTCAATGAAATCGGCTACCGACACCGAAATCGGTGAGGGGAGCTATTATTTACACAAACTTAAAGTTTATATACTTATTATAAACACACCACGCGATTACGTCATTTTCCAACGCCTGCTACGGGCCGCAATATTACAAGAATTAGAAATATCTGTAAATTCATGAATATGGTATTTTTCAATGAAACAAACACTAGCGTATTTGTACAGACAAATCACACAATCCCTACTGGGACAACAGTTTTAAGAAATTTGGTTTCTACTTTCTAAGTAACATTCTCCATGGAACAGCTAGCTTTTCATAATTCATAATTAAATAATAAATAAGTAATGACGGTTAAATCATACTTTTTTTTAATTCTTTTCTCCGTCTTAGCTGAATGGACGGTTTGGTAGGTCGTAGCCCTTCCATTGTTGTATTTATTTAGCTGACGGTTGTTAGCGGACTTTGTTCTTATTGTTTGATGAACTGTGAATATATTGTAATTCAATATTGTAATAAACGGAATAAAACGAATGGTAGAACAACGGGTATTCATGGACACGCAATACCGGATAAATCATAGATTTGCCCTCAAATTAATTCAGAGGAAACAGATACTCGTAGAACTAAACAATTTTTTTGAGGAGTCTGAGTGTAAATGTCAAAACTGACCAATGGCGTTTGTACAATGTTAACATTTTTTTTTCTCTTTTTATTTTAGCAATAAACAGTGGTATATAGTAGGGTATCGAGAACCGGTATAGTTTTAGGAACCGGGATTTTCGGTACCGGCACTAGTCAGAACCGGGAATTCCCGGGATTTCCCGGGATTTTCGGTTATGATACATTAATTTGCTATACAATGATTAAAATATCGTTATAAATTAACTTTTGATAAAGTTTTACATAGATATAATATGTATATTTTTTTAATTTAACGTCTCTAATATTAGGGCCTTTTCCCGCTGCTTCGGGCGCGTAGAATAGTATTCGTAACAAAAAGTTCTTTATCAAATAACTCTATGGCTACAGTATGAATCAGATAATGTTATACTAATAATCATAATATGAGTTATGACTATCCACTATCCAGTTTCTGGCCAGATCATACGCACTACAATATTTTTTTCCGAGGCGTATATTATGTATAACGATTTGCCAGCCTATAAGGCACACTTAGCAGGTTCCCTCCCGCTCTTGCAAAGTTATTACTTTTGAATAGGTAAATAAAACATTGCATATTATATCTACGATCTATCATGAGCCAAAAACTTTTTTACCGGTGTAAATCTATTAAAACTTATAATATTGTAAAATACTGTGTAGTACAAAACACCCAACCAAAACTGAGAAGTTTTATGAGTTTAAGTTCAACAGTACAAAGTAGGAATCAACGTCACGTTATATACGTGACGTTGAATCCTACTTTGCTCGGTAGTTTCGCCTCAGCGTTGATAAGTCCTATTTATTATAAACTTATCGCCGTACCAAAATTAAACCAAATCGGTAAAACGGTTCATGAGTCAGTAACAGACAAAGTTAATTTCACGTTTGAAATAATATTAAGTATGGATAAAACATTTTAAAAATATTTTTCTGCTCAGCCAATCGCACGAAATGCGGTATAATGTTTGGACAGAAATTAAAATTTTAAACGCAGATATTGTGAAAATAAGTTTTTACCCTTTCAATGTAATATCGAAGTGAGTTTTACTGGCTAAAAAGATGGATCTTCCAAAAATGTTAACAACTTTATCCAACAGATAAATTGATTCAACAAAAATTCATAGTTTAAAGATATCTTATAAAATTGGTTTTTGCGATTTTTATTTATAAGTAGTAGCAAAAAGATTATATTATTTATTTTAATTGTTATATTTTAAAAGAAATCAGAATACAGATAAATACGATGATACAAAAATCATAATTTATTTTTGTTTTATAAGCAAGTTCAAAAATACAGCTTTTATTAATATGATCCTTTTGTTTCCCAACAAAAAAATCCTGTTATTAATTTCATGGTCCAATCTACCTTTGTGCCGAGTTTCATTTAAATACGTCGAGTAGTTTCACCGAAATACCATCAAATAAGTAGCTACTGTTTTTTGAAAATCCAACCCTTTCGTTTTTGGGATAATAATATCCTACATTACCTTTTAGGTTCGAAGCTATCGGCCTGCTAAATTTCATTTTATTCCATTCAGTACGGATTCACGTATGTGAGTCCATACTGAATGGAATAACCGACCGACAGACAGAGAGTACTTTTTTTCATAATTATTATTTTTAGGTTCTATGGCCTTTATAGACTTGATATTGACTTAAATATATATTTAATGAGCAGACATTTCCCCTAGAATTATTTTAATATGTTGAGATAGTAAAATCAGTTAAGAATATTTTGAATAACATCGTAACTTACGTTTAAATTTGAAAGCGTTTTTCGCCGTCGGAAAGTAACACCATCAACGGTGAACACAGGCTTTATTATATTTTCAAAAAAAGGGATCCTTACTAAAACTCCAATAATGTAACCCAAGGTGTAAAAAGTATACAATTTACTAACTTTTTATATGCATTGGTTAAAATATAATGATACTCATAATATGTTTATTACTATAACATTATCTAAAAGCACATTGCAGCTGTAGTGTTATTTGGTAAAGAACTTTTTGCTACGAATACAATAATTCCACACGCCCGAAGCCGCGGGCCAAAGCTAGTAATATAATATTACTCACGTTTATAAAAATTGTTTATATCTATGTAAAACTTTAATGGAAGTGAATGTATAACGATATTTTAATCATTGTATAGCAATAAATATATTATCCTTTAACTTGACATGCTACAATGTGTAATTTAAATACAAAAGTACTTTTCTAAGCCCGTTGCGATTATTTTTTGTTAAGGTAAAAAAAATCCCGAAAATACCGAAAATCCCGGTTCTTTTGCGTTGAGAACCGGTTCTATAACAGTAGTCAAAGAACCGGGAAATCCCGGGATTTTCGGTACCGGGATTTCCCGGGTCTGAACCCTAGTATATAGTAATAGCACTTGTAACATAAAGGGGTTTTACTTTTTACAATAAACCTACAGTGCCGTAAAGAAATTTATATAAGAGGATGAGTGTTTTATTGTCATATCCCGCGGAGTCCAGCCGGGATCAATACATCCCGATATGAAATACTGTAACTGCCGGGACACCGCCTGCGATTTGTTCACACAGGGTTGCCACAAAATTTACATAAAAATACCTTTTTCTTTTTGCAATTTTACTGTAAAGGTCTCTCTACAAGTGAGCTAAGTATATTCTATTCACATAAAACACATAATAATATACATATAATTAGCTTACCCTTTTGATATACCAACGTGGAGACAAAATCATAGATTAGAGTAATATTTACAAAGTATGGCTGTAAACCACTAGAACACGGAGGCGTTACGTGTATAGCTTGTACGAAAATATTTAACAGGCTCTTCAGAAAATGCACTTATTTACGAGTAGTTTGCTAAGAGAATATTATATGAGAAGGTGTATACAAAAGTGCGCGCAAAACAGCTGTATCGGTAGTACACGCGAACAAAATGCCTTTAAAATGTTTGTGTATGGTGAATAACATATCATACAGATTCGATTTAATGATAATTATAATTACTAGAACAAGTACTTTAGTGACTGGTGCTATTACTACAGTAAACAAAATCTTAGAATGGACAACCCTAAACTTGTAGTGATGTATTTTTCGCCCGCAATCGGCCATCTTGGATAAATATTGCCATTTGCCGGCCGGAGCTGGACGAATAACTTTAACAACATTGGACAGGAGACAGTTTTTTGCTTTCTGTGAAAGATCTGAATTTCAGATTCTGAAATTATATTTTACTAGCTGTGCCCGCTACTTCGCGTGGTTTTTGAGTGACTTAAACTGTTTATGCAGCGCACGCAACGAAAGTCCCCAAATGTGAATAATTTTCACCGTTTTTGCAACATTCTCCTATTGGTCGCAGCGTAATGTTATATAGCCTAAAGCCTTCCTCTATAAATGAACTATCCAACAAAAAAATAATTTTTCAAATCGGTTCAGTACTTCCTGAGATTAGGGCGTTTAAACAAACAGACTCTTCCGCTTTATAATATTAGTATATATATTATAAAGCGGAAGGCGGCGCTTTATAAGATTAGCTAGGATACAAATAAAGTACTAGGATAAATACCCTATGCTACTTCTAATTCCCCCATGACTACGCGTACCATGTTTAATGATTGGTTCAGTAGTTTTCGCGTTACAGCGTTACAAATAAACGGACATTCACATTTATAATAATAGGGATATATTATGATGATCTTCCCTCATAACTAGTTCATTTGATAACAAATTTGAATTAAAAACTTAATTTAAATTTTAGCCAAGTAAGTATTCAAGTTAAAGTATATTATTTCGTATTAGCCAATGTTGGCAGTGTATGTGACTTTGTATATCTAACAGGGATGGCCAACCATTTTTCGATTAAAGGCGTGTTTCACCAACGCATGTTAGTGTTAACGGCTTCTTAAAATAGGAATAACTTTAACATGCTTGGTGAAACACGCCCTAAAAACAATATAATTTTTTACACTTTTGAGCGACAATTTTAAAAGTTACAATATAAAACAAAAACAAAGCTTTAAAAGTTATTACCAATTATTTATTAATACTTGTGCTTTATAAGGGGTATAAATTGGAATTCTATCCTGAATAATTGGAACGTAAAGTTTTACATCGCAATTTGTAAACTTTCACACTCCGAGCTCTAAACTGCGATCGACTTAATTAATTTATGGTTTAATTTAACCTTTAATGAACCCCATGAATTGTGAATATAGACGGCTGTTTAACATCATTTACTCGAGAGTCCCCTGATGAGACAATACATTAAAGTGAGACATGGCTGGTAACTAGTCACCCTGGCTTACTCAGATTAAGGCCGTGTTTCACCAAGCAATGTTAAAGTTAACGCCATGTTAAATATCATGTTTGTTACATAATGCTATACCATTAAGAATTAGGTTTAAAACAATGTAATGTCAAATATGACATTTGACATCATGAAGCATCAGCTTAAGATAGTCTTTATATTAGTCCTCTGGTAGAGGCCATAAAGGTAAGACCTATGTACCTAGTTATAAGATATTGTATAATAAAATATCTACGTGAATAAAGCCAATACGATTAACTAGAAGTGTTTATTATTGGGCGTGTAAATGTATCCTAGCACATGCTGTGGCATTTCGTAACAATGTTATCCCTCTCGTATTTCCTGTCAATGAATGAGATGGCATGGTATTTTAACATGGCGTTAACTTTAACATTGCTTGGTGAAACACGGCCTAAAGCTGATTTCAATTACAATAGTAACACACAACTTTAATTTACACTTTTATTTCATATCTTTTAATTCAATTATAGGTGTATGAATGATAAAAACATGTCACAAACTTTTGAAACAGTTACATGATGACCACTGGTTTCCAACTCCTGCTATGTGAAGTTGGATAGCGTCCAGTTGTGATAGACGCCGGGAGTCTAGAGTCTAGACTAGACCAGCCAATAGCCAGCAGCCTGTAATTAGCTGTGAAGTAGCCCTGGAGTTATGACACTTAAGCCTTTAAGCATCGATTACACATGCTCGTTATGCAGGAGAGGTCTAAATAATATAATATAAAAAAATATCTATAGACACTTCACACCACGTCAATCTGGCCCCATGATATCCGAAGAACTTGTGTTATAGGTGTGTACCAGACATCGGAAATATATTTAATACTTTTATACTATATACTTCAAGATTTTTTTATATTATACACAGACATGATCCGGGAACACAGAAAACGTTTTGTTTCTTTGGCAGGATGCGAACCATCAACCTTGAGAACCAACGCTCAACCACTGCGTTAGAGAGGTCAAGAAATGATAATAATTGTTATTTATAATTAGCTCATGTAGATATGCAAGGTATCTTTACAATTATAATAAAAGTAAGTAATAATAGAATAATCAGTAACTAATAACAATTAACTTTAAAAAATATGCAAAAACTCCTCGTAAGGCCCTCCTGCGCCAGCCTGGGTTTAATTGAAAACCAGAGTAAGGTTATTTTGATATAATTGAAGACCTGAATAGATGAAGGTGATACGTCGCTAAATTCCTATTCGGAGAAAATTTTGATTAAACTGTCACTTAAACAGTTTAGAATATGTCGCAGGGTATTAAGTACATTAATCTAAAGTAGGTACCGTCATTAGAATCAATGTACTTAATTATACGTGACATACGAATTCGCTTGTCTAGCGAAGCTTTTGTCAAATCTGATATTCACTGTTTTCGTACTTCGTTATTGATAATAGCGGTGGTGTCCCTTAGTTTGTAATGTCCAGTACCTTAAGAGGAAACACAACGCCTGTTTTTCCATACAGAAATAGGGGTCTCCGGGCCCCTATTTCCTCCCTGGATAATACCGCTAGAGTAACATGTACATATACATATATTATTTATACGTTCATGATACGTTCCAATTTTTTGTTTTTTTAATAAATTAATAATTTGAGGAGATATGGACGTGTATACATCCAGGAAACAAATTTAACTGCATTATACAATAAAATCTAAATATAGGAACCTAGCACAAGCCTTTTTATTTTCATGAAAAAAAATCTGAATCGGTTAAGTATTGGAGGAGAAAACAGGGAAACCAAACGTCGATTTCTTGTGCTTTTAATTAGTTGTCTCTATCGCGATAGTGCTGGCTATATAAGGCACTGCGAGACAGCAATAGATTTTATAAATATCTATTTTGTATTTTTCTCAACCGTGAGGTTTCCTCTTAAAGCAAGTCATTCTCAGCCAAAGGACAAAAGGCAGTAAGTAACAAAAGCAATATATCCAGACTGCCATTACGTGCTAGACGATAAACAATATATTTCAATATGGAGGAAAAAATCCTACACAAAATCCTCCCGAGCAGGTTCCTGTCATATCTTCTTTCTTTATTATGTCGGCCCGCTACTTCATATGAGCCCTTATTTCACGTCAATATTAACTTCACAATATGCGATATAGTTTTATGTTTACAGTTACACAAACTGAAATATCGAGATGTTGTGTTTTTGGAAGAAAGTAGAAGTAAAATAAACAAGTGATCATATTTTAAGGGTTGTATATGCCATCACACGTAACGAAAGACTTACTTTTGACTTTTATGTCGAGAATGCCCCGATATCATAAATTTGCCCATACGATAATAAAAAAAACTGTTTCAGCGCTGGTACTTTTACTGTAATTTCCATATTATATACAGGATGTAAAAAGAGCAGTCACTATAACTTCGTGGGGTAATAACCAGGCAAGAGATATATCCATTGGTACTAGTCATTTGCTTTTAATCCACTGTTTTAAAAAATTTAAAATTTTCAATAGGCAATGTACAACGTGCACAACATCATCGATCAGCTGATTACGCTGAGAGGTCAATAGCACGCGTAAGACGTTCATTACGTACTAGGGCAAAAATTATAAAAAAGAATTTAATGCAGAACGTTGTTCCAAACAGTTCAGCGTTGCGACTAAAATAATAACATTTTAGTCGCAAAAAAAAAAATTTTTTTTCTAAAAATAAATACTGACAAAAATTTATTTCTAGAATCAGTCAAGGTCCTATAATCTTATCCAAAAGTTATAATGACTGCTCTTTTTACACCCTGTATACGGTACCCATATAACAGCCTGTAGAATAGAAAAATAAATTATTGCATACACGATTCATTAACAAGATATTGACCGTATCGTTATCAAATGACTGTTTAGATACAAGTACAACAAAATGTGTGTTATAAAGAGCGTTTGTTATACTTTATAATGTTCCTGATGTACCGTAATATTTTTTAACACCCGACGCAAAAACGACGAGGTGTTATAAGTTTGACGTATCTGTAAAAATGAGTGTGTCTGTCTGTGGCATCGTAGCTCCCAAACGGATGATCCGATTTTAATGCGGTTTTTTTGTTTGAAAGGTATATCAGTCGAGAGTGTTCTAAGCTATGTTTGATGGAAATCGGTTCCGGACTTCTCATGGTCGTTTGTTAGGTGTGATAGGAATGTTACACGTTAAGGGTGTGTTTCACCTAGCAATGTTAAAGTTAATCGTTCGTTAAATAGCTTGTTGTCGCTCTCGTAATTCCTATCAATGAATGAGAAGGCATGGTAATTTAACAAGCCGTTAACATTAACATGCGTTGGTGAAATCGGGACTTAGTCGGGGGTTTTTTTTTATTATATTTAGTTTATTAATTATTTAGC
Source organism: Celastrina argiolus (assembly GCA_905187575.2). Lineage (NCBI taxonomy): Eukaryota > Metazoa > Arthropoda > Insecta > Lepidoptera > Lycaenidae > Celastrina > Celastrina argiolus. Next base: position 16,576,995 of record LR994591.1, on the reverse strand, counting down.
TTTCTAGTATAGTGTTGTTTTGTTATTAAACATATTTTTGAATTGTGTATACATATGAAAGCAATCTAAAGACGTATTCACGTCAAAAACCAATATCTATATTTTTAAACTTGATACAAATTACAAAATTGTGTATTCGACCAATGGACGTATATTTGAAAAGTCCGATTTGATATTTAAAAATGGATTGTCCTATTTGGTCCGTTGCACGTCCAAATGTCCTGGCCGCGCGCCAAAATCAATTTTAAAAGGTTATGGCATTTTTGTTTTGGCGGGTTTATACCATATCTATGATTTTAATTTATTAACGATGTTTACTATTGAAACGTATTTGGAAATGTAATTTATTTTAGATACATTTTCGTACAACGTTATTGCAATTCGTTTAAATTTGATGAAATAATTTTACATTTGAAATAAGTTTTCATATTTATAGTAGGTAATTCTAATTTAATGAAATGTTTTAAGCTTTTACTAGAACATGTCTTGTATAAATACACAATATAATATAATTATATATAATATAATATAATAATAATTTAACAGTTAGATGTAAACATCTAACTGTTAAATTTAATATTATAATAGTTTTAATATTAGATAACTTTTTAGCTTTAAGCTGTCAGTTACTAAAAATGCATAGCTCTAGTTAGTCTTATAAGACTAAGGCCGTGTTTTACCAAGCAATGTTAAAGTTAACGCCATGTTAAAATACCATGCCTTCTCATTCATTGACAGGAAATACAGGATAACATGATATTTAACATGGCGTTAACTTTAAAATTGCTTGGTGAAACACGGCCTTAGTATCAATTTCACCAACACATGTTAAAGTTAATTCTTCATTTTAATATTTATATCATGTTATGAATGGAATGGAATAAAATCATATTTAATGAAGGGTTAACTTTAACTTGGTTATAATAAGGTTGGTGAAATTGGCACTTAAACGCTTGTATAATACCAGTATTACCTACCAGTATAAAAGGCTAGTTCCTCCTCAGAGGGAAGCCCTAGCATGTATATTAGGTACGGATTTGGATGAGGGTATTCAAAAGGTAAGTAAGTATTCAATAATTTAATTATTTAAGTAAGTGAAGCCGATAGGAATAGAGTTATAACACTACTACTACTGCTAACTACTGAAACAAAAGAATTGCCTAAATTAGGAATTTCAATAAAAATTAATAGATATTTAAATTATTATTAAACAGTAATTAGTAACCAACTAAATAAAAGGTCAAAGGTTAGGGGAAACCTTATGATGCTAATCATTGTGTAACCTCCAAAAAATCAGGACACGTTTGTAGCCTATTAGTATAACATCATCACGAGCTGATGACGAATTATACTTCTCATATTTGCATACAATGATATTGAGGTTGGCCCACGATGTCTTAATTGTAGATATTAGCATTTAAGGGTTCGTTAACAGTAGAAAACTCTGCTAGTCTCGAACGATCTATTACGCGAAATAAATCTGCGGTGTCAGGATAATACTAACATAATATTACGACGACCTCCGTAGCGCAGTGGTTGAGCGCGTTAGTGCTCGAGTCGGAGGTCGCGGGTTCGAATCCCGCCGAAGTAACAAAAATTTTTTTGTGTTTCTGGGTTCAATATGTGTAGGTATAATATAATAAAAATCTTAAATATGTAAGGTATAAAAGTATTAAATATGTTTCCGTTGTCCCCGTAACACAATCTTCGGTTACTTAGCACAGTGGCTTAGATTGACGTTGTGTGAAGCGAACATAGAAAAAAAAAACAAGGTCATCTTTCGCGTTTGTATGTTCGCAATAAACTTAAAGACTTCATAATATGCTGTTTTCACCAAGGGATAGATGGAAATGGTTGGTTTTCACCAAAGGATGATTCTCGAGAAGAAAACCCTTCCTCGAGGAAGGTTTTTGGACCCGGTTGGTGGTTTTAATCCCCGACGCAAAAACGACGGGGTGTTATAAGTTTGACGTGTCTGTGTAAATGTGTATGCGATCACTCATTTATTTTTCGTCTTCTATATTTTATAATATTCAAACCATTCTTGGCAGTCGACAGGAACGAACGAAAACCTAAAACCTCCCAAAACATTTTCAGAGACCAAAATGGTACCACAATTTTCTAGACTTATTTACAAGCCTTTAGAGGTTTGTACGATAAACACTAAACAGCTCGGGTGAAAATAACAAGACTAATGCCCAACCTAAGTGTTCCCTGGAGCGCGCTTATTGTGCACTAAATCTAGGTGTAACTTCTGTTTGGAACCTAGGTGGGATATTATACATTATAAGGTTGACATGTTAGCAAATTGGGCTACTTCTGAAGTCATGTTAATATTACAAATCTAGGTGTAACTTCTGATCACCCGTTTGTCTGACAAGAAAGATGATCCATGCGTCAGATATTTAAAAAGTCGGTCCTGCGCCTGATCTCCCGACAGTCGTGTCGGTTGCTGTATAACGCCTGCGTAGCTGCCATGGTTTTAATGAGACCAGCAACCGTCACCGAAATCGATGTGAGAGGATTTTAATTATTCGGATCGAAATCGGCGTGGTAGCATATTTTTTACTTTTGTCTGTGACAGTGAGAGTAGCATAAACCCAAAAGTTTGTAAGTATGGCGGTTTGCTACTTTTTTACGCAGAAACTAATAATAATAATAATAGCTCTCCTCACCGATTTCGGTGTCGGTAGCCGATTTCATTGAAACCAGGCCAGCTACGCAGGAGTTATTTTATAGTGCCCAAGTGTGTGCGCAATACACAGAAGCACTCTCTCTTCCTTTTACTCTCATAACCCAGTGGGACGGTAAACCGACACTACTGGCGAGAGAACAGGCGCAGGACCGACTTTTTACATGCCCATCCGACGCATGGATCATTTTTCTTGTCAGACAATCAGGTGATCAGCCTGCATTGTCCTAACCAAACTTGAAAACAACATTTTTTGTTGTTCCAACGCGGGAATAGAACCCACGACCTCCGGGTCGAGAGCGAAGCTCTGAACCACTAGACCACGGAGGCGATAATATATAGAGGCTATAAGAGATTTTACGCAGAAACTACTGATAGGATTTTGATTAAATTTGTATGGTAGTTTTACAGTGTTTTATAGGGGCATTACAAATTCACATACACTTATGAAATCAAAACAAATATACACTTTCACAAAGTTTTAAACATTACCTGTAAAGTTAAAGAAACGACATTGAAACGAAAAAAAAAAAAATTACAAGCATTAGGTAGACCCTTGGTATTTATTTCCATATATTATAAAAACAATCACAAAATTTTGAGTTGTGCCCCTATAGTAGGAAAGGTGCGACATAATATGTAACGTTCCAGCGGGACCTCATTTTGTGCGAAGCGGAAATCATCTAGTAATTTATATGATATCAACGGCACCTAAATTGACGCGTCAAACTCTGATATAGAAGCCCTAGACTCTAGTCATTGTCTGTATGATGTTGTATGACGTTGTATGATGTTGTATGATATTGTATGATGTATTGTACGGTGATAGACAATCAATATTGTTGCAATGACAGCCCAATTGGGCACTTGACAAATTTTTTACATTGACAGTGCCCTGTTTGAGCCTGTTTGTGACCACGCCCCATACAAGTCACGAGAATGCTTCAAACAGTCATCATTTTTATAAAAGCTATTGATTGTACTATACATTTTGTTATTTTTTCAGAACAGTATCCAATTATGTAATAAAATGGCAGTGTACCTACTCCATTCATATTATCTATTCCTACAATTGTAAATGAGTAATTTTTTGAGAAAAACTTGACGAATTTTACAAATAAAAACTAGGAGTTATCGTAAAATTAACAAGTACGGGCTTATACAGGCTGTAATATTAATAAGAATTAAGAGTTATAAAGAGAGTGTGTATGAGTCCCGTATATTGAGTTTACTATGAAAGTACCAGCGCTGAAAGAGTAACATTTTTTTATTATTGTATGGGAAAATTTATGATACATTTCTCATAGAAACATGTATGTAAGCGCTGGTACTTTCATAGTAAACTCAATATACGGGACTCAATACCAGCGGTGAAATACTTACTTTTGACTTGTGAGTCAAAAGTAAGTATTTCACCGCTGGTATTTTCTCAGTAAATACACAGAAGGAACTTACACACCCTACAGTATTATCACTAATCAATTTTACACTTTGTATAAATACCTAAATATGTTATCTCACGCGTGATTTTCTTCGAGGATTTTCGTCGGGACTCGCTTTATGAAGTTTCAAAAGATAAAAGTCTTTCTAAGCAGTCACATTATTAGTCCGTTCCTTATAATATTTCATATTTGCCATAATTAATCAAATGTAACTATTGTTAAATATTCATAATCTCCAAATAGAAATAAACCCGCGTAGGCAACCCGCAAACAGTTAGACATTTCAGAGACCTCACGTTTTCCTCTTCTCTTCTTCTTGTATATAAAAATGAATTGCTGTTTTTTAGTCTCGCTAAAACTCGAGAACGGCTGGAACAATTCGGGTTTTTTTAGTTTTGAAATATTCGTGGAAGTCCAGGGAAGGTTTCAACGGTGAGTAATTACTAATTACGGGTTCCGCGATATAATTGAATTTCATCACAAACTTTTTGTATACTCAACGAAGGGCACAGGTCAGCATAGCATAATATTATTATATATATTAATGTTATAAATCGGAAGAGTTTCTTTGTTTGTTTGTTTAAACACGCTAATCTAAGGAACTACTGGTCCGATTTGAAAAAATCATATTTTTTTTGGATAGTCCATTTATAGAGGAAGGCTTTAGGCTATACATATAACATTACGCTGCGACCAATAGGAGCGAAGCGTCAGTGAGAAATTTTGCAAAAACGGGGAAAATTAATTACAATAATTGGGGACTTTCATTGCGTGCGCTGCATAAACGGCTCAAGTCCCTCAAAAACCACGCGAAGGAACAGCTAGTAAGAATTATAACTTCATGTATATTATTTTCACAAACGGCGCATCAAGAAACCGCAAGTAAAACAAACTTGTTATATTTATGAATCCAAACTTTACAATCACAATTCATAATCAAGTGACAGTCATTAATATCTTTTACATCCATTACGTAAACATGTCGCTACAGCCATAACCATTAATATTCATCAAAACTGATTACACTTGTAAGCCATTAAAGTTAAGAAAAAGTAGCATATTTGTATACGGTTTTACGCCACGGGAAATAAGGCAATGAGGTGAAGGCGGACTGGATTTACGGCTTCGTCACATCAGTTCGATTTGCAGAAATGTTTAATTTTTCCAAAGCACATGGAATTGCAAAGAATTGTCTGTAGTTCTAGTGTATTCAGAGTTTTTTGTAGGTACAGAATTATATACATTAATTACTTCAAATTATGTTCGCAAGAAAGCAAATATAATTAGGAGTAATTACTTATGGCAACACTCGTACGCCACGTCACGCCACGTGGTTCAGTGGTTTAGAACTTAGCATTCGATTTCGTAGGTGTTGGGTTCGATCCCCGCTCGTAACAACAAAAAATCTTGTTTTGGAGAATGCAGGATCATTATCTGATTGTCTGACAAGAATAATGGATGCGACGTTTTGCGTGTGATGAGATATCACACCCAAGTCCTGACATACGTCATACCAGAGTCAATACTTTTTTTATGTGTAGCACACACACTTAGGGACTATAAAGTAACTCCTGCGTAGCTGCTCCAATTAAGAAAACGGTCACCTAGCTATTATTATAATAACTACTATAATTTTACACATTTATAACATTAATAACCGATCGATACCTTTCATCAAATCGTACTAATGTGATGGGCCCGTAAAGATAGAGGTAGTCAGGTCAAAGTGGCTTCACTCAACATAATTGGTTCGAGGTTTGCCGCCAGAAAGGATACTTATGTGACAAGGTGAGACGGCTCCGAAATTAATTGAGGAAAATTTATAGCTTTAGGGGAAAACCTTTTGCTAATGTTATGATGTTAAAAATAAAACAAATTACCCCGTAAAAAGATATTTAATTTTAGACTTTGCAGAAGGTAGAGGCCACGAGAATACCAGAGAAGTAAATCGAATAAATATATAATATAATAATAATAGGTAATTTCAGTTCGTGCTGCAGTTGTCTCTATCGCGCTAGTGCTGGCTAGCTAGGGCACTGCGAGACAGCATTCGATTTAAAAAATACTTATTTTGTATTTCTCTCAACCGAGGTATTCCCCTTAAGAACAAGAGAACCATATTTAACATTTAAATTTACATATTAAATAACGAAAAAAAAACATATATCTAAGTACCATGGTTTTTAGGATAAAAGAGATTAAATGTAACGTAACAATACGTAAATTTGAGTTGTTTTAGGCTCGCCTGTAAAGTGAAAATTGCGTCACAGATTATTTCAATTAGGTAAGCCTCCGATACCCTCACTTCCTCAAAAAGTCGTCATATCACGCCGGTTTTCTGTGTGGATGTGGCCTATTGCGGATGTCACCCACTGACACTATGGTAATCATAAACCTCGCCTAATTATCCCTTACCTGTAAATCGTACACATGTAAAAAAACCTTGAATCACATAAAATTTTACCAAAAAATCAATTTTCGCTGATTTATGATAATAATATTTCAGACGGGTGACATTTTCTGGAAAAATATATGTGTCACAATGTCACGTCACGTCACATGTCACCCCCAACACCTCCCTCCCCCCGACACCAACTCCCCCACGTCACATATCATAGCAGACGGTTACATCCGTCTTCATATTCCAAAAACACTTTGCGATAAAGTAATTTATAAACACCTTTTATTTAGGCGTAAATCAGACGCCATTAATTTTAACCGATTTTAAAAAGAAGGTTGGAAGGATTTTTTTTTGTTATTTGAATTTTATATTTTTTAACCCCGGCGTGTTAAAATTGTCACGTATGTCTGTCTGCCTTTGTATTTCTCCGGATGATCCGAATTTGATCTAGTTTTTCTATTTCAAAGACGTGATCTAGAGTATTCTAAGCTATAATTCATCATCATGAGTTTACTCACCGATTGACAATACGGAGATTACTTTAAAAAATCATGTTGTTTATATACCCGACTATAACGGGTGTAAAAAGAGCAGTCACTGTAACTTTGGGATATGATTACTACCTTTTCTCATTCTAGAAATGTTTTTTTTTTTTTTACAAAAATTACAACAAATTATTTTTTTACTTTAATGTTATTTTTGCGACAAAAAAATAAGAAATGGTGAAAAGTAAAAAAATTTTTTTTAGTTTTTGACAACCAAAAAAAAATACATTTCCAAAATTAGGAAAGGTAGTATAATCGTATCTCAAAGTAAGAAAGCAAAAATTTGTCTATGAGTGTGTGTATATTTATTACTTCTTCCCGTCTAAACGGCTGGAGCGATTTTAATAAAATTTTTAATCAAAGCTGACACCCTGGATTAACACAGGCTATGTTTTACTGTAACAAAGTGTAAGGTTTCTGCGGGATTTCATACTGCTCATACGAAGTAGCGGGAAACATCTAAAATCATTTTCAATGAAATATTTAAGCAATACTAAACTTAAGCCAATGTATTTCTATACAGAATACCTTTCCAATTCTAGAAACAGCGCAATTATACGTCGAGAAAATAACATAATGACTAGGAAACTAAATTAGTATAGCCTGAAGAGAAAGTACAATTTCATAGGAATAATATTTGCTAATTTCAGAGTGAAGTGAAACTGGTGGCAAATAGCACAAGACAGAGAAAATTGGGCACTCTTGGAGGAGGGCTTTACTCATTCTACTAAGCTAGTAGAATTAGAATGGGATAGCTAGAACAAAAAAGATGTAAAAAAACTTATGTTTAATGTAACATATATTTTATTTAGTAACTAAAATTATTAATATAATAATGTGTCGGGGTAAGCCTGCAGATCGCAGTTATTTGCGATGCCATGCGAATTCGGGGTTTTGTGTCGCAGCCCTTATATCCCAGCGGCACTCCCCATTCTTATAATCTATGTACGCCGCTAGGGCGTCACAGGATCATATTTCTGCGGTTATCGCTACGTCCGAAAGCTGTAAGATATAACGACTTGGGACCAGAAACTTCGCGACTACATTTTGTTACTCAACATTTTATACTGAGGCTCTGTTATGAAAATTGTATGCCTATATTTTGACAGACTTTCAAAAAAAGGAGCATCAATTCGGCCCGTTTTGTATGTATGTACACCGATTACTCTGAGGTTAATGGTCCGATTTGCGTGATTCTTTTTTTATTTGACGCAGAATCGCTGCCTTTTGGTCCCATAAAAATTTTACGTAGTTTGGACTCGTACTTTTTATTTTAGGAACATATTTCACCGATAATAAATTACATTTATTGTAACTACTTTTTAAAAGCATTATTTTATGGTTTTTAGTTTTTATAGAATTTGAATTCATTTTAATTTCCGACCTTTTTTACAATAAGCTCAAAATTTTTGCCTGTTTGGCATGGGAATTATTAAACTGTCATGCTATATTTCATTATACAACCAAATCACCAAACATAATGTAACCAAAGTACGCCTTACCTTGTAAAGCGAACTGACGCGAGTATATTTTTATCTATGTAGTGCGTACCACAGTCTTCTCTATTTCTTTTGTTTGAGTAATGAGTATGTACTATGTACCTAGTAAGTAAATACTAACTAAACTCTAAACTCCTAAAACTTTTAACTTTTAATATAAGAAAATTTTAAGGCACATATTTATATTGTTACTGATTTTTTTAAAAACTTAACTTAATATATTAATTATTAATAAACAGTATAACTGCTACATTACTAAAGTATTTTTCCGCTCCAGCAACTTCTACTTCAGCTTCTTTTATATACATTATTAATCTTTTAAGGCTTACCCATTATTGTAAAGTAACTTAGTATCCCTAAAACCCTACATAACGGGAAGGTAGTAGGTACCGATTGGAATCCGATTTAAGGGTCCTAAGCCGATTGTACAATGTTGGAATTCAATCAAACATGTGTACAACTTCGCCATTGTACTGTGTACAGATTTACGTCCCTTTATGTGTGTGCCTTTGTGCTACAAATCGTCGAAACTTGAGAATTTGATCTTGATGTGAAGCTATTTGTTACTAAGGGTCAGTTCACGTGTAGACGCGCGAAATTTTATAGATTAACGGCTGGAACGGAATTTCAGCAGCATTGCGAATGCAAGCGAGATGTAATTATAAAGTACTTGCCCTCTCTTTCTCTCTGATAAATGTTCCACCAATCAGCGTTCAATATGGGTTGGTAATTTGAATGCCATGTTAGTTGATCATTTGAATAGCGTTTCAGATTCCTGTCCTAAAAGTTAATGAATTCTTATTATATAGTTGTCTGCTTCTGTAAGATCGCTTTTTTGTAAAGTTATTAACAATTCACAATTTAAATTAACTTAGTAGATACCGCGTCACGATATAAGCTGATCTATCGTGTCATCAAGGTGTCATCAAGAAATAAATATAATTTTACGATAACTGATCATAGAGGTAACCATGATTTCATAGGAAACCGTCATAAGATAACGCTTATGTTTCTAAGGCTCGTATTAATAAAGAAGTCTCAAACCCAACCTCACTTGAGAACCCATTTGACAGATAAAACAACGTTTCGTTTCACTTTTAAAAGTGAAAAAACTTTATTAGTGGTTTTTTCTTTTTATGCCGTAATATTCATATTATAGACTACAGAAAACCATTAAATCTATATTTTTATAATCTTTTTTTTTACGTTTAAAAAAAAATAAGGTATGTAACATAAGTAGAGTTCTTAATTTTTAAAAGAGAAACGAAACGTATCTGTAAAATAGGTTCTCCAGTGAGGTTGGGCTTGAGACATCTTTGTTAATACGGGCCTGAGAGTTGTACAGAGTACGTTTCTCATCTGCAATCTTGTATGAAACTACTGATTAAACAATTAACTTTTCATGGACTTATTGAATATTTACACCTGCACTGTTTCTCCGTTTGAGTAGGGTAAACAGTAGGCTAAACACGGGAGAGCGGGCATATAAAATGCATCACCCTCGGCGAACAAAGCCGGGTGCGATGGAGAAGAATGCGAATAATAGATAAGGTGCTGTGATAGTAGTCATGTAGGTAGAAGGTACCCGTTTTTGTGATGTCATGTAAGTAACCTGCCTTTCTGGTCTAACGGTAAGCAGGCTTGCCCGACACACAATTGCACAATCGAAAATTGAATTAGTTCGATCTCAACGGTTTTTTGTGGATCACTTTGAAACTAATCAGGATAAAGAAAATCGTTACATCGTAACTTTTTGTACTCCCCATATAAATTGACTGAGAATTAAAATGAACAAACGTCAATTTATTCGGGAATGAAAATCGAATCAGTTTGGAGAGTAAGGCTGCGTATCCACCAGAGCTGTGTTGTGCTGTGTAGCGAGGAATGTGTTTTAAGTACCAATAGAACCGCTTTACGCATCGGTCAGCGCGGCTCTTGACAAGTGACTCTATTGGTTCTGAAAACCACATTCCTCGCAACACAGCACAGCACAGCTCTGGTGGATACAGCATATATCCCCTGAACACGGTCGATTCTGAGGTCAGGGTTTCGATTCCCACGTTGCATTGGAACAAATATGTTATTTTCGAGTCTGGTTAGGACAATGACAAGTTGATCTAGATGCGTCGGATGGGTATATAAAAGTCGGTCCTGCGCCTGATCTCTTTCCAGTTCTATTATTAAAATGCATAGCATTGCCCATGGAATAAAAATCAGTTGTTAATCTATACAATCTATACTAATATTATAAAGCGGAAGAGTTTGTTTGTTTGAACGCGCTAATCTCAGGAACTACTGGTCCGATATGAAAAAATATTTTTTGTTGGATAGTCCATTTGTAGAGAAAGGCTTTAAGCTATATAACATTACGCTACGACCAATAGGAGCGAAGCGTAATTGAGAAATGTTGCAAAAATGGGGAAAATTATTAACATTTGGGGACTTTCGTTGCGTGCGCTGCATAAACGGTTTAAGTCACTCAAAAACCACGCGAACGAAGTCGCGGGCACAGCTAGTAGTGACAATAGAAAGAGATAGATTACACCGTCCCTTCTCATGTAGGTGCGAAAGAGATATATTTTATTGGCTGGGACGACCTTAGTTCAGATAAATTGTTATAAATTATACTCTCACATCCACTCAGTCACTTGACCTCACATTACTAGCCAGTAGGTTTATATACAAGGTATAAAATATATGAGTTATAATACTTTAAGGTGTGTAGAGTTTTCTGTGAAAGTACCAGCGCTGAAAGACTTACTTTTGGCTTTTATGTTTCTATAAGACAACATTATAAAGTTACACATACAAAAATTTAAAAAAGTAACTCTTTTAGCGCTGGTACATTCACAATAAACTCTACATACGGGATCGAAACACACCCTAAAGTATTGTCACTCATTAATATTACAGCCTGTATAAGTAGATTTACTGAATGTGCAAGTAGATAGTTTATGCTAGTAGATATACAGGATTTAAAAATAATAATCACTTTATAGTAGTTTTTCTCATTCTGGTATTTTTTTAAATATTTTATCCGTCAAGAAAAATTACTTAGCAAATTTGAAAAAAAAGGTTAATACAGTTCCAGAATGAGAAAAGTTATATTATAATCATATCCCCAAGTTATAGTGACTGTTCTTTTTACACTGTGTATATTAGGCGTGTAGAGTGCAGCTGTACCATCCATTACGCCTCCGTGGTATAGTGGTTTAGAGCTTGGTTCCCGACTTTGAGTTCAATTCAACGTTACAACAAAAAATTTAGTTTTCAAGTTTTGTTAGGACAATGCGGGCCGATCGCCAAAGAAAGAAGATCTATTCGTCGGATGGTCATGTCGGTTGTCCGTCCCACTGGGCTACGAGAGTGAAGGCAGAGGAAGCGTTTACAGAAGCCCAATTGTATTGCGCACACAATTGGGCACTATGATATACCTCCTGATGTCAGAGGCGTTGGATACGAATCCCACCTTTCCCCGTTTTCACCAATTATTAGAATTAATAATAAAGTATAGTAATATATTAGAATGACGATTTAAGTATTTAAACCAAAAGTTTCAAATTAAAATGACCTACACCGGCTGTCATTTCATAAAATTTTATTTATCCATAAATTATCATCTTTATGTAATAGAAAGTTGGTTTTTCCCTAGAAGAACTCGTTTTTTAAATTAATCTATTTTAATGAGCCATTATTGCATTTTAACTCTACAAGGTGTAAAATAAATGAGTGATAATGCTTTAGGGTGCGTATGTGTCTCCTATGTAAAATATACTGTGAAAGTACCTTCGCTGAAAGACTTACTTTGACTTTTATGTTTCTATGAGAAATACCTCAACTTTATAAATTTGCCTATATAATAATTTAAAAAACGTACACCTTTCAGCGCTGGTACTTTCACAGTAAACTCTATATACGGGACCCATGCATACTCTAAAGTATTATCACTCATTAATATTTCAGCCTATATACGACAACTGAAATCTAGTACAGTGGGCTTCGGCCTGACCGAGCATACCATCTCGCTCGGTCGGAGATCTCCCTTTGGGGCTTCCATTAGTATTTCCACATACACACTTAGATTACAGAAAACTTAGACACATTTCATAGAATTTTGACGCAACCGAATGATGCGGAAGCAAAGGTTTTGTTTAAATTCATGGCACAATTACTAGCATAGTTGTGTTTATTTATGTATCATTTGTTTGTCACTAAGTATAAGATTAGGTTACGATGGGACTGACTTACGCTGTGCGTTAAAAGTCCCTAAATAAAAAAGGATAAAAAAAAAAACATTGTATTATGTAAGTATAGTTTATATTGTATAATCTTTATTTTTACGTTTAAAAAAATAAAAAAAATATGTAAGATAAGTAAAGTTCTTCCTATTTAAAAGTGAAACAAACCTTTTTATAAACGTCAAATAGGTTCTCAAGTGAGGTTGGGTTTGAGAGCGGGTACACATTAGGCGCTGTCAAACGCGCTTTTTGTCAACGCACGTTTTCAGAACCAGGAGTTCTGTAGAGACAGTTACTCTTTACGTACTCAAGCGCGCGCTTTGTTAACGCGCGTTTTGAGAACCAGGAGTTCTGTATAGACAGTTACTCTTAACGTTGTCAAGCGCGCGCTTTGTTAACGCGCGTTTTGAGAACCAGGAGTTCTGTAGAGACAGTTAATCTGTACGTACTCAAGCGCGCGCTTTGTTAACGCGCGTTTTCAGAACCAGGAGTTCTGTATAGACAGTTACTCTTTACGAACTCAAGCGCGCGCTTTGTTAATGCGCGTTTTGAGAACCAGGAGTTCTGTACAGACAGTGTAGGTACTCTGTACATACTCAAGCGCGCGCTTTTCTTTATCCAAAAACGCGCATCAACAAAGCGCGCGTTATTAAACCAGGTCTGAGACTTCATTATTAAGATGAGCCTTAGGGAGGCTTGCGTCCACCAGTAGACGCTATAGCTGAAACGACGAACGATTTAAGAACATTTTCTTTTGTCCCAAGAGCTCGGAAACTTTTCTTAGAAACACTCAAAGAGCCTTTGTCAAGTAGTTGTAGTAACTGTTTAAAACACGACCTCAAAGCTATACTTTGTCTTCCCAGACGTGAGTGAATAATACCAAATTGTAATACTAGGAGCCGGTTTCTGAAAGGCTAATCAAATCTATGATTAACTAACATGACATTTTTTTTAATTACATCACGGTCGCAATCGCAAGGCTGGTTTACTCAAACTACGTTTAAAGTACCACAGATAAGGTTAATTCAAATCGTATGTCAACCTAGTATGTTAGCCTTTCGGCAATCGGTCCACTGTTATGTATTAAATAATAAATTGAAAGCTTAATAAACACTAGAAAACACACATTAAAATTTATAACGTAGGTCGTAGCCATTCTCATAAGTGCAAACACGACTATGATACAATATTCCATTATGAATTTCCAGTTAAAATCTTCCAATTTTGAACTAGTTTATTATATAAGCTGATTAGAATTGATTAGAAAAATAAATAAAGGCAATATAATTATGTAATTAAGAAGTTTTAATAAAGCTTAATGTAAAAAGTTTTCAAATCAAACGAAATAAGCTCCAATTGAATTTCTTAGAAATGAGCTTATTAATTTTGAAACATAAATATCCGAATGAAAATCTGGAAAACAGATGTCGTTTATTCGAAGATATTATTTCAATAATTAAATTGACAAAGTTGGATCAAATAACTTGAGGGTATACACTAATAAATTTTGCACAAGGCGATATAGCTCATATTGTGTGTGAATAAGGTGTGTATTTGTTTGAAGTTAAGAATTTGCTGATGTCCCAATACTATCAAATACCAAAACATGAGATAGTGGATATGTGAAGATGTCAGCATCAGCAATCAGCATTCAATCCTGCTGCATGCTGAATATTTGTTTACGTCATGAAATGTAAACAAAATTAAATATTAAAACAATCAGTTCGACTCTCTACCATATACCTAACATGTATATTATGTTTTGTAACAACTAGTCTTTCGAATGTTTTTATTAATTGATGTAATTATAACCCCTAGGTAAACAAATAATGTAAAACATAATTATTTAAGTACCATTAAAAATAATGAAACTGTTAAATATAGATAATATGCGAAGTGCGAACGAGAAGGGAACAACCGATTGTGACGTCACGTATCAACGTGTTAAGAAACAAAGGGTTAACAAACCCTGCATAGACATAATAATAATAATATCTATGGACTAATTTTATCTATTTTTTCAATAGTAAGAATATTATAAATATTTCAAGTCATTTTATCAAGAAATTAAAACACAATAATATTATAATATTTAATTACAATATTATGTAAATAAGTTTCAACCTCCTTGAACTTACAATTAAACGCATGACATTGTTTCGACCAAGAGATTTCTTCTCACGAATTATAATATTCATTTAGTATGTTATTCATATTAATAGAGGTGCAGTCGAAATGATCTGAGTGTCACTTTTTTTTAACTTTATTGTCATAGATACAAGGTCGAAATTAGTTGTAATAGCTGAGTCAGTGACTGTGTACCTAGTGTATAATATGGAGTACTTAGCACCCACATGTACCTCAAGGTCAACTGATACCATCTACAAAAACTCATGGCTGCCAAAAAACATCGCTTTTTGCTATCAACTTGTATAGTAATGAGTTATGAGAATCATTTCAATATTGTAAAAACGATTCATTAGTACCATACTGAAGTTATTACTATAATAGTTATTCGGGTACTTCTATACAATAATATAGTCATCAATCAATAATATTGAATTTAGGTTCCATATTTGAACCGTTTGGAGTTGAAAGCCCATGGGGCCCGGGTGCGCATAAATTATTTGGAGAAATTAAAAAAAAACGAGTAGAGGCCACCAGAGACTCAGAGCAAGGACCTACCTGGCTCAAAGAGTAAGCATCGCTATGCAGCGGGGTACTCTGCCTGAGGGGGACGATCTTGGGGTTATTTTTTATTTGTAGTTTTTAAAATTATTTTATTATATCCAGATAGTTTTTTTTATTATTTTTGTTTATTTAGGTTCCTTTAATCTATGTATGTCTATGAATGTGTTTAAATGCGTAAAATATATCTGTAATTCATCTCTACGTTATGCTGAATAAGTAATATTTATATGAATAGCACGACCATTAATGTTTACGTAATTATTTTTTTTCTTCTACCCTCTACCCTTCCTTCAATGATTCCTTTTAAAAAGTTGTCGTGCCATATCAAGTGTCCTGACAATATCTTTCTTCATTTGTTCTCGATGGTCTTTAATATCTCTCTTTTCTCGTTAACTAATTCCCGAACTTGTTTTTAATTAATTAATTATCCAACGCGGGGATGGAACCCACAACCCCCGGAGCTCTAGCCAGTGGACCATAGAGGAGTCAGTTTAGTATATCGCGGTTACTTGGCGCAAATTGAAGGGCTCTATATTTTCACAAGGGCACTTTTGAGGCGCCCTTGTTTTTATTTTTATACAAGTCTCACGTTCTACACGCAACTCGCATTTTTTTGATGTGGACGGAATAGCTATAATAATATTATACGCCTTTGCATCTTTATTGTCTGTATATTCAACCAGATGCCTGCGACATATAGCAGGCATCTGGTTGAAGGTTGAAGGACTAGCGCGTTCATTGAAGTTTATTTTTACCAACAAATACAATGAAGCCGAGACTAGGACAGCCATTTAATATATTTTTTTTAAACTTCACAATTTCCGAATATGTACTAAGTATTATAACGCACATTAAAGTAAATTAATCAAAAAGTATATCAACACATTGACTTTTCCTTTAAGGGTGAGCTCACAATGAGGCTAGAAGCGGGCCTGCATTTTTGAGATAAATATTCAAAATTAAACTTTGCGAGAGCGGCGCAGTGCTATGTAGACCAGTGCAGCTCGGAATTTAAACTTATGCGATGGAATGTGTATCTTCTTTTGTAGTGAATAAAGTAGAATTCTTAATGCACTGAGATCCCGCCCTGTGACTTTTAATGTCATCCAAAAACCAATTTGACTAAATATTTATCAAACAAGGTCTATTTTAATAAAAAAAGTACACATTATTAAGAAGTAAAAGTTGCCTTATCTAGTGCTTTTTAAACTAACATTAAATTAATCAAAGTATGTATTAAAAACAAATTAAATTATTATAGAAATTATACATATAAATATAAATTATTTTTAACGCCCGAAGGTGCCGGTGGCTGGTTTTGTTTAAGCCAGGAGTTATTTATAGTGGCCAAGTGTGTATACGTTACAAAAGAGCATTCTCTTTTCCTTCAGCCTCTTACCCAGTGGCACGTATGAACGAGACGACTGGGGAGAGGTCAGGTGCTGGACCTACTTTATTAATTATGCATATACAACGCATGGATCATCTTTTTCAGACAATCAGGTAATCAGCCTGCATTGTTCTAACCAGACTCGAAAACTTTTGTTGTTTCAACGCGGGAATAGAACTCACGACCTCCGAGTCGAGAGAGAAAAGCACTGGACCAAGGAGGTATCAGTTCAGTTTATGGCATAATTGATACAAACGTAAGGATTTTTGCAAGGGCACTTTTGTTACTTGCAGTTTGGTCGACTTATATTAGACTTAGGTAGGTTGGTAAATGATCTAGGTCCCCCTAGTCAGTAACTACTACCTATTACCTAGACAAGACCTACGCATGAAATTGGAGTTAGAAGGGCAATCTCAATAAGATACATCCTCATCTGGATTAAGTAGGACAAGTAATTTTAAGGACAATTTAAGACTAGACTGTATGCAGTTTCGCTTGCACTACATTGTAGTATAGAAACATTGGTTATTCTGCGAGTTATATTCAGTTACCACATATACATTAACTGTACCAAATTCCACACTTCTCCGAGCGCATAGTTTCGTAAAACCATTCATAACGTTTCTGCTTTAAGTATTACATAATGAATCGATTATTTAGCATATTCGTACCATCAGGAGTTTACGAATCACTATATTTGCTGCGCGACTACGAAAAGAACCTAGCTCAAGCCTTTTTTTAGTTTATAAAAAAAAAATTACTAAATCGGTTAAGTTTTGGAGGAGTAAACAGGGGTCCCCCAAAAGTCGATTACTTGTGCTTTTATTAGGTAATTTCAGTTCGTGCTGCAGTTGTCTCTATCGCGCTAGTACTAGCTAGGGCACTGCGATACAGCAATATCGCAGTGCCCTATACCTATCCTACCTATAGAGGTATAGTTACTAATATTATAAAGCGGAAGAGTTTGTTTGTTTAAACGCGTTAATCTCAGGAACTACTGGTCCGATTAGAAAAATTATTTTTTGTTGTATACTCCATTTATAGAGGAAGGCTTTAGGCTATATAACATTACGCTGCGACCAACAGGAGCGTCAGTGAGAAATGTTGCAAAAACGGGGAGACTATCGTTGCGTGCGCTGCATAAACGGTTTAAGTCGCTCAAAAACCACGCGAACGAAGTCGCGGGGACAGCTAGTATTTTATAACTATCTATTTTATATTTCTCTCAACCCTGGTGTTTCCTCTTAAAACCTTCACTGTTCTGACTGCACATTACGTCACATCACTACCAGTCCTGAGGGCTGATTCAAGATGTCATCGCTAATTATCGCTAACAAAGTTCGATATCAAAATGTATGGAATTTGACATAAGCTACGCTAAATGATCGTGATTTGGTATGTCATTTAGCGTAGCTTATGTAAAATCCCATACATTTTGTTATCGAACTTTGTAAGCGATAATTAGCGATGGCATATTGACTCAGCCTCCAGGTGTTGCGCGGTGCTCAATCAAGACGAGCCGCAGTCAAATCAATTATAATCCCGACTCCTTTTCGTCACATCACTCAGGATTAATGTCTGCTTCATGTGTGTCTGTTGTAATATAGTGTGTCTGTGTCTTGTGTAATTACCGGTGGAGTTACAGGTTATTTATGTAATACTTTTGTTTTGGAGACATTTATCTGCTATTAAATGTGCCAAACGTTAATATACAATATCGTCATGCCGATTGAATACAGGGTGATCTATGGTTCATATAAGAAGCCGAATATAGTGTGAAGAGAATGACGCGTAGGGTTTATAGAGCCCAGGCGTGTGCGCAATACACACATGTCCTATTATATTTTTTTCATATTTTTGATTTGGCACCTCATATAAATTAATTTAAAAAACTAAAAAATCAAAGGTCTGAAATGATCTTTGTATGCTGGGGCTCGCTGGCTCCTAGTCTATACACACGAACGTACTGGTCGTTGACCTAACTGACCAGGATTGAAACTCATCTGTTTTGTGACTTTTATGGAGATCTTTAATCGTGATTTGTCGCGTTATGGTAAGTAATTTATTTGAGTTGTCAAAAAAAAATCCTCTACACGTCCTTCTCTTCACACTATATTCTGCTTGATATATGAGCCATGAATCATTCAGTATAAATACTAAAACGATAGTTATATTATGTGGCGCTCAAGTCACATGTTGTCTTTGTCATAACCTAAAGGAGTGAAAGGGACAGCAGTTTAGTATTCGGCCATTAGATACAACCGAAAGTTAAATCATTTTCCGGGACTCATAGTAGGTACATATTTTATGCCAAATAATCCAAACGTTATCAAAATACGTTCAGCAGTTAAAGCGTAAAGACATATACAGACAGACACGCATTCCCTTTAATTGTATTAGTATAAAAGCAAAGATGCCTAATACAGATTTGCAAAATGCTTTGGGTAACTATTATTAATACATATAAATACATAAAAATGTCAGTTAACCTTCTTAGTTTAACTCGGTAATAACTGAGCCAAGGTAGTTAGATCTAGATCTAACTGCATTCGATATTTATGTCACAGTGTTATTCTGTTGTTTGTATATATACATCGTGTTATTCAATAGCATACTATATTTTTACTATATCATCTAAAAAGAGTATTTTAATAATATAATTTTAATAATAATATAATTTTAATGTCGTATAGTTTACTTGGGTGTATTGTTTCTGCTTACTCTACATTGAGCGACATACACAAAACAAGCAAATATCAGACACTTATCAGTAGATCGTGCACCGGCCCTTAATTTGAGAGGCAATTAAACTCAAGTGGACGCTGATGCTAACCTGGCTTGTTGACTAAACTTCTGAGCTAAAAACACTTTGTCTAGTCTATTGTCCTAGTACATTATTAGGACCACAGTCTACACAAAGAATTTCAACATCGTACCGATTAATTTACTTTTGAAATTATACTCCATATCGAATAATAATAATAAAAATAAATAAATAAAATAAAAATAAAAAACGTTTTATTTCCAAATGAAACTTACAAAGTTATTTTCGGAAAGTCAACAAGAAAAACAAGCTACCACCGGTTCAACCCTAACCCGCCGAGAAGAACCGGCGTAAGAAACTCGGACGGGGCCAACTTTTAGCAAAAAGATGGAAAATTGATCTTTTTTAACAGTATATATTTTTTACAATGTAACTTAATCTATAGCCTACACTTATTAATATTATAAAAGTTAGAGTACATATAGTAAATAAATATAAGCAGCCATCATGGTTGGCCACCTTATTCCCAGGGTGTGCAATCATTAACAAAATCAATTATCTTATAATAAGCTTTAGCACACAAACGTTCTTTGACTACTTTTTTAAATTTATTTATAGAAAAATTTTGAACGTTTTCTGGGATTTTATTGTATAGGCGTATACATTGCCCTTTAAAAGATTTACTTACTTTGCTAAGCCTGATCATAGGTATATCGAGCTTGTGCTTATTTCTAGTGTTCCTACAATGATTGTCACTTTTTGTTTTAAAATTATTTAAATTTTTCCTTACATATAATAAATTGTCCAAAATGTATTGAGATGCAACGGTTAGTATTCCTATTTCTTTAAACTTATCTCTCAGAGATTCAAATGAGGACATCTTGTAAATGGAACGTATTGCTCGCTTCTGCAGCACAAATATTGTGTTAATGTCGGCTGCATTTCCCCATAAAAGGATGCCGTAAGACATTCTACTGTGAAAATAACTGAAATAGACTAGTCGCGCTGTATCTTCGTCAGAAATTTCTCTAATTTTTCTGACTGCATATGCTGCAGAACTGAGCTTATCTGCCAGGTTGGCAATATGAGGACCCCACTGTAATTTACTGTCTAGCGTTATACCTAGAAACACAGTGGTGTCGACTAAGTTCATTTTCTCATCATTTAATAGTATATTGGTTTGTACTTGCCTTACATTGGGCAAACTAAACTTTAAACATTTTGTTTTATTAGAATTTAAGAGTAAGTTATTAACATTAAACCAATGTACTATTTTTGAGAGAGCACAATTTACCTCGTCGTAATTTGACTGTTGTCGCTTCACATTAAAAATTAGTGAAGTATCATCAGCAAAAAGTACTATCTCATGTTTATCCTTAACTAAATAAGGTAAGTCATTTATGTAGATGAGAAAAAGAAATGGGCCTAATATGGATCCCTGTGGGACACCTAATTCTATGTTGGTCCCATTGGACCTTTTACTATTTACCTCCACCCTTTGAGTCCTATTTTTAAGGTAAGAACTCAAAAGGTCGAGTGACGATTCTCTTATGCCATAGTGGTGCAATTTTCTGATCAATGTAGCATGCTCAACACAATCAAAGGCCTTGGAAAGGTCACAAAACACACCTAGCGCATCCTGCGACCTCTCCCAAGCTTCAAAAATGTTACAAAGAAGACCTATACCAGCGTCCGTTGTGGATCGACCCTTAGTAAAACCATATTGACTATTATGTAAAAGATTGTTTATATTAAAATGTACTAATAACTGGTTTAAAATTAATTTTTCAAATATTTTACTAAAAGTCGGCAGAATCGATATAGGTCTGTAATTTGTCGGATCAGATTTATTTCCAGCTTTAAATAAGGGTATAACCTTGCTATGCTTCATCAGGTCAGGAAAAACACCACTCTTTATACAGTCATTGAAAATCATGGCTAGATAAGGAGCTACGATGTCAATTATTGATATAATAACTTTCGTGGACATGCCCCAGAGATCGGCAGTATTTTTAATATTCAGCAACTTAAACGAGTTAATAATATCTCTGTAATCAATTTCTTTAAATTTAAAATTGACATCACATTCCTGTACATTGTCTCTGAGTAATTTTTTTTACTTTAATAAAGTCAGTAATGAAATAATGATATTGACATATTATGTATTTAGTGCATCTGTTTGCTCTTTAAAATCATATTTAGTTAATAATTGCTAATTCTTATAAATAATGATTGCGGTGTGTAACCTATATTAAAAAAGCATGCAGTGTTCATTTCAGGAAGGAAAATTATTTTGTACTAATTTTAAGTGTTTGGCTAGTTTTGTGCACCTATTAATAAAAATAAAAATAAAAAAAATCTTCCCACTTCGATTTCGGTGACGCTGGTCGGTCTCATTGAAACCGGATCAGCTACGCAGGGGTTATTTTATAGTGCCCAAGTGTGTGCGCAATACACAGAAGCATTCTTTCTTCCCTCACTCTGGTAGTCCAGTGGGACGGATAACCGACACGACTGGCGGGAGATCAGGCGCAGGACCGACTTTTTACATGCCCATTCGACGCCTGGATCATCTTTCTTGTCAGACAATCGGGTGATCAGCCTGCATTGTCCTAACCAAAATGGAAAACAACATTTTTGTTGTTCCAACGCGGGATTTGAACCCACGACCCCTGGGTCGAGAGCGAAGCTCTAAACCACGGAGGCGTTTTTCCACAACCAATATTATAATCGCGGAAGTTTGTGATGGATGGACTTTTGTTGCTCTTACTCAAAAACTACTGAACGGATTTTTTTGGTTGGCGTCGGAAGGTAGGAATAGGAACTCTTAAACTAAACAAGATAAAACCGTCGAGTTTGGACTCGTTTGAATTTTTGACAAGCACTCGGAGCATATAAATAAAAGCTTGTTTATAAGTCATTTTTTTAATTAAAATTTTATTTCCAATGTTGTCATGCAAAAATGCCTATCATAATGTCTGTTTTTACTTCTACTTTACACACTATTATCACAAAGTAGATATATAACAGATACACGAACTAGAACTCGAAAATGGTATCACTCTAATACTGGCAATTCGACTGGCTATTTTTGTTTTCTTTGATTTCCAGGCACATTCCAGAAACCGCCATCTAGCGCCACTATTGGAAAATACTAATTACTAATTTCGTTTCGTATCTTATTCTTAATAAAGTAGTTGAATTTAGCTTAATGTGATGTTATGCTTGAAAAATATGCTTATCTTTATTTTTAAAGTCAATATTTGTACTCAATTCGTCATCTTTACATTTTATAAATAAACGTTAATAGTGGTGACATCTATTGATAATTTTTTGAATTAAAGCGAGGGATAACCGCAACTAGCGCCACTCTTTTTAAAATAAATTTTACAATGACACAACGATCTAATTAAAAAAAGTAATCGGTTCAAACTTTAAGTAAATAGTTAAACTAATTTATTGGCATTTAATTACAGCTCTAAGGGCCGATTTTTCAATCGTCAGATAACTTTTATCTAGGGAATAAATACGTGACATTGACAGATTTTGTATAGAACAATAATGTCAAAGTCACATGTTTATTCGACAGATAAAAGTTATCTGACGATCGAAAAATCGGCCCTTAATCCTATACTGTATACGGCCGTTTTAGTTATTACTTACGAGATATAATATATAATATTAGTTTAACTATTATATATTACTATAATAAATTAGTTTAACTATTTACTTAAAGTTTGAACTGATTACTTTTTAAATAAGATCTTTGTGTCATTGTAAATTTTTTTTTAAAAAGAGTGGCGCTAGTTGCGGTTACTCCTCGCCTTAAAGATAAATTGTATGGGATGGTAGGCTATGCTATTACCATGCTATTACTTACGTAATATATGACACAAAACAATATAGTTCGAATGTCGCTTGTATGTGGTATAATTAATTTCCTACGCGCGGGTATGGACTGCCCCCCCGGGAGCCCTCTCTCCTCCCACTTTATTTGTTCTGAATTATTTATCGAACTGGGATAAATATTTATCTCTTATTTATCAGATAACTTCTATTGTGTTGGATATTGAATTATTTACGGAGAAAGTACTAAATTATGTTATATAATATTCTAGTAGTGTGGAAGATTGTGGTGATAGATGGATGCTTTTGATTCTTTAATATACCTCTGAGCGGTTGCGGGTTCGAATCCCACAAAAAAAGTATATGTTCCTAATAAGTCATGGACCATATTTCACCTTACTACTTGATATCGAAAAAGCATCTAATTTTTAAGCGAAAATTCTCGCATCAAAATAATCAGCTTTTTTAAACTGAGTGATGATGTGAAAAAGAGATATATTAACTACTAGCTGTGCCCGCGACTTCGTACGCGTGGAACAGTGATTTAGGGCACTTTAGTATTTTTAAATATATTTTTAGTTTATTGGCGCAACAACTGAGGACTTTCGCTAATAGGTACTTCCCAGTGCATCCCAGTGTTGATCCCGATCCAGCAAGTCACGTACCCGGCAAGCCTCTTGGTATGCAGGGTATAATAATAATATATTACTATCCTTTCGGAGCTCGGCAAAAGAAGTAGGCCTTCGAACAATATGTAGAAGTCAGCAAAGGTATTCGAAGTTAGGATAATATTATTCGAATGCACCGCATAGACCCAGACAATTTTTCACGATAATTTAGTAAAGTATTTAACTTCGATGTCCGTCTGTCTGTCTGGGTGTCAAAACTTTAACACGTGTAGGTATCAAGCTAAAAATCATATTAAAAACTCAGCTCTACTGTCCCTTCTGGCTGTGAAAAGAAACAGGCATCTTGGCCACATCTACCCAAAGATTCAGCCGTTTATATCGCTAATTTTCGCAATTTTCGACACGCCAAAGGGAACCAAAACCTAAAGGGTACTTCCCGGGAATAGAAATTTGATATGAAGCAACATCTTAATGCACTATTAAAATGTTGCTTCATATCAAATTTAAACGACATAGGATAAATTGCGAAACAATAAAAATATTTTCAATTTTTTCAACTTAAATTACCGTTTTTGTCATTAATGTTTTGAAGTATTATTAAATTTAAACTTATATTGCAATTACTTGTCTTTAAAACGGAACTCTCGGTTAGACATGGGCGCAGCGGCACGCCCCGCCGAGGATCCAGCAGGCTTACTCTCGACACAACTGAGAATCGAATCAGTTCGATCTTAACGGTTTTTGGTGTTTTATTTGGTAAATTACTTTGAAATTAATTAGGATTAAGAAAACCGTTAGAACGTAACTTTTTGTACACCAAACCATATCAATCGACAGAGAACAAAAATAAACAAACGTCAATTACTTCGGGAGTATGCGGCACCATCGAATCTGAATTAAAATCGAATCAGTTTGGAGAGTTAAGCCCCAGCTCGGCGCGCCGCGCCGATCGGCTTTAGTAGCGTTTTTTATAACCTACCCTAAGTATAATAATAATAATATAAATAAATGAAATTTTGTTTTAAACAAAATATAAAATAAAAAAAGAATAAATTTGAATGTTTGAAGCAGCGCGGTTCCCGCCGCGCTTCATACAAACGTCCAGTATTTTTTTATTGCCATATATCTTCAAATCAAAGCGACATCTATACGCCATACGCCATACGCCGTACTTTTAACACGATTATTACTGGGGGCACAGTTAGCGGCTGTGCGTGGTTAAATTCATACTACCGGTACTGCCTGTTAGCACATTTTAATAGTATTTTTTACCCAGCAGTGGGGTGGAGTTCCTTTGGTTGACCTTCGCCAAAATTCCTACCTACCAGCATCTGATACCTACACTACACCCCGACTCGGATGTAAGACGTCACGCATCAGCCTGTATCGCGCGGCGCCGAGATGCGGCGGTCGAATCACGGCGAAACGATTTTAATTTTGCTATATTATCTCCTAAGCTATTAATTATACTTGCTAGGTATAAAGGGCAAATATAGTCTTCATGAAATGCTTAAGCCAACTAACGTATTAAAAATGATAAGGATTAATACCGTGATGGTATAAATAGTTTACCAAAAACCGCTTAATTGCCCGTTTTTTTAGATTATCGCGAAAGGCTTTCTTTTAATAATACAGTTAATTAAGTTGATGAAGCAAGTTCAAAAATACAATTTTTATATTATTATGATGACACTGTGGAAACACTCTTCTCAGAAAAAAAAATCTGTTAGTTAGGTACTTATTTCAAGTTCTAATCTACTTTAGTGCCACATTCTATTGCTTCGCGTCACTGTGTAAGCGATCCCCCCGCGCCCGCCGCATGAACCGTTCGTCCGCAGCCCGCGCGCGCGAAATTCCTCCGACTTGCTTCCAATTTATCGTCACTGCTCGGCTCCTATGTATCGTAGCGTTATGTTATATAGCCTATAACCTGCCCAGGAATATGGGCTACAATCGTACCAAGTTTGGTTAAAATCCCTTCAGTAGTTTTTGTTCCTATCGCGCACATACAGACAGACAGACAAAAATTTTACTAATTGCATTTTTGGCATCAGTATCGATCGCCAATCATCCTCCAATATGTATTTTGAAAAAATATTCAATGTACAGAATTGACCTCTCTACAGTTTTATTATAAGTATAGATAGTAACTTGTAGTTACATAGTAATTTTCTCTGTATCTCGAATACATGCTTCTCTTACAGCTACTAATGAAATTGTAGATGTCTTATTATAAAATAATTAATTTGTTTGTTAATTTTAGCAGGTATTATGCACTGGTCTATTTATACTATATAAGAGAAATAATTATATCATAACTTTAACTTACACGTCAACCGTATACCATTTTTTCAACATCATATTATTCACCATAATATTTTGTTTATTTGTTTCAAAATCCACTTACAAAAGACATTAACATTCTCCCAAACATCCTCATTCCTCAGTCATCAATCCTCGTTGGGACAAGTCCCCTAAACTTGTTATATTTATGAACATCCCAGAAGACAGAAAGGATCCCGCAATTTTCTTATATTTTTAACCGACAAAGGAGGTTTTTTGGTTTCCAAAAAAAGGAGGTTCTCAATTCTGCCGGTTTTTTTTGTATATTATTGTTCGCTGTAATAAATCCCATACATTTTGATTTCGCTATCGTGATATTAGCGACTGCATCTTGAATCAGAGCCCATTTCTTTCAGTTAAGAAAATAAATATGTGAATTATTAAACAATAATCATGTCTCCCACGCCGATTTCGGTGACGATGGCCAGTTTCATTGAAACCAGGCCAGCTACACAAGAGATATTTTAACAGCGTCCAAGTGTGTGCGTAATACACAGAAGCACTCTCGTAGCCGCAGTGGGGCGCATAACCGACACGACTGGCCGGAGATCAGGCGCAGGACCAATTTTTTACATCTCAGGTGATCAGCCTGCATTGTCCTAACCAAACTTGAAAACAACATTTTTTGTTGTTCCAACGCGGGAATCGAACCCACGATCTCCGAGTCAAGAACTAGGCTCTAAACCACTGGACCACGGAGGCGTTTATCGAAGTGAACAATATCACACTAATCACTCTATAATCTATACTTATAATAAAACTGTAGAGAGGTCAATTCTGTACATTGAATATTTTTTCAAAATACATATTGGAGGATGATTGGCGATCGATACTGATGCCAAAAATGCAATTAGTAAAATTTTTGTCTGTCTGTCTGTCTGTCTGTCTGTATGTGCGCGATAGGAACAAAAACTACTGAAGGGATTTTAACCAAACTTGGTACGATTGTAGCCCATATTCCTGGGCAGGTTATAGGCTATATAACATAACGCTACGATACATAGGAGCCGAGCAGTGACGATAAATTGGAAGCAAGTCGGAGGAATTTCGCGCGCGCGGGCTGCGGACGAACGGTTCATGCGGGGGGCGCGGGGGGATCGCTTACACAGTGACGCGAAGCAATAGAATGTGGCACTAAAGTAGATTAGAACTTGAAATAAGTACCTAACAGATTTTTTTTTCTGAGAAGAGTGTTTCCACAGTGTCATAATAATATAAAAATTGTATTTTTGAACTTGCTTCACAAATTGAAATAAATTATCATTTATTGTATAAATCAACTTAATTATGTAACTGTATTATTAAAAGAAAGCCTTTCGCGATAATCTAAAAAAACGGGCAGTTAAGCGGTTTTTGGTAAACTATTTATACCATCACGGTATTAATCCTCATCATTTTTATACGTTAGTTGGCTTAAGAATTTCATGAAGACTATATTTGCCCTTTATACCTAGCAAGTATAATTAATAGTTTAGGAGATAATATAGCAAAATTAAAATCGTTTCGCCGTGATTCGACCGCCGCGCCGCATCGCGGGCCGCGGCGCCGCGCGATACAGGCTGATGCGTGACGTCTTACATCCGAGTCGGGGTGTAGTGTAGGTATCAGATGCTGGTAGGTAGGAATTTTGGCGAAGGTCAACCAAAGGAACTCCACCCCACTGCTGGGTAAAAAATACTATTAAAATGTGCTAACAGGCAGTACCGGTAGTATGAATTTATATAGATGTCGCTTTGATTTGAAGATATATGACAATAAAAAAAATACTGGACGTTTGTATGAAGCGCGGCGGGAACCGCGCTGCTTCAAGCATTCAAATTTATTCTTTTTTTATTTTATATTTTGTTTAAAACAAAATTTCATTTATTTATATTATTATTATTTTTAATCTTAGGGTAGGTTATAAAAAACGCTACTAAAGCCGATCGGCGCGGCGCGCCGAGCTGGGGCCTAACTCTCCAAACTGATTCGATTTTAATTCAGAGTCGATCGTGCCGCATACTCCCGAAGAAATTGACGTTTGTTTATTCTTATTCTCTGTCGATTGATATGGTCTGGTGTACAAAAAGTTACGTTCTAACGGTTTTCTTTAACCTAATTAATTTCAAAGTAATCTACCAAATAAAACACCAAAAACCGTTAAGATCGAACTGATTCGATTCTCAGTTGTGTCGAGAGTAAGCCTGCTGGATCCTCGGCGGGGCGTGCCGCTGCGCCCATGTCTAACCGAGAGTTCCGTTTTAAAGACCTTAGTAATTGCAATATAAGTTTAAATTTAATAATACTTCAAAACATTAATGACAAAAACGGTAATAAGTTGAAAAAATTGAAAATATTTTTATGGTTTCGCAATTTATCCTATGTCGTTTAAATTTGATATGAAGCAACATTTTAATAGTGCATTAAGATGTTGCTTCATATCAAATTTCTATTCCCGGGAAGTACCCTTTAGGTTTTGGTTCCCTTTGGCGTGTCGAAAATTGCGAAAATTAGCGATATAAACGGCTGAATCTTTGGGTAGATGTGGCCAAGATGCCTGTTTCTTTTCACAGCCAGAAGGGACAGTAGAGCTGAGTTTTTAATATGATTTTTAGCTTGATACCTACACGTGTTAAAGTTTTGACACCCAGACAGACAGACGGACATCGAAGTTAAATACTTTACTAAATTAACGTGAAAAATTGTCTGGGTCTATACGGTGCATTCGAATAATATTATCCTAACTTCGAATACCTTTGCTGACTTCTACATATTGTTCGAAGGCCTACTTCTTTTGCCGAGCTCCGAAAGGATAGTAATATATTATTATTATACCCTGCATACCAAGAGGCTTGCCGGGTACGTGTCTTGCTGGATCGGGATCAACACTGGGATGCACTGGGAAGTACCTATTAGCGAAAGTTCTCAGCGGTTGCGCCAATAAACTAAAAATATATTTAAAAATACTAAAGTGCCCTAAATCACTTTTCCACGCGTACGAAGTCGCGGGCACAGCTAGTATCACAATAATATTATAATCACACTAATCACTCTATTATATCATACTAACATTATATTGGCGGGAATTTGTGAGTGCATGTTTGTTTATCTTTCACGCAAAAAACACTGAACGGATTTTGTTGAAATGTGGCATGGTTCAAATTCACAGTTTTCGCGTCCATTTTGCGCGTACGATGTAGTAAGAAACATGTAGTTCATAAATAAAACAGTTTTAAAATGTTGTCCTTTCTGTGTTTGCGAGAATATTTCAAGGGAAAAGTTAAATGTTCAGACGTCTAGTGTCTAGACAACACTTGACGTTCAAGAATACAGAATGCAACTGTTTTTGAATGTAAATTTTAAAAACATACTTATGATAAATAGTTAAATAGTTCTTTAGGATTATTTATTTATTTGCACTTTTTGCACTACGTATGTACGATGGCGGACTTAATGAATAAACTAATAAGCCGGGCATTCCCTACCAGTCTACCATAGTAGACATAATAAACGAAAAGGTGCTGCAAAACGATGAAAGAAATATAGTGGAATGGTAAAAAAAAAAACTAAATTTAATATAATTCTAATACTATAATATTATGTTATATGAATTACTATTTTTTGAAAATTTTTAATACAGATTTTAGGTTATAGGGCTCGTGTGTTTTGCGCACACGCTTGGGTTCTATAAATCCTGCGTCTGGTCTGGTTTCAATGAAACCATTATCGTAACCAGTTGCTTAGCTTTTATCGATATTAGGTAAGAAGATTAGCACTTGCCTGGAGTTCCTATGACTCGGTGCCATAACAAAAAATGCTCTACGCGTCATTCTCTTCTCACACTATATTTGACTTAACATATGAACCATGAACCAGCCTGTAGAACCCCACGTCAATAATAAGTAGGTAATCTACTTGACGTACAGAAAAGGTTTCTTAAAAACATTTTTATTTTATTTATTTTCAGCTGCATTTTCGTGAGCGGTTAGGAACATGTTTTTCGCCATTTTGAAATCTCTCTCAAGAAACTTTGACTGACGGAAAGTTCAAAGTTCTAAGTTTTTAGTTCAAGTCGCAAACGACAGTTGACAACATCAGCAATTTGATCTTATGATTTAACTTCACACATTACTGCCGCTAAAATATTACAGGAAACTTTGCACATCTTATGTTTTTACCCGACTTCCGTGAAGCTAAAAGGCAGACATTAATATGGTAGTCTACCCCCCGGGTTTCTGAAATGCTGGTCAAATCGTCAATTAGCTTTTGAGTTAACAAGGTGCTACGCTTACTGGTGAACATGACTCGCAACAACTTCGCTCGCTCGCTACATTCACCAATGAGCGTTCCTTCGAACTGTCTAACTCTGTTAGGCGGCCGTCCCTGTTTGTATTTAAAAAAACCGCACCTTACACTATAAAATACTAAATTCACTTTAACACACAAACTACTGCTACATAAACGGAAAATACTAAACGCGTGGTAATAGTGCTATATTAGCTTAAGCTACATACAAGCTAGGATTGTAACAAAACGTAGAATGGCTTATCAAATGTTAGCTGATCGACGATTTGATCAGCCTTTCAGAAACCTGGTGTATGTACTTTTTGTATCGTAGTTTCTAAGCCACTGGCACAAAGAAGAACCTAAACCTTAACCAGTATACAGGGTGTAAACAGGCCAGCCACTATAATGATTATCCCACCAAAAACATTTTCATGTAAAAATGTTGTCAAGACGAGCCTACACAGCTTACCCTGTGAAAAAGTTATCAGATATCGTATAAAACCAAGGCTAGGCTCGTCTTGACAACATTTTTACATGAAAATGTTTTTGGTGGGATAAGCTGATTATACGGATATTACATTAACACTGACGTTAGCTTTATAATCAACTCACATCATATTGTTGTTTTATTTAACAACAGATGGAGCTTGTCCGACTGAGCGCCGCGACTCCCAGCGCCGCGACGCCCAGCGCCGCGACTCCTAGCGCCGCGACGCCCAGCGCCGCGACTCCTAGCGCCGCGACGCCCAGCGCCGCGACGCCTGCCGACGCCCAGCGCCGCGACGCCTACCGACGCCCAGCGCCGCGACGCCTGCCGACGCCCAGCGCCACGACGCCCAGCGCCGCGACGCCTGCCGACGTCCAGCGCCGCGACGCCTGCCGACGCCCAGCGCCGCGACGTCTGCCTACGTCAAGCGTCGCGACGCCTGCCGACGTCCATCGCCACGACGCCCAGCGCCGCGACGCCTGCCGACGCCCAGCGCCGCGACGCCTGCCGACGCCTGCCGACACCCAGCGCCGCGACGCCTGCCGACGCCCAGCGTCACGACGTCAAGCGCCGCGACGCTTACCGACGCCCAGCGCCGCGACGCCTACCGACGCCCAGCGCCGCGACGCCTGCCGACGCCCAGCGCCGCGACGCCTGCCGACGCCCAGTGCCACGATGCCCAGCGCCGCGACGCCTGCCGACGCCCAGTACCACGATGCCCAGCGCCGCGACGCCTGCCGACGCCCAGCGCCGCGACGCCTACCGACGCCCAGCGCCGCGACGCCTGCCGACGCCCAGCGCCACGACGCCCAGCGCCGCGACGCCTGCCGACGTCCAGCGCCGCGACGCCTGCCGACGCCCAGCGCCGCGACGCCTGCCTACGTCAAGCGTCGCGACGCCTGCCGACGTCCATCGCCACGACGCCCAGCGCCGCGACGCCTGCCGACGCCCAGCGCCGCGACGCCTGCCGACGCCTGCCGACGCCCAGCGCCGCGACGCCTGCCGACGCCTGCCGACGCCCAGCGCCGCGACGCCTGCCGACGCCCAGCGCCGCGACGCCTGCCGACGCCCAGCGCCGCGACGCCTTCCGACGCCCAGCGTCGCGACGCCTACCGACGCCCAGCGCCGCGACGCCTACCGACGCCCAGCGCCGCGACGCTTACCGACGCCCAGCGTCACGACGCCAAGCGCCACGACGCCTGCCGAGGCCCAGCGCCGCGACGCCCAGCGCCGCGACGCCTGCCGACGCTCAGCGCCGCGACGCCTGCCGACGCCCAGCGCCGCGACGCCTGCCGACGCCCAGCGTCACGACGTCAAGCGCCGCGACGCTTACCGACGCCCAGCGCCGCGACGCCTACCGACGCCCAGCGCCGCGACGCCTGCCGACGCCCAGCGCCGCGACGCCTGCCGACGCCCAGTGCCACGATGCCCAGCGCCGCGACGCCTGCCGACGCCCAGTACCACGATGCCCAGCGCCGCGACGCCTACCGACGCCTAGCGTAGCGACGTCTAGCGCCGCGACGCCTGCCGACGCCGAAGCTACTTTATATAGATTATGGGTCCTACAAAAACGCCTCCGTGGTCTAGTGGTTCTGAGCTTGGCTCTTGACTCTGAGGTCGCGGGTTCGAATCCCGCCGATGGAACAAAAAGCTTTAAATGTTCCTGAGTCATGGATGTGTATTAAATTTGTGTATTAATATAATAAAAATCTTAAATATGTGTATAGTATTAAAGTATTAAATATATTTCCGTTGTCTGGTACCTGTAACACAAGTTCTTCGGATACTTAGCATGGGGCCAGATTGACGTGGTGTGAAGCGTCCATAGATATTATTATATATTATTATTATTATTAAAAAGTAGGTCGTAGGTGTTTTATGTACTTGTATATTATATTCCTTTATAAATTAAAGATCATCTGATCCTTTATAATAAACATCCTTTTGAATCCAATATGGTGGTCCAGCATATTGGATTCAAAATGGCGGCATTCACATTTTAATAATTTTTTGTTGGTTTTGTAGCAATAACAGCTTACATACATAACTTCAGCTTTCTAAGATTTCCGGAAGTAACCTAAGAATTTCGATGATCTATAAATGAGTCAGTGACGAAATCAGGGGTTTTTACACATCGATAAAATCTAAAGTATAGTAGCTACGACATTCAAACTTTGTATAATTCATGTATTTACTGGTGTCATTATATGTTGAAATTTTCAACTATTTAGCATCATCCAAAGCAAAGTTATGGGAGTTCAAAAAAACGACGAAACCTTTCGAGAAAAGGTAGGAAGTGCCCTTGCGCTTCGCTTGGCTCATCTTGACGGGCGCACGACCGTGCCCCCAGATACTACCTACCTTTTCTCATTCTAGATTTCTTTTTTTTCGTAATTTTCGTAAACCCCACTCTATCAAATAATTTTAGTGTAAACAGACGTAGAGCATTATTTTTTTGTTTTGTTGTTACTAAAAGATCTTTTTCTGTTTTTGTTCTTTTGATGTAAAATTGTAAACTCACCTTCAGAAATTGGCAACACGAATTGGTATAGTGCGTTTCGTTTACTTTAGTTTTAACTCAAATGTGGTGAAAAATTCGGTATTTATTGTTTGTTTCCGTTTAGGTTAAATTCAAAAGGGACGTTTAAATTAGTTAAAGAACGTTTGTGTGCTAAAGGTTATTATAAGGTTGATGATTTCATTAATGATTGCACACCTTGGGAATAAGGTGCCTCTATGCTAGGTTACAACTTTGTACACTTTGTTTTTATAATTTTACTTTTAAGTCATAACATTGTTACATATTATTATACATTTGAAAAGAAAAAGAACAATTTTCCAATCTTTTTGCTAAAAGATGGCCCCGCGCGAGTATCTTACGCCGGTTCTTCTCGCCGGGCTAGTTTCCGAACCGGTGGTAGGCATCATGTAGGACAATTCTATAAGTGTTATTATTAAATAACCTATATGGAAATAAAATGTTTTGAATTTGAATTTGGACGAAATATATAATTCTACATTCTACACATTAGCAGCTATTACCCCACAGTTCTCGCGAAATGGTCCAAAAATATCCTTTTATTGAATTTGTTAAATGTTTATTGGAGACTTTACGAGGTGGGTAATGAAATCACGTAGCACAGTTGTTCCATAATGGTGCCATCGTTGTCATGCGCCGCGTATAGGAATTAAAATGCGGCCATTGTGGTGCTATTAAACTACTTTTGATTTTGTTCTACTTTAGAAATAGAGGGCACATATTGGGGAATTTTTGGTATAAGAAACAAGTCTCGAAATCGGTCTCAAGCATATCAGCACTTTCACCGGAATGTTAAAGGATTACACTTAATTATCCAATACATTTTGTAACAACTAAACAATAATATGTTTAAACATCAAATGAAAATCTTTCACAGAAAAAATACGCCATTTTGACACTGCCGATTGTAGAATATATTAATACAATGATTATTGTTTGCTATGAATCCATAGACTATAGAGTCTATGGATTCATAGAAAACAATAATCAAAGGGTTTGTTTACGTTTGGGTTAAATTTATCTCGGGCGTACTATACAATATTTACATACCTACTTAAACAATCTGATTCCAATCTAATAGCTGCTAAGAGCATTTATTAGCCCTTGAAACCCTAAACATTTGCGATAGTAATCTTGTATTGCCATTGTAGTCATTTATAATAAGGCTTTATTTGGGTTTCGTTATTTTTTGCCCCTGTGTGTCGTTCACGACAAATATGGCGACGTGATTGGATTTGAAATGCGAAACCGAACGGAGTTGTTGTCAACTTCTTAAATGGGACCCTAATATGGGGGACGCTTATTGTTACGTTCCCTAACTAATGATTTGGAAGATTCTTACTAATATTATAAATAGGAAAGAGTGTGTTTGTTTGTCCGTCTTCCACGACAAAAGGGAGCGACGGAATAACGTGATATTTTAAGTGGAGATAGTTATAGAGAACCTAACACCTTTTTAACCCCCGAAAAACGGGGTGTTATAAGTTTGACGTGTCTGTGTAAATGAGTATGTGGCATCGTAGCTCCCAAACGGATGATCCAATTTTAATGCAGTTTTTTTTTTGTTTGAAAGGTCTATCAGTCGAGTGTTCTTAGCTATGTTTGGTGGAAATCGGTTCAGGACTTCTCAAGGTTTGTTAGGTGTGATAGGAATGTTACACGCTAAGGGCGTGCTTCACCAAGCGATGTTAAAGTTAATGCCATGTTAAATATCATGTTATCCCTCTCGTATTTCCTGTCAATGAATGAGACAGCATGGTATTTTAACATAGCGTTAACTTAAACATTGCTTGGTGAAACACGCCCAAAGTCGGGGGATGTTTAAATGTTTCATTTAGTTTATTATTAGCTTGGGTTGTATGAATGTATTTCACCAACTTCCAGAAGTAAAATTAATTTGAAATTTGGCATACCTATCAAGAATGACAATGTATAAGCGTGCTTTTTAGGGGTTTATTAACTGTTATTTATTTATGTGTAAACTTAGGCCGAATGAAACAGAAATGTAATTGTGAATTTTGTTAATATCGTTTTTAAAGAAATTTATTGTATGTACCTAACTACGTGTGTCTAATGTTATGTCTAAATTTGTTGAATAAATGTTTTTTAATAATTTATTTTCATCTAACTGGATTGCACCTTACGTAGTTAGCTAGTTAGTTAGGTACTTTCCATACTAATACAACTAATGTAATAAACACTAGGCAACAGAAAAATCTAGGTCGACACTTTTCTAGATCTCCCTTTCTAGACGTAATTAAGTTAAAGGCTTTCCTTTAATGAAATAAGTCGCAGAAACCAGACCTGGACATGGGCATTTGAAAGCGAATCCATGTTCAGTGTCCACTTCGTAACATCCGGCGGCGCTTCGATTCTCGGAAATGCCATTAAGCAAACGCCATTATTAACGGCAACGTTTAGTAGTAATGGAGAAAAAGTGTAAGTTCATTGAGCCATAAAGTAACCGTATTGTTTGTTAAGGGACAAACCCAAACAAAGGTTATAGGACAGACAATATTATTTACAATTCTCCGCTACCGACAATTTGGGAACATGAGCTTCAGTTGACTCGACACTTGTAGAACATAGGCGGAAGTGATTATACAACCAAATCGTTTTTAATATAAAATAGTCACAATTTAAATAATATATTATATCTAGCAATATCCCGCGAAACAATTATAACCACAACCTGCAAGCAGATGAGTGAGTGTACGCATAGGCATGCGTTTGATGCACCTCCCTCCTCCCACACTGCTTATGCGTACACTCGCAAGCAAAAAACATGAATACACCACCACCACACAAGCAATAATGTTAACACGATCGTGCAAAATCCCACCACCATGCAGGTTGCAAAACTCGACGCGCGTTTCGCTCCGACCCCGGAGCATCCTCAGGATGTTGACTCTGCGAACAATGTTCGTTAAGTCAACTTCCTGAGGCCACATTGAATGAATACACCACCACCACACAAGCAATAATGTTAACACGATCGTGTTAACATTATTGCTTGTGTGGTGGTGGTGTATTCATGTTTTTTGCTTGCGAGTGTACGCATAAGCAGTGTGGGAGGAGGGAGGTGCATCAAACGCATGCCTATGCGTACACTCACTCATCTGCTTGCAGGTTGTGGTTATAATTGTTTCGCGGGATATTGCTAGATATAATATATTTAAATTGTATGCTATGGATTTCCGCAAAGTAACGCCTGATTCCATTAACTATATAAAATAGTCAGTTAAACCCATACATAAATGTTTTTTTTATTTTTTATTTGAGGTTTCTGACTACAGACAAGACAACACTATCGTAGACTAAGAGCGTGTTTCACCAAGCAATGTTAAAGTTAATCCGTCGTTAAATATCATGTTGTTCCTCTTGTAATTCCTATTAATTAATGAGAAGGCGTGGTATTTTAACAAGCCGTTAACACTAACATGCGTTGGTGAAATTGGGACTAAAGAACCTAACATAAATGGATGAGCTATAGCTGTATACAGAGTGTAAAAAAAGCAGTCACTATAACTTTGGAATATAATTCAAGATGCCATCGCTATTTTTCGCTTATGAAGTTCGAAAACAAAATGTATAGAATTTGACTTAAGCTTCTCTAGATGACATAATTCGTATGTCATTTAGCGAAGCTTATGTCAAATTCCATACATTTTGTTTTCGAGGTTCGTAAGCGATAATTAGCGACAGCATCTTGAATTAGGGCACTGTTTAGTTATCTATGTCGTGAATACTGCTAAATATTCTGTTCATGCGACGTAAAGGTTGCTCAGAAGACGGTGTAATGTAGCCGCCAGCGACCAGCGGGGTGTGACGGTCACCCTGACATGAGTGTTGATTCTTGTGTGATAATGGGAAATGATAAATTGTATATTAGCCAACATCAGTAGCTAGCACGAAGTGTTGATTATAAAGTATATGTGGATTTAATGAAAAAAAATTGTATAGGTACTATCATGATTTTCATATTTTATTCGACTATTTTACGAATATTTTGTTACCATTTCTGATATATCTTAAAGTTGAATGGTATACGTATCCAAATTAATTTTAATTACTTAAAAAATATTTGAATTACATATTTGATCAACTTGTTATTTCACTAACTGATAAACCGGTGGACTTCACTTGCAGCAACTTCACTCTATCGCTACGTTCACCAATGAGCGTTCAGAATGGCTAGTTAACTCAAATGTTAGATTATCGACAATTTGATCCGCCTTTCGAAAAACCGGGGGCACGTGTTGAAATTAGAAACAATATCCATATTTTTAATTTCATTGAATTGACAGACTGGTGACTTGGTAGTAAAGAAGTAAAGCCGCAAAACATATTCAATATTTCATCATCAACAGACCTCCCAACTCCCAGGACGATTGACTTTTATCAAGTGCATTATGTACACATAACACAACTACACAATACCCACGTGTATTTGGCCAAATGCGTCGTTCATTGCGTCATTAGTTCGCAGACAAAGCAGCGCGAGGCGACTATCGGTCATTACCACCGCGATTGTGCGATAATGTCACAAAGGATTACGAATTACTAGCTATTAGTGATTGGGCAATATGTCTACAAACTGTATATTAAAAAACCGGCCAGGAGCGAGTCGGTATCGCGCATCAAGGGCTCCGTATAAAACGTTTGCTGTTCGGAATCTACGATCGACAATACACTTGATATTGTGACAAAGACAAGAAGACAGAAATAAGAAATCCGTCTCGGTAAATACTGAATATCAGGTCACTTGTGTGTGAGCTGTTATATTTTTAACACTTGATTATTGTTTTAATCGAAACCTATTTTTATTTTGGTAAAACTTATTAAAAACGTAATAAAGAGGAAAAATGTAAATAAAAGTTGTGTTATTATTATGATTTTTTTTATTAAATTTACGCACGGTGTTTAAATTTATATATAACGCACACATTGCAATTTGCAGTGTTTAAATTTATATTTAATAATTTTTACACCGTGTATTTTATTTATTTGTACAGTGACATACAGCGTTTACTTAATTAGCGATTTCAAGTCACCAAGTCAATTTTGAAATGTTTTAATACTTTTGTCTCAGTTCGTTACCAAACGCTCTATGGGCATATACCACGCGGACAAATTTTACCCTTGGTTTTGTTATATT
The DNA here is from genome assembly GCA_905187575.2 of Celastrina argiolus. NCBI lineage: Eukaryota > Metazoa > Arthropoda > Insecta > Lepidoptera > Lycaenidae > Celastrina > Celastrina argiolus. The sequence continues at coordinate 16,538,065 of LR994591.1, read as the reverse complement.
ATATAAACGTTGCTCAAAGTTATAGTGACTGTTCTTTTTACACCCAGTATATTTTGGCTAGATATAGAATAATAGAATTCTATGGTCAAACTAGGGAGAAAAAACGTCCAAAATCATTTGGACATGTGAGTACGTAGGGGAACGACCTCGTACGGTTTTTGTTATCAATTGTTGAGTAGATTGCCTCCTCACGATGTATACTTGTTCCATGTACCTAATAAGTAGTTTGGACGAGTGATTCAAGCTGTCTGTGAACTCTTTCACACCCCTTTGTGGTCCCGTGCTAAGTTATTTTTGACTAGATTATACAAATACTTGATGTTTTCCGCCACTTTGTACGCGCAAAATAAAATAGGAACCGTACATTATGCTACGGTAAAAGTAGCCTATGTGTTAATCCTGCATGTAGACTACTACCATACTAAATTTCCTCGGAATCCGTTAAGTACTTTTGTCGTGAAATAGTATTATTTACTTTCTTTTTTTCGAAATTCGAAATAATAATAATAATAATCAACCTAGCCGATTTCGGCTACGGTGACTCGGTTACGTTTTTAAATTTTTATATGATGTTATGTTTTGCCCTAATATGGCTAATATACCCAATCTTGGCAGTAAAGGTTCGACAGCAAGATTCGCAAGTTAGGGTACCATTGACGTAATTGTAATATATATTAGAATGCGGTTTTGTCTTCAGCTGGTCACGTTTAAAATCAAGTTCCCGCCTTCGTTCTTCTTCAAAGTTCCAAGTTTTTTTATATAACATAGTTACTACTAATTTTATAATACCTCATACCATAACATCTTGTCACAAATGCTGGTGGGTTGGAAATTGGAACCATCGAATTTTACCAAAAAAAAATTATTTAACCCAAACACACAAAGGCAGAGTGGCAATAAGTTATTTACGTTATCTGTGTTTGTGTACTTTGTAGCATTGTAGCTCCCAAACGGAATGAACCGATTTTGATGTAGTTTTAATAGCTAACGCGATCGCTTACGTTCTTAGCTATTCATCATCATCAGTGCTGCTTGACAATTCGGTGGTTACTTATAAACCCCGCTAAACAGATCTAAGCATTAGCTCACACCGAAATATAATCGCCTCCGTGGTCTAGTGGTTCAGAGCTTCGCTCTCGACACGGAGGTCGTGGGTTCGATTCCCGCGTTGGAACAACAAATAATGTTGTTTTCAAGTTTGGTTAGGACAATTCAGGCTGATCACCTGATTGTCTGACAAGAAAGATGATCCATGCGTCGGATGGGCATGTAAAAAGTCGGTCCTGAGCCTGATCTCTCGCTAGTCGTGTCGGTTTACCGTCCCACTGGGTTATGAGAGTAAAAGGAAGAGAGAGTGCTTCTGTGTATTGCGCACACACTTGGGCACTATAAAATAACTCCTGCGTAGCTGGCCTGGTTTCAATGAAATCGGCTACCGACATCGAAATCGGTGAGGGGAGCTATTATTACACCGAAATACGATAGAAAAAAAAAACTTGAAAAATCATAATATTCGTCTGCTGTTGCAATATTCAATCCTTTGACCATTTTTGTACCTATGCATAGCTAGATTTCAATTTGAATTATTATTCAATTTTTTCAGCCATTTTAGACCCCTTTATTTATAAGGTTATAGTTTTTTAAAATTTTAATGTATTAGTAACTATTACTATGGATTTAGTTTTTGTCGAAAAAAAAATTCTATTTAAGTTTCTAGAATGAGAAAATGTAGTTTTATCATTTTATCCCAAAGTTATAGTGCTGCTCTTTTTCTTGTATTATTGGTCTGGCTACAAGAATACGCTAGTAAATAAGCGAGACTTGTGAAATCGTTATTCGTTATTACCATAATATCTGACCTCATTAAACAGTTCAAGGTCTAAGGTCAACCTGTTAGGTCATAGTTGAATACCTGTTTTATATGTTCATGTAATATGTATTGCGACTTTTGTGGATATACAGGGTTCAAAAGAAACAGTCACTATAGCTTTGGAATAAGTACTTACTTTACTACCTTTTCTCATTCACGAAACGTTTTTTTTTGCATCATTACATCATTACAAATCGATCGACACCTTATTTATGAAAATCGGACCAGTAGTTTAGCTACTGCGAGGCAACAAACAAACACACATACATACATAGACAGCCAAAATCTTAGCCTTCCTTTTGGCTTCACCAAACCGTCGGGTAAAAAGGGACTAGCAATAACAAATGACAACTACGTATCTAACGACATATTTGGGGTTAGTGATGTAAATTTACCTGTTACCTGTTTATATCAATAAGTTACCTGTTCCTACTCTAGACAGTGGGTAGTATACAATCTACATTATGCTGAACAGTCGAGGACTTTCATCCTTCTCCATTTATCACCAATTCTATTGATGTATCGGCGTTAGGATTAGAGTTATATTCCTGGTTTCGGCAGTTATTTTTCGGTAGAAGAGCGTCCGGTGCCACAGAGCGCTCTCCCGGAAGAAAAGCAGCTGTCGTCGACAGGATGCTGCAAAGGTTCTGCAGCTGAAAGCAGAAGCGGCTAACTGGGTCGCTGCTGTTATCGCCTAGGCGGGTCCGGTGGTCCAGCGCCTAGTGGAGGAGATGGCAACTTGGGGTTTTTGTGCGGTAACCCTGAGTGCGTTCCTCACCTCGCACTCAGTAGAGTCCCACATATCCCGACCAATGTCCCCAATCAGTTGGGAATCCCTAAAGGATCCCCAAGTAAAAAAAAAGGATTACAATTATAAGATAGAAAATACTTTGCAATTTTATAACTACCGACCGCACTCTCAAACACTAACTGGCTCTATTTTATCAAAATGACAAAATGTAATTAACATCCTCTAAACTTTAAGAATCGAATAAGAATTCTGCCTTTTCTCGCAACACGATGATCATGAAACCAACGTTAAAAAAGTTATGTGTTTTTGCAGCTGTGCTTCGGCATTGAGTGATTCGTCATAAATAAAGATTTAAACAGCGATAATGAACGATCAAAACGAAGATCGATAGATCACGATTGATAGATCACTCCTTATATGGTGCGGGCGTCATCTAACCGAAGACTAATGAGTAACAAACCAGGTGTGCCATGAGGCAGATCTATAGAGACATAGCGAACGGACGGAACAAAACCCCAGTCTTTTTATTTTGTACCTGGCAAAACAAACGTATTACTTAATAGGCCAATATATGATCCATAATCTATAGGCATAGTGATTCCCGACAGAGCATTGAGAAAAGAAATCTGAGCAAATACAATACAGTTGAAAACAGAGATAAGGATCAAATTTGACACTCGTGTTAGATTTTCGACTCTTTTGTATTAGCGCAGAGTTCTATTTCCAACAGTTTAGTCTTGGCGGGAAGATTCCAGAAAATGTAATCACAATTTAATATAAAGAGATTACAGTCGCCCAGCGAGAGCTGCAATAGCAGGAGTGTGACAATTGCAGTAGCCTTTCGGAAATAATACACATTTTATTGAAGACTAGCTGTTCCCGCGACTTCATTTTTGTTGTTGTTTCAACGCGGGAATCGAACCCACGACCTCCAGGCGAATAAACTGAAACGGATGCTTAACGATCAGTCCTTTATCTATATCCATGGTCATGTCTGAGGCGAGCGTGAAATTTTGCAAGATTGCCTGATATTAATCTCTCGTATTAAAATTGTACGGTGTAGTCCAGCTCTGGGCAAAAACTATTAATCATCACATGGTCTACGGGTTCTAAGCCTATTATTATTTTAATCTTTGACTTCCTCATTAAATAGATTTTAACTTTCATAAACTTACAAAACTCTATAGTTAAACACAGTTTTCTTGTAAGTTTTTAGACACTCCAGAAATTTAAGGAAAAAAATCTAAGCGTCAGTTCTCACCACGAAATTAGAAAAAATACTTGGAAGAGCTTAAAGCATATTCGTTTTCCGTTGCATTCGATGCCTCCTATACTATACATAATACAATATGAATTCTATCTGAATTACTTTCTTCATCTTCATCTTGTTAGACGTTAGTACTGACTTTAAAAAAAAATTCAACGCTCAAAATCTCTTTCGAGTAAAATACATGGGATTATTCTTAAGTATCTTTAATAATAATAATAGCTCCCCTCACCGATTTCGGTGTCGGTAGCCGATTTCATTGAAACCAGGTCAGCTACGCAGGAGTTATTTTATAGTGCCCAAGTGTGTGCGCAATACACAGAAGCACTCTCTCTTCCTTTTACTCTTATAACCTAGCGGGACGGTAAACCGACACGACTGGCGAGAGAACAAGCGCAGGTCCGACTTTTTTTTTTGCCCATCCGACGCATGGATCATCTTTCTTGTCAGACAATCAGGACGTGATCAGCCTGCATTGTCCTAACCAAACTTGAAAACAACATTTTTGTTGTTCCAACGCGGAAATCAAACCCACGACCTCCAGGTCGAGAGCGAAGCTCTGAACCACTAGACCACGGGGGCGATTTGAAAGGCGGGTTAAAATGAAAAGTTTATGTAACTTAAAATATGCTCCACCGTATATAGCAACTGGTTTCAACAAGAAACCTCTTGCGAATCCATATAATTGTCGAGGACATACAGACATACTCACGAACATCCAGAGCCAAATTTGGCGGCCATTGAGGTGCCAGTCAAACTCACCTGCAACAAAAACAACAGATTAATATAATAAGACAAAAAGCTAAGTTTAAAGTTACCTATTAAACCCAGGAATGAAATGGATATGAAATTTCGGATACGGAAATGGATATTAAAATATTTCGAATTATCCGTTTGTTTCGGATAATTTCGGTTGCAGATATTACAATTTTACAGTGGCAATACTTTAATTTCGGATTCGGTTACGGTTACGGATATTTTTTTATATCGGATATCCGATAGTTTCGGTTACGGTTACGGAGCTCCCTAACATCCCTGATTATACCTAATATTATGTGAAAAGTTACAACGCATTGTAATAAGTTATGCAATGATTACAAAGATCTTAATGGCTTTCGGGATCATTTTTATACGTCTGTCATGTCCACAGAAGTACTGTTATTGGTCATACTTTTATAAGTTTTAAGGCTATTGATATAAAAACGCAAATATCCTAATAAACATTTTGAAATGTACAATTATTTTACTCTAAGTTCCCTTCAGAATCGGAGTTAAGATGAAAAAATTTAACCCAAACAGACCCTTCCGGGTTTCTAAGGATATTTTAATATTCAACCACCAAGTGGGTGAATATTATCATACAGGTGAACCGTGAAGCCGCAGGCATTAGCTAGTCTTCTTGAATCTTAGCATTAAGAATCACAGTTATGCCCATTAAGAATCATTACCTTAAATAAATGTACCAGGCGGAAATAAGAAAAAGTACTACAGAAATCAGTCGTACCTACCTAAATCTTATACTAAATGCCCATTAAGAACCACTTAACCCACCCCTAAATCTGCCGTGCCGAATATCCGGCGCGAGGCACAAACGGCCTCATAAGATACGCGAACAAATAAGGCCGTCCCTTATGGGGAGACAATCCCATTGATTCATGTGGGAACACTCCCTTGTCCCTTCTATAGGGTCTTGTAAACTTTTTACTTTTAGGGTTATATGAATAACTAGCTGTGCTCGCGACTTCGTTCGCGTGGTTTTTGAGTGACTTAAACCGTTTATACAGCGCACGCAACGAAAGTCCCCAAATGTGAATAATTTCCCCCGTTTTTGCAACATTTCTCACTGACGCTTCGCTCCTATTGGTCGCAGCGGAATGTTATATAGCCTAAAGCCTTCCTCTATAAATAGACTATCCAACAAAAAAATAATTTTCCAAATCGAAATTCCTGAGATTAGCGCGATTAAACAAACAAACAAACTCATCCGCTTTATAATATTAGTATAGATTGAATGTCTTAATCGAGTCACGTAAAATTGAACTGCTGTGGATCTTGTTTATACATTTTCGGTAAAAGGGTTAACATTTTTCGTCTTCTTTTGGTAGATAGATTGATTTTACAATTCTTTTAAATTGTACAAAACATTATCATAGCGATGTTTTATCACACTGATTGTAAAGGCAAACTATTGTAAGATTAGGTTGTTACTCCTTCACGCACAAAAGGCTTTATCAATTTTGATAAAATTTGGTATGCAGGATGCAGATCCTCCTCGGATCCAAAATCTACATTAAATTACTGCAAGAAAGAGATGTTGGTAGGTATTCATTTTTCGCATTTTTGCAGATAATAAACGTGCGGATAATCGTTTATACGAAGAAATCGCTTTGTATAAACCATTATCTATACTAATATTATAAAGCGGAAGAGTTTGTTTGTTTGTTTGTTTAAGCGCGCTAATCTCAGGAACTACTGGTCTGACTTGAAAAATTCTTTTTTTGTGGGATAGTCCATTTATAGAGGAAGGCTTTAGACTATATTACATTACGCTGCGACTAAATAGGAGCGAAGCGTTAGTAAGAAATGTTGCAAAAACGGGGAAAATTAATTACATTTGGGGACTTTCATTGCGTGCGCTGCATAAACGGTTTAAGTCACTCAAAAACCACGCGAACGAAGTCGCGAGAACAGCTAGTATAGTATATTTGATGACGGAAATTACAATAAATGTATCCGCCGCCATGTTGCTCTGATAGGTTAGGTTTACGAGCCCTTCGTTTGGGCTTCGACTGTGTCAAGGGTAAGGGCTCCATAATCGACCAACTTGAAATTTCATTAATGCGATTGGAGAAACAATTTATTTAATGACGGAGAAAATATTTATTTAATGCTTAATATTTACAATCTGTACTAATATATATTATAATATATATTAATATTATAAAGAGGAAAGATTTGTATTTTTGTATGTAACGACTTAACTCAAAAAGTACTGGACCGATTTTAATAATTCTTTTTTCATTAGAAAGCTACAATATCCCTGAGTAACATATATATATATATATATATATATATATATATTTAAATCTCAGACGGCTTCGTGCGTCTTTTCAAACTCGATACTTATTGCATCTCCCACTTCTAGTACGATTTAAAAGTGTCTGCGAGTGAATATTGTTATTTTATTTGCTTAATATGAACTTGGTCGTAATTATATTACATTTAAACACGGTATGCTGATATTCGATTTCAAATAATTCTCGGTCACTTTTGACGACCTCTCTTATTGGTACTTATGTAGCACACTGTATATTATCGTATATTATCGTATATAACTCGTCTTTTTTGACGTCCACTCATACTGGTACTTATGTAGCACACTGTATATTATCGTATATTATCGTATATAACTCGTCACTTTTGAGGTCCACTCATACTGGTACTTATGTAGCACACTGTATATTATCGTATATTATCGTATATAACTCGTCACTTTTGAGGTCCACTCATACTGGTACTTATGTAGCACACAGTATATTATCGTATATAACTCGTGCATAGTACTATTCTTAGTACGACCATTCAGCGTGGTAATCAAGTGGTGTGCGTATATTATCATATATGCCTTGTGCATTGTGCTTTCTTGCTACGTCCTTTTTTAACCGTAATCATATGGCACATTACATATTTTCATTGATATATCCCACCGATTCTTCCTTTCTGTCAGCTAAATTAACTTAAAAACCACAACATTACTGTAGACCATTGCGTGGTATTTTTATTTAATATTTGGTTAGTCTGTTAGATCAGCTGTATGCCGTTCTGCACGCAATTTATTTTCTATCTTAACCTAGCATTCATAGACTGCGAAACAACATTTAACCGCGTGCCCCGTAAACAAGATTTTAGAGCAAGAGCTAGAAGTCTAGGTCGCAGATCAGGACATGACAGTAAGCACATGTAGGTAGCTGTAGTATCTAGAGATTGCTTTCGTACAGGTACTAGGCGGAGCGGCAAGAGATGAGAGTAAGTACATGTAGGTAGCTGTAGTATCTAGAGATTGCTTTCGTACAGGTACTAGGCGGAGCGGCAAGATATGAAAGTAAGTACATGTAGGTAGCTGTAGTATCTAGAGATTGCTTTCGTACAGGTACTAGGCGGAGCGGCAAGATATGAGAGTAAGTACATGTAGGTAGCTGTAGTATCTAGAGATTGCTTTTGTACAGGTACTAGGCGGAGCGGCAAGACATGAGAGTAGGTACATGTACGTAGCTGTAGTATCTAGAGATTGCTTTCGTACAGGTACTAGGCGGAGCGGCAAGATATGAAAGTAAGTACATGTAGGTAGCTGTAGTATCTAGAGATTGCTTTCGTACAGGTACTAGGCGGAGCGGCAAGATATGAGAGTAAGTACATGTAGGTAGCTGTAGTATCTAGAGATTGCTTTTGTACAGGTACTAGGCCGAGTGGCAAGAGATGAGAGTAAGTGCATGTAGGTAGCTGTAGTATCTAGAGATTGCTTTTGTACAGGTACTAGGTGGAGCGGCAAGATATGAGAGTATGTACATGTAGGTAGCTGTAGTATCTAGAGATTGCTTTTGTACAGGTACTAGGTGGAGCGGCAAGATATGAGAGTATGTACATGTAGGTAGCTGTAGTATCTAGAGATTGCTTTCGTACAGGTACTAGGCGGAGCGGCAAGATATGAGAGTAAGTACATGTAGGTAGCTGTAGTATCTAGAGATTGCTTTCGTACAGGTACTAGGCCGAGTGGCAAGAGATAAGAGTAAGTACATGTAGGTAGCTGTAGTATCAAGAGATTGCTTTTGTACAGGTACTAGGCTGAGCGGCAAGAGATGAGAGTAAGTACATGTAGGTAGCTGTAGTATCTAGAGATTGCTTTCGTACAGGTACTAGGCGGAGCGGCAAGATATGAGAGTAAGTGCATGTAGGTAGCTGTAGTATCTAGAGATTGCTTTCGTACAGGTACTAGGCGGAGCGGCAAGATATGAGAGTATGTACATTTAGGTAGCTGTAGTATCTAGAGATTGCTTTCGTACAGGTACTAGGCGGAGCGGCAAGATATGAGAGTAAGTACATGTAGGTAGCTGTAGTATCTAGAGATTGCTTTCGTACAGGTACTAGGCCGAGTGGCAAGAGATAAGAGTAAGTACATGTAGGTAGCTGTAGTATCAAGAGATTGCTTTTGTACAGGTACTAGGCCGAGCGGCAAGAGATGAGAGTAAGTACATGTAGGTAGCTGTAGTATCTAGAGATTGCTTTCGTACAGGTACTAGGCGGAGCGGCAAGATATGAGAGTAAGTACATGTAGGTAGCTGTAGTATCTAGAGATTGCTTTCGTACAGGTACTAGGCGGAGCGGCAAGATATGAGAGTAAGTACATGTAGGTAGCTGTAGTATCTAGAGATTGCTTTTGTACAGGTACTAGGCCGAGCGGCAAGAGATGAGAGTAAGTACATGTAGGTAGCTGTAGTATCTAGAGATTGCTTTTGTACAGGTACTAGGCCGAGCGGCAAGAGATGAGAGTAAGTACATGTAGGTAGCTGTAGTATCTAGAGATTGCTTTTGTACAGGTACTAGGCGGAGCGGCAAGACATGAAGCGATAGTGTGCGCTTCACCTGCTTGTGCAATACGATAGCTAACTAAATATGATGCCTCCGTGGCCTTTTCATTGATAGTTTGTGTTACATGCATCATTTTTTTTGAATTTCCAATAACTGTTCTTTTCTGCGAACAAAAAATTCTTTATTCTTGTCTCTAGACTCGGGGTGTACAGTTTCTAAATATCGGCAATTTGGCAGGTGCTATGGAACTATTAGGAAGCAGTTTACTATATAGCATGCAGAGAGGGGAGCCGTTGGAATCAACAAATCCGAAACTGATAAATGATTCATCATATTTCCTTTTTTTCGTCTTTGAAACCGTGGAACTTGACGTCGTGGCATCATCGTCTGGATCGGTAATTGCTGCATGCTCCGCGCGTACTGCTTTTGAACATTCAGCGTCATTAGAAGATGATGTTGCAACACGTTTAACGCCTTTAAGCCAACGTTCCATTCTTCTTTATTAATAATGTTACATCGTCAGGATGGTGGGGTCAAAATAAGTCACAAGGTAGGAACTTATCGCTCCGAACAATTAGCTTCAACTGACTGACGAGGCGCGACGCGCGATCGCCGCTTTTATATTTAGTCCTAGACGCAATCTCGAACATTCTCAAAAATACTCGAGTCGGCGCCTTTGATAAACAAAAAGCGGAAATAAAAATACAAAAATGCGTTGTAAACAATCTCGACTTTATGTTTTGAAGTTAGAGCCGAAAGTCGCTTGTTCACAACTATAATGTCTAATTCAGAGGCAGCTTTTATCAAAGAACGCGCGCTCACAATTATTAGTAGGTATGCGCGTGGCGGCGGCGCGGCGGGCGGAGTCAAAACGTTCGACCAGATAGAGGTATTTTCATTTTTTTTTTCTAAATTCTTACGAAACCCCTACAGGGGTTTCGCGGAACCCTAGGGTAGGGTAAGCCTCTCATATCTTGTGAGATATCCATATGAAAGTTCTTTTGAAGAAGATATGCTTATGTGTTCACCGCTACCCACAAACACTACCGGGGAAGAAATTTTTAATAAAATAAACATATTTTTTGAAGAAAATAATCTCAGTTGGAACGATTGCATTGACATTTGTACAGATGGGGCCAAGGCGATGACAGGTAAAACAGCAGGAGCAGTGTCACGCATAAAAAATAAAGCGCCTTATTGTAGTTCCAGCCACTGTAATCTGCATAGACAAGCACTTGCGATGAAGCAAATGCCGTAAAATCTAAAATTAATTATGGATGAAGCGGTAAAAATAATTAATTTTATTAAATCACGACCACTACAATCCCGATTGTTCTCATTATTGTGTGAAGATTATGGCAGCAAACATAAAACACTGCTGCTTCATACAGAAGTTCGCACTTCTGTGTCGGGGCTGTCTCGGGGTAAAACTTTAACAAAGCTATTTGAACTTAGAGCGGAGTTACGAATGTTCCTTTCAGCTGATACTTCTTTTAATTTGAAAGACCGTTTGTATGATAGAACTTGGTTGTTCCGATTGTCTTTTATGGCGGATATCTTTCAAAAACTAAACGAATTGAATTTATCATTGCAAGGTAAACAGACAACAGTGTTCCAGGCCTATAACAAAATATCTGCCTTCAAAAGAAAATTAGATTTTTGGATTGTATGCGTTGATAAGAGAGAAATAGAAAGCTTTACGTTACTCAGTGAGTTTGTTAGCGATAACGACTCAGAAATGTTTCAAGATGATATGTTTAAAGAATTGGTCCAATACCTCACTTCGATGCGCGCATCTTTTGAAAAGTATTTTCCCGAAGAACAGAATACAAAAATAAAACTGAATTCATGGATTCATAATCCTTTTTTACCCAACTTGCAAAAGCCCGAAAGTATTTCAAACGAGATATATGAATCTCTTTTAGAAATGTCATCAGACATAAGTATGGAGTCACTGTTCAAAACGATGCCTCTCAAAGATTTTTGTGCAGAATTCGTAATGAATATCCAATGATTGGCAAAATGGCTCTGAATATTCTTCTCCCGTTCCCAACAACATATTTGTGCGAAACAGGATTCTCAACGTATGCAGTAACGAAAACAAAATATCGCAATAGACTGGACGCCGAACCTGATATGAGACTGCAACTGTCTTTTATCAAACCTGACATCAACCAATTAATGAAAAATAAAAAACAGTTTCATACCTCCCATTAGTTACATTTTTTCTTTTTTAATATCTTGTAATAATGTACTTGCCATGTGGCATGTTAAAGTAAGTAATAATTAGTAACTGTTACATTATACATACTTTTATTATCTTTATTAATAAAGAATACACTTTTAAAAACTATTATTTTATTGTAGGGTTCCGTCAAGTATTTTGCTTTCCAAAAGGGTTCCGCCACCAAAAAAAATTTGAGAACCGCTGGTTTAACATATAATAACAGTTTTTTTTATTTCTAATTGAGCAAAACGACAAAAAAAAAACTTAGAAAATAATAATCAGTCTTATAAAATCGCATACACTGCAGCGTCGTCACGGCGCCCGGCCGGCTAATAACTGTCGAGATACTGAAAACAAAACATTACCACACAACTCTCACCCCGCACCTTGAGCGGCCTCTCATCGATGCTGATTTGTTTCTTTTGGCGGACGCAATTAAATCCATCCTTTATATTGATTAAAACTTATAATATTTGTGATATATACGGTACCTAACCTTGAGCGGCCTCTGATCTCTGACGATTTGTTTCTTCTGGCGGACGCAATTAAATCCATCCTTTATATTGATTAAAACATAAAATATTTGTGATATATACGGTACCTAACCTTGAGCGGCCTCTGATCTCTGACGATTTGTTTCTTTTGGCGGACGCAATTAAATCCATCCTTTATATTGATTAAAACATAAAATATTTGTGATATATACGGTACCTAACCTTGAGCGGCCTCTGATCTCTGACGATTTGTTTCTTTTGGCGGACGCAATTAAATCCATCCTTTATATTGATTAAAACATAAAATATTTGTGATATATACGGTACCTAACCTTGAGCGGCCTCTAATCTCTGACGATTTGTTTCTTTTGGCGGACGCAATTAAATCCATCCTTTATATTGATTAAAACATAAAATATTTGTGATATATACGGTACCTAACCTTGAGCGGCCTCTGATCTCTGACGATTTGTTTCTTTTGGCGGACGCAATTAAATCCATCCTTTATATTGATTAAAACATAAAATATTTGTGATATATACGGTACCTAACCTTGAGCGGCCTCTAATCTCTGACGATTTGTTTCTTTTGGCGGACGCAATTAAATCCATCTTTTATATTGATTAAAACATAAAATATTTGTGATATATACGGTACCTAACCTTGAGCGGCCTCTGATCTCTGACGATTTGTTTCTTTTGGCGGACGCAATTAAATCCATCCTTTATATTGATTAAAACATAAAATATTTGTGATATATACGGTACCTAACCTTGAGCGGCCTCTGATCTCTGACGATTTGTTTCTTTTGGCGGACGCAATTAAATCCATCCTTTATATTGATTAAAACATAAAATATTTGTGATATATACGGTACCTAACCTTGAGCGGCCTCTTATCGATGCCGATTTGTTTCTTTTGGCGGACGCAATTAAATCCATCCTTTATATTGATTAAAACATAAAATATTTGTGATATATACGGTACCTAACCTTGAGAGGCCTCACATCTCTGCCGATTTGTTTATTTGGCGGATGCAATTAAATCCATCATTAATATTGATTAAAATTAAAAAAAATATCTGATATTCGGTATCATCAAACGCGGAGAATTGAACAGTGACAAAATCGCGTATACAATATACGCCGCACAAAGCGACCTCGCGGTGCGTGCGGCAAGTCGCTGAACTAAATTATGCGCCGGATTTTATTCCCGAAGCAAAAATACGTCCATGCCAAAATTTTTACCAGACACTGGTACAGTAATATGACGGCTACAGAAAAAAAATCAGGGCTCGTCAATCTTGCGTCCGTATACAGGACGCAGTAAATCGGGTAGACGCATGATGGTCGGTAAAAGCCGCCATGTTCGACGCAGCATAGGTAGTGGGATCTATATATATATATATATATATATATATATATATATATATATATATATAAAAATCAATTGCTATTTGTTAGTCTTGCTAAAACTCGAGATCAGCTGAACTGATTCGGCTATTATTGGTCTTGAAATATTCGTGGAAGTCCTGGGAAGGTTTACACGGTTTCTATGTTCAACGAAGTGGGCAGGGCAGCTAGTTTTCTATTAAAATGATAGACGAATGACAGCTATTAGAAGCGTAGTAACTCTAAATGATTTTATCAATGTATATTTTGTATATTATCTTATGTCTCGGCATTGTTTTTTTTCAAAATTCCATTGCACATACAACAATTACGCGAATGTAATAACAAGAAATATCTCGAATGGTTGTTTAATTCATTATGTTGTTGGCATATTCTTCCCTGGTGTTATTTTTATGAGGATTATATACTAACTTGACTTGAGAGATGATCTTAAAATAAGAAAATTAAAATATTTTTTTGTGTTTTAACCGACTTCCAAAAAAGGAGGAGGTTTCTCAATTCGACCCTATATATTTTTTATAATACGTGTGACAGAAGTAAGCACTGAGCGATACAAATTTACTAGCGTGAAGCTTGATCTATGTTTTGTACGAAAAGTAGTGGCAACCTAAACCATATTTACGATTTTCCTGAAAATTGAATTTGGAATATTGCAAAAAATATCTGAATTTCAGCCATGATGCTGATTCGACATGTGGACATAAGTAGTTCCTATCCATTACTCAAATAGGTTCTCAAGTAGAGGGTTCCATAGAAATAGTTGAAACCGAGTATGAGATTGTTTTATTAATACGGGCCTTAAAATCTAATGGTCCGATGTACTCCGATTGCATTTGTAAACATAAAAAGTAATTCTTTCAGCGTTACTATTCTTTAACTAAATGTTATCAATAATTTATTTCATACTTTGTATAATTTCTTTCGTTTCCATTCATTACATTGCATAAAAGCCATCGTCACATATTTTAAAGATCTTTGACTAATATGTAATAAGTGACAAAGACCAAGTTTTTAGACTACGTATACATCAATTTAGTCAGATATCAAGATGTTTAGGATTTGTGTCAACGAAAAGTTCACACTTTAACACTGTAACGTGATCCCTAACGTAATGTAATAAGGTTCAAAGTCATTCAATCTGTCTCGACCTAATAGTTCACTGATATGTAAAAGGAGTATCCCTGACCTTAACACAGAACAACGACAGAATACCAACTCAAATAATGTTGTTTCATCTGATTATATTAGTAGGAATAATACTATTATGGTTTGAGCCCATAGTGTGTCTTTCACCAAGCTAAAGTTAGTCCTTCGTTTAATATCATGTTGTCCCTCTCGTAATTCCTATCAATTAATAGAAGGCATGGTATTTTAACAAGCCGTTAACACTAATTTGCGTTGGTGAAATCCGGACTAAACGTGGCATATTCATAAAATTAGGTTTATGAACTTCACAATAAAATTAACAGTCGTTGTTCAGGCTCTACAGAGTTAATACAGTTACAAACATGCTCCATCGGGGTACTCCTGTTATATGTTATGTAAATGTACATAACATAATATAACAGCACAGTTAAAGTTTGTGCAAAGAAAAATGTTTCTTTGCACAAACTTTTACTGTGTCAAATTTCATACAATCCCGTTCGCACAGTTCTCGTAAAACTATAAAGTGTAGCTACTCTGAAAATTTGCTTCAGTTCACCCAAGTGTAATAATCCGCATACGATTTTTGTAAGAGAAAAATAGAACTTACTGATTGTAATAATGCAGCGTACACGACATTAAGTCGGTCACATAGAGTCAAAATCTGCCCAATTATTCGTTTTACAAAAATATGACCCCAAGCAGTGTGCATATTGTATGGGCAAATTTATGATGTTAAGGCATTTCACATAGAAACATGAACTACGTAGAGTTTACTGTAAAAGGTACTTTTACAGTAAACTCTACGTAGGAGGCACATTCACGCCCTAAAGTATTATCACTTTTTTATTTTACACCTTGTACAAATAGAGTATAAAGTATTAATATTAGGGGTACACACACGCTTGACAGGCAGGGATTTAGGGGTTTCTCGGGGATAATGAAGACCAAAATTATTTCGTTGCTTGCTAGCTGCTTGTCTAATATCAATTGTAGCTTATTATGTGTTGACAACTAATAATTTATATGCTATTATTATTTACTCTTTCTTGTTTAAGGTATTACAGTTATAAGGTATCTACAAAGATAAGTCAAAAGGCGTACAAAATTGGTAGGAACTTGAATGAATAAGAAGAATCTATACTACGAGTAATATTATAAAGCGGAAGAGTTTGTTTGTTTGCTTAAGCGCGCTAATCTCAGGAACTACTGGTCCAATTTGAAAAAATATTTTTTTGTTGGATAGTCCATTTATAGAGGAAGGCTTTAGGATATATAACATTACGCTGCGACAAATAGGAGCGAAACGTCAGTGAGAAATGTTGCAAAAACAGGGAAAATTATTCACATTTGGGGACTTTCGTTGCGTGCGCTATTTATACGGGTAAAGTCACTCAAAAACCACGCGAACGAACTCGGGGGCACAGCTAGTCAGATATATGTTTTGAATTAATTTACACCCCTATTCCTAATAGTCTACAGTTACCTTTGATATGTACATCGGCAACTTTCCTGCTCGATCAGTTCTAGCTTACGCCGAATATTTGTACACAAAGGAAATGTGTAACATGAATTTCCACATGAACAGTATATTATCAACATACATGGTTGCTCCAACCTACATGAACATTAAACATGAAATAGAATAGAATAGAATAGAATGGAATAGAATAATTCATTGTACAGGCCAGGTAACGCCCTCTGTGTTCGTTTATTGTAAACTGTTATAATTTATGTAAGAATTTAAAAGTGTTTCAATATTTTTCTTACTACAAAAAGTGAAGATCACTCAGGCTCGAACCTGTTCAGCGTTTTCAATTTTATCCTACCCTACCTATCAATATCAAAACAGTGACGTGGGGTTCATATCCATTCCCAACGGCTCCCCTTATCCCTTACGATTTAATTACTCTCATTCCCACCTAATATACAGGCTACTTCTGATGAGGAACCAGCATTCGCCACTAATACCTATAGCTACACTATATCATTATACAGCCTGACTGGTAAGACATATTGTGCAATATTTACGGAGAGTAGGTACTCGGTACTCGATTCATATCAGGTACTAAATTTTTTACCAAACTTTCCTTTAAGTACCTAATTGAATCATGGATACCATGAAAATTACGCGGCTAGGCAAGCTGTAGGCATACAGGACCTATGCAGCCGGCGCAGCGGCGTGCAACATCAACGTTAGTACGGGCGCGTACCTACGCGCGGTGTCCATGCGTTGGGTAAATAATTATTCAGCTACATTTACTCAGTGATTAATTGTTTTTTTATTATTTTTTTTACATCTCTTATACTTAATAGCCAAATATCACGTCCTCAAGTATTGCTCATGTCTCACCAGTCACACTGTATTTGAGTTGTATACTGTTTACATCATGCCTAGGTCTGCCACATTGTACTATTGTTTAAGCCAGAGTTTCCCAATCACTGGTACCCGCACCCCCAGGGGTACGAGAAGTTGCATCAAGGGGTACACGCGGATATCAGCAAAAACAACAATTTTAAATTTTATTTTTTAACGATATATTATAAATATTTTTAATTTATCATTGCTACAATAAGGGGTTCGCAGGTTTGGGAACCACTGATCTAAGCTGACACTCGATGCAACCGGAATGCGGTGTCAATAGCTACGGTGCTGATGGTAGACCGATACATTGTTATGTTACATTGGTATTCGGTTACATTGTTTCAATGTACCTAATCTGTACTCTGTAGCTGATAGTGCTCGCAGTGATATTGAAACCAGAGACAAAAAATATTATTATACTGATTGACTACAGTATAAGAACATTCCTATGATATAACAAGCGTCGTTATAGAAAGGAACTTATTTTCAGTAAACTTAAAAATAATTCATTTCCAGGTTTTACATCAAGCATTTGATGTAAAACTTGGTCATTTATTTTGAAAAATAAATTGACTAACATTTAAAACAGGAAAGATTTATTTGCATTCATGGTTACGTAATTACTGGGCAAATGTTAGTAAATTTTTGTACAGCTATAAAATGTATAAAAGAAATCTAGGCTACTCACTATCCCGGCAAACGTAAGATCCCCGAGGCATTCCCTTTTGAGCACATGATCTAGAGCATAATGTAGTAATAACCATTACGAGACAGAACGAAATATTAAATTAGCATAAAGTAAATGAAACAAAAATTAAACTAAATGATACCAAATAAAACTTGTACTATTATATTACAAAATAGTTTGAAAACCATAAACGAAGATTGAGAATATTAAATAGTAAACACAGAAAGTTACTTCTGTTAATAATTCTCCACGCACAACACGGCTACAGTATTTGCATATTTCAAACACCTGAAATCTCGCTTCGATATTTAGGAGGGGTTCAAAATAAGGGGTCATAATAATAAATCTCTTAAATATTAATACCCCTGCCACCCGGTACAATTTCACAGCCTCCATTTTGGCCCTTAATAAATATCATAAAGTGAATTTTTGTCATGACTTGTGATTGAATTTTAAATTTCTGTATCAAAGGAGGATAAGAATTTCCTTGTGAGATTTTTTGTGTATCTTACCCGATTACAACGAAGCCAAAAGGAAGGGTAATGATTGCATTACCCTTCCTTTTGGCTTTGTTGTAATCGGGATAATAAGTAGCCTATGTCCTTTATGTATTTCATATATGTGTAAGATACTCAAAATACATTGCTAATTGCTAAATTGCTACAATTAGCAATGTATATTATGTACCTATTTTTGTTCCACCGGAGCGCCTATACTATGAACCGATTTTCATGGTGTCGATATTTTATTTAATAGGTCGGGTAACATAATCAATGTTAACGCAGTTTTAAGAGAATTTAAAAAATTGTGGTTATTTGTATTCTACACTTACAAAATACCCACGCCCCCGCCCTTGTAAATACTTCAGGGGAACTTTCGGTTACAAACCGTCATAAGTCAAATGACAAGATTTTTATGACATATACATGAAAGTCGATCAAAGCCTGAAGAGGTAACAGACAGACAGAGGTAAATGCGAAAGTGTCTTAGCACAGGATTAATTTAATTTTGTTGCTGACTAAACACTAAAGGCAATGCACTGTATAAGAGCAAGATTTTTTTATGTTCATAACTAGTTTTGCTTTATTTTATGTAAGCAAAGTCGTAGGCCGAATAAAACACGTTTAAGTTATTTAATCCGAAAAGTTATTATACATTTTGTATAAAATTTTAGTCCCGTTTCACCCCGCTGTCTTGGACTCACTTTTTTAATTATCAAACTTTTGTATTTAATCAGAGAATTAATTAACGCAATGAAACCAAAATATATTAATTAGATTTTGTGATGTTTGTTCCGCGAATTTGAAAATGAAATTATTTTTTACTTTGACGAAAAATAAAAATGTTATAACACCATTTTTTCCCGCGGCTTCGCCCGTGTGGAATATAATAGTAGGGGAGCCGAAGAGGGGATTTTTGTAGTAACTCGAGCGCGTCAGATTAAGATAGTATATGTATCCCACACAATCATCTAGGCGTGATTTTTTTTTAATTTCATTGATGGGGTTAAAAAAACTTTTAAAATGTATCAAAAATTTAATTCGATACGCCAGATTAAGCTTGGAGATATTAAGTAGGTACCAAAGAAGCTCCAACCGAAAGCACTGATGATTTAAAAGTCAGGTCAGCTCATAGGGACTTATGTAAAATTTAAAAAGTAACTCAATATTTTTAAATAATTGAGTTTCTCAAATATTTTATATTGGACTCAGCGTAATACTCTTGTCAGTATTGTCGATTCTAACGACAAATAAACTATATTAATTGTTTTAAAGTTTAAATAGGGCTGTTGCCGCTTATTCGACTACTAAAATTAAAAAAACTATCATATGTTTTTTTCCTCCTAACATCTTATCACCAAAACCTACTAGGTCTCTGCAACGCTCGAGTAACACGTTTAGCATTATTGGCTCCCCTACTATAAAGTAATTGTTTAATTTTGTATTTGGGTATGGAACACCAAAAACGAATAAATTAATATTTTTTATATGTTATTGAATGTGCCGTAGGTTCCTGATGGAAATACATGTTATATAGCAATAATACAATAAATACTTGCTCTTTTTCCCCTCTAATAATCTACCTACTCCTGATGATGACTATGTCAAACCGGTCGTGTATTTTATGAAATAATTTGTAAAATATCTAATAAAGTGGGAAAAAAGTGCAAGTATTTAGTGTATTATTGCTAGATAATACTTTTTAAGTTTTTTGTATTAAGGTTTACGCCGTTTACCAACCTTTAATAGATTCAGACAATATTTAAGTTCACTTTCGTCCAAGATCTTGTAACATCTTTTCGATTAGCCACGAGCCAGTGAAACTGTAACCAGACTTACCACTTTCATACGCAACCCGTGGTTGTCCGAAACCAGTTATTGTTTGGTTAACCATGGAGTTTGGCGGTAGTCTTGAAAGTTCAACTTGTATAACTGTTCGTTGGTCTCGCTAAAACTCGAACGGCTGAACAGATTCGGGTATTTTTGGTCTTGAAATATTCGTGGAAGTCCAGGTAAGAAAATAGGTAAGAAAATATGCTGTTTGTATGTACGGGTCAGCTAGTAATATTATTCATAATAGCAAATATAATCATTTTAACAACACGCCATGTTTTGTATGGCAAAATGTACATGTTTTATATTTTAAGATCTTAACACTGTATTATTGTAATATAATATATTCTATTGCTATTATTTATGTAATAGATGATATACTAATTAAAACCAATGTAATAATAAAATATAAGTACAATATTTTATATATACTATTCTATTCTGTTTTATGTTACGATTCTGTTGTTTGCAGAAGGGAGGCTCATAGGAGGGGTTTAAAGATCGGCAACACACTTGAAACTCCTCAACTTACCATCAGGTCACCAATGAGCTGGTTCGCGTTAATTAGTTATCAATAAGGCGCGTGCGTTATCAGGTCGTCGCGTCGCGTCCGCTAGCCATCAATCACAATTATACTGACCTATTTATTACCGATATAGCCCTTAACGATGGCCCTTTTACAACTTGTATTAGGGCTATAATATACATTAATACGTGAAGTTAAAGCTGAGTACCTACAGTTTCATGAGAACTGTGTGAACAGAGGATTGTTAAATTGGCACAGATAAAGATTATGTGGAGAGGGAAAAAAAGCTTAAATATTCTAAAGTAATGCTTAAAAATTGAAGACATGAAGGTGATTTGTAGCAAAATTATGATTTTGAGAAAATTGAGTTCAAGTAACAGACTTGAACATTTAGAATATGTCGTAAAGTATTAAGCATAATATTAATCTAAAGATCAGTCTCTAGAATACTAAACGGATTTTGATGAAATTTGTTATGGTAGTAGTTTACATAATTAATTATTTATAATTATAATTAGGTACATAGGCGACTTTTTATCGCACCAAATTGTACGGTTCCCGTGAGATTTAATTTAAAAGAAGCAGCGGGAAACGTCTAGTTTTGAATGTATTTATGTAATACCTAACAATGTTGGACGATCATAAGTCTCAATACAGAAGCCACTTAACTTCATAAACGTCGGGTTTCAGAATTAGATTATTTCGCAGTTCAGAATAGCTGCTTCATCTTCTCAAGTAGACCACAGATGGTTTGCAAATTCATCCGTTCTATTATTTACTGAATGAGAAGAAATATATAAATTATATTATACAAAACGCAATAAAACTAGACGACTCCGTGGTAAAGTGGTTTAGAGCTTAGGTCTAGACTCCGGTGGTAGTAGATTCGATTCCTACAATGATGATGAGAAGAAAGAAGATCCATGCGTAGCTGAGCTTGTAAAAAGTCGGTTCTTTCACAAAATAACTCCTTCGCACTGATTTCAATGCAAACACCGCGGGCAGTAGTTAGTTTGTGCAATATCGATATTATTTCATTTTGAATTTGATCAAAAATATTCGTAGTTACCTATATAAGAAATTATTATGTAATCCAACTCGATAGATCAGGAAAAGAACGGGGCCTAAAACTGAACCTTACGGCACTCCATTACTAACCTATTAGCCGAACGAATCGTATAATAGATAAGACAGGTATGTAATCACTTTCCCTAATAGGGTTCTTATCGCTATCTCCAGCTAATCGTAGTTAAGTAGTCCTTTCACTACGTTAACTGTTTGTCAATAACCAACTGATAATTTTTGCGAGGCTTTCTGTATCTTGCACTAAAGCATTTTAATTACAAAAATACACTACAGTCGAGGAAGTTAAATATTTATAAAATCTGTAATAAAATCCCTTAGTAATAAAAATCATAATATAAATAAAAAAACGTTCATATACATAAATAAAAATAAAAACTTTTCTAAAATGAGCAAAGGTAGTATGATGATGTCTCAAAGTTATAGTGACTGTTACTATAACTTTGAGACACGGTCATACTACCTTTTCTTATTTTAGAAAAGTTTTTTTTCAAAAATAAAAAAAACATCTTTTTACCATTTATTATATTTTTGCTGCAAGAATAACGAAAACGCTTTTTTAATTTTGGTAAAAAAAATCTAAAATACATTTCTAGAATGAAAAAAAAAGTAAAATAATATCCCAAATCCCAGGGCCTCCCCCAAGGTGATCCCATCGGTGGTCATCTTGTCTTAGGCCGGCCACATCGGCGTCGTCATCTTCGGCTACCAATTCAGTGTCTTTCTTTGCCCAGCGGTCAGGATGCATTCGGTTGACGTGTCCTGCCTAATCCTATTTCAACTTAGCAGCCTTGATACCTATGTTTTTGAGCATTTTATTAGGTTGGGGAAAAGTCTTTTCGCATTATAGTATGTACCTATGAACTAGTCATAAAATCTCTTGGGCTACCTATATACTAATTGTAGATATCTGACTGATTTTGGTATGATTAAAAAAAATAAATTTTACAGAAGACAATTCTAAATTGAAATTAGGTATCTAAATGTGAGAATTTCATTTGTTTTTCTTATTGTTAAAATGAGTTAATTGAATGAAGAAAGTCGATACATTTTAACAAAAAAGGTAAAAATGCAACACAAGCCGCGAAAACAAATGGTGATGTTTATGGACCTAATGCAGTATCTGTGAGAGTAGCGCAAATTTTGTTTCAATCCGGAAATTTTGATATAAAAGATGCACGTTGCTCTGGTCGCCCTGTTACGGACAAAACTGATGCCATTTTTGAAAAAGTGGAGCAGGATCGGCGATTTTTGACAAGTTCATACAATAATATAATGCGAAAAGACTTTTTCTCCAACCTATTAGATCGTACTTGGTATATTTTATTAATACAATGTTGTAGTGTCTTTCTATAAGAAGTAATGTTATTTCAAGTTACTTGAATGCAGTTTTGTCCTTGTCACCAGTACCGGTACCGCAAAGTAGATAATTATTTTATTTGGTTTTATCGTTGACATTTGTTTAATTGGCAGTAATAAAATAATTATTAATATTTAGTAGAGACGGTATTATTAGATTATTTATTTAGCATTGAGCTGTTCGTAGAATCCTATTTCTAACAATATTTAGCAACTGCAGTGTTTGTTTTAGTTAAAGGAGTGTTTAACATTATGTTTAGTATAACGGGTGTAAAAAGAACAGTCACTATAGCTTTTGGGTTTGGTTATACTACCATTTCTCATTTTAGAAAAATCTTGCTACAAAAAAAAAAGAAATGGTAAAAAGCAAAATAGAATTGTTTTAATTAAAAAAAAATCCAAAATGAGGAAAGGTAGTATAATGTCAAAGTATACCTGACTGTTATTTTTACAGCCTGTATATCTTAAATATCATCAAAACAATGATTTTTAGAAGTAACTACGTACTACGACAACCGCGCAGTATGAGCCGCGCGGATATGAATCGACGTTAATTGTTTTATAGGATAAAGTGAAAGTTGATTACTACTATTTCTATCTTACAATAACGTTAATAAGTTTCTATACGTAACTACAGCAAAGTAATGTTATTCCAATCATCTCCTTCATAATACTACAATATCACGTTTTAATATCCTATCTATCTATAACAAATGGTAATCCCACCAAAAACATTTTCATGTAAAAATGTTGCCAAGACGAGTCTACATAGCTTACCAGGGTAAGGTGAAAAAGTTATCAGATATCGTATAAAGCCAAGCTCTAAAGACTACTCGCGCTAAATCTACAAGCACCTTGATTAAAATCTATCAAAAAGTGGACAAATCTCATGTAGAACCAAAGTTCTTGATCTATGCGCCCTTACTTTACTAGGCCGTTTAATTTCACACACGACAAATGAATGCCTATAAAATCTTCGTAACGGTAGCAAAACGGCCAAGTATCACGTTTTAACTGAAATATAGAGTAAGTGAAGCTAAGCCTAGTAAAGTACGGGCGCATAGATCAAGAACTTTGGTTCTACATGAGATTTGTCCACTTTTTGATAGATTTTAATCAAGGTGCTTGTAGATTTAGGGCGAGTAGTCTTTAGAGCTTGGCTTTATACGATATCTGATAACTTTTTCACAGGGTAAGCTATGTAGACTCGTCTTGGCAACATTTTTACATGAAAATGTTTTTGGTGGGATTTCATTTATTTTTGTAAGGGCGAAATACCCCGGGCAATTACTTTCACCTTATTCTTCGTCTGGAATTTGGATGATTTATTGTATTTCTCTTTCATTTGATACCCATATTGTGAGAGTACCTGTGAAAACGATAAATCGCTATTTTGGATTAAAAATGGCGGCATTCATGAAATCTTGTATGAATTGTATTTGTTTTCTCAAACTCTCTCATCATTTGATACCCATATTGTAGGGTTGATATGAAAACGATAAGTCTCCATTGTGGCTGTGTAACGCCGAACTTCAATAAAACACCTCACTGTTTGCTAAAATAATAATAATAATAATAATATCTCCCACACTGATTTCGCGACGCCTACCGACGCCCAGCGCCACGACGCCCAGCGCCACGACACCCAGCGCCGCGACGCCTGCCGACGCCCAGCGCCGCGACGCCCAGCGCCGCGACGCCTACCGACGCTCAGCGCCGCAACGCCGAGCGCCGCGACGCCTGCCGACGCTCAGCGCCGCAACGCCGAGCGCCGCGACGCCTGCCGACGCCCAGCGCCGCGACGCTTGCCGACGCCCAGCGTCGCGACGCCTGCCGACGCCCAGCGCCGCGACGCCTGCCGACACCCAGTGCCGCGACGCCTGCCGACGCCCAGCGCCGCGACGCCGACGCCCAGCGCCGCGATGCCTGCCGACGCCGAGCGCCGCGACGCCTACCGACGCGCAGCGCCGCGACGCCTACCGGCGCCCAGCGCCGCGACGCTGACGCCCAGCGCCGCGACGCCTGCCGACTGTGTGAAGTGCTAATATTAGCTAATACCAGCTAGTATTTTCAACAGTACCTTATACCTAATAGTAGTAGTGATGATGGTCACTACCACAAGGAATTCTATAGAATATTTTGAGTCACTAACAAGCTAGTTTCTTACAAATCACATTATAATAATGCTAAGCATACAAAGAACTTTAACAACAGATGGAGCTTGTGCCTGACCTGTTCCATACACCGACAGTTATATTATCTCCTTTGTGACCGACAGCAATTTACAAATATTAGCTGCCTGCATATTCGTGCTAATTTTAAATAAGTGGATAAAGAACAAATTTTCCTTCCATAAATAATATAATAATATATTTTTCATCTTCGGTAAAAGTCGGTCACCGATTAATAATTGGTGACCGACTTTTTGTAGATGAATAGTAGAATATACTGATTGCAGTAGTGCAACGCACTCAACATACATAAAGTCGGACATAAATTATATGGAGCAAAACTCTGAACGATTATTGGTCCTACAAAAAGTAGGTCGTAGGTTTTTTATGTACTTGTATATTATATTCCTTTTATAAATTAAAGATCATCAGATCCTTATAATAAACATCCTTTTGAATCCAATATGGTGGTCCACCATATTGGATTCAAAATGGCGGCATTTAGATTTTAATAATTTTTTTGTTGGTTTTGTAGTAATAACAGCTTACATACATAACTTCAGCTTTCTAAGATTTCCGGAAGTAACCTAAGAATTTTGATGATCTATAAATGAGTCAGTGACGAAATCAGGGGTTTTTAGACATCGATAAAATCTAAAGTATAATAGCTACGACATTCAAACTTTGTATAATTCATGTATTTACTGGTGTCATTATATGTTGAAATTTTTTACTATTTAGCATCATCCAAAGCAAAGTTATGGGAGTTCAAAAAAATGACGAAACCTTTCGAGAAAAGGTAGGTAGTGCCCTTGCGCTTCGCTTGGCTCGTCTTGACGGGGGCACGACCGTGCCCCCAGATGTAATCTTATAGTATGGCTTTCAGTGGCTTTCAAACTTATGTTATATTATTATCGAAATGGTTTGTAACCGTGTCATTCAAAGTAAGTGATAAAACTACTATTATATTAACCAATATTAACATAAACATTGACGTTAATGTAATACATACACGCTATTCTGTCTGAAAATGCGTGTATGTAACGTGCTATAACTTGTAGGAGAATAGATTTAATTGCTAGAAGTCAGCTGGAATTGTCTTGACCGTAGTCAAAAGGACAGCCATCTCGTTAGGGTCCGTGCAGACGAGCGACACGGAAACGCGACTGGTTGCTGTGTAACATTTCAATTGAGCTGATATTCGCCGAGACGGATTTTTTGTGCCGACACGATGTCTAATAATAGCTCCCCTTACCGAATTCGGTGTTGGTAGCCGATTTCATTTAAACCAGGCCAGCTACGCAGGAGTCATTTTATAGTGCCCAAGTGTGTGCTCAATACACAAAGACACCTTTTACTCTCATAACCCAGTGGGAAGGTTACCCGACTCGTCTGGGGAGATAACCGGCGCAGGAATGACTTTTTACATGCCTATCCGACGCATGGATCATCTTTCTTGTTAGAAAATCAGGTGATCAGCCTGCTTTGTCCTGACCAAATTAATAGTACCTGTAACGCAAGTTTCATACTTAGCACGCTGCTAAATTTATGTGGTGTGAAACGTCCATACCATAGATATTATGAAGCGCTTCCTGTTGGACCTAAGTACTACTAGTTATACGAACAACGTAAGTTATTTTAAATGTCGCGGTATCGCGCCACAGCGATCGGCGCAATGTTCTGTCTGCACCGAACCTAATCAAGGCTGTAATCAAAAATAGCCTACATAATGTATTCGATGGCCGTCCGATAATGTCCCAAGTTGTATTAGAATTGTAATGGGGGAGGAGGGGGGGTAACGGCGGACGTGCTAATAGTATTAACGTTCTTCGGCTCGGGGTGTATTTTTGATTTCTTCTGATAATGTATTTTTGATTTCTTATTCAGGGGGTGGTAATATTTTCTAATGTAACAGTTTATAAGTAGATGCTAAAAATAATTGAATTATCTATACTAATATAAAGCGGAAGAGTTTGTTTGTTTAAACGAGCCAAACTCAGGAACTACTGGTCCGATTTGAAAAATTATTTTTTAGTAGGATAGTCCATTTATATAGGAAGGCTTTAGGCTATATAACATCACGCTGCGACCAATAGGAGCGAAGCGTCAGCGAGAAATGTTGCAAAATCGGGGAACATTATTCACATTTGAGGACTTTCGTTGCGTGCGCTGCATAAACGGTTTAAGTCATTCAAAAACCACGCGAACGAAGTCGCGGAGACAGCTAGTGCTTTGATATTTAGAATAAGTAGGTCAATAGACTCGGTCGAAAACTTATCTGAAGGATAACATGTGATTATGGTTTTAGTATTCGTAATTTTAATCGACTTCCAAAAAAAGGTTCAAAGTTCAATTCGTCCGGATTTTTTTATGCCGGTGCCAGCAACAACAACATCCTAAAATTGCTGAGTTGAAGCCTTTGAGGACACCGACTACAAAGAGAACATTAATTGTAACTACATTATAAAAGCACTAGCTGTGCCCTGCGACATCGTTCGCGTGGTTTTTGAGTGACTTAAACCGTTTATGCAGCGCACGCAACGAAAGTTCCCAAACGTGAATAATTTTCCCCGCATTTGCAACATTTCTTACTGACGCTTCGCTCCTATTGGTCGCAGCGTAATATTATATAGCCTAATACCTTCCCCTATAAATGGACTATCCAACAAAAAAAGAATTTTTCAAATCGGACCAGTAGTTCCTGAGATTAGCGCGTTTAAACAAACAAACAAACAAACTATTATAAATATTAGTATACATTATTTTATGCTTTTTCGTTGCTGAAGTCGATTTTTTTAAACGTATTTTCTTTTTTATTTACGTAATACGTTAGATACTTACATTTAGCGCGATATTTCACATACTCTATTCTTAAGCCCTGTTTAGCCTTGTCCAGTTGTAGTTGTATCTGCCTTCTAACTACGCTCGCCAACCCGCCTGTGAAGCGTGGCGAGTATAATAATAATAATTAGTAACTACTACCCCCCCTGAAATACTTTGGGAAGGCTTATATCAAGCGTGGACTTCATGGCTCGAACGACAAATCGGTCCAAAGTTATAATAGGGTTATTGAATGATTCTTAAATTTGTTTATTGTTGGAGTCATTACGCAGAAAATTAAAAATATAAGAATTAGGATAAGTTTTAAAACATTTAAGTAGGTACTAAGCAATTAAATAAAATTGACGCAGGTTGGTGTAATGTCTGTGTAGGGTCAACAACGTGACGTCACAATCGGTTGTTCCCTTCTCGTTCGCACATTAAATTCATTATAGTTTCATATTATTTATTTAGCGGCTATAATATCATCAAATAAAAAAAACATCATAAGACTAATTATAATGAGCTCTGATAATATCTGAAATGAAGTAACATAACACATATCTAGACGATCTAGCGCTGGGCGCGGCCGGCCCACTTTTCTATCTACGCATGTAACTAGGTTATGTTGATAACTATTTTAACGAGTCCCAGAAAAAGGTTTTAGTCATTTCTCCACTTTTTTTTAGAAGTAATGTGATGCGGGATCGCCTCATTAGCTACCAGGCAAGTTACAGGTGCCAAGTTACATGTGTTTAAACCAGAACACAAGGGACATTTTTTTATGTCGCAGGGGAAATGCGTTACGCATCCCCCAGGGAGGGTCCTCTAGGGGTATGTGGAACTCTCGGTCCTCTACGGCCGGTTTACCCACTAAACCACTTGCGGATTGCCATCAGCCGCTATGAGAGGGTGTCCAGATGGGTTACTCCCGACACGATCGAGAATCGAATCAGATCGATTTCAACGGCTTTAGGTATGTTATTTGGTGGATTACTTTGAAACTAACCATGATAAAGTAAATCATTAGGTCGTAACTTTTATATAATATACAGTATTCTCCGAGCGAAGTAACTGTTTAAATACTGTAGTGCCTGGGACAGGCGGTTTAAATGTCGCATGGTTGCCCAGCACATACGACATTTGCACAACATAGTCGGCCTAGTCCAGAGTACTCCAGAGGAATAGGAATAATCATGTACGGGTTTCCTCACATAGTATTTGAGATCTGAAAAAGTCTCATTGATACATACCACAACCTAGGAATCGAACCTGAACCCGCTCAATTGCTAATCTACGGTCTAACCACTATTCCACGGACGCTCTGTAGTATTATGACATTGCAAATGTATTTTTGTCAACGTTACAAGTAAAAATCACGTTCATCTAAACGGATCTACCGTTTAGATCTAAACGAAAAGAACAAAATGCTACTTACTTAATTTGCACCTATTTACCGTGTAATAAAGAAATATAATGTCACATTAACTTGGTCGAATAAATAAATTGGATTTGCGCAAACTGGGTATTATTAGTAAGTTGTTCAACATAAACTGGAACCTCAATCTTATCGACTAATGGAAGTGTTTTTGCGAGAGACTCAGTAAAGCCTTAGGTTAGTAAAGCCTTAGGCTAGTTTAGCCTTTATCTGTGTCAAATATCAAGTCAGCTTTTTGGGTGTAAAAAGCTATAATTTACTGTCGCCAAGCCGATGTGAATATTATCGCCATATCAATATATCATAGATAATGAAATTATAATTGTTTTACTGAATATCATTGATCGTAGAGCGGTATGTCTCCTATAACCTTCTTATCGGCGATGGTACTTCCTCACCTTAGGCAGATTTACCGTCCATTATTCCTAAGGAACCGTGCATTTTACCACGATAAAATGTAGCCTATCTCCATCCTCGTTGTCTACTCCTTATCTGCCCCAAACTTTATCAAAACCGGCCGGTAGTTTTAGAACCAATTCAATGCAAACAAAACAACTTTAATAATATTATAACATTCTTACAAACAAAACTTTTTACACACTGTGTTAGCTATTCAATCTTTTCTCCTTATCTAATACGTTAGAACAGTCACTTGACAGACAAGGACAAAACATTGTATAGCACAGTCTGTATTTTTTAGTGAGGAGGTTGCAATTATTATGTATGAGGATTGAGGAGGTATTATATCTATCTTTAATTTCTATTATTTTAATTAGTAACTGTTGCATTTTTTTTTGTAAAAATTGCAACAGATGTCACTACTATTAACGATTGTAATTATAAAATGTAAATATGCCGAATTAAGTACAAATGTTGACATTAAAATAAAGATATGCATATTTTTAAGCATAACATCACATTAAGCTGAATTCAACTCCTTAATTAAGAAGAAGATACGAAACGAAATTAGTAATAAGTATTTCCCAATAGTGGCGCTAGATGACGGTTTGCGGAATTTCTAAGGACTTCACCCTTTGCCAGTCGCATTGCCAGTATTAGGGTGATACCATTTTCTAGTACTAGTTCGTGTCTCTGTTATATATATATCTACTTTGTGGTATGGAAAATAAATAACCATTGTCACATTCCCTGTATATGCACAGTCATCATAACATATTATATCCTGGCTATATGTTTCGGTGACGCTTTCTATACCGGTTATCGATATATGACGATTGACGAATGCCAGAGAAAGTGGCCTGACGCATGGCACGGGCGGGGCAGACGGCAATTATCTTATCTTATCTTTTAACGAGCGAACTTCTATTCTAATGTAACCGCCGGTGGAAGTCGTAATACTATAAAAAATTCCGTAGGCAGGAAACAAAGATCTAAAAATGTGCTTTACCAAAAACGAGAAAAGTTGCGAAATATCTTTGTTGTGTATTTGTCGCAGTCATCTGATTGAATCAGCTATTTGATTAAATGTCTAGCGCGTTTATTGAATGAAGACATTTAATTGTTGACTAAACGTTGATTGATAATAATCAATATTATGTCACCTATACTTTAACGCCCTTTTTCAGTAACATATCTATATAATATGTATTAGGGATGGGCCGAATGTGATTTGATCAGAATACGAACTTCGGCCGAACATTCGGTAAAAATCAAAATTAACTTCGTATCAATTTCGGCCGCGTTTTTTCGTGTTCTGACTTGTTTACGAACTTTTGTTTTTTGGTTAAGTAAGATTTTTTTTAAGTCTAGTTTTTTTAGTAAGAAGAGCGGTTTAATTTTGTGTTTTGTTTGATTAAATAACGAAAGATTTTTGAGACTGATAGTTAAAAAGGCCAATTTAAGTTTGTGATAAACAAAAAACTTAATTTCGGTTAAAATGCCGAACATAAATTAATTATCATTCATTAATTTTATGATCATTTATTTATGTTTATTCAGTTTATGAATGATCATTTATTTATGTTTATTCAGTAATTTAATTTTAATAAAATTTAATTAATGAATAAACATTTATCATTCATTAAAATGTTTTTTTCATTAATTTCTATTATGATAGTGCAAGTACCTATATTTAGTGCAGAAAGTTCGGCATTTTAACCGAAATTCGGCCGAATGACGAAGTTCGGTTCAAGCTGCCGAATGTAAAACGAATTTCGACTCACCCCTGCTATATATTTATAGCAAAAAGTAAAACAACTAAACAACTATAACTTCAACTAGTTATAGATATGTTATCGATACGTTTCGTAACTCGATAATCAGCTTGTAAGGTATCATATAAAAACCTCCAGTAACGCTGGTTAATGTGGGATTTTCAATCCTCTTTCGGGATGAAATTTTCGTCTTTTGTCCGTGGAGTTAATGATCCCTGGCGAACCCTTTAGGGCCGAGTGTCCTCAAGGGCCCGTTTCGGCGACGAATCCCGCTTATTGCGCAAAAATTACAACATCCCATTGTTCCCAGTTCCCACCCTGTTCCAGAATTGCTTCCGGGAATGTTGATAAGTATTATGGGGTTTTAAATATCAGCTATGGGGTTTTAAATATCAGTATTATGGGATTGGGGTTTTAAAATCAATTTGGATAGAATGGAAATTTTCAATTATGTATTGAAATTGACGTGATAATTTTATGCTATAAGTATATCAATGTAATGTTATATTTATTATTCATTTTTAATATTAGGACCTTTATAAAAATACATGGCAGTTCTTATTAGATAAATCTTCTTATAATATACTTTTAAAAAATGAATTGCTGTTCGTTAGGGTCGTTAAAACTCGAGAACAACTGAACCGATTAGGCTATTTTACAAGACTAACTTAAAATGTTCGTGGAAGTCCCGGGAAGGTTTAAACGGTTCATCACAAACTTTCTATGCTCAATGAAGCGACACGGGTCAGCTAGTTATTATAATTATTTAATTTTGTATGTATCTTATTATCTAATATCTATACATATAATAATTGTAAAATATAATTCTCACCGCCAAAATTGTGTTGCCGCGTCGATATTAATTGTTGTCGTTGACTAAATTGTTATTTTTCTCTTTTAGGTATTTTACAACGTTACCTCATTGTCATACGGCGTATCTACTTTAACTAGCTCCAGACTACTACCGAAATAGGCCAAGCAAGTACTTCGCGAAGTAGGCTGAAGAAGTGTTTCACAAAGTTCACCGAGGAAGTGCGATGTAACCCAAAGTTAAAAAACACTAGACGAAATGTAATGCCCATCGTAATCGAGTAATATTAATCAGATATAGCGTGAAATACGCGAACAGATTTAACACTTGCATCTATACTAATATTATAAAGCGGAAGAGTTTCTTTGTTTGTTTAAACGCGCTAATCTCAGGAGCTACTGGTCCGCTTTGAAAAAATATTTTTTGCTGGATAGTTCATTTATAGAGGAAGGCTTTAGGCTAAATAACATTACGCTGCGACCAATAGGAGCGAAGCGTCAGTGAAAAATGTTGCAAAAACGGGGAAAATTATTCACATTTGGGGACTTTCGTTTCGTGCGCTGCATAATCGGTTTAAGTCACTCAAAAATCAGGCGAACGTAGTCGCGGGCACAGCTAGTGTGAAATATAAATCAACCATATAAAACTAAATAGCCTAAATGCACCGTGAAGAATGTAAACTGTTCTATTCCGGGACCCGACGCGGCGTCCTCGTGCACGACGCACGCGCACTAGGGATGTAGCATTACCTAAAAAAACGATTTTTCTCATTCCCATAATAATCAATTTCTGAAAATTCGTTATTTTAGTAATCGATTTTTTCTTAAACCTTACTTTTTTCATAAGTAACTTTGTTTATAAATTGAAAAAAAAAATGTTTTGAAATTTCTATACGTTTTTCAGTAAGAATGAAACAATGTTGATACAAATGGTACCTATAGAAAGATATATAGGTACGGAATCGAAATAGAACAGTAAGATTAAACGAGAAACTCAAAAACTACTACTGTGTTACAAAATAATCGATTATTAATGCAAATAATATAATCGATTATTTTTTCACATCCCTAACGCGCACGAGTCAAAACAACCCGTAATGGCTACTGATGGCGACGTTACACTTCATTATGATAACGTTTTTCATCGTTCTCAAAATATAGTATAGGTACACAATTAATAAGTTGTAGTACTGGGGGCCTACTCAAGATGCCATCGCTAATTAAATAATAAATAAATAAATATTAAATGACATACCAAATCGCGATCATTTAGCGTAGCTTATGTCAAATCCCATACATTTTGATATCGAACTTTGTAAGCGATAATTAGCGATGGCATCTTGAGTGGCCTACTCAAGATGCCATCGCTAATAACCCAGGAGCTAAATAACCCAGGAGCGTTAGCAGGTACAACTACTTAACCGGAACGTTATCAAAAGAGAATTCTATGCAAATTTTCTTTGACAATAATCGCTTGAAATATTCACTGAATTAAATATTTAATGAGATTTAATGAAATCCCATACAAAATGCTTGGTTGGCTCTTTGTTTCAGCTTTAGCCGCTACCCTTTCTTTTCCTTTTACTATTCAAAATACACCTGTTTATTTTGCAATAATATTTATGAAAAAACAAAAGGAAACGACAATTACCATCCATCAAACCAAAAATTCAAATTTGGGACCCAAACTATCCCGAATTCCTGACCGATACCGCGTCACTGCGTCCAATATGAGATACCCCAAATATTCCAGATACGTGGCCGCAGGTATTTTAAACCCCATACCTACCCCACATACCAAGTATTGCCAGATATAAATTGATGACGGCTATTGGCACTAAGCAGTTTGTTTTTGTATATAAACTTCTTGCATAAAGTCCGGTCGCGATGTTAAATGCGGTGCAATCATTTAGACGCTATATCGTAGCTGGTTTGAAGATTATGTACAGTTGTTAATTGTTATATAATGTGATTTGTCGGCGACCTGCATATTACCAAAATGTTATATAAACCGACTTCCAAAAAAAGGAAGAGGTTCTCCATTCGGCTGGTTTTTAATACGTCTTCAAAAGTACCTCTTATTGAGGTACTTTACCTCGGTTTACTCACTAGTGTTGGTGAAATTTAATCCTAAACTCAGACGGGATTAATAATATTTATAATATTTTTTTTATATTAATAATTAATTATTTATATTATTAATATTTACGTCACGGACTGTCCAATCTATGTTCCAGTCTTTATCTGCCAGTGGCTTTTCCAACGTATCAGACAAAGCCAGCAACTTGGATTAGACGTAATACAAATATCTCTATTTACAAGGTGGTAAAGAATCTAATCTAGGGCGGTCCCCCACATGATGGCCCAAAGATCTCGTCCGAGCCGCGGGCACGAAAGGTCATTGTGCTCCTTGGCGGAGGCCTGTGTTTGGCAGTAGACATCTGTAGGCTAATGATGAAAGAATCTGAAGTCTGCGAGATACGATGGGAGATGTTATGTCAATCAAACCCTTTTTTTTAGATTAGAAAATGTACATCGTGATTTTTTCAGCTATTACGTCTACTACATGCCTCCCCCAAAGTATAAAGGGGGTACTTGATAGGGTCTGGGGAGGTGATATTCTTTCTCCAATACCACACGGATAGAAAATGTGTTATGGTTATTTATAATTAAAGACACGAGTGGATGAAGGTGATATGTAGCAAAATTTTGATTTCGATAAAATTGAGTTCAAACTGTCACTTGAACATTTTAGAATACGTCGTAACGTATTAAGTACATTAATCTAAAGACCCGTCTCTAAGATCAATGTACATACTTAATACGTTACTACATATCCTAAAATGTTTTAATGACAGTTTAAACTCAATTTTCTGGGTAAACAATTTTTGCTACATATCACCTTCATCCATTTATGTCTACAATTCACATAAAGAAATAAAAGTTTGAAAAATGAAAGTAAAGAAAATGTATATTAAATGATAGTGACACACTTAATGATTTTTAATTAGGCAGGTGTCCAATTATATAGACAGATTAGTAGGTCAAATAGGTAAAAATAAGTATAAAATAAGTAACACTTTAATAAACAACATAATGGTACAATATAATCACCTGCTTTTATAACATTAAAATAGTAAAAAACTTTTAAAAATACATTAACATTCAATACATCTAAACAAAAACTACAATAGGACACATAACCAATTTAAATGTAATTACCGTTAAACAGAGAAATAATATGTAAATATTAAATAACACACTAATTTGGTTGATGTCATATTTAGTTTACCTATGGACTGAATTAACAGAGTACCTAGATCTTAATCTAGTTACTCTGTTAAGACTTTAGGTTTAGGTATGTCTCTTAGAGGCTATTTTACAATATACTCGTGGAGGTATTTTTTCTATAATAATACCGAATAGTTCATAAGATATGCGTGGGGATAAGTAAGATAAGCGTCTAATACCTTTGGAAGCCGGAGCACGAGGCAGGTAGCCCATCCTCCTCCCTCCCTTTCGCGCCGCAGGGGGCAGCTCTCCCTTTGCCCCGCGACAGTACCCCCTTTAGCGTGGCGGGAGTATCCCAGGAATATTGACGTACCGTATTTATGGATATCGCATCTTAAAAAGTAAATTAACGATGCTTCGGTTCTCATTTTGTCACAATTAAGGAAATGCAAGCAGTTATGTGTAAGTGTAGAGTCCTTTCTATGAAATAAGTCCCGCTACAATTCGAGGAATAATATCATATTATCTAGATGGGATGGGAGGATTGGGAGTCAAAATTTAACTTTTACAGAAGTAACTCGTAGGTAAATAACGCCAATGATAAATAAAGTGTTTTACTCTATTAAATTTTTACCTCACAGTGTTTTAAAAGTACACCTCTCCTATGAGTATGTATCCTATATATACAACAATAACTTTCTTCACGGATAAGATTCTATACGCATATTGCTCAAGATGCATTGACAAATATAATATTCTAGCGTAGGGACAGACGTTTTATTATTTAAAATATTTCTAAAAGACAAAAATCTTATGCAGACCGGTCAATACCCAAGATTGAAAGGCTTTCCTTGTATTAAATTTGAATGAGTCGTCTCTATGTACGGTAGGTCGTTGGACAGGAATGTGAGCTAACGACCGCTAGTAACGTTCACTCATCCTTATCGGCCAATTATGGGACGTCCTTTACCGGTAGCGCGTACGCTAAATATAGGTGCAACTTGCGTTATTTTATTGTTCTCGTCGGTACAATGCAATACAAATTTAGCGATTCCTAATATTTTATAGTGCGATATTTAGCAATATCGCACTATAAAAATTTATACATCAATATAAAAAAGCGATACATTTCTGTAAGCACATTGAAAAGACAACAAAAAAGAAGTAATAATATATAAAAATAAGATTAATTGATACAGACTCTATCAAGTGTTTTATATTATTACTCTTGACGTATCATTCTAAAATATCGTCCACATAAAAACAAGCCCACCTCACATTTTTTTATATAAATAAACAAAGTATTCATATTCGTTAATGAGGTGACAAGAACTACTTGCCAAAACCTTGGAACTATAATAGATTCTTAGTCACAAACTTTTTCATAATAGTCGTAAAGAAATACGTTTAATCAGCTTATGTAACAACTA
Source organism: Celastrina argiolus (assembly GCA_905187575.2). Taxonomy (NCBI): domain Eukaryota; kingdom Metazoa; phylum Arthropoda; class Insecta; order Lepidoptera; family Lycaenidae; genus Celastrina; species Celastrina argiolus. The sequence continues at coordinate 16,500,887 of LR994591.1, read as the reverse complement.
ACAAGCTATAACACATTAAACAATTGTATGTAATAAATTATCGCCTGGTGTTTGAAAAAAAATCTGCACATAAAAGATAAAAAAAGTAATTTTGTTTAGAATATACGTACAGTTGTACCACACACAGTTGTAGAATTGTATCCACTCACTCAGACAATTAATTACGAAACTACTTATAACATAGACTGGACATTTAACATACTGTCTATTTTATTTTAGGAACAAATTAATGATGATTATCTCGTGACAAATGCGCACTCCTCACGCGAGACACGGCTATAACGGGGTGTATACAAAATTATACGTAATCTGTACATTTACAAGCCTTTCTCGTGATGTCATTAGGTGAAATTACTAATGTTGTAGATTTATATACAAACTCAAAGTTTCTCACTCACTGTAAGTAGATAATCATTTTAATGGAAACCGCCTAAACTCTTTAATAGGAATTCGCAGCGAAACTTAATATGTCAAATACCATACATTTTTGTTTACGAATGTGATAATAGCACCTAAAGGCCCAGAAAATATAAAATATGTCGCGTTGCTTTTTAATTCTATCGGCTTGAGATATATTTGTTGACTACGAGATATACCTTCCGTCGCAAATTTGGCAATTGACCAATAAAGGCAACGGTAAGAAATCCTTCAAATTTTTCATGTAATTTTCGCACCATATTTGAGCGTATACGCTATGGCGCAGGTTGCAAGTAGGTTATGTGCAGGGTATATGGACAAGATAGTGCACATAATATATAGTGTGTATGACTCACGCTATGTTGCAATATATGTGATACCTTAAACGGAAGCCCATGAAGAAAACTCTATCTAAAGGAAATATTTTTCTGCGATAAAATGTAGACATAAAGGTAACGTAAGACTCTACCCAACGTAAAATTTAATACTATAATTTTTTTCAATATTTTTTTATAACCTATATTATGAATATACAGGGTGTCCCAAAAATCAACGATAAACCGAAAACGGGTGATAGGCCAAGTCATGACAGTTATGAGAAAAATGTGAAAAAAAATCTTTGTCATGTATTTTTCACATTATAAGGACTTTTAAAAATATCGGAAAAACTGACACCCTGTGATGGTCTTTCATGTCCTAAGACTACAAATATTACTTTTTTGTGATTTTTTTTTCGGTATTGTAGTCATGACTAACCCTTCTGTAAATCACAATTCATAATTTAAACATACCTGCCTCAGTTTTCAATAAAATGGTGTGTTTTGCCCAAGATTAAATTCAAAATAATTACTACACCCAACTTTAATCGTCTGTACTGTAAAAAAAAAATACTACAGTATTTTGGCAAGTAACTTTAAAAGATGGCGCATTTAATCTGGATTCCAAAATGGTATGATACTTGCTGGATTACTTCTTTGTTGAGGAAAAAAAAATTTTTTTAACGCAACCGGATGTTAGGCCAACTCTGTTTAAATTTTTAAAATGTTGGTATTAAGTTGTTATGTGACGACGATGAGTGACGTCATCTTGTCTAGAGTGAGCGAGACAGACAGTGACGCTAAGTGCGGGTGCTTTTTTATTAAAAAAAAATTGTATTGCAGTGTAGGCATTTTTAAGACTTCAATTTTCAGGTATGAATACAACGCTCTTTTGAAAATGTGAGTGGTTGAGATACAGAACAGACGCCACCTTGTTATCAAGTATGTAATTAGTTAGTTTTAGGTGCAAGTTCGAAATAAAAGTCAGTCAATGGATTTCTTCAGTTATTACTTTAATTTACAAAGATTTACAGCAAATGTTCGAACTGTTTGCCTTCAGCTCTAATGCAAGCCCTACATCTTCTTAAAAATGATCGCGTAATAAGACGGGCGTATCTTCTTGAATTAATGTGTTCAGCAGCTTCTGTAATTTTTTGGCGCAGCTCGGCTAAATCTCGAATTGGTTTAGAGTACACTTTTTCTTTTATTGTTCCCCAATAAAAGAAATCAATGGGATTTAAATCAGGTGAACGGGCAGGCCACGAAATTGTACCACCCCGCCCAATCCACCTATCGGGGTATTCTCGGTCGAGAAACTCTCGTACTGTGCGAGCGTAATGTGCTGGGCAGCCATCTTGTTGGTACCACATGCTGCCGTAAATGTTTAGTGGCACTTCTTCCAACAAATCTGGTAATTGGTTCTGTAAGAAGTCCAAATAAACCTCGGCAGTTAAGTTCTCCGGTAGCTCAAATGGACCAATAACAGTACCATTCAAAATTCCCGTCCACATGTTCACCTTAAACCGGTACTGCGATCTGTCTTCCCGCATCAAATGTGGATTATCCACGTGCCATTCGTGCAAATTATGGAGGTTCATGTAACCATCTTTTTTAAACGTGGATTCGTCAGACCACAGAATTTTTTCAAAGAATCGCGGATCATCTCTGTATCTCTGCAACATCGTTTGACAAAATTGCAATCTCTCTGGGTAGTCTCGGGGTAACAGGCTTTGTACTCGTTGTACATGGTAAGGATGAAACTGGTTCTTTTGCAAAATACGATGTGCAGTACTTTTGGGCACTCCGATGTTCTCTTCAATCCCACGTACTGAGATACTCGGGTCTTGTTCGACCGCCTCGAGCACTTCGTCCTCGTAGGGTATGAAAGGCCTTCCCTCGCTGGTATTTTGATTAGGGAATCGACCCTCTAAGAGTGACCGATGCACGTTAATAAATACCCGATAATCAGGATGACGCTCAGCGTTTGGGTATCTCTCACGATACATTCTAGCTGCAGCATTAGCGTTGCATAAGCATTCTCCATAGATGAGATGCATATTGGTGTATTCTTGTGCGGTGTATCGAGATGGCATGATAACACACTACAATGGAATCATACACTACAACCGAAGATACGACAATAAAACAAGTCCAGGGTCGTCAAAACGGGGCAGATAAAACCAAATCACAAAGCAAATCAAGTCCAATAAACAGAAGCACAGTTGTAAGTACGAAGTCAATACGGATACAGAAAGATGCGCAATGAACGAAAGATCGTAACGTACTGCAGTTTTGCACGTTCATCACTGTGTTGTCGGGTTGGCGTCACTATCTATCTCACTCGCACTGAGCGTCACTGTCTGTCTCGCTCACTCTAGACAAGATGACGTCACTCATCGTCGTCACATAACAACTTAATACCAACATTTTAAAAATTTAAACAGAGTTGGCCTAACATCCGGTTCCGTTAAAAAAATTTTTTTTTCCTCAACAAAGAAGTAATCCAGCAAGTATCATACCATTTTGGAATCCAGATTAAATGCGCCATCTTTTAAAGTTACTTGCCAAAATACTGTAGTAATTTTTTTTTACAGTACAGACGATTAAAGTTGGGTGTAGTAATTATTTTGAATTTAATCTTGGGCAAAACACACCATTTTATTGAAAACTGAGGCAGGTATGTTTAAATTATGAATTGTGATTTACAGAAGGGTTAGTCATGACTACAATACCGAAAAAAAAATCACAAAAAAGTAATATTTGTAGTCTTAGAACATGAAAGACCATCACAGGGTGTCAGTTTTTCCGATATTTTTAAAAGTCCTTATAATGTGAAAAATACATGACAAAGATTTTTTTTCACATTTTTCTCATAACTGTCATGACTTGGCCTATCACCCGTTTTCGGTTTATCGTTGATTTTTGGGACACCCTGTATATAATATAGGTGATAAGATATGTTATATAAGTGAAGTTGTTTATTTTTAAAAGTGAAACGAAACGTTTATCTGCCAAATAGGTTCTCAAGTAGAGCTTGCGATCGCAAGTCTTGAGACCGAGTTTGAGATCGTTTTATTTATTTAACTAGCTGTGCCCGCGACTTAGTTCGCGTGGTTGTCGGAAACACTATCGCGACTATCTTTTGATTGCTCACGTTGGTTTTTGTTATTACCATTATTAAAAAGGAATTATTTTTTCATACATATATTTTTTTAGTAACTTAAACCGTTTATGCAGCGCACGCAACGAAAGTCCCCAAATGTGAATAATTTTTCCCGTTTTTGAAACATTTCTCACTGATAAATTATCACTGACGCTTCCCTCCTATTTGTCGCAGCGTAATGTTATATAGCCTAAAGCCTTCCTCTATAAATGGACGTTCCAACAAAAAAAAATTTTTTTAATCGGACCTGTAGTTCCTGAGATTAGCGCGTTTAAACAATCAAACTCTTCCGCTTTATAATATTAGTATACATTTGTAATAGATCCATAGCTAGGAATTATAATCACATAGTAGGAGCTCAGATAAAAAAAAAGTTTGTAATTTGTTGAGCAGTATAATTAATTTTAGTTATTATTAATAATTTATTAACTTACTAATAATAGTTTGTGAGTTGCAAATAGCAATGTTAGCTGTGAGAGTAGTGAACTACTATGAGTGAACGTGAAACTAGAATCAGTGAAACCGCTCAGGCGATGCTCGCTCAACCGTAAATAAGTGGGTGCTGTTGTTTCATCGCAGGGTTGTCACTAGCCAATAACTGTCCTATGACAATACTATTCAGATGCACTCCTTAGGCCCACTTGCACTAGTGTGGGTTATATATAACAAAACCAGTGATAGCCTTTCAATCTACGTGAGACTTTTAAGCTCACTCTTAGTTTTAATTTAACCCAGCTGGCCAAACTGGCAAAACATAGATATTAGACTTATGTGTTGCAATATTTAATAATTATACTTAATTATAATTGGTATATCTCCTTAGTTGTTAATAACATGATCATAAACATAGGCGTAAAATACTTTTATAGTCATAGATATAACTGACTTAGGACGTGATTCACCAAGCGATGTTATAGTTAATCCTTCGTTAAATATCATGTTGTTCCTCTCGTAATTCCTTTCAATGAATGAGAAGGCATGGTTTATTAACATGCCGTTAACACTAACATGCGTTGGTGAAATCGGGACCTTAGGCCCATATTAATAAACAAGTCTCAACCTCCGTCTCAAGAGTTGCGAACTCTACTTGAGAACCTGTTTTACTGATAAAACGTTTTGTTTCACTTAAAAAAATTAACAACTTTACTTATGATAGGTACATAGTACATACCTACTTACTTTTTTTTTTCTTTGAGAAACGTAATATTCATAATATAGATTATTTGAAAATATTAAGATAACTATAATCTATATTTTTATTAATCCTTATTTTTACGTTTTATAAAGTATAAATTAAAGTATCTAACATAAGTAAAATTGTTCATTATTAATAGAGAAACGAAACGTTGTTTTGTATATCAAACAGGCTCTCAAGTAGATGTTGCGGTCGCAATTCTCGAGAAGGAGTTTGAGAGTGTATTATTAAACAGGCCTTATGGCCGAAAACTGGAAGGGGAATTAAATTTAGAGGCCCTCCAATTCACAGGCTGTCGCAATTACTCTTTGTCGAAACGACAAAGACAACACGTGAATTGAGAGTTTTTTTTTTTGAGAGATTAATTTAACTGTCGTTTCAGAATTCGGCAGTTTGTCTGTTCTTTCTTTATCATTAAACAAGACTAACTTACTTATTGATGTATTGACAGCCCTACTTGATCTCGCGCGATAAAATTATAGTGAATATTTACACTTTCTCATTTCTAAACACTGTTGTAAAACAATTGTTATTAAACCGCTATAAGTATCGTGACTAACATCTTATTCATAAAACAACATTTAATATGAAAGTTTATATTTATTTGTAATTATTTACAATATGTGTGGTTTGCTACAAGATTGATAATTCTCTTGCATGACGTCAATGGCGTCAGGTGCCTATAACTCCATTTCAATCGGCTTCACTAACCCTGAAGACCATCATGAAAATTCCATAAGACAGGCTATTGCTTCTAAAAGGTGAACCAGCCTACGCCATTGGTACATCTGTTACTGTGTACCCTCATTCAAATTCCTATCTATTATACAGGCTAGCTCTTCCCTATGAAGAAGAAACTGTGGGAGTGCGGGGAGTGCGAGTGGAAGCCCCAAAGGGAGATCTCCGACCGAGCGAGGTGGTATGCTCGGTCAGGCCGAAGCCCACTGTACTAATTTTCAGATGCCGTATATATAGCGCCGGACTTAGAAAACTTCGATAGCGCGATGCAGGATTGTGGCGCTAGTAGTACCGCCACAAAACTACTTTCGTCATTGATATTTATTATATCTACAACTACAACTGATATTGATCATTGATATTTATTATATCTAAAATTAAACTACAACGTATTTAAATGTTATTGAATGTACTGTATTGGTGGAAATTGATGTTACACAGTAATAATTAACCCCCGACGCAAAAACGATGGGGTGTTATAAGTTAGACGTGTCTGTGTAAATGTGTATGTGTCTGTCTATGGCATCGTAGCTCCCATACGGATGATCTTATTTTTATGCGTTCTTTTTTGTTTGAACGGTATATCAGTCGAGAGTGTTCTTAACTATGTTTGGTGGAAGTCGGTTCAGGTCTTCAAGGTAATCAGGTCGTTTGTTAAGTGTGATAGGATGTTACACGCTAAGTCAGCGTTTTTTTTTTTAATTTTACACTAATTACACTTTTTACACTTTATTAGTTCTCCAACCACCCGTTGGTGAATTAGTCGAAACGGGTTGTGTGTTAATAAATTTAATTTAAAATAAGTAATAAAGTGGACTAAGTGCAAGTAATTTGTATATTATTACTGTGGAACCACGTGTAACTAATAAACTCATAACATTATCAAATGGGAATTGTATGCAAATTATCACAAATCCAATTTTCAAGTTTCATTCGATAACGTTACAAATCCGAATACTTTGTTAATGGTTTATGGCCACTGAAGTAACAAAACCTAAATAAAAAAAAACTTTGGGTAATCGTCGCTGCATCTCGTAAGTTGCGAGTTTACTGTTCACAGCTCATTGATTTAACCTAAAAATACTCCTAAACTCTATAACATCTTAATATCACTAACGAGACACAAAGGGCCGTTGTACTGGCGTGATAATTTTAAACCAAAACAGTGTGAAGCTGTATTGTGTGTATGTATATATGTGTGTGTGTGTGTGTACTTGCGTGCGTGTATGAGGTATACGCTGTCATACTGTATGTACTACATTGTACTCTATAGCAGATTCCTACAATCAGAGGCCTTACTTTCCAAACTGATTCAATTTCGATTCAGATGTTACTTTATTTTGATTCTTAGTCGATTGATATGGTTGGGAGTTACGATCTAACGATTTTCTTTATCCTGGTTAGGTTCAAAGTAATCAAATAAAACACCAAAAGCCGTTGAGATCGAACTGGTTCGATTCTCGATTGAGTCGGCACTACGGGGTAAGCCTGCTAGCTCAACTGAGACTGGCGCAAAGTAGAAGCGACAAAAATTCGGTCTAAAAAGGCTGAAACAAGAAAATAATTCAATTTGAAATCCAGAAATGCATGGGTACAAAAATGGTCAAGGTAGAGCTGTGTTCGACCCGGGATAGAAAACTTTTTGTTTTTTCTCTGGGATTCGAACCTCGAGCACTGATCAACCACAAGCTCAGCGAATCTGCAAACGTATCCCTTACATAACTGTGTAATATAAGATCTAGATAGTTCACATAAAAACTCGCAGCACAGACTCAGGTCGGATTGAGGCTACCCTTGACATATTATGGCTTCCTTCGCAGTTCGCACTTACACTATACCTATATACAGTATGTCCTTATATGCACTTTGTTCACGTTATACAGGCTGACCTAATATATTATTTACTTTTGGACATATACCTTACTATTTAATGTATTTAAAATTTTAAGCGCTGTATATATTTTCATCTTATCTGATACTTTATGAAAGTCATTTGATAGACAAGGACAAGTATAGCTTCTCCGATGTATAATTATTTTTATTAGAGGTTACTAACTTAAAGTCTAATAAATATTGTATCTAACCTTAAGGGCGTGTTTCACCAAGTGATGTTAAAGTTAACGCCATGTTAAATATCATGTCATCCCTCTCGTATTTCCTATCAATGAATGAGATGGCATGGTATTTTAACATGGCGTTAACTTTAACATCGCTTGGTGAAAAACACCCTTAAAATATTGCTACCTTCCATCAATGCGTACCTATGAAACGAAAATAACGTTATTTGCGTTCACATCCAGTTTTTAGGGTTCCTTAGCCAAATGGCAAAAAACGGAACCCTTATGGATTGGACATGTTTGTCTGTCCGTCCGTATGTCACACCCATTTTTTTTATGAATGAACTTCGGTCGAAAGAAACAGGAATGTGATTGATATCTATACTAATATTATAAAGCGGAGTTTGTTTGTTTAAACGCGCTAATCTCAGGATCTACTGGTCCGATTTGAAAAATTATTTTTTGTTGCATAGTCCATTTATAGAGGAAGGCTTTAGGCTATATAACACGCTGCGACCAATAGGAGCGTCAGTGAGAAATGTTGCAAAAACGGGGAGAATTATTCACTTTCTAGGACATTCGTTGCGTGCGCTGCATAAACGGTTTAAGTTACTCATAAAATATGTAGGAAAGAATTATTCCTTTTTAATAATCATAGTAACAAAAACCAACGTGAGCAATCAAAAGATAATCGCGATAGTGTTTCTGACAACCACACGAATGAAGTCGCGGGGACAGCGCAGGGTACATTAATAAATACACAAAAATACTTTATAAATTACAGTTTTTGGGATAATACAGGATGTACCACAATGCTTGATGTTTTTTTTTATTATATAGGCTGAACCAAAAAATCCATACAGAATGTTTAACTAAATCGAACCTTTTGCTCTTATTTCGTTGGAGAAAGAAAATTTACTTACGTAATTGGAACTCTTTGGTCTTACATTATTTAAATTTCTCTCCGTGACAAGAATGTTCCTTGAAGTATCAAAATTATTCAAATTTGGTTTCGTCAAAAATGTTGTCTCGAGTATCAAGATTACGGCTTCCAGGTTGATGTCGTTAAATAAAGAGACTAGCTTTCTTATCATAAAATTTTTAAAACCTTTTTCATAACAATAAACAGTTTTTGGGAGAGCCGTACTTCGGCACGAATCAGGTCGAGGGAAATAACATCGTAGTTTCAGAAAATACTGTCCTAAGTAACCAGTACAGTATACCAGTACAAAACCTCCTCCTTTTTTGGAAGTCGGTTAAAAATAGGTAACAGATTTAATTTTGATGGAATTTAGCGGTCGTAGAGAAAACCACTGGGAACCCCCGGTTTAGTAAAAATCCGGTTTCTAAAAGGCTGATCAAATCGTCAATCAGTTGACATTTGAGTTAACGAGCTATCCTGAACGCTCATTGGTGAACGTAATGAGTGAAGTTGTCGCGAGTGAAGTTGACCAATGAGCGTTAAGAATATAGCGGGAGAGGCTATGGAAAGAAACATAACTCCTGTTTTTCCATACAGAAATAGAGATCTGCGCCACCCCTTTTTCCTCCCTGGATAATGCCGCTAGAGTATCAATTTTTTTCCTAAATATCTATGTATATTATTTGTGCGTTACCCTATTTTTCCTTTTTTAATAAATTAATTATTTAAGGAGATATAGGATTTTCAATAATTAAAAAATATGACCAGACTTTCCGCTGTGTTTAAACATCCAGGATTTGACTGCATTATACAATAAAATCAAAACATAGGAACCTAGCTCAAGCCTTTTGGTCTGTGATGAATAAAATATCTTAATCGGCTAAGTTTTGGGGGAGGAATTAGGGGTCCCCCACACGTCGATTTCCTATGCTTTTTGAAGGAAATTTCAGTGCTGCTGTTATCTCTATCGCGCTAGTGCTGGCACTGCGAGAGAGCAATAGATATTATAAATACCTATTTTGTATTTCTTTCAACCTGAATCTCTTAATAAAAAATGTGGGGTTCAATACCAAATAAGAAACACTTTAGTATATCAAATATTGATTTTTAACGATTACATAATATTTACACGGCAACAGAAATTGTCCTTCGTCGTTTATCGCCTTATCCTAAATGCAATCATTACAGTCCCCCGCTGAGAGCCATTGGGAAATACGCTCAAGCTAACCTAGGCCGTGTGTATCTCGCCCCAAGTATCAAATACGGGTGCTAGAATTTAAGATATACCGGTATAACCACAATGTATAGTCGATAGATAAGAGTGCACAGTATTTACTGTGTAAACAGATTTTGGCCGTGTTTCACTAAGCAATGTTAAAGTTAATCCTTCGTTAAATATCATGTTGTTCCTCTCGTAATTCCTATCAATGAATGAGAAGGCATGGTATTTTAACAAGCCGTTAACACTTACATGCGTTGGTGAAATCGGGACTTAAAGAATGTTGTAAATATTATATACATATAGAGGCTATAATATTAATGAGTGATAATACTTTAGGGTAGGTATGGGTCCCGTATGTAGAGTTTACTGTGAAAGTACCAGCGTTGAAAGAGGTACTTTTTTTTAAATTATTGTATGGGAAAATTTATGATGTTGGGGCATATCTCATACACACATGAAAGTCAAAAGTAAGTCGTTCGGCGCTGGTACATTCACAGTATACTCTACATAGGAGGCACATTCACACCCTAAAGTATTATCACACATTTATTTTACACCTTGTAGATGTATAAGTAGATTTAGTTTAAAATTTTAATGAGGTATCGTTAATCAGGCTATAGTCAATTCTATTTATTTCTGTACAATCAGCATCGGTAGCCCAAGCAGTAACAATTGACAGCTACGTTTTAGTAGTAAAAGTATCAATTGGGTTAGTATCACTTACGAAGTTCAAAACAAAAATGTATGGGATTTGACATAGCGAAACTTATGATAAATCCGATACATTTTGTTTTCGAACTTCGTAAGTGATAATAGCGATGGCAACTTGAATCAGGGCTGTGAGCTGTCATATTTTTATAATATTACGAATACACAGTACGTTGCACTTTTGCAATCAGTATGTTCTATTTTTCACCTACAAAGAATCGGTCAACGATTATAAATCGTGACCCCTATTGAGATATAAACCAACCACATTCATATCTAATATCATTCTGGACAAAGTCAGATAAACAAGTAGCGTTCAATACATGCATAAAAAGTCAATTTGTAAGGTCAGCGTCTTTAAATAATAAAATAAAATAAAACATAAGATGCCAGATGACCTTATTATAAAGGTCAATGCTACCAGGTCAAGATTTATGACACGAAAATGCATTTTGATGTGTTAAATGAAAAAATACTAAAATAAAAATACTCACTTTTATACAAGTAATATCCTTATTAAGGGCTAATATAAGACGTCCGAGATAAATTTAACCCAAATGTAAACAAAGCCAAAACCCAAAATTGGCCAACATTATGAGGAAACAGCACGGTTAAGAGAAATAGAAATAGGTATTTATAAAATCTATTGCTGTCTCGCAGTGCCTTAGCTAGCCAACACTAGTGCGATAGAGACAACTGCAACTTGGACTGAAATTACCTATTAAAAGTACCAGAAATGGACGTTTAGGGGATTCCTCTTTCCTCCTCTAAAACTTAACCGATTTAATTGTTTTTTCTAAAAAAGGAATTGAGCTAGGTTCCTATTTTTTGATTTTTTGTTTATTGTAGTCAAATCTGTTTCCTAGATATTTAAACATAGCGGAGAGTCTGGCCATTTTTTTTAGGTTTTTAAACGTCCATATCTTTTTAAATAATTAATTTATTAAAAAAAGAAAAAAATAGGGACGTACAAACAATATCCATAAATATTCAGGAAAAAAATTGTTACTCTAGAGGTATTATCCAGGGAGGAAATAGAAATCCCCTAGACCCCTATTTTTGTATGGAAAAAAATTCGTAGTGTTTCCTCTTAATGCAATGATTATTGTTGGCTAAATGAATCCATAGACTATAGACTATATTCTACAATCGGCAGTGTCAAAATAGCGTATTTTTACTGTGAAGGTTTTTCATTTGATGTTTAAATAAGTTAATTACTGTTTAATGAAATGTATTGGATAATGAAGTATGATCCTTTAATATATTTGTGAAAGTCTTGATAAATGTGCACAATCAGTGAAAAGGTGAAAATTTCGATGTTGTCAGTTTGTTTATCAGGGACTCACGTTTATTTCTAATTAATAATTATTATCGTATTTACACTCCTTAAGTATCATAATTTGTAATAATAAAAGTGCGTGCTAATGATAATCCAAGCTCAAAGATCTGTCACGTAAATGTTTAGCAGATTATTTAAGATAACTAACACATGCAGACACATAATACATCTGGCTGAGTTCAAATACTCACAAGATATTGGTCTGACATTAGTCTGACATTTGGGAACGTTGTAAACATTGGGTATTTGGTTTAGAAGAACCACTTAGAACACTAGATTACATTGCGTAGTTGAATAATATACATGTGTGTAGGTATAAAATGTATATACATCTGACCATGTCTATGTTCAAAATCGTTTCAGTGATCTTTTTAATTTTCTATTTCATTATCTACTGCTAGCTGTTCTCGCGACTACGTTCGCGTGGTTTTTGAGTGCAGCGCACGCAATGAAAGTCCCCAAATGTAATTAATTATCCCCGTTTTTGCAACATGTCACACTGACGCTTCGCTCCTATTGGTCGCAGCGTAATGTTATATAGCCTTCATTTATAGAGGAACTCTATAAATGGACTCTATGCAACAAAAAAAAATTTTTCAAATTGGACCAGTAGTTCCTGAAATTAGCGCGTTTAAACAAACAAACAAACTCTTCCGCTTTATAATATTAGTATAGATTACCTTGTTAATGTGTTGATGTTAATGTTAGACATTATAATACTGTAAGTTCCGATTTCACCAATACAACGCATGTTAGTGTTAACGGCTTGTTAAATTACCATACCTTCTCATTCATTGATAGGAATTACGAGAGAAACAACGTTATTTTTAACGAAGGATTAACTTTAACATTGCTTGGTGTAACACGCCCTAAGGCTCATTATTAATGCAATACAATTTAAATAAAAGACGTAGGTATATTGTATACAATTGCTATTTTAGTGATGGCATTCTAAAGAAACTAATGAGTAATGACCGTAGTTTCTTTGGAACGGCATCACTAAAAAAAACAATTCACGTACAACAAATAGCTATGTTAATAATAATACAACACATATGAACTTTAATTACTAGTTAGTTGCATAATTAACTTCTGCCTATCATGTTGTTTTTCACATAATTTAAGCACTATGTTTACTAATAGAACAGTGACCTACAACTTGAGTGATAATCACTTTAAACATACAATTAGCATTAATTTACAATTACGTGCAGCCATCTTTGTTAGAATTCATTCATGCGTATTCAAATATGGAACACGATTCGAATAGTAAAAGTTTTTTTTTATTGTTGTGGTATAGATAAAACAATACTTTAAAAATAACTAGACGCATTACTGAAACTTTTGTCTCCAAAGGAGTTTTGGGGCCAACACAAAATAACTCCCTATTTCAAAGTTATACCTACACTGTTTTTTAAATCATATTCAATACACAAATAATAAAAATAACACAACTATAAATGCAAAATAGAAATTGCAATGTCACGCTTTCACATCTCGACAAAACTCTTATGTAATTATAAAATGGTGTAGTATATTTTAAGAGCAGTAATATACCTACATTTTTGGCAGTCTATATTCCTACCTTTTAATTCTCAATAACTAGGTATAACTTACTATATAAATTAAGAAATTAACAAAAGGACAACGATTAGATAAAGGTTACGTAACAAGATTTAATGATACCTGGATTACAGCCACATAGTAATAGATCGCATCTGCAGAAGGTGCTATGATACTTTATACTGTAAGTAATTTAAAAATTTCACTAAGTATACGATTCTTGGCAGAAATTCATGTTATAGAGTGATACACAAACTACTTGCACTTTTTCCAACTTTTTAGTTATTTTACATACCCAAATTTAATTTAAATACACGACCGGTGTCGACAAAGTCATCATCAGGAGTGTTTATAAATAAAAAGCAGGTAGTGTGTGTATTATTAATATTTTAATTTCGAAGCATATTCATATTATGATTATTACCATTTCTCTTTGGATTTGAGCAAAAATAATTGCATAAAGATGATCACCATTTTCTTAAACAGCGCATAAAAAATCCCAATGACATATCGATTTCCAAACATGTTAGTAAAATCTTATCGTCATTTCCTCAGAGAAAGTTCACAGAACTGACATCCAGGTGCCGTGGAAGATATTAATATTCTTACCGTGAAATAGTCACTAGACACTATAGTCGGCATCTTTATAGTCAGGCCACTATTAATCATACTATAAGTCTAGCTTCCGCTGCCACGGGTGGTATGCATGCCAAGTGACATACCACTATTGTTTTATTGACTTAGCAGGCGTAAATAGAAACTAGAAAGTGTCAAGATAGAGAATTAGAAAATAAATAAAATAGTCCTTTGAGTCCTCATTTTAAACATAACGTAGGTAAAAACGTTCGAAGCCGTGTTTAAAAATACATATTAAATAATCATACTACCTGTGTCTACATTACCTATTGGTATATATTATGTTATTTAATTTACTGGTCCTGAGTGGAAATTTCATTTCAAAATCTACCAAAATCTGATGATAACTTCATAAACCGGTCGTGTACTCTAATAAATAATCATTAATGTAAATGTAAATGTCCAGAAAGTGGAAAAAAGGGATAGTTTGTGCATTATTACTGTATTACCTATTGGGGTTAAAAAGTAGCATCTGCCAACTCGGGGATAATACAAAACTTTTAAACCCCCATACCGTAGGGTATGGGGGTTTAATACGACATTAAAATCCATAGTAATTCTGTTAAAATATTTTCGTGACAGAGTCTTATATTTTCTGCACTAGATTTAAAACATACGAACAGGTGTAAAATTACATAGTTATAGTAACTTTGGTATAAGATTAATGATTATTCTACCTTTTCTTATTCTGGGTATGTATTTTTTTTTCGTCAGTTAAAAGTCAGATAGTTTATTTTGCAATTTATCAGAGACGATCTATAATAGTCATGGGCCTTACTCTCCAAACTGATTCGATTTTGATTCGGATTCGATCGTGCTGCGTACTCTCGAATAAATTGACGTTTGTTTATTTTACTCAGTCGACTGATACTCCCGACTTGTACTCCCGACCATGGAGTACCTACAAAAAGTTACGATCTAACAATTTCCTTTATTCTGGTTAGTTTCAAAGTAATCCACCAAATGAAATACCAAAAACCGTTGAGATCGAACTGATTCGATTCTTGATTATGCCTAAAGTAAACCTGCTGTCAGTCAATTTACTGATGATGCACTGAGCCACAGGGGTCCTAATTTTCCCCACAGCAGTGAGCAGAGATACCTTTGATCTATGTACTGTGAGTGCACAATTCTGAGAACGCGTTTGCAAACGTAAGGACGTTTCACAACGTTTTATCTAAGGGTCGGCTTACACCGAGACGTCATCTACACAAAAATACACACGCTTCTTTGCAAGTTTCATTCTATTTATAACAAAGAAAGAAAAAGAAGGATAATGTGTAAAGTTATAGTTCGTCCCAGATAAATTTAACCTAAAGGTAAACAAACCGAAAACATCGAAATTTTCACATATTCACTTATTGTGAACATTTATCAACACTTTCACAGGTATATTAAAGGATCATACTTCATTATCCAATACATATAATGTAATGAACATCAAATGAAAAACCTTCACAGTAAATATACGCTATTTTGACACTGCCGACTGTAGAATATAGTCAATGGATTCATGTAGCCAACAATAATCATTGCATTAACATATTGGCAAATTCGCATCACTGATTAATAATGGTTGTGATAATAGACGGCTTTGTTTACGTTTGGGTTAAATGTATCTCGGACGTACTATTAGTAGATATATGATTTTATATGATTTTATTAGCGCCTTACAGTTGATCCAGTCTGCAAATCCAGCAAATCATTCATCTACTGCGCTTCAAGGCTGCGATGCTAGATTTGCCGGTTGAACCATCCTTATGTACTTCTGTTACAATATCTAAATCTAATTTGAGATAAACTTCAATGCACTAACCATTGCTCGATGAAATTTTATCACATATTATCCCATGCGAACCGATTACGCAATGGTTAACTACCAACACGACACATCACTTTATACCACTATACATGGTTAAGGTCTAGATTGTAACATAAGACCAATTGCCTTAACTATGCAGTATGTAGTTCACGACACAATTCCTACTGAGGCAACCTGATATTAGGACATATCGGATACTAGTACTTGAGTAGATTGAATGTACACAATGTTCGGTTCCTGAGGGAAATTTATCTATTAATAAAATTAGCTCTATCTATACTAATATTATAAAACGGAAGACTTTGTTTTGTTTGTTTAAGCGCGCTAATCTCAGGAACTACTGGTCCGATTTGAAAAATATTTTTTTGTTGGATAGTCAATTTATAGAGGAAGGCTTTAGGCTATATAACATACGCTGTGACCAATAGGAGCGAAGCGTCAGTGAGTTGTTGCAAAAACGGGGAAAATTATTCACATTTGGGGACTTCCGTTGCGTGCGCTCCGAAATAAGTGAAGCACACATCACGTAAAAAGGTCAGTATTTCTGATATGGTGAAAAAATCTGCCCGATTATTTGGTCCCACAAAAAGAAGGCTGAGGGCAACCCTATTTATTTACATTTCTAAATTATAGCAAAAGAAAATAACTACTAAAAGTCGTCGAATTTAAATTCGAAACTGTCTACTGGGTGGATGTTTACCATATCCGGGCCGAAGTCCTAACTAGTTACATAAAAGTAATTTAAGTAAAGTAAAATAAAAAAGAAAAAGTAAAATAAATTTTGGCACAACCCTAACGACTACTCGAAGGAATCTTTAAAAATATGAGATACTTTACATTTCCTTTTCAATATATCCTGCTGCGTAACATTTAGCACTTACCGTATCAAACCTGTACAATATGAGCCACCATTTTATATATTAACAAACAGTTCCATATTTATTACCTCATCTAAATAAGGTAAGTCCCCCGAGAAATTACCCGTCGCATCAATATTCATACCGTAGTTTTTTGTGTTCGGTAAACTACCCAATTACGGCCAGTTGGGCTAAATTGAAAAGCTGGATTAGGTGGATATTTGTGTTTTGATTCTATGGAAACCTGAGACTATAATAGGCAGATAGAGTATCCACTACATAGATTAAGAATACATAGATTTGCTACAATACGTCAATAAAGTGTGTGAACGAGATCACAACATACAAAAACTTTAAGGAAAGAAAAGGAAGGCGACAATATTGCCTGTCTTTGTCAGAGTTCCTGTTTTTGTTTGTTGGGCACAACTGCTATGTGCCCAACAAATCAGTTGACAGTTCGGTCACAGCTCGTATCTTCCAGGATTTTTAGTGAATAATAGTGATCTAAGTTGTGAAAATAAAAAGAAATTTAAGTGATTCATAATACTAACCTGCTTTACATGGATAAATGTTAAATAATCGGCTGTAAAAGCCGTAATGAGCAAAAAACACGAAATATTTCCTTTCATGCGTAAGTACAATTTTAGTAACAAATACACCTTGCTTTGATAAAATATCGACAGGTTGTGTTCCGTAGCACACTAATAAGCTATTAATAGGTTATTGTGAATAGAAATAATGAATTAAAATGTTATTTAAAATTACAATAATAAATGTATTATCCAACCAATGTATGTGACAAGGTTAAATTGTCATCCTCGAAACAAATGTCAGGCAGTCCGCCATTTTAAACTACTTTTTGACTTAGTAATGTTAAAGATTTAATGGGGATACCAGCTAAGATACTCATAATTTACCCTAAAAGTGGGGTCTTTTTTAACCGATTTTCAAAAAAAGAGGAGGTTTCTCAATTCGACCGTATATATATTTTATTTTTAATTTTATTATTAAATCTTAAGCTGTGCAATAGTGAAACTGTTGTTACAGATTTCCAAAGGACTCTTCAACCCGCCAATTATGGATTCGTGCCACAGGCCGACAAAACTAGCAACCAACCAAATATACTCGAGTATGCTCTAGACATTTTGAACAAAGTTGTTTTAGAAAAACAGCAAATATGACATATTTAAACCCGTTATCTATTCCTAAGCGTCATGTCATCGAGCAGGTTAGTTACTTTTATGGTATTTATTTACGTACTATAAAAGTGATTATTATAATGTTGTAAACATATTATATTCAGAGTCTTGTGTAGAGCCAACTGAAATTTACTTACATAAGTTCACTAAAAGTACTATTTTTTTACTGTAAAATAACGATGGAAATGGAAATCTTGACTACATTAAAATTTAACGAACGCCTCTACTACTCCTATTTTATATACTATTGCTTTGTTTTAGGAAAGCCGAAGAAATATTTATTAGAAGACGTATAGTGAATATAAGTCGTAAAAGTCACTCCAAAAATTTCCATTCATGAACTCTTGAACTGCGGTGAATAGTCGAATGAGATTATATCTATAAATTGTAGTTGGTATAAGAAATAAATTAAAAATTTAAATGTCCCCGGAAATGCTGGTAAGGGATCCACACTATATACAGGCATGAAAAGGAAAATACTAAATGCTTAAACGAGGAGGAAGAAATTCGTGCATCTACTTCCAATAGCAAACGGTATGAATACAGTTACGGAAATAATCATTTTGAATAACGACCCATAAATGTTGTAATATACCAATAATTAAAAAAAAATGCAAATATTATAAAAAAATCATTTAAATAATGACTTTATGCACAGATTACCTTTAAACACCTTATTTTTTATTTTATATACTTTTTTACATAATATATATACTTTATTAGTGATTTTACATTAATTTAAATATTTTTATATTAATTGTTAAAATACACGACCGGTTTCGATGAAGTCATCGTCGGTGTAGGTATATATTATAATAAAGTGAAAAAAAGTGCAAGTACATAGTTTGTGTTTTATTACTACATAAAAAGAATGTCCGCCAAGAAATTATAGTACATTCGATAACATAAATAGAGTACCGACATACATAAATTATTATTACGTCCGTGTCTGTGATGAAAATAATAATTATGATTTATGATGTAAAGATGTTTTTTTAAAACCTTGGGTTTTGTTGTATGATATGTTTTGGGCATATAAAGATTGGGCTGCTACTGCAGCCAATGCTACTTTTTATGCGCAAATGGGAACCGTTGGTACATTTACACGTCATAAACGTAACATATTATTTCCTGCTTTATCCGTTCCAAATTTCATAATTTAATGGAAACAAATAATAATATATAGATGAACAAACTTTCTCTCTTTAATAAATATATATTTTACTGTTCTGTACTAATCTTTGTTAGTCCCGAGTAGTAAGATTCCTGAATAAATTGGGTATATTTAAATGGGGTTGGCAACACAGATATTGTATATACTTTTCGTTTGTCCTTGTCGGCTGTGGCAATGTGTCAGATCTATAGGATTCTTTATCTAAGATCCACTACCACTAATATAAAACTATTTTTTTTTTATTTCAGCCTAATATCAGACAGTTACATACATTGCATAGGGTTAGTATTACATAGTTCAAAAACTTTAGTATTAGTAATACAATAAAATACTTAAAAATGAAATAAATAAGATACTTACTAATAATAAAAAAAATACAAATGCGAATATTTGGATATCATATTTTGTCTTTGCCTCCGATTGACTATAAAAAATTAGGCAGACAGAGCGAAATGAAAAACTAGACAAAGTTCTGGATGACGCATCAAAGTCAAAATTAAAAAGTTTAAAACTATTTTTGCCAATAACTTAGTTGCAAAATACACGGATTAATCTAAGAATCAACGTGCGTTATTTTCATATATAACCAATTTTAATATATATCCATATTATTTAAGGCGCGAAAGATAAAAGGATCTTGACTTGAACAACGTAGGAATTGAAATTTCTAGAACTTAGTATTAGTTGTGTGCACTCGAGTGATTTTCCCCGAAGGCAAGTCTCTGTCTCTGTCATGTTAGTTAGGTTAGAGTAGGAGGTATATAAAGGAAGGAAAAAATCGAAGCAGATATCTTTTTTACCCGACTTCGGCAAAGCCAAAAGGAAGGGTAATGATTTTGGCAGTCTATGTATGTATGTATGTGTCTATGTTCCCTCGTAGCGGTTAAACTACTAGTCCGATTTTAATAAATAAGGTGTCAATCGATTCGTAGTGGTCCTGCGAATTACATAGGCTATATATTTTTTTTAAAACTTTTGCATTTTGAAAATTATACCCCAAAATTAAATTAAGATAATTGTATCTTGTTTGGTATCAAAAGAGGTCTTGGCAAGCACGTTACAAATATGTATTATCTCAATATATAATAATTATTACATTTTATTATTAAATTCAAAATTAACTTTATATTCTTTAGATAGCTATTATATAGATAGCTATTCTCCTGATAGCTATTATATAGATAGCTATTCTCCTGATAGCTATTCTCCAGATAGCTATTCTCCGGATAGCCATTCTCCAGATAGCTATTCTCCTGATAGCTATTCTCCAGATAGGTATTCTCCTAATAGCTATTCTCCGGATAGCTATTCTCCAGATAGGTATTTCCCCGGATAGCTATTCTCCTGATAGCTATTATATAGATAGCTATTCTCCTGATAGCTGTTCTCCAGATAGCTATTCTCCGGATAGCCATTCTCCAGATAGCTATTATCCAGATAGCTATTCTCCAGATAGCTATTCCCCAGATAGCTATTCTCCAGATAGCTATTCTCTAGATAGCTATTGTCTAGATAGCTATTCTTTATATAGCTATTAGTTAGATAGCTATTCTTTAGATAGCAATTACTCATTAGTTATTATTATTATTTTTTAATGCTGTATTTCCCTGATTATGAAAATAATGTATTCATAATTTTGAAACACTTTGCTGGTTACATCGCTTTGAATGCAATAAGGTGACGATATTTTTGATAAATTAAACGTAGACATATTTCTGCAAATTTGTAGATGTATCCATGTAAGTGCACGCGACTGTACATACGTTCGGCACTCTAACAGTCTCTATGAATTGAAACTATATAATAGGATACTCATGGGACACACAATTTGGTTAGCATTGGTCCATTCAATATTAATAAGAAATTACCATTCCCGGAAAAAAGGGGTAATTTGAAATAAATAAGGTATATAACATATTCCTTCGGGAAAAGGGGTCAGTTGAAAAAATTTACCTAATACCAACTGGACCCTGAAGCGACCTCGAATATGAACAAGGTACCAGGCTCCAGGGTTAGTCAGTCGGCACCGGAACAGATATAACAGCTTCAGATATTATTAGGTGTAGCCTTGACTGCAATAGACAGATGAGGTGACGCGGCATTGTTACACGCCAGCATTATCAGCTCCGTAACCGTAACCGAAACTATCGGATATCCGATATTATAATACATCCATAACCGTAACCGAATCCGAAATTAAAGTTTTGCTACACTTAAAATAACCGAAATTATCTGAAACAAACGGATAATCCTAAATAATTTAATATCCGTATCCGAAATTTCAAATCCATTTCATCCCAGGGGGCCTACTCAAGATGCCATCGCTAATTATCGCTTACAAAGTTCGATAACAAAATGTATGGGATTTGACATAAGGTACGCTAAATGACATACCAAATCGCGATCATTTAGCGTAGCTTATGTCTAATCCCATACATTTTGTTATCTCTATAAGTCCTAGTGCTTAGGTATCCAGTAGGGTTCAGAACCGGGAAATCCCGGTACCGAAAATCCCGGGATTTCCCGGTTCTTTGACTACTGTTATAGAACCGGTTCTCAACTCAAAAGAACCGGGATTTTCGGTATTTTCGGGATTTTTTTTACCTTAACAAAAAATAAACGCAACGGGCTTAGAAAAGTACTTTTGTATTTAAATTACACATTGTGACATGTCAAGTTAAAGGATAATATATTTATTGCTATACAATGATTAAAATATCGTTATACCTACATTCACTTCCATTAAAGTTTTACATAGATATAAACAATTTTTATAAACATGAGTAATATTATATTACTAGCTTTGGCCGTGGCTACGGGCGTGTGTAATTATTGTATTCGTAGCAAAAAGTTTTTTCCAAATAACACTACAGCTGCAATGTGGTTTAGATAATGTTATAGCAATAAACATATTATGAGTATCATTATATTTTAACCAATGCATATAAAAACTTAATAAATTGTATACTTTTTACGCCTTGGGTTACATTGTTGGAGTTTTAGTAAGGTTCCCTTTTTTTTTAAATATAATAAAGCCTGTGTTCACCATTGATGGTGTAAATTTCCGACGGCGAAAAACGCTTTCAAATTTTAACAAGTTACGATGTTATTCAAAATATTCTTAACTGATTTTACTATCTCAACATATTAAAATAAATCTAGGGGAAATGTCTGCTCATTAAATATATATTTAAGTCAAAATCAAGATTTGGTGTCTATAAAGGCCATATAACCTAAAAATAATAATTATGAAAAAAAGTACTGTCTGTCTGTCAGTCCGTATGTGAGTCCGTACTGAATGGAATAAAATGAAATTTAGCAGGCCGATAGCTTCGAACCTAAAGGGTAATGTAGGATATTATTGTCCCAAAAACGAATGGGCGCTCGTTGGATTTTCAAAAAACAGTAGCTACTTATTTGATGGTATTTCGGTGAAACTACTCGACATATTTAAATGAAACTCGGCACAAATTGAGATCGGACCATGAAATTAATAACAGGATTTTTTTGTTGGAAAACAAAAGGCTCCCAAGGATCAACAAAGGATCAACGAAGCTGTATTTTTGAACTTGCTTATAAAACAAAAATAAATTATGATTTTTGTGTCATCGTATTTATCTGTATTCTGATTTCTTTTAAAATATAACAATTAAAATAAATAATATAATCTTTTTGCTACTACTTATAAATAAAAATCGCAAAAACCAATTTTATAAAATATCTTTGAACTATGAATTTTTGTTGAATCAATTTATCTGTTTGATAAGTTGTTAAGATTTTTGGAAGATCCATCTTTTTAGCCAGTAAAACTCACTTCGATATTACATTCAAAGGGTAAAAACTTACTTTCACAATATCTGCGTTTAAAATTTTAATTTCTGTCCAAACATTATACCGCATTTCGTGCGATTGGCTAAGCAGAAAAATAATTTTAAAATGTTTTATCCATACTTAATATTATTTCAAACGTGAAACTAACTATGTCTGTTACTTTATGACTCATGAACCGTTTTACCGATTTGGTTTAATTTTGGTACGGCGATAAGTTTATAATAAATAGGACTTATCCACGCCGAGGCAAAACTACCGAGCAAAGTAGGATTCAACGTCACGTATATAACGTGACGTTGATTCCTACTAACAAAATATAATTTATAATACTTAAACTTATAAAACTCCTCAGTTTTGGTTGGGTTTTTTGTACTACACAGTATTTTACAATATTATAAGTTTTAATAGATTTACACCGGTAAAATAGTTTTTTGGCTCATGATAGATCGTAGATATAATATGATCCAATATTTTATTTACCTATTCAAAAGTAATAACTTTGCAAGAGCGGGAGGGAATCTGCTTAGTGTGCCTTATAGGCTGGCAAATCGTTATACATAATATACGCCTCGGAAAAAAATATTGTAGTGCGTATGATCTGGCCAGAAACTGGATAGTAGATAGTCATAAGATTATTGGTATAACATTATCTTAATCATACTGCAGAAATAGAGTTATTTGATAAAGAACTTTTTGTTACGAGTACTATTCTACGCGCCCGAAGCCGCGGAAAAAGCCCTAATATTAGAGACGTTAAATTAAATAAAACTTTATCAAAGGTTAATTTATAACGAATTTTTAATCATTGTATAGCAAATTAATGTATCATACTTTAACTTGACATGCCAAAATGTGTGATTTATTTATAAAAAGTAGTTTTCGAAACCATTGTATTTGTTTTTAGTCAAGTAAGAAAAAAATCACGAAAATTAATGTATCATACTTTAACTTGACATGCCAAAATGTGTGATTTATTTATAAAAAGTAGTTATCGAAGCCATTGTATTTGTTTTTAGTCAAGTAAGAAAAATATCACGAAAATCCCGGGAAATCCCGGGAATTCCCGGTTCTGACTAGTGCCAGTACCGAAAATCCCGGTTCCTAAAAATATACCGGTTCTCGATATCCTAGTATCCAGTAGGTTTCGGCCCCTGCAGGCTTACTCACGACACAATCGAGAATCGAATCAGTTTGATCTCAACAGCTTTTGGTATTTTATTTGGTAGATTACTTTGAAACTCACCAGGATAAAGAAAATCGTTAGATCGCAACTTCTTATACTCCCGACCATATTAATCGACTGAGAATCCAAATTAACAAATGTCAAATTATTCGCGGCACGCGGCACGATTGAATCTGAATTAAACTATTCGGAGAAATTTTCAGAAAACTGGTAGAGGCCACCCAAGCTGGTTAAAAGCATTACGCCAACCAGCGAGTAAACTCTTTGAGCCGTCTAGTTTCTTTAACTCTATTTCTTTCCTGCTTCACTTACCTCTTACCTTTTGAAGACCCTCAACTAGATTCGTACCTGTTATACTAGAACTTCCCTCTGGAGGAATATCAACCTCCCCTGCTGCTATCTGGGTACTCTGCCTGATGGTTCTCATCTAGTAAAGTGGTATGGTTTTATTTGTACCTATTTAAGTTTTTTGGAGTAAATTTACGAAGTAGCTAGTCATATTATTTTAGTTTTTGTTTTATACGCTTGTGGCAAAAAATATGAGTTTTATTTGTCGTTAGGTGCCGTTATGTATCGATTTTAACTTTTACTTATACAGGCTATAATATTAATGAGTGATACTTAAGGGTGTGTATGGGCCCCGTATCTATGGTTTACTGTGAAAGTACCAGCGCGGAAAGAGGTACTTTTTTTTAGTTATTGTAATGGAAAATTTATGATGTTGGGGCATTTCTCATACAAACATGAAAGTCAAAAGTAAGTCTTTCAGCGCTGGTACTTTCACAGTATACTCTACATAGGAGGCTCATACACACCCTAAAGTATTATCACTCATTTATTTTATACCTTGTATAGGTTATTAAAACTTGCCGTTAGAATAACTAGTAGTTAGCACACAAAATCCCAGGACTAAGTCCATAATATACTTAATGCAAACGCTGCAATATTGCCATCGATTATTTCAATTATCCACATTTTCGGCTATTCGGTAAGCGGATTATGTCATGTTTATCATTAATTAGGTCAAACGGTCATGAACCAGAAAATTCTTGGAATATTATATTTAGTAAATCATATTTATTTTGCATTTAATTAAGCATAGAAATGAAGGATAAAGCGACTCGCCGTGAGAATATACTTCACCTCATTTAGTCCTGAATGCATCAAATTTCGTAGAGAAAAATATTCTTTTTGTCATCAATGGATCCTTTTTTACTGCCATTAAGGTAATTAATGCATGGGGGTTGAATTATAAAATTCTTCCTTATTAGATGCCTAGACTAGACTAGAATTGCGCGAAATTTCAAGTTTCTAGCCCTGAGCACAGTCTAGTATGCTCTATCTACTAGTTTATGGATAATATAGGTGGAACGTTGTTACTAGACAGACTAATATATTTTGCGAAGACGCATACATATTTTATAAATAATAAATAAAACATAAAACACATGGTTTAAAACATGTACCTATCCCAATAATTTGCACGGCAGTCAAAATACCAAATATTTTATTTCCAAACGTAACTTAACAAGCATTTTTGGACAGTCTACTAAAACGGCTACCACCGGTTCTACCCGCGGAGATGAACTAGCCTAAAAAACTCGGACGGGCCGCTACAATTATGACATAAAGATAGAAAATTGTTCTTTTTAAATATAATTCATAGTCTAGATCATCATAAGGTCACTTTGACTCGAAAATGTCGTTTCCACTTACTACCTCGACTACGGGGTTGCCAGTCATAATTTTGACAGACTTTGTATTGCTCCACCTTAGCACTGAAACTACTGATCCAATTTCAATAAAAGAAGTCCGTAACAATATCCCGAGTAACATAGGCTACATAATTTACACGGTGGGGTTAAGGTTTTTTTGTTGTAGTGATAATTTGTTGACTACGGATTCCTAAAAATGAATATCCAATCGTTAGCAGCGTTTGATTGAAAACCAATTGTGTGCGTTGCGACTACGAACGCGAGACAATATCAATTTTATGTGCTCCACATACCGAACGTTTATGTAACGTGTTATGTTCTTTCATTCTTTGTTCCTAATCGATATTAATTATGATTAGGGCTGTCATCCGTCCGGGTTTCCCCGGATTTGTCCTAGTTTGGAACCCGTCCGGGGAGCGTCCGGGGGTGTTTTAAGTTGTAGTCCGGGTAAAACCCGGACGAAAAAAAGTGCCAAGTGTAAAAAGTGCAAGGTTAAAAAATAAAGCAAAATAAGTAGCTTGTCGTCAAAAGAACGATTAAACACACTATGTCATCCAACAAAATGATAAAAATTAGGTAGTTTTCTTCTATCAAGTACGGAGTAAAATATATTTTAATCAAAATCTAGGTAAATGAAAAAAGTATTGAAATGTCCGGGGTGAAGCTCCATAGTCTGGGGAAATTACACTTCCGGTCCTGGGAGGTAGGTTTTAGAGATGGCAGCCCTAATTATGATCAATACCACTCCGCAGTAATGTTATGTCCTATAACCAAAATCAAAATATTTTATTCAGAATATTTTTTTACAGAATAATTTCTGAACGTGGTGTCTATGTGATGCCTACCACCGGTTCGGGAAGCCCAGCAAGAAGAACCGGCGTCAAAATACAAGGTGTAAAATAAATGAGTGAAAAAACTTTAGGGTGTGTATGTGCCTCCTATGTAGAGTATACTGTGAAAGTATCAGCGCTAAAAGACTTACTTTGACGTTCATGTTTCTATGAGAATGCCCTAACATCATAATTTGCCCATACTAAATTTAAAGAAAAAGTAACTGGTACTTTCACAGTAAACTCTATATACGGCACCAATACACACCCTAAAGTATTATCACTCAATAATATTACAGTCTGTATATTCCTTTGCGCAACACTTACGCGGTAGGTATATTATCTGACACATTGGAAAAATCATTTGACAGAAAAGGACGAGGACAGTGAATAATCAAACAATGGCTAAGTGTATTTTAAATAAAGATTTTGGAATTATTTTGTAAAGATTCAAATATACTCTATAACATTATCGAATACACTATTCGAAAATCTAGAAGCTAAAATTACGACTAAATAATACTGTTTTTGTTAAGATATGAACATTAATACTATATAAATAATCGCATTTTAAATAAAGCTCTATCTTTAATTCAATCACGTTCATTTTTTGAGCTCATACATTGAATGAATATAAAAATAAAATTAGTATTCGCCGTCTGTGTAAAAATGTAGAGCAGCACAATGAGAGTTGTAAACAAATCCAACACATGGCCCTTTCCTTGTTTATATTGTTTATCGGTAAGGCCGAAATAGCTCCGAAACTACAAAAGAAAAATTCCCGATGAAACGAACACCTCTCTCGAACTCGAAAAAAGCCAATAAAAAAATTACAGTTGACATATTATGTTGGGCTGTATTTTTTTTAATCGGTTAAAAATGAGTATAGTGAATGATAATGGCCTCCTCATCTTCGTTTTTCTATGTCAATAAAAGATTAATAATAACAACGATTGCCGAAAGACATAAATATATTACCTATACCAAAATTCAAGCCTATAATTTACAATAGATAATTTTTTAACGTTTCATTCATTCTACTGAACGACTCTACATTTTTTGTCGAGGTGTTTTTACTCACGTGAAAAACGATATCGCGGTATTGATAAAGTGACCTTGAATAAAATAAACGTACTTCAAATGACTACTGACAGCATAATCTATTTGTTGTCGAATATGTAGATTAATATTCTCCAGTTCTATAACATATTAACCTGAAAATCATAATATTTAGAAGTTACAAATATTCTCAAATTCTTCACAAGTTCCATATACTCTAATGATAGGAAACGTTTATTTTTAACGTTGCACCAACAGTGTACAGAATTAACTCGCGTTTCGCAAGGAAATTGGCAAGCTCCCTTAAAATAGCCCTTCACTCACCATCATCATTGAAGTGTGCATCGTCAGTCCATCCTCAGCCGGGATGAATTTTTGTTGAATCAATTTATCTGTTTGATAAGTTGTTAAGATTTTTGGAAGATCCATCTTTTTAGCCAGTAAAACTCACTTCGATATTACATTCAAAGGGTAAAAACTTACTTTCACAATATCTGCGTTTAAAATTTTAATTTCTGTCCAAACATTATACCGCATTTCGTGCGATTGGCTAAGCAGAAAAATAATTTTAAAATGTTTTATCCATACTTAATATTATTTCAAACGTGAAACTAACTATGTCTGTTACTTTATGACTCATGAACCGTTTTACCGATTTGGTTTAATTTTGGTACGGCGATAAGTTTATAATAAATAGGACTTATCCACGCCGAGGCAAAACTACCGAGCAAAGTAGGATTCAACGTCACGTATATAACGTGACGTTGATTCCTACTAACAAAATATAATTTATAATACTTAAACTTATAAAACTCCTCAGTTTTGGTTGGGTTTTTTGTACTACACAGTATTTTACAATATTATAAGTTTTAATAGATTTACACCGGTAAAATAGTTTTTTGGCTCATGATAGATCGTAGATATAATATGATCCAATATTTTATTTACCTATTCAAAAGTAATAACTTTGCAAGAGCGGGAGGGAATCTGCTTAGTGTGCCTTATAGGCTGGCAAATCGTTATACATAATATACGCCTCGGAAAAAAATATTGTAGTGCGTATGATCTGGCCAGAAACTGGATAGTAGATAGTCATAAGATTATTGGTATAACATTATCTTAATCATACTGCAGAAATAGAGTTATTTGATAAAGAACTTTTTGTTACGAGTACTATTCTACGCGCCCGAAGCCGCGGAAAAAGCCCTAATATTAGAGACGTTAAATTAAATAAAACTTTATCAAAGGTTAATTTATAACGAATTTTTAATCATTGTATAGCAAATTAATGTATCATACTTTAACTTGACATGCCAAAATGTGTGATTTATTTATAAAAAGTAGTTTTCGAAACCATTGTATTTGTTTTTAGTCAAGTAAGAAAAAAATCACGAAAATTAATGTATCATACTTTAACTTGACATGCCAAAATGTGTGATTTATTTATAAAAAGTAGTTATCGAAGCCATTGTATTTGTTTTTAGTCAAGTAAGAAAAATATCACGAAAATCCCGGGAAATCCCGGGAATTCCCGGTTCTGACTAGTGCCAGTACCGAAAATCCCGGTTCCTAAAAATATACCGGTTCTCGATATCCTAGTATCCAGTAGGTTTCGGCCCCTGCAGGCTTACTCACGACACAATCGAGAATCGAATCAGTTTGATCTCAACAGCTTTTGGTATTTTATTTGGTAGATTACTTTGAAACTCACCAGGATAAAGAAAATCGTTAGATCGCAACTTCTTATACTCCCGACCATATTAATCGACTGAGAATCCAAATTAACAAATGTCAAATTATTCGCGGCACGCGGCACGATTGAATCTGAATTAAACTATTCGGAGAAATTTTCAGAAAACTGGTAGAGGCCACCCAAGCTGGTTAAAAGCATTACGCCAACCAGCGAGTAAACTCTTTGAGCCGTCTAGTTTCTTTAACTCTATTTCTTTCCTGCTTCACTTACCTCTTACCTTTTGAAGACCCTCAACTAGATTCGTACCTGTTATACTAGAACTTCCCTCTGGAGGAATATCAACCTCCCCTGCTGCTATCTGGGTACTCTGCCTGATGGTTCTCATCTAGTAAAGTGGTATGGTTTTATTTGTACCTATTTAAGTTTTTTGGAGTAAATTTACGAAGTAGCTAGTCATATTATTTTAGTTTTTGTTTTATACGCTTGTGGCAAAAAATATGAGTTTTATTTGTCGTTAGGTGCCGTTATGTATCGATTTTAACTTTTACTTATACAGGCTATAATATTAATGAGTGATACTTAAGGGTGTGTATGGGCCCCGTATCTATGGTTTACTGTGAAAGTACCAGCGCGGAAAGAGGTACTTTTTTTTAGTTATTGTAATGGAAAATTTATGATGTTGGGGCATTTCTCATACAAACATGAAAGTCAAAAGTAAGTCTTTCAGCGCTGGTACTTTCACAGTATACTCTACATAGGAGGCTCATACACACCCTAAAGTATTATCACTCATTTATTTTATACCTTGTATAGGTTATTAAAACTTGCCGTTAGAATAACTAGTAGTTAGCACACAAAATCCCAGGACTAAGTCCATAATATACTTAATGCAAACGCTGCAATATTGCCATCGATTATTTCAATTATCCACATTTTCGGCTATTCGGTAAGCGGATTATGTCATGTTTATCATTAATTAGGTCAAACGGTCATGAACCAGAAAATTCTTGGAATATTATATTTAGTAAATCATATTTATTTTGCATTTAATTAAGCATAGAAATGAAGGATAAAGCGACTCGCCGTGAGAATATACTTCACCTCATTTAGTCCTGAATGCATCAAATTTCGTAGAGAAAAATATTCTTTTTGTCATCAATGGATCCTTTTTTACTGCCATTAAGGTAATTAATGCATGGGGGTTGAATTATAAAATTCTTCCTTATTAGATGCCTAGACTAGACTAGAATTGCGCGAAATTTCAAGTTTCTAGCCCTGAGCACAGTCTAGTATGCTCTATCTACTAGTTTATGGATAATATAGGTGGAACGTTGTTACTAGACAGACTAATATATTTTGCGAAGACGCATACATATTTTATAAATAATAAATAAAACATAAAACACATGGTTTAAAACATGTACCTATCCCAATAATTTGCACGGCAGTCAAAATACCAAATATTTTATTTCCAAACGTAACTTAACAAGCATTTTTGGACAGTCTACTAAAACGGCTACCACCGGTTCTACCCGCGGAGATGAACTAGCCTAAAAAACTCGGACGGGCCGCTACAATTATGACATAAAGATAGAAAATTGTTCTTTTTAAATATAATTCATAGTCTAGATCATCATAAGGTCACTTTGACTCGAAAATGTCGTTTCCACTTACTACCTCGACTACGGGGTTGCCAGTCATAATTTTGACAGACTTTGTATTGCTCCACCTTAGCACTGAAACTACTGATCCAATTTCAATAAAAGAAGTCCGTAACAATATCCCGAGTAACATAGGCTACATAATTTACACGGTGGGGTTAAGGTTTTTTTGTTGTAGTGATAATTTGTTGACTACGGATTCCTAAAAATGAATATCCAATCGTTAGCAGCGTTTGATTGAAAACCAATTGTGTGCGTTGCGACTACGAACGCGAGACAATATCAATTTTATGTGCTCCACATACCGAACGTTTATGTAACGTGTTATGTTCTTTCATTCTTTGTTCCTAATCGATATTAATTATGATTAGGGCTGTCATCCGTCCGGGTTTCCCCGGATTTGTCCTAGTTTGGAACCCGTCCGGGGAGCGTCCGGGGGTGTTTTAAGTTGTAGTCCGGGTAAAACCCGGACGAAAAAAAGTGCCAAGTGTAAAAAGTGCAAGGTTAAAAAATAAAGCAAAATAAGTAGCTTGTCGTCAAAAGAACGATTAAACACACTATGTCATCCAACAAAATGATAAAAATTAGGTAGTTTTCTTCTATCAAGTACGGAGTAAAATATATTTTAATCAAAATCTAGGTAAATGAAAAAAGTATTGAAATGTCCGGGGTGAAGCTCCATAGTCTGGGGAAATTACACTTCCGGTCCTGGGAGGTAGGTTTTAGAGATGGCAGCCCTAATTATGATCAATACCACTCCGCAGTAATGTTATGTCCTATAACCAAAATCAAAATATTTTATTCAGAATATTTTTTTACAGAATAATTTCTGAACGTGGTGTCTATGTGATGCCTACCACCGGTTCGGGAAGCCCAGCAAGAAGAACCGGCGTCAAAATACAAGGTGTAAAATAAATGAGTGAAAAAACTTTAGGGTGTGTATGTGCCTCCTATGTAGAGTATACTGTGAAAGTATCAGCGCTAAAAGACTTACTTTGACGTTCATGTTTCTATGAGAATGCCCTAACATCATAATTTGCCCATACTAAATTTAAAGAAAAAGTAACTGGTACTTTCACAGTAAACTCTATATACGGCACCAATACACACCCTAAAGTATTATCACTCAATAATATTACAGTCTGTATATTCCTTTGCGCAACACTTACGCGGTAGGTATATTATCTGACACATTGGAAAAATCATTTGACAGAAAAGGACGAGGACAGTGAATAATCAAACAATGGCTAAGTGTATTTTAAATAAAGATTTTGGAATTATTTTGTAAAGATTCAAATATACTCTATAACATTATCGAATACACTATTCGAAAATCTAGAAGCTAAAATTACGACTAAATAATACTGTTTTTGTTAAGATATGAACATTAATACTATATAAATAATCGCATTTTAAATAAAGCTCTATCTTTAATTCAATCACGTTCATTTTTTGAGCTCATACATTGAATGAATATAAAAATAAAATTAGTATTCGCCGTCTGTGTAAAAATGTAGAGCAGCACAATGAGAGTTGTAAACAAATCCAACACATGGCCCTTTCCTTGTTTATATTGTTTATCGGTAAGGCCGAAATAGCTCCGAAACTACAAAAGAAAAATTCCCGATGAAACGAACACCTCTCTCGAACTCGAAAAAAGCCAATAAAAAAATTACAGTTGACATATTATGTTGGGCTGTATTTTTTTTAATCGGTTAAAAATGAGTATAGTGAATGATAATGGCCTCCTCATCTTCGTTTTTCTATGTCAATAAAAGATTAATAATAACAACGATTGCCGAAAGACATAAATATATTACCTATACCAAAATTCAAGCCTATAATTTACAATAGATAATTTTTTAACGTTTCATTCATTCTACTGAACGACTCTACATTTTTTGTCGAGGTGTTTTTACTCACGTGAAAAACGATATCGCGGTATTGATAAAGTGACCTTGAATAAAATAAACGTACTTCAAATGACTACTGACAGCATAATCTATTTGTTGTCGAATATGTAGATTAATATTCTCCAGTTCTATAACATATTAACCTGAAAATCATAATATTTAGAAGTTACAAATATTCTCAAATTCTTCACAAGTTCCATATACTCTAATGATAGGAAACGTTTATTTTTAACGTTGCACCAACAGTGTACAGAATTAACTCGCGTTTCGCAAGGAAATTGGCAAGCTCCCTTAAAATAGCCCTTCACTCACCATCATCATTGAAGTGTGCATCGTCAGTCCATCCTCAGCCGGGACTCGAACCCTGGACCGTTACATCACAACACTCACAACACACAGGCACAAATCATTTAATCGGATTATCCAACGTGAAGTCACAGCGATCCAGTGAAACCATTTACGGCTAAACACTATCAAAACAAACACGACAAAGTTTGTAAATACGATATTGTAGAGCAAGCGGGACACGGCCGTCCCTCGACAGCGCAAGTCACTGACTAAAACATAGCAATCAACACTCCGAACTCTACATAGACCTGTCGCACTCGCTTCACACGCATTCACCTACGTTGGAAAGAGTACGATGTATTTTTATCGTGTTATTTGAAATTAAGTTTTGTAGAGTTGTATTTTTTATGTACAGCGTAAGATAATATTGCATTTTTGTGTTCTTATCTGCAACTATTGTAGAGTTCTATAGTGCATGTCTATTGTTGTTTAATGGACGTTTGAGAAACATCCTTTCGCTCTCGATTTTGGTTTATAATTATCAGAATGTGTAATCCCAAATCATTATTTACTTTAGTCCCGATTTTACCAACGCATGTTAGTGTTAACGGCTTGTTAAAATACCATGCCTTCTCATTCATTGATAGGAATTACGAGAGGAACAATATTTAACGAAGGATTAACTTTAACATTGCATGGTGAAACACACCCTTAACCGTTCAGAGTTATTTAACCTCGAAGTTTAAATTTACGTAGAGACAGTTGGATACCTACTTGCAACGATATTATTGTTATTATAAATAAAACCTCTTAATTTATTTAATTTCCTCGGATACTTGAATCAATTTTTACATAAATGCTCCTATTATAAAAAAAATATTCCTGGACACAATGAATTTGTAATATTTTTAAGTGACTATGAAATATGCATGTACCTAACATTAACTGATAATTTAGCAACAATTTTCTAACAATATTTCCACGCCCAAGAGGCAGAAATTTTGAGCTCAACTAAATAATTGTAAGACCTGATTGTATACAAATTTCTTGGAAATAAATGAATTCTATTCTATTCTATTCTATTGATCTGTAAAATAATCCAAAATATACCAAAGAAATATAGTAGGTACACTAATCAATAGTTTTTATTTTTTGCATTTTTGTGAGTCTTGTTAAGACAGGCAATAAGGTCACACGAATGCTTTAAACAATCAGTTGATTATTAAAACTATGTACCCTCTGTTCGTATACTATTACGATTGAGTGCCAAATTTTAATAGTCATTTATACCTACGAGTATATAACATCACTAATAGTAATTTATATATCACCTAAATCTACATTTATTTTATAAGTCCACCTGAGCTACTTTGCCCAATATAAGATAAAGCCTTCACAAAAATATACCAAAATTTCCATCCAGTACTTTAGTACATTTTCAGTAATGACTGCTAATTCCCCTGCCGCCGGCCATTTCTCAACACTTAGCTCGTGTCGACTCCGCAAATGTATATTTTACTAAAACATTTTATAGACGTCGCTTTATTATAATAACAAGAAGAATACCACCGTTTTATGATATTTTGTGAGCTAAAGGAACATTGTATTCAGCATAAATTCAATGTAAAAATGTATGACTGAATTGCTGTTCGTTAGTCTCGCTAAAACTTGAGATCGGTTGAACAGATTCGGCTATTTTAGTCTTGAAAAGAGAAAGTCAAAGAAAAAGTCCCGGGAAGGTTTAAATGGTTTCTGTGCTCAACGAAGTGGGCACGGGTCAGCTAGTATTTTAAAGAAATATAATGCAAAATACTTAAACTCCTATTATAATTAACTAGTAGTAATGTATTTTAATAAAATAGACAGTAATAACTTATTGAATTTACTGTTGGTTCTTGATGTAAACTCATGTCCACAATACACAACTTTTATTTTAATTTTTCTACTTTACTACGTTTTTAATAATCTTATTGACTGATAATGTATATTGATTATTGACCTGATACCAAAAATTAAAGTGTCATGTTAAAATAAGTAGAATAAGGCCGTGTTTCACCAAGCAATGTTAAAGTTAACGCCATGTTAAATATCATGTTATGCCTCTCGTATTTCCTGTCAATGAATGCCTAAACACGGCCTGAGGTTGTTATCTGAATAAATGAATAATTACATACAATAATGATATTACACAAATGGACTAAATTGTTTTTATTTACCCAGATTCTAAAGCTTTCTAAAACATATTCTATAAAATAGTCTTTGAATAAACCGAAGTAGCAATTGACGATGATGACGTCAAGCGCGTGACGCCATGTCTGTTTATTATTTAGTAAACAATACTCCACTTCCCACATTACCTTTACTCACTTCAAGGTTGTATAAAGGTACGATTACATCCTCCTGCGCGCAGAACGATAAAAAATCAACATTAGAATGTAGGCCTGATAAATTCACTAAGCCTAAGGCCGTGTTTCACCATGCCTTCTCATTCATTGACAGGATATTAGAGGGATAACATGATATTTAACATGACGTTAACTTTAACATTTCTTGGTGAAACTTGCCCGAAGGCCGAAATTTGCGGTCAGCGGGGCTGGAGCGGCGGTGGCGCGGGAGCGGCAGGATCTTTTACGTAAAATCAAATGGACCGGTAGGCTGATTATGTATCTTGCAACAGCAATTCGACAGGCGTAATTTGTACAATTGTTTACAACTGTTGCGATATATATAATCAGCCTGCCGTTCACGAAAACAGCGGCGCGGGAGCGGGTAACTAGTACCACACCCGCGCCGCCGCCGCTCCCGCCCCGCTGCCTGCAAAATTCGAGGCTGAGGCCTTAGAGCCCTTTCCGTAATAGAAGTCTTCAACAAATGTATCTCAATTCACATAATAAACACATAACAAACATAGGTCCTTTTATTATTTTATTATTCTGTATTCTATACTTTGATGAATTATAGATTACACGAGTTACCAAGTTGAGCATGTAAGTGACAATTATTTAGCAGAGTAGGTAATTATAGTTTATATTACATTTACATAATTCATTGCATTACTTAATATTTTCAATTTATACTCTGCATTATAGTAATTACTGTAGAATCAAATACCGATCATATCAAACGTATATTATGAGGATTAACGACGCTTGAATTCAATCAGGAGGCTGATTCAAGATCGTTGAACTACGAAAAATTCTGTAAAATCGTTGTGTTTTGAGATCACCACATTGATTTGCTAATCAAGAGGTCAATGCTCTTCGAATCATTGTGGCGAAATGATAATTCATTTAAACAATGTACTGTCTATGGTTTCGTCAAAGTGACAAAGTCAGAAGTCACTGTCAGTCACTAGACATAACCAAGACAGCAAACTACCGAGTGTCAGTGCTGCCAATCTAGGGACTAAATTTGGTGGCAAAAAAATAAACCATTAATTTATTATTTTAAATATCCCTATTTATGGTAAAAACCACATACCTACTGTGAAGGATGCGATACTCGCTTCCACAGAAAATTACTGTTCGCGCCATCACGCACCTACGGATCGACGATCGGATCCGCAGGCTGATTATGTATCTCGCAACAGCAATTCGACAGGCGTGAATTGTACAATTGTGTACAATATCGCTCTCAAGTGTATACGTTTGACAGCAATATTGTAAACAATTGTACAAATTACGCCTGTCGAATTGCTGTTGCAAGATACATAATAAGCCTACCGGACCACGAGCGGATCGGCGCCAACGTAGATTTCCCCCCGCACCCCGCGCGGCCCCGGCCGGCGGGCACTTCACCTCACGCCGTAGTAGGCTCAACATACATACTTATTTTTAATATTGTAACGTTCTACGAAATACAGTCCACTCTTTAAAGTACAAACATCGTTTAATTATAAACCTATCCACGCTAACAATTACAAAAAACGATTGGAGGTTCACCCAAATGTTCTGGCAACCTGCCTAACCAGCCGTAACTACAGCAAGCGACTGAAGAGGAAGGATATCCTCCGAAACAAAATAATATTAATAAAACAAATAGTAGCTATGCACAGTGGTGAAAGCACTACCTGTCATGACTTCATACATCACACCTGCTTATTGTTATCTACTGATGCAAATAAGATATAAAAAATATCCCTTTTATAATTGTATCCCTTTAAAAAAGATTTGCACGTGCGCGGTGCGTGTATGCGTTTTATGGGCTTCCCCTTTCCTTTTTGTTATAACAGACACTAATACTTTGTGATTTATCCTGCACAACTGATAAAGGTAAACGATGCTTAACCCTTGAACTAGAATTAAAACGATATTAATGTTAGTTTTAATTACTTTTATTTAAATATATGTATTAATTCATTTTTAATTGCCACTCGGATATGTTGACCTAGTATGGTCGTACGCAAAGGAAAACGATAACTTAATAAATAAATCCGGTTTATAAAAAATAAAACATTAAATTATGTAAACACATACATAAAGCTTATATAAATATCGTAATATCCAGACCAAAAGGCTTTAAATGAATCTAATATTATAATTGAACGCGTGCGTGTATATAATTATAAATTATAATATAATGTTATATCATAGAAATAGACCAATTACGTTTGTCTAACGCCCCTGTGGTCCAGTGGTTGCTAAGCTACGTCTCGGAGGCTTCGATTCTAGAGATAAGAGAAAAATAAATGATTAATAATCGATTATTTTTGCCTAAAAATCGTTTTTTAATAATCGATTTTTTATCGGTTATTTTGTAACACACCGCATCCCTTTTTTGGATTTGTTATAAATGTTGTATTATTTTTCTATTTTAATTCCGTTGATGTTGATTCTAATATGTAAACCTTTTTTATCTAATCTAACTCTTGTTTCAATTTTAAGGAATACCATTTTCATCCTATTTAAAAACAAAGTACTTGTTAAGAATAAGTACTAAGGATTATAAAAAAAAATATGGGAATGAGAAAAATTATATCGATTACTTTTAGTCAATGTCACATCCCTGTTCGATTCTCTCGTCGCGTTGGTGCGACAAAAAAATCAAGTCTGATTGGCTTCTGATTGCTGGCTGATCAGCTAATTATCTGACAGAATGCAACGGATTGTGTAAAAAGTCGGTCCCGCACCTGATCTCTCGCCAGTCGTGTCGGATTACCGATCCACTGGAATAAGAGAGTAAAGGATGCTATTGTGTATAGCACTTGTACTTAGGCAATATTAAAATTGCTCGAGCGTGGCTGGCCTGGTTACAATGAAAATTTCTATGTCTAAATTCCTATGTCTGATATCTCGTTTGGAATGCATCTACTTTACTTTTATCTCTAAATCACCTAAAGGTTGACTGGTAGAAAATGCCTTGAGGCATTAAGTCCGCCTATGTACAAAATGTGCATGATGTATAAATAAATAAAAATAAAAAAAATACCAAAATACGTGTAGGAATAATTTTACTATGTTTAACTTTATTTTTCCTGATTTTTGTAAGAATATTTATTTCTTCACACATCAACAATAAATCAATAAAGAGAACTGAGTAGACGGTCTTACTGCTTACAGCAGCAGTTTCATCCACATGTGTAGAGTGCCAATATGCCAATATTATATACATAGTTATTTCAGTGTCAAAACTTCTTATTGTTGATGTCTTCGTTATTATTTGTAAGTGTACAAAAAAATCTATTATTTTCTTTAATTCAGAAGTCAGAACCTAAAATATGCCCGAAGTATATTACGCTACTTTAACCTGGAAAAAGGCAGTTTTCGAAATAGGTCGTTTTCATTTTGCGAACAAGTTCATATTCCAATTTCCAACGTGCAGAATATTATTATGTTACAAGTTTAATTACTTTTAACTCCGTGGTAATTGCGTAGTTAACAGCTGGTTGATATTTAATACGAGTGCCCTTAGATCATTTGGTTTTTGATTTTCTATATCTTGATTAGAATTTCCAATAGGTGTGCCCTTGACAAATGATACCGCACGTGTTTGTCGTAAAGGTTTATGTTTCCCTAAGAGTGCCTAGCCACAGGATATATATTTTAATGAAATCAAAACATAGGAACAAGGAACATAACCCAAGGCTTTTTTAAGTTTATGATGACAAAAGTCCCTAAATCGGTTAAGTTTGGAGAAAGAAACATCAAACACAAGGGTCTCCTAATCGTCATTTTTTTCTACTTTAATAAGTAGTTTCAGTTCAAGGTGCAGTTGTCTCTATCACGTTACTGATGGCTAGCTAGAGCACTGCGAGACAGCAATAAATTTAAATATATTATATCTAGCAATATCCCGGGAAAAGTGATAACCACAACCTGCAAGCAAATGAGTGAGTGTACGCATAGGCATGCGTTTGATGCACCTCCCTCCTTCCCACACTGCTTATGCGCACTCGCAAGCAAAAACGTGAAAACACCACCACCACACAAGCACTAATGTTAACACGATCGTGCAAAGCCCCACACCACCATGCAGGTTGCAAAACTCGACGCGCGTTTCGCTCCGACCCCGGAGTATCCTCAGGATGACTCTAAGAACAATGTTCGCATCGCCAGCAATATATTTAATAAATTCCCATTTTGTATATAACGTTAGTAACATTATTAATATATTTTTTTTGTGATTGATATGAATGTGATTGAAATCTCGATTATTATTTCTTTGCAACTGAAATACATCTTTACATAAAATATATAATACTCGAATACTTTTTCTCAAATCGTGTATAGCGTATATAACATATATAAGCCAAATATTTGTAAGTAAGTATATCAGACGTATCGAGTTCGTGACAACCTAATACAAAGTCTCCTAAAACTCTACGCGCCGCGAATACGGATCGACTTGTTATCGAGAAAGTTCGATACCGCCTAATTGAATGTAGAATAAAGGATTTTAAATGCATTATAATAATAATAATTAAATTCTTCATTTCAACATAACATTAGGTATGTAATAAGGTAACAACTACCTATTATATATAAACATAAATTGTTGTTCGTTAGTCTCGCTAAAACTCGAGAACGGCTGAACCAATTCGGGTATTTTTAGTCTTGAAATATTCGTGAAGGTCCAGGGAAGGTTTAAACGGTTTCTATGCTCAAGGAAGTGGGCACGGGTGAGCTAGTAGGTAATAACATACTTTTTTTATTTGAACATAACATTAGGTAGGTATACATTTAATAATGAAATTAAAGAAAATAAACTGTTCGAATTGGCGGCTTTACTAAAACAAAAAATGTGGTTACATGGTAATAAACAAAACAAAAATATTGCTTACATTATAAAAGTATTATATTATATAGACTACTTCGAATATACAAATTAACACGCAAAACATTAAATATACAATTAAATAGGTATATAAATGGTTATATAATATATAAACAAGAATATATTAAATAGCTAAATTTGATAAAATTATTTCAAGATAAATTAAAAAATATTAATTGACTTCGATTTTTGTATGGAATCGGGTAAGACGTTCCAGGGACAAGTAGCAAAAATTATGATGGATAAGTCATAGAAATTAGAACATTCAGAAAGGTACATTCTAGGTCTACGTGGTCTAAACTGGCCTAAGAGGATTCAGTGGTCGCAAGCTGTTGCCTGTTGCTACTGCAAGTGCATAGTGCATACTGCTTTTCTGTTCGTATACGTATACAAAAGTAGACCTTTGCATCCGTTATTAGATGATTTATACAGTATTCTCCGAGCGAAGTAACTCTTTAAATACTATATAGTGCCTGGGACAGGCAGCTGGACAACCATGTGACATTTAAAATCTCGCATGATGCACATACGGCATTCTAACAACAAAGGCGGCCTAATCCAGAGGATTGACTGGTCAATAAGTCTGGGGCCAACCATGTGCGAGTTTCACCATGATGTTTAATTAATAACCCGGAGTTAGCCCCTAGAGTTAGAGTTAAATATCCTAACTCTATTCCAGGGTAACTTAGCGCAAGTGGATGAGACAAAAGACACTTAAAAAATTGAAACTACAAAATATATCAGTTACTAGCCGACCCGTGCCCACTTCTTTGAGCATATAAAACATTCCCTGGACTTCTAC
The DNA here is from genome assembly GCA_905187575.2 of Celastrina argiolus. Classification (NCBI taxonomy): domain Eukaryota; kingdom Metazoa; phylum Arthropoda; class Insecta; order Lepidoptera; family Lycaenidae; genus Celastrina; species Celastrina argiolus. Next base: position 16,459,311 of record LR994591.1, on the reverse strand, counting down.
GAATATTTCAAGACCAAAAATAGCCAAATCGGTTCAGCCGTTCTTAAGTTTTAGCGAGACTAACGAACAGCAATTCATTTTTATATATAAGAAGATATGGTATAAATATGGATTTATGGATTGGAAGAGACACATTCGAGTTTTTTTTATTACCACAATATTATTGTTCGGATAAAATGATATTATGTATCATATGGCAAAGTAAAACATAAATCCACCCTCTGGTGAGGGTATCAACCACTATCTTAATGGATTATCATCCATTGCCCTTTTGAAATTCATCACACATTAATAAAATCTACAAAAGGGCTGTAATAAAAAGCTCCCGAGGGTAGGGCGAAGGGCAGACAATGCACCTGATTAGTACACAGTAGGTACGCACAACACAATATGTTGCACTTTGTAGTGGTCGTGGGTGAGAGAGGCCCTTTTAGCAAAAAATCAATAGAAATTAATATCTATTATATAAGTTTTATTTACAATTGACATAGAAGAAGCATGCTTTCTCAAACAAACTGATATCTTCGCCGAATATTAACCCATTTTGATGTATTTTTGGTAAAAGTAAAATATTATGCTACGGAAATCAGTAAAGTATCATAGAGAAGTAGAGGGAAACCTTCGAAAAAGGAGATGCGACTAATTATTATTAGTGGTGCTTAACAAATTATGGTACATTATCAAAGATATAATATAAATTAAATCGACGATTTGATAAAAACTAGCAGTAGGTACATAATATTAAATATTATCTACGAAGACTAGGTTTATATACAAAAAAAACAAATAAAAACAACTAAAAAATATTTTAATTTATCGTACTACTAGCGCCATCTATTAAAACATAGTATACTCAAAACGTATGGCGGTCAACTACCGATTACCGTAGTTTCGACATGTTACGACAGATGGCGCTAAATTTCAAAACATCATGTACATTATGTTGTGAAGGTTGTGAAATAAATAGGCTAAAAATATGCTAGCGTTTGTAATATTTTAATTACATTATATTTATAAATATTTGTGTATTTGTAATTATACTTTACACTATGAAAGAAATATTGAGATAATGTTTGATGATAATAATCTTACGTTCCTTTTAAGTAATTGATAAGAATTAATGCAACGGATGAACAATGCTGCCTTGGTCTGTCAAGTGGCTTTTTCCACGTATCAGACAGCCACATAAAAAAAAAACTACTAGTATGTTTTATAGGTTTCTTATTTTTTGTTGTTTTTAATTTTACCAGAAACATTTTCTTTGCTTTAAAACAACGTCCCTTAGGGCCAAAATGACCAAAAGGCGCCCGTTGGCGGAGTCGCGGTTGTATTATACCTATATCCCGTGGCTCCGTGGGCGGCGGTTCTGTCGGAGTACCGCCAAGTTTAGTGGGTATGGCTGCGACCACTTACCTACTTACTCACAAATTCCTCTTAACTTTAAGAAGTGGCAACAATTCGCAACTTCAGCTCAGCCTTAAATCGTGTCCTCAGTAGAAGTCACTAAGTATGATCTAAGCACTCAGCAGATTGGCATCTGCATCTAGATGCGAGTTTGGACTTGGAACTGGTATGCCATACAATATTCCACTTTCTGAAAAATCCTTGTACCCACTACCAGACCTTTGATATAATTTAGTAGAGGACATTCCTAAAATACCTAACTTGTAAAGTTTTTTTTTATTTTTTTTTTATTAAACTAATTTAAAAAAATTAACGTAATAGTTGTCTGGATAACATAGATAGATAGATAAAAAGTAAACAATAAATATTTATTGTACAATAATTATAATAAACAATTTTTACTCTATATGTACAGGCTATAATATCAATGAGTGATAATACTTTAGGGTGTGTATGGATTCCGTATATAGAGTTTACTGTACCAGCGCTGAAAGAGGTACTTTTCTTTAATTATTGTTTGGAAAAATGTATGAATTTCATTTCCCATACAAACATGAAAGTCAAAAGTAAGTATTTCGGTGTTGGTACGTTCACAGTAAACTCTACATAGTAGGTACATACACTCCCTAAAGATTAATCACTCGTTTATTCTATAAAACTCCTATAAAACTATGTTATCCAGACAATTATTACGATTTTTTAATCTATTGACACCACAGAAATAAATCAAGATATACCTACCTATCTTGATATATTTCTGTGATTGACACCTTTTTCATTAAAATCGGTATTTAGGCGCTACGGTTGGAGGAACATGCAACAACACTCTTCCTTTTGGCTTCGATGAAGTCGGGTAAAAAGTAAAGTTGGCGTTTGATTTGACCTTATTTCACCAATACACGCACATATTCCGGCAACAGCTGCCGGTGAGGTCAATCACCTGTCAAATTTCGCAACACATTAGAATCATACATAATATTAGAATATCAATATGTGGATCATATCGGTACTTTGCACAGCATTTTAACACACTCAAAGTTTAAGTTCAGGTCAAAGATTCAAGGACAAGTTTTAAGACCATTATAAATTAATAAATTGTAGTATCCCATCAAAAATATATCTTTCAAGATATACTTTTGAAAATAAAATAAAAAACCAAGTTTTGATACTCAGATGTTCTACCGTCAAAAACAAGTAGCGTAAATATGCCAAGTCGGGGTTAGTCGGTCAACATTTTGTTATAATATAGCTGACCCGTGCCCACTTCGTTGAGCATACAAACCGTTTAAACCTTCCCTGGACTTCCACGAATATTTCAAGACTAAGTAGCCGAATCGGTTCAGCCGTTTTAGAGTCTTAGCGAGAATAACGAACAGCGATTCATTTTTATATATAAGAATGATAAAGCAGAAGAAGACTACTAGTCTCTGCCGAGTGCCGACCTGATTACGTAACTCCGGTCGCTTTCCCGTCTCTCGAGATCAACTGCCATTGTGACGTTACATCTTTTTAAAACACGATTTAAAAAGTTAAAACGTCAAAATTATGACATATTCATTTTTTAAATCGTCTTTTAAAAAGATTTAACGTCACAATGACAGTCGACCTCAAGAGATGGGAAAGCGACCGGAGTTAGGTAATCAGGGGGAAGATCATAAACAACGCACTCGCTTGGAGGTTACTTTCGAGTAAATCGCGATCAAAGATTTTTCTATATTTTGTTGTCTCTATGAAACTAATAGTAATATTCCAAGTTTTTTTTGTTTTGTTTAGTGCCATTCATTGTCTTTCCTTGTGCGATATTATATTTACATATTTACATATTTTGTTCATTTATGATATTTTTACGATGGTTACTAGTTATTAGTTTGGAATGGATCCATATAAATTTTGTTTATGATTAACAAAATAATGAAAAGTCTAACAGCTATTAAAAATGTATTTATTGATCCTGATAGATAGATAGTTACGGCTAGGGTTACCATATTATGTAGGTAAATAGAGGGATGCCTAGTACATAGTACCTAATGTGCCTGTTTTTTCAGAAAAATGCCTGTCTTATGTCAAAAGCAAAACACTGTAGGTAATACTAATAAATAAAAGACATCGTGTAATTTGAATGTATGTCTGATACCAATGCCGGCCGCACGCCTGTCTAAACCTTAAAATGCCGGTCAAATGCAAAACGCTGTAGGTAACTAATAAGTAAAAGACATCGCGTAATTTGAAAATGCATGTCTAATACCAGCCGGCCGCACGCCTGTCTAAACCTTAAAATGCCTCTCAAATGCGGCAAACGTCTGTCATATGGTAACCCTAGTTGCGGCGATTCCGAATATACTATTAACATATTTTCGCCAAAAATGTCGATTGCGTTGTTTATGATAGCGGCAGTTGTTACCGTCAAAATACCGTACCGTAAAGATACCAAGTGTGGACTAGTCGGTCGGTCTACCGACATGTTATATTATTGACTACTAAGTACTAACAAGCTGTCCCGGCTTACTTCCTACTTTAAACCTAAACTATACAGCCCGTTTATGCAGTGCACACAGCTGAATATACCAAATGGAAAAAAAGAAAAAAAAATCAATGGTGTTCGTAATGGTCTTCCTCCACAAACAGGCTATCACTGATTTTCAAATCGGACCAATAGTTCCTGAGATTAGCGCGTTCAAATGGAGAAACCAAGTTTGATGATATTAGTTTAGGTAATAGTGTGGATCAAATCATAAAATTTTTCATGTAAATAAGTATATTGACTTGGCAATCGCACAAAAAATGTAGGCCCTACCTAGTTCTCTCAGTGTTTATATCATCTTATAGGTATATAAAAATGAATATATTTTTGTTAGTCTCGCTAAACTCGAGAACGGCTGAACCGATTCGGCTATTTTTAGTCTTGAAATATTCGTGAAATTTCCAGAAAGGTTTAAACGGTTCATCACAAACTGTTTATAGAAACAGTTTGTGATGAACCGTTTACGCAACGAAGTGGGTACGGGTCAGCTAGTAGCAATATATTAATTTGCATCAAGGGCCGTATTATGATTTTTTTCAATACCAGACTGGTTCCAGGCAATTCAATACAATAAACTGCCTTGTTCTTTTTCATACTACAGCGACATGTTATACTGACTGGATCCACCCTAGTTTGGTTTTCTGAAAGTGACATACTGAAGCAAGTCAAGTGTCACGTGTCCGCTAACTAGATGTCATCATGCAGTCAATATGTGATCGTATTATGAAAATTCCAGGCAGCCATGTTGTATGGCGTAAACTGGCTGGAATTAATAGCTTGTAAGCTTGGCCCTCAGGTTCATACTTAGATAATATAATATTATATCGTATGTAAATTTTAATTGTAGCTTGTACTAATTTAGTAAGGAAGTGGTACGCGTGTCTGCCCAGTGACGTTCAGTTCAGGATATCCGCAAAAGTTGATTAGAAATATCGGTAGCACGGTAGTAGTCGCTACTCCAGTAGATTGAGATAACGGATCTTGATTCTTGACAGATTAATCATAAAATTAATTACAAATATATCGGTTATATCCTATTACCAGGATCGGTACGAGTTCCTGAAGAGTTGTTATGTTTTATATTACTTTAATTAAATTATTTTATAATAATGACTTGTCTGCTTTTGTTTCTATATGAGGCCGATATAAAGCCGACGCGATCGCGGTTCTTATTAGTTACAATTCAAATTTGAAAAAAAAATTACTATTTCAAAATTTTAATTTTGTTTAGTTATTGTAGGGACACAGTGCTCACATTGTATTAAGCGTCGCGTCGGTAGGTAATAGGAAACTGGAATGTAATAACTTCATGTTAACACTTATGCGCTATGCATTGTGTATGGCCCCTCTAATATTGTAACTCCTTACAGCCGCTACACATAAGAGTTCAAGGGTTAACGTGTGTTTTATTTATATTCTCTTTTGAGAATAATCAATATAATATTTCCTACTCAAAACCTAATTGGTGTATAGTAGTGATTTACAATTGAAACCTAAAGTTATCTTAACCCTTAAACTAGTCTAGAGTCTAGACTCTAGACTAAGCTCTGCTAAAGTTGTTAATCATTTTAATATTGACATGTGTTTAAGCAGTTATTTTGAGACGGGGAATGAAAAGTAATCATATAGTAGGTATGGAGATAATAATAATAGCTCCCCTCACCGATTTCGGTGTCCACCAGACCAGCTACGCAGGAGTTATTTCTCAGTGCCCGAGTGTGCGCAATACACAAAGACACTCTTTCTTCCTTTTACTCTCATAACCCAGTGGGACGGTAAACCGACACGACTGGCGACAGAACAAGCGTAGGACCGACGTTCCATTGTTCCAACGCGGGAATCGAACCCACGACCTCCGGGTCGAGAGCGAAGCTCTGAACCACCAGACCACCACGGAGGTATGGAGAATGGGCAGTATGAACTATGTATGTATACTATCTACTTTGTGTATATTGTGTCAAACCTCCTGTGAGTACATGAAACAAGTAGGAAAACAAAAAAAAATAACACAAGAGTTATCTAAAATAATAAAAATGTACATAATATTATTTATTTGCAAAGGGTATTTCGTAAACACAATAAATAAGATAATGGACTGGGTGTTACATAAAATGTAATTAATTTAAAGATAATATTGTCTCATTACAAATATTTATTACATTTTACAGTTACAATAAATAAAAAAGTTATTTTAATGGACCCAACAAGATATCAACAAAGACTATACTTCCTTTATACAGAAAAACCACTAAATAAAGTATTTGTAACAAAGAAGTAAGTAGGAATTGTTTAAATTAATAATAAGTAATTAAATAATTACAGGAATATAGTACCTTACCCTTGAGGTATCAGTTGCCAAGGAAACTCAGCAGAAAGAACACCAATCATAACAGATTAATGATAAATTATTCTAGAATTTTATCGGGAAGGCCTTCGGAAGAATTTTTTGTTCGAGGAAATATGCTTTTATTTTATTTGTTTATAGGCCTTTTCCTTTCATTGTTGGAAGTTTTAGAGTTCCGTGCCCAAAAGTTATACAGGACTATATTATTATGACTATCAAACTGAAAAGTCAAATAACTTTTACCTAAGGAATCAATATGTGACTGACTAATTTTGTATGAAACAGATGTCAAAGTCGTCGAATCGAAATTACGACCTCCGGATCGAGAGCGAATAATACGATATAATACGAATCTGTTGACGTTTGCGTTGCAATCGGATTTATTAAAGCATTAAGATGAAATAAACATTCATACATAAACTGCCAAAATCATCACCTTTGCATTTAGCTTCGCCAGTCGGATAAAACAAACACAAGCAGCGCCTGACAACAAACGTGATTGCGTGTAGTTTGTACGGAACAGTCGGTGCACTCGTCCGACTCGCACTTGGCCAGTCTTTGACGTGTTTCATCTTCATTGGTTTCATAACTTCATTTACGCGGAATTAGACTGACTGGCTTGTCGCCTGATGGTAAGACCCCATTAGTGCTTTGCGTCGTCGCATTTATGAAATACTAGCTGACCCGTGCCCATTTCATTGAGCATGGAAACCGTGTAAACCTTCCCGGGACTTCCACGAATATTTCAAGACCAAAAATTGCCGAATCAGTTCAGCTGATCTCGTGTTTTAGCGAGACTAACGAACAGCAATTGATTTTATATAGCCATTGTTACTCAGTGGTAATGTAGCTTTCTAATGAAAAAATAATTATTAAAATCGGTCCAGTACTTTTTGAGTTAAGTCGTTACATACAAAAATACAAATCTTTCCTCTTTATAATATTAGTGTAGATGTAGAAAATGCGTGAAATTATATACGCTTCACACCACGTCAATCTGACCCTGTGCTAACCGAAGCACTCGTTTTCTATATTTAAGATTTTTATACCACAAATGACAAACGTCCATGACCCAGGAATGTTGAAAATTGGTGGTTAGTGGCTTCGGGAGTCGAACCCGCGAGCTCCAGCTTGAGCACCGAAGACCTATTGCGGTACAGAGGTTCTCAATGGACTCTACGTATTTGTAACGTTATCGAATGTCAACTAATGGATGCAGCATGTCATAGAATTCCGTTTCGATAACGCCCCGATTACGTACTCGTGGTGTTTTCAAATGATGAAAATGATAGACCAACAACGGCAAAAACTTTTTCCTCAACCTAATATAATGTGTTTCCATTTCATGTTCTAATTATTACAGAATAATGGGTAAAATGCACCAAATTTCAGCAGTATTTTAAGGAATTTTAACTTGACCACGAGAGTTTCGGTTTCGGCCGAAACTGAAGCCCGGGCCGAATATTCAGTTTCGGTTTCGGTCGGACTCTAATAAAAAGTATTTAAAAAAAAACAACAATATAATTGCAAGACCTAAAACGATAGTCCCATGTGTCTTACCAAAAATCATAATTTAAAAATTAAAACAAAATGAACTTTAAAATTCACATCCACACAAAAGAGTTCAAGAACTAAGGATTTTTTGTTTATTTTACGGTGTCTTACTTCGTAGAAACAATATTGTATTCTTTTTTTTAATTACAAAACGTCAACGATTAAAATATAAAAAACCAGCTAAGTGCGATTGGATTCAAACGAAAGGTTGCAGTAAAACGGCAAAAAATTGTTTTTTAACAGACCTCCAAAAAAGGAGGTTTTCAATTCCGCTGGTTTTTTTATGTATGTATGTACATTGTACAGTGTACACCGAGGATAATGATCCGATTTGCGTGATTAATTTTTTATGTACCTACATAATATATGGCATGGAGCTTAAATATTATTTATGGAAGACTATTTAAATTTTGTACATGTATTTACATAAAATTTCCAAAAAAAAGTAACAATTTTTTTATTGCTCTACGCGTCCTTCTCTTCACACCACATTGGGCTTGCTATATGACCCATGAATCACCCTGTAGACCTGCATTTCTCTACCTTCGTAATCCCAAAATCTCCGAAACCCCCAGTCTCTATGAAGCAACAATTTGTTTACGCCAATATTTGGGAGGCCATGGTGTCGTGTCCAGTGTGCCTAGACACGGCTCTCCCGCGATATAGTAAAGTATTTTACTTGTCAGGAAGTTAATGTGAAGTATGAATCCAGTGATCTGTGATATGCATCAATAGTAAAACAAAAATGTACATTGCATTTTTTATAATTTTTTTAAAACAAAAATAATACTTATAAAAATTACAATGTCAATAATCGCTTAATATTTGCACTGATTAGTACATACAAATAATCAATTATATTACTAATTAAAGTAAATATAGGTATCTACTTATACAAATAATTTGTAAATTAACTTTAAAAGCTCGACAAATAATGATTTTTTTTTCAAAGGGGAAATTTCTTTGATTCAGCATGTTTAACAGTTTATTTTATAAATAGTCGTTTATTTTTTTGGCTACAATCGCAGAGTAGATAATAAAAGACAATAAAACAATGAATAATTTATATTACCAATTATTATAACAATTTCATAATTCTTTTCTCATACCGATTGTTAAAGGTTATTTTACACCCAGTTAATAGAACTAAATTACTATCTTCCGGCAATTAGCCAATTGTAATTCAAGGTGCGGTTATTGCTACCGAATCCTCCCAATGTATGTGATAACTTGATAAGATATGTTGTATCGTAACTGGAGCATGCGCAGAAAGTCGGAAACCCTTCAATGAAAACGTATTAACCGCGGCAGTCGGCAGCACACGCGGCCGCGACCGATTTTAGTTTAGCGTTCAGTTTAGGTCCGACACGCGGCAGGCGCGTACGTGAGCGGTGCGCGCGCCCTCTGACTGACATTGCCCGAAACTCGCACAAAACTACTCGATCTAATGTGCATTTAATGAGTTGTTGTTAGTTTATGAATCAAAATGTGTCGAATGCTGTGTCTCCTCGCCTGCCTCCCGATAGCCCTAAGTGTAGCCAGTCCGTGGGGTGAGTATTGCGAAAATCAGCTGACGCTTGACTTTTAAACACGTGCGATTTTTTTTCTGTTACGTAACTATTTTAGAGTAATTTTGGAGTGTCGTCGAATGTTCCGTCTGTCATTGGTTTGAGATGGGATTTTAATTGATAATTTAGCGGGAGAAAAATGTCAATAAGGTCGTATTTGGCGTAGCGGCACCATTACGATGGGGCCGTGAGTCACGTAGGCCACTGCGAGCGGTTCGCATAATAACCGACCAAGTTAGATAGACGGTCATACTCACAGTACAGAAACAATGCGCGGCCTTCTTAACCTAACCGTGCTACCTTGCTAAAGTATGAAACTGCTGAAAAGAAAATGTAGCCGGTTATAGTTTTCAAGATTTTCTCTACGCGTCTGATATTAAATAACCTTATTTAATATGTATTTTCTTAAATGTTTTTTAAATTCTTCTCATATTAGGTATATGTTATCATTGTTGTATTAATTGTACAAAACGGTGAAGATTTGTAGTGTCTACGTATTACATACAATTATGTAATTTATGTAAATAATAATAATTAACATCCCACTAAAATATTCATTTTAATGCAAACTGTTTTATAAACTCATTTTGTTCTATTCTTTCTTGCATTAAATGAATTGAACGAAAAATGGTTATTTGGTTAGGTTATAGTTAACATGAATTTGTCTTTTAACTATTTATTTATCTAACGTTTTCGTATTTTCCGGTTATATTATTAGAATAGATATTTTACTCACAGTAATATTTGTTTTACTTGGTAGAGAATTTGTTACCATTCTAATTTATGTTAGCTTATAAATTCTTTGAGTAGGTTAGATATGTTCCTACTAAATATTTTGATTAGCAAAGTTACACCAACTTTTGTTATTCTAAACTTTTATTAAATATTCAAATTAAAAATATTTTGTAGTGATTTTTTGGATAAAAACAAAAATTAAGTATATAAAAACGAGTAAAACATACAGGCACGAAGTGTGCCAATTTACCCCATAAATTAAAAAAATATATTTTTATGTTGGGACATTTTTATCATTACTCTTTATAAAATGTTAGTAGAATTAATTATTTACTTAATATATTTTATATTGTGATAGTAAAGATATTAACTATAGTGGCACTTGCTTAAGAATTAACTATTTATTTTAATCATTAATTGTAAATCTTTGTGCTCATAGCGGTAACGAAATTCAAAGGCTTTCTTTAATATGTTATTACTTATAAAGATTTGTGTCTTAATTGTATTTGCCGTTATTTTATTTTATTAAACTGTGTACATTTCAAAAATATCTATAGAAAAAAACAATTATATTTTTGAAGCAATTTTTGTGTCACTAACTCCATCTGTTGAACATTAATATAAAACAAAAACAAACAAGAGCTAAATATTATTACTTGTATTAAAATTTCGAGTTTAATAGTAAATAAGTCAAGTTTATATCTTTTTTATCTACTTACAGCAACTTCAAATTAGTTGGCACTTGATAGTAACTTCAGAATTCTATATTAAGTAGGTGTACATACATAGTTATCCTCATGGTAACAAAATAGATAACATACTATGATACTAAACATTGTAGTAATTCCTACGAAGATTGTATGTAGTAGATATAATATAAGTGTTACAAACATCAATTCTGTATTAAGATAAATTGAAAATACTTGGTCATGTATTCGCAACACCCATAACTTTCTACATACATATTTACTTTCGAAATTTCACTTGTTTGTTAAGAACAAGGATGGAATAAAGACTGTAGAAAAAAACCTAACAATACATATTTTCTCATGGAATAAGACTGGAAAACGAGGCAATAAATTACATATTAGTTTATAGAAGGTTACTATTACATCGCCACCTATCGGCCAAACACATTTTTACCCGAAACCACAAAGTAGATATTATATATAACAGAGACACGACCTAGTACTAGAAAATGGTATCACCCTAATCCTGGCAAATCGACTGGCTATTTTTATTTTCTTTCCAGGCACTTTCCGGAAACCGCTATCTAGCGCCACTATTGGAAAATACAAATTACTAATTTCGTTTTGTATTTTTTTCTTAATTAAGGAGTTGAATTTAGCTTAATGTGATGTCATGCAAAGAAAGCAGTCAAAATTTGTACTTAATTCGGCATATTTACATTTTATAATTTACAAACGTTTATAGTAGTGACATCTATTGCAATTTTTTTGTATTAATCATAGATTGTATGGGACGGTAGGCCATGCCCGAAACTCACATCCCAAAAGACTGAAACGATTGAAAATTCCAAACTTATCGCAAGTGGATTTTTAACTAAAACTTTTAGTGCCTACGTGCCTACCTACCTGGCAATAATGACGATACATTTTTAGCAAACAATAACAATCTTGGCCTCTGGGTCACAAGTTATATCGGAATTACGTCTTTAGTAGCGTACGTGCCAAACTTGTTGCGCTGATAGCAGAAAATATATCTACATGATAACTTGCTAAAACAATAGGTAAATATTTTGTTACAATACCCTTAGATCATCTAAATATATAAAAGGAGAAACTGAATGACTGACATATCAACGCACAGCCTGGACGGCTAAACGTAGGCACTTGAAATTTGGAAGGGACGTAGCTTAGGTACCGTAGAGGTGCACTAATGACGTGACAAATATTTTAATCAACATTAAACTTTTCGATGATAGCTGATGCATTGTTTTCAAAACCATTACTAAAATAGTTAATTCATTTTAATGTAAAATAATGTTCATACTTGTTGCGGCCAATTAATGTTATTGCAATTTATTGTAGTTTAGATATCTCATTTTTATATTTTTATTACATTGATATTTTTTATATGTATTGGAAAATTAGATTAAAAATTAAGCGGGGATCAAATGTCCCCAGCCTCCCCTATTCTCTGATTTTGCTTTTCCATCCCAATGTAAAGACGAATATTTTTTTTTCAAAATGGCGGTTGGATTAGATTAGCCTACACGCCAGTATCACGTTCCAGAATTTTCCATTGTGTTATCTAAATGTACTGTTACGAAACAGGCTAATGGCGCCGACTAATTGCTCAAGCGACCTGTGCTCCGTATTGTAGTCAATTCCATTGAGCAACAGTGGTAGCAGTACATAGTCATGACTTCTGGAACGATCAGAAAGTTCGAAGGAACCCCTCATATGATTCCACAGATTCGTAATTGGCCATTCTTTTCCCCATCATGTCTTATAATTGAGTATGTAATAGTGGTACACCGAACATGGTCATTTTCGATAACTTCTCGATGATCTTTTTCCATTGTAGCGCCTATATTACTGATCGGATTGTAGGTATTTATAGATTAGTAATAATATACGTAACTTTGGCTATTTCATGTACTTCGGTTTTTTAAGCAAGGTGGTTGGACAACACACACAATATAGCGACTACTAAACTCTATTCTGTTGTGTATTTTACTCAATATCGAATTTAATTTAACGCTAACAAAAAAACAATAGAACCTATAATGGAGCTTGCTACCATTATAAATCTATACTTAACTAGCTGACTATAGAATCCGTTCAAACCTTCTTGGGACTTCCACGAATATTTCAAGACTAAAAATAGTCGAATCCGAAAGCCGTTCTCGAGTTTTAGCGAGACTAACGATCTGCAATTCGTTTTTATATACATAAGATTATGCCAAGTGAATCTACTATTGCAAGCGGCGCGCCCTGCGTGTTATCACACTAATACAAGTCTTATCACCGTTACAATGTTGCACACTGTGTCAATATCTCTGTCACTGTATTAATCGATTATGATATTGTAATTATTTATCTGTCGGAAGTCAAATATCATGTTATTTATCTCTATAAATTAAAACGCATTAGCAGCTCACATGAAAAGTGAGCTGATATTTATAGATACGGATTTCTCATGCTGATTCAATATCTAGTGTATTGTTGATCGAAACAAAATCCTTTTAAATGTTTTTTTTTATTGATGTTTTTATAAGTTATACTTATCCCCCCGGTAAACAAATTATGTTAAACTAAAATTATTTAAGTAAGTACCATTAAAAATAATGAAGATATTAAACTTTTTTAATATTATAATGTGTGAACTAGAAGTGCAACCGATTGTGACGTCACTTTGTTAAACCTAAATAGACATTACGCTAACCTGCGTGCAAATATATCGTTTTGCGAGAAAGAGATAGTTTATTTAATTGCTTAAAACTCAAATGTTTTAAAACTTATCCTAATTCTTATTTTAGATTTTGCTCATATTTTTGATTTTCTTGTAATGAGTCCAAAATTTAATATTCATTCAATAAACCAATCGGCGACAGTAAGTTTATAATGCCATGATAAAAATACGCATAAAATTGGTGTATATGCCTCGCATCACGTTTTTGATAACTTAATGCATTGAACACTGATAACGAATTCAGGCAAACATTACACACATTACGCGATAGGCTCATTATACGTGCAAAAACCTTTACTAAAATAGGACGGAGGAGTATGAAATTTGGCACACTTACCCCCGGTTTCCCGAACGCAATTCAAATGAATGATCAACTAACATGGCATTCAAATCAACAACCCATATTGAACGCTGATTGGTCAAATATTATCAGACCGAAAGGAACAGACAGGGGCCGTATTAAGTATGATCTTTTACACAGCCCGGTTCCAGGCAATTCAATAATACGGTCTGAAACTGCCTTCTTCTTTATATTACAACGACATGTTATCCTGAATCTACCCTAGTTTGGTTGTCTGAAAGTGACATTCGGAAGCAAGTCAAGTGTCCGCTAACTAGCTGTCATCATGCAGTTATTATGTGATCGTAATACGAAAATTCCAGGCAGCCATGTTGTATGGTAAAAACTGGCTGGAATTAAGAGCTTGTAATAGGCCCCCCAGATATCTTATATTTTACATCACGCTCGCACTTCCAAGGCTGCTTAAAATTCCTCCTGCCTCTTTTGATTCAAATCGTATGTCAGCTGATCGGTGCTTTTGGTGTATTACTCTTATCTCTGGAATTTTACTGTAGAGCGTGATGTTATTATAAAATATATGTCCGTTCCTTTCTGTCTCATAATGTTCCACCAATTAGCATTCAATATGGGTTGTTGATTTGAATGGCACGTTAGTTGATCAAACATTTGAATAGCTTTCGAGAAACCGGCGTTGAGTCCCGATTTCACAAACGCTTGTTAGTGTTAACGGCTTGTTAAAATACCATGCCTTCTCATTCATTGATAGGAATCATGAGAGGAACAACATGATATTTAAAGGATTCATTTTAACATTGCTTGGTGAAAAACGCCCTCGTTGTTGGATGGATATTTGTAAGTCTTTCATGCTAAACAAAAACTAAACAAACTTAATTAAAAAATATATTTGTAGGGCTTTAAGCTTCGCGGCAAAATGTACGATTCTCGACATAACCTTTTTCGCGTGCAAAGTCGAAGGCTGAAGAAGGGGTTTAAAGGAAGTCCAGAATAACTTTTCTTGTGTTAGATTTGTAGCATCACCCCCTAGCCCTCCCAGCTAGTGCTAGCTGCTAGCTAACGACCGTAAGAGAAGAGCAGCACTTGTATAATTTTGCGACTACTTATTTAAGGTTTATAAAACACACTCTTATTTACATTTCATCTAAATGTAATAGTTATTGTAGTACAAATTACGTTTAGTTAAAACGTTATCATTGTTATCATGAATTGTTATTATCTGATAAGTGTCATTAATTATGATACTCGAAGCACGGCTCGGCATAAGTGTCAGGTATCCTTCCTTGAGATAAAATAAACACATTTTTATATGAAACTAGCTGTGCCCTGCGACTTCGTTCGCGTGGTTTTTGAGTGACTTAAGCAGCGCACTCAACGAAAGTTCCCAAACGTGAATAATTTTCCCCGTTTTTGCAACATTTCTCACGGACGCTTCGCTCCTATTGGTCGCAGCGTAATGTTATAAAGCCTTCCTCTATAAATGGACTATCCAACAAAAAAATAATTTTTCAAATCTGACTCGTAGTTCCTGAGATTAGCGCGTTTAAACAAACAAACAAACTCTTCCGCTTTATAATATTAGTATAGTCACCTGATGATGACTATGTCGAAACCGGTCGTGTATTTTAATAAATAACTTGTGAAAACACTAATAAAGTGGGAAAAAAGTGCAAGTATTTAGTGTATTATTACTAAATTAACCCTGTGTTCCAGTACCTGATAGTAAACGAAAATAACGTTTTTTTCGTTCAGATTAGCGTTCCATTAGCACTTTATAGCAACATTATGATCGTTTTGAACTGTTTTGCCTAGTGTTCCACACGCAACTGTCAGCTGTCAAAAACTGTTCAAAACGCTCAGAATGATCACGCCATTTTGCATAATTTTACCCATCTTGTTTTTGACGTTTACTTACATTTCACAGATTTCACTGATCTCGATGTTATTTTTAAGTTATGGATCGAGCAAATTTATTCTAGATTCTCTTATAATGTAGTTATTATTGTTAATTTAAAATATAAATAGAATTTATGAGTTAAAAAAGAAATGTTAAATTTTGACATCTGTCAGTCGTTCCACTAGCAGTAAAGTTTGCTACAAACGATCAGATCGAAAATTTCATAATTTTCAATATTGTGCTAAAGAAACGACTGTGTGCGTTATGAATGATCTGAGCGTTCATAGTAAAGGAAGCGCTTAAAGGAACACACTGTAAAGTGTGTTTTATTGCCGATCCCGCGACAGTACAATACCTAAAAATTACTGTACCACAGTAACGTAATGTGCCGTAGTATCCTGTTCGTGTTTTTCCTCTTTCCTTAAATTTGCATATCGGATAGTGGATACCCTGTGCAGAAACAGTAAATATCAATTGTCGGTTTTTACTCGCGTTTTTACCGCGTAGTAGCTGCGCACAAAACCGGTACTGATACACATTTGGGTCTTTTACGTCGAATACATACGTCATTGGTTTTATATCTACAAAGAATTGATTATTTCCACGTGTAGTCATGACCTCTGTAAAAATTATTTCTACGGTAGACTAAATGAAAGATTGAAGAAGGAAATCTGTCATTTTTTCCATAAAATCTGTGTCTATTATTGTGTAGACAAAACGTTTCTACGGTGGTGGTGACTTCTTTCACGAAGTATTGGACGAAATGGAAGGGTTATTACTTATTAATGATTTTGGCAGGTTTCTGAAAGGCTAACATTTGAGCTAATAATAACCCGGGCAACATAGACTATATAATTTTTCTTGATGGTACGTTTCTATAACCGACCTATCTTTTCTTATGGGTATAAGAAAAGATAGATGGATTCGCTCTACAATTGTATGGCGATCTATCCCTTCTTTATTATGTTTATTGTATCGCGTCATTAGGCAACACAAGATATACTTACTGAGTCTTTAGTTAGCACAAAGTAGATAATGAACTCGTTAGTAATAAGAGTATAGGATAGGAGACACTTGAAACGATAGTATTTTTAGAACAGCCGAGTGAGTGGGTGGTATTGGAACAGATATCTCCTTACGACGCCTACGATTATCCTAAATGCTTCATCTCATCCAGACGAAGCGAAAATACCATTAAAGTGACAGTGTTTGTCTGTTGTACGTAGCTTTAGGACCCAGTATAAATAGTTTTTGATAAGATAATTTTCAATCAATGTGTGTTTTGTTTCTATGTGTTCTCGAAACATTTTAGCGTATATCGTATTATGCTGTAACTCGTTAATTACGAAAGCTGAATTTGACTTCAATTATAGTTTACCAAAATCATTGTAAACAATTCTATATTCGTTATTTTTATACAATTGTAGGACATTAAAACAATTATATATGTTACTAGCTCATCCGTGCCCACTTCGTTGAGAATACAAACCGTTTAAACCTTCCCTGGACTTCGTCGAATAACACAAGACTAAAAATAGCCGAATCGGTTCAGCCGTTATCGAGTTTTAGCAAGACAAACAGCAATTCATTTTTATTATATATAAGAAGAAGAAGTAATAATATATAAAAATGAATTGTTATCTGGAATATATATCTGGAAATCAGCGTTTTTGTACCCTTCTATTCGTTGCAAAAATCCCATACCTAATAATGATTATAATATCATATCAACGTACACTTGACATTCTATCAATTTACCATAACCAGTTTGTGGCGTGCCACTAATGAATATTTATATTGACCATTACGTTTTCAATAGTATTTGGTCAAGGTTTCATTGCCAAGGCTTTATGGCCGCATTATTGCAATGTGCATTTGGCGACTTTTTATTGCATTTGGAACACGAGCATTTGGAACACAATTTTACGAGTGATTGGAAATCTGACTGCTTTATGTTAACTGTTGTGATTATAACTAAAAATATTGGATGCTTCGTCAGACCTCCGTGGTATTGTGGTTCAGAGCTGCGCTCTCGACCCAGGGGTCGTGGGTTCGATTCAACAATAAAAATGTTGATCACCTGATTGTCTGACAAGAAAGATGATGTCGGCTATCCGTCCCACTGGACTACGAGAGTGAAGGAAGAGAGAGTGCTTCTGTGTATTGCGCACACTCTTGGGCACTATAAAATAACTTCTACGTAGCTGCCCATCGTTACCGAAATTGGTGTTGGTGGCATTATGATGATTCGTGTTCACCGTTTCTGCTAGGACGTCCACTGCTGGTCATAAGTTCTTCCTACAAGGATTTCCAGAAGACCGCAGCTTGCATCCACCAACTCCTTGTGACCTTGAAGTCGTCTGTCCGAACGGCTCATGGCAATGCGCAAGTGGTTTTAGTGGACCCCCCCTGGGGGATGCGTAGCGCACTTCCCTTGCAACATAAAAAAAGATAGCTCAATGCTTCGACCTCCCTTTTGTGGTCTACCACCTTTCTGCCCCAGCGACAATGGGTTCAGGTATTTGTCCAGTTACTGCCTCTAGAACTTGCTAATGCGCTGGTCTACGTCGGTTACTTTGGTCCTGCTAATTTCCTGGAAATTTGATAAATTACTTATTATTGAATTTAAATTTTCTGGGCCTAGAGAGACTACAGCTATCCGGTTGGTATGGTTGCCGGTTGCAATAAGGAATAGGGATAAGACATAGGGCTACAGCCAGTGGCGTGGGATTCCTTTTGGCTTCTCTTACCCCTTATCCTATGGAAGACCTTCATCGAAATTGATACCTAAAACATACCCATGGTACCCTTAAAGTGACCCAGCCTTCGCCACTGCAGCCATAGCTTCTTGGTTATAGTTAATTGCTAAATTTGTGTGCACAAAATAAAGTTACTTCAGATGAAACTTCGACATTCAGGATGTTTGCTAATAGCAACTATTAAGGAATATTCAGAATTTTCGACATTTATAGTATGTAGTAACTGATATAATAGGCGTGTCGTACCTACTTGTATTACTACGTACGTCACACGTAACGCATACGTAAGTAGAGTTAATTGCCAGCTATTTACTACAGAGCCGCGGTGGGGTACTGGTAGCAACAGACATCTTGATATTTGATATTCTTTTCATTTGATACTTAGCAGTGTAATCAAAATAAAAGGTATGTTATAAAGGTATAAACAAATCGAAAGGTTCGGATAAGGACGTGCGTTTTCAGGGTCCTGTACACAGGATACAGTATAGGATCCTACAATTTACTAACACTCCATTGCTCGTCCCTCTGTACATCTGTTTTCAGTTCCTTGGCCTTTTTTACATATTGAATACTTTTACATGATAGTTTTAAAGAACTTTAATCTTTTATCTCTTATATATAGGTAGTCTTGCTAAAACTCGAGAACGGCTGCACCGATTCGGCTATTTTTAGTCTTGAAATGTTCGTGAACATGCAGGAAAGGCTAAAACGGTTCGTATGATCAACGAAGTTGGCACGGGTCAGCTAGTCAAATATAAATGATTCAAGTAAGGCGAAATTCCTTAATGTCTTAAACAATCTAGGTACTTTAGATTTCATTTTGTCCTCAACGTATTTAAATCCGCGGGGGTTTTAATACCAGTAATAACTTGAATAATGTTGTGTTGTTTATTTTGACAGGTCGATGTTAACTCCTGACAGTTTTAGTTTTGACAGGTCGATGTTAACTCCTAACAGTTTCAGTTTTGTTGCCTTGGCCTTCTTTGAAGTTCGAAACTTATTTTTAGTAAAAAGACGCGAGCTATTTATACGAGTATAATAAAACTGTGTATGTATAATGAAGTCATTCTTTTATTTTTATTGTTGCAACTGCAAATGAGCAGAACGAGTGAATGATAGTAAAAAACATCATGGATATCGGTCACCTAGGTACACCATGGAGATTTTTGCATCCACAAGTCAGCTTGGGACTTATGAGGGTATTTTATACCTCTACTTCCAGTGACCATATAGTCTATTTATACCTCGGTCTATAATATATAGGGGAATTCGCTATTCTATAGGTATCTTCTCTTATAAATAAAAATTAATCGCTGTTCGTTAGTCTCGCTAAAACTCGAGAAAGGCTGAACCGATTTGGCTACTTTTAGCCTTGAAATATTCGGGGAAGTCCAGGGAAGGTTTATACGGTGAGAAAACACTGTTTGTATGCTCAACGAAGTGGGAACGGGCTAGCTAGTATGTTACTAAAAATATCTTTTATTCACCTCTACTGAATTTATTTTTAATTGCAGTCGTGAGAATAGTTGCGTAAAGCATTTTACCGCAGTCACGAGACTACCTTACAGTACCTGCCAAAACATTAACAAAATGTTGGAGTACGATGAGAGTTATCATTACATAACTTGTGATAAACAAGTTTAATGGTCAGATCACACCGAGGTGAAATAGAAATAAATATTGTAATACAATACCTTATTCGGAATTGTCAAATTCTTTTAACACTGAGGAGAGACCCATACCCTAACAGTGGGACCATAATTTCGTATTTTTGTTTCGTCATCGGACGATTCATGATTTTACTGATACTTTACATGTTATTTCTTAAATTACTGAAACATAAGTCAGGCCAATGTCAAACAACTACTATTTACGTATGACTACATTCGACGGCTACAATATTGTGAAGGACCATTTAGCGCCACTAACCTGAATCGCGCTATCGAAATTATCTCAGTCGGAGCGGTATCTAAGTACACGACATTTGAAAATTACAATCTGCCCCAACATCCTAAATACCACGATCGATCGGAGACCTCTCGAGGGTACCTATTCCTAAATACTAAATACTTATTGTCTAATGATGATTCTCTTGTTACAGATATCGCAGTAACGACTGGGGACCAGATAGAGTTTTATTCCAACAAGTCGAAAACAAGCTTCGAGTCCAGTAAATTTAAAGAGCTAACTGCCCTGGCGTATGATGCTGTTCATAATATGCTGCTGTTTGTCGACAAGCAGAACGACAATGCTTCCATATTTAGTTTTAACCTCATGACCAAAAAGTACCAGCCTCTGGTGGGCAGACGGTCCAATGAGAACATCCAGGGTGTAGCCTTTGATCCGATCACCAACAAGATGTTTTGGACTGATATGAACGAGAGGAGCATATACTGGATCTCGCTCGGGCCGAGGTCAAAGGACAACATCTACGGGAATTTGCTGCTGAAGATGAAAGATGAACTACCCAGAGACATAGCTATAGACAGCTGTAGAGGGTAAGTACTGTTCTAGACTGTGGCAGGGCGTAAATGTTTACTTAGTAATTTTAAACTGCTGTTATTTGGATAGTTAATTCTCTATCCTATTTTTGCTGCTTACAAAATATATTGTTTGGGCATCCTTAAGTGATTAGAAATTAAAGACAACAACAATTGCTTAAGTATTTATTTAATTATCATTTATTTTTTTCTGGTTTTACATAGTAAAATGAGTTGTACCATAGACCAATGTTGTACATATATAATTTTTCTGAATCACTTACAGATATTTAGGGCGTGTTTCACCACGCTATGTTAAAGTTAATCCTTCGTTAAATATCATGTTGTTCCTCTCGTAATTCCTATCAATGAATGAGAAGGCATGGTATTTTAAGAAGCCGTTAACACTAACATGCGTTTGTGAAATCGAGACTTAATAATATCGTCTCAAACTCTAGGTTCAAGCTATTTCCTTTTGTTTCACAGCTACATTTACTGGACTAATACCAACATAAAGAAAGCCACCATCGAGAGAGCTCGGCTGGACGGTACAGATAGAGAAGTCATCATAAAATCTGACATCTACATGCCGGTCAGCATCACGGTGGACCAGCACTCCAAGAAGCTGTACTGGGCTGACGATAAAGAGGGAATCCACTTCACCATAGAAACATCAAACTTGGACGGCAGTGGGAGAACTACTCTTGTTGCGGGCACACATCACGAGCCAAACTCCATAACTGTATCCAAAGATTCCATTTACTGGGTGGACTGGGGCTACAAGGTGGTCTGGAGGCTACCGAAGAACGCGACCCCGAATTCAGAACCGGAGGAATTCCTGAAGGTCGACAAGGAAATATTTTTTGGGATAGTCGCGAACTACGGCATAGCTGACCAAACCGCAGGAGTGCCGGAGTGCCAAAAGTTGGCTACTTTGTCCAAAACTAAGACCACCATCAATGAATCCACGCCGATCCTGGAAGACCTAGGTCTGTTCTGTCTGCACGGGAAGAAGACTGACACGTATATTTGTCAGTGCTCCACCGGGTATACGGGCAAGCGCTGTGAGATTTCGGTCTGCCACAACTACTGCATACATGGGGAATGTGCTCTGCTACCGTCTGGATACCCCACTTGCAAGTAAGTATCGATCTACCTGTTCACCCAAAACTAAATTATAAAAAACCCACGACTTAGCGCGTAACATTCCTATCACACTTAACAAACGACCTGACCTTGAATACCTGAACCGATTTCCAACATACATAGCTAGGAACACTCTCGACTGTTATACCTTTCAAACAAAAAAACCGCATTAAAATCGGATCATCCGTTTGGGAGCTACGATGCCAGAAACAGACACATACACATTTACACAGACACGTCAAACTTATAACACCCCGTCGTTTTTGCGGTAGAAACCAACAGAAAGAGGTGTTTAAGGAATTTTACGAACAAAATATTAAGCTATATAACATCAGAAGATATAGCTTAATATTTTGTTGGTAAAATACCCATAGATAGCTGATATACTTCAAATAGTTGGATTTGTATCAGTAATTGATGACTATACATAATAATATACAGTATTCTCCTAGCTAAGTAACTGTTTAAATACTGTAGTGCCTGGGGCGGGAACCACCTTAAGTTTTTCCTATAATAATCCGACAATTTAAAAAATCGAGTAGGAAAAGATAAAAATTACTTTCTTGCTTCATTATTTAAGACGAACATCGCCTGTTTAAATAATTAAAAGGTTATCTAAATATGTTTTATTGTTTACCCACAAGCAATTCTGAATTGAAATTCAGCTGCAACATACTTAAAAAGCAATATAATTTAACGTTTTCAATTAAAAATACAAACAAGTTTCTTTAATTCAACTAACACAATGAAATAAGCCCTAGTTTTCTAAGTAGGTACTCTTAAACAGCTATATTTAGTTATGGGTTATGGGGAACATTCGTTTCCTATGGCAATGTCAATTTACTCATTATTGTTAACTAGCGGTTCCCCAGACTTCGTTCGCGTGGATTTTGAGTGACTTAAGCGGTTAATGCAGCGCTCGCAATAAAAGTCCCCAAATGTAATTAATTTTCCCCGTTTTTGCAACATTTCTCACTGACGCTTCGCTCCTATTGGTCGCAGCGTAATGTTATATAGCCTAAAGCCTTCCTCTATAAATGGGCTATCCAACAAAAAAAGATTTTTTCAAATCGGACCA
Source organism: Celastrina argiolus (assembly GCA_905187575.2). NCBI lineage: Eukaryota > Metazoa > Arthropoda > Insecta > Lepidoptera > Lycaenidae > Celastrina > Celastrina argiolus. The sequence continues at coordinate 16,436,071 of LR994591.1, read as the reverse complement.
GTAGTTCCTGAAATTAGCGCGTTTAAACAAACAAACAAACTCTTCCGCTTTATAATATTAGTATAGATTAGTATAGATTTTGATATCTTGTCCAGGATATTGATTTGTCTCCATTTCCATGAAAAAGGTCAAGTAGACAAGTGTTTTTATTGTTTGGTTACTCCTACAGTTAAATACTGACTATTACTGACCTCCAATATATCAAGATAAGGTTCAGTTCCACTAATTGTAGCGGGCCTTCCTCAGACCGTCTCGATTCTAAAAGTGTTAATTGTTAATGAATAGTCTAAGCGAATCGAAATCTAAAGATCATTTGTTCACAGATGTCCCGCCGGTTTTGCGGGAAAGAGGTGTGAGGTGGACCCGTGCGTGAATCACTGTATGCACGGGTCGTGTGCAGTCACTGCGGTCGGTGCGACCTGCGCGTGCGCAGAGGGCTTCACCGGCGCGAGATGCGAGAGGGCTGTTGAGGCAGAGGTCCATCTGCTACAGCCGGTACCGACAAAGTAAGGAGGATGACTTATGTGTAACATACATAGATATTATAGGTACTTGTATGCTTACGTCCAAAAAAGTAGACTTAGGACGTGTTTCACCAAGCAATGTTAAGGTTAATCCTTCGTTAAATATAATGTTGTTCCTCTCGTAATTCCTATCAATGAATGAGAAGGCATGGTATTTTAACAAGCCATTAACATACATTGGTGAAATCGAGACTTAGGCTACTTTTTATTTCATCAAGATCGGCCCAGTAGTTTCGAAGCCTATTCAATAGGTACAAAACGTACCAACCTTTCTCTTTCTCTATGTATATTATTAGTACCTCCCGTAAGAAGTAGAGTCATGTCTTCCAAACGTAGCATAACCACAGAAAGGATCTATACAAAAATAGACATACTGACAGTTTGTATGGACAAAATGACGGATTTCCTCTATCACTATATCGTTATTCTAGTCTATTATTATATCCGTAGAAAGAAACAATTTCTTTCCCAATCTAAAATTATATAGTATTATTAATTATTATCTGACGTTGAGTGAGTTATAGGAGCTGGGTAAACAAGGAAAAAGAAGTAATATTTTAGTGTAAAACAAGCGAGTGGTCTCATAGCTAAACTTATGAATATGAAGTCTATTATATTAATATTAAGACATTGTACGTCTAGCCCACTTCCGTACCAATAAACAGTTATCTGGTGCCAAGATAACTGCACTTGAAATAAACAACATTGACCTAGCGGCTTAGCTCAATCTTTTTTTAATTTTATTCATTTAAATTTACAATTTTCGTACATATACAAAAGGCTTTTAAAAAGTCATTACACTCTGATCTTTCTATGGTCCTTGTTAAAAAATTACATGTAAACCTTTGTTCCGATTTCACCAACACATGTTAAAGTTAAACCGTCATTAAATATCATGTTAAGGCCGTGTTTCACCAAGCAATGTTAGTGTTAACGGCGTGTTAAATTATCATGCCTTCTCATTCATTGACAGGAATTACGAGAGGGATAAGATGATATTTAACGAAGGATTAACTTTAACATTGCTTGGTGAAACACGGCCTAATTGCGTGTTTCACCAAGCAATGTTAAAGTTAACGCCATGTTAAATATCATGTTATCCCTCTCGTATTTCCTGTCAATGAATGAGATGGCATGGTATTTTAATATGGCGTTAACTTTAACATTGCTTGGTGAAACGCGGCCTAAGTCTCGATTTCACTAACGCATGTTAGTGATATCGGCTTGTTAAAATACCATGCCTTCTCAATCATTGATAGGAATTACGAGAGGAACAACATGATATTTAACGAAGGATAAACTTTAACATTGCTTGGTAAAACACGCCATAACCCTCTCGTATTTTCTGTCATTGAAATCGGGATTTTAAGTTAAATAATTCTCGTCTCATCCTGTCATAGAATGAGAAGGCATGGTGTTTTTAACAAGCCGTTAACACTTAGAAGCGTTGGTGAAATCGAGATTTTAAGTTGAATAACTCTCGTCTCATCCTGTCATAGAATGAGAAGGCATGGTGTTTAAACAAGCCGTTAACACTCACAAGTCTTGGTGAAAAAGGGACTTAAAGTTAAATAACTTCTGTGTTTTAAAATACCTATCTAATGATACCCTACACTAATGATACCCTCATAGTGCGGGAGAAAATCACATATATAACGATTGCAACGAATAGATTGACACATATGACATATCCAAGCAGTTGCTAGACGTTAATAACGGAACCCTTAAAAATGATAGAGACCGTACACCTTGCTGCTGTTCTATTATTTCATTTTCAATTAAGCAATAATAATTATTTTCAGTTGCACAAGCGATACCACAACCACAGGTCCCATCACAAAGGTGTTGACGTCCAACGACTCAGCGCTCAACCAGCTGAGGCTCGATGATGGTGAGGTATACCTGGACGGCTGCGGTGGCTGGGACCCCGTCAGAGACCCCATACTCATGGTGTTGGGGGTCGGCTGTGGGTTGCTGACACTAACCTGCGCTGTTCTGGTTACGAAGATATTGCATTTGAGACGGAGGCCCAGGTGAGTTATCGAACTATACAATCTAATTTAATATAATATTATGACGTAATTTTTAATAATATTCTAAAGGTGTATTATTCCAAAAATCATACTTTATAATTGGACTAAATTAGAATTGTATTTTACACACCTTTCGTACCGTTTATGTCCCAAAGCCACTGCAACCCAATTCTTCATAATTGGCCATCATTCTTACCTGTGTTTGGATTATGGGCTCACAAGTTTTCAGCTTTTATAAAATGACGAAGGTCTGACGATGACGTTCACGGGTTCTAAACGTTATTTCCTTGCAAGTGGAACGCACCTTGAGTATAGCATAATGGAGAATGTACACACATTTTTAATTTTAGCTCTGCGTAAACTTAGTTGAAAATAAAAAATATTTTCAACAAAATGTACGGACTTGTTTCAAATTCTAGACGCGATGACGTAGTTTTACAACACTGAAATGTTTGTAAAGTCATTAATACTGGGTTTATCAATAAAATAAATCTAGTGTATATTAGTAAGTATAAGTGTAGTTTTCAAAATATTTATTTTCAAATGCTCGATCCGATGACGTACATTTTTCAACGTCTGCAAATATTCAAGAATTTGAAATGTCTTTAAATCCATGAATACTTGGAATTTTTCAATGAAACAAATACTAGTGTATTTGGACAAGCCCAACTGTGACAACAGTTTTAATCGATTTTGTATACCTAGTAACATTCTACATTGAATGAATGTGTGTCTGCAGGATCAAGAAGCGCATCATCGTGAACAAGAACGTGACGCCGCTGACGGCGCGGCCGGACCAGTGCGAGATCACCATCGAGAACTGCTGCAACATGAACATCTGCGAGACGGTAAGTACTAGTTGCCACTGGCATGTACCTTCCAAACATGACATTATAACCTACCTAGGGTATAAAAAGATCAGTTTTAAAGAACGTTGGAATATTATACTACCTTTTCTCATTGTACAAATGTTTTTTTTTATTGGATTTTTCTCCTTTTTGTTGCGATTAAAAAATATTGAACAGTAAGAAGTTTTCAGTTTTTGAAAAAAATTTAACAGAATTAAAAATCATACCCCAAAGTTATAGTAACTGTTCTTAATACCTGTATTATACCTTCTAAAATTGTGGGTAACCGCCGCGAACGGTCAGCTAACGGTATTCCATTTATACAGCGATAGAAGAAAATCACTGGTAATCGCTTATCAAAATTGCCATGTTGATAAGCGATTACCATCATATACATTCGTTAGCTTTGTGTTTTAACTTCCAGTGATAATAGTTTGGGCCCTAGACTAAGAAATTGTGAGGTTCGATTCCCGCGTTGTTGTTTTCGTTGTCTGACAAGTGACAAGAATGATCCATGCGCCGGACGGGCATGCAAAACATAAGTCCTGTGTGTGATCTCTCGCCAGTCGTGTCGGACATCCGTCCACTGGGATATGAGAGTAAATGAATAGAGTAGCCTTGTGTTTTGCGCACATGCTTGGGCACTATAAAATTCCGCTACTGACATGACATGGTGAGGAAGCTCATTACAAACTCTGGGCTAATCTTTTTAAACAGAATTGGTAAAGGATCATCGTAATGCACCTACAAGTGTGATACCGGCTTTATTAGTGACTATTAAAATTAACTTTACTAATTATTATTTTATTTATACGAGCGTAATAACCACCAGTTTGTGAAGGTTATTTTTCGGTTAAATAAGTTGATATTTGCAAAAACGTAAAGAATTAAAATGACCTAACTTACGATAAGTAGGTACAATATAATTACTTATGATGACGGCAACTTAAAATAACTAGATTGTTTTTGAGTTTGACAGTTAGACATTTATCAGCCGCTATCCAAGGTTAAAAGGTTATGGACTTGTTTTCCTCATGGACGATAGTATTTGTAACCTTTTGTCATTAATCAGTGTAAGTTGAAAGTCGCATCTACAGCTAGATGGCACATGCACATATTTTTGTCAACAGTTACAAATTAGCTGCAGTTAGGGCGTGTTTCACCAAGCAATGTTAAAGTTAATCCTTCGTTAAATATCATGTTATCCCTCTCGTAATTCCTATCAATGAACGAGAAGGCATGGTATTTTAACAAGCCGTTAACACTAACATACGTTGGTGAAATCGGAACTAAGGTTTTTTATTGATTTTATTATAGCCCCCTGGTAAACAAAAATGTAAAATAAAAATTATTTAAGTACAATTAAAAAATGAAGATATTAAACTACCTATTAAATATAATGTGCGAACGAGAAGGTTACAACCGATTTGGACGTCACTTTGTTAAACCTACAATAGACATACACACTTGCGTACAAATAACTTTAATAAATTGCATAAAACTCAAATGTTTTAAAACTTATACTAATTCTTATTTTAGATTTTGCTTATCTTTTTTAATGAGGTTCTCATGATTTTCTGTATAAAGAGTCCAAAAGTAAATAAATTTAATATTCATTCAACAGCCCAATTAGATAATTGGGTAGTCTTGCGAAAACGTCCCCTACAAAAGTTACGAAAATGCTTCAAACAAACAGCAGCTTCCTAAAATCTATTGATTCATGATTTATCTACTATTTGTCAACTTTCAATCACTATTTCTGTTTACAAAAAAATAGAGTCAAGTATAATATAGGTTTCTAATTTTACATAATATTTTTCTGTGTTTGAGTATTAAAAACCAATGTGACTTGTCAAAATTGCACACAAATATTTTTGCGGTAACCGTTTAAAATCGTCTCAATAAAACCTTCCTTTGTGTGACCCCAGGATTTTTGTCACACAACCGACGTGTCTTGAGTCTTGACTCTTAATACTCTAGTCACGACACGACTTTCTTCAATGTAGGTACTTGAACTAAAATACGTAAAACAGTCTATTGACAGTCAATTGGCCAAACATTGTACGTATACTTGACCTCACGACCTGTCTATTGAAAACGTTCTATATTATAATGACCGTTCCATATCTAGTTATTTATAAATAGTATTGTCTGTAGATTGTAAAGATGTAAACGTATTTCATTAGGTATTAAATCTGGTATAATAAGTATTATAAGCTACTGATTGGAAAACTGACCGTAGTAAGATTCTAAGCAACGCGCCCAGCGGGGCTAAACTTTTTTAAAATACTAGCTGTCCCCGCGACTTCGTTCGCGTGGTTTTTGAGCGACTTAAACCGTTTATGCAGCGCACGCAACGAAAGTCTCCCCGTTTTTGCAACATTTCTCTCTGATGCTACGCTCCTATTGGTCGCAGCGTAATGTTATGTAACCTAAAGCCTTCCTCTATAAATGGACTATCCAACAAAAAAAGATTTTTTCAAATCGGACCAGTACTTCCTGAGATTAGCGCGTTTAAACAAACAAACAAACAAACAAACTCTTCCGCTTTATAATATTAATATAGATTTCGGCGCCGTGAAAACAAAAACAACACAACTTGTTATTAATTTGTTAAAATAAAATAATACTTAACATTATATAACGGTCATGCTAGCCTTGCTTATGTTCTAAGAGATGACAAAGAGAAAAGGCAAAACCTTAACCCACATGAGACCTCGGATTAATAACTATTTAGGGATAATAATTTATCTTTATCTTATCTTATACTAGCTGACCCTTGCCCACTTCGTTGAGCATAAAAAGAGTTTCTGATGAAATTCAACTAAAAAAAAACAACGTGGAACCCGCAACGCGGGAACCCGGAACCCGCAACGCGGGAACCTGGAACCCGCAACGCGGGAACCCGGAACCCGCAACGCGGGAACCCGGAACCCGTAACGCGGGAACCCGGAACCCGCAACGCGGGAACCCGGAACCCGCAACGCGGGAACCCGGAACCCGCAACCCGCAACGCGGAACCCGCAACTTGTGAACCCGGAACCCGCAACCCGCAACGCGGAACCCGCAACGTGTGAACCCGGAACCCGCAACGCGGAACCCGCAACGCGGAACCCGCAACGCGGAACCCGCAACGCGGGAACCCGGAACCCGCAACGCGGGAACCCGGAACCCGCAACGCGGGAACCCGGAACCCGCATCGCGGGAACCCGCAACGCGGGAATCCGGAACCCGCAACGCGGGAACCCGGAACCCGCAACGCGGGAACCCGGAACCCGCAACGCGGGAACCCGGAACCCGCAACGCGGGAACCCGGAACCCGCAACGCGGGAACCCGGAACCCGCAACGCGGGAACCCGGAACCCACAACCCGCAACGCGGAACCCGCAACGCGGGAACCCGGAACCCGCAACGCGGGAACCCGGAACCCGCAACGCGGGAACCCGGAACCCGCAACGCGGAAACCCGGAACCCGCAACGCGGGAACCCAGAACCCGCAACGCGGGAACCCGGAACCCGCAACGCGGGAACCCGGAACCCGCAACGCGGGTACCCGGAACCCGCAACCCGCAACGCGGAACCCGCAACGTGGGAACCCGGAACCCGCAACGCGGAACCCGCAACGCGGGAACCCGGAACCCGCAACGCGGGACCCGGAAACCGCAACGCGGGAACCCGGAACCCGCAACGCGGGAACCCGGAACCCGCAACGCGGGAACTTGGAACTCGCAACGCGGAACCCGCAGCATGGGAACCCGAAACCCGCAACACGGAACCAGCAGCATGGGAACCCGAAACCCGCAACGCGGAACCCTAACGCAGAACCCGCAACGTGTACGGAAACGCTGTCAAATTGAATAAATACTTAGTATCCTATGTCCGACTACTTGCTCTAAGCTACATCCTCACCATTTTCAGCCATATCGATAAAGCCGTTCTTGAGTTATAAATAATTTAACTAACACGACTTACTTTTACATATAGATGTATAGATTACTCCTACTAACATAAGCTAAGCCCGATGAATGCTCCCGTCACAGTCGGTCCAGCCAATTCGCTGAACGTTAGTTAGATGACGACGATGATGATGATGAAAAGTAGCCTAAATGAATCCTTATAACTTTAGCTATCTACCAGTGAAAGTCTCGTTAAAATCGGTCCAGCTGTTCCAGAGATTAGCCGGAGCAAAGAGACACGCTGACAGACATTTTTTTTTAAATTACATTTTCGTTTTCAGTAAATATCGTTGCCAATGCAAAAAAAAGCAGAAGGTGTCGTTTAAAATGTCATATGCATTTAGAAAAACGTTGCTAATTGAAAGTTACATACTGACACTTCAATTTTATTTATTTGTATAGATGTATAGATTTGGAAAACTTCCCCAATCTTGGCGTTTTCACTGACGCGGAGCGGGGCGCATAGGAACTTAAGAGTTTCCAAGCGGAGTGGAGCAGAGATTTCGAGCATAGTGATTGGTCAATTCTGGTACCGCAAGCTCCTGTCCGCCTCGCCCCGCGTCAATGGAAACGCAGCCAAACGTCTATAACGTCTAACGGTCGCCATGGTAACCACGTTGTTTACAAATGGAAAACAAAAATTAGGAAATGCTATACATACCGTATTTATATCAGCTTAAACTATTTGGATTCATGTTTCTGTTAATCCTAATAATTTTAATAATCCAAATAGTTTAAGCTGATATAAAAACGATATTTATAGCATTTCATAATTTTTATTTTCCATTTGTAAATACTGATGTTGCCATGACAGCCGTGTCATATAAACTGCCAACGACGTGAATCGATCGAACCCAGGTTCAAACCCCGCGTTACCAATACGTATTTTCTTCTTTTTTCTAATTTTCTGCTTATTTTTTTCATAATAACCTTTTCGTGACAATAACGAACATACCGTAAAAAAAATTTGCGAAATTGGTCAAGCCGTTGCCGAAGCGCACACGATGTAAGAAATTTTAGAGGTCGTTTTTTTACACTTTGGGCTACATTTTTTGGGTTTTAGTAAGGAACCCTACTTTTTTTAAACATATAATATAGCCTATGTTCAGCGCTAGGAATGTAGCTTTCCAACGGTGAAAGAATTTTTCATATTGGTTCAGTGGTTTCAGAGCCTATTCCATTCAAACAAACAAACAAACAAACAAACAAACAATCAAACGTTACCTCTTTATAATATTAGTATAGATATAAAAATGAATCGCTCTTCGTTAGTCTCGCTAAAACTGGAGAACGGCTGAACCGATTTGGCTATTTTTGGTCTTAAAATATTCGTGGAAGTCCAGGGAATGTTTAAACGGTTTTTTTTATGCTCTATGAAGTGGGCACGGGTCAGCTAGTCTTATTCAAAAATAACTTTCTTTTTTTGTTCCAGCCATGTTTCGAACCGAGAAACAACATAAGACCAACACTCCTAGACGCGAAGCCAGGCAAGGAAGAGAAGAGAAATCTAATAGCCAACATGGAGGGACAAGACGATTACTAGCATATCCACAGTATAAAGGGAAGTTGACTGTTACTAATGAAAATTGCTGAAAATAACATGAGTATAAAAATCAACTTATTTGGATTTTTCGTCCAGTTTCTCACGAGAGAGGTTTTTCCAATTGTAAAATCTGATTGCACACTACCACCAGAGTACTTTTATTACTAATAGATAGAGTCAACTTCCCTTAATCACTATGATCCGTTCCACACCTACCCAATACTCATAATATCTTAATTTTAAAGTAAACACATTTAATTTTTTTTAAATTTGATGATACTTTTAGCAGGTTATTAAAATGCAAACTGAGTGGAACACTTTCATGAATTGCCATTTGACTACAAAATGAGGGTAGTTTGTATACAATATTCTTTTACTTCTTCAAAAATGGCCTCCCAAAGCGGATTTTTTTGCTAAGTGTTGGAACGGACTATAGATAGTACATCCAAAGGTTTAATGTGATATTCGATGTAGGACGGCTGGGATAACCAAGCCTGGCCAAGGCTGACTTCGTATAGGATAGCAATACGGGGTTGCGAGAGTAAAAAACACAAAATGACATTTATTTCTAGTGCTCATCAAACACGATCAGGCCATACACAGTCAAGTAGTCAGAATAGACTAATATTATGGTTTTGTAAAAATATCTAGATCATGTGTGAAATAAAATTGGACTGGATTCTTCTCAAATGTCTTAAAGACTTATGCCAATCAACTCTCCTATTTCCGTTTTATCCAATAGCTGGATAACGAATTTATAAACTGTTTGAAGGTGTATGGCCGGTTTAAACCTAGCATCCATTACTTAAATATTATTTGTATAGAATAATTTACCTTGATTTTTTACTGTAGTAACCCCACCAAAATGACTGCTAAATTAATATTTAACTTAAAATCTGAGTACAAGGGAACTAGATTTTAGGGTTATATATAAATTGGTTTTGGTTGAGACATAGTGCCTTCACGTTAAATTGCGATTGTCGCTATTTTATTTTTACTGGCAATACCGAGTGTACAAAACAGCGGCCTTAGTACAGACTACTGTCATAAGAATCATCTGTATAATTTACCTGTGCTGAAATACAATAATAGTGGTGCCTCTACATACCTTTCTTGACTCTTGTTTTCTTCATGTCAGGAAATAGAAAGAAAATAATTGAGAAAAAAATTGTCCTTTCATGAAAATCATTGCAGTGTTGCCACGCTTAGGTAAGCTATATTGATGATTGATATCTGCTACATTTTTAATTGCGAAATAAGTCTATAAATGTAAAATAAACAAAAAATATACAACCTAAAATAACTGATACCAACAACCTAAAATGTACTTACGAAAATTGTACTTCAGTCATTATGGAAAAAAAATGGTAATCTACCCAGTATTCAGTCAACTCACTAGTAGTCAACAAATAGTTGTTAACTTTGCGAGCAGTGAAAGAGACGGGTAATAGGGCTGACTACCGATATTTTTTCTACGTGACTACAGAATAAGTACTTAAACACCGTCAAAAATACTACACGTTGTGTTCAATAAATATTCAATAACCACAAACCCCCTTACTAATAAAAATATTTACCCAACTGATAAGCTATTTCACGTTGCTGTCTTTTTGCTCATTTCGAGATACATTTCCAACGTATTCAAAGTTGGCAACATTTAACAGCAAATCCGTTGTGTAAGTATTTTTAGACGTTAATATTTAATAAGCGAATTAAGGAAAGATGTATGACATCCTAACCCCTACTGCCAAAAGTGGGTATTTCCTTGTCTTAAAAAGACGATCTTTGTTTTATAAGTATTCTTTCCAAAGATAATATGTTTGTTTCTTACAAATAATGCCTAAATGTTTTACTAATCTGCAGCAAAAACATTTTTATGTCCTTTTCACGGTCTTAGGAGTTAGGACGCAAACCATTATGAATTTGGCACCGAAATTTAATTCAAAAGAAACATTAAAGATACTTAAATATGTAACTAAATATAGTTTGTAATAAAATCTATGATTGACCAGTTGTGAGAGATTTTACCAGAATGGTTTGTGAAATGTCCAATTTTTAATAAAGTTGGCTTAGTGTTAAGTGTTTACGTTCCTATAGTTATATGCCTGTGTCGATTTGTCTTTGGAAAATATTATAGTAATTTACATCTATGGAAAACATTGTCTCTTTGACATTAATTGTAGTTTTTTTATATTTTTTATTTATAGTTACCAAATACCAATGTATTTACTTTTTCAACGTAAAAAAATTACATTCCAGATTTGGAATATTTTTTTTTTCTTTAAATGGTTGTGTTAAATCTTTTTTGCGTCCGGTTTTCTTACAATGGCCTTTTTGACTTAATTTTTTGAGCTTGCAATAAGGCTGTAACACATTTAATTTTGTAGAATCTCATTATTTATTGGCCAAATTAATTATGTATTCTTATTTCAATATTCATAAATTATAATGTATTTAATCCAAATTTTACCAATGTGAGAGGCACTTAATTTATTTGTAGTACAAGTGAGGGTTAAGTCTAATATTTTATAGGATCATTATGTTGTCATTACGATTTGGAAATAGTTCTTGACCCTAGTTTAGTTCTAGGTTACCTAGTGTTAGAATTAGTCTGTGGATTTATAATATCCACATCAGAAATGTGATATTATTGAGTCTTTGTATAAGTCGCCGTTAGAGTATATGAAATTTATTATAAAAATAAAGTGCTTTGCAAAAATAAATCATGATTTTTAATAAAACTCATAATCCCTTGATACATTTATTTGAATATCACAATGGTATACAATATATTACAGATTACGTTAGAGTGATTTACTTTGGGCGCCAAAAAGTATACTGAATATGGTCCAATGTCCATAGACAAATATTGTCACTTGTCTATTTTCTCAAAAATGTCTAAACGAACAAATTTCTCCATCCAGCGACGGAACTATACAATATTAATAACTTGGCAGTATTATGAGAAGGCGTTGCAACTCTTATTGGCTATATTTTTATTATCACAGGGAACAATAAATAACTCGTCTTAAAAAGCCAACAGCTGAAAAATATTAGGTTTTTCTAAGTAACACTTTTTTTTAGTAATATTGAAATGTAGAGAAGTATTATTAGACTAATAAATTCACACAATTTTGAATTATAATAATAATAAATAGACCAATAACAAAACCAATAAATGTAAGAAAATATTACTGATTTATCTTTAGGCCTAGGATTAGTAACAAATTAAAATTTAACCAATTATAAGCCATTAAAAAACTTAAACACTATTATTGTTTAAAGTCAAAAAACCTAAAAATTCTGATCATGCCATGTTCTCTATCAAGTTGCCGCTCGACCCCATAAGATTAAAATCACTCATTGTGATTCACACACAATGCACTCATAATCTCGCTATATATATAAATAGAAACCAAAACCACATCTGCAAACGATCTTCCTCGGTGTTTAAATATTTTGAAGCGTTTTAGTGATAGAAAAATGATCAGTAACTGGTCCCTGATTCTCGTAACTCGAATTTCGATCGCACGCGCGTCAAATCATACGAACCACGAGCACGAGAATCGGAGCCCTGGTCGAGCTGGAATTTCGCCGATATTGTACATATTTAAATCACTATACCTAAGCCAAATCAAATTTAACACATTTGAAGCGAACATACAGTATTTTAACGACCTCAGTAGTGCAGTGGTTGAGCGCGTTGGTGCTCGAACGAGAGGTCGCGGGGGTTCGAATCCCGCTGAGGGAACAAAAAAGTTTTCAATGTTCCTGGGTCATGGATGTGTATTAAATTTGTGTATAATATAATAAAAAACTTAAATGTGTATAATATAAAAGTATTAAATATGTTTCCGTTGTTTGGTACCGGTAACACAAGTTCTTCGGATACTTAGCACAGGGCCAGATTGACGTGGTGTAAGGCGTCCATAGATATTATTATTATTTAATATTATTGCGCTAACTGAATTTAGCTTATAATATTACCCGCAATATGAATATAAAATATTTTATGAATTTGGTTTCAACGGTATGAAAAGCAATTTACCATCAGCCATAGACATTCGCAACGCCAGTGGACTTACAATTGCGTTGCTTACAATAAGAATGAGAAGTCAATCGCAATTCTCAATTATTTAAATCAAAAGATTTTTCCTATATTTTATATATACTTAATTTCTTTTCTTATAATATGTATACTTTAATTCGTATAATATTATAATGTCATGCAAGAGCATAGTAAAACATTACGTAACATACATACATTTTGAGCACATTATTTATGTGTTTATGACTGAATAACAATTAAATAAAATTACATTCCGCTCGCATGTTAAGGTAGACTGCACGCATAAATTTTTAAACATGTTTAGTAAAAAGGACTCCACTGAGTGCAAATAAGCGAAATCAGCTGTGTCAGTCAATGACCTTAGAGAGCGTAACCTAAACATCTTTACTAACATTTATTTATTTATTTTTATTTAAATACATCATGCACATTTTGTACATAGGCGGACTTAATGAATCAAGGCATTTTCTACCAGTCAACCTTTAGGTGATTTAGAGATAAAAGTAAAGTAGATGCATTCCAAACCAGATATCATACAGGAATAATTATAAATTCTATGGATATTAATATAAATAATAAATACAATAAATATATTATGTAATATAATATATACATATACTGAAACATAATATTATAGTAAATTATATACATTTAAATATATATATATATAAAATAAATACTTTTATAGCACTTATAATACTTTTATAAAATGTATGAGAACATTAATAATTACAATAATAGAAAATTGAAATAGAAAATTTGACAGCAAGGAAAAACTATACTAAGACTCTGCCAAGAGTTTGTGATACCACTCACGGACCCTGTGTTTGAAAGCCGCCTTGGTTTTTGACATCCTGATTTCTATAGGGAGAGCGTTCCAGAGTAGAATAGCCTGAATGTTGAAAGAAGAGTGCTTAAGACTGGCCTTGTGGGACGGACACAAGAGAAGAGCGTTGTTTGCAGAACGAAGATTTTTATCATGACTGCTGCAGAGAAATTGAAATTGAGAGGATATATAGGCAGGAGAATGAGGAGAGTGAAGAAGTGAGTAAAGCGTACCTAATGCTCGTACCGAGCGCCGTTGCCTTATCGGCAACCACTTCAGCTTAGAGCGGAAGAAAGAGACATGGTCATATTTTTTTAAGTTGTAGATAAATCTAATACACCCGTTTATAAGACGATCTAGTTTATTAAGTTTGTCAGCATTAAGATCTATTATGGGGAATATGAGCGTCTGTACAAGCAAAGTCTTGGTTGATGTCGGTAAAAAGTGTTTCAATCGGTAAAGAGATCGCAAAATTCCAGTAACCTTTTGAGATGCATGGGAAATTTGTGAGTTCCAATCAAGAGTGGAGTCAATATGCAACCCGAGATCTTTGACGCTGGAACTAAAGGGAATGACAGAACCATCAAAGTGACTTGTGATAAAGAATTTAAGTTCACTTTACTAATTGACCGCGGACTCCCGATCAATATGGCCTGACATTTAGTAGGGTTAACAGATAACCCAAAGTTAACTGATCAATCCTTAATAGCATCTAGGTCTCGGTTTACTGCATCAATGGCCTGCGACAAAACTTCCACTCTTGATTAACTGTAAAGCTGTAAATCGTCAGCATACAAGTGATACGCAGTTCGAAGTCTGTTAGTGATTGAATTAACAAATATGGAAAAAAGAAGAGAGGAGAAAAAATGCCGCCTTGGGGGACGCCAGAATGAACATATTGCCAAGTAGAAGTAGATTGATCAGTGCGTACAGATTGCTGGCGTCCCTGAAGATACGAAGAGAACCAGTTAAGTGCTTTAGGTGAAATTTGGATACAGGAGAGCATTTCGATAAGGATATCATGATTAATATTATTGAAAGCGTTAGAAAAACCTATTTCCGTAATTGAATTTGCATAACAATATTTAAACAACTTTTAGCTACTTCCTATAAATAATGCTCATAATTGCTAATAGAAATAAAAATCATACTATTTTTGCTCAAGTCATAAACAATAAAAACAAGAATTTTTTAAATCCTCAAAAAAAGATACATTAAAGTTACTTAAAAGCTTAAGTAAAAACAACCAACTGATATAAAATTTACCTAACTTAAGCTTTAGAATAAAATCACTTACATAAAGAGGCATAAAAATTTAAAATATAAAGTAAATTTGAATTATTTTCGAAAACAGTATCACTATTTATTCTATTATAAAAATTGTCCGATAAATCTCTAAATTCAAATACCACAGTCATAGACTACACTTAGCTTGGACTTCAAGGGTCTATACTCTATAGTATTATGTAAGAAGCACTTTGGTTTATTTCCTATGGGATAGGCTTCTAAAACTACCCCGGAGACAAGAAATGCCGAAATAACCGAATGTCATTGTATACGTCATCCTACTACCAATCCTCCCATTTTGTAATATACCTTACGCTAACAATTTCAAATTGTTAGCTGTTATGTATACTGCCGCCCTTATCATAAACAACGCAGGCGACATTTTTGGCGAAAATGAGTTAATAGTATATTCGGAATCGCCGCAACGAGATCTGCCAGGAGCAATCACTCAAATATTAATAGGTTTCATACTTTTCGTTATTTTGTTAATCATAAACAAAATATGTGGATCCATTCCAAACTAGTAACTAGTCATAACCATCGTGAAAATATAATAAAGTAATTAAATAGGTAAATATAATATTGCACACAAAGTCCACAATGAAAGGCACTAAACAAAACAAAAATACTTATTCCTATTAGTTTCATAGTGACAACAAAATATAGAAAAAAACTTTGATCGTGATTTACTCGAAAGTAACCTCCAAGCGAGTGCGTTGTTTATGATAAGGACGACAGTATAGTACGTCCCGTTTTATTTTAACCCAAACGTAAACAAACCCGTCTATGATACAACCATAGACTGATAAGTGATGTGAATACAATACAATGATAATTATTTGCGACTATGAATCCATAGACTACCAAGGTACCATTACTAACAAAAAAAAGTAAAAATATAGCACGGAAATTGCTTCGTGAACCTCCGGGCTCGGTTATTCCGTACACATTCAACTACCCACACTTTACACCGGAAACGCTATTAGCCACAAATCTATATAATATCGAGACAAAACTTACACAAGTAAGCTATTTTATACTGACACACATATTTTTTCCTTAAGCTATCTTGAACAGTATTTGATAAATACATTTACTATAGCAAAGAGAATTCTGAATATCCAACATTTGCAGTTTTACATATATGTAGAATGGCCTCTATGATCTATAAACTAATATTTTACACTGGATAAGATGATTTACAATAGATCACTATTATACAATAATGCTTTGCCAGTACTGGCAATACATCCTAAATTTTCAAATAGATGTCACACCAACAAGTGGTATTATGTGCGTGCAATTACATCCACATTTTATTTCTATATAATCACTAACTGATTGTTATTATTGTATACATATATTTGAAAATTCTGTCTGCATCTATGAGAATGGTTGAGTATACACGCCTATAGCGTACAAAAGTTATTTAGACTAGTAAGGTACTGGTGATATTCTTCTATATGTGTCTTCGCATTATAATCAATCTGAAAATAATAATCATTACGTTAATACTTAAATAAAAAAATAAAAGTTTTGTAAGAATTGCAATCGGAAGAATTTGAAGAAAATAGGAAAAAAAAAATGGGAAGGCCAACGAAAAAATTGTAATAGCTTTGTACAGGAAGTTAGAGAATATTTTTTACCATGGCAACAAATCTTAACTTATATAGCGATGTCTGATGGGTTTGTAAAATGTCGGTTCTGTGCTTGATATAACCGACACGACTGGCGGGAGTCCTGTCGGTTATCCGTTCCACTGGGCTACGAGAGTGAAGAAAGAGAGAGATATTCTTCGTGCACTTGGGCACTATAACTTCTGCGTAGCTGACCTGGTTTCAACGAAACCGGCCACCGTCACGGGAATCTGTGTGGGGGGCATTATTATACTACATACAAAAAGTAGTGTGGGAACGCGACAGTAGTAGCGCCTCTAACCGTCGAGCAGCGCGACGAGGTTGGCGAGGCGGTCGCGGTGCGCCCACATGTGCGCGTGCGCCGCCCACAGCGCCGACACCAGTGTCTCGTTGCCTCGCTCGTCCATGTCCACGTCGAGCGGCAGTTGCGGGTTGAACCTGAAATGTTGTTAGACACAGTATGTAACTACAGTACGATCACTTTATTAAATAAATTATTATTATTTGTATATTATAAAATTTCAGAATTAATGTGGTGCCCGCGATCAATGCGCATGTGTCTTCGTGCGTGGGTACGTGCGTGCGTGCAAGCGGGCTTGGTTGTGTGTGTGCGTGTTCTTTGTCTTTGTATCCCGAAAAATATACAGTGTTTCCGTGCGATACAAAATATATAAGCTAGTAGATTATTAAAGCGGAAACTACAGTACATAGATCACTTATAGTAAACGATTCCAACTGTCTATTTGGAAAGCAAAGTTGCAATAATACGTTGGGCCCACTAACCTGTAGTACGGTACGCCGAGTTCACCGCACCACGCCCGCGCGCGGTCCACTACGCGACCGTCAGACTGCGTCGCCTGGAAACGATATTATTTATTTAAAAATAATCATTACTTATGTCAAACAGATATAAAGAAAGATGGCCGTTTTCATTGTCCTTTTTTCATGCCGACGCTCACGGTGCGCCACAGCTGGTCACGTGTATACATTAGTGATTATAATAATAATATCTATGGATGCTTCACTACACGTCAATCTGGCTCCGAGATAAGTATCCGAAGAACTTTTGTTGCAGGTACCAGACAACGGAAATAGGTACATTTAATACTTTTATGATATACACATAATTAAGATTTTTATTATATTACTAGCTGACCCGTGCCCACTTCGTTGAGCATATAAGCCGTTTTAAACTTCCCTGGACTTCCACGAATATTTCAAGACCAAAAATAGCCGAATCAATTCAGACGTTCTCGAGTTATAGCGAGACTAAGGAGCAAGAATTAATTTTTATATATAAGATACTCAAATTGACACACATCCATGACCCAGGAACATTGAAAACTTTTTGTTCCCTCGGCGGGATTCGAACCCGCGACATCTCGCCCGAGCACCAACGCGCTACGGAGGTCTTCAAACCGTCGTCGCGATTATAGTGACGCACCTGGTCCACGATGAGCGTCCTGATGACGTTGATGCCCATGGCGACGCTCACGGTGTCCCACAGACCCTCCGGCTTGAATATGTCTATGTCTCGCAGCTTGGTGATAGGTATTGCACCTGTAACAAGCAGGTTGCGAATACAATATTTTATAAATAAATAGATTTTGCCCGCAGCAACGTCCGAGTGAAATATATGTTACCTCCTTGAGGGTTGAATTTTGAAAAATCCTTCCTTAGTTCTTCCTTAGTATGCATTCGCCATATTATGAGAGGGTTTAGCCTATGCTTTGATATATCAGTAAATCGTTTATATCTTCAAACAAAAGATTTTTAAACTGTAGAAAGGTCTACAACAATTGTAATACTTTTTTGACATTGTCTCACCTGTTCCGCACGACACGACGACTTTTAAGTGCGTCTTCTTCGCCTCCTCGTGTCTACCCGTCGCCTCTAGCGCCAGGCGGAGCTCAGCTATTTCGGTCAGCGCGTCCAATGTCGGATTGTTGCCGATTAAACCACCGTCCAGGAAACTGAAATGTTGAATAAATTCGTTAACGGTATGTCCAAGTAATAAATTTTACGACGTTACAATGTATGAGCGAATTTAGTTGTTAATAAATAGATTGATGCAGTATGTCTTGAAAAAGAGAAAGGGACAGAGATATATAGCGCGCTCACCTGCCGCACGCCCTGAAGTAGGAGGGCGCGGCGCCGGACGCACGCACCGCTTGCCACACGAGCTGCTGCTCGGGCGGCGGCGGCGGAGTGAGAGAGACAGAGATATATAGTGCGCTCACCTGCCGCACGCCCTGAAGTAGGAGGGCGCGGCGCCGGACGCACGCGCCGCTTGCCACACGAGCTGCTGCTCGGGCGGCGGCGGCGGAGTGAGAGAGACAGAGATATATAGTGCGCTCACCTGCCGCACGCCCTGAAGTAGGAGGGCGCGGCGCCGGACGCACGCGCCGCTTGCCACACGAGCTGCTGCTCGGGCGGCGGCGGCGGAGTGAGAGAGACAGAGATATACAGGGTGTAAAAAGAGCAGTCACTATAACTTTGGGATAGGATTATAGGACCTTGACTTATTCTAGAAATGATTTTTTTTGCAATTTATTGTTTTAGTCGCAAGGCTGAACTGTTTGGAACAACGTTCTGCATTAAATTCTTAAATTTTATCATTTTTGCCCTAGTACGTAATGAACGTCTTACGCGTGCTATTGACCTCTCAGCGTAATCAGCTGATCGCTGTGTTGTGCACGTTGTACATTGCCTATTGAACATTTTAAAATTTTTGAAACAGTGGATTAAAAGCAAATGACTAGTACCAATGGATATATCTCTTGCCTGGTTGCTACCCCACGAAGTTATAGTGACTGCTCTTTTTACACCCTGTATAGTGCGCTCACCTGCCGCACGCCCTGAAGTAGGAGGGCGCGGCGCCGGACGCACGCGCCGCTTGTCACACGAGCTGCTGCTCGGGCGGCGGCGGCGGAGTGAGAGAGACAGAGATATATAGTGCGCTCACCTGCCGCACGCCCTGAAGTAGGAGGGCGCGGCGCCGGACGCACGCGCCGCTTGCCACACGAGTTGCTGCTCGGGCGGCGGCGGCGGAGTGAATGTGAGGGCATTGTCACCGGAGCCCTCTGCGGGTCCTGACACCGGACCTAAAATACATTAACCGTAAAATAGTATAATGTACCAATAAAAATATTTACACGTTACAATACGATTTTAGACGATAATAAGTCACTTGACAGATAAAGACAAGATATTTTATTTCTGATCATGCAAGTACTTTAAATACTGCCAAGAACTAAATAAAGTTGTGAAAATACTACAATAGATCCTAAATGCAATATTTATATAATATTTTTATTGCGTATCAATATAACCTGAACAGGCTTAAGTTTATAAATTGATTTTTTTTATCCTCTATCTAAAGACTAAACCTAACCTCCAGTTATAATAATGTAAACTCACTGGCGGTGCCGTGGTACTCGTTGAGTATATCGAGCGCGGAGCGGTAGTTACGGAAAATGTGCAGATCCACCGGCTTCCTGTCGGCTAACACGGCCAACACCATTAGTTTCGGGTCTTTAATATCTGTCATTACGGTATCAGAACCTGAAACAGATAATAAACTCAATACAATGAATAGCGATACAGAGGTAGACCAATGGAGATATGGCTAGATGACATTTTGAAGATAGCGGGAAACAACTGGACAGAAAAGGCCATAGACAGAGACAACTGGAGAAAAATGGAGGAGGTGTTCGCTCAGTAGAGAGGTCCTTAATAAAAATAAATAACAATTAAGTATTGTATATTAATAATTATTAAGTAATACATTCAATAATATAAAAAATTTAAAAAAATATATATTAAATCAAATTTTATAATTAAAATTTGTAATTAATGAAGTTAATAATACAAAAAATATAAACTTATTATTTTGACTCAATAGTGGAAATTAAATTGTACATGTATTTATATAATATTTTATTGTAATTATTTTGGAATAAACCAGGCTTTATAATTATTATTATAATACAATGAATACAAGAACGGGTGGTCGTTTCAACTGTGACATCAATTGCTGGACAAAACCCACTCCCAAAAGCATTTGTCACACTTGACAGGCGTGTTAGTGAGCACAGTTTTGTGACTGCATTTGTTTTGTACTAAAACATATCCATGAAAATAGGTTATGCTCTTTGTTATGTGAGTGTTACGAAATAACATGAGACACCTAATTTTTAAATTAGGTTAAAAAAACTCACCTAAACATTCCTTCAAAATGGTCTCCAAAGGTTCGGAGGGGAAGGGTCTCTTGCCGACAAATGCTCGTTCTTTCATCATGAAGTACAGCCTCTGACACTCCCTTAACGTCTTCCCCGTGGCCAGCGCTAGGGCCAATATACCCCCAGTACTGGTGCCGGATATCCAGTCGAAGCAATGCACTATGGGCTTGCCGACTGCGGCTTCGAGGTTCAGCAGAATTTGGACCAAGATCAGGCCTTTAATACCGCCACCGTCTAGACAGAGTAGGCTGTAAAAATATTACAATTGTATTATTGTGTTCAAATGTTTACTGCAAAAGATAATCACATTCTACTCTGCTTGTTAAACCAATGTAGTTTGTTTTTGCGTCTATTTACTATAACAATAATAATGTATCCCTCACCGATTTCGGTGACGATACACTTTGTACGCACACTATCTAAAGTCGGCTATACATATTGGCCGAGCGTAGACCAACGCGAGCGTCGGCAAATAGGTGCAAGGCGAGTGCTACCGTCCACACATTCGGCAAACACAAGTGGCAAAGGTAGACGAGCGCTTGCCCACACTGACAGCGATAAATGTCACATAATACAAGCGAGCGATGACAAGGCAAGGCAAATAGACTGTCTATATGTTGGCGTTTGCCGCCGCTCGATACCGCTTGGCCAATATGTAAAGGCGACTTTACAAACACTACACTCACCGTCCAACCTTCTCGTTAGGCGACATAATATTAGCCGCTCTCATCCTGGCAGCAACATCCAGCGTGTCTTCGTATGGCGTACACGCACATTGCGTACACGCACATTGCGTACACGCACATTGCGTACACGCACATTACGTATACGCACACACTTTGTACGCACACTATCTAACGAACACTACACTCACCGTCCAGCCTTCTCGTCGTGCGACATGTTAGCCGCTCTCATCCTGGCAGCAACATCCAGCGTGTCTCCGTATGGCGTACACGCACATTACGTATACGCACACTATCTAATGAACACTACACTCACCGTCCAACCTTCTCGTCGGGCGACATGTTAGCCGCTCTCATCATGGCAGCAGCATCCAACATGTCGTCGACTAGCTGTCGAGCAGCAGGCGGCGGCGACGGCGCGGGGGGGACGCCGTTGTACTCCCCCCTGTCCGCGCACCCTGCGCGGCAACCTGACACGCCCACGCGACATCTGTAAATAATGTTTTCGATGAGTATGTTGTGAAAATTTATTTACTATTATTACAAAGAGACGAAGTTAATTTGTGGAGGTTTTTTTTTAATTCATCTACACATAAGAGTCATATGCAGCTAGCTATGGTACATATATATGTAGTTTTAGACGCTACCAAGCCAAATTTTATCAAAATCCATTTAGTAGATTTTGAGTCAGAGTCGTAAACATATTGATGTTGTTGACTCGCTCGATAGGGATCTAACCATCCTCATAAACATTTACATTTATAACGGTAGTAGGACTTATGAGGTACTCTAAAGTTCCATTAATTCTCAACCGCAGATAAAAAGTACAGATCATAGTTACCTTTTAGCTCCAACACTGTGCAACACATATAGTATCTTATCATAGCCGCCGTTAGACATTTCCGCGGGCACCAAATGTCTCGCCGTGTTCCCGGCGTTATTCTTCGCTTCTAGATCTGCACCGAACACGATCAGCGCTTGTAGTATATTAATATTCGTCTGTTTCGCCGCCAAATGCAAGGGAGTGTTCCCTTCGTTGTCCCCGACGGAGACCTCTGCGCCTCTGGACATAAGGGCTATAATGCAGTCCAGTCTGCCTCGAAGGACCATCACATGAAGAGCCGTCCTGCCGTCGAAGTTCAAGGCGTTTATGGCGCAGTTTCTGTCGGCCAAAGCCTCGACCACTTCGGCGGATATCGCCCAATGCAACGGTGTTCCGCCTCGCTTCATGTCTTGCTGGAACAGCTTCGGTTTGTTGTCTTGGACCACTTCGCCGACTATACCTACAAGCGATACGGTAGAATTTGATAAAACAGTTTCAATATTATGCACTGTTCAAAATATTTATATTTAATATTAAAAACAAATACCGGTATTTATTCGGTTCTGTAATCTATATTTTATATATTTTAAGGAGACATTATTGAGACAAAATTTCGTCCTCATTAAAAACATTATTCTTAAGCGAAAATATTTATAAACATAAAAGAATTAGAAGCCGGTTAGTGAAATACAAACAACACGTCTTATTATTACTCACATCATGTTGTATGAGACATACTAAACTCAGGATGACAAGACAAAATAAAATACATTTATTAATGGGTGTCTCTTATAAAAATCTAAATTTTTTGCTGCATATTCTAGGAGGAAAACGATTTATACGTTTTCTATAAAAACGTTACTATCAAGGTTTTTTTATAAACAGGAAATAATTAACCAGACCCTAAAACAAACTTAAGATATCAAGATAAATATGATTGTCCGGGAAAATACAACACAGTAGACACAGTAGCCACACTTGCACTTATAACTTACTAATATAAATAGGAAAGATTTGTTTGTTTTCATTAAAATGGGAAGAAAAAAGGGAAATGACATAGGCTACGTTTTACTGACGAAAAATAAGATTATGAACTACCAACGTCGCGGACATAAAGCGGAAGAGTTTGTTTGTTTGTTTGTTTAAACGCGCTCAGGAACTGCAAGTCCGATTTAAAAAAAAAAAATTGTTGGATAGTCCATTTATAGAGGAATGCTATATAACATTACGCTGCGACCAATAGGTGCGTAGCGTCAGTGAGAAATGTTGGAAAAATGGGAAAAATTATTCACATTTGAGGACTTTCGTTGCGTGCGCTGCATAAACAGTTTAAGTTTCTCAAAAAAAATGTATTAAAGAATTATTCCTTTTTAATAATCATGATAACAAAAACCAACGTGAACAATCAAAAGATAATCGCGATAGTGATTCCGACAACCACGCGAAGTCGCGGGCACAGCTAGTTGATTTTTAATTGGTTGACCATACAAAGAAAGTTATGTGATCAATGAAGACTTATATGTATAACAGTATGCAATAAATTCATTCATGGTACAATGACGCAGGCGAGACTACTCAAATCTGCATAAATGTGTGATGTCATAAGTCGTGCGTCATCTCAACATTAGATGTCTTATGTAATTTATGCAAGCTACTCACAATTACCTAACACAGTTTTTAAACGAAACATAAATTATATATATAGGAGTAATCTTTTCTGTGTCTATAATATGTAATAAAGAATATACACAAATAAACAAATTTATACTAATATTATAAAGCGGAATTTGTTTGTTTAAACACGCTAATCTCAGGAACTACTGGTCCGATTTGAAAAAATCTTTTTTGTTGGGTAGTCTATTTATAGAGGAACGCTTTAGGCTACATAACATGAGGCTGCGACCAATAGGAGCGAAGCGTCAGTGAGAAATGTTGCAAAAACGGGTAAAAATTATTCGTATTTGAGTACTTTCGTTGCTTGCGCTGCATACACGTTTTGAGTCACTCAAAAACCACGCGAACGAAGTCGCGGGCACAGCTAGTGTTTTATAATAATTATTGCTGAAATTCAAAACTTCACTTTTGCAATTAAAGTATATGCATACAGTATATGCATCATTGTTATCTTAAAATTGGCAAAGAACTAATATGACATAATTTCCGCGAAATAAGTCTTGTGTTTGAAGTCGATCTTGACAAGTCATGATCAATATTAGCTAAAAATATGTGTAGTCACGATGACTGTTCAAATAAAAGATAATTTTAAGCGTTAATCGTCATAGAAATGGCCAGACACGTGTTTATTTTGAAAATCTGATGGGTTGTAGGTTTCCTAATATATCTTCTTATATATAAAAATGAATGCTGTTCGTTAGTCTCGCTAAAACTCGAGAACAGCTGAACCGATTCGCTATTCGCGTCTTGAAATATTCGTGGAAGTCTAGGGAAGGTTTAAACGTTTGTATGCTCAACGAAGTGGGCACGGGTCAGCTAGTACTATAAAAAATAACGAAGTTACAAATTTTATACAACGATAATGATCTACTTTTTTAAAATCTCGATTTATAAAACGCTAAATATTTGCCTCTTCTGTAAAGTATGATTGTATAAGTTAGCGTAGTATAAATTGCTGGTCTGTCTGTCGACCTATAGTAATAACACTTATACATAATAAGACGTAAGCTTCTATGTATTTTAAGGGTTTATAATTCCTAGGGTTCAGTACCCAAAGGATAAAAACGGGATCCTACTATTATAACTTCGCTGTCTAACTGTCACCAGGGCCTTAATCTCCGAACTGGTTCGATTTAAATTCAAATTCGATTGTTTTGCGTACGCCCGAATAAATTGACGTTTGTTTATTTTGATTCTCAGTCGATTAATATGGTCGGGAGTACAAAAAATTATGATCCACCAAATAAAATACCAAAAGCCGTTGAGATCGAACTGATTCGATTCTCGATTGTGTCGGGAATCATTTGCTTGTTAGTGTACGTTCAGGTACTCCGTGGTATCTGTGATGAGTTCTGGAGCTATACAGTGCGATACGTACCGGGTATGGAGCTGGAGGTGGTCGCGATGCGCTGCGTGCACGCGGTCAGGTTGACGTCCGCGCCCGCCAGCAGCAGCTCGCGCACGCAGTCCGGCAGGTCCGCCAGGCACGCCATGTGCAGCGGCGTGTAGCCTTGCTTGTTGAACACGTTCAGGTACTCCGCGGTCTCTGTGACGAGCGATGAGGAGCTATACAGCGCGATACGTACCGGGTATGGAGCTGGAGGTGGTCGCGATGCGCTGCGTGCACGCGGTCAGGTTGACGTCCGCGCCCGCCAGCAGCAGCTCGCGCACGCAGTCCGGCAGGTCCGCCAGGCACGCCATGTGCAGCGGCGTGTAGCCTTGCTTGTTGAACACGTTCAGGTACTCCGCGGTCTCCTTGATGAGGATCTAGGAATGAAACTTTGTTATTTTTAAATGAAACTTAATAAAAATAAAGCTGCCACCGACTCAAGTCTAACCCGCCGAGAAGAACCAGCGTATGAAACTCGCACAGTTGATTTTTGCATGACCCTCGCATGAATTTTTCATTTTATGTTTAATTGCAATAGGAAAAACATGCTTTGTTAGTAAATAAATCTGGAGGTTGAACGGTTATGAAAACACCGGCTAGCTCTTGCGTAATGACTGTGTAGTCAAGCTCAACTACACAGTGAGAGTATGTGAGGGGCAACCTTTGAAACCACAGACGTCATTTTAGTAGGCCACTAAAGTCCATAAGTATTAACTAGAATACTTACAAACCTGATGAGTAACACCATAAGTTAGGAGGTATGTTCTTCTATCTTAACATAAGTAAAAAAAATCAAAGGTCTAAAATGACCACAAGGTAGGATTCACTATCTTACTTTTCTTGGCTGGATCCTAGTCTATACATACACACGAACGCACTGGTCGTGGACCTAACACCTGACCAGGATTGAAACTCATCTGTTTTGTGACTCTTATGGAGATCTTTAATCGTGATTTGTCGCGTTATGGTAAGTAATTTATATGAGGTACCAAAACAAAAAATGCTCTATGCATCCTTCTCTAACTACTGAATAGATTTTGATGATATTTGGCACATTTATGCAAGATTTGTATAGTAAAATAAATTAGTGATAATACTTTAGAATGTGTATGTGTCCTATGTAGAGTTTATTGTGAAAGCACCAGCGCTGAAAGACTTACTTTTGACTTTCATGTGTGTATGTGATATTCCACATCATAAATTTCCCATACAATAATTTTAAAAAGTAACTCTTTCAGCCCAGGTACTTTCACAGTAAACTCTATATACGGGACTCATACACCCTATAATAATACTTTTATTACTCATTACAGCGTGTAGAGTAGAACGGACAGGCTACTTTTTATCGCGAATTAATGTACCATTCCCGCGGGATTTCAATTTGCGCGCACAAAGTAGAGTATAATTTTAAGTATTCTTATAAAACAACATGTTTGTATACAAGAATTATGAGTGTGACCTTATGTAACAGATGAGTCAAGATTAAGGTTATGTTAAGTGGTATTATCTATGGTCAATGGTTTCCACTCAATATGCATATATTTCATACTCACATTAATGATTTCCTTGTTACTGGCACCACAGTAATGTAGTACCGTATTCCCTTCCCAATCCTTGGTGTCTAGGGCACATTTTAGCGACACTAGACTTTGTACCATGCGGACATTGCCTGTTTTTATAGCTATCTGAAAACATTACATTCTAGTAAAAAGTTTACGCAAGATTGCTTACAAAATCGTTTCTTTCCCATGGTTTAACTACTTTTGAATGCTGTTAGTAATAAGGTAGAAAAAGGTAAAGTCCATCTTTCCGTACTATGGAGACGGATATATTATACATAGTTGAAGCTTGGCTCTTGTCTCAAGGCAGCATAAAATGTTGTTGTTTTCATGTCTGGCAAGGACAATGCAGGCTGATCACCTGATAAACTGGCAAGATGATCCATGCGTCGGATGGACATGGAAAAGGTAGGTCCTTTTTTCGCCAGTTGTGTCGGTTATCCGTCCCACTGAGCTACAAGAGTACTTGGGCTACATAAGCTCCTGCGGCCTAGTTTCAACTTAGCACTTTTCCAACAAATCAACTGTAATTGTGCCAAAAAATAGTTACCATAAGCGGAGTCATGCCAGTGGTCAGATCTATATCATTGATATGTGACTGCAGTTCCGGCTCATTGAACAGTTCGTATATCCCGAAATGTGCCAGCACATGGACCAACGACCATGATGGATGTTCAGCTAATATATCCACTAATTTCTGGAGGCTTCCTACTGTACACTGCAAATAAAATAGTATTATTTTATTTGATCACTAATAGGCTGCTAAGAAGTACGAACATGTGTGAAATATTTATCTATATTATTTCACACATTATAAATGTATTGGTGTGTTTGTTACGAAGAAACCAAAAACTACTGTAATTTCTCTTGAAGAATAATTTGATTATCCCCGAGTATAAGAAATAATATTTTTCGTTATTCTTGCGACCAAAAAAATTAGAAATGGTAATAAAAAAAAAATTTTAGGTTTTGAAAAAAAAAAAAAATACTAATCGTATCTTAAAATTATAGTGACTGTTCTTTTACACCTTGTATAGTAAAAATCTTACAGTCCACACCAACTAGGGAATGCAATCCCGATCCCGCGGGATCCCGATCTCGCGAGATCTCGTGTAATTTTTCGGGATCAATCCCGACGAGATCCCGTTTGAGATTGACGGGATTGGGCGGCAGTGGTCAGCGACGCTACACACGTCCCAATTCCCTTGTAATGCTTATTGTTTTGATTACCTAATTTACCGATTCCGATAAGATGTTAATTTCGACTTCTTAGGTTAAAATGTTTGGCAAGTATAAAATTGTGATAAGGTTTAGGAGGTGGTACTGGCAAATTACTTTTCCTATAATTCATACCACTAAATATGGTTTTTTTCATTCTTATTTTTGGCCACATTTAGTTATATTCATTATTGTAGTCCATTTAGTACTTTCTAAAAGTTATTTTACTAATAAAATAGTATATAACTAAAAACTCTGTTTGTTATTTGTTCCTACAAGTTCCGTTGGCATGGGATTAGGTATCCCAACGCTCCATTTAAGGTGCGGTCCTCAAATTCACTATAAATAATATAAGTATAAAAAATTACAAAAAATATTTTTGTCACTTTTAAAACCCTTTTTTCTAAATAAGTAAAAATGTTTTTTTCTTACTGTGTTTTTAACACCTTGGGATAATATGGGGTAAAACCTGATAATTATTTAGTTGGTAAGATTAAAGAATAAAGGTCTTTATTTTCTTTCGAGTAATATGTTATTTAGTTAACCTTATTATCACAAACAAGCAGTTATTAGCTTTTTTAGTCATCCGAATTTAACATTTTTTTTAAACTAGACGGGATCCCGAAAATTCGGGGATCCCGCAGGATTGACATTTCTTATCCCGCAGGATCTCGAATTTGCAATCTCGAGTCGAGATTGCATTCCCTAACACCAACCAAGCAATGTGACCGTACATGGTAAATCCACACTCACTTTAATCATAATTTGTAAGCCACTGCTTAGTTATAATCTCAGCTTGATTTTTGGCCAAGAATGCCCAGACCTAATAGTTATTAGATATAGAAGTTGTATGGTTTAATCTTATCAAAAATATTAATTTAAAATGCAATGTAAGATATGTAGGTTCAAAAACAATGTTATCTACACTTTTTTATATCACTTAGAAGTAATAATATCACATGTCTATCTATGTATAAATCCTTTACCAGAAATATATGACCAGTCATGATTGTGGTTAGTTATCAGAAATTATTTATTATATATAATTTGTGGTATCTTTTGCTTATGTAAAAAAACTAGGTCAAATTACCTGGGCCTCGATTCTCATGCCTCAAACTTCATTTCAAATGTCAGTTGCTTGTGCATGCATCATTTGACATGCAAGCGAGATAGACTGACATTCGAAACTATGTTCAATGTGCAATAATTGGGACTCTTATTGTAAATATACCATAAAGCTAGGTTGTCAATAACAAAAAATATTTACATTCCAAAAATATACAATCCTCACCTACTATGCAGTAACAGTCAAATTATGAAATGCTCATTAAGTTATGACTCCTCCTATTCACAGGCTGTTTCACAAGAGATCACTAGATGGTGTTACAAAGCAAGCCATATGACTAGAGCATCACTTAATTTACTAATAATAATGTGTATTACATACTCACTTCCTTACTTAATTTTATATACAAAGGTATCTTGTCTTTTAGCACAATAAATCTATCTTCACAAGTTTCACGATTCTCTGTTCTGAATAGGCTGTAAAATTTTAAGTTGTCAATGTCATCAGTCCAACCTAAATTCACAGTAACCAAAAACTTGAAAATTAGAAATTTTATATTAATATTAATTGAAGACATGAATGGATGAAGGATATGCAGCAAAATTATGATGAGTTCAAACTGTCACTTAAACATTTTAGAATATGTTGTAACGTAATGAATACATTAATCTAAAGATGTTTAAGTTTACATTGATTGTAGAGACGGATCTTTACATTAATGTACTATAAAACTAATAAATAAACTAAAGACAATCGTCAGATAACTTTTATCTGTTAAATAAACATGTGACTTTGACATTTGTTCCATACAAAATCTGCCAAAGTCACATATTTATTCCTTAGATAAAAGTTATCTGACTATTGAAAAATCGGCCCTAAATAAAACAAAACAAAACAAAACTTAATATGTTACTACATATCCTAAAATGCTTAAGTGACAGTTTAAACTCAATTTCCTGGGTTTTTTTGCGACATCGATGAAGGTGATACCTTCATCGATTCATTTCTTCAATTGTATGAATTCATATTTATAAATTAAATGAAAAGAAGTTACTTTTAAAGCCTCACCTGTACATTTGATCTATGCTATCTGTAAAAGGTTTTTGCAAGACAATCTCATAGTATTTGTCTCTTGGATTGGCATTTCTCAAGTCTTGTGGAGTTTTCGGGGCGAAGACCTGCATAGAGTCTTCCCTGCAGTGCACACGGCGGGATACATAGCTGTCCGCACGAACCTCGATGACCTTAGTTGGAGATTCTTCTACACCCAATAGTCCACGAAGAACTAAAAAGAAAACAATAGTTAGAACAAATTAATACGCTGCAAAATATGTTACAAACCGAATACTTACATGAATTAAACATTATTTCTGTTCGATAGCCCTCTTAAAGCAATTAAGTAATGATAAAATCAAAGCTAAGGTTTTATTGTGTATATTTCACAAATTATCTACATACGTATGAATTATTTGGTTTAAAACATATTATATTTTAAACCCTTTTACGCATAATCTAATAACCATTACTCTGTATGTATATAATTTAATAATCCCAATAAATTGGTCCTCAGCAATATTTTTAAAAATTGATTGAAATAGCAAAATTTTGAAACAATCCTTGACAAATGACAATACTTCATTGTCAATTTTGACAGTATGTTTTTTTCTCCACATCTATCCCTGTGTTCCAGTACCTGATAGTAAACGAAAATAACGTTTTTTCGTTCAGATTAGCGTTCCATTAGCACTCTAGAGCAACATTATGATCGTTTTGAACTTTTGACTAGTGTTCCACACGCAGCTGTCAGCTGTCAAAAACTGTTCAAAACGCTCAGAATGATCACGCCATTGTGCATAATTTTACCCATCTTGTTTTTGACGTTTACTTAGATTTCACAGATTTCACTGATCTCGATGTTATTATTAAGTTATGGATCGAGCAAATTTATTCTAGATTCTTTTATAATGCAGTTATTATTGTTAATTTAAAATATAAATAGAATTTGTGAGATAAAAAGGAAATGTTAAATTTTGACATCTGTCAGTCGTTCCACTAGCAGTAAAGTTTGCTTCGATCAGATCGAAAATTTCATAATTTTCAATATTGTACTAAAGAAACGACTGTGTGCGTTATGAATGATCTGAGTGTTCAGAGTAAAAGAAGCGCTTAAAGGAACACACTGTATATCTGTTTGGAGGTCTTGTTGTTGTAGAGGAGTAGAATAATACTCAACTCAGTGTAGAACAGTGAATATTTTATTTACAAAATAGTGCTCTTTTTATACAAAAATTTTGGCTTAATTATTATTACTTACCTAAATGGATTATTTTACAAAGGTGAATTATGATTGGTTGATAGATTGAAAAGGTGAATCGTAATTGGCTGCGCGGTAGCGTATATCGCTGTCGCGCTATACGACGTGTATTTATATCTCCGTCCTGCTCACCACGGGACGCGCGGGTCGAGCGGATCGCGCGGATCGCGCGGGGCGTGCGGGGCGTGCGAATAAAAACCGTGGCGCTTGCGGGCCGCGTTCAGGTTCCACCAGGAGGTGCTTGACCTGGCCTACGGCTCCGACCATCTTCCGGTCCTGGCCACTGTCAGCGCTTCTCCGTCGAGCGTCCCGTCTCCCCAGCGGCGTCCGATCCGCGATTGGGACATTTTCTCTCAGCAGCTGTTCGAGTCGACCCCGGACGTGCCGGTCAGCTCCGCGGAGGCGGTCGAATCGTTGGCAACCCAGCTAACGGACGCGATCACCTCTGCGTTAGAAGCGGCCTCCACTACGGCGTCCTCACAGCAGCTGAGAAGACCCGCTCTACCGCGCCACGTCGTCGACCTTTTAGCCGACAAGAAACGGCTCCGTCGACGCTGGCAGTACACCCGCTGCCCCTCCTCGAAAACCCAGCTGAACCGGCTCAACGTAGAGGTAAGGAAGGAGCTGAACCAGCTCAAGGAGGCAAGTTGGACCCAGCGCATCCTGGAGGCGGGAGAGGACTGGCACTCTCTCCACCGACTTTGCCGCAGCCTCACCAACACTGCTGTTCCTGCCAGACCACTGCTGCATCCAGACGGTAACCTGCGCTACCGTTGCGTAAGACAGGGCGGAGATACATGCCGAGCACCTGGAACGCCAATTCTCCCCACTGCAGACCACCGCAACGGACCACGTCCGGACCATCTCCGAGGAGGTTAAGGTATTCCTTCTCTCTCCTTCCGACCCCCCCGACTTCTCCTTTTCCCCGAGAGAGGTACAAAAAACCATCTCTCGTCTCCCTCCCAAGAAGGCCCCCGGCGCTGATGGTATCCCCAACGTCGCCCTCCGCCACCTTCCCTTCAGGACGGTGGCCGCTCTCACTCGCCTTTACAATGGCATTATTAGAACAGGCCACTTCCCATCCATCTGGAAGATGGGATTAATCATCACCATACCAAAGCCTCATAAAAATTTAAGACAGGCCGCCGGCTATCGGCCTATCACACTCCTCTCTACTCTCTCCAAAACCCTTGAGATCCTTCTCCTCAAGCACCTTAACCCATACCTTCCTCCTCGTGAGGAGCAGTTCGGCTTTAGGTCCCAGCTGAGCACCACATTACAGCTGGTGCGAGTCGTCCACCACCTCTCCGTTGCGGCCAATAAAAGGGAATCATCGGTCGCAGTCTTCCTGGACATGGAGAAGGCGTTCGACAGTGTCTGGCATGACGGCCTCCTGTACAAGCTCATCCGAGCGAACGTGCCCCGCTGCATGGTAAGGCTGATGGCATCCTTTCTCGCCGACAGGTCCTTCAGGGTCCGTGTTGATGGTGTGCTGTCGTCGGAGCGGCCGATCACAGCCGGAGTTTCCCAGGGCAGCGTGCTCTCGCCTGCGCTGTACAATTTGTACGCCAGCGACGTGCCCAAGCACCCGGATACCATGGCGGCGCTCTACGCCGACGACACAGCATTTATCGCCACATCGCTGACCCCGGCCCATGCTGCGATCAAAATGCAGCGAACGCTCGACCTGCTTCCTGACTGGCTGAGCAAATGGCGACTCTCTGTTAACGCAGGGAAGTCCCAAGCGCTCGCCGTCACCAGAAAGAGGAGCGGGCTCCCGCCCCCTCTTAAGATAGGAGATGCAGCGATCCCCTGGGGAAAAACAGCCAAGTACCTGGGGGTCACCTTGGACCGCGGACTCACCATGGGCCCGCAGTGCAACGCAGCGGTTGGGAAGGCCAGAGCAGCACTAGCCAGGCTGGCGCCGGCCTACACAGCACCGCAGATTTCGCTAAGTATGCGCGTAGTTCTTTTCAAAATCTACATACGCAACCGCCTTACTTACGCAGCACCTGCCTGGCACCATCTGCTCCCTCGCGCCTTATCGAGCTGGCTGACCTGGCGCCCTGGCATGCGCGCCCGCCGGACCGCCTGCGTCTGCCCCGAGACGCCATCATCGAAGAGGAACAAACGACGGAGTCGTGAGCCCATCATACCGTGAAGAGGAGGAGTAAGGATAGGTTACTGTCGTTGCCCCATTCTCTTCCCCCCCCCATACTTGCTGCCTCGGCCGTTTATGCCGGAGCAGCCTTTTTCGCTTCTAGTAAGCCTATTTCCTTCCACGTCTGGCTATGCAATATAACGCGTAAGCACGGGTGGAAGCTGTCCCCTTTATTTTCCTCTTTTTTCTCTTTCCGCGGTCGATTGGTTACCCAGCGATGAAATTCCCATGCACGTGGAGGAGTGGTCTCAAACACGTTCCTCTGAATCCAGTCGAGGGCTTCCGTCGGGTGTGAGATTTCATACGTCGTGCCGCGTTCAGGATAGCTCAGCTGTTGTGCAGTGTGGACGTAGCCTTGGTTGCTGAAGCGCTGTGCTCTCTGACGCGAATTGCGGACGTGTGATCAAGCGATATTGCGAGATTGTGCGCCCGTATTCCATTTAAGTACGCGTACGGACCCTTTCCGATTTCTGCTCTCGTTGCACTGGGTTCGATTGTTCCTGTTCGCGAGTGCTGTGTGGTTCCTGTTGTGAAAGCTCCGAGATCAACGGCGAAACCATCAGCGTAACCGGCGGGACAAAGCCAGTGTAACCATAGGATAATAGTCTGTTATTTCGTTCGAAATAGCGGCTATTACCCTGCTCTCGCACCTTAACCATACGTCGACGTACCGAGTTCCAGTTAGGTCGTGTAGGGGTCGCGCGTTCAACAGCCGTCAAACCAGGATTCCATACCTTACCTAACATGAATTCCCAGGAGCGGTAGCTGTCCGCAGCTATTACCCAGCCCCCGCTATGTCTAGCAGGAAACCGCCAGCAGCGGAAGAAGTCGAGCCTAGAGCAGGACGGATACGTACTTCGTCATCCTCCGCTCGAAGCGACACTCCTGCCGCTGGCCCCAAACCGGCTGCCCCACGTCAGCCGAAGCACCCATTGGACGGAGTCACGTACTCCAACCCCTACGTAAGCATGTATGTACACCACAGAAGCTGCTAGCTCGAATGTGGCTAGCTACAAGCTGCCTAAGAAGCCGCGCTACCCACCGATTATAGTGGAGCACCTCCCAGACTGGGTCAATCATTTTTCCGCCCTGAAAGGCATCCTAGGGTTTTATCCACACGGCCGCCCCTACCAAAAGGGGATCCGGTTCACCCCGCAGGACGAGAAAGAATACAGAGAGATCCAGATATATCTCACAAAGTTGGAGGCATCTGACAAAATATCCTGGTTCTGTTACTCTCTCCCTGCCGAGCGAAAATTCAAGGTAGCCATCCGTGGGCTACCAGTAAACACGCCGCCCGAGAGCATCTCGGAAGCTCTAGCCCAGCAAGGCTTTACCGCCGTCTTTGTGCGGCAAATCAATGCCCGGAGAGGCAGACCAGGCTGCGTGTACCACGCAGTCCTCCAGAAGACCCCTGACGTCTCCAATATTTATTCCATCTGTGAACTACTTGGAATGGAGGGGATCACAATAGATGCTTGGAGAAGCAAGCAGGGGCCTGGTCAATGCCACCGGTGTCAACAGTTTCGCCACACGAGCGCAAACTGCCACCGCAAGCTGGCCTGTGTCCGCTGTGGCGCCGAGCACCTGGCAAGAGAGTGCACCCTCACGACAGGGGACACACCAATATGCGCGAACTGTGGAGGCCCCCATCCTGCCAACTTCCTTCGTTGCCCGGTGTTCCTTAAGGAATCCCGTAACAAGAATGCAGGCCCAATGGCACTCTCCTCACAACCGAAACCGGTCCGCAATAGCAGCTAAACGGACAAGGCAAACGACCCGAAGCCGCGTGCTAAGCCCAAGACCAGAGGTAAAGGGAAAGGCAAAGGGAAGCGGTCGAACAAACCCGCACCCGCCCAAACCCCCTCTGTGACACAGACACCCGTTACCGCTTTTCCGGCGCCTATCTCAGCCGGGAAAACAACCCCAGGTCTTACCGTACCTGCCACACCCAAGGCAATCCTTCGTACCCCCAAGCCCAAACGAAAAGCAGCTCAGGCGGTACATGACTCGAACTTTTCGCAACTCCTAAACCAGGGTTGCGAATTAGTTACGAAAGTCTGCGCTGAGGTCCAAGCCAGGGGCCCAGACGCACAAGCCATTATGGCCTTGTCAGCAGCACTACAGCTGCTTAACACTATTGTGTCCCAATGGGGCCGGTAATGTCCCCCATGGCGAGGGGTGTGCTAAACAAAAGCACCCTCCGGCCAAAATAACACTCGCTAGCCAGAGTCAATACTGGCACCCCAAAATTATTTCTATTTATTCTATTATTAGGTATTCTTTATTACATATATATCTTCTATCTCTATATATTATATCTTTATCCCCATGCTGCTTACTGGGGATTTCACCTGGCGGGGTGGACCACCGGAGTGGTACAGGGAAAGCAGAGCAGGATCAGAGCAGCTTGCCCCAGAGGACGACGCGCCCAGCCAAGAGCTCAATAGCTCGCCCCAGAAACGGTCTCACAGTTGTGAGGAGAGGTGTACCCCTCGGTGATGGGACATAGCCCCGATACCGAATACCAATACCCCAGAAAGGGGGATTGTGAGAAAGCCATACGAAGGCCGCGTTCACTTTTCGGCGGGAACTGCGTGAGGTTAGGTGTGTCGCCGCCGGTTTTGAAGGCTAAAGACTGAAGACTGAAGACTGAAGACTGAAGACTGAAGACTGAAGACTGAAGACTGAAGACTGAAAACTGAAGACTGAAGACTGAAGACTGAAGACTGAAGACTGAAGACTGAAGACTGAAGACTGAAGACTGAAGACTGAAGACTGAAGACTGAAGACTGAAGACTGAAGACTGAAGACTGAAGACTGAAGACTGAAGACTGAAGACTGAAGACTGAAGACTGAAGACTGAAGACTGAAGACTGAAGACTGAAGACTGAAGACTGAAGACTGAAGACTGAAGACTGAAGACTGAAGACTGAAGACTGAAGACTGAAGACTGAAGACTGAAGACTGAAGACTGAAGACTGAAGACTGAAGACTGAAGACTGAAGACTGAAGACTGAAGACTGAAGACTGAAGACTGAAGACTGAAGACTGAAGACTGAAGACTGAAGACTGAAGACTGAAGACTGAAGACTGAAGACTGAAGACTGAAGACTGAAGACTGAAGACTGAAGACTGAAGACTGAAGACTGAAGACTGAAGACTGAAGACTGAAGACTGAAGACTGAAACTGAAGACTGAAGACTGAAGACTGAAGACTGAAGACTGAAGACTGAAGACTGAAGACTGAAGACTGAAGACTGAAGACTGAAGACTGAAGACTGAAGAATGAAGACTGAATATTCGTGCTGCATTGCTGTGAAGAATTCTTATTAGAATTGTAAAAGTCCTTTTCGGGACTAAAGTGTGTTTGAAGATTGAAGACAGAAGATTAGTGCTACATTTCAGTCTCGAATAATTTACGTAATTATTCGAGCGGTTTCTTTCGGTGACGAATTCGCTTTTATCAAAGCGTTTCTGTTTCAGTTGTACGAACGTAATAAGTGTTTTTTTCAAGACGCTGTGGTTTTGTCGTTTCAAGGTTAAACGTGCGTTACGTCGCCACATCTGTATTAAAGACTTCGCCATTTGGGTAAATGTAGAAAAGAGCCCTTTACATTGTGTTTTCTATTATGTAGTACCTAAGTACAAGTACTACTGCACCAATGATGTTTTCACTAATGATGTCGAATAATTACTCATAGCGCTGATATAATATAACGTTTGTAACTCTATGCAAGTTCAGTTTCTTTCGTGGTGTTTAACTGTTAAATACTTCATTGCCAATTAGCTTTGAAATTAAACGCTTGTGAAAAATAAAGCAAAAAGTAAACAAAATGCTAAGACAAAATTACATTTGCTGGCTCAAGGTAAAGCTAAAGCGCACAATGTGTATCTGTTGGTACATATCAGTTTATTGTGTACCTACCCTATAATTTTAAGTAAGTGTTAAATAAAGATATGAAAAAAAAGGATTTTAAAATAATCGATTATTTTTTCTAAAAATATTTTTTTTAATTTAATTAAAAAAATAGATGTGTCACTCTTTTCTTGAGTTTGTCATTTAATTTTATTTTTGTAATGGAGAATGTTACTGGGTATGCGTAATTGATTGTAACCATAGATAATACAGTATATATAGAGATTGTAACTTTGTCACAGTAAAGCATAAAGGAATATAAATACACTATTTTTTGTTTCATGCCAAAATATCAATTAGTTTAGATTTTATAAACATTTAAAAATCTCGATAATTTAAAAACGTCGCGCGTTGGCGCAGTGTTAGTGTGACGTCACAGCCCACAGGTCGTACAGCTCCTGCCGCCCGCGCGCGCCCACAGATTAAGTATTAGTTGCGCGCGCCGTTTAAACGTATTACGTCCGGAGACATAACTTAACGCTTCGCAGTAAATTGTTGCTTTATTTCATTTGTTATTTTATTTCAACATGGATGAATGATATGAAAAAGGGCAATCAAATAATTTACCCAAAATAGATGGACTAACGGTTGCCCTCTATTGTGCAAAAAATAGTGATTTTGTTAGTAAGAAAGCATAATTTTTGCCACATACAGTAACTATTTCGAAAATAGTATGCGATAGCCGATATGATACCTCATATTATGTTTGTTTACAAAGTAACAAGGTACCCAATATAACCTCACAGCCGCGGTGCAACCCTTACTTAAAACATTATACTTACTTAAAGCATTATATCTTTGTATTTAAATATATATCTATATAATAATAATATTATGTATATTGTTTAATCACCCGCATCTTCTAACTTCTCGTCCAAATACTCGTAATGAGATACATAGACAATGGTAGATGAATTTATTAGTTTTACTACCTATTGATATTATGAATTTTGTTCGGACAGGAGTACAAAACCTTTTTCGCGATAACGCAATTATTACAAAAATTATGTATAATAATAATAGCTCCCCTCACCGATTTCGGAGTCGGTAGCCGATTTGATTGAAACCAGGCCAGCTACGCAGGAGTTATTTTATAGTGCCCAAATGTGTGCGCACAGAAGCACTCCCTCTTCCATTTACTCTCATAACCCAGTGGGACGGTAAGCCGACACGACTAGCGAGAGATCAGGCGCAGGACCGACTTTTTACATGCCCATCCGACGCATGGATCATCTTCCTTGTCAGACAATCAGGTGATCGGCCTGCATTGTCCTAACCAAACTTGAAAACAACATTTTTTGTTGTTCCAACGAGGGAATCGAACCCACGGCCTCCGGGTATAGAGCGAAGCTCTGAACCACTAGACCACGGACGCGATAAAAGTAAAAATTATGTATGCACATACACTTTATGACATTTTGTGATTTTTTCCTATTTCAGATCGCTTTTAGCCATTTCTTACGTATTTTAATATCTATTGGAACCAAAAAAAATACTTTTCCGGTGCTATCGTGGTAGTACTTTCATATTTTGGCACAAACATGATTTTCTTCTAACGGAATTCTACATTTCGAATAATACATATTAGCGTTATTTCGTAGTACACCGTACTGCAACGTACTACGTGAGCGTATGACCCGTGACGTCACCGCACCGAGCGCCGGCCGACGGTCACTCGCACCATTTAAAGTTCAATATCTCGGGAACTAAGCGACATATCGAAAAAAAATTTACACACACTTTTTTTATTTCATATGGACTATATGAAACGTAAAAAAAACAAAACTAGTGAATATTCTCCATTAAAAAAATAAGAATAGTCAAAGCCTATTCTTATTTTCTCTTGTCATTAGTAATCCTAGGTTATAGATAAATAATTTATTAACGGTCCCTCATTTTTTATTTACAATAAAACACAGATATTTTTATATAATATTATATTTAATGAATTATATGGATTAACATAATGTAACTTAATAGTAATACACAATATAACATAATAAACAATATTGATTAACTAATACAAAATCTTTGGTTACATTTTTGGTATTAAGAACTCTTTACAAACAAAAACTTTGTCTTTGGCCTCTATATCTATTAAAATATTTGTACTACTTAAAATTATAATTTTATCAAATTCACTGGAATTCCATGGACAATACATAATTTATTCTAATAAAATCTGATGACTAGAATAACAAATGGTTTATTTATTCTAAACAAATATTTCTTTTAAGTATCCTCTGTATGAACTGTGGATTTTTAACATATTTTATCACAAACAGAGAATGAGAGAAATCGACATTCTACCTATTTAGGGTGAAGTAAAAAAGTCATAACTAAGTGGTAATATTATTAGACCATAAATTATAAAATGTATTATGGAATGACATAAAATATTAAATTTTCATACAAGTGTAATATTATACAATAATAAGAATATAATCTAAGTACTTGTATATTTGTACTGGTAAAGCTTTTATTTCACATTGTTAAACACAAGCTAAAATAGGCAAAAATCTTTAATCGGTTACTAAGCTTTAGTTGAAATTTAAATTTTATTTAAATTTGTCATACTTAGGCCCACTTGTATCAGTCTAAGCTTTAATAATAACCCAGATTTACTCTGGAGATAACTTAAGAGTTAAATATATAAATGAACCCTGAGATATTTGGTGCAAGTGGGCCTTAGAGATGTGCAAGTGGGCCTTAGAGATAAATTATTTAAGTACATAAAAAATAAAACATAATGCCAACTTGTAAACATA
The DNA here is from genome assembly GCA_905187575.2 of Celastrina argiolus. Lineage (NCBI taxonomy): Eukaryota > Metazoa > Arthropoda > Insecta > Lepidoptera > Lycaenidae > Celastrina > Celastrina argiolus. The sequence goes on along the minus strand of LR994591.1, from coordinate 16,395,532 downwards.
AAATAGTGGAATGTTTAAAAATTAAATGCTAAATATAATAATACAAAAGCATAAAGTGTATCTTACTTGCCCATTCCATACTCTGATTTTTATTTGCAGTAAGTGAAATTACTTCCTCCAATGTGGGAACAGGTGTCCCCTAAGGAGATTTCTGGCCAGACTAAACCCACTGCCTTACAGGACTCACAGTAACAGGCTAAAGTGCTTTCATTTTACTGCCTAAATAAAATCAGAGTATATCCCATATTTTTAAGCTGCATGACTTTGGTTTACATTTGATCCAGGAATGTTGTCAGGGTTAGCCAAAGGATCCAGCTCAGCAAAAAGTTTGAACCAAGCAGCCTTGTCTTCCTTCTTTGGTACTGGTTTCTGTGTTTTGTTGAGAGATTGATCTCCACTGCTAGTGCTCATTGATGGCATAGGATTTCCGAATATATTGAGGCTTGATTGCTGAAAATTCAAATTAAACATAATATTTAAAATAATATGATAGGTTAGTGAGGGTAACAAAATATGGCTACAACATAATATTTAATTTTAATAAAGACATCCTTATTTCTTTTCTGTGCATTAGTTACTATTTGTTAATTTGAATTATATAACATACATAAATCCTCTTAGGTATATGGTATTTCATGAATAATGATAATTAGAAAATCTATAAAATAGTCTATAGCAAAATTATAGACTGTGTCATTATTACACCAAAGTTGTATTTGTACCTGCAACAAATGAGATGGTAAAAATGATCCAAAATGGGCTGGAGCATCATCACTGCCAAGATTAAGTCCAGCTAAGTCAGAGTTAATATTTGCTGGGTTGTTTGGAAACAGTTCACTTTCTGTGTTAATAAGGTTGTTTGAAGTGGAAGCCTCAGCAACATTGGTGGACGGTTCATTTTTGGTTACCTCATTTTCTGCTTTCTGTGGACTTTCATCTTTATATTCATCCTGTAAACAACAAAAATAGAAAACTTGAAATTGACTATGCAAATTATATAGTGAGTGGGCTTGTAGGCGACGGGAGGAGGAATCAATGATTGCAACTGGATGTACGATGAAAATTTGTTTATTATATCACACACTAAGTAGTCCAAGTTTACAAATTAAAGCCAAATATATTAACACAGTTGAACTATATTAAAACTAGACAAAAAGTGGTAGGTATGCACAAATGCAACCTACGCGACCGATCGTGAGTATAGACTGTCGGCCGCTTGGCGCGCTATACGGCGCGCGCGCGGCACAAAAAGCGCGGTAAAATCCAAAGACAAATAATACGTATATTTACATGTTTTTTTTTTACTAAAATAAGTGGCAAAACAGTGCGGCGCTAAGTAAAGCAAATCGCGTCGCTAACAGGGCTTTTATTATAAATCTATGAGGGCTCTGACATAAAAATTGGATCAGGGATTTAGGTGCTATGATGGAACAAGCATACATACCCCTCGTCTGTGGTTTGTCATTTTTCAAAAAACCGTTGTCTGTGTAGGCGCCTCTGGGTGGTCTCGAATTACGTCATCCGCGCGAGGATCAAATTACAAATATTTCAAATATTTTGTTTATGAGCTTATTTAGATTATATAAACAATATGTCGTTAAAATCGCTATGAAACAAGCTAACATATACTTATGGATTGGTTTAGTTTGGCCTTATAATGTATAACTTATTCCAAATTGAAATTTGGTTAAACTTTTTTTTCCCTATTTTTTGGTATTAAGGTCGTTGAATTAAAAAATATATAAAATATTTTATCCTAAAGTTTTTTTCGTCCTCAGGTTTATTCATATTACTTCCCATTATTAGTAAAAAATAAGACACATTCCATTCATTGTTTCTAAACCACAAGCTTTTTATAAACGCGGTACTTGAACGGGCTCGACCGAGGCAATAAAAAAAGGTCTTGTTTACACTTCAATTCCGAGAACTCCATTGTCGAGTGGCCGGGAATGTTACTCATTGTTTATTATGGTTAATAATCTTATACACAAACGAAAGTTGAAGCGTTAAAACTGTTTTGTTTATTAGAAATCAAACGATGAAAAAAACACTAGTTAATACGAAAAAATTTCAAATCATGTTTGATGCAATAACAATTTTTGTATAAAATATTTACGAAATTCACATTATAATGCATGAAATATTGTTTGTTTATTACTTACCTATCCAATTAATAGCACAAAACACAATTCACAGCACAAAACAAATATATTTTAACAATTTTCTAAAAGACGGTTGGTGGAAAAAAACAACAATGAGCGACGTCATTTTCATACGGCTCGTATTTCATACTAACAGGTTCCATAGATTAAAGCAAGTTTTTAAAGGACAATCTATATATTTTTTAAAAAATTGCCGCATCTGTGGCAAAGAAAAACACAAAAAGCCGTCAACTGTTGAGAAATCTATTTTAGTATCGCGCACCCGACTCTAGGAGTCGGCTCCACAGACAGCGGTTTTTTTGACAGCGCTCCTAGAGCGGGCCCCACAGACGAGGGGTTGCAGACTGCCAAAATCAATTACCTTCATTTTGGCTTTGCCATAGTTGAAAACATGGCAAAATACATGTCATTTTAAATAAAATAAAAATGGATAAATTAACAAGGCCTTTGTTTAAAGTCATCAAAAATATCAAATGTTTAACCCATCAAGAAGAAGTTGCTGTTAAAAAAGTAATTCTAATCAATAAGCAATTGCTTCAGAGCTAAGTTAATGTTAAGGTTTATTAAACATGTCTATCATTAGATAAAAGTTTTGTTAATTTCATCTTATTCACATAATTATTTTGTTTACTGAATTTTACCTGGAAAAACAGCATTTGATCTTTGTCCTCAGTTTTTTCCTCTTGACTACCATCCCTGGCTTCTCCTAAACTTTTTAATATACAGAATTCATATTGAGGAGCATCATTCATAGTTTTAATAGTGGACTGGAATGTCTCGGCAATTTTAGTAGAAAAGTTTAAAAATGAGCTTTGGTAAGTAGATAGTACATGAGAAAACATGTTACATCTAGCAGCGGCCAACAGGTCAATCTGTAAATTATGAAAGTAATTAACATTAACCATCTCAGTTATATAGACCACAATAAAATATGTAGCCTTTGACTGGATGGGTGATAAAGGGAATTTAAATGGAACCATATATATATTATTGCAATACATAGTGGCCTCGGCACTTCCCTATGAACTACTCCTTGTTTAAAATTTTATCAACATTATTCCAGTAGTTTCAGAGCCAATTCAATTCAGACAAATAAACAAAGATTCTATCCCTTGGTTTCTCAAAGTCTGATCAAACTGTCAATGTAGCAAGTGATGTTAACCATTGATCATTCAGAATGGCTTGTTAATTTTTGATTGGATTTGACCAGCCTCTTAGAAACTGGAGGTATTAGTATAAAAGTATATTTTATTTATATGATTTCAGTGGATATTCAATTACCTTCTGCAACACATCAAGTGTAAGTTTATCAAATATTTTCTTGCTCTCCCGAACTTGATGTTGAGCTTTGCGGAAATTGTCTAACCCACGTCCAGTGTCTGGATCAAGCTGAGCACTGGTCGACTTCATCCAACTGAGCGCAGCGCGATACTCAATACGGGCCCTTTCCATTGCGGAAACTGTCACCCGCATATCCTTGACAGCGCGAATCCGGAACGTGTCTACCTCGTGGTACAGCCGCAGCAACGGTGGTCTAACAGACAAACGCTGCTGACCAGAGAAGGAAATCGCTTTACCCGCAGACACCATGTGTTTCCCTGCTGCATCGTTACCTTGACCAGAATCTTTAAGAAATTTACCCAAAGAATTCTCCTCTTGCGCCAATATACAAACCCTCTCCTGGTACTGATCTAATATTCTCTGTAAATGCAAGCAGCTATCAGATATTGATCGAAATAATTCCAACTTAGCATCGAGCTCAGCGTCGGAAGCTACGATACACTCGTCTTCTTTGGTTCCTAGTTTCTTTAGCACAGTCTTTTTGGTTACCCAGTATTGATGTTGCATCATTATTTAAATGCAATTATCATGAAATCCGCATAAAGCACTACAAATATTAAGTTTATTTGTGTAAATTCCAATTTTTATTATCGCCACCGTTTGACATATGACATCTCCTAACACAGATTAAGAATTAGTTACTACGTAACAGATACGACAGTGATATTTTACCGAGTTTCCAGTTGTTACGTTTTGGCAGCACTGTCGCATCTGTCATTTTGACCGCACACCACAGACCATAGCACATCACAGACTACAAACACACATTGTATAAGTGGTTGAATAATCGAGTCCAGCTATCGATACTTTAGTAAGGTATCGATTTTTTTTGTAGGTAGGTTTTTGTACTTCAGGTAATTTATTTTTATTAAGTAATACAAAATAAAAACAGGTTACATTTATCATTTATTTATTGTTTTTTTTTCTAAATTTCTAATAAGCCCTGATTGATATAGCAAGAATATTAATATTTAACAGAATATTTTTTTAATAGTAGTTTAATAATTTTCCTAATAAAACTCTCTAATGTCGTAATCCAACCATCTAGAGATGGTAACACACAAGTCCAGGTTTTCCTGTTTCTAAGGTCACTTGCCTTACTTGAAGTGTGCTCTTATTTCAATTGTTTTCATTTCTTTGACGACACAAAAGATGATCAGTCACTTCTGTAAATAAATAACACAATATTTAAGATGAAAAAACAATACATAAGTTGGCCGGTCACTTAGTCCGGCCATCAACAACAACAAAACAAGGAGGGTTTCTAGTAAAAACTATATTTAATTAGCAAAAATAGATTAACTAGTTTTGTCCTTCAGCACTATAAGTTGATTACCCTAAATAAAACTGCATTATTATTCTGCTATCGAATATGCTTAAACTGCCATAACACTTCTTTAACATTTATGAAAAGACCATCTTTTCATAAATGTCAAACAAGTTTTACATAAATTTTTTGTTGTTTCAATGAAGTTATCGAAACCACAACCTCCAATTCCTGAGCCAAGTTCCAAACCACTAAATCTTGGTATTTCACAAAAATAAAACAATTTCAGTATCTTTTGATATGTTAAAATATCATATAGAATGAGTGTCAATATGCCATAGTACTTAATACATACCCGCTCTTCCAATGACCAACATTTCATCAGAAGCATTTACATCCTCATTGGAGTTCTCTTTGTAATCATTGTGATCACTTAGGCCTAGGGGTATTTCTGTCTGAAACAAATGAGTACATTTAAGATTAATATTGTTATACAAAAGCAAAAAACATTGGCAAACTTAATGAGTCAAAGATTAAGTATAATTATAATATACTGTTCATACTTTATATTACACTAGCTCTAACTATAACGTGTTAAAAGTAAAACTCACCTGATTCACAGGACGATAGAGGCATGCCGTGCTCTGTATTTCATCATCCGTAAGGAGAAATGGATTAGAATGTATAAATATCTTGGCCTTCTTCGTCAAATTGATATTTATGAAAGTGTTTTTCAGGAACAAGTTTTCGAAGTTGCTCTTTAGAAAGACCGATAAGGTTAGTTGGCACCAGGAAGGACAGCCACAGGTTTCTAAAATGAATGTTCTTTGGGAAAGAAAAATGCCGTTTCATGAACTAATAGTTGCGTTGCAACCGCCAACACAAGACTTAAATAGTCCCTTAAAACGAAAAACTAACACCATTTACACTAAATTAATTAACACACTATAAAAGATTGATATAATGTATCAATACTATACGGAGTAATTGAATATTTTGTATCAAATCAAGCAAGAAACGAGGATAAACAAAACACTAACAAACTACACGCGGCCATATTTGAGTTTTGACAACATAGATCATTAGACACATATACAAATAGATAAACTTTACGTGTGTGACGTCACAAAACGACGCCATTTTGCTTTCGACCGCAGCGCCAAAACGTAACAAATGGAACTACACTGTCAGCCCCCTGTCTCCTAACTGTCAGGTTCTATGTCGATTTTGAAGTTTGTTATCAGTGGTCTATGGTCTAACTTAAGGTCCCTTGTACATATATTTACTAAATTATTATAAACAACAACTCAAATGAATGACATAAACAATACTGAAGCAATACCAATATTAATAAATAATAAAACAATTTTTTCAGGATACAAATCATGAATAATAATTTTGTTTACAATGTGGACATCCCCTTTATGCCTAATTTTTGTTTTGTCTATACGCCATATTTACAATTGTATTTGGAATGTGGAATGGCCGCCGTCTTTCGCTTATTGTGTAATTAAATCGTGACAAAAAATATTTACTAGGATAATAATGTGAAAAGTGTCTTTATATGAAGGTGTTTAAGTAATATAACTTTAAAGAAAGTAATAAAATGTATTGTGCAAGTGATAAACCTATACCCCGAGTGTCATCTTCGCAATCTTCCAAGAATGTCAAAGATGGTAAGTTTATGGTTGTCAATGTATTTAGTTTAGTTTAAAACAATATTATTACATAAAAATAAACTTGCAACGTACATAACTTAGGTCGTTGCAGGCTCCTTTGATACAATAACTTAAGTTTAGTGTCACAAGGCAAAATAAGCAACTTTTCAAGTGTTGTAAACTTTAGAACAAGTGTTATGAATCTGAACTCAAAAGTCGGCTTGTTGTTAAAACTGCATAATAAATTTTCGTATGTTCGTATGCAATACATGCACATACTTGTTCACGAGTCAATTAATGTTTCTATGTTCCTTCTAAACAATTTAATAATTCAAGTTACTAGGCGATTTTTCAACTTACTTTCTACTGACCGAAATTTCACTTGCAGTGACAAATGTATTCTAGCTGTACTGTTAATTAACCTCCACCCAAATACATATCACTATACTGCTTCCCTATGACATCATAATCAAATTGTGTTGCATTCATATCCTCAAGATAAATATTATAAGGTCTTCATAGGTAGAGGTACCAGGAGTGCAGGTGATAGGTACATATTATTCTATACACATATTCTCTGCCCGTGGAGAAAATAACATGTGTATTAACAATATTATCTATAAAGACTTATACATAATCAATACTATCTACATTTAAATATATATATATATATGTTACGAGCAATCACAAGCCAACTAAATAAAAAAAAAAGTTGCATACATTGTTTGTAGAGTTTTGCTGCACATACTATGAAGTGTATTACAATTTGTAAACATGTTGAAGCTTTATTTGCACTATCTATTTATAATTTTATTGAGTCATTATAATGTCAGTAACACAGTTGTTTATGTTTTAATAACCTCAACAATAAATTTAACATAATGAACTTCCCTGAGTCCCTGTTTATTTTAAGAACACGATAATTATTCCAGTTGAAACTAACTTGTAAGTTGTTTATTCAAACATTGTTTTTTGGGAATTAAATCTGTTGTCAATACATGCACAAACAATTTTCGTTTCGTCAGTAATTATCTCATTCCTCAAATGAACAAGCACCCAAATAATATAATAAATGTCAAAGAAATCCACATCGGCAAGAACCCAAGAGGTTAATAAATGTCAAAAAATCCACATCAGCTTATTTGTTACTTGTAACACAGTAAACATAATACTTCATTGGGCCTAAATGTAATACTGTCTGTATCAAAATGTTTTTTCAGTATCTTCAATTAGAATAGAACCTAACTTGGAAGTTCAGCACTCGACACGACTTTGGTAACTTTAAGGACTTTTAATTACTATAAGCATCACACTAATAATATATAAGGGACAGAAATAATTGTTTGTCTGTTTCTATGTTTGCTTTAATATGCTCTAAAAATACTGAACCGATTTTGATAAAATATGGACCCAGATGTAGAATAGACCACTGGAAAAGCCTCCTTAACCGTGATACCTAGACATATAAAATTTTCACAGATTACGTAGGTACTTCTGTTGTGAACTATAAATATAACAACACAAACTAAATAAAATTAATAAGTTGTATATATATATTTTATTTAGTTTTTATTGTTATATATTTATAGATCACAACAGAAATAAGTAATCTGTGAAAATTTTATAGCAAAAGGATCCATAATAGCAAAAATATCATTGTTGTTCATCGTCTTTAAAAAATTCGAGTCACTTGGTCTTGGACCATGAGATACATCCTAGTGATAGACATACAAACGAGCGAAGTCAAATACCAAGCGTGGCGAGTATAGCCAACTAGGGGGTAGTTGTACATGAAATACATGAAATACTTTGGGGGGTTTATGTCTAGCAATGGACGTCATACCTGAAACGACGACGCCAACGAAAAGCTGTCAAAACTCGCATTTTTTTTACAATAATCTTAATACTGCGCTCCCTTACCCGCCTGCCAAGCGTGGCGGGTTTAGGCAAAAGCCGACCACCCCCCAGAAATACTTTGGAGGGAAGGTTTATGTCCAGCGGACGTCATATATATAATTATATATACCTATATGTCGCAGTCATCTGATTGAATCTGCTTTCTTAATTGAATCAATAGGCGGTATATAGCAATGTGTTGATATATTTTTTGATTAATTTACTTTAATAATATGTATTCGTTATACCTAACAGTACACATTCGGAAATTTTTAAGTTTAAAAATAAAATATTAAATGGTTGTCTCGGATTCATTCAATTTGTTGATAAAAATAGAATTCAACGAACGCGCTAGTCATTCAATTAAATAGCGGATTCAATCAGATGACTACGACATATAAATATATTAGCCACCCTAATACATATATATAATTATATATATAGGTATATACGAAATGTCGACGACGAAGCTTTCAAAACTCCAATTTTTTATTGCATCAGTATGCAAAACCTTCAAATCATTTAGTTTCGTGTTCCCGAATTAAATGAGCCGTACGTGTTGTCGGAAATGCAAGTCGATACAGCCCCTCCAAACGACCGGTTGTTTTCGACTGCACGAAATTATCTAGTGCAGTTAGGTCAAGGACGCCGTTTGATTTACGAGTTTAATTTCGTTGCACTCATTCCCTTTTGTTTGGCATTTGGCAAGGGATTTGTAGTTGTGCTGAAGGTTTATGGGTTTTATAATCACGGAGGTCGCAAGTAAAAGTAAACGTAGATTATAGTCAAGTATCCTACGATCACGTGCAATAGATAGTAACAACTGAGTGATTAAACTTTACTCAAATGTTAGAGCTGCTCAAATGCGAAAGCCCATGTCCTTCGTTGGAGTTTACTCTAAATCTTACCAAGTTACATCACAATCGGCCAGTAGTATCAGAGCCTATTTAATTCAAACTATTCCTCTTTATAAGATTAATAAAGTATATTGTATTATAAAGTATAGACTATAGAAGATATAATCTATAAAACTATGTTGAGGCTGCAGGTATAAAGGTCTTATGTTGAAACCTGTAAATATATGTCTAAATAGATATCGGTGCCCCAGTTCGAGGGCAGTAGCCAATACGGTGAAATGCCAAGGGTCGAAGTACACGTGGCATGATATCGCCCTTACTGTTTGAAGTAGATAATAGGTATGACGACATGAAGTCCATTCCCTGGAAGAACTAAAGGAGCTAAATCTTATCTAGGTACTGGAGTTCAGTATTTAACTATAAGTAGGAAGAACAAATAAATGATAACGGCCTATATTAGATTGGACCCTTTTTTCCTTGGGTATTGTTATAGGATGGGTTAATTTACGTGAATTTTTGCTCGAATACAGCGCCGCGTCTAGGACGTATGACGCGGTTCTTTTAAATTTCTCAGGACTTAAGAGGAAACAGCACGGTTGAGAGAAATACAAAATAGGTATTTATAAAACCTATTGCTGTCTCGCAGTGCCTTAGCTAGCCAGCACTAGCGCGATAGAGACAACTGCAACTTGATCTGAATTTACCTATTAAAAGTACCAGAAATCGACGTTTAGGGGATTCCTGTTTCCTCCTCCAAAACTTAACCGATTTAAATATTTTTTCTTTAATAGCTAAAAAAAGAATTGAGCTAGGTTCCTATTTTTTGATTTTGTTGTGAAATGTAGTCAAATCTGTTTCCTGGATGTTTAAACATAGCGGAGAGTCTGGCCATTTTTTTAGGTTTTTGAACGTCCATATCTCTTTAAATAATTAATTTATTAAAAAAAGGAAAAATAGGGAGTACATAGATATTCAGGAAAAATTGTTACTCTAGCGGCATTATCCAGGGAGGAAACAGGAATCCTGTAGACCCCTATTTCTGTATGGAACAAATTTCGTAGTGTTTCCTCTTAAGTACAAAGAAATCTGTTGCTAAATAATTTAATTGCATGGAAACGGACATGCGCCGAGAAAATGATGACGCCGCGGTCATGTGGGTCCAAAAGATGGTGAACTGGACGCAGCCATACCCACTAAAAACTCGGCGATACTGCGTCTACTGTCACTGCTTCTCAGAATGACAAGGTTAGCATGTGACTAATATAAGCGCCACATAATTTAATTAGCGAGAATTCTTTAATGATGATAAAGATGCAGATGTATAGGAACTAGAGAAAGACATATTCATATGGTCGAATAATGGAAGTCCAAATAAATTAAGTGGCGCTATATCATGCCACGTACTTTTGATTCTGCCAAGCAGTGATAGTGATAGCATGTGAATAGAGGGGTTTTAACTAGAAGTAACGGTTAAGTATTCGGCCTTTGTGTTTTTAATTTATCTGAATTTTTACCAAGAAGTTTGTGTCAAATTGGAGCATCTTAACTTTCGCGCGAATAAAAAACATTTAAACACGAGTATGAAAATAAAATTCCGCCTAAAGCTACAAAATTCTTTTGGCACAAACTTTTAATGAAGCAACTATATTTTGATGTCTCGCCCAACTTAATAAATAGGTCCCGGTATCCGCTGACACGTAAGCTATCCCGCTTTTCCCTCGTATTTTTCCTTATAATACTCATTGACTGCAGTATTTTTAGTTACAAATGTTCTTTGTACTTTTTCATTAAAGCGTAATGGGCTTATGAAGTTAGGCACAATTCACACTGACGCGAGGCGAAGCGCCAAGTTTTACACTTGATTTGTCAATCACAATTTGTGTTATCGAAAAGGTAATAAGCTTCGGCGCTTCGTTTTAGGGTTGCGTACCGAAAGGGTAATAACGGAATCCTCTTACTGAGACCTCACTGTCTCAAGAGGGGTGATAGCGAGACAGTTGAAATTATCACAGATGATGTGTATTTCTTTTGCCGCTATAACAACAAACATTAAAAAAAAAGTATAATAAATCTAGCAAATATCCCGTAAAAATTATAACCACAACCTGCAAGCAAATGACCGAGTGTACGCATAGGCATGCTTTCAAAGCACCTCCCTCCCACACTGCTTATGCGTACACTCGCAAGCAAAAACGTGAAAACACCACCACACAAGCAATAATGTTAACACGATCGTGCACGTACACCACCATGCAGGTTGCATGCAAAATTGTTTGCTATGAATCCATAGACTATAGGCTTATATTCTACAATCGGCAGTGTCAAAATGGCGTATTTTCTGTGAAAGATTTTTAAACATATTAATTGTTGTTTAATTGTTATAAAATGTATTGGACAATAAAGTGTAATCCTTTAATATACCTGTGAAAGTCTTGATAAGTGGGCACAATAAGTATATTTAAGAGAAAATTTCGATGTTTTCGGTTTGTTTACCTTTAGGTTAAATTTATCAGGGACGAACTATAGCTACCATTGGATCTGTGGGTCACCAATGTGCGAATACAAACGGAAGCCCCAAAGGGAGATCTCCGACCGAGCTAGGTGGTATGCTCGGTTAGGCCAAAGCCGTGACCGAGCTACTACTAGTTTCCAGATGTCGTATATATAGCGCCGGACTTAGAAAACTTCGATAGCGCGATGCAGGATTGTGGCGCTAGTTGTACCGCCACAAATCTACCGTCTCTCCAAAAATTTTTGTTCTATGTGAGGAGGCAATTTTTTTGTTTTTAGACCTTGTGGTTATAGTGGCAACAGAAATACATAACTAGTGAAATTCTCAACTGTTTAGCTATTGCACTTCTAGATATATATAGCCTGGTGAAAGACTGAAATAGGTGTCCCATTTTACCTCTCAGGTACGGATCCCCAAAACCTTGACGCTTCGACTTCGAGCCAATCAGGGCTCGGAGACCAAGGTGGCGCCACCGTTATCTATGGCTCCTGTCAAATGAATAGTGATACCAGACATCGCAAGGTTAATATATCATGCTAATTGCCAATATAATAACATATTAATGGTCGACGCCTCTCAATCTGTCTTATGAATTAAAGCACTTATAGATTTTACTTCTGTCGCCCCCTCCAACCCTTAGCGAATAGGGTGGAGATTTCTTCAAAAACTCTAAGAACTGCCAAATAAACCATGAGATCACAACCGCAAACCCTGGACAAGCCATTTCAATCCTGAGAAGCCCTCAGCATTTTGTACTTTTAAAAAAAGAATGGCGCCACCGTTGAATTGCGCTACCGATGTGCTATTAGTCGCCGCTACCAACAAAATGTATACAGCTCTACAAGGTGTAAAATAAATGAGTTATAATACTTGAGGGTGTGTATGTGCCTCCTATGTAGAGTATACTGTGAAAGTACCAGCGCTGAAAGACTTACTTTTGACTTTCGTGATTGTATGAGAAATGTTCAAATAAATTTTCTCATACAATATTAAAAAAAGGTACCTCTTTCAGCGCTGGCACTTTCTCAGTATACTCTATAAGTACACATCCTAAAGTATTATCACTCATTAATATTATATCCTGTATAGAGTTCCTCATCTGGTATCCGTTTAGTCTCTGCATTTCGTTGTAACGGTGACTGGTTTCACTCCCATATTGTCCCGGAGAAACATAGCCCTTAGTGAGATGGTAGCTTTATTTTGAACGTTTTATTAAGTTTTTTTATCTCTTATTTACTCCTAGACTTTTAATATCCCTACCTATCTATTCACGGGCAAATGTCAAGGCAAAACTTCTTAACCGTCTGGGGGCTTTGGAGTCTGGCCCCGTGATCGTTAGATTGGATCAGGATTACGTAATAGGGTTTATAAATATCCTATGTAAGGGCTCGGTCCTTTCGCCCTAACGAGACGGGCGAATTTAGTCTCAAAACGAGTAGAGATTAGGTTGTGTGGTCTAGAAATCGGATTTCTGACAATTTTTTAAATTTCACACCTTGATAGTGTTACTAACAAAAGTGTAAGTCTGTAAGTAGTTTGTATTTTGTGTTGTAGTACTAAATATATACATATAAATACAGAACAGAAAATAACAAAACATGATCTCTTACTACACTAGTATAGTACAGTAAAATCTGTTTTCTAGAGTCACTGTAGATTGCAGAAAAAATATATAAACAGTTTGCTATTTTACCTAGACAACACAAGATGGTATATTTTACTAGGGTCACAGAACGGAAAACGGTTCCTCTAGCTAAAGAGAAGTCTGGTTACTAGTGCCACTATAGATTCTGGAATAAATACATAAATGTCCTACTGAATACTATGCTAAATAGTGGATTATTACATTGCAAATTGAATTCATAGTAATATATGCGTGTTTTATAGTAATACGAGCGGTGATTATATGCAATTAGAAACCGTGGCAACTCTTGCATGGCAGCGTATTGATGCGTGCAAGGCATGCATGAAAGGTCGCGGTGTAGGGTGGCCAGACAAAAGGCGCTGAAACCCTTATAGGGCTGACGATTATAGAAGGTTTGAAGTGTACAAGTACCTAGTATAAAGTTAGAAATGTACATTATAAGCATTGAAATATCCTAGAATAAATAACTAAGGCAAGGAGTAAAAATTTAGTTTCTAAAAGGCATCTATCTATCTGTAATTGGAGGAGTATCGAAATTCAACATTATTTTGAAGGTCCCTGGGATCAATGCTAACTTTATTTGATACAGGTTTTATTGAAGGTTTTACGACACATTACTAGGTATATATAAATATTTAATATATATATGTTATATATTTATATATAATAATCGCATTCACACAAAGTACTGAAAAGTCCTAGTTTTCAAGATCCCAGGATCAATGCTCGGTTTATTTGATACAAGGTTTATTTAAATGGCATAGTACTACATATTACTAAATAGAGTTACTCCAGTATTGCATACGAGGCCTGGCATGCTACGTACACAAAGTCCTGAAAACTCGGGACGTCCGGAAGTCCCGGGATCCCGGGACACGGACATGGTAACCCCGTGTGTGACACAATTCCGGGCGCCGGCGCGGAGTCTGCCCAGACGACACGCGCCTATCCCGCGGAGCAGTTGCCGTTGTTACGTCACCGCGTCACGACGTCGACGGTTGTTGGCGGTTGTTTTCGCGACGGTGCCGTTGTTGCATCGACGAAACTTGTCGACGAATAAGTCATCGCGTTGTTGACACGACGGAAGTTATCAGCGGATACAACAAACGGTAATTTAACGCTCGTCACGATTCCGTTGTTCTTGCGACTGTATAAGTTTAAGTGATAAAGTTCACTGTTGTTGGTGGTGTGCTAACTGTTGACAAGCCGTCAAACTGTATTCCTTCGAGAATTTCAAGGTATACGAGTATGATGAGGACCCCATGTATAATGGACACGAAGATACGTTTGGTGGTCACAAGAAAAGTAAGTTCAGATAGCCTGATATTATATTTTCCGATATGTATATACAATGGCATATACTAACTCGCTGTGTATGGCACATTAGAAGTAGGAAAATTATCAATTCTATTTGTGAATGTACATAATATTCGGTATTGTAATTTGCTGATGGTTGCCTGTCTGTGTTTTTAGATTCCGCTTTTTAGCTGCATGTTACGGAACTACACAGCACAACATAGATATATGTATTTTTAAATTAAAATTAGGTATCGATGTTAATAGTTTAACTTTTGTCTTGTATAATCTCATATAAGTACATCTAAAAACACTGTAAAATATCAAAACTAACCAATTGCACTACACCGACTCAAAAATTGCACATAGGTAATTTAAATATTTTTAAGTCTGTATAAATATCCGCGTAGCTTGTAGGAAATACTCGCATACTTAATTGACCAAGATTGATTATAGCGTGATAAACACATCGTGGTACTTGTCTCATGAAAATTTAATGATAACTTGAATTGAATCGATATCGGTCGTGATGTGACTACCCACTCCTTGATTGTATAGATTGTAAGTAGTACATATTAGATAACATACATTAAAGTTTATTGCATACTTCATAATGTCTGTCCGATTAATAATAGTAATAATGCCTCCCACACCGGTTTCGGTGATGGTGGCCAGTTCCATTGAAACCAGGCCAGCTACGCAAGAGTTATTTTATAGTGCCCAAGTGTGTGCGCAATACACAGAAGCACTCTCTCTTCCTTCACTCTCGTAGCCCAGTGGGACGGATAACCGACACGACTGGCAGGAGATCAAGCGCAGAACCGACTTTTTTACATGCCCATCCGACGCATGGATCATCTTTCTTGTCAGACAATCAGGTGATCAGCGTGCATTGTCCTAACCAAACTTGAAAACGACATTTTTTGTTGAACCCACGACCTACGACTAGACCACGGAGGCGTCTGTCCGATAATCGGTCCTACAAAAAGTATGCAGTGAGCACCCTGATACAATTCCTTAGTTTATTTTGTTTGTTACGCCAAGACTGTGCTATCAGAAATTAGCCTCGATTAAATGAATCCGTAATTTTGAATTTCCTTTGCTCTTTTCTCATCTTATCGTATATTATCGTCTCGAGTAATTTATTTTACTCGACAGCCGAGATAATGGAGTAGGTATTAAGTAAGTAAGTTATTATTGATAATATTTATTTTCATTAATTTAATTATTTCTTATTACTTTAGCCATGTACTTTTGTCTGAAATGAATTCAAAATTATGAAGTATACCTTAAAATATCGTCAACAGAAAGACACTAGGTATTTCGTTGTAGATAGGTATTAGGTGTATTAGCAATACAGCAGGCTAACAGAGTCCCGACACAATCGAGAATCGAATCTGTTCGATCTCAACGGTTTTTAATATTTTGTTTGGTGGATTACTTGGAAACTAATCAGGAGAAAGAAAATCGTTAGATCGTAACTTTTTGTACTCCCGACCATATCAATCGACTGATAATCAAAATAAACAAACGTCAATTTATTCGCGAGTACGCGGCATCGAATCTGACTCAAAATCGAATCAGTTGGAGAGTAAGACCCTAGTTCCCGAAAATGAAATAGTGTAATTTATCAGCAGAACGTGATGAAGCTTTCCTCTCGAATTTAACCGAAACGTCAAAATGTCTCCCCGGCTACGGATGACGCAGCAGTTTAAATTTGATAAAACGAGTGCGGTGAACGTTTCTCACTGAATGTGTGTTCCTCTGAAGTCTGAACGTTTCCTTCAGTAAAATGTATAATTCAGGAGTGAGTGAACTAACTCCATAGCAAATTTCATTAAAATCGCTCCAGCCGTTTAGACTTGAAGAAGTTACAAACATACATACATACACACTGATAATATTAGTGTGATTAAGGGCTTGTTTCACCAAGCAATGTTAAAGTTAACGCCATGTTAAATATCATGTTATCCCTCTCGTATTTCCTATCAATGAGTGAGGTGGCATGGTATTTTAACATGGCGTTAACTTTAACATTGCTTGGTGATACACGGCATAATAAGTCTTCCCTTACTTTTTTGACATGCTTTTATAAGCTTGGATTGTATACATATATGCATGTATGTATGTAAAGCAATATTTTAGAATAATTTTCACTAATTTTCATAAGTAAAATTACCTAATTTGCAATTGGGCATACCTATCAAGGATCAATGACAATGCAATGCGAGTGTTTTAACTTTTGAAATCATTATTTATTAATCTTCTTTTTTATTGTGCCGCTGGTGGGGGATATCACGCTATATTTTACGATTAAATACAGTTTATTAACGTATTATTGTGTCATAACAAGGCAATTAGTAAATACTTCCCGCTCATAATCGTGAGACGGATATTATCGGTGCATTTTCACATGATTCTAAAAACATTACATAGTATAATAAACATCACGTGAATGACTAAATGCACCGCAAACATCTCACCCGCTAATCTGTAGTAAATAGAATAATTATACTGTTACCACGCTCGTCAATATTTACACTCATGTTACTACACGTAGAGTTATTAGAGTTATTATACAATCGCACTGTATTATACTAAATGTCTCCCGCTACTTTGTATGCACGAAACGATGCCGCGGGGACCGTACATGCTGCCGTAAACGACATCAAACACTATCACAATCCGTTAATTCGGTTTTGCGTAGAGTAACAAACATACATAATTACATAAACATTTTTTATTTCCAAATAAAACTTATCAAGTTATTCTCGGAACGTCAACACAAAAAGGTACCACCGGTTCAACCCGTCGAGAAAAACCGGCGCAAGAAACTCGCACGGGCCCAAAATTTAGGAAAAAGATGGAAATTTGTTAAATAAAATTAAAGAAATATATAAATAAGTAAGTGTGTATTTTTGGTTTGTTAGTTGGATTCTCAAATTTTAAGTGGGTTAAAAGTTGACCAATGACGCGTCTGTACAGATTGAATGGTTCAATTCAACTGGTGAGTGCACACAGCATAGCATTGGTCTGTGGTCGATTCGGACATTTATTCTGATCACGTTAACCATCCATCTAGTAGAGATTGATCACACTAATAAATGCAATACTCACGCCCGGTTTCTGAAAGGCTGATCAAATTTATCAATTGATCAAATCAGCTAATCTGAACGCTCATTGGTTAAAACAGTAACATCACTTGATGTTCACCAAACAGCGTTCAGATTAGCTGATTTGATCAATTGATCAATTTGATCAGCCTTTCAGAAACCGGGCGCTAGTATGAGAGACGAGTGGCGAAGGCCGGTTCTCCTTCAGAGGAAAGCCCAAGCCTGCATAATAGGTAGGAATTGGATGAGGGTCTTCAAAAGGTAAGGTGTAGGAAAGCCGAGAGGTATAAAGTTATAGGACTCCCGTTATATACCGGTTTCATTGAAATTTTTCATTGTGGCCGGTTTCATTGAAACCAGGCCAGCTACGAGTTATTTTATAGTGCCCAAGTGTGTGCGCAACACACAGAAGCACTCTCTCTTCCTTCGCTCTCGTAGCCCAGTGGGGCGGATAACTGACTCGACTAGCGGGATATCAGGCGTAGGACCGACGTACATGCCCACCCGACGCATGAATCATCTTTCTTGTCAGACAATCAGGTGATCACTGATCAGCTCGCAGTGTTCTTACCAAACTTGAAAACAATTTTTTTTTGTTCCAACGCGGGAATCGAACCCACGACCTCCGAGTCGAGAGCTAGGCTCTGAACCACTAGACATCGGAGGCGGTTATACCCTACACCACTGGTAAATAGTTAGGTACCTTCTACTTAGATATGTTTGACGTTTTTACGCTCGAACACAAAACGCTGAAGCGATTATCATGAAAGGAGAAAGCCCATTTCAGGCCCAGAGTGGACAGCCGTCTTAAGAAGACTTAATTTCTCCAGAAATGTACCATAAAGTGACATGATTTTTGATAACATTCAAATAACCGCCACTATAATCAGTAATGTTCCAATAAAAAAAGGAATTTTATTGGATTATTTGGAACCTAAGTAGAATGTTGAGGTGAAATGTTACCCGATGATAAAACTCTAATCAATCAATCCGAATATCGATTTATAAACAAATAAAATAAAGTCATGTAAAATACAAATAACGGGTCACTGTTGGTAATTCTATAAAGAATTAATCAAAAGAAAACATTTATCTTAAAACCAATGTTTACGTTTGTTACTACGATAAAGAAAAGTAAAAAGTCATATTATATCGATTATTTTTTACGTAATCGATTTATCGATTTCATTTTTTGCGACAAGCGGCAACACTGATGACTGAAATGTCATTTTTCAAACGAATGTTTTCGACCGTTCACTTGTTGCTCAAAGATGCGTTTTGTTTTGTTTTCGATTTTTTTCACCGCAATCTGGCTTTCTCGCCTGAACTTGCTTCGGCTTTTCACGTACGACTTTGGCACTGTTTTACTAGTTTTGTTCTCTCCTTCTACGATTACTTAGCCCTGGATTAAAGGATTACGCTATTTGATTGTGCATACCAAAATGTCTGAATAACATTGTTACATAATATGTTGTGGTAATAATTTACCGAGAACTGTATTTTAGAGCCCGAAGTGTCGTACAGCAGTGGGTTGCATTGCACGGCAGCAGGTAATCATAATATTATAATAAAATGTTTCTATTATTTCTTTCATTATGGTTTAATCGTTAAATCTTTTACGGTTGAAAATATTCATCATTAATGTTAATATGTTTTAGGTATCAGGCGATATTCTTGTTTGCCACAATTGCTGGGTAGCAATAACTGAAAGTCTTGCACTACAACAAGGGCTATCTTATTATATCTTAATTCTTACTATTATAAATTATTGAAAAGTCGGAAAAGGCCTTGAAAATAAAATAGACAAAAAGTAAAAATATATATATTTCTACAATAATGGCGGCATTTTAAGTTTTTTTCTCAGATATCTAATACTATTAACATTTTAGAACACTCATTTTTAATGCGATTTTTTGATGTCCACATTGGGCCTGAGACACTATGGAGAGTGGGCTTTCTCCTTTGGTATGTTGGAAGTTTAGAGTATTTGTTACATTACCGTAAGTATAAAGAACAAGTTTAATAAGTTTTCATGCAGTAAGCTATTGCAGTGTTGTGAATTCGTATCTAAATTGTTTTTCATTAGACGTTCGTGCACAACTTTCAGACTTCAGTAATTTCAATGGCCTTGACCGAAAATTTCAAGTTTCATTTCGCGATCGCTGTGAGTCATTCGATAGGCGTAATACATTTTTAAGCTACAAGTAAAGCTATTTAGGGTTGATTTTTCACATAACTATATATTACGTGACTTTCAGATTTTGTATGATACAAAATATGTTACATTCACATGTTTATTCGACAGTCGATAGAAAAATCAGCGCTTAACAAAGCACAGGTACTTACGTAAGTAAAGTGGGTACCATTATGATTAAAACAGCTATATTATGACTAGGAAATGCACTATCATACCATACCATATTACATAGTATGTTTTATCCCCCTTTCTTCCCCTTTCGTAGTATCCCGAGCCTTTCCCTTCCTTCCTTTCCTCCCTAACTTGTAATATGTGAACAATTTGAGAACTTTCCTCCCTAACTATAATATAATAGAATATGTGAACAATTTGAGAACTTTCCTCCCTAATTATAATATAAAAGAATATGTGAACAATTTGAGAACTTTCCTCCCTAACTTGTAATATGTGAACAATTTGAGAACTTTCCTCCCTAACTTGTAATATGTGAACAATTTGAGAACTTTCCTCCCTAACTTGGAATATGTGAACAATTTGAGAACTTTCCTCCCTAACTTGTAATATGTGAACAATTTGAGAACTTTCCTCCCTAATTATAATATAATAGAATATGTGAACAATTTGAGAACTTTCCTCCCTAATTATAATATAATAGAATATGTGAACAATTTGAGAACTTTCCTCCCTAACTTGTAATATGTGAACAATTTGAGAACTTTCCTCCCTAACTTGGAATATGTGAACAATTTGAGAACTTTCCTCCCTAACTATAATATAATAGAATATGTGAACAAATTGAGAACTTTCCTCCCTAATTATAATATAATAGAATATGTAAACAATTTGAGAACTTTCCTCCCTAACTATAATATAATAGAATATGTGAACAATTTGAGAACTTTCCTCCCTAACTTGTAATATGTGAACAATTTGAGAACTTTCCTCCCTAACTTGTAATATGTGAACAATTTGAGAACTTTCCTCCCTAATTATAATATAATAGAATATGTAAACAATTTGAGAACTTTCCTCCCTAACTATAATATAATAGAATATGTAAACAATTTGAGAACTTTCCTCCCTAACTATAATATAATAGAATATGTGAACAATTTGAGAACTTTCCTCCCTAACTTGTAATATGTGAACAATTTGAGAACTTTCCTCCCTAACTTGTAATATGTGAACAATTTGAGAAAAAATACAATTAGGTTAGTACATTAGTTTCACATCTGACGTCTCGCTCCTCTCTCTCTTCCACAGATTGAATATTTTTTTTACACATGAAAGTGTTGTAATTGTTGATAGTCAATACTCATGTATGGGCTCTTGAGAACCGTTAAACCTTACGAACGAAAGCAAACAAACTTAAGTCGTCGATTCATTTCATATTTCTCCACTCGTCCTCATACTTTCCAATTTATATCCAATAAACTTCGCGTTCGCGTCGAGTCATCGCAAAAGTTTCAATTCATAGAACTGCAGAGGTCTCTACTTTTGTTGAGTTTTAAATCTACCTCTGTGGCTCAGTGGTTGAGTGGGTCGGTACTCAAGCTGTCGCGAGTTCGAGTCCCATCGAAGGAATAATAAACTTTTCTGCGTTCCTGGGTCATGACTCATGGTTGTGTATTAAATAAATATGTGTGATATAATTACAATCTTAAATATGTGTATAGTATAAAAGTCTCAAATATATCTGGGGGCACGGGAGTGCCCCCGTCAAGACGAGCCAAGCGAAGCGCAAGGGCACTACCTACATTTTCTCGAAAGGTTTCGTCGTTTTTTTGAACTCTCATAACTTTGCTTTGGATTATGCTACATAGTTGAAAATTTCAACATATAATGACACCGGTAAAAACATTAAACATGTACAAAGTTTGAATGTCGTAGCTATTATACTTTAGGTTTTATCGATGGCTAAAAACCCCCGATTTCGTCACTGACTCATTTATAGATCATCAAAATTCTTAGGTTACTTCCGAAAATCTTAGAAAGCTGAAGTTATTTATGTAAGCTGTTATTGCTACAAAACCAACAAAAAAAATATTAAAATGTAAATGCCGCCATTTTGAATCCAATATGGTGGACCACCATATTGGATTCAAATGGATGTTTATTTATTATAAGGATCTGATGATCTTTAATTCATAAAAGGAATATAATATGTAATAATGTACATCAAAAACCTACGACCTACTTTTTGTAGGACCAATAATCGGTCAGAGTTTTGCTCCATATAATTTATGTCCGACTTTATGTATGTATGTTGATTGCGTTGCACTACTGCAATCAGTATATTCTATTATTCATCTACAAAAGTCGGTCACCGATTATTAATCGGTGACCGACTTTTACCGAAGATGAAAAATATATATTTATGAGAGGAACATTATTTTGTTTTTTATTCACTTATTTAAAATTAGCGCGAATATATATATATATAGTAGTAAAGTAAATTTGTAAATTGCTGTCGGTGTATGAAACCGGTCCGGCAGTGGGCACAAGCTCCCACTGTTGTTAAATAAAATAACAATCTGATGTGAGAATAAAATTAAGCAAATGTCGATTTTATATCCATATAATCTTATATAAAAATTGTTCGACACTTTAATAGCGTGATGCAGTAGTCTAACAGCGACATCTATGTTTAGAACTCTGAAACATCTAAACACAAACATTTAACAGTCAGTAACGTTATAACTTATAACACAATGATAACAATAAATGAAAAACAAACGATACAAAAAACTCCAAGAGCGTAGATTTTTTAAGTCTAAAATTGTAAAAACTTCGATACTTAAAGAAATTTGTGAGCACAAATTAATCAAGTTTTAATTGAATTGCGCATGACTAAATTTTATAAGTTTCAATATTACACGATCAATTTATTTATACAATTTTAGTTATTACGCCTCCGTGGTCTAGTGGTTAGAGCCTGGCTCTCGACTGTGGTCGTCGTGTGGGTTCGATTCCCACGTTGGAAACACGTTTTAAGTTTAATTAGGACAATGCAGGCTGATCACCTAATTGTCTGACAAGAAAGATGATCCATGCGTCGGATGGGCATGTAAAAGTCGGCCCTGCGCCTGATCTCCCGCCAGTCGTGTCGGTTATCCGTCCCACTCCCACTTCCCACGGGTTACAAGAGTGAAGAAAGAGCGCGTGCTTCTATGCATTGCGCACACACTTTGGCACTATAAAATAACTCCTGCGTAGCTGGCCTAGTTTTAATGAAACCGGCCACCGTTATCAAAATCGGTGTGGGAGGGATTACTATTATTATTATTTTAGTAAACACTAAGATGATTAAACAAGCTTATGACTAAACAACTAGCCACCCGGATAGTTACTCGTATATAGCACTTTCGAAAAAAAACAAGAATATAGAGAGTTCAACAGTAGTGAGGTGTTTTATTGAAGTTCAGTGTTACACAGCGACAACGGAGACTTATCGTTTTCATATCAACCCCTACAATACAATTTATACAAGATTTTATGAATGCCGCCATTTTTAATCCAAAATAGCGATTTATCGTTTTCACAGGTACTCCCACAATATAGGTATCAAGTGAAAGAGAAATACAATAAATCATCGTAATTCCAGACGAATGATAAGGCGAAAGTAATTGCCCGGGGTCAAAATAGGTTATTTTTAAAATCAAAAAAGTCCATTAAGCAACTTACAAAAATAAATGAAATCCCACCAAAAACATTTTCATGTAAAAATGTTGTCAAGACGAGTCTACATAGCTTACCCTGTGAAAAAGTTATCAGATATCGTATAAAGCAAAGCTCTAAAGACTACACGCCCTAAATCTACAAGCAACTTAATCCAAATCTATCAAAAAGTGTTCAGATCTCATGGAGAACCAAAGTTCTTGATCTATGCGCCCTTACTTTACTAGGCTTAGCTTCACTTACTCTACATTTCAGTTAAAACGTGATGCTTGGCCGTTTTATTTCACACACGATAAAATATGAATGCCTATGAAATTTTCGTAACGGTAGCAAAACGGCCAAGTATCACGTTTTAACTGAAATGTAGAGTAAGTGAAGCTAAGCCTAGTAAAGTAAGGGCGCATAGATCAAGAACTTTGGTTCTACATGAGATTTGTCCACTTTTTGATAGATTTTAATCAAGGTGCTTGTAGATTTAGGGCGAGTAGTCTTTAGAGCTTGGCTTTATACGATATCTAATAACTTTTTCACAGGGTAAGCTATGTAGACTCGTCTTGACAACATTTTTACATGAAAATGTTTTTGGTGGGATTTCCGTTGTCTGGTGTCTGAAACACGAGGTCTACGTAACGGTAGCCGAAACTATCGGATATTCAATATAAAAAATATCCGTAGCCGTAACCGAATCCGAAATAAAACTTTTGCTGCTTTATTAAAGTAACCAAATTTAATATCCGTAACCGAAATTATCCGAAATAATTTCATATCCGTATCCGAATCCGAAATTTCACATACATTTCATGCCCGCTTAGCACGGTTATAAACACACGTTACGCCTAGATTGACGTGATGTGAAGCATCTTGGACAAAATGGATGTTGAAATGTGCGTATGAAAATATTACTGCGGTTAGGTATTAGTAGGCCGTAGGCGTATGTTATACAAGATTAGATTATGTAAAAACAATGTAAACTGTAGCGTACGGTGTACATGGTTGAATACGAATGAGGTATTTTAGGGAGGGAAACATATAATAATGGTAATAATAGCTCCTCCCGCACAAATAAATAATAAATAACATTTGAAGATATGAATGGATAAAGGTGATATGTCGCAAAAAAAGAATACCAAAAAAATTTTATGAAAAGATGATGATCTAGAGATGGATCTTTAGATCAATGTACTTAATACTTTAACGACGTCTTCTAAAATTTTAAGTGACAGTTTGAACTTAATTTTCTCGAAATCAGAATTTTGCTACATCTTGCACCAAGCACTCTGAAGATATTTGCCAGTGCCGAAATACATAAGAGCACTCTCTAGCTTAACTCGTCTCAGACATACATAAGTCCGAGACCGTGTTACCAGTAGGACGGACGACAGACACGACTGGTGGAAGATCGGGCGCAGGTAGGACTTTTAACATGCCCATCCGAAGCGTGGATCAGCTTTCTTGTCAGACAAGCAGGTGATGTAACCCCGTCCTAACCAGACTTGAAAACAATTGTTGTTCCGACCAGGCGCCGGAACAATGGAACCCGTAACCTCGAACCCGAAAGCCAAGCTCTAAAACACTGGACCACGGAGGTGTTATAGGGGGCACTTCACGTGATGCGGAATTAAATCGATCTTGGATCTTGGATATTGTTTATAATTGGTTCAATTGCACTTCCATTCACTCACACATCCTGAAGAAATGTACGTCCTTATTGTCCTTTTTTATGTCTAGTTACGTATTTATGCGCCTTCAAAGAATTATCAAAATTTGAAAATCTGATTTTTCGAAAGCTGCGGGCCTACTCCCGACACAATCGAGTACCGAATCCGTTCGATATCAGTGGTTTTTCGTATTTTATTTGGTGAATTACTTTGAAACTAATCAGGATAAAGAAAATTGTTAGATCGTAACTTTTTGTACTCCCGACCATATCGATCGACTGAGAATCAAAATAAACAAATGTTAATTTATTAGGAAGTACGAGGCATGATCGTATCTAAATCAAAATCAAACCAGTTTGGAGAGTAAGGCCCCTGTTATGAAGTTAATCAGATGGATTGAGCAACAAGTACTTAGATAGTGTTTATTTGATAATTTTAATTGCTTTTCTAGAAACTTTATTGAAATAAAAAAAAGACATAATATGTCACATACGCCGCGCGCCGTTCTTAAATGTGTTAACAATGATTAATTATACCTACGCAGCGTTATTTTGGCCGGTAATCGGTAGGTATATGTTTATATATATGTACATACCTACAGTTTATGTAATAAAAATTTCAAAGTAGATGCGATGATGCCGGTCACTCAATACGGTGTAATCAAGATTATCATATATGCCTGCAAAGTTTTTATTTCGTTTATTTATATGTCATTTATTGATTTTGGCTCGCAACCAAAAATGTTCACGGCCATTTTATTATCAAGATCAATTTTGCGCTCTAATATTCACATTCCATAAGCGCTATCGAAAATTTAATGGAAGGAATGACTGACTGACTGTTAAAACGCTGCAGCGATCTCTCTTTTTCAAGACAATCTGACGAAATGAAAATATTTTATTTCCAAATGAAACTTAAGCTTGAAAAGTCAACAAAAAGGCTACCCGCGCCGGTTCAACTCTATCCATAACCTTATATTACTTTACTTACTTATAACCCAGTCGGTCCGTTTACCACATTTATCTAATAAAAGCTATCCCAGTGAACTTCCTTGATGCAGCAGCACCACCTACGGGGTCTAATTAAGCCACTAAAACCTTCCACAAATACTACTCTATACATTGGTGAAAACCGTATGAACGTCGGTGCAGTAGTCTTTGTGTTTATCGCGAACAGACAGACAGATGCGGTGGAGGGCTTTGTTTTATAATATACTTAGTAAGAAGGATACGTTCGCCGAAGCAGTACGCGTGGCGAGTATAGACAACCCCTCAATAAATCCCTCCATGAAATACTTTTTCGGAGGCGGAATTTCGGTTTCGACAACGGAAGGATAAACCCAGAATTAACTATATAAAACGAAATAATATTCTAGTTACCCCGTCAACTATACGCCGATTTTAATAGAGCTTTTGTTACTGGATTACTCTAGGGGAAACTTGGCCTCTATGAATTTAGTATGAATTTAAAAGCGTAACTAGGTCGCCGTAAGTTCGGTGGGTCAAGGCGCGTCATCCCACTTCTGATGTCTGACAGCCTGGCGTGGGTGTCCTGAGTTTTGAATTAAGAATGAGGTTTTTTTTAATTTGAAAGTTACACTCAAGTACGAGCTGTTTCTTTATTGTGCCTGTTTTTTTTGAGATGATAACTTTACATACATACATAATAATTAACGTCTGCATATTTTGTTATCTCTACCAAAATCTGTTTTGGAGATTTAATTTATTATTGTATGTGTTCTGTATTGTAATTATGATAAGTATCTTAAATCTTATTACATTAATATTTAACGGCAATGTTTCGCTTTTCCTATTAAACAGAAAAAACTTCGTATACCATAAATCGTCCATGCTCCCGTTTTCGTGCTTAGAATATGCACGCTTTCGCGAAAATGTAGAGCGGCCAGCGTAAGCATTTTACAGTTTTGTACCTACTTAACTGAGCTTAGCGAAGTTAGCTACGATCGTAATCATCAAATTGCGCCACAGTGATGATAATGTTTATAAAAATAATATTATGATAATGCAGAGGCATTGGGTAGGTGAATGATGTTTATTGCATAACATAACGTACAAGTATTTGGTATTTTCTCTGCTATGTATGATCAGTGTAATTATACATAGTTTTTGTATAATTTTGAATGTAAAAGTGTTGTTTGGTCAAACTTCATGGTCGTGATACGCGCATATGCATATCGGCGCACGTGCGCGTAATAATTATGTAATTAACGATATGTCTCGTCTGTATCGCGGGCACGTAATGACGTTGACTTGTTGATCACATCATCATCATCGACCGTGAGACTCCAGATTTATTTTAACGTAAACTAAGAGACGATAGTACTCCAAGTGGCTGTCAATTTTTATTATTACTATCACTGATTATGGTCGAGCAGTTAGTAGTTTATGTAACCACTAGCTGTGCCCTACGTTCGCGTGGTTTTTGAGTTACTTAAACCGTTTATGCAGCGCACGCAACGAAAGTCCCCAAATGTGAATAATTTTCCCCGTTTTTGCAACATTTCTCACTGACGCTTCGCTACTATTCGTTATATAGCCTAAAGCATCCTCTATAAATGGAATATCCAACAAAAAATGAATTTTTCAAATTGGATCAGTAGTTCCTGAGATTAGCGCGATTAAACAAACAAACTTTTCCGCTTTATAATATTAGTATATATTAGTATCTTAGATATCTCACAATGTTGAAATTGTGCTTTTTCTTTATTTTACTCTACCTTTATTAGAAGCCTGTAGTCAAGTTTGTTTTTGAAAAAGTTAACAGTTGTTGCAGAGACCACATCATCGGGCATCATTTTAATTTTTTTAAAACACTATTGCTAAGAATTTTAATATCGCTTTCGTTGTATTTTATCATTTTGTTTACATTGTGCTGATTATCTACTGATTACTGAGTGTACATGCATACATTTTGGATTAGGGTTAGGCCCTACTTTTTGTAGGACTGTTTCTTATAGTCGGTCACCGATTAGTCGAACCTCTGAGACAGACGTTTAAGATAGAGCATATAAATTATGTATAGAAAACGTAACATGGAGCAAGTAGGTAGTTCTTAACGTAGGCGTGGGCTGGGGCGTGAGATATTCTGACAGCGGTTCTGGGGGTAAATTTATTGCTGAACTTACGGACGCCTTCCAGGTATCTACTTACCTAATACCTTCAGTCCATTTAAAGTTATTTTACCTCGGAGTTACTATGAGAGTGATGCTTGTGTTGTCAACATGGAGGTCCTGTGAGAAGTAAAATAACTTTAAAAGGTAGTTGATTTAAGAGTAGACGGTCTCTGTATTGCAGTGGTGTAGCACCAACGCTGCTCAAGCTGGAGGTCGTGGGTTTGAATCCCGCCGAGGGAACAAAAGTTTTCGATGTTCCTGGGTCATGGATGTGTAATAAATTAAATTTGTGTATAGTATAATAAAAATCTTAGATATGTTTCTGTTGTCTGGTACCCGTAACACACGTTTTTCGAATACCTAGCACGGGCCCAGATTAACGTGGGGTAGAGCGTCCATAGATATAATATAGTTTATGGATATTGGCATACTAAGCCTAGTTATCAGTGGCGTAGGGTCCCTACCATTTCGATCATTTACTTACTCTTTGCCATTTGAAGACAACCAAATTCTTACCTATTATAGAGGCTTCTGAAGGTAAACCTTCGCAACTGCTACTCACATACCTAAGTGTGAAAATTTAAGAATATTTACTAAACTAGATAACATGGAAATATATGCAAACATTAATTATGTAGTTAATATATATGTATCTAAACATACATTTCAAATGAAAATTCCCCTTTGTTAGGCAGACACTATTAGGGGCGAGGCGTCTTTGTTTCGAGACAAGACATCAATGAACCGTCTAGGAGTGTCGGACTGATGAGGACAAACAAACATTAACATATTTTTGTACATCATTGTACGTTGGCATGGCAACGCGTCTCGGGTCAGCTGTTTTCCATCACTAGGCAAAGCAGGAACTATTTGGTTATTGAATGAATATTATATTTAGGTATTTACTTTTGGACTCGTTACGAAAATCAAAAAGATGAGCAAATTCTAAAATAAGAATTAGGATAAGTTTAAAAAAAATTAAATAAAGTTATCTATCTCTTTCTCGCAAAACGATATTTGTTCGCAGGTTGGTGTGATGTCTATGGAGGGTTAGGTTAGTCAACGTGACATCACAATCGGTTTTCCCCTTCATTATATTTAATAGTTTAATAACTTTATTATTTTGAATGCTACCTATTAAAAAAATAGTTTTACATTATATTTTTATCAGGGGGCTATAATAACATCAATTAAAAATAAACATTCAAAAGACCAATTGACGTATGAGGAAAGTTATTGAATGTCAATTGTATCATACATCGATAACGTTACGAATACGTAGTTATCAGTCGTTCCTGCTTATACAGGCGGCAATAAACTTCCTACAAAAACACAACGATGCATTTAGGCGAAACAAAACCAACCAGTCGGGTGCCACACCGATAACAGTGAGCGGTTGGGTAACGTAACTGCTGGCCAGTCGGCCCCCGCGCACCGTACGGCACGCACGCGCGCGCTCATCTGATGGTGTCCCTAGCATATGAGGTGTGAAGTGCATGTGATATGTGTCAGTGATACAAGATATCGTATGTGAAGTTTAATCTGTGAATGAGTCACATAAGCGTGGGGATCGTTAAGTTGAACGCGCTGCCCACTATCGCAGAAGGTACTTTGTTTATTGACCTATATCCTTAATCGATAAGCGAATGCTTCGACAGTGTCGTGTTTTATTTCGGGTTTACTATTCAAATGTAACAACTCAACTTTGTATCGCTTGAGGAAACTCGAAACTTTATAAGTCTCGAAGAGAAGTTTTCGCTTCTCGGAATTCTCTACCTAGTATCTACATCAATGCCATTGTAGATTTTAGCTCGCGTTTGATATGAAACCTCGTTTATCTGCGAAACTTCTGGTTGTGGTAGTAGGAATGTGTTTGCCGTACATACATTTATGTTGAAGTACATTAGTAAGTAGTTTCAGTAATGTTTTGATATAAAAACTTCTATAGGTACAGTGTTCAGACTTCAGATCTATATATGTAAACATAACAACAATAGAACACATAATGCAATAAATTTATTAAATGTAAATTTAGACTGAATTTGGGTCTGCACATAGTATAATAAAGATGTAGAACGTTGATATGGTTGCTTTGCGTCAAGAGTCAAGACACACCGTGACACGACGCGGCACAATTTGAACACTGCTATTAAACGCGTGTCTGTTTGTGTACAAAACAAAGCTCAATTTTGAATCGATATTTCAAAAATGGGCTCTAAGAAGTGCGGTACAAAATAATCCCACCTTGTAAATGATTACTACATCATCATTTCGGCTACAATGTCAACTGCTGGACGTGAGCCTCCCCCAAAGTATTTCTGCCTGGCAGGCGGGTTGGCGAGTGCAGTTTTCCTCGGAAACGCTGTTGCCGATTTCCGGATATATATTCTCCCTGTCGCCTTTCACGCCCACGGTAAAGTTGGTTGATGGGGAGGTGGTTATTCTCCGGCATCCCACGGAACCTTGTAAGCGTAAGGTTAAATGTATTTGTAATATTTACAAAACACTTGAGGTGTTTCTGTGATGCCTGCGGGCGTATCTCGTTAGTTACGTAAACACAGTGCATACGTGCATTTGACTACCGTCGGTGCTATCTAGGTTGACTCAGTACATTTGATAATACATGTAATTATTATGATTATTGATAAATATGATTGAGTATTAATTTTGCTAGATATGATTTTTAATTAAGATACTAAGAATATAAAGAAAGAAGAGAGAATACCAAAAAGCATTTTAGTATATTCTCTGCAACGTATCAAACTCCATGCAGAAATAAATGATAACAACGTATGCATGAGGTTGAGAGCTGTATGGAAATCGTATAGGGCTGGGGAGTGGGGAGGCTTCACGGTACTACAACGTGAGGAAGTCACAATAGATCCAATTAGTTCACAGTGACGTCAGAATCTACGACCAGCCTTCGGGGAAAAAGAAAATCATAACAGTAGCCCAATCAGGAACCATTCACAGTAGAGAGTATTCGTCACGTTATCGAATGAAAATTGAATAAGAATCGTGACAACGACAGTGCCAATTTCACTCGATAGAGTTTTTTGAAAAGATTTTTTTTAAAGTCTTACAAAAAAAGAAGATGCATTTATGCCCATTTCAAAATCTCGCTGAGTGCTGAGTAGAACTCAGTAGCAGGATTCAAAGTGGTCGACGTCGATTAATTTTCTGCGATCTGAACCAGATTAAACATTGCCGGTGTAATAGGGTTCATTATCAGATAATTACAATGTAAAATTGACTCTTCGGATTAGTTTTAAAACGAATAGGGCTTGTTACTTACGAGCTCTATTTTTTTTCTTTTATAAGATTCTTTTGTATCTTATAACGAGATTCCGACACATCCGAGAGAAAAGACACATCCATAAACAAGAAAAATACTAATAGTGTATGTACGCTCCAATTTTGTAATAATATTGTGCAAATGAGTTTCTGTAGTCTTATATTACTTATACACACAACTTTAGCTAATTAATGCAACTTTTGTATGGGGCGCTTTTATGAGTATAGGCCACTACTTCCCCCCCCCTGAAATATTTTGGGGGAGACATATATCTGGCAGTGGATGCCATAGCTGAAATAGCTCCTAACGACTACGACCTTAATGTTTCCTCTGAAAACCTTCTCATTTAAGATCTCTATGTAATCGATCTAATGAATAGTACATTCATTTATATGCAATAAAAACATCAGTTGTCTAGTCAATTTAAATACCTATCATCATTTTCACAATCACGATGATGATGATACTTACTGCTCCATCTCGGCTTCCACATATCGCGGTTCGTTATCACCTGCCGCGCCTCGCTAACGGTGGTTTATAGACCTCTCGTTAAACTCAACATCGTAATCCCCGGTAGCTGCAACCTGTGGCGTTGATGACGTTTCTTCCTCTTCGTCTTTTTTTTAAGTACAGTTGAGGCATTTTGCCACTTTGAATTTGTTAGTTTTGTAACACTAACGGCCGGCTACTGAAACGTTGATTAAGTTAAGTGCCATGCTCAAGTCGCATGTTGTCCTACATGATTGACATTTCGCTAAACAGTGACTCTTAACTTTTGCGTTTTTAGTGCTTGCGTAAAAACTACACTGCAAATAGAACACTGCGAAACAGTTTGAAAA
Organism: Celastrina argiolus; assembly: GCA_905187575.2. NCBI lineage: Eukaryota > Metazoa > Arthropoda > Insecta > Lepidoptera > Lycaenidae > Celastrina > Celastrina argiolus. The sequence goes on along the minus strand of LR994591.1, from coordinate 16,362,985 downwards.
TTACTCAGCATATTAGCTATTTTCTCTGTCGCGGTCACAAAAAACTCTCGTGGTAACGTAGCCTTAGGTCCTGCTTCACAATCGGGTTATTCGAGTGTATTATCGCTACTTTATATCGAGCGACAGAACATAAGCTACTGACAAGTACCCAAAAGTAAGAACATTTTGAAAAGGTAACACTTGTTAAATAACAACAAACTACATATAAACATGATTCCAAAATGAGGAAACGTAGACCCGCTAAAAGGAAACCCGCTAATAAAATCTAAGCATCAGTTCATACTGAATTACGGTAAAAAAAAATGCAAGTTTCGATGCTAATAGCGGGTGCGACCACGGCTCTACCTTGACCATTTTCGTCTTTTGTCTATTGCATTTCTGAATTTCAAGTTGAATTATTTTCTTGTTTCAGCCTTTTTCGACCCATTTTTTGCGAAGTCAGGTTTTAGATTTTTAATTTATTTCTTTTATTTAGAACCTTATGTCCAGCAGAGGACTTCGTAGCTAAAATGACGAAGTAAATTGAATTCCGATTAGCTCATAACTCTTTAAAAGTAAAGTCACGTTAACAAGATTTGGTATTGATATTGACGCCGGCGAATAGGCGTCGCATTGTCAGACGTTACATATCGTTGAATAATGTATTAATTGAGTGTGCCTTGAATTTGCGCCTTATGTGGGAGCGACGAAGGCTGTAGGATCAGGAACTTTTCGCGGAAACGTTGATCAATGAATCGCCTTCTCCGTGTCGCGGAAGCCACAGTGTGTAATGAGAACGCTGTATACAGGGTGTAAAAACTACAGTCACTGTATCTTTGAGATACGATTATACTAGCTTTCCTCATTTTGGAAATGTATTTTTTATTATTTATTTGTCAGAAACTAAAAAAATTTTTTTTTTCATTAACGTTCTTGTCGTGGTCGGTTTGAGCAAAATGTTTATTAAGTAAAAAAGCCAATCTCAATAAATTTAGCTTTTACCCTCTATTCTTTGGAATCTTATAGGGTAGGTTTTATCAGAGTCTAGTCTTCTTTCACAGAAAGGACTCTACTATTTGTATGGCATTAAAATAGCTCCCCTAGTAAATCGAGCCTTGGCTACTGTAAGAAATGATGATGATGATGAAAAAATATACATTTTGAAATGTAGAGTGTGCATGCTAAATTTGCCGGACCGCACGGCTGAAGTAAAATATCGTTTGAAATAATATTCAAATAAATATTTGTGGTTTCTGCATGCGAATTTCGGCTTGATATTCACGTGCAGCGAGAGGTAAAATCTGCTTCCTCGTAGGAATAGCGAATATTACTGTAATATTTACATGTTGGACCGACGATTAATATTGACCTTATGCTCGGCTGTGTCAATGCTAAATAATAAATACAGTAATCGGATAAAATCAACGTTTGGCTTAAAGCCACTGTTTTTGTTGAGTAAAATGTTGCTTCCTTAATTAGTAGCACTGTTACGGACAAAATATAATACATTATTACAAGGTGTAAAATAAATAAGTGATAATACTTGAGAGTGTGCATGTGCCTCCTATGATCCTATGTAGAGTATACTGTGAAAGTACCAGCGCTGAAAGACTTACTTTTCACTTACATGTTTCTAACACATCCTAAAGTATTATCACTCATTAATATTACAGCCGGTATTATACAGTGTGTAAAAAGAACACTCACTATAACTTTGAGATAAGATTAAACTACCTTTACTCATTTTGGAAATTGTCAAAAACAAAAAATATTTTTTTTACTTTTTACTATACATTTTTTTATTTTTTAGGCGCAAACGTTTTTTTTGTTATAGTGACTGATCATTTTACACCCATTATACCTACTACTTTTTTTAAAATTAAGTATTTAACTCAACAGCGAACTTGAAGAAAATCAAAATGCAAAGTTAATTGTGTGCGGGCAAAAGTTTCTGTGTGTATGTTTGTTGGACCAGATTAGCTGGACCAATACTGATGAATGTATGGCCAATACGTATCGTTGGGTATATTATAATACTCCGTTCCATCTCAATGTAATATAAATGTAAACAAAATTTGAATTCAACCAAATTAATGTGTCGTTTTTAACCGACTTCTAAAAAAGGATCAATTTGGCCTGATTTTTATTTAAATGTATTAAAGACTCGATATTTATGAACCGATGTGCGTGATTTTTTGTTTGATAAATAGTTGCCATTTGGTCCTATAATATTAACATTGTTTCCTAGTAGTTTTCTTTTTATTACGAACATTTTTGTGTTTCATATATACGTAATAGAAGAATTACTTTGCCAGGAAAATTTAATAAAGTTAGCTATACAACTACTAAAGCAGTAAAGTGTTCCGAATATTCAGGAGCACACCGACTGTGTTCTACATATTGTATTAGCCCCGGTAACTTTGTGAATGTATATTGCTGTTTTGTATAGAAAACTAACCCGCTCGCGAATTCGGTTTAATATCTCCTCTCACAGTAGAAAATGTTTCGGATATTAAAAAAATGTGGCTATTTCTTATAAGATAAGTGTCACAGATAACATAGGAATTAAACGGTATTTTTTTATTTTAGCGATAAAGAAGCGTTTAATTTTAATTCCCTAGTGCTGTAACTTTTAATTTAACATCTGGGGCCTTACTCTCCAAACGGATTTGATTTTGATTCGATCGTGCCGCGTACCTACTCTCCAATAAATTGACAAAAAAAAATTACATTTGTTTTTTATGATTCTCAGTCGATCGATATGGTCGGGAGTGCAAAAAGTTACGATCAAACGAATTTCATTATCCAGATTAGTTTTAAAGTAATCCACAAAATACAATAGCAATAATAATAGCCGTTAAGATCGAACTGATTCGATTCTCGATTGTGTCGGGATTAAGCCCGCTGTAGATAGTACTGGCATTTTTGATCCATATTTCTGTTTCGTTTCGGGAAATATACGACTTTTGCTGATTTAAAGTTCATGCATATTCCATTCATATTATCGATGGTAAAAGACGAAGTTCTAAAAACATGTTTGAGGTTACCGTTTAAAGCTATAAGTGACGCGATATTAGAATGTCGCAATAAGTAATATATTAAAAAACAAAAAAAAACACGCTTAATTGCATCGTCATCGGTCCTTGATAAATATGCAAATTTTTTAATTAATCACACTTCTGTAATTTGAGCTTAAAAAACTTAAAAAAAAAACCGCTTCATTGCATAGTCATAGGACATTGATTAATATGCAAAATTTCGAATTGATTAGACTCCTGTAAATTAGTGAACATTTTGCTCAACGAGTCTGTTACATTTATACATACGTTAGGTACATACAACCCGAAGCATATTGCCTATAATAAAAGAAGATGACGATATATTATGTCACTTAGGGATGACTATGTTAAATCCCTGCTTTATTAGAATTGACCCGCAGATTCACAGCATTATCGTATGTTATTTATGCCGTAATATTTTAGAAATATAATTATTTTGAACCAGTTTCCTTCCAAGCTTTTAAGAGTATTCTGTAGTTGAGGTAATGGCCGTTAACTGTTAATGCCAGTCTCTGACTCATAAAGAAGTACACATTAATTGAAACGCGGAAACGATTTGTGTTATATATATCCCGAGTCATAGGCCCGTATTAATAAAATAATCTCAATTGCAACCTCTACTTGAGAACCTATTTGACAGATTCAATAACGTCTCGGTTCACTTTTAAAAATGAAGAACTTTACTTATGTTACATACTTTCTTTTTTTAAAACGTGATGATCATAAAAATATTTAAAAAATATAGATACGGGCCTAAGCCACAGACTTCTATAGCTCAGTGGTTAGCATGTCGACGCCGGAGGTCGCGGGTTCAAAACTTTCCGAGGCAGTAAAAAGTTTTCAATGACCCTGGGTCATATGGATGTGTATAATATAATTAATATCCAAAATGTATGTGTAGCAGTGGCGTGGGGTTCCTGTTACTCCATTCCTATAGACTTCTCTGGCCTCTTGCATTTTGATGACCCTCTTCTATATTCCTACCCCTTTTATACAGGCTAGGGCTTCCCTCTGAAGGGGAAGCCTTCGATAAGTAGGTACTAACAGGATTTCTTCAGATACTTCGGGGCCAGATTGTTGTGATGTAGAGGCCACAGATGTTATTAATAAGGTACGATTCCACCAAAATAGTGTTCAGAACATTTGTTAGCCAACATTTTTTTCTGAATTCCAGCTGTGCCAATTTGTATGTGTTCCAATTTGTTAATGATGCGTTAGCGAGTCCACCGGAACAAACATCTGTTACGCACAATGTTCGCAACAGTTCAGAACACCGGTGGAATCGCACCTATAGGGTAGGTATTATTCATGTCAGCCAGTGCCGCGAAATGGTCCCAAATGTTGTGCAGGTGAGCATAATTTCTAAAGGTTCAATACAAGTGACAATAAAAGCTAGTGAAAGGTTGGGTTACAAAATGCTTTTGGGTGCGAGCGAAGTACCTGCATAATAACAATAAATCAGACATTCATCGGTAACTATCTGCGGATAGGGTTACCATAAGTAAATAGGGGGATGCCTGTATATAGTACCTAAAGTACCTGCTTTTTCAAAAAAATGCCTGTCTAATGCAAAACACTGTAGGTTATAACTAATAAGTAAAAGACATCGCGTAATTTGAAAATGCATGTCTAATACCAATGCCGGCCGTACGCCTGTCTAAACCTTAAAATGCCTGTCAAATGCGGCAAACGTCCGTCATATGGTAACCCCATCGGCAGAAGGCTATGTTTAAGGAATTTTGCTGTATTACTTTAAACCTTCTAAACTTGGTCCAAGTGAAACCATCTGTGTGCTTAGTGCGAGTTTTTGGCACTGCTCGCCGTGAGGATGTTAAATAGAACAACTAGAAATTGTAGAGCATGAAATTAGTCATCATAGACGCTTTACAAATTTGCAGTTAACTTCCTGACGGTGAGTAGTGACAAAAGCTCGCACTAAGCACACTGAACTTGGTGGTTATTGTTAATGCAAGTACAATATTTGGCTTTACATGTTGTTACAAGGTTTTATTTAGTTTCACCTGTGCCGATGAACCTGTTCCCGGTTACCGATTGAGCTGAAATTTTGCATTTGTAAATCGGATGACGATGCAATATATTCTTGACATGGAGCTGATCTGATGATGCGGGGGAGACCATTGGAACTCTGTAATAAAACGACACATCCCCATCGTGTTTGGGCTCGTTTGATACGTCTTGATGAGTACTTTGGCGCTAGATAGTAACCAGGGTCTGATGATCAAGTTGGCCATTGGAACAAAGGAAAGCTTATTTAATAAAAATATTCAAATGTATTATCTCTAATGATGTGTACAATTTTAACTCAATAGGTTTTTGATAAGGACCAATACTTTTGTAATATTGCGAGTAACCTTTGAATTTACTTTTTTCCCTCGTAAAATTAAATACATATTCTCTGCCGGAGAATCATCAAAGGAGCTTTCGACTTCCTAAATTGGGGTCCCAATATTGTTTCTCGTTACTTCCTGAGCTAATAAAAATTTTGAATCCATTTTTTTTTCCAAGAAATATGATCAATGTTGGTCTGCGCCATGGAGACTTGCAGCCTTTTTTACTCCAAATCAAATCAAAATATTTTATTTCCAAATTAAACTTAACAAGCTATTTTCGGAAAGTCGACAATAAGGCTACTACCGATTATATGATATTACGCATTCCGAAGAAGATAGGGACTCCTACCGCGCGTATGTGGGACTCACCGCGTCCAAAGAGAAAGTCCTGGTGAATAGCGGGCTTACTCCCGAGTCCCGACACAATCGAAAATAGAATCAGTTAGATCTCAACGGCTTTTGGTATTTTATTCGGTGGATAACTTTGAAAGTAACCAGGATAAAGAAAATCCTTAGAATCCACTGAAAATCAACATAAACAAACGTCAATTTATCCGGGAGTACGCGACACGATCGAATCTGAATCAAAACCGAATCAGTTTGGAGACTAAGGCGGCGATATTATAAGTGCGTCATAGGTGAACCGACGAATAAATATGTAAGTCATCAAATAAAGAACAATACAGAAATTTTGGCGACCTCTGTAGCGCAGTGGTGGAGCACGTTAACGCTCAAGCCGGAGGTCGCGGGTTCGAATCCCGATGAGGAAACAAAAAGTTATTAATTTATGAAACATCTTAAATATGTGTATATAAATATAATATAAAAGTATTAAATATATTTCCATTGTCTGGACTACCTGTCCTACCAGTGACACTAGTTCTTCGGATACTTAGGCACAGGACCAGATCGACGTGGTGCAAAGCGTCCATCGATATTATACTATTGGAATTCGTTATTGGCTTCCGATTCGCACCTACAACACGGCGTAATAGAATCACAATTAACGAAGTCTCGCCGTTCCTCGACTGAGAGGGAAGTCGGGGCAATTACACGCAGTTTGTACCGCAGTATTGATCTCTTGTTTCCTGTGTGGAACTGGGCCCTGATTCACGATGCCATCGCTAATTATTGCTTACGAAGTTCGACAACAAAGTGTATGGGATTTTTATAAGGTTCGCTAAGTCAGGCCTCCGTCACTCCATGTACTTGCGCGCTATAATTACCTACCGCCCGACCGAGCGGTCTCGGGCCACCGGAGGCCCAAGCTCAGTGCGGTTGTCGCGAGCGAAGCGCACGGGTGTTTTTACATTTTAATTCGTTCGTACGCGCCTTACGATGCCTTCTGGTACTTTATGTGCTGTAACGTTATACCTATCTTAAACACTATTTTAACGTTTTAACTACTTTTATTAGAATTGTAATTTTATTTGATAAGCAGTCGCTCAAATCAATACCTACATACGAAACTTCCAACACAAATCGCGCGGCGGCCGGACTTGTCTCAACTTGTCGTGCTGTTAATGTAAACAAACAAAATTTGATACTTACTATCGGGTGATTCGATTTTAATGCGATTTGTAAACAATATACGTGTTAATGATAAGCGTAAAACCTCAGACACTCCAACCACTCCAACTTATATATATTTTAAACCAATTTTGTAAATTATTAAATTTAATTTTCTAGGATTATTTACGAAGATAAGCCTTTTTAGGGTTCCTTACCTAAAACTAAAAGGACAACACACTGACGTCTATAATAATTATGTTCTATCTAGATTGCACAGTACAGCACTAATTTAGGACTGCCACATATAAGTCAGAACATATTCACAGTTCTCAATAACATCGACACAAAAAGTTATGTTAATTTAATTTTATCAAAGAGGCAGCCCTGCGATTGCTACGTGATCGCGCGGTGCGAAGCAATCACAGCTATACGCTTGAGCATTAAGGCACAGTTTAGCATGCAGTGGTGGCTGACGCGACGGAGTAGGCTATTATAGCAGTAGGTATTGGAAATTTTCTATTGAGTGAAGTATCTGGTAACTATTTAGTAATCTGTGGCTAAGTGACATACGGCTTCGCTTGTCATTTAGCGCAGCTTGAGTCAAATCATTTTGTTTTCGAACTTCGTAAGCGATAAATAACGATGGCATCTTGATCAGGGCCCTGGTTTTGCATTTCATATGTACGAGACAGACTAGATTATACTTTCATTAATCAGTAAAATGTTAGAATTTAGAAGTTGCGTCTCTACTAACTCGCAAAGAAGCCAATACAAATAATTAATTATTTTCTTTACTTTATCTACATACTTAAAATATTGGTAAGATAGAGATTCAATATTGTTCTTTATTTTCAAAATAAGATCGCGACGCAGCGTATAGCTCGGTGCAGCTGGAAATTAGAACCCTTCGTTATAGGCTACAACAAAGCTGATCATATGTGCCTAGTGATCTGGTTATGCTGCTTAAGAGGGAACACCACGGTTGAGAGAAATACAAAATAGGTATTTATAAAATCTATTACTGTCTCGCAGTGCCTTAGCTAGCCAGCACTAGCGCGATAGAGACAACTGCAACTTGGACTGAAATTACCTATCAAAAGTACCAGAAATCGACGTTTAGGGGATTCCTGTTTCCTCCTCCAAAACTTAACCGATTTAAATATTTTTTTCTGTATTAGCTAAAAAAAGAATTGAGCTAGGTTCCTATTTTTTGATTTTGTTGTTTGTTGTAGTCAAATCTGTTTCCTAGATGTTTAAACAAAGTTGAGAGTCTGGACATTATTTTTAGATTTTTAAACGTCCATATCTCTTTAAATAATTAATTTATTAAAAAAAGGAAAAAATAGGGACGTACAAACAATATATATATTCAAGAAAAAAATTGGTACTCTAGAGGTATTGAAATGTATGTTTTTATCGAGGGATGAAATAGAAATCCCCTAGACGCCTATTTTTGTATGGAAAAAAATTCGTAGTGTTTCCTCTTAAGATTCAGAAGATTTCAGTTGCAAGTAAATATAGTTTTGAACGAAATTTTTATCTTATCCCTGTTCGTTTCGCCCTAAGTTGATACACAAAAATGTGAACGAAAAAAATTATATTTTCGTTTACACTTAGCAACTGGAACGAGGTGTATGAATCGGTACCTGACATATCGTTAGAAATTACAATTAGGTGATGAATAACTTGACATTTTATGCAGTCATTTGTCTCGCTCTCTCCCTATTTAAATAAGCTATAGTAGTTGAAACGAACTCTAACAATTTCATCCCGCTACTAAAGTTTCGGCTTCGGTCGAGCATTTTCGCTCCGTCGGATATTCCTGTGTGGTTCTACTGTGCAAGCTAGTCGGAAACCTGATTGTGTTCTATTCTACATAAAGTTAGTTGCTAAAGTTCTGGAAGCGAGGCTAGTTGAATATTATACGTGAGGCAAAAACGTATGTACTATATGATGGGTGGTCTGAATTTACAATAACCTAAAGATGTTTCCACAAGTAATGAGCGAGGACGTGTTTTTAAAGAACCAATTGAATCGTTTCATTTATCTATCCCCGCTTTAACCCTCAATTCACTAGGTGAAATTTACTTACGTAAACAATTTCTATGAGTCCCTGGGACTCGCATATTTGAAATGTATGTTTTTATCAAATAAAACTAATTTAATTAACTTTTTTTTAATAATCTTCTTACGTACTTAGTTAATTATAAGAAAAAATAACAAAACTTGAGATGATCTTAAAAATTAAAGAAATGGCACATATCAGATTTTTAACCATGATATTTTTAAAGTTTTTCCAAAAAACAATTAATCTAAAAATTACGTTTTTAAACCAATAAAGGTACATAAAATAAAATAAAATCAACTTAAATGTATGCTTCTATACAAAAAAAAAAGTGCATTGGGTTCCTAACACTAAATATAAGCAACGTAGGCATATCTTTTTTGAGCAAGTTAAACATATCGGCTTCAGACAGTTTGTCCATAAATATGCAGTATTTGTTTTCTTCTTGTATCTTCATTATCCGAGTTTTGTAATTCCTCGTTTATAGGTATGGCAGTGCTCGACTGGCCAATGTCTTGTTCAGTATTACTACCATCTTCTTGGAGCCAGGTTTCCAGAATGGAACCTGCCCCATCTTCGTTCAGATTAATAAAATCACGTTTTCGAGCCATTTTACATTTACATATATAACAAAAAATAAAACATTCATAACTCACCAAATATCTTCTTCCTCCATATGTCCTCTCGGCACCGTGTCACTCGCGCCACCACATGAAGGTACTGAGACGCACGGGAAACTAGCTGCTAAGACTTTTGAATTAAGGCCGTTTTAAATTTCGATGTGACTCAGGAAGTGAATTAAGGGTTAAAAAAAACACATTCCTAGCACTCTAATAAACCACCCTTTTTTTTAACGCCGAGAAAATGCATTACGCATTCGGAGGTAGATGGGGACTCCTACCGTGGGTATGTGGGACTCGCCGCATCCGAAGAGCTGGTGAACTGGACGCAGCCTCTACCCACTAACAATTTGGAGATACTCCATCACCACCGCCGTTGGTGGGGCCGCAAGGACTCTAATAAACCTGCATATTTTTCAATAATCAATCAGCAAAACATTCCACTATACTTACTTCGCAATCCAGTCTCTTGAATATCATTTTAGAGACGGTATGATATATCCATAAGACTCAAACGCGATTCCTCATTGGATTTATGATTTTATTCTGTTGTTACAGCGGAGCGGTTGTTTATTTTGAATAAGTAACGACCCTTCACTGTTTACGGCGCTATAAAGTGCGGGAGTTGTACAACAGTAAAGGGAACACGTTAAATCATTTAATCCGGGATTCCGGTAATGAGGGGAATATTAATTGTTGTTGTGAACTGGACTCGAGTGCTGCAACTCCCATTGTACGTGACGTTTCTGTTTATAGCAATTCGATGGGATCCATTGATCACAAGTTATAATTATTTTGGCGCCAATTCGCCATTTTGTTTACCTATTGAATGTTACTCCCACAGTGAACACGAATCTAGCTACACCTCTCCAGCTAAAATCTCAGCTATTCAGGAGCGGAGCCTGCCAAACAATTATACATACATACTCTCGAAAAACAAGCCCCCTAGCAAAGTCGGGTAAAAAAGTGTGCGTTTCGAGAGAAGTGATAACTGAAGCCAGACAGAATGCCGCCGTTACACGTTACGTAACAGTTTACTCTCCCGTACTGCCGCACTTATCTTAAACAACGCAATCGACAATTTTGGCGAAAATAAGTTTATACGAGTATAATATTCGGAATCGCCGCAACGAGATTTACCAGGATCAATCATTCAATTTTTAATAGCTGTTATACTTTTTGTTATTTTGTTAATTATAAACAAAGTATGTGGATCCATTCCAAACTAGTAACTAGTCGACACTATCGTAAAATATGAATTAACTAAATATGTACATAAAATATCGCACATGCAAAGTCCACATTGAAAGGCACTGAACAAATGAAAAATATTTGGAATATTACTATTAGTTTCATAGAAAAAACATAAAATTTAAAAAAACTTTCATCGCGATTTACTGGAAAGTAACCTCCTAGCAAGTGCGTTGTTTATGATAAGGACGGCAGCGTAAGTTATCACTTCGAAAATTGAATACAAGTCTTACTGCGTAAAGATTGGACTGGGGGACATAGGTGATGAAATTTAGAATTCTATGATATTGGATGCATTCGCGAAAATTGTTGAACGTGTGCCAAAATGCAGACTGTTTAGTGAATTGAGCTGTGTATTGATAAAACTCAACTCTAAACTCTATTTTTTAAATTCCTTATTGGTTAATTAATAACCCACGACCGATAGTCGGTGATCGATTTTGGTGAAAAATATAACATATTTTTTTTATTGTCTGGACACTTCACACCACGTTAATCTGGTCCCGTGCTAAGTATCCGAAGAACTTGTGTTACAGGTACCTGACAACGGAAATATATTTAATCCTTTTTATACTATACACATATTTAAGATTTTTATTATAATATACACACATTTAATACACATCCATGAACATTGAAAACTTTTTGTTCCTTCGGCGGGAATCGAACCCGTGACCTCTCGCTCGAGCACTTACGCGCTCAACCGCTACTCCACGGAGGTCGTCAAAATATAATAAATATAAATACTGTCCACACACATCGTACTAAAGTCGGTCAGTAATTATATAAAGAAAAAAAATCTGCACGATTATCGGTCAAAAAGTTACCGCACCGGTTCGCAAACTAACCCGGCGAGAAAAACCGGCGTGAGAATCTCGCCGGATATATCCGTTAATGCTTTTGATATTAATTACGTTCTTAGTAAACAACATAATGTAAACTAAACGTATATTTTGCAAACAAACCGTAATTTGCTTTACACATAAACACGGTTTAGGCAAATATGCAAAGCAATTAAAAGTAGACATTTAATTTAAACCTAAGTGCGGTCTACATACATGTTTATTTATACCGTATGGCTTTATTTCATGGAATATAAAAGTATATTGCGTAAACTTATACTATATAGTATACTAGCTGACCTGTGTCCACTTTGTTGAGCATAGAAACAGTATGAACGTGATGAACCGTTTAAACCTTCCCGGGACTACCACGAATATTACTATTAGATTAAAAATAACCGAATCGGTTCAGCAGTTTTAGCGAACAGCTATGCATTTTTATATATAAGAATATAGATACATACTACTTAAATATTAAATCTTTTAACCCCGACGAAAACAGAGGGATGTTTTAAGTTTGACGTGAGACACACAGAGCTCTATCTCTATTTCTTTCTCTCTCTCTCTGTCTGTGGCATCGCAGCTCCCAAACCGATGCAACTATTTGGATCTATTCTTCGCGTAGCTGAACCTTATTACCTAAATCCTAAACTACCATCATTGACAAAATCATCGAAATCCGTTAAGAAGCATTAAATTGATAGAGACAAGAGCATATACAAACATATTATGTAAGTATATCACTCGTGAGTTCTGAAGTACTATATTGAAAATACTTTTTTTATATTTTTTGACTAATATCTTAGTTTAATTTAATTTTCCTAGACTTTCTTCGTCTCATCAAATAACAAATAATTAATAGCTATTAACATAATATTCCGCTTGTCTAGCGGGTACTGCTTATTCTTCTTGCCATCTAAACCGTATGCCATAGCCCATGTCGCATTTAGTATTTACATCACAATAGACGTATTATGCGCAGGCCGCAGGGTCACGGGTTCGAGGTCGACTGCACTGCTCTTTGTGTGCAATGCAATCATAACTGTTTTTGTAATTGCTGCATTAATTGCTTCAAGTTTAGCACGCGAACGAATATTTTGGTAATACGATACTTATTACTTGCTTATAAAATGCTTATAATAATTAAAGGCATGAATCGATGAAGGTGATATGATTTTAAGAAAATTGAGTTAAAACTGTCACTTAAACATTTTAAAATACGTCGTAACGTATTAAGTAGGTATATTAATCTAAAGTTCCATCTCTAGAATCAATAAATATACTTTATATGTTACTACATACCCTAAAAGGTTTAAGTGACTGTTTAAACTAAATTTTCTGGGTAAGATTTTTTTGTGACATATATCCACCTTCATCGATTCATGTCAGTTAAAAACTACACCGGGTCGGTAAAGTATTCTGATATTATAGAAAACTGGTGGACTCAGCGAGCTTGATTATTAAAAAGTCAATCAGATTGTTTGACCTGTAGAAGTTTTAGATGTTTAACGCTATAGTTAAGAACTATAGTAATGGCTTATGTAACATAACACATTGCATTAAGCTGAAATTTCAGCTAGCGTTACTCTAGCTGTCTATTGGATAGTGTACAAAGCATTTTTCTATTAACTTTAGCTAGATGTACGATTTTATCGATAATATACTCGTATTTATTGAGATTACTTGTAATTCGAACATGATCCAAGGTAGTATCAGTATCAGCTTCGTATATTTATTTCCCTCTGCCACAATTATCGATCTCTTTGTTCCCAGCCAACAACCGGCCAGGGATCCGAGCAATCCGTAGACGAGTGCAAGTGACAATTATTGCTTTTTTAATGGCATCGTTAGGGATTCAAAGAGGAACGCCGCGTCATCCACAATCCTTATTATTCCCGTGGGCTCCCTCGGCGATTTATTCTTTATTTCTGCGTTATTGTCGCGGATAATCTAGCCATTGTTCTTTTTTGTTGGCAATGGAGTGTGACGCGAATCACAATGTGTCTCGCGCCTTGAGTTTGTAGCTGGTGTACGGGAAGCCGTGCGTCAATGACTGACCGATTTGAATACGCCAATCTAATAACATCACTTTTTTAACTATCTGCCTCATACTGAAATGCTATAACTAGCATCATAATGGTAACCCATTATTCAGTTGAGATGCTATTGCATATGGTTAGGATCCATTCACACGTCCAATAATACACGTTGGTTATTAAAATAATAAAAATAAGTAATAAAAATAATACACGTATTATTTTTATTACTTCTTACACTTAATATATTATAAGTCTTATAACTAGGTACATAGGTCCTACACTTTTAACCTCTCTGGGAGGACTAATATATTTTTATTCCACCTATTTAGAGACTGTCATTTTCACTATTTAGCAGATTGAAAGGGACAGTATGTGACTGGTCGTCTCTTAATGGAGAATATTCACTAATTTTTATTTTTAGCTCTTCGTACTAAACTGCGTTGAAAATAAATAATATTTCTGAACAAAATATTACAATACGTCGTGTAGTTTCCGAGATATACTTGTTTCAAATTCTCGGCACGATGACGTCATTTTTCAACACTTTTATTTTACAAGAATTCGAAATTTCTGTAACCTCATAAATACTAGGTTTTTTTTTCAATTAAATAAATCTAGTGTATAAAGACATATAATAAAAATATAAGTCGAAAAATGATTGCGATTTGACACGATTTTTAAAAAATCAGACCAGTAATATAGGCGCTACGGTGGAACTAATATCCTTCAAAAACCTGCTAAAATCCCTCTGTTCTGGCTTCGCCGATAAAAGTATTATATGATATCCAACAATTATCAAAATGTATAAAGTATGGAAGTTCTGTTTTTGCGTTTGCATCACGTCATGCTTAGGTTTTCCGCAAAACCTAGTGACGCCCATGTCCATTTCATGGCGTATTTCAAGGTATTTGATAAGTGATAGAAACTCGATTTCTCTACGTATGGTCTAGCCGGTTCTAGGGTGCCCGTAAATTGTATCACCATGCTGATATGACCGATTTTGTGACCTAGTTTTTGTAGGACGTTCCACTATTGAAATCGGTACGTTCTATTTTTCACCTACAAAAAATCGGTCCCAAAATAATAGGTCGTTGATAGGTACTGGGAACCATTAAAAGGGCTTTGGGTTAACCCGCCCTTTACCTAACTGCGCCGTCACGGCAACTAGCAATCGTAAAACAGTTTGGTTTCATTACGGATTAAATGGAATCTTGCAGGCAAGGTCAAGGTGTAGGAAATTGCCTATTACATTGTATTACAATTGTTATTATGGCCAACGACGTTATGTGCATGGCGAATGATTTAGCAGTCAATGGTCCGTGCTGTTCCTCGTATCTTCTTGGCTATTTGGAAACTTCTCGAACAGATGAGGAAATAATTCATGTGTAGGCTGTTGTGCTGTTTTAGTAGGTCTTAACGGACGCGGCGACACCATTAGGGCTGTATATTAAAGCCTTGTTGTAGGAATCATCGCTCTCCACTGGATGCGGCGAGTAGCATTTCTGGACGTTCAAAAAGGCTGCTTCTGAAATTGGTCGTGTTACTGTCTCCCGATGGTAAGCCTTTTAATGATGACAACGCGTCATTGCAATACGAATAAATTATGAGGATGGAACTAAATTAAGCTAAGGGAACATGCTTATTTTACCTGACCATGAGTATAACATAAAACATATATATTATTTCGTATAGGTATAAAATTTAACACGTGCGGTTCCGGAGAAAGAATAGCACCTCCCCATCTTTCCCGTGGGTGACACCCACGGGAAAGAAAAGGCGACCGAGGGAATATATATCCGGAAATGGACGGCATCGTTTCCATGGAGATTGTTATTATCTGAAAACTGAGTATAGGCAACTACCCCTCTATGAAAAACTTTGGGGGAGGCTTATGTCCAGTTGTAGACGACATAGCTGCAATCATGATGATAAAATGTAAATGTTTTCATTGCCTTTGAATTATTTCCGCAATGGCATACGAACAGCAAAAATAAATGTGATCCGAAATATGGGAGCGGCTTCCTCTTTTAAATTTTCTACATCAGCGCTCATTCACATTCAGTTCAGAGGGTTTCCGGTTTATTGTTATTTTTTTTAATGTATTATTATTATACATTATACATTATTATTTATTATTGAATTATTAGTATTATCAATAATTTATAGTAACCTATTGTCGGAATCGGTCCATATTAGCCTAATAGAGCGTGCACTGAGATCCACTTCCTATCCATTGCAAATTATTGTGATTTGTAATTAATTACTGGTGGTAGCCATGATATAGACAAGATTTAGAAAAAAGTTTTTCAGAAAAAAGCAAAATTCATTCCGAATTGATTATTATTTTGACTAAGTAAGTGGTGTTTGCGCTAATAAATTGATAACGATCTGAATTTTGTGTCAATCCGTTATTTACAGCACACTTATCAAGAGTTCCAATATGAACTAAATCATGACTGCAACATAACATTCCTGGTTGGCTGGTTCTCCTTCAGGCAGAAGCCCTAGTTTTTATTATAAGTAGAAATTGAAATAATAGGAATCCTATGGTTCTGAATTCGAATACTAGCTGCTGCTTCCAATTAATTTCCAAGGGTAAGGGGAAGCTAATAGGAACTGAGTTGACTAGTTGCTACTTACATTTCTATCGGATTAATTTTTAAGTTTCAATAACCTCGTGTCACTCGGAGACGCCAGGAAAGTTCCCGGGCAATAAAACTTTGCTCATTTATTAACAATTTCAGTTAATGAAAATAAATTCTCCGTTAATTAAGCACCTGAACAAGTCGAGCGACATAAGTTTCAACTTGTAGAATTCACTTAGCTAGATTTAGATTTATGAGATTAACTAGATGTTTGCCGCTACTTTTACGCGCAAAATTAAATCACGAGGAAACCGTACATTTTGCTAGGGTAAAAGTAGCCCATGTGTAAACTACTTCCATAGCCAATTTCATCAAAATCTGTCTAATGGTTTTTGCGTGAAACAGCAACAAACATACATCCATGCAAACCTTCGCATTTATAATATTAGTAGGAAGTATGTTGTTTTCAACAATAGTTTTGGTCACATACCTGTAGACGCCAAATAATATGTCGAGATAAAATTTTGTAGCGCATTCTTCTTCTTCTTTTGGCATATGTCCCCCCTCAATAGGAATTGCCAACTATATATATAGCAGGTTAAAAAGTTGCTCACGCGAGTCTCGTGCAGATACAAGTTAAAGTAAAATTACAGAAATTTTAAACTGAATAATTTACATAGAAGATCATGCCATATTAGAATTCTAATATGATTCGAAATTTAACCGAACTAAATTAGTGTTGAAAAGTGAAAATAATATAATTATATAAAAAAGTAGCGCTATATCTTTAAAACATACAGTATGTTTACAAGTGTTTGTATAGCACATTACACAGCAACTATCTGAGGTACCTACTGACGGCCGAATACAGAAAATTAAAAGCAGCTTAGAGAACCTTCTGTCACTGCTGGGCATCTATATCTCTATAGATATGACTTGAACGTCACTTAATTTGTGTATTTGACCGAGATCGTCTCAAAACAAATCCATTAAAATACCCTTCATAGTTCTGCTATAATTCATCGAAGTTCGAAATAAGAATGTAGATAATAAGAAATGTCCAATTAGCTAAATAGCTACGTAACGAGGCGAAACCACGCGAACGCGGTCTCTTGGTATGCCATTAGAGTATAGGGCAGTGGTAGCGCCATTTGACTCATGACTCATACTGTGACTAATAAAACTGGTAATGTTCGTTAATGATTTCGAATGCTTCCTTATTCGTACTTCATGCTCGTTATTAGCGATGAGTAGGTCACTGTTGTGGGCTGAATCAGGTTAGATTGATTGACTCTGTATTAATATTTGCTACACTTGCACCAAATAACCGTGGGTTAAAGTGTTCGATAAATTCTACTAAGGGTTGATTTTTTCGTTCGTTCATTATATAACTTGAGAAAATAACCTGAGAAATAAATATGTAACTTTGCAAAGAAGAGGGAAGCCTTAGTCTATATAGTAAGTAAGCATTCGGATAAGTGTCTTCAAAAGGCTAAGTAAAGCTTATAGGTAGGAGTTATAGGGACCCCAAGGTTCTGTAAGACCAAATCTTCATAAATTAAAATCGAATCTATATATATTTTTGACGATACAAGTTATCTGAAGATTAAAAAATCACTTCTTCAACTCACTGACTGGCACAAGTGGTCTTTGATATTTACAACTATTGGAAAAGTTAAGTTGATTGTAGTGCAATTGAACACAGAAACGTTTCGGCGTTAGCTCCAGATTGTCGATTCAGAACTCTCGAAAACTTATACATTGCTTCAACACTTTGGTTTGCCATTTCGTCTGTGATTGGGTGACTTAAATGCAGTAGTGGCGTGGGGATTTATGACTTAATTCCTATGGGGCTCACCGTTACCTCTTAAAGGCCCTGATCTCTACCTAATATACAGGCTAGAGTTTTCATCTGAAAGAACCAGCGTTCAGCACTGTTATTGACAGTATTCTTCAAGCACTTTTAAAATAGCTTAGTACCTGGAGGCTTAACCAGCACATAGGTACGGCATTCTCACAACAGCCATAACATACCATCCTATTTTTAAGGTTTTTTTTTACGGGCAGTTGGCTCACCACACATGTCAGCTACTGCAACTCCTGTGTAGCCAGGTTCGACAGTATGAAGTACTTAAGCAATCGCAAAAACCAATTGCAAGGATGGACATGCCAAATCTGTCTTGGGATCCGCAACAAAATTAATCGAAATTGTATAGGCGTTAGTACAGAATTTCCATAGGTTTCTCATTCGATATCATATTTATATAGTACGTGCTAGCCCTGTTTATTATTATTCAGGCGAATGTTCTACACATAACATGTATACTATTTATTTATCTCTCGGCTCGTACAACACGGTCCAAGTTCCAATCACGCAATCCCACGCCTTCGTTAGCGTCCTTTAAACCCGACTACCACATTACTTGAGTCATCAGACTCCTTACTATTATGTATCTCATGTCGTTCTTATGAAATGGTATAAAGTGCTAGTTGCGAAATTAGAGCTCCAGAACATCTAACCGTTTATTATCCCGCAAATAATATGGTTCTATGATCTTACGTGGCCTGGTTCAGAGCTTCGCTCTCGACCCGGAGGTCGTGAGTTCGATATGCGGGTTTGGTTAGCCTGCATTGTCCTAACAATGCAGGCTGATGACCTGATTGTCTGACAATAAAGATCGTGTCAGTTATCCGTCCCACTGGCTACGAGAGTAAAGGAGCACTCTCAGTGCTTATGTGTATTGCGCACACACCTGGGCACTATAAATTGAAACCTGGCCACCGGCACCGAAATCGGTGTGGGAGGCATAATATTATCTATGAACTTTTTATGTTATTGTTAAGGCTAAAATGACAAGCAACTGTATGCAACGATAAGTAAACGATCTGAGTAGAAGTCTACTAATTAAAGAAAATGGGTCGAGTTATCATACAATAATTTTATCTTTACAATGATTACAATAAGATCAGCTCTCCAAAAGTTAATGGTCTTCGCTCAGGGCTTCTCTGAAGGAGGACCAGCGTTCGTCACCTTACAAGCAGTTAAAACATCACCTCGTATCTCATCGGAATGAATAGTTGACGTATGTCGACACTTTAACGATCGATGTTAATGCCGCCGTGGGAACCGGCAGATGTAGCGCTAATTGTGTAGTGCTGGCGGTATACATTAATTAGTACAGGAACAAGAGCTAGCTGGGAGCAGATACAGGTGACATGTAACATGTATGTTATCTAATGTTACAAATAACTTTCCGCTTGATAGTATTCTCTACTGGAACCGAAATTGTCTATCAAAAATATGCTCTTTGGTACATCGGTGGTGGACTCTGTGGGCAATTTTTGAGGTACTAATTTAGGCTCACGATATGAACTCAGATGAAATTAACAGTGCAAGGTCGGAAGCAAGGCAGTCATAGTCCATTCTTAGCCTGGAGCCTAAGCATTGTTTTGGAAGGATAGTCTCGAATAGATAACGTTATGCTGGTACTATTTTGTGGTTTTTAATTTAATATCGGAAACATTGAACTCGTATACTCTTATCTCTACTCGTATCAGAGGATTGATAGTAGTTAGAGGAGTAGTAGAATAGGCATTTGGTAGTATAGGGAAGCCTAGCGCATCTGTGGTATCACAATCTTCTTGATCAGAATACGGCACTTTCTCATCCACGGTGAGTTACTCCAGTTCCATGCGCGGGCGCAGTGGGTGGAATGGCACGCGAGCCGCGGTGCAGCCGGTGGGAGGGGGGCGGGGAGGCAAGGTCGACGAACGACTTTCGCACGCTCGCCTCGCCGGCTCACTGGCTCGCCCGGTTCCGTCGCGGGCGCCGATCGTGTTACACTAGACTAGTAGACTGGCGGCCCGGTTATAGTAACGCTATCCGCGATCTTTTGTTATATAAGTAGATGTTGAACATATCAAACTATCCGTTGACACAAAGGTCTGTCTGGAAGATATCGCTTCAAGCAATAACACCGCCTTTGCCCACGCTTTGTAAAATAGTTTTTATTGTTAAGTTTATTTATTTACTACTAGCTGATCCATGCCCACTTTGTTGAGCATAGAAACCGTTTGAACCTTCCCTGGACTTCCACGAATATTTCAAGACGGCCGACGGCAAGATATATAAACGGCCGAATCGGTTCAGCCGTTTTCGAGTTTTAGCGGGACTATCGAACAGCAATTCATTTTTATATATAAGAAGATGTAATATGTGAGAATGTAAAATGTTTTAATAATAATAATAATACTTGTAACGAAAGGTTGAACGCGCAGCGGTTACATTGCCTTTCAAACTTTTTGTAAGATGTATATAAAACGGGATGTAGATACTGTAGATAGTGCTTGTTGTTGAAATTATGGTACATTTGAGATGCACGTTTTGGTTTTACGTTTTAGCCTTTAGAAGTAGAATTTGAAACATTATAATAGGCAAAAATTTGTGTTCCTAATTTCAGCGGTTCCAATGCCTGGGCAACCCCTAAAATGATTTTCAATGTCGTTTGATAGCTTCGACTTCATTGTTTGTATTTCTTTTTAATATTGATTCGATTATGAGAGATTAGACATAGATTGCCGGCGATTGGGTACTTTTTATCGCGACAAAAAATGCGTTTCGTGGGTTCACTTTTGCGTGCATAAAGCAGCATGCAACATCTACCAATAAATTGACAACAAGTAATGGCATAAGTATAATACCATACATTTCATCATCACACAATACATGACAAAAAGGCGGAAACAAGATAGAAGACAATAAATATGGCATCCCTTTTCTGGTTCCCTCTCAACAAGGGATTAACTCCATATACTTGTGACCTCGCGGAGTGCCGTGAGAACGACAACACATGTCGCGAGGTGAAATAGCTGCCCGTTTTACTTACGGAAATAATTACCATGTCTCTATGTAGGTTGTTGGGTTGTGTCTACGTATTAATAGGTCTACAAATGTGGTGAATATTTAAATAGCTGTATCGTAGTTATTGACGAAAATCGGAAAGATAGTCGGTATGACACATTTCAAGGGCCGATTCATTAAAGCTTTTAATGCTTAGTGAAAATGAAAAATTTTATTTCCAAATAAAACTTAACAAGTTATTCTCGGAACGTCAACACAAAAAACTACCACCGGTTCAATCCTAACCCGTCGTTAGAAGTACCTACCTAATACTTTTAAGGCCATGCTGTCCTTGTCTTTTCCCGTCCAAAGTAGCAGATAATAGCATGGTCTCTAATATTAATTAGTCTTTTAAGCGTTAGCGCCTCCGTGGTCTAGTGGTTCAGAGATTGGCACTCGACCCATAGGTCGTGGGTCCGATTCCCGCGTTGAAACAACAAAAAATGTTGTTTTCAAGTTTAGTTAGGTTAATTCAGGCTGATCACCCGATTGTCTGTCAATAAAGATGATCCATGCGTCGGATGGACATGTAAAAAGTCGGTCCTGCGCCGGTTCTCTCGCCGGTCGTGTCGGTTTACCATCCCGTCGGGTTATAAGAGTAAAAGCAAGAGAGAGAGTGTCTTTGTGTATTGCGCACACGCTTGGGCACTATATAATAACTCCTGCGTAGCTGGCGTGGTTTCAGTGAAATCGGCTACCGACACCGAAATCGGTGAGGGGAGCTATTATTTATTACTAGCTGACCCTTGCCCACTTCGTTGAGCATAAAAAGAGTTTATGATGAAATTCAACTAAAAAAAACAACGCGGGAACCCGAAACCCGCAACGCGGGAACCCGGAACCCGCAACGCGGGAACCCGGAACCCGCAACGCGGGAACCCTGAACCCGCAACGCGGGAACCCTGAACCCGCAACGCGGGAACCCGAAACCCGCAACGCGGGAACCCGGAACCCGCAACGCGGGAATCCTGAACCCGCAACGCGGGAACCCGAAACCCGCAATGCGGGAACCCGGAACCCGCAACGCGGGAACCCGGAACCCGCAACGCGGGAACCCTGAACCCGCAACGCGGGAACCCGGAACCCGCAACGCGGGAACCCGGAACCCGAAACCCGCAACGCGGAACCCGCAACGCGAGAACCCTGAACCCGCAACGCGGAACCCGCAACGCGGGAACCCTGAACCCGCAACGCGGGAACCCGCAACGCGGAACCCGGAACCCGCAACGCGGGAACCCGGAACCCGCAACGCGGGAACCCGGAACCCGCAACGTGGGAACCCGGAACCCGCAACGCGGGAACCCGGAACCCGCAACGCGGGAACCCGGAACCCGCAACGCGGGAACCCGGAACCCGCAACGCGGAACCCGCAGCATGGGAACCCGAAACCCGCAACGCGGAACCAACAGCATGGGAACCCGAAACCCGCAACGCGGAACCCGCAACGCGGAACCCGGAACCCGCAACACGGAAACCCGGAACCCGCAACGCGGAACCCACAACGCGAAACCCAAACGCAGAACCCGCAACGTTCACGGAAACGCTGACAAAATATGGAATAAATAGTATCCTATGTCCGTCTACTTGCTCTAAGCTACTTCCTCACCAATTTTCAGCCATATCGATAAAGCCGTTCTTGAGTTATAAATAATTTAACTAACACGACTTACTTTTATACATATAGATGTATAGATTACTCCTACTAACATAAGCTAAGCCCGGTGAATGCTCCCGTCACAGTCGGTCGACGATGATGATGATGAAAAGTAGCCTTAATTAATCCTTATAACTTTAGCTATCTACCAGTGAAAGTCTCGTTAAAATCGGTCCAGCCGTTCCAGAGATTAGCCGGAGCAAAGTGACACGCTGACAGACAGACATTTTTTTTTTAATTACATTTTCGTTTTCAGTAAATATCGTTGCCAATGCAAAAAAAAGCAGAAGATATCGTTTTGTCATATGCATTTAGAAAAACGTTGCTAATTGAAAGTTACATACTGACACTTCAATTTTATTTATTTGTATAGATGTATAGATTTGGAAAACTTCCCCAATCTTGGCGTTTTCACTGACGCGGAGCGGGGCGCATAGGAACTTAGTGGTTCCCAAGCGGAGTGGAGCAGAGATTTCGAGCATAGTGATTGGTCAATTCGGGTACCGCAAGCTCCTGTCCGCCTCGCCCCGCGTCAATGGAAACGCAGCCAAACGTCTATAACGTCTAATGGTCGTCATGGTAACCACGTTGTTTACAAATGAAAACAAAAATTATGAAATGCTATACATACCGTATTTATATCAGCTTAAACTATTTGGATTCATGTTTTTGTTAATCCTAATAATTTTATTAATCCAAATAGTTTAAGCTGATATAAAAACGGTATTTATAGCATTTCATAATTTTTATTTTCCATTTGTAAATAATGATGTTGCCATGACAGCCGTGTCATATAAACTGCCAACGACGTGAATCGATCGAGCCCAGGTTCAAACCCCGCGTGACCATCACGAAAAAAGAAGAAAATCTTCTTTTTTCTAATTTTCTGCTTATTTTTTTCAACATTTTCTTTCATAATAACCTTTTCGTAACAATAACGAACATACCGTAAAAAAATTTGCGAAATTAGTCAAGCCGTTGTCGAAGCGCACACGATGTAAGAAATTTTGGAGGTCGTTTTTTTACACTTTGGGCTACATTTTTGGGGTTTTAGTAAGGAACCCTACTTTTTTAAAACATATAATATAGCCTATGTTCAGCGCTAGGAATGTAGCTTTCCAACGGTGAAAGAATTTTTCATATTGGTTCAGTGGTTTCAGAGCCTATTCCATTCAAACAAACAAACAAACAAACAAACAAACAATCAAATGTTACCTCTTTATAATATTAGTATAGATTATAGTCTTAAAACTTATATATAGAAATATCTCCAACAGAGCGTATCTCACTATCGCCTCTCACATCGCAGCTACTACTCAAGTCGCAGCGACAACTAGCTTGACCACTTTGTCGCGTCGTTTATATGTGGGAAGCCCTTAGCCCAGTTCATAATTCATGTTTTGCATTGCAATATCGCCGAAGGGTAGTCTTTATTAAAGCCGTTGTGAGCGTAATAATTTTCGGTGCGTGTCTTTTCGTCAGTAATTAATTTCGAATTTCGATCTCTATAAAGTAAATGATGTGAATATATCCGCCTCAGCGACTTTCGATTGTGATTGTACCGGCTCGTTCGTGATATTGCCCAATGTAACCACTTGTGCGTGTACGTATACCTATTGTATATATTTCACGTATATTGTATATATCGTAAATGATTTACTGTTCTATTGTACTTATACCGATTTCACCGATTCGCACTAGTTTCGATTCAGACGGAAATGTATTGAAATCGTCACCACTTACCAGTTCAATGACCCAAATATGCTCGTGGGGTTTTAATACCCGAAAAACACAAAGGGCGTATAAAATTTACTTATCTGTGTGTGTTTCTGTGGCATCGTAGCTCCTGAGTGGCTAAACCGATTTTGATCTAGTTTTTTTGCTGACGTGATCGCGAGTATTCTTAGCTTTTCAATTAATCATTATCAGATCGCTCACTGTTGCCAATTTAGGGGTTATTTTTTTATTTTGTTTATATATACTATTTTCTTAATTCTATCTTTGCATTTTAGTATATTATACCTACTTTCTTTGCTTAGTTTATCTAAGTCTTTAATATAGTTGAATCTTAAGTGGATCACTGTATACCTTATAGTAAATGATATAGTGTTAAAATAAGTAGAATAAGGTTGTTGTTAACTTAATAAATTAAATTTAAAAAAAAATTACCTACCGCTACCGCTTTAATATTAACGTGTATGAATAATATGATCATCATTATGAATTAGACGACACAAAGGTGTAACGTAATATTTACTAACACATAGTGTTATAATACATTCTGCTAAAAGGTAGCTTTGCGCGACTTTGTTACGCCGGTTCTTCTCGCCGGGTTAGTCTCATGTAGGATAATTCTAAAAGTGTTAGTTTCTAACCTATTTGGAAATAAAAGATTTTTAATTTAGTAACGTAACATTTACTATAATTTTATTTAAAATACATTTATCATAATCCATTTGCCGCTCAAAAAGTAACCGTTCCTATTAATATGATTCATTTCGAAACATTTATAAATAGTCGGTACGAGAACGATTCCTAAAACGCCGTGGGTGACTGGACACTGGAATACGGACGATATCGATATCTTTACAAGTTACAACACTAGTCTCGATTGTGTTGCCGAGTTGCATAGCTTTAGTTTCGAAACGGTTGTCGATAATGAAATTCCTTCACTACTGAAAGTAATTTATGCTTTTGAGAATATTATGTATATCAATTATACTATTGGTTGATTAGAATAAAATGTAAAGTCCTCCCCGTGAAATTTATTAGGGATGAAATGGATATGAAATTTCGGATACGGATACGGATATTAAATTATTTCGGATTATCCGTTTGTTTCGGATAATTTCGGTTACGGATTTTTTTACAGTTGCAAAACTTTAATTTCGGATTCGGTTACGGTTACGGATATTTTTTAATACCGGATATCCGATAGTTTCGGTTACGGTTACTTAGCTCCCTAACATCCCTGCAATTTATGGAAAATAATAAAACAATCCCAAACTCGGTTTCAAGACTTGCGAACTTGCGAACGAAACATTGAGAACCTATTAGACAAATAAAACAACGTTTCGTTTTACTTTTAAAAATTAACAATTGGTCCATCCGTTTGCGATTGACAAACAAACACACTTACAAACTTTGCCTTGTTCCCGAAAAATCACTGGAACACTCCCAACATTTTGCTACATAGAGGTCATACATAAATTTACTTCACACGAGTTTCATGATTTCTGACCCCTCCCCAAAAAAATAATGAAAGTATTAAAAGAGTGCTGCATTTTGATAGCAGCAGGATGTGAAAGGAGGGAGTCCGTAGGCTGCTGGGTCACTTTCCCAGTAGAGTCGGACATGTCCTTGTAGGGCCGGCCCACAAGGAATCCTTGAGGATTCTCCCGCCCTCCCCGTGGAAAAAAAAGACCCCTCCCCAAGGGGAGCTGTGTCAAGAGTCAATACACAGCTGGTCACGTTTGTGAGATTTCTTTCTCCCCAGTGTGACGTCACGTGTTTTGCAATTTTATATTTAGGTATTATATTTATGAATTGCCATTGATGACAAGAAAACTTTGGTTATTTTTGAAATGCGACTTCAAGAACTTTAGGACCACTCCTACCCCTTGTCACGCAATGTCACCTCCTCTCTCCCCCTCAAGGTGTGACGTAATTTATGGATGATCCTCTATGAGTAAACGACGAGCAGCCGCTGATGATTATGATGTTCGATATTAAAGCGGCTCATATTAATATGCGAAATAGACGCGTATTGGCCTTTGAAATACAGAAAGTGAACGAAGTGAATTCCTTTATTGAAAGTACGAATATCACTTTACTGGATATTAAATACGTATTCATTTCAAGCGGGATGTGAGGTGCCGTGTTAAGATTATGAGATGTTTAAATGATCTTAATATAGAGTGATTCATGGTCCATATATTAAGCTGAATATAGAGTGAAGAGAATGAATGACGCGTAGAGCATTTTTTGTTTTAGCACCTTATACCTTCTACTATGCTTACTATGCTGGGGCTCGCTGGTTCCTAGTGTGTATAACACGAACGCACTGGTCGATCACCTAAGCAGCAGCATTATCCTGACTAGGATTAAAAATTGAAACTCATCTGTTTTGTGACTATTATGGAGATCCTATGATCGTGATTTGTCGCGTTATGGTAAGAAATTTATATTAGGTGCCAAAACAAAAAATGCTCTACGCGTCCTTCTCATTTACACTATATTCGGCTTGATATATGAACCATGAATCACTCCATATAGACGATATTTTTTTATTCAGAAGATAGTTCTTTAAATAAAATAATAAAATTACCATCGTTGGATGGTAAATCTATAAATAGTTCATTTAGCGACAATCTGCAGTTGTTTATTTCCGGAAACTCGAAAGCCAACGAAGTTACGTAATCAGGGGGCAGTAGGGATTTAATTAAGCATCTTTACAGGGTAAAAGGTGGCGGAACAACTAGCGCCACAATCCTGCATCGCGCTATCGAAGTTTTTTAAGTCCGGCGCTATATATACGACATCTGAAAACTAGTAATGTGGGCTTCGGCCTAACCGAGCACACCATCTCGCTCGGTCGGATATCTCCCTTTGGGGCTTCCACTCATACTCCCACAGTCACACACTCTATATGCATAATATGCTAAGTAATGAATGTTACGTTAATTTTCCCTGACTGTAGTTTGTAAATTTAATTTCCAACGATTCGTAGTTTTTATGAACTTGAAAATTGTGAGGCGGCTCGTGTTTTTAAAATTGTTTTCCAGGTCAGTGCAATTGAATGCGGCTCCTATTATACAGCATCCATTGCTGACTGGCCATTGACGTATCATATCTGCGGATCTCGAGCGTCGCACTATCTTATTATTGTGCCCTCCGTAAATTCCGTTAAACCTTACTCATGAAATCACGTTGTGTTACGTTTGTAAAATTGATAATACGATTAATAAAATCGGCGTTTAATTATACAGTCTTTGTTGAATGCAGGTACTCCAGGTAAAAAAATATACCACGACAACGGTGTAGCTGTTCCTCATTTTGGAAATGTATTTTTTGTCAAAAACTAAAAAATTTTTTTTTACTATTCACCATTTCTTATTTTTTTGTCGCATAAATAACAATAAAGCAAAAAAATTTTTTTTTGTTGAAATTTTTGTAAAAAAAAATACATTTCTAGAATGAGAAACAACGGTGTAGCCGTTGTCGTGGTATATTTTTTCAAAGTATCTTACTAATTAGATGAACCATAATATGCTGCTTTAACAGTTAAATGTTAACATTACAATTTAAATTAATATTATATCTATATCCTGCGATTAATTAAATTGTAGGATATGGCCTACGAATTTCCGCAAATTAACGCCTGATGTCAGAATCCCAATTTCTCGTATTAAAGTTAGAATTAAATAAGTAACTTTAAATGAATAGTAAATGCGTTGTCTCGATCGTAATAAAAAGATTTTACAGTTTTGATTGGTCTAAATCAAAACTTGTTGGTTTGGCGTTTATAAGGATATAAATTCGATATTTTAAATTAAAGAAAAAAAAAAAAAATTAAAAAGTTGTAAGATGTAATTAGCGGAACGACTTCCAGGTCGCTACATATCGACGGTTAAGAATCAATAGTGTATATCTCATTAGTATTACCTTTACAAGAGATAAACATTTTTTTTTCTACTTTGAATAGAAAGTACCTACCTACTAAAAATGTTTATATCTTTAAAAATATGGTGAAATACGAAATTTTAAGATAAGTGCCCAAGCCAAATTAAACTTTGAATCTAACTGCTTTATAAAGTAAAAAACATAAAAATCCGCGATAGACATTATTGACTCTTAACCGTCGATATGGTACGTCAATGCCGACTGCAGTACCAGCTACCGGCGCGGGCCGCGATCGGATGCCAAAATACTCGCAAACTAGCTTGTTCGCGTTTTTATCGTACAATTGACGTTGGCTCGTCTTTATTTATGAATGCCCCAGGTATGCGCCGCGCCGGAAATGAGACAGGTTCTACATGGATGACCTATTCATTTGTGCCGTATTGTTAGGTCGGTTTCTTGTTATTTAGTACTCTAGTTCTCTAGTTATAGGGTGTTTTACTGTATTGTGTGAAAGGTTTGCTTCCATATAGGGTATATTACTAGTTTCGAAACTAGTTTTTGTTAGTGCGTCCATACGTAGCCGGAATCTCGAGACCATAATTTTAAGCTGGGATTATAGGATCCGGAATCCGAAGCGCCGGAGAAAATTCAGAGATCTAGGCTAAATGTCCGTAGGTATAATGTAGGCTAAAACTCCAGTTCGGACTGTAAAGATGCAAAATGGTATCCATGTCCGATTTGGCCTTGGGGCCAAACGCTACAGTCGGACTGAAGCGATTAATATTCGTAAGAGTAGAGACGGTTTTTTCTGTGCAGGTATTTGCTGGAATCCGCTCAGGTCGAACTGATGTAAGTTCTACTTGATTAATCAGCTTCCCCGTATGTGGCCCTTAGTTCAGTAGATCTGAAAATCTCACACAGTCGAGTGGTCAATATAGACAGTTTTCAAAGGCAGTGATTATAAAGAAGGTGATAGAGAATAGTAAGCAGTTAGCAGTGGTATTGACAATCATAGTAGGTATCGAATAAGTGAAATTGTTAAGCAGACGCGCTTTCATTCGACTTTGGTACTGTGCACAACTTTAACTTTAAATAATAAATCGCGACAATATCATAGACAGTGATTCAATTATAGTTTTACTATAACTGACCGTCCGTCGTCATAATACAGTCCACAATATTGTCCTTTTTCTTATATTTTAATATTCCTCCGGCCTGCCGAATTCCTGAATTCCTTAGTCCGATTTGAAATTTTGTGTTCCTACAAAATGGTATGTTTGTTTCTTTGTACATATTTGCTTTGTAATAAGTACAGCTATCCTCTCTCACATCTAAAGTATTTTAATTTGAAATCAAAACGTGGGGAAGTGAAATTAACATTTGGGGCATTTCACGTCAAGCGGACCAGAAAAAAAAAGTCAGATCTTGGATATTGTTCATAATTGGATCAATTGCACTTCCATAGGACCTGAATAAATGTACGTCCTTATTTTTCTTTTTTTATGCCTTGTTACGAATTTATGCGCCTTCAAAGAATCATCAAAATTTGAAAAGCAGATTTTTCGAAAGCTGTTAATGAAGGTAATCAAATGGAATAAAGAATAAGTAAACAGTGTTTATTAGAGTATATTAATTGATTTTATAGAAAATAAATTGAAATTAGAAAATATATTTTTTTTTCGTACAGTAAACCGGAAGTCAATATTAAACTTCGATTTTTTTTTCAATTAGAAAAAAAATATTTTTTTTATTTTAGCCTTCAAACATGCCCCGTAGTGTGTAAATATTATGTAAAAAATATAAGAATGGTACCTCGATTAGTTTCGAAGATACACGCACTAAAGTATGTGGGTGCCGATGTCGCGCAGTATGGGCAGTTCTTTAGTACGGTAGTAGTACCTTTATATACTTGCCAAAGGTTGTTTTATGACATTGAATTATTGAATCCTGTTGTGACTTGTGACACCATCTATTATCTACCAAGAAAATCGCTTTGAAATGAAAGTGAAATGTTAGAAAGAGATAGATAGAGACGCCTCACGCAGCACGCCAAGCGTCGCCTATGTCGTCCGTTATTCATTTAGTCGTTTCTGTGAGTGCAATGCGTTAGCAGTGTTCTGTTAAAACAAATAACTGTGGAATTATCGTTATAATGAATTTCTATGGTAATCGGTGTAATAAAGCCCTTTTTAACTTGCCATTTCATTCAAAGTTTATCAGTGTTAGAAAAGTTTCAAAACGTTTAGCTGAAAAGTGGGGAGTTACTTCTTTTCCTTACGTATGTACGTCTTGCCGATTACGTCTGTCAAGTGAAATACCTACAGAACCCAATTTTGATCTGGTTCAGTCACAGAGCAGCCAAACGCCGAGTGAATGTTCGCAGAACGCTCTGAATGAATCGTATATTCCGGATGAGGATGACGATAGACATAAAACTATTTCGACTCAGACGGAAACGGATCGAGAAATTCTACGTCAGTTAAAGAAGTTTAACGACCCGTCTACATCTCTTTCGCTGTAAACTGTAATACTAACCGTTGCACCTCATTCCTAAAGTGAACATAAACTCGCAAAACAATTCGGAACAACTTGACGTCAAGCTAAAAATGCAAAGAAACTTGTGGCGCAATTAGGTATTTTGTCATCTCCTAACCCACGTAGTGGTCGTAAGCTGCCAGTGGAAACTGAAGATATGGTGAGAAGTTTTTATCTCTGAGAAGATATTAGTAGAGTTATGACGGGCAAGAAAGATCGTATCTATTAAATTAAATGACGGCAAACGAGCACAGGTGCAAAAACAACTTCTAATGAGCAATATTGATGAGTTGTATCAGAAATTTAAGACGGAATATCCCGGTATGAAAGTTGGCTTACCTAAGTTTTTCACAATAAGACCTAAACAATGTGTCCTTGCTTGAGATTCTGGCACACACCTTGTCTGTGTATGTATATACCACCAGAATGTTAAACTGATGTTGGCAGCAGGAAACATTGATTCGCTAACTACAGAAACCAAAATGCATTTTACATCTTATAAGGAGTGCCTACGAATGATGATGTGCCCCAACCTAAACCAATTTGTTATTTGATGATGTTAATATTTTAAAAACAGATTTAATTTTATAAACTTATATTATTACGAAGAAGATTTTAGCACTAAAGCTGAATTACATTTTCACGCAACCTCACATGGAAAAGGGCCATGTGATGGTCTTGGCGGAAATCTAAAGAGACTGGCAACCCGTGCTAGCTTACCTGCAAATAGAGCTATTACTGACTGTCTTCGATTATATAATTGGGCTAAAACAGGAAACAGCCTGATAAGGCCTTCTTCATAATAATATAAGTTTATTAAAATAAATCTGTTTTTAAAATGTTGTGGCGCTCCATCTGTACCATATATATTTTTCGTTACTCCTATATAACCTCCGATACCTTTATAACACTACGTGGGTTAGGAGATGACAAAATACCTAATTGCGCCACAAGTTTCTTTGCATTTTTAGCTTGACGTCGAGTTGTTCCGAATTCTTTTGCGAGTTTATGTTCACTTCAGGACTGAGGTGCGTTGCACCTCAGTCCTGAAAGACGGTTAGTATTACAGTTTTCAGCGAAAGAGATGTAGATGGGTCGTTAAACTTCTCCTTTAACTGACGTAGAATTTCTCGATCCGTTTCCGTCTGAGTCGAAATAGTTTTATGTCTATCGTCATCCTCATCCGGAATATACGATTCATTCAGAGCGTTCTGCGAACATTCACTCGGCGTTTGGCTGCTCTGTGACTGAACCAGATCAAAATTGGGTTCTGTAGGTATTTCACTTGACAGACGTAATCGGCAAGACGTACATACGTAAGGAAAAGAAGTAACTCCCCACTTTTCAGCTAAACGTTTTGAAACTTTTCTAACGCTGTTAAACTTTGAATGAAATGGCAAGTTAAAAAGGGTTTTATTACACCGATTACCATAGAAATTCATTATAACGATAATTCCACAGTTATTTGTTTTAACAGAACACTGCTAACGCATTGCACTCACAGAAACGACTAAATGAATAACGGACGACATAGGCGACGCTTGGCGTGCTGCGTAAGGCGTCTCTATCTATCTCTTTCTAACATTTCACTTTCATTTCAAAGCGATTTTCTTGGTAGATAATAGATGGTGTCACAAGTCACAACAGGATTCAATAATTCAATGTCATAAAACAACCTTTGGCAAGTATATAAAGGTACTACTACCGTACTAAAGAACTGCCCATACTGCGCGACATCGGCACCCACATACTTTAGTGCGTGTATCTTCGAAACTAATCGAGGTACCATTCTTATATTTTTTACATAATATTTACACACTACGGGGCATGTTTGAAGGCTAAAATAAAAAAAATATTTTTTTTCTAATTGAAAAAAAAATCGAAGTTTAATATTGACTTCCGGTTTACTGTACGAAAAAAAAAATATTTTCTAATTTCAATTTATTTTCTATAAAATCAATTAATATACTCTAATAAACACTGTTTACTTTTTTGTTTTAATTTGTGGATAACGGTGTTGGTGTCACTATAAGTAATACATTATGTAAGACCTAGTTTCTAAGATACATTGTGAACACTGTTTGTTGTCCCTAATAAAGAAAAATAAAAATAAAATTACTTATTCTTTATTCCATTTGATTACCTTCATTAACAGCTTTCGAAAAATCTGCTTTTCAAATTTTGATGATTCTTTGAAGGCGCATAAATTCGTAACAAGGCATAAAAAAAGAAAAATAAGGACGTACATTTATTCAGGTCCTATGGAAGTGCAATTGATCCAATTATGAACAATATCCAAGATCTGACTTTTTTTTTCTGGTCCGCTTGACGTGAAATGCCCCATTTGCTTCCCTGGTATTTAATATATCGTCTGTTCGTGATTCTTAAGAAATTTAAGGAGCCTTGTATTGTGGAATTAAGAAAATGGAGACTCCTTTTAATTAAATTCGTTATTAGATAAAGGTTTATTATATTCCAATGTTCGGTAATTATATGTTTAATCTATTTTATATATTGATAAATTTAAATATCGTTCTTTATGTCCCTTCCATAATA
Source organism: Celastrina argiolus (assembly GCA_905187575.2). Classification (NCBI taxonomy): domain Eukaryota; kingdom Metazoa; phylum Arthropoda; class Insecta; order Lepidoptera; family Lycaenidae; genus Celastrina; species Celastrina argiolus. The sequence goes on along the minus strand of LR994591.1, from coordinate 16,329,415 downwards.
TTTTTAGCCGACTGCGTCGAATCCAAATGCTTACATGCAAATATCTAAAACCATTTTGCCAGTCTACGTATGTACCTATGTTTCTTTCACTATATCACCTAAACTAATGATCGGATTTCAAAGCATTCGTTATAATAGTCGGGTAACATTGGCTAACATATATATATATATATATTTAAATCTCAGACGGCTTCGTGCGTCTTTTCAAACTCGATACTTATTGCATCTCCCACTTCTAGTACAATTTAAAAGTGTCTGCGAGTGAATATTGTTATTTTATTTGCTTAATATGAACTTGGTCGTAATTATATTACATTTAAACACGGTATGCTGATATTCGATTTCAAATAATTCTCGGTCACTTTTGACGACCTCTCTTATTGGTACTTATGTAGCACACTGTATATTATCGTATATTATCGTATATAACTCGTCTTTTTTGACGTCCACTCATACTGGTACTTATGTAGCACACTGTATATTATCGTATATTATCGTATATAACTCGTCTTTTTTGACGTCCACTCATACTGGTACTTATGTAGCACACTGTATATTATCGTATATTATCGTATATAACTCGTCACTTTTGAGGTCCACTCATACTGGTACTTATGTAGCACACTGTATATTATCGTATATTATCGTATATAACTCGTCACTTTTGAGGTCCACTCATACTGGTACTTATGTAGCACACAGTATATTATCGTATATAACTCGTGCATAGTACTATTCTTAGTACGACCATTCAGCGTGGTAATCAAGTGGTGTGCGTATATTATCATATATGCCTTGTGCATTGTGCTTTCTTGCTACGTCCTTTTTTAACCGTAATCATATGGCACATTATATATTTTCATTGATATATCCCACCGATTCTTCCTTTCTGTCAGCTAAATTAACTTAAAAACCACAACATTACTGTAGACCATTGCGTGTTATTTTTATTTAATATTTGGTTAGTCTGTTAGATCAGCTGTATGCCGTTCTGCACGCAATTTATTTTCTATCTTAACCTAGCATTCATAGACTGCGAAACAACATTTAACCGCGTGCCCCGTAAACAAGATTTTAGAGCAAGAGCTAGAAGTCTAGGTCGCAGATCAGGACATGACAGTAAGCACATGTAGGTAGCTGTAGTATCTAGAGATTGCTTTCGTACAGGTACGGCCGAGCGGCAAGAGATGAGAGTAAGTACATGTAGGTAGCTGTAGTATCTAGAGATTGCTTTCGTAAAGGTACTAGGCGGAGCGGCAGGATATGAGAGTAAGTATATGTAGGTAGCTGTAGTATCTAGAGATTGCTTTCGTACAGGTACGGCCGAGCGGCAAGAGATGAGAGTAAGTACATGTAGGTAGCTGTAGTATCTAGAGATTGCTTTCGTACAGGTACTAGGCGGAGCGGCAAGATATGAGAGTAAGTACATGTAGGTAGCTGTAGTATCTAGAGATTGCTTTCGTACAGGTACTAGGCTGAGCGGCAAGAGATGAGAGTAAGTACATGTAGGTAGCTGTAGTATCTAGAGATTGCTTTCGTACAGGTACGGCCGAGCGGCAAGAGATGAGAGTAAGTACATGTAGGTAGCTGTAGTATCTAGAGATTGCTTTCGTACAGGTACTAGGCGGAGCGGCAAGATATGAGAGTAAGTACATGTAGGTAGCTGTAGTATCTAGAGATTGCTTTCGTACAGGTACTAGGCGGAGCGGCAAGATATGAGAGTATGTACATGTAGGTAGCTGTAGTATCTAGAGATTGCTTTCGTACAGGTACTAGGCGGAGCGGCAAGATATGAGAGTAAGTACATGTAGGTAGCTGTAGTATCTAGAGATTGCTTTCGTACAGGTACTAGGCCGAGTGGCAAGAGATAAGAGTAAGTACATGTAGGTAGCTGTAGTATCAAGAGATTGCTTTTGTACAGGTACTAGGCCGAGCGGCAAGAGATTAGAGTAAGTACATGTAGGTAGCTGTAGTATCTAGAGATTGCTTTCGTACAGGTACTAGGCGGAGCGGCAAGATATGAGAGTAAGTACATGTAGGTAGCTGTAGTATCTAGAGATTGCTTTTGTACAGGTACTAGGCCGAGCGGCAAGAGATGAGAGTAAGTACATGTAGGTAGCTGTAGTATCTAGAGATTGCTTTTGTACAGGTACTAGGCGGAGCGGCAAGACATGAAGCGATAGTGTGCGCTTCACCTGCTTGTGCAATACGATAGCTAACTAAATATGATGCCTCCGTGGCCTTTTCATTGATAGTTTGTGTTACATGCATCATTTTTTTTTGAATTTCCAATAACTGTTCTTTTCTGCGAACAAAAAATTCTTTATTCTTGTCTCTAGACTCGGGGTGTACAGTTTCTAAATATCGGCAATTTGGCAGGTGCTATGGAACTATTAAGAAGCAGTTTACTATATAGCATGCAGAGAGGTGAGCCGTTGGAATCAACAAATCCGAAACTGATAAATGATTCATCATATTTCCTTTTTTTCGTCTTTGAAACCGTGGAACTTGACGTCGTGGCATCATCGTCTGGATCGGTAATTGCTGCATGCTCCGCGCGTACTGCTTTTGAACATTCAGCGTCATTAGAAGATGATGTTGCAACACGTTTAACGCCTTTAAGCCAACGTTCCATTCTTCTTTATTAATAATGTTACATCGTCAGGATGGTGGGGTCAAAATAATTCACAAGGTAGGAACTTATCGCTCCGAACGCTTCAACTGACTGACGAGGCGCGACGCGCGATCGCCGCTTTTATACTTAGTCCTAGACGCAATCTCGAACATTCTCAAAAATACTCGAGTCGGCGCCTTTGATAAACAAAAAGCGGAAATAAAAATACAAAAATGCGTTGTAAACAATCTCGACTTTATGTTTTGAAGTTAGAGCCGAAAGTCGCTTGTTCACAACTATAATGTCTAATTCAGAGGCAGCTTTTATCAAAGGACGCGCGCTCACAATTATTAGTAGGTATGCGCGTGGCGGCGGCGCGGCGGGCGGAGTCAAAACGTTCGACCAGATAGAGGTATTTTCATTTTTTTTTCTAAATTCTTACGAAACCCCTACAGGGGTTTCGCGGAACCCTAGGGTAGGGTAAGCCTCTCATATCTTGTGAGATATCCATATGAAAGTTCTTTTGAAGAAGATATGCTTATGTGTTCACCGTTACCCACAAACACTACCGGGGAAGAAATTTTTAATAAAATAAACATATTTTTTGAAGAAAATAATCTCAGTTGGAACGATTGCATTGACATTTGTACAGATGGGGCCAAGGCGATGACAGGTAAAACAGCAGGAGCAGTGTCACGCATAAAAAATAAAGCGCCTTATTGTAGTTCCAGCCACTGTATTCTGCATAGACAAGCACTTGCGATGAAGCAAATGCCGTAAAATCTAAAATTAATTATGGATGAAGCGGTAAAAATAATTAATTTTATTAAATCACGACCACTACAATCCCGATTGTTCTCATTATTGTGTGAAGATTATGGCAGCAAACATAAAACACTGCTGCTCCATACAGAAGTTCGCACTTATGTGTCGGGGCTGTCTCGGGGTAAAACTTTAACAAGGCTTTTTGAACTTAGAGCGGAGTTACGAATGTTCCTTTCAGCTGATACTTCTTTTAATTTGAAAGACCGTTTGTATGATAGAACTTGGTTGTTCCGATTGTCTTTTATGGCGGATATCTTTCAAAAACTAAACGAATTGAATTTATCATTGCAAGGTAAACAGACAACAGTGTTCCAGGCCTATAATAAAATATCTGCCTTCAAAAGAAAATTAGATTTTTGGATTGTTTGCGTTGATAAGAGAGAAATAGAAAGCTTTACGTTACTCAGTGAGTTTGTTAGCGATAACGACTCAGAAATGTTTCAAGATGATATGTTTAAAGAATTCTTTTTTTCAAGGACCAATTGGTCCAATATCTCACTTCGATGCGCGCATCTTTTGAAAAGTATTTTCCCGAAGAACAGAATACAAAAATAAAACTGAATTCATGGATTCATAATCCTTTTTTACCCAACTTGCAAAAGCCCGAAAGTATTTCAAACGAGATATATGAATCTCTTTTAGAAATGTCATCAGACATAAGTATGGAGTCACTGTTCAAAACGATGCCTCTCAAAGATTTTTGTGCAGAATTCGTAATGAATATCCAATGCTTGGCAAAATGGCTCTGAATATTCTTCTCCCGTTCCCAACAACATATTTGTGCGAAACAGGATTCTCAACGTATGCAGTAACGAAAACAAAATATCGCAATAGACTGGACGCCGAACCTGATATGAGACTGCAACTGTCTTTTATCAAAACTGACATCAACCAATTAATGAAAAATAAAAAACAGTTTCATACCTCCCATTAGTTAGATTTTTTCTTTTTTAATATCTTGTAATAATGTACTTGCCATGTGGCATGTTAAAGTAAGTAATAATTAGTAACTGTTACATTATACATACTTTTATTATCTTTATTAATAAAGAATACACTTTTAAAAACTATTATTATTTATTGTAGGGTTCCGTCAAGTATTTTGCTTTCCAAAAGGGTTCCGCCACCAAAAAAAATTTGAGAACCGCTGGTTTAACATATAATAACAGTTTTTTTTTATTTCTAATTGAGCAAAACGACAAAAAAAAACATAGAAAATAATAATCAGTCTTATAAAATCGCATACACTGCAGCGTCGTCACGGCGCCCGGCCGGCTAATAACTGTCGAGATACTGAAAACAAAACATTACCACACAACTCTCACCCCGCACCTTGAGCGGCCTCTCATCGATGCTGATTTGTTTCTTTTGGCGGACGCAATTAAATCCATCCTTTATATTGATTAAAACATAAAATATTTGTGATATATACGGTACCTAACCTTGAGCGGCCTCTGATCTCTGACGATTTGTTTCTTTTGGCGGACGCAATTAAATCCATCCTATACCTATATTGATTAAAACATAAAATATTTGTGATATATACGGTACCTAACCTTGAGCGGCCTCTGATCTCTGACGATTTGTTTCTTTTGGCGGACGCAATTAAATCCATCCTTTATATTGATTAAAACATAAAATATTTGTGATATATACGGTACCTAACCTTGAGCGGCCTCTGATCTCTGACGATTTGTTTCTTTTGGCGGACGCAATTAAATCCATCCTATATATTGATTAAAACATAAAATATTTGTGATATATACGGTACCTAACCTTGAGCGGCCTCTCATCGATGCCGATTTGTTTCTTTTGGCGGACGCAATTAAATCCATCCTTTATATTGATTAAAACATAAAATATTTGTGATATATACGGTACCTAACCTTGAGCGGCCTCTCATCGATGCCGATTTGTTTCTTTTGGCGGACGCAATTAAATCCATCCTTTATATTGATTAAAACATAAAATATTTGTGATATATACGGTACCTAACCTTGAGCGGCCTCTCATCGATGCCGATTTGTTTCTTTTGGCGGACGCAATTAAATCCATCCTTTATATTGATTAAAACATAAAATATTTGTGATATATACGGTACCTAACCTTGAGCGGCCTTTGATCTCTGACGATTTGTTTCTTTTGGCGGACGCAATTAAATCCATCCTATATATTGATTAAAACATAAAATATTTGTGATATATACGGTACCTAACCTTGAGCGGCCTCTGATCTCTGACAATTTGTTTCTTTTGGCGGACGCAATTAAATCCATCCTTTATATTGATAAAAACATAAAATATTTGTGATATATACGGTACCTAACCTTGAGCGGCCTCTGATCTCTGACGATTTGTTTCTTTTGGCGGACGCAATTAAATCCATCCTTTATATTGATTAAAACATAAAATATTTGTGATATATACGGTACCTAACCTTGAGCGGCCTCTCATCGATGCCGATTTGTTTCTTTTGGCGGACGCAATTAAATCCATCCTTTATATTGATTAAAACATAAAATATTTGTGATATATACGGTACCTAACCTTGAGAGGCCTCACATCTCTGCCGATTTGTTTATTTGGCAGATGCAATTAAATCCATCATTTATATTGATTAAAATTAAAAAAAAAATCTGATATTCGGTATCATCAAACGCGGAGAATTGAACAGTGACAAAATCGCGTATACAATATACGCCGCACAAAGCGACCTCGCGGTGCGTGCGGCAAGTCGCTGAACTAAATTATGCGCCGGATTTTATTCCCGACTCAAAATTACGTCCATGCCAAAATTTTTACCAGACACTGGTACAGTAATATGACGGCTACAGAAAAAAAATCAGGGCTCGTCAATCTTGCGTCCGTATACAGGACGCAGTAAATCGGGTAGACGCATGATGGTCGGTAAAAGCCGCCATGTTCGACGCAGCATAGGTAGTGGGATCTATATATATATATATATATATATATATATATATATTATATAACCACAACATTACTGTAGACCATTGCGTGTTATTTTTATTTAATATTTGGTTAGTCTGTTAGATCAGCTGTATGCCGTTCTGCACGCAATTTATTTTCTATCTTAACCTAGCATTCATAGACTGCGAAACAACATTTAACCGCGTGCCCCGTAAACAAGATTTTAGAGCAAGAGCTAGAAGTCTAGGTCGCAGATCAGGACATGACGGTAAGCACATGTAGGTAGCTGTAGTATCTAGAGATTGCTTTCGTACAGGTACGGCCGAGCGGCAAGAGATGAGAGTAAGTACATGTAGGTAGCTGTAGTATCTAGAGATTGCTTTCGTACAGGTACAGCCGAGCGGCAAGATATGAGAGTAAGTACATGTAGGTAGCTGTAGTATCTAGAGATTGCTTTCGTACAGGTACTAGGCCGAGCGGCAAGAGATGAGAGTAAGTACATGTAGGTAGCTGTAGTATCTAGAGATTTCTTTCGTAAAGGTACTAGGCGGAGCGGCAGGATATGAGAGTAAGTATATGGAGGTAGCTGTAGTATCTAGAGATTGCTTTCGTACAGGTACGGCCGAGCGGCAAGAGATGAGAGTAAGTACATGTAGGTAGCTGTAGTATCTAGAGATTGCTTTCGTACAGGTACTAGGCGGAGCGGCAAGATATGAGAGTAAGTACATGTAGGTAGCTGTAGTATCTAGAGATTGCTTTCGTACAGGTACTAGGCCGAGCGGCAAGAGATGAGAGTAAGTACATGTAGGTAGCTGTAGTATCTAGAGATTGCTTTCGTACAGGTACGGCCGAGCGGCAAGAGATGAGAGTAAGTACATGTAGGTAGCTGTAGTATCTAGAGATTGCTTTCGTACAGGTACTAGGCGGAGCGGCAAGATATGAGAGTAAGTACATGTAGGTAGCTGTAGTATCTAGAGATTGCTTTCGTACAGGTACTAGGCCGAGCGGCAAGAGATGAGAGTAAGTACATGTACGTAGCTGTAGTATCTAGAGATTGCTTTCGTACAGGTACTAGGCGGAGCGGCAAGATATGAAAGTAAGTACATGTAGGTAGCTGTAGTATCTAGAGATTGCTTTCGTACAGGTACTAGGCGGAGCGGCAAGATATGAGAGTAAGTACATGTAGGTAGCTGTAGTATCTAGAGATTGCTTTTGTACAGGTACTAGGCCGAGTGGCAAGAGATGAGAGTAAGTACATGTAGGTAGCTGTAGTATCTAGAGATTGCTTTTGTACAGGTACTAGGTGGAGCGGCAAGATATGAGAGTATGTACATGTAGGTAGCTGTAGTATCTAGAGATTGCTTTTGTACAGGTACTAGGCGGAGCGGCAAGACATGAGAGTAGGTACATGTACGTAGCTGTAGTATCTAGAGATTGCTTTCGTACAGGTACTAGGCGGAGCGGCAAGATATGAAAGTAAGTACATGAAGGTAGCTGTAGTATCTAGAGATTGCTTTCGTACAGGTACTAGGCGGAGCGGCAAGATATGAGAGTAAGTACGTGTAGGTAGCTGTAGTATCTAGAGATTGCTTTTGTACAGGTACTAGGCCGAGTGGCAAGAGATGAGAGTAAGTACATGTAGGTAGCTGTAGTATCTAGAGATTGCTTTTGTACAGGTACTAGGTGGAGCGGCAAGACATGAGAGTAGGTACATGTAGGTAGCTGTAGTATCTAGAGATTGCTTTTGTACAGGTACTAGGCCGAGCGGCAAGAGATGAGAGTAAGTACATGTAGGTAGCTGTAGTATCTCTAGATTGCTTTTGTACAGATACTAGGCGGAGCGGCAAGACATGAGAGTAGGTACTAGTAGCATAGCTGTAGTATCTATAGATTGCTTTCGTACAGGTACTAGGTGGAGCGGCAAGATATGAGAGTATGTACATGTAGGTAGCTGTAGTATCTAGAGATTGCTTTCGTACAGGTACTAGGCGGAGCGGCAAGATATGAGAGTAAGTACATGTAGGTAGCTGTAGTATCTAGAGATTGCTTTCGTACAGGTACTAGGCCGAGTGGCAAGAGATGAGAGTAAGTACATGTAGGTAGCTGTAGTATCTAGAGATTGCTTTCGTACAGGTACTAGGCCGAGCGGCAAGAGATGAGAGTAAGTACATGTAGGTAGCTGTAGTATCTAGAGATTGCTTTCGTACAGGTACGGCCGAGCGGCAAGAGATGAGAGTAAGTACATGTAGGTAGCTGTAGTATCTAGAGATTGCTTTCGTACAGGTACTAGGCGGAGCGGCAAGATATGAGAGTAAGTACATGTAGGTAGCTGTAGTATCTAGAGATTGCTTTCGTACAGGTACTAGGCGGAGCGGCAAGATATGAGAGTAAGTACATGTAGGTAGCTGTAGTATCAAGAGATTGCTTTTGTACAGGTACTAGGCCGAGCGGCAAGAGATGAGAGTAAGTACATGTAGGTAGCTGTAGTATCTAGAGATTGCTTTCGTACAGGTACTAGGCGGAGCGGCAAGATATGAGAGTAAGTACATGTAGGTAGCTGTAGTATCTAGAGATTGCTTTCGTACAGGTACTAGGCGGAGCGGCAAGATATGAGAGTAAGTACATGTAGGTAGCTGTAGTATCTAGAGATTGCTTTCGTACAGGTACGGCCGAGCGGCAAGAGATGAGAGTAAGTACATGTAGGTAGCTGTAGTATCTAGAGATTGCTTTCGTACAGGTACTAGGCGGAGCGGCAAGATATGAGAGTAAGTACATGTAGGTAGCTGTATTATCTAGAGATTGCTTTTGTACAGGTACTAGGCCGAGCGGCAAGAGATGAGAGTAAGTACATGTAGGTAGCTGTAGTATCTAGAGATTGCTTTTGTACAGGTACTAGGCGGAGCGGCAAGACATGAAGCGATAGTGTGCGCTTCACCTGCTTGTGCAATACGATAGCTAACTAAATATGATGCCTCCGTGGCCTTTTCATTGATAGTTTGTGTTACATGCATAATTTTTTTTTGAATTTCCAATAACTGTTCTTTTCTGCGAACAAAAAATTCTTTATTCTTGTCTCTAGACTCGGGGTGTACAGTTTCTAAATATCGGCAATTTGGCAGGTGCTATGGAACTATTAGGAAGCAGTTTACTATATAGCATGCAGAGAGGTGAGCCGTTGGAATCAACAAATCCGAAACTGATAAATGATTCATCATATTTCCTTTTTTTCGTCTTTGAAACCGTGGAACTTGACGTCGTGGCATCATCGTCTGGATCGGTAATTGCTGCATGCTCCGCGCGTACTGCTTTTGAACATTCAGCGTCATTAGAAGATGATGTTGCAACACGTTTAACGCCTTTAAGCCAACGTTCCATTCTTCTTTATTAATAATGTTACATCGTCAGGATGGTGGGGTCAAAATAATTCACAAGGTAGGAACTTATCGCTCCGAACGCTTCAACTGACTGACGAGGCGCGACGCGCGATCGCCGCTTTTATACTTAGTCCTAGACGCAATCTCGAACATTCTCAAAAATACTCGAGTCGGCGCCTTTGATAAACAAAAAGCGGAAATAAAAATACAAAAATGCGTTGTAAACAATCTCGACTTTATGTTTTGAAGTTAGAGCCGAAAGTCGCTTGTTCACAACTATAATGTCTAATTCAGAGGCAGCTTTTATCAAAGGACGCGCGCTCACAATTATTAGTAGGTATGCGCGTGGCGGCGGCGTGAAGTTCGCACTTCTGTGTCGGGGCTGTCTCGGGGTAAAACTTTAACAAGGCTATTTGAACTTAGAGCGGAGTTTCGAATGTTCCTTTCAGCTGATACTTCTTTTAATTTGAAAGACCGTTTGTATGATAGAACTTGGTTGTTCCGATTGTCTTTTATGGCGGATATCTTTCAAAAACTAAACGAATTGAATTTATCATTGCAAGGTAAACAGACAACAGTGTTCCAGGCCTATAACAAAATATCTGCCTTCAAAAGAAAATTAGATTTTTGGATTGTTTGCGTTGATAAGAGAGAAATAGAAAGCTTTACGTTACTCAGTGAGTTTGTTAGCGATAACGACTCAGAAATGTTTCAAGATGATATGTTTAAAGAATTGGTCCAATATCTCACTTCGATGCGCGCATCTTTTGAAAAGTATTTTCCCGAAGAACAGAATACAAAAATAAAACTGAATTCATGGATTCATAATCCTTTTTTAACCAACTTGCAAAAGCCCGAAAGTATTTCAAACGAGATATATGAATCTCTTTTAGAAATGTCATCAGACATAAGTATGGAGTCACTGTTCAAAACGATGCCTCTCAAAGATTTTTGTGCAGAATTCGTAATGAATATCCAATGCTTGGCAAAATGGCTCTGAATATTCTTCTCCCGTTCCCAACAACATATTTGTGCGAAACAGGATTCTCAACGTATGCAGTAACGAAAACAAAATATCGCAATAGACTGGACGCCGAACCTGATATGAGACTGCAACTGTCTTTTATCAAACCTGACATCAACCAATTAATGAAAAATAAAAAACAGTTTCATACCTCCCATTAGTTAGATTTTTTCTTTTTTAATATCTTGTAATAATGTACTTGCCATGTGGCATGTTAAAGTAAGTAATAATTAGTAACTGTTACATTATACATACTTTTATTATCTTTATTAATAAAGAATACACTTTTAAAAACTATTATTTTATTGTAGGGTTCCGTCAAGTATTTTGCTTTCCAAAAGGGTTCCGCCACCAAAAAAAAATTGAGAACCGCTGGTTTAACATATAATAACAGTTTTTTTTATTTCTAATTGAGCAAAACGACAAAAAAAAACTTAGAAAATAATAATCAGTCTTATAAAATCGCATACACTGCAGCGTCGTCACGGCGCCCGGCCGGCTAATAACTGTCGAGATACTGAAAACAAAACATTACCACACAACTCTCACCCCGCACCTTGAGCGGCCTCTCATCGATGCTGATTTGTTTCTTTTGGCGGACGCAATTAAATCCATCCTTTATATTGATTAAAACATAAAATATTTGTGATATATACAGTACCTAACCTTGAGCGGCCTCTGATCTCTGCCGATTTGTTTCTTTTGGCGGACGCAATTAAATCCATCCTTTATATTGATTAAAACATAAAATATTTGTGATATATACGGTACCTAACCTTGAGCGGCCTCTGATCTCTGACGAATTGTTTCTTTTGGCGGACGCAATTAAATCCATCCTTTATATTGATTAAAACTTAAAATATTTGTTTTATATACGGTACCTAACCTTGAGCGGCCTCTCATATCTGACGATTTGTTTCTTTTGGCGGACGCAATTAAATCCATCCTATATTGATTAAAACATAAAATATTTGTGATATATACGGTACCTAACCTTGAGCGGCCTCTGATCTCTGCCGAATTGTTTCTTTTGGCGGACGCAATTAAATCCATCCTTTATATTGATTAAAACTTAAAATATTTGTGATATATACGGTACCTAACCTTGAGCGGCCTCTGATCTCTGACGATTTGTTTCTTTTGGCGGACGCAATTAAATCCATCCTTTATATTGATTAAAACTTAAAATATTTGTGATATATACGGTACCTAACCTTGAGCGGCCTCTGATCTCTGCCGAATTGTTTCTTTTGGCGGACGCAATTAAATCCATCCTTTATATTGATTAAAACTTAAAATATTTGTGATATATACGGTACCTAACCTTGAGCGGCCTCTGATCTCTGACGATTTGTTTCTTTTGGCGGACGCAATTAAATCCATCCTTTATATTGATTAAAACATAAAATATTTGTGATATATACAGTACCTAACCTTGAGCGGCCTCTGATCTCTGCCGATTTGTTTCTTTTGGCGGACGCAATTAAATCCATCCTTTATATTGATTGAAACATAAAATATTTGTGATATATACGGTACCTAACCTTGAGCGGCCTCTGATCTCTGACGAATTGTTTCTTTTGGCGGACGCAATTAAATCCATCCTTTATATTGATTAAAACTTAAAATATTTGTTTTATATACGGTACCTAACCTTGAGCGGCCTCTCATATCTGACGATTTGTTTCTTTTGGCGGACGCAATTAAATCCATCCTATATTGATTAAAACATAAAATATTTGTGATATATACGGTACCTAACCTTGAGCGGCCTCTGATCTCTGCCGAATTGTTTCTTTTGGCGGACGCAATTTAAATCCATCCTTTATATTGATTAAAACTTAAAATATTTGTGATATATACGGTACCTAACCTTGAGCGGCCTCTGATCTCTGACGATTTGTTTCTTTTGGCGGACGCAATTAAATCCATCCTTTATATTGATTAAAACTTAAAATATTTGTGATATATACGGTACCTAACCTTGAGCGGCCTCTGATCTCTGACGATTTGTTTCTTTTGGCGGACGCAATTAAATCCATCCTTTATATTGATTAAAACATAAAATATTTGTGATATATACGGTACCTAACCTTGAGAGGCCTCACATCTCTGCCGATTTGTTTATTTGGCGGATGCAATTAAATCCATCATTAATATTGATTAAAATTAAAAAAAAATCTGATATTCGGTATCATCAAACGCGGAGAATTGAACAGTGACAAAATCGCGTATACAATATACGCCGCACAAAGCGACCTCGCGGTGCGTGCGGCAAGTCGCTGAACTAAATTATGCGCCGGATTTTATTCCCGAAGCAAAAATACGTCCATGCCAAAATTTTTACCAGACACTGGTACAGTAATATGACGGCTACAGAAAAAAAATCAGGGCTCGTCAATCTTGCGTCCGTATACAGGACGCAGTAAATCGGGTAGACGCATGATGGTCGGTAAAAGCCGCCATGTTCGACGCAGCATAGGTAGTGGGATCTATATATATATATATATATATATATATATATATATATATATATATATATATATATATATATATATATATATATATATATATAGAATCAGTTTTTTAGAAATACTGTGGTTATTCATTTAAAATGAAGTAACGTGAAATGTAGTAACACATATATCTTGTTAATGCCCAATAAATAAATGTTTATTTGCAATAGTCATTCAATCTCCAACTGAGCGTTTGTTGCTGCGATAAGATTATTTAAAGCTAAATAAAAACAGAAATAACGAGGAGCAACCCGTTATCCAGGAGATTGATCGCATTCCTCCAGAGTGACACAGATCTGGGATCAACGCTCGATTTGAGTTGGCGTAACGTGGCGCCATTTTTTAAATGGACAAAGTGGATACTTACGGATTAATGAAAATGTTGCTAGCCCTTCTGGCATTTTTTGTTGCTTTGTATTAAAACCTCTGTTTTTATAAAGATTTTATATTTGTCAAGTTTATGTCATTTTTTAATTTGAATATTTAGTTCTACATAAATTTCAGCTAGTTTGTATCAAAAGCAAGGATTAGTTTCAAGTTATCGAATTGGAAATTGTATAACAACGAATACACATCTACTAGTGAAGCTGTGGTGAAACCAAGTAGCTATATTTTTGGAGATCTGTTCATGACTGAAATTTATGTAGAACTAAATATTCAAATTCAAAAATGACAAACTTGATAAATAGTAAATCAATTATAAAATCTTTATAAAAACAGTAAAAGAGGTTTAAGTACATTAATCTAAATATATCCTAAAATGTTTAAGTGACGGTTTAAAGTCAATTTTCTGGTAAATTTTTCTTGCGACATCCATGAGCCTTCAATTAAAATTTAACACCTACTTTTTCTCTCCATTATTCTTTGTTTTCCATATAAACAGTATTAAAATCAATTTCCGTGAGAAAGTGTTTCAGTTATATGTTTATATATTCAAAGCATTTAAAAATAAATTTTGTGTCGACGGTGACTAAGCCGACTTGATTTATTTCGCACGAAACGGGTTTTTTGTTTGAATTCAACGATCTTTCGTATAATTACCGGCTAGACTTGTGACGCCAAGGATTATGAAACATACGTAACGTGATTTTGGACGTTAATGTCCGGTTTTCTAACAACCCGGTCTGAACGCTCATTGGTGAACAACAACGCTAGCGCTCACAAATGTTCAATTATAATTATTCCGAACGGATTGTCAACTCAAATCTTAGTTGATCGGCTATTTGATCAGCCTTTCAGAAACCGGCCGTAAGACTTGTAGCCGGGATGATTTTACTATACATTTACACGGATTGGTAATCACGATTGATATTTTTAATAACATAATAGCATATTCCCTTTTATTTTTAGTACAATAACCACTGGAGTTAGCAGAAAAATTAAAAACTAGGCATTCCTAACATTATCAAATGATTACTGTTGTCAATTAGTCCTGCTTGTTGAGTTTTGTCACTACTCACGTAAAGAAGTTGCTAGGCTGGTTAAAATTCCACATATAGGTAGGTACCTAAGGTTAATTTACAAAAACACCGATCAGTTGATCAAAACGAGGAAGGAGGAATTTTAAGCTGCCTGGCAAGTGCGAGCGTGATGTAATTATGAAATATCTGTCCGTTCCTTTCTGTCTAATAATATTCCACCAATCAGCGTTCAAAATAGTTTGATGATTTGAATGCCATGTCAGTTGATCATTCATTTGAATAGCGTTCGAGAAACCGGGGGTGTTCACTTCTTCACGGTGAGCAGTGATAAAAAACTCGCACTCAACACAGGTAAACAAACTAAGTAGGTCACTTGCCGAAAGCGTATGTCTATCACTTATCTCGCTAATTGATAGCGCCGTTGTCGTGGCCGTATCGTATAAGGTCATTTATTTTTAATATTATATCGCTGTGACATCGGAAAATATGGCGCTAATTATGTATGGCCGTGATTGGTACAAAATTAGCCGCCATAATGAGGACAATGAAGACAAAAATATTATGTTTTATATTATAACTAGCAACTCGCCTCGGGTCCGCACAGGTGGAATGATATTAAATATACTACACAATGTTTCAAATCAACACCACATTGAAATACTCTATAAGAAGCGTTTCTCCACTAGAATATAATGTTTATATTATATATACATATTATATAATCTTCCTCTTGGATCGCTTTATATATTAAAAGCAACCGCATCAAAATCCATTCAACAGTTTTTTATGATCCAAGCATACATAGAGCGAAAAGTGACTTTGTTTTTTACTATGTAAGGATATGTATTATAACTCCGTTAACAACATGCTTCCGGTGATGGTGGCCAGTTTCATTATAACCAGACAAGCAGGAGATATTTGGTGCCCAAGTGTGTGCGCAATTTCCTCTCTCTTCCTTCACTCTGGTAGCCCAGTGCGACGGTTATCCGACACTACTGGCAGAGAGCAGGCGCAGGACCGACTTTTATTTTGACCCGACGCATGGTCCATCTTTCTTGTTGATGATTGACTGGGGTAACCGCTTTCCAGGAAAACATGTCTGTTGTCATAATAATGATGATAATGATGATTTGCCGCTTACATTACACTGTGAGTAACTTGTAGCATGACACTGTGAGCCTAGTGTGAGTTTATGTCACTGCTTACGATGCCCAAGTTAACTACAATTTGTATGGCATCGAAACAGCGCCCCTAGTGCCAAAATATTGTAACTAATTCGATACCAAAATAATTATTGTAGTTAACTCCCTCACCGTGAACACTAGGCTCACTGTTTTCAAATCAAAATCTCGATGAGGATTGAGGTTCAAAAGCTTGACAATATCCGGATCGTGAACAATTGCTGATCGACTTTGACGAGGGTCCGGTATTAATTACTCCGGGTCAGATATCAGCGGAGGATTTATGAAGGCGCTCAGGGCCCAAACATAGCGACGTGCTGTGGTCTCGTTCTGACGCATATAAAATCTAATAGTTGTCTCTATTTCGTTAATTTTCGAAAACCTCTTTTTTCTCTATAACTTCTGTACTACGTTTTTCCCTACCATACCGTACCATGCCCTACGTATATATTTTCTTGGGATAATCACATAGTCAGGCTTAAGTTGATTTCATGATAAAAATTCTGTTTTTTAACTTCTTTACGCACGCTTGACTTGGGGAGTAGTAAGCTGGTGGACGCGCGACGGGAGCGTTACGAAAAGTGTGATCAGGCGAGGCGAACGAAAGTTTCCAGTTAGTGTAGATAGAAAAATAGAGTTAAGTTTCATATAGTACTGTAGAGTAAAGACGATTATAGTTCAGTCGTGTGGTCTAAAGAACACTCGTATTTATTAAGTAGTTGAAAACAGTAACTGTAGTATAATATTTTCGTTTCCCAGCGCTTTTTACAGCTTGAGTCATAAGAACGCGTTAATTTATACTCGTGTCTCTCAAACCAGCGCAATCTTTTCCATCAAAAACCATCCATCCATCCTTATCCATCTTTATTTAAACTTTTATATTTACATTAAGATTAATGTATGTAACTTAGGTTGTGAGTGAATTTCTGTGTAGCACTTAATTTCCGTTTTGTTGAATTAAAAGGGGGACCTACATAGAAGGGATAAGTCGACAAATACGTGAATTTAATATGTAGTCCCGTCCTTCTCGCGAGTTTTACTACTCGCTCTTCTTCTCGCTCTTCTTCTTCTCGCTCTGGGCCCCTAGTCATGATTCCATCGCTATTATCACTTCGTAAGTTGTTTTTTAAAATAAAAAGTCTTTTTTTATTTTCATTTTTAAGACATGCTGCCCACCATACTGCGTAGCAAAGTGATAAAATCGACGACTGAGGGCCCTGAGTGACTAGTGAGGTTAGCAGAAATATTGACAACTGCGTATTCATAACGTTATCAAATGTCATATTTATCATAATTTCTGGGTTCTGTTATAATGTTTATCATACAATTATCTTTAGTTAATTTAGTAATACGACAAAGTAGATAATAAAGTACTACGGAGTTGCCGATTATTCCTGATAACCCCAATAGTGCTGACCCAGGACGAGAACGTTTACAATCTATATATATAAAAATGAATTTCTGTTCGTTAGTCTCGCTAAAACTCGAGAACGGCTGAACCGATTCGGCTATTTTAGTCTTGAAATATTCGTGGAAGTCTCAGGAATGTTTAAACGGTTTGTATGTTCAAAGAAAGTGAGCACGGGTCAGCTAGTTATTATTATATTTGTGTACAGCAGTCCTTGCTCATTGCCGATTAGGTCCCGGACCTTTGGAAGGCATGCGTGCCGGGTCGAAGCCAACACGCAGAGGCCCCAACACACAATTTTAATTGAAATCTAATGTGGCACTAGCCGGCGGCTCTCTCTGTATTTTTATTATTATTATTTTATACATGTAAGGATTTTTTTAGCAAGCAAAATGTTTGTATATAAAAATAGTATATTATGCACTATGCATGTCTAGTATCTCCCGGACCGCTTATGTGTTAGCTGTGGATGTTTACATTATAGATGTTGTATGCCTGATGATGATGCACTCTGTAGCTATATTGACAGCTGTTGTCTGTTTGTTTCCAGGCGTGACGATGCGGGAGAAGAGGGGAGGTGCCCTGAGCAAAATGCAAAAGCTCAGGAAGCGCCTGTCCCTTAGCTTTGGTAGACTATGTGAGTATACACTTGTTTATATATCTTGATTCCTTTCGGTTTTAGTTCTTCCGTAGTGGACATGGGCGCCGAGCAAAATTTGCCGGCGGCGGCGTGCCGACAGATCATGATCGGCGCGGCGGCGCCACGCCGGCGTGGAATTAATCATCGTCTACAGGCAAAATTCATACAAATCTTAGTGCAACGACGCCACGATATCTTCGGCGCGTATGTAAAGGTACTATCTAGTAGTCCCGGTACTATAGACGGTCATGTAGGAATTAGCATTTTCATAGGGGAAAAAACGACACAAGAACCGTTCGGCGCCGTCCGAAATCTTCACGGTGTACCCGGCGCGGCGCTCATGTGTATTCCGTAAAAGAGTTTACAACTACTTACATCGAATGTCACTTGTATGGGCGCTGGCATTAATTTTTAACACGCTTTTATATGTTTGGGTGTATGTTGCATACATACATATTATGTTTGTAACGGAATATTTGAGCATGATTTTCATCAACTTCCAGAAGTCGGACTAATTTTAAATTTTACATACCTACGTATAAAGAGAGGAGTAAGACAGGGGGATATCATATCCCCGAAACTGTTTACCGCTGCTCTGGAGGATTCCTTCAAGCTACTGGAATGGCAAGGACTTGGCATCAACATCAATGGCGAATACATCACTCACCTTCGATTTGCCGACGACATAGTAGTCATGGCAGAATCGCTGGAAGATTTGGGGCGCATGCTCGGTGGCCTCAATAGAGTTTCTCAACAAGTGGGTCTTAAAATGAACATGGACAAAACAAAGATCATGCACAATGTCCATGTTGCACCCACCGCACTAACTGTTGGGAGCTCTACTCTTGAAGTTGTTGACGAATACATATACCTAGGGCAGGCTGTCCGATTAGGTAGGTCCAACTTTAAGAGAGAGGTCAGTAGACGGATCCAGCTCGGCTGGGCAGCGTTCGGTAAATTACGTAACGTCTTCTCGTCTAAAATACCTCAGTGCCTAAAGACAAAGGTATACAACCAATGTGTGTTACCAGTGATGACTTACGGTTCTGAGACGTGGTGCTTCACGAAGGATCTTTTCAAAAGGCTTAATGTCGCTCAGCGTGCTATGGAGAGGGCAATGCTCGGTATTTCTCTACGTGATCGAATCAGAAATGAGGAGATCCGTAGAAGAACTAAGGTTGCTGACATTGCCCGTAGGATCAGTCAGCTGAAGTGGCAATGGGCCGGCCACATAGCACGAAGATTGGACGGTCGATGGGGCAAAAAGATCCTAGAGTGGAGGCCACGTACTAGCAAGCGCAGTGTGGGACGGCCACCTACCAGATGGACCGACGACCTGGTGAAAACTGCCGGGTCACGTTGGATGCAGGTGGCAATGGACCGAACACACTGGAAATGTGTTGGAGAGGCCTATGTTCAGCAGTGGACTCTAAAAGGCTGAAACGACGACGACGACGACGAACGACGAACGACGACGTATCAAGGACCAGGCAATGAAATTAAGCGTGTTTTTTTATATTTTTAAAAATCTCTTTTAATAAAGTCACGAATACATAGTTGTAAATTATTCCTGCTAAGCCCAGTCTACAATAAGACGTAGTGGTGGTGTAAATGGTGATGTCGATTGACATAGTTTAGGAAATAGTATTTCGAATACATACTCAATATCTTAATTACATAATATATTATATTTATATTTATTGTAACTAGTTGAATACTTGAAAGAGCAATTTCGGAATTTAAAACACTTGACAAGTCAAACGTTGACTCATTAAATACTAGACGAGGATTACTGACCTAAGTTAACTGGTTTCCTAACGTTTAGCGGAGATACGGGTACATATATAAGGTGTAAAATATATGAATACTTTAGGGTGTATGTGCCTACTATGCAGAGTTTACTGTGAAAGTACCCGCGCTAAAAGACTTGCTTTTGACATTCATGGTTCTACAAGAAATACACCAACATCATAAATTGTGCCCATACAATAATTGAAAAAAAAGTCACTGTTTCAGAGCTGGATCACTAAAGTATTATCACTCATTAATATAACAGCATGTGTATTATAATATATTATGTACAAAAAAGTACTATGGATATCATGTTTTCTCAATCTACCATGATAGCGGTGTGCGAAATGAAATAAACGGGAACAAAAATATAATCTAGTCAGAAATTGCACAATAAATAAATAATCAATTATTATAAACTTGTATCACATCCAACTATTTAATCCTTCGATTGTCTATGCGAAATATGAGTGACGGCTCGACGCGTACGAAGCAGACGCGACGTCCTAATTTGTTGTACCGCGTGTGGACTGCATACCAAATGGTGCTGTAATAGCGATCGCGACAATATAGAAATGTGTAAATCTACAGAGATCATGGGAGCCAAAATACAGCGGTTCACTGACCCCACCCGCCGAGAAGAACCGGTGTAAGAAACTCTACGAAATTATAATCTACTATTCATTCTACGATTTCGGTGACAGTGGCCGGTTTCATTGAAACTAGACCAGCTACGCAGGAGTTATTTTATAGTGCCAAGTGTGTGCGCAATGCACAGAAGCACTCTCTTCCTTCTCGTAGCCTAGTGGGACGGATAACCGACACGACTGGCGGGACATCATGCGCAGGACCGATTTTTTACATACCCATCCGACGCATGGATCATCTTTCTTATCAGACAATCAGGTGATCACCCTGCATAGCAATAACCAAACTTTTTTGTTGTTCCTACACGGGGATTGAACCCACGACCCGGGTCGAGAGTTAGACTCTGAACCACTGGACCACGGAGACGATAGGTTAAGCTACTATTCTTTACGCAATATTTTGAGACTAGGTATACCTATGAGCCCAGGGCCCCGATTCTTGTGCCTCGAATGTGCGTCTAGAACCGCTCGTTCATGTATGATATGGCGCGCGTGCGAGCGGGACAGACTAACGATCGACTCGATGTTTGAGTTACGAGAATCGTGGTCCTGGGCCCTGAATCTCGCTCCTCGAACTTCGTCTCGAGTATAAGTCGATCCCGATCGCATGCGTGCTCGAGCGGGACAGACTGATATTCTAAACGAAGCGAGAATCGAGGCACAGATGATTTTAAATTTTCTTTTCTTTCCAATTTAGAACAATATTGTTAAAACAAGCTCAATTTTTTTGCTCATTAATTCTGAATGACTACCACCGGCTTTAACTTAAATATGTTTCACTTTAACCCAGAGTTATTCGGCGTGGCTATTTATAAGGTATTTCAAATGCAATACGTTATGAATTATGGAATAGCTCTACCTACTTCTAGTAAATAAAAACACAGACGGCAGACCTCACACTTGACACTGGTCAGGTTACTGTCTAGATTCTCGAGACCACGTCTAGACTAATAAAAATATTTGCACAACTGATTAGCTGCGCCATGTGGTTGTTTGTCTGACACGTTGGAAGGTCACGTGACAGAGAAGAACGGGGACACTGACAGGCGAATATTGAACCGATAGTTAAATTAAGTGACGTTCACACGGTGTCGTGTGTGAATAGGAGAGTCTTTAACCTTTATTAGCGTTGTAATGATTATGATAATGATTTTAATATTTTTATCCATGGGGCGTCAAAAAAAATTCCTAACAAATTCAACCATCTTTCCCGTCACCATGTCTTAAAAGGCGACAGAGGGAACATACGAGTACATGGTGTTTTCACATGGGACATTTTTAAACTAACGGTAGGGTTCACTATAACGTAAGCAATCAATGTACATAATATGCAACATTTTTCATTATTAACTATGTAAATAACATTATTAACTTTCTTTAAAAATAGCGATACCAAATTATATAAAAATAACGAACAAATATTGATATGGGATTTGATATTCGGATTATCGTATGAACAACATAAAAGTGTATTTATTCGCCCAGCCTATGTTTTCGCAGCAATTACGGTGAGAGGTTGGATGTGTGCCCTTTGGCGTATATCGAATGAGAAGCTCCAGAAGCTAAAGAGGGAGACCTCCGACCGAAGTGGTATGCTCCGGACGAAGACCACTGTATAGTACGTCCGAGATAAATTTCACCCAAACGTAAACAAACCCGTCTATGACACAACCATAGACTAGTCAGTGATGCCAATTGGCCAATATTATTATAATGAATATTGTTTTCTATGAATCCATAGACTATATTCTACAATCGGGAGCGTCAAAATGGCGTATTTTTCTGTGAAAGATTTTCATTTGATGTTTAAACATATTAATTATTGTTTAATTGTTTTAAAATGTATTGGATAATGAAGTGTAACTCTTTAAAATTCCGGTGAAAGTGTTGATAAGTGTGCACAATAAGTAAGAAAACATCGATTTTCACATATTTTGTGAAAATTTCGGTGTTTTTGGTTTGTTTACGTTTAGGTTAAAATCTCGGACGTACTATAGTAGTTTTTAGATGTTGAGTAGCGTTGAACTGTCAAAACATTGATAGCGCGATTCAGGATTATGGCGCTAATTGGTCCGCCATAATTTGTTTACTGTTTCCCCTTGCTTGCCGAGCACTGTTAGTGGGACCACCAAAGTAGAACAATGATTTTTTACACCCGAGTCTTCAACACAGAGTTGATTCATACAGAAACGAAAACAGCAATCTGACTTTTGACGTAGTATCGGTAGGCACTAGGCACCCATAATAAGTCAAAAGTCAGATTGCTGTTTTTTTATATTTTTATATTCTATACGATTCAATAACCCTTTTGAAGTAGAATAGAAGTTGTTCGTAACGTTTTTCAAAATAGTAGTACGAGTATGAATATTATGACAGTACAATTTCCATTGGGTAACATTACGAATACGTAGACGTCAACTGCTCCTGCTAGCCTCTCAGCTTGTTGAGAATTAGCTGTAGACGATGAATACCTATAATAGTTTGAAAGTTTTGCAAAATAAAAGAAAATTAAATTGTAAAATTGGTTATAAAATTGCAGTTGGATTAGCATTTTATAGGTACAGTCGGCACTAGTCATATCTCGCTTTATATCCCCTACCCGGAGTGTCCTTTCAGCTTAAGTGTTCCTCCTAAGTGCTAGCTAATTCGTAGAAAGTAATAACACAGAATATAAAAAGTAAAAAAAATATATATAATTTTTGAAAAAATATACCTATTTAAAAAAACATTTCTTAAATGAGAAAAGGTAGTATAATCATTTTCTGAAGTTATCGTAACTGGTCTTTTTAGACCGTGTATATTCCTCTTATATTACGTGACAATTGACAATAACTTTACACACTGCCACTTGACTAGCTGGCCGATGTTGGATATTTTCTCGTACTTGTAATATTTTTTTAGTAAAGATACCTAATTTATAAAAACTGCGACCAAAAGGAGCGAAGCGTCAGTGAGAAATGTCGTAAAAACGGGGAAAATTATTCACATTTGAGGACTTTCGTTGCGTGCGGTGCATGTACGGTTTAAGTTACTCAAAAAATATGTATGAAAGAATTATTCCTTTTCAATAATCATAATTTCAAAAACCAATGGGAGCAATCAAAAGATAATCGCGATAGTGTTTGAGACAACCACGCGAACGAAGTCGCGGGCACAGCTAGTGTTTTATATTGTAAATCTCCATAAACAACAGCTACTAAATACATAAACATATTATAAAGATTTACAAATCTCGAAAAATATAAATTCAAGACTGTTGATGTACTAAAAGTGTTTAATCTTGGGGACCAACCATAAATTACGTCACATGAATTTAATGTTTTTACCTCTCCCCCGGTCCTGTCTCAACAGGTCACATTTGTTAGACTCCCTCTTCCCTAGTGTGATGTCACATATTTTGAAATGTATCAATTATATGTACTTTTACAGCTTCTTTACATGGAATTCAAACGAACATTTCGCTGTCTGTTTCATTATGTATGTTTAAATCTTTAAAACTGCTTAACGGATCCAATATTTAAGGAATTTTAGGGTCTAGGATGTTTATATGTATAATACATGCATAAGTTTAATATAGTAGAGAATAGGACATTTTAGTATATTTGTCATTAATAAAATGAAAACTTTGCTACTTTTTGTGTGTCATCGCGATCTTTAGGACCCCTCCCACCCCCTTGTCTCACAATGGCACACTTTCTCGACCTCCTTCCTCCCCCTTCGCGTGTGACGTAATTTATGAACGGTCCCTTGTTTGTACGTCGCCTGATTTACGCCGTGCACCGAAACGCGATAAATTTAATGTTCTAGACTTGTAATAATACTAGAGATATAAAGAGATAAGTTGGTGTTGTAGAGATAACGCTCTCCAATAAATCTACGTCATATGAGCGACGTTGATTTATAGATTACGGGCGTGTTTCTTTGTGGGGTTTTTGTGGAAATTGCTGAGATCTAGATACTAATTAGGTTTTTACGTTCAGTGCAGCTGTGCGATTTGCTAAATATTATGTGTACCTATAAGGATTAAGATTAGCACAAGCTTAACTACGCTAAACTTATACTTAGGTTGAGTAACTATTTAGTATCACAATTTTCGGAATTCAATATTTTTACGAGAACTGACCATCAGTAGACGCAGGAGTATTTTGTGATCAATGATAATGTATGAAAAGCATGACAGCGCCAATACAATTGACATTCGATAACGTTACTTTTACGAAGTTGTCAAATGTTCCTGTGCTTGGTCTGGCTTCACTCGTGACTCAAGTCGCAGTGTTATTGTGGAAATACTAGTGGAAGATCTCCGACCGAGCGAGATGGTATGCTCGGTCAGGCCGAAGCTTATTGTACTAGTTTCCATACGTTGTACCTATACAGGCTGTAATATTAATGAGCGACAATACTTAAGGGGGTGTATGGGTCCCGTATGTAGAGTTTACTGTAAAAGTGTCAGCGCTGAAAAACTTACTTTTTGCAATTATTGTATGGGCAAATTTATGATGTTGGGGTATTTCTTATAGAAACATGAAAGTTACACAAGGTAAGTATTTAAGCGCTGTTAACTCTTCATAGGAAGCATATACACACCCTAAAGTATTATCACTCATTAATATTATAGCCTGTATATAACGCCGGACTTAAAAAAAACTTCGATAGCGCGATGCAAGACTGTGGCGCCAGTAGTACCGCCACAGCGAAATGATTATTTTTTCGAAAACTGGAGCACGATTCTCGGGCAGTGGAAAAAAGTTCGAATATTAGTATGTCCCGCTCGCACGCGCGCTAAATCTCATTTGCATGAGCGGGACAGACCGATAGTAAAACTAAGTTCGAGGCCTGAGAATCGCCGCCCTGGCCAGCACATTTACTCACTACAACCTACCTGTATTATCTAATCGTTTGTTTATACTGCCGTAGAAGGTGAGTCACCACCGGGCCAAGTTATCAGTCATTCACACGTGGAAGTGGGTTAAATCGATAGGTTATCAATAATGTATGCTCCGTATGCGGCAGGGCCCGAACCCGCGCTCCATGGCGGCATGCGGAACTAGAACTATGCGGTACATAATACAGTAGCATATTCTATAAAAGTAGGTCGGCAACTTAGGATGTTGTTCTTTTAGCGGACATCGACTCGAAAAAGAACAATGATTGTAACATTGATAGTAAACAAACCAAAAAGACCGAAATTTCACATATTCACTTATTGTGCACACTTATCACGTTTTTTTAAACGTAGTTTCTTGTTTATTTTTTTTAATTGAGTTCAACTAAACTGAAACAAACTGTCACTTACGTACGAATATGTAGTAACGTATTAAGTATAGGTATATTAATCTAAAGAACTTTAAAATCAATTTACTTAATACGTTACGACATTATCCTAAATTGTTTAAGTGACAGTTTGAACTCAATTTTCGCGATGAAAAATTTTTGCGACACATCCGTTTCATGTCTTCAATTATTATTATAATCGAAATATGGTCACAATTGAAGACATGAATGGATGAAGGTGATATGTAGCAATATTCTGATTTCGAGAAAACTGAGTTCAAACTAAAAACAATTGCGACATATCACCTTCAACCATTCATGTCTTCCATTATACATACTTTACATTGCTTACACATCAAGGGTAGACACTTGACATATTCTGAAAGCAACACTTGGTTGAACTTGCCTATCTCCTGCGGTTCGTCAACTTAATAATATTATGTTTTACGAGTTTATCTGTAGATACGGTAGACTGGAGCCAAAGCACGAATAATCGACAGACAAGTATTCGTTACGTTTTTGAAAAATGGAACAGCCGCTGTCTACTCTTGAGTAAAGCAGGAATTGGCTACTGCGTATTCGGAACGTGAAGGAAAGTTGTACGAAAGTACCCGCTCGCATTCAATTGACATTCGATAATGTTACGAATACTTTGTTGTCACTTGTTCCTGCTTGGCTTTCCAAGTTCTATCATTTTCTTAAGTAATTGCTAAAACGGCCACTTTTGGCGGTTTTTATGAGAGTAAAGTAGTATAGGATTTAGAGCTGTAATTAAATGCCAATAAATTAGTTTAACTATTTACTTAGGGTTTAAACCGATTACTTTTTTTAATAAGATCTTCGTGTCGTTGTAAAATTTATTTTAAAAAGAGTGGCGCTAGTAGCGGTTATTCCTCGCCTTAAAATTTTGTGTATTCGTCTCACAAGAATATTGTGCACAATTATTTGTTAGAAGAGTTCGCAACTGAATGGCAAAATTAGTAATACAGTAAAAGCTTTTATAACGACATCGTCTATAACGAAAAGCCGGGTGTTTAAAACGACTAATCGACTATCACGACCACGACGGAATTTAGCGGTCCCTTTAATTTTACTGGTAATTACAGTAATAATATTGTTCTAAATCGTATTTCAGGATTATTATCCTTCAGGAATGACCTGCGAGGAACACGCATTAGGATTATGCAAGGTGTAAAATAAAGTAATGATAATATTTTAGGGTGTGTTATGTGCATTTACATGAGTATACTGTGAAAGACTTACTTTTGACTTTCATTTTTCTATGAGAAATGCACATCATAAATTTACCCATACAATAATTAAAAAAGTACATATATCAGCGCTGGTACTCCCTAAAGTATTGTCACTCATTTATTTTCCACCATGTATATTTATATTAAGAGGAAACACAACGGCTGTTTTCCATACAGAAATGGGAATAATAATAAAAACAATATCACTGTCAAGTGGATACGTTTGATAGCGATATTGTACACAATTGTACAACTTACGCCTGTCGGATTTCTGTTGTTGGATATATATTCAGTCTGCCGACCGGAGGATAGTCGTTGCCATTAGCGGTCTTCCCCAACAACTGCGACTTTGAGTTATTCAAGAAAATAGCATATTATTCTTATCTGAAGGGTAGGCAACGCACTGGCGTCGCTGGTGACCGTGGGCGGCGGTGAATCACTTACCATCAGGTGACCCGTCTTGCTCGTTTGCCTCTTAGCTGTTATAAAAAAAAAAGTAGGTGTAGGAGCCACTTACGTACCGTATAGGTACGGTTACACTCATTCCACAAGACAACTGACGACACTTTTCGAATGCAAAGCAATACAAAAAATAACATTATGTTATTATGGAGCAGCAGTAAAGACACTTTTCGCATGGTAACGACAGATTTCAATAGCGGTTCAAAAACAGCGATTACAACATAAAGGAAACGATACCCAAAAAACTAAATCCTTGACACGTAGAATGGGGCCCCTTCCGGCTCGGCGCCGGGGGGCTCAGCGTTATGACGCCGCCTGATAGCACGCTTCCGTGGGATGGTAATGGCCGTTTGCCCCACTTGCACCACGTGGCGCAGGGCTGCCTATACGTCTTGCAGGAGTTGGGCGAATGTGGTGCAATCCTGCGTGGAGACGTAGAGGGATTTATCGCGGTGATTGACCATCCCAGTCGTTCTGGGCGGTTAAATCATATTTCCCAGTATGAATCAGTTCAAGAACGTTTATAAGTTTCACGTAAATTGGCTGTTTCTCAGTCGATTTTCCGACCAAATGAAACCACCGATCCACATATAGGGTATGAGACCTAATACTCAAACGGTAATTAAAATAAAAAGCCGCTGTACTAATCACAGGCTGTCACTGTTATTTTTTAGCGGATCGACAAGGGGATCATGTGATATGACTTGATATGAGCGTCAATAAATTTAACAATATTTTCAGTGTTGGTCAGTAAGTCCTTTGATGTCACCGTTTAAAGTAAACCACTAATAGGAGAAGATTTTCACTATAGTTTCAGTATTCGCCTATATCTGATCATATCTAAGCATATATGAATCTCCGCGATGTCTCAGCTCCAAGGTGTCTAAACAAAAAAACATCCTCGAAACTTCGGTCGGGTACCTTCGGCATACTGTATTTAATCGCTAATAGTCCAGACTATTCGATACGAACCCCAGTTCCTCATGTGCCAACCACCCCACGTGTACAAAAGACGCGCGCACTTGAAGGTTGGCAACCCTGCAGCACTCGATGCGGGCGCAAACGGGCTCATGAAGTTCCACGTGAACCCTTTTAAAAGCTTTTATTTAACTTTACGTGTTGTGGCGCACAAGACAGTCAAATTAAACTTCGCGCAACTTTACATGTGTAGCGTTTAAACTGAGCAACTTTGAATTAATTCACAAATGTTGTGAGACTTGACAAGCGTGGAAGCTTTCGAAGCGTTATTAGGCTTAGCTCACATTGGCGCAGTGTAAGCATCAAGTTTTTACTTGACTTTGGCGAAGTCAAAAGGAAGGGTAATGATTTTGGCAGGCTATGTATGTATGCTCCCTCGTAGCGGCTAAACTACTGCGATGTGACCACGGCTCTATATTTAACATTTTTAGATTTGAAATTGAATTATTTTCTTGTTGTTGCCTTTTTGGACCCCTTTTTATAGTTTTTTTTAACTGTAGTAAAATATTTAACTCTGTTGTTACAATGCTAAGGTACAAAATTGTACTATATATACTCTTCGCTTCTACTCCAATGTGGATTGAACGTAAATATATCTTATTTTTAATCTTAAAGAATTTACTACAAAATACTAATTACGGAGTTGAATTTAGCTTAATGTGATGTTATGTTTAAAAAATATGCTTATCTTTATTTTAATGTCAATATTTGTACTTATCTGTTGCATTTTTTTTTTTGTATTAAAGATAGATTGTATGGGATGGTAGGCCATGGTATAATGTACTTGAGACCTGAAAAAGTCTCATTGTTACATTTCACATTCTGGCAATCGAACCTCCAACCCTTTCGAGTGGTAATCAACGGTCTATCCTCTAGACCATGGACGCTCCTAGGTACATTAGGATACCCAGTAAACCTTGTACGTATGTATCTTAATATATATATTTCTTGTGTGCGTGTGTATGTGACTGAACTCCTCCTAAACGACTGGACCAATTTTGATGAAATTTTTTGTGTGTGTTCGTGGAGATTCGAGAATGGTTTAGATTTACAATTGGAACCGATAGGTGGCGCTGCAATCAGTATGTCAAGCAATTAATTAATAAGGCAATACGAAGTTTGCCGGGACAGCTAGTATTCCTATAAGTTTGAAACCGAAGACGAGACGAAAAAGTAATTTTGCCAAGCTGGAAACTTTGTTTTTCCGATAAATCTTTTACGGTTTCAGCTTTTTACGTGAGTGTTCCGTAAAACTTTTCACGTATGTGCAGTTCACGTACTTTCAACATATTACGCGACTAGCTGTGCCCGTGACATCGTCCGCGTGGAATGTGAAATAAAACCCTTACTTGATACTTTATTGGTGTTCTGCTCCTATTGGTATTAATGATACGTTATATAGATACAACCTTCATCGATCAATTGGCTATATATAAATTAAATAATATTTAAAACTAAATTCTGATACACGTTGGTATAGCCTATGACCATAATCTAATGACTTGTAATGATGAAAATCGTATCTTTAGTTTAGACGCTACTGTGGTATTAAATATAGGTGTAGTGTATGTCACTATGACAGTTGACACCTGTCAGTGTCTGTCAGTGTCTGACAACTGTGTCTCGAGCGCATGGCCAAGGCTACGGGTCGTCAGATAGATGTCGAGGACAGACGACCTAGCCTTAGGTGTTGGTGATGCGTTGGCGAGTCATATATTATAATACGCGAATACTACAATAGGTATTAGATACATACTAAGGTCAGTACGAATAAACAAGTTTCAAACTCGGTCTCAATTATTGCGATCGCAACCTCTACCTGAGAACCTATTTGACAGATAAAACGACGTTTCGATTCAATGTTAGAAATGAAAAACGAATTCTTTCGACTTGAGATTTTTTTATTAATACGGGCCCTAGACTGCGATAATCATTACTCTTCGCCGTAGTCGGGTTATTAAGTTAAGAGAATTGGGCGTCTGAAGTAATTCCCACTATAATCATAAAGTAATAATGTCACCACCAATAAGAGAGAAACGAGTATTGTTAATATAATCATGTGAAAGCCAAAACGGTAGCCCCCTAATGTTGTTATAATAGACTCTTAAAAATTGTATACGTACTGGACGCGATTGTACCATTACACAAGTATTAGGCTGGGAATTTTTTATTCTGTTCTGAGACTAGTCTGAGTTAATTACAATTCGGTTGAAAATCGATCACACTAGTGTCGAGTTGTCCAATTTGACGTTGGCGTTTGACTCGACGCTCGACTTCTACTTTTGACTCCATTGTAGTCCAGGGCGCCGATTCTCGTACCTAGATTGGATTCTCAGTATGTCCTGTTCGCACGCGCGTCATATCAAGCAGGGATGTTAGGAAGCTCCGTAAACGTAACCGAAACTATCGGATATCCGATATAAAAAATATCCGTAACCGTAACTGAAATGAAAGTTTTGCTACTGTAAAAGGGAACCAAAATTTAATATCCGTAACCGAAATTATCCGAAAAATAATTTAGTATCCATATCCGTATCCGAAATTTCATATCCATTTCATCCCCGATATCAAGTATGCACGAGACACCGACATTCGTAACGAAGTTTGGTACGAGAATCGGCGCACATATTTTTATTTTCAGCTATTAAAATTATCCCCGGACGGAAGGATCGCTTGTGGGTGGACACCCTTTGACCGCGACTGTACCATTACACAAGTATTATGTTGTTGAGGGTTGGACGCACCAGCACTGTTTTATAATAAAGCTGGCCTTACATTGAGCGTGTACGTTCGCTTTTAAATCATTTTTGTTGTATTGTAGTGTAACCTTAGTGTGTAAGTTACCTTATAGTATCTGAGTAAGCGTATTAAGTATTTGCGCAACTGTTTAGTTTTACACAATATATTGCTAATGTATTTTTGATTCATTAATAAATTGGGTCCCAACTTGACTGGTCGTTTGCATCTACCTTGACCCATGTGCCCACTCTGGCATACCCCTAGTGGCTACCCATAGTCACACTTCATTATACTTGGTGAGGTTATTGACCTGATTACTATGAAATTGTATAATGTTTAGTACTCATTTTTATTTGTAGACTTAATTAAATATATTTTAAAATAAACTAGGAATTCAATTTTATTTTTATCAAACCCATACGTGTGGAGGTATCTATGAATATGTGTTAAAAAACTATACTGAGGTTTCTAATATATTTTTTTAACTGAATAGTTTGCGCGAGAGACGTTTCGAAAGTGGAAAAATGTATGTCCTCCCTGTAACTCCTAAAATATTTTTTTAATACGTTATAAATTGTATACCGCATTTTACCTTTCATTCAATCAACTCAAATACACTGTACGGAACCATGCGTGTACACAACTCGCACTTAACCGGTATTTAAAATTGTGGCAATTAAGCGTTTTTTAAACACAGCTCGTTTGTAGGTACGCGCTATGTGTGGTCACCCTTAATATTGTTTGTCACTGATTGTTATTTCCTTATAGACTTCTCGTGGCTCGTAAACAAACTGTAACGTTTAAGTGGGCTGTTAATAAGGTTTATTTGTTTCCCATAACTTCTGTAAGGGAAGTATTTCTTTGAATGTTTTCGTTGATTGAGAAGTAGCTTTTATGTTGTTTTAATAGCTAACACAATAACTTATTGTATGAGCCGTATGAGTGGCGAGGGGCTTGTGAATTAAAAAATATTTAGTACACAGAGTCTTTTGTTATTTTCCATGGCTAGGCATCGCACACCAGTCCACGTTGTGTGCTAGTAAATCACAGTAGGCCAAGCATGAGCGTTTTACAGCTACGTGAAAAGTAAAGTTATCGAATGTCAATTCTGCCGCCCCTTATCATAAACAACGCAATCGTCATTTTTGGCGAATATGAGTTAATGGTATATGGTATCAACCCCTCAATTTTTAATAGCTGTTTCAAACTAATAACAAGTCGTAACCATCGTAAAAATATCAATGGCACTAAACAAAATAAAAATATTTGGAATATTACTATTAGTTTCATAGAGACAACAAAATATAGAAAAATCTTTGATCGCGATTTACTTGAAAGTAATCTCCAAGCAAGTGCGTTGTTTATAATAAGGACGGCAGAATTATATTTGCGCTACCATGCTTTTCATATAATTATCATTTAGCAACGTTACTTTTACAGAGCGGACTTACAGGTAATACGTATGGCGTTGCGTTACGCTCCACGCTTATTCCATGATAGGCTACGTAACTCGTGGAATTTGGGTGCTACTGCTCACTCACTGCATTCTTTTTCTTACTTACTTTTTGAAGGTTACAAATAGAACATACTCAAAATCAAAACATTTTATTTCAATATAGGTTATTAAATAACACTTATAGAATTGTCCTACATGATGTCTACCACCGGTTCGGAAACTAGCCCGGCGAGAAGAACCGGCGTAAGAAAGTCGCGCGGGGCCATCTTTTAGCAAAAAGATTGGAAAATTGGAAAACTGATTGGAATAGTGCAAAAATATTATGGAAGAGAATTCGGTCCTACAAAAAGGAGTCCGTGGCTGGGCGCCCTTATACTTGTCACACAGAATAACGTAATATTATTCCAATTCCGATTTACATGAGCGCCGTCCGAGTATTAGCACCGACTGACTAATGCTGGATAATTTTAGACAAATGTGTTTACATAATATTATGATATATGTTTACATTATTGTTTGTGTTTGGTTCAAAACACAACACTACGCCCACCGGTCGGTGGCCGGCGCTCGGTAGCATGAGTCAAGTTATGAGTTGTGGGTCTTGTGACACATGTCAAGTGTACGCGCGAGTTATGGAAGTGAGTGATGCGGTCACTTATCATAACAGACTTCGATCTGCAATAGGTACACTAGTATAATGTGTCCCAAGGCTAAAATCTGTCCGTGTGGTATATCCGTGACGACCTCCGTAGCGCAGTGGTTCAGCGCGTTGGTGCCCGATCAAGAGGTTGCGGGTTCGAATCCCGCCGAGGGAACAAAAAGTTTTCAATGTTCCCGGGTCATAAAAATCTTAAATATGTGTATAGTATAAAAGTTTTAAAAAAAATTTTCGTTGTCCTGTAACTGTTGTACCTGTAACACAAGTTCTTCGGATTCTTAGCACAGGGCCAGATTGACGTGGTGTGAAGCGTCTATAGATATTATAATATTATTAGATATTATATCGTCGCTTTTCGAGGGTTTCCAAAAAGTTAGGAGTAGGTGAAGCCGATAGGAATAGAATTAGGAACCCCACGCCATTGCTGCAAGCATGGAGGCGTAATAGAGGCGTCAGAGGCGTAATAGACTACAGGACCAGACCCAACGTGAATGACGCTCAGAAGACTGTATCGATATCATAAGATAACTCTGAGTGCTATGCTGTCATTTCTGAGCGGTAGGTACAGGTTTTTTTTTCTTTTCAATTCAATTCATTTATTCAAAATAGGGGTTACAACAATTTTTGACGTCACAAGGTACAATTTCATTATATGTCAATTTCTAAAAACTGTAATACATTTGTATATTATAACATATCTTTTAATTATTATCAACATAGCATTATTCCAATTAACATATTTTAACTTATATATATGATTTTATATAATATTCATTACAGCCAGTGTGCAGAAACATATACACAAACATGGTGCAGAGTTAGATTAAACCCATACATCCTTGTCATCAATATATTCTTGTATCTTGTAGTAAGCCTATGATACAGTGAAACTTGGTTAAGTGGGACCTGGATAAGTGAGAAACCTCCCTAACTGGAACTCATGTTGAGGTCCCAACACTTTGGCACTGAATTAATTAAATATTATAATGTTTTTTCGATTTATCATCATAGTTACCTCTATAACTGAGACAGCGAGTAAATTTTATATGCATAAACCTCTGTAACTGAGATAACATTGTTTGTTTACTCATTCTTATTCTACCCACAAATTCCACACGTAATTCCAAAGTACGTAAGTACAAATTTTGAGCTTCCTCCTCTCCTCCTCTCCTCTGTAAATGAGACAGATATTTATTTATACCTGTATATCTGAGACACTCGGTAAGTGGAATACCTCTATAAGTGAAACGACATTGCAGGTCCCTTGATGTCTCACTTAACCAGGTTTCACTGTATTAGGACTCCTTTAACTTGTTGCCTAAACTTAGTCTCATTAAGATCACATACAATAGTTGGTATTTTATTATAAAACTTGACACAGTTGACACTTTTTTTTCTCAGGTCCAGGTCATTTCACAGGTTAATTTTGTTCATGGGCTTGTAGTCTATAACGCATATGTTTGTATGAAAATACAGGTTATATGTAATTGTTGTGATCATAATAAGTGTTGTTGAGAGCAAGTCGTACGAGTACTTGTAGATCAGGAAGTTTAATAATGTAAGGTCAGTACGTAGATTATGTATTGCAATTAATTTATTCTTTTACATACTGGCTTAAATGTAATATAGTTGAATGTTTATTAGATGTCCTTCAATATGTAAATGTTGATGCATATTGCCATATCTATAATTATAGTCGTTAGGTTTTGGCTGGTATAACCTATACACATACAAGATGTCAAATAAGTAAGTGATAAAACTTTAGGGTGTGTAATGTGTATGTGCGTCCTATGTAGAGTATACTGTGAAAGTACCAGCGCTGAAAGACTTACTTTTGACTTTCACGTTTGTATTAGAAATTCCCCTAACATCATAAATTTATTAAAAAGTAAAAAATCAGTTGGCAAAGCAAATGAAATGGGAATTACCGATTGTAGGAATAAGGGAATTGTCGTAATACGCGTATCATCATACGCAATGACCATAGAGCAAAAATAAAGATCAGCTAATAACTAAAAAGGCCGAAGCGCGTTCCTCGTAGGTCCTAATCGTATGGATGATGCAACCGATATCTTTCTCTGTTTTCCGCTAGGAAATAGACAGAGACACAATAACCAAGAAAGTCAGGGCATCAACGGCCGTGTAATTAACGGACACATCTTGGGAAGCGGCGTGACGTCATCAATTGACACACTGAGTCATCTGCAGGCCTGACCCGGATTGGCGGGTCAACGTTTGGCCCTGACTGCGTGGGTTGTTGGCCCTTTAATGTCCCATGCACATGCCGGTTATGCGTCCCTGGTAATCGGAGCTGTTTCATTAATCATTGTTCAGTAGAGCTTTGCTACTTGGGTTTAGACTTTAGACGTGCTATTGTAAAATAACGTACATAAGTTAGTAATTAATAAATATACATAATTATTTCGAATGCGGCTCTTCATGACTACGTTTCGACCTTTTCCATTTGGTAATAAAGTTACATTGGTAATAAGGCCGCATTAGATTTTATAACACAGGCTTACTGCAGTCCGTTCAGATATATATTACGTCTGACTTAATATTATGAATTATCCTTATGTCGTAAGCGTTTATCAGAAGCAGAAGCCAAGAATATAGGCGGTAAAATAACTCTGAATGTAATGGCTCTAACACCGATTTC
The DNA here is from genome assembly GCA_905187575.2 of Celastrina argiolus. Classification (NCBI taxonomy): domain Eukaryota; kingdom Metazoa; phylum Arthropoda; class Insecta; order Lepidoptera; family Lycaenidae; genus Celastrina; species Celastrina argiolus. The sequence goes on along the minus strand of LR994591.1, from coordinate 16,293,568 downwards.
GTTGTTAGTAGCCGGTGTCATTGAAATCAGGCCACCTACGCAGGAGTCATTTTTACAATGCCCAAGTATGTGCGCAATACACTAGAACCGTGAGACTCTTCTTCAAAACTCACTAAAGGTAGTCTTCGTAAGCATTTAAGCGGTTCAGAACAAAAACTTACTGACATACGCCCAGTTTCTGAAAGGCTGATCAAATTGATCAATTGATCAAATCAGCTAATCTGAAAGCTCATTGGTGAAAACAGTAACTGCGAAGTGATGTTCACCAATCAGCGTTCAGATTAGCTGATTTGATCAATTGATCAATTTGATCAGCCTTTCAGAAACCGGGCGTAAGTCTGGTTAAAAGCGTTCGCACTCAAATGCCCTTATTAATACGCAGAGTGGCAGACAGAGCTCCCTCTGTAATCTAAATACTAAATAACTTAGTTGATAGGTCATCATGTAACTGGCTGAAATTACTTATGCTAATGAGAACCCCAGGGCTGCGTTAACTCGACTGTTTAATGAGATTAGGACATAAATGATGCATATACAATGTATAGCATTAAGATTTTAAATGAATTCTTATGATTTTTAAAAAATAATGGACAATAACAGAAGAATACTGATAATCTACTTAAAATTAAAATGGGGTGGCAAAGACAAGGTCAGTGTACCTACTCAGTATGTGATATATAAACGCTACTCAAAAATTAATATTGAACTTCATCTTAACGTAAGTTATGATATTCGATCAAAATATGAAAGTGTGTTTTATTGCTCATTAAAAACATTTAGTTTTTATACTCTGTATGAACCTTATGAATAGTATAAAGCTTAATGTACCAGATATTTTTGGAGACATGTAGTATCTCCAGCAAAGTTCCTTCCAATCTTATAAAACAATTAATGTGGTTTTGTAATAAAATTGACATTGGATTTGAATATGGACATTGGACGTCCATATCTCTTTTAATAATTAATTTATGAAAAAAAAGAAAAAGCAGGGACGCAATGTACACATAGATATTCAGGAAAAATATTGTCACTGTAGAGGCATCCGTGGAGGAAACAGTGGTCCGACCCCTGTTTCTGTATGGGAAAACGGCGGTTTTCCTCTTAACCCAGCATTAGGCTACAATATTGCGTATGTGTATTGTGTAATCAAAAATTCGGGAACCTTACAGAAAAATACGAGTAATATAATTAACATAACCTAACAACTGTAAAGCGTCGGTTGCGTCACGAGTCCGTGGCTCTGTGTAGGCCGTTATGAATAGAATTATATATTTTAGAGAATAATCAGGTCAAAATGTGCTACGGTCACGTTAGAAGGTAGAAACTAGAATCGAATACCTAGTATATGTTACTGAATGTGGATACTGTAGGGTCTCGATGGAAATACATGTTACACAGTAATGATACACTAATTACTTGCACTTTTTCCACTTTGTTATTAATTAACATTAGATTTATTAAAATACATCTACACCCACAGATAACAAATACAATCGCTTCATTTACCTCCGCTCAGCCACAAAGTAGATATATAACAGAGACACGACCTAGTACTAGAAAATGGTATCACCCTAATACTGGCAATGCGACTGGCAAAGGGTGAAGTCCAGGCACATTACGATAACCTCCATCTAGCGCCACTATTGGAAAATACTAATTACTCATTTCGTTTCGTATCTTCTTCTTAATTAAGGAGTTGAATTTAGCTGTATGTTATGCTTAAAAAGATGCTTAACTTTATTTTAATGTTAATATTTGTACTGAATTCGGCATATTTACATTTAACAAACGTTAATAGTAGTGACTTCTATTACATTTTTTTGTATTAAAGATAGATTGTATGGTATGGTGAGCCATGGCTCAGCGCAGTTTTTCTATTGGTTCTCGAAAAACACATTTCTCGCAACGCGCATTACTGTTGGAGCAGCCTTAGCCCCCAGGTCTATATGTATAGTATAAAGCTAAGTTCGCCTCGAAGATTTCTTAAGCCAAGTTATATCTCCAGCCAACACTGCCTTCTGACCTTATATAACAAAGATCACAGATACACGCGGAACAGTGGCGACCAGTTTCTAATCGACCGTCTGATGGCTGTAACGGCCGGCGGGCAATGACTAACTTCGAAACTGCGGCGTAAACTAACTTTAATGATGTAGTTACGAATTTTGTGCGAGCTTAGAAATTGTGTTATAGGATATTATGGCAATGTAGAATGTTACTAGGATTACGAAATTGCTTAAAACTGTTACCCCAGTAGGGCTAGTATCTATACAAATACACTAGTTTTTGTTTAATTGAAAAAAACCAAGTATTAATGAATTTACAAACATTTGATATTCTTGTAAATTTCGCGGCCCGTAGCAGACGATGGAAAATGACGTCATCGCATCGAGATTTTGAAATTAAATATTTTGTTAACTACACAACATATCAATGTTTTTTATCCATCTTTTTATTATACAAATACACTTGTTTTTATTTCATTGAAAAATACCCAGTATTAAAAAATGCACAGAAAAAATAAATGTAAAATTAAAATGATGTAAAATGACGTCATCGCGTCGAGAATTTAAAATAAGCATACCTCGGAAGTTAATCATCGTATTGTAACATTTTCTTCACTTATACTATTTATTTTTAACAAAGCTTACAGAGAGCTAAAAATAAATATTTGTTAACATTCTCCATTGATTTTCGTTTTAGTATAGGTACAGCTATATGGACTGCTCTGTTCTCTCGCCAGTCTGTGTCGGTTTTCCGTCCCACTGGGCTACGAGACTGAAGATTAAGTGCTTCTACGTATTGCCCACACATTGGGCACTATAATCCTGCACAGCTGCCCTGTATTCAATGAAACCAGCCACCGTCTTCGGAATCGGTGTGGGAGCATAATGTTATTGAAGGCACAGACTAGTCGTATGATTGTGTTACGGGTTGGTTTAAAGTTAAACGGGTCGCTCTATAAATTGTAACCAGTGAGAGGTTACAAGAGTAACTTACAGCTTCGAGAGTGTTTCGTGAACTTTCGCAGCCACTCAGACTGCCGGCGCCCTGACCTTTTGTGTCAATCGATACCCGTTTGACATTGATGCCCGCTGAGCACACTCATTTGTGGGCTTACCTGATAGCAGGAATTATATCTATACATATAATAAATCTGTAGAGGAGTCGTGTCTGTACATTGAAGATATTTGAAAAAAAATATGATAGGGGACCTTTATTTACGCAATAGTACCCAAAACTATGATTTTTGAAATTTTTGTCTGTTTGTCTGTTTGTCTGTTTGTCTGTTTGTCTGTGGGTTTGTGCACGCTAATCTCAGAAACGGCTTATCCGATTAAGATGTACTTTTCACTAATATATTGCGGCAAGCTTCACTTAACATTTAGTGTTTGTTTTATGTAAATCGGTTCATAAATAAAAAAGTTATGACCATTTTAAAAGATCATGTCGTTTTTGCTGGACATTTGTAGGAAGCGCGCGGCGGGCCCGGGAGCCGCGCGCCGCCGCGCCGCGCCGCTTCAAATTGTATTCGCAGCAAACGCACCGGGGCCGCGGGGGTGACTTTTATTTGTTAGTTTTAGGCTTGCTAGGTAGGGAGAATCTAAGATTTTTTTTCTTGAGTTTATTACGAAAGTTATTTGTATAAAATCAGTTAGTACTTTTACTGTAAAGTCCTTTGTGATAAGTAGGTACTGTATACATATTTGTTAGCGTAGGTTAGTAATAAGTAAATAAATAAAAACCGGCCAAATGCGAGTTGGACTTGCGCACCGAGAGCTCCATACAAACCTGATTGACATAGAATTTTGATTTGATTACAGCTTGAATATATGTATTAGAGACCTAAGTATTTGTTATAAGTTTCAATTATACACATTCATGACAAACGGTACTAAGTTTAAAAAAATCAAAATATTTTTACTATCTATATAATGTTACTAAAAACGTATGGTTTTAGACGTTGCTTGGTTTCAAATTTTATGATTTTGAGTTCACGGGAAGTACCCTTTAGGTTTTGATTCCCTTACGAGTGTCGAAAATGACGAAATTTAGCGACATACCTAAGCAACTGCTTTTGGTTGCATTGGCTAAGAGGTCTGATTTTTTCACTGCTTCAAGGAACAGTAGGTATCCTGAGTATTTTATATAATTTTCATCTTGATACCTACACGCGTTTCTGAGTAAAAGGGTCTTGACAGACCGACGGACATGGGAATGATCTTATAATATGTGTTTCGTTTTTTCCTTTTGAGGTACGGAATTTTAAAAACAATTTTAAGATTTTCATAAATATATTGCTCTTTATTTTGTTTTTTCTATTTTATAATATATACATACGTTAAAAAACATCTTGATAGTTACTAAACTGTGTTACAGGGGAAAACTGTTGATACAACTCGATTCCAATCGAGATACCTTTTGAAATTCTAGCCTTTTGCGGCCTGTCCTGGATATATGTTATCAGATTATTATGGGTTTTTTTGCCAAATATCATAATATTGATAGAGTATTCTCATATACAAATCTATCTTACAAGCGATAGCGCGACATACAGACCATAATAGCGACATCTATACTCCAAATGCCGTACTTTTAATACAATTATAGCAAAGTTGAGTAGGTACCTACATTTATACAATACGTTATCCGAGAGTTAAACTCAGCGTGCATCATTAGCAATGTATAATATTATTATGCATTGTATATTATAATAGTTCTCATTCCGTCCGTTAAAATTCATACTACAGCCTACTATTACTGTACATTTTATAGTCTTCTTTGTCCAAATTATGTATTCGATAACTGCATAATACATAGAATTTTGATTAACATAAGTATTGTGTTTACAGTTAAACTAAAAAAGTTATGTCAATATAAGTTAGATTTATGTTTTTCTTGATATTTTTATTTCTTAGTTTTTATTATGGACCGAATGGTTTTTATGTTAGGTACAACTTAGGTTTGTTTTCTTTCTTTTGGGACTTTAGTAAAATCTATAAAATCAGTACTTTAACAGTGAAGTGATTAATAATCAGTTGGTTGACATGTTTGGTTATTAATAAATAAAAAACCGGGCAAGTGCGAGTCGGACTTACGCACCTAAAGGCTAAAATACCGCAAAATTTTGCGGCGCGCTGGCTTAATATCTTTGTCGCCACACCAGCAGCGTCGGCGTGGAAACGATCATCGTCTGCAGTCGCTGCGGCGCAAAATCCATACAAATCTTAGTACTAGATGTTCGTCGTGTATGTGAGCGTACTATCAAGTAGTCCCATTCGCATTATAGTAATTATACACAGTCGTTTGTCAAGCTGGTAGTAGGAATTGTCAACATAAAGTAGTTTTTTAAATACCTCGACGACAGTTTTAATAACTAAAAATATTTTTAAAACAGATTTATTATAACACTGCCTTAATTACTTTTCCACGCGTACGGAGTCGCGGGCACAGCTAGTAATTTATAAGGAGGAAAACGGGATGTGAGATATTTAATGAGAAACATACAGAATAAACGTAAAACAGTATGAGGTGTTCCAGGAGTATTAGTACCTAGGTATTCTGGACACACCTGATGATGACTTAGTCGAAACCGGTCGTGTATTTTCATAAAATATCTAAAGTTAATTAACAATAAACTGGAAAAAGTGCAAGTAATTTGTGTTCATTACTGTGCCACGGACGCGTGATTAAGGCGAGCAGTGACCGCAACTAGCGCCACTCTTTTTAAAATAAATTTTACAATGACACAAAGATCTTATTAAAAAAAGTAATCGGTTCAAACTTTAAGTAAATAGTTTAACTAATTTATTGGCATTTAATTACAGCTCTAAATCCTATACCGTATTTACTCTCGTAAGTAATAACTAAAACGGCCGTTTTAGTTATTACTCACGAGATATACTATATAATATTAGTTTAACTATTATATATGACTATAATAAGCTAGTTTAACTATTTACTTAAAGTTTGAACCGATTACTTTTTTCAATAAGATCTTTGTGTCATTGTAAAATTTATTTTAAAAAGAGTGGCGCTAGTTGCGGTCACTGCTCGCCTTAAGCAATAGACGCTTTACAGTTGTTAGGTTATGTTAATTATATTATTTTACTGTAAGGTTCCCGAATTTTGATTACTCAATACACATACGCAATATTGTAGCGTAATGCTGGGTTGAGAGGAAAACCGCCGTTTTCCCATACAGAAACAGGGGTCGGACCACTGTTTCCTCCACGGATGCCTCTAGAGTGACAATATTTTTCCTGAATATCTGTAGGTACAAAAGAAGAAAAATTGCGACGTACTAATTACGTCCCTGTTTTTTCTTTTTTGTCATAAATTAATTATTAAAAGAAATATGGTCGTCCATAAACCTAAAAACTGGTCAGATTTGGGCTGTGTTCAAGCATTCAGAAAACAAATCTTAGTACATATTTTAATAATAAAATTAATACATAGGACCGCTAGCTCAAGTTTTTTTAGTTTATAATGAAAAAGTACCTAAACCGGGTAAGTTATGGAGGACGACATAGGAGTCTCCTAAACGTCAATTTCTTGTAGTTTTTTTAATACATAGGTAACAATTTCTGTTCAAGCTTCAGTTGTCTCTATTGCGCTAGTGCAGCGGGCCCTACTCCCGACACAATCGAAAACCGAATCCGTTCGATATCAGTGGTTTTTCGTATTTTATTTGGTGAATTACTTTGAAATTAATCAGGAATCAGGATAAAGAAAATTGTTAGATCGTAACTTTTTGTACTCCCGAAAATATCAATCGACTGAGAATCAAAATAAACAAATATCAATTTATTAGGAAGTACGCGGAATGATCGTATCTGAATCAAAATCAAATCAGTTTGGAGAGTAAGGCCCCTGGCTAGAACCTATAAATACCTATTTCGTATTCTAGTCCGTGGTGTTTCCTCTTAAATGTTCATTTAGATTGAAATACACCCTGTTAGGTTGGTAGATAAAGCCGTGAGTTAGCGTGGCGATTATAGAGACGTATTGCGCTAATGTGCAACGAATTGGGCTAAACAATTTCAACGTTTCGCGTCTGCCAGGCATTTCGCATGAGTAATTCACACTCCGTATTAAAGTGGCCTATTATTTTGACGGCGCATTATTTCCAGATATTAACCGTCCCAATGGATTAAGACTTATGAGAGTAAAAGAGTGTCCTTGTTTATTGCGCACACACTTGCGTACTATAAGTAGGACTCCTGAACTGGCTGTCACAAGAAACCGGCCACCGTCACCAAAACCGGTGTGGGAGGCACTATTATTATTGAGATTGGTTCTAGTAGGTACGTTCAAATTCTTCAACTTATAACGGGTGCAAAAAGAACAGTCACTGTAACTTATGATTATACTACCTTTTTTAAGCTATTGCATAGCTTCTATCGCGTGCCTTGATCGTGGAGACCGAATCCAGAAATTCCGTAACGAAAATAACCTAACACCCCCCACTCCGACCGGATACTTTTTATTGCCATCTATCGATGAATAGCAGAACTTTTAATGACTTTTTGAAATATCACGCTTGTCTCTTTAGTTCAACAACTCGCCTCTAGGTGGCATTGGTTGTATCGGATAAGTTGATATGCAATAAGTAAGTAAGTATGCAATAGCTTCACCGCGGCAGTCTCCGAGTGCCACATGTCTTTTTTACATTTAAAAAAAAAATCTTATTCTTGCGACAAAATAATAAGAAACGGTACTTTCACAGTATACTCTACATAGGAGGCACATACACACCTAAAGTAATATCAGATATTTATTTAACACCTTGTATACTACAGTGACAGCACAGACGACCTGAGGAAGGGCTTAGGGCAACCCATGTCAGCGAAAGGTTAAACCGTCATGCGTCATACTGGTGGACCGTGCGCGTGACGGATATAGATTTAACTATATTGGTTTGTTTGTATATAAATAGTGTTTTTGGTCAATAATATAGTATGGAGTATGGAACTATGGACCTGCCGATCAGATTTGCGACTCCTCCGTGGACCGTGGTCTAGTGGTTCAGAGTCTAGCTCTTGACCCGGAGGTCGTAGGTTCGATCAACCCAAAAAATTGTTGTTTCCAGGTTTTGCTAGGACAATGCAGGCTGATCACCTGATTGTCCGACAAAAAAGATGAGCCATGCGTCCAATGGGCATGTAAAAAGTCGGTCCTGCGCCTGATCTCCCGCCAGTCGTAGTTAGGCACAGTTGAATTTTATTTCGAGTAAGGGAATGGTAAATTTGCTTTCTGCAGATTTTTCTTTGTAATTTTTATGGCGTCAAGTGTTTAACTTCAAGTGACTTATTTTAACTAAAAATCAAAATTTTGGTGTCTAAATACTCATTTGTTACTAAATGAAAATTATAACTATGTTCACAGTTAGGCCAAACACTCGAAATCATGTCTGAAAAGTTTTTCAGGGGAAAACTCGCGCCTACCTCCAATGTACAACACGTATAATTTGTACGACTGGGAAATCCATTAACTAATTGCACTTGTTAATTATGTGTTGCCACGCGAACTGAGTGACCCCTGTACGGTCGCTGGCAAGGTGTGCTTTTTGAACCTTATTGCCTTGGTAATAAGGGTGACAAGTATACACTAGTGATCGTACTGGACGCGACTCCCCTCCTGACCTATATACTATTTCCGGGATAATAGCGCTAGTGTTCACCCCCTATGAGTAATTTTGTTTTTGTTACCAATTATTGTTCACCTGTTGATAAATTAGTGTGTTTTGCCTTTAAATATACTAATAATGTCTATACTAGGTATTCCTTAACACTTCAGTCAATATGGAGCCCGATTCTCATATAACGTAATATCCAATTAAAAAAATTGTATTCGATATTATAGTGTTAACTTGTGAAGAGAAATTGTACGTCAATAACACTTTTCACCAACTCTATTTTATATTATTTAAGTTGAAATGGTAACAAACTTACTCTGTTATGTTACTTAAAGAACTGTTCCATCAGGACTGTCAGCCGACTGACTGTGTGTTTGGTTCGAAAGGTCTCCCTGCCACCTCCCATGTCTTCCCACGTCTCCCCACTCCTCCCACTCTGTTCTGCAACCAACCAAGTAAGCCTGCAGGCTTACTCCCGACAAAATCGAGAATCGAATCAGTTCGATCTCAACGGTTTTTGGTATTTTATTTCGTGGATTAATGGAAAACTAACCAGGATAAATAAAATCGTTAGATCGTAATTTTTTGAATTCCCGACCATATCAATCAAAATAAACAAACGTCAATTAATTCGGAAGTATGTGGCACGAGCGAATCTGAATCAAAACAATCGAATCAGTTTGGAGACTAAGCCCCTGTTGATGTGTCGATGTTGCCACTAATGATATTAATATGGACGAAAACACAATACAACACCAAAGTGACACATGAATTATAAAAAAAACACAGCGAGAGAAGTGGAAGTTATCAATAGAGACAATAAATGTATAATCTAACGTTCTTTGTGTCACTGTAAAATGTGTATTTTGAAAAGTCAAAGGGCAAAGGGAAGCAACGGGCTTTCCCTTTGCTTCTCGATTCCATAATCGAGCGATTTGTCTCCGTAATGGCCGCCATAATATTAATGGGCTTCAATATTCAACTCATTTATTGCGCGCTTCAATGACCTATCTACCCTACTGGCGCCAGAACAAAAATTGCAATCGCTATACAAAAGCTGTCAAATATGGCTGTCTATCTTTTCTTATAGGTTTTATTATTTATTGTAATTTAATTTTTATTATTTTTAATATTATTTAATTTTTATCAAGTATTTAAGATTATTAAATTTTTCCTCATACTTAGGTCTTATATACATGTATTTTATTTGTATTGAAACGCGCCATTAAACGAGCGTGAAGTGTATAAATAAACATTAAGCAGATCTATAATTAGAAAGTGAATGTTGCCAACAGCTAAAATAGTTTACAACTTCACGCATTACTCAGTCATTTGTATCGTAATTAGCGCCGTGCGCCATATTTGATTGTTTCATATTTTGCTTAAAGTCATTGCATATTTATTTCAGAAGCATTAAACCGGCCGGCTTATTACGTAAAAAAAAAAAACCCTGACTTAGCGTGTAACATTCCTATTTCCTTATATTTTATTATTAAGTATTAGGTGTGATAACACCTAACAAACGACCTGATGACCTTGAAGACCTGAACCGATTTCCACCAAACATAGCTTGACTGATATAAAATACCTTTCAAATAATAAAAAAACGCACTAAAATTGGGTCATCCGTTTCGGAGCTAAGATGCCACAGACAGACACATACACATTTACACAGACACGTCAAACTTATAACACCCTGTCGGTTTTGCGTCCGGCAATAGTGATTGACAAAAATGGCGCGATAGACGCGCAGTCGATTGCTGAACGTCAAAAAAAATGTGCTAACTGCTCGCTGTTGTGTTTGAATGCACATTTGCCTCATTTTTGCTACGACACTATCGCCAAAAACAATTTAGTGGCAAGCATAGGAACTATCAATTAAATGTTACGTCAAACAAACATTGACACCAAATTAATCTTTGTTGAAATAAAAAAACCTAAAAGTGTGTGTTATAATTAAAATGCGACAAAATTAATATTTATTATTTCGTTGTTTTTCCTCATTGCGCGGTGAACAAATGACGTTTAAAATAGCCGAGGGGGGGCATAGGGCATAGGACATACAGCCGATTTGTAGGCATTTGGATCACATTTAATCGGAACGTAGTGTACAAATTGTATCGTATCGTTGTATTTCCGGTTAGTGTGCAGCGGTCCTCACGCTAACATCCGATATGTGCATTGTAGACAACCGCAACGTCGCAAGGTCGCCGCGTATCCGCAAACTGAGACAGACGTTGACATACACACTTACCGTAAGTAGGGACATCGCGTTTAAGAGGAACCTCTACGGTTGAGGAAAATTCAAAATAGGTATTTATAAAATCTATTCCTGTCTCGCAGTGCCAGCACTAGCGCAATAGAGACAACTGCAGCACGAACTAAAATTACCTATAATAAGCATAAGAAATCGACGTATGGGAGACCTCTGTTTCTTCCTCCAAAACTTTACGATCTATATATTTTTTTTCATTATAAACTAATGCAGTCAAATTTGTTTCCTGGATGTTTAAACACAGCGACAATATAGTATTTTTTAAACGTCCTTACCTTATTAAATAATTAATTTATTAAAATATGGAAAAAATAGGCGTACAAATAATATACAGTATATAATATATTCAGGTAAAAAATACTCTAGCGGCATTATACCAGGAGGAAGCAGGGATTTACCCGGACTTAGATACGAATCCAGTGACACCTCTCTCATTGAAATCGGCTCAGTGTGTTAGATGCTATATAATAAACGATAGGATATTTTAACTTGCCAAAAGTAATATTTGATTCTACTGTGAGAGCTTAGACAAGACTGCAGTTTTCATTCCGAAATTTGTGTGAGATGTGGATGTCTAAATTCAGTTAAATTGAAAAGAATTACTAACCTATGGTTTACGCGTGCATCATATTATTATCATTTTGAAAACAACTTTCTAAAGCAATAACATAGTTTGAATTTATAATTCAATTCAATTGTTTCTATCAAAGGACTTCACACACGGAAGGCGACTGCGTTTAAATATTTTTCCTTACCTCATGTAATTTAACTTCCTTTTCCGGTTTTTTGTGTTTCTTTCTATAAATTTTACCTAGTATTTTTGATATCGCTTTCATACAAGATAAGGTACATATATTTTCTTATTAAAAGTGCAGTCCCAGTTTTAACTCGCAAAATTATGGTACATACCATAATTTTCAGAGTTAAATTACATTTTATACTCAAAATTTATAGTGAATTCTTTCGAGTTCTTTTACCTAATTAGTAATTTTCTTATTTTGCATGCATGTCACTCACGAGTACCTACTGACATAGATCCCCGTCATTTGTTTTTACGATTTAACCTTAATCATACGGTAAGTATAACATTGAAACTTTTAGTCTGTTCAGATACTCTGAAATCTCTATTTATTATATTTTATTCCTTGGAGGCCCAGACTGACAAGATTTAAATATTTTAAATCTTGGTTTGGAAAGGTTGTAATGCGCCACGTTCACCGAAAAAGTTGAAAAAAATGCGATGAGACGCGTATCAATTAACGTTATTTTGTTTTGTAAATTATGTAATGTGAATAAAAGTCTCATAAGGTTTTGATGTGGTGAACACTGCCAATATCGCCAGTCGCCTACAGCTCTTTCTGTATACGTATGAGGTTTCACGAGAAATAAAAAATTATAACTTAACAGTATCTCGACAAAAGATTTAATCCATATTACACCAGAAAACAGTGGGACTCACAAATAGGCTCGTTATGGTTTACTTTTACAGCTAAATGTAACCGCTTTTCAAAAACGAGGGAGCTATAGTTTGTCCTGTATAAAACATATTATGTTGTGTCTAGTGAACATAATATCTGTGTCTATAGTAAACATTTATCCAGTATCCACTAAACGTCAATCGTTTAATGGCATATTTCCTGCGCCTTGGCTTAGTAATAATATTAATAATAATATCTATGGACCCTTCACACCACGTCAATCTGGCCCTGTGCTAAGTATACGAAGAACTTATGTTACAGGTACCATACAACGGAAATATATTAAATACTTTTTTTACTGTACAACATATTTAAGATTTTTATTATATTATACGTTTACTTACGTTACTTTTTGTTCCCTCGGCGGGATTCGAACGCACGACCTCTCGTTCGAACACCAACGCGCGCTACGGAGGTCGACTTAGTATCTACTATCCATCGATTAAGTATGAAATATTTATAAAAATCGCACACCCGCATCAAGTGTGGCGGTGACATAACGGGCTTGAGGTCAACTTGTCTGAATCATGTCCACGTGCGATTCTAGCGATCAAGTGAATCAGAGATTTACATACAATTCCAGCTAAATGCGTAATTGAATTCTATATCTTAATGTAATTTATTATGCTTTATGACACTTATTGGTGCCATTGTTGTCGTTTGGGGTTAAATTTTAGCAATTTACTTTTAATACTGATGATAACCATACTCTCTATCTTTTATTAAAGTTTTATCGAAGTCAGCAATAGAAAAATGTAAGTTCGATTTTCAAATTCAGATGACAAGTACCTCAATTAAAAAAAACTCCAACATGACTACGTAAATTATATAATCTACTAGCTGACCCGTGCCCACTTCGTTGAGTATAGAAACCGTTTAAAGTTAAACCTTTCCTGGACTTCCACGAACAGCAATTAATTTTTATGTTTAGGAGACGATTTTATATATAAGAATATAAGATAACATAAGAAGATATGCAGATTGACACCTCTTTCATTAAAATCAGAGAAGTAGTTCAGGCGCTACCGTGGAACAAACATACATGTCTGTGTCAATTATTCATATTTTTACCCATATTAAAAGGTAAAAATATGCATTCACGCGCCGTTACCGCGATATCAGTCTGAAAGCTCCCTTATGATCATAATTGAAAATACCTTACGGTAATTTACATGCGCTATGTACATAATATTATAGTGTAAATAAATAGATTTACATTGTTATCGTCAGATGGACATATTGAGAACTAGTTGTATTGTTTGTTCGTTGGGAGCTCAGTCACGTGTTTCTCACACTTTTATGTCTTTGTTTATGTTTGCAGTTGTCGTGCCGAAAGAATTTCACGTTGTCTAGTGGTGTTGTTACAGTCAGATATTTTTTAAAAAGTGGCACCTTTTTTTTTAATTGAGATTTATTCACGTTCAACCAATTGCGTGCAATGCAAAGGCTCTGCTTATGTTTATTGGTGGTGGCCAAGTTATGGGTGTTTCGACATGAATGGTCTGCTTTGACTGTTTGAGATACTAGCAGAAGAAAACACTCGCTTGTGTCTTGTTGTGCGATGACTCTAGACACTAGGTGATATTAAGACGTTTGTAATAAGGGGTGCGTCCATCTGACGATACGTACACTCTTCATCATCATCAGCCTATCGCCGTCCACTGCTGAATGTCCTTCACACCATGAGCCAACAATCCCGATTTTGGCTAGCCCTCATGCGTCCGCTGCCAGCGACCATGTAGTATAAACATTTATTATTCACACCACGTCAACCCTTGCTAAGTACTCTAAGAACTTGTGTATGTACGAGACAAGGGAAATACAACATCCAAATATTGTATAGGTACTATATTTGCTAAATTTAAAACACATTCAAGACACAGGAACATAAACATTTTTCCTTCTTCGATAAGATTCGAACCCGCGACATACGGCTTAAACCCTCGCACCACTAAGCTGTAGCGGCCTTGGAAAGATACTATATCGCAACACCATGTATAAGATATGGTTATCACACGTGCTCGTAACGCGACTCTCCCACAGTAACCCGACACACGGCTATTGTTCCACGCGACGCGAACCAACTGCTCATTTCCGCGACGCGTCGCGCAGCAGCTGGTCGTCTATGTAGTGATGGTGTACAGGAACCATGACCCCGTTGTGGCTGAAGGTGACCCTGTGGAGCCAGAGGGTAAGTGAGGTTTTATAGAGAAGGCAGAGACAAAATACATCCGTCATTTGCTATCCTATTAGTATTCCTGTTCTATAGCAAGTTTGGTAGGAGGTTTCTCATGGAAGGCAGTGACAAAATACCTATGTTTCGATTTTATCTAATGGAGTACATTATTTTCTAGATGTTTAAAAATCCGAAAATCTGGCCGGGAAAATATGTTTTAGGTTTTTGAACCTCCATATCTCTTTAAATAATAATTAATTTATGAAAAAAAGGGAAAAAATTGAGTTATACTAACAGTATACACATTGGGGAAAACCCCTCTAGTGGCATAATATATATAACAAAAATCCAGGAAACAAAAAGGGGTAAGTAGACCCCTGTTTCTGTATGGAAAAAAGGCCGTTGCGCGTTTTCTTAAGAGGAAACACTACGAGTTTTTTTCCATACAGAAATAGGGGTCCACGGGATTCCTGTTTCCTCCCTGGATAATGCTGCTAGAGTAACAATTTTTTTCCTGAATATTTATGGATATTGTTTGTACGTCCCTATTTTTTCTTTTTTTAATAAATTAAATATTTAAAGAGATATGGACGTTCAAAAACCTAAATAAAATGGCCACACTCTCGGCTATGTTTAAACATCTAGGAAATAGATTTGACTACAATAAACAACAAAATCAATAAATAGGAACCTAGCTCTATTCTTTTTTTAGCTAATAAAAAAAATATATTTAAATCGGTTACGTTTTGGAGGAGGAAACAGGAATCCCCTAAACGTCGATTTCTGGTACTTTTAATAGGTAATTTCAGTCCAAGTTGCAGTTGTCTTTATCGCGCTAGTGCTGGCTAGCTAAGGCACTGCGAGACAGCAATAGATTTTATAAATACCTATTTTGTATTTCTCTCAACCTCTTAATTACGTAGTTTAAATTATAACTGTTACCAGCGTTATCTAAAACTCTACAAGCCACAAAAGACATCTTATTACATCACAAAATATTTGAAATGTAATAAATGATGAAACGTTTCAAAGGAAAGTTAAAAGACAATTTGAACGTTTCAGTACCTAATTGCCCTTCATAAGGAAACATCTTGCTTTTCAATTTCATTTCGTTTTTTCGGCCCTGTAATTGTCATGGATACCATTCGGAATAATTGGGATGAATCATCAATTGAAAATTTTATAAAATACATAATGTAATTATTGTTTAAATACACAAATAGAATCTCTAGTTAATATTTCATATTTGTTACGTCAAAACTCAATCCAAAACCACTCATTTTTATTTGTATTTTAATGATTCAATTTGATTATTTGTTTTTTAACGGCCTTTGGAGCACACTTTACCAGTAACCAACACCAAAAGCTAGTGAAATATTTGCTTGATTAGTCAATATCTATTATATTACTAGCTGTCTCGTGCCCACTTCGTTGAGCATACAAACCGTTTAAACCTTCCCTGGACTTCCACGAACATTTCAAGACCAAAAATAGCCGAATCGGTTCAGCCGTTCTCGAGTTTTAGCGAGACTAACGAACAGGGATTCATTTTTATACATAAAATTATGTGTATGATCTAAGTATTAACTTGTCAATTGCAAAGTTTATTGAATAATACTGCTGTAAGTAATCTATGGCTTGTGTTATTGTCTCGTGCGCTTCCAGCACAAATATCGTATAAACCTCGCGCCCGCCGTGTTAACAGAGATAAGGTTTTGTTATGCCACCTAAGTACAGGGTAAACATTGGTAGTTGTAGAAGGTATCCGTGTAGCTTATAATTATAGTGATTATTTTTGAGTGCAATAAGTAATTATGTGTAAAAACGGATTGCACTCCGGGAGTGCCGGCAGAAGTGAAAAACGAAATTGCAGGAGCAGGCATACATTACGCCACGCGATTGTAAGAGAGGGGCTATTACTTACGCTACGCGAAAATGGCGGACACTCTGTCTTACGAATTTTCGGTCATGTCACGTGTCCTGATAGTGCACAACGCCGCTTATAAAGTTGTCACTTCCATTATATTTATTATACCATTCTCTGAAGCCACTGCTGCAGGACGATTGTTGTTCTATACCGCTAATCGAACCTACGACCACCGCAGTCTAGAAACAAACTCTAAAACGAAACGAACGAAACACGTAAATATTTATAAAACAGTATAATAGTTCAGATGATAATCGTTTACTAACACCTAATATATTTATGAACTGACTAGCTGACCAGTGCCCACTTCGTTGAGCATACAAACAGTTTGTGATGAACCGTTTAAACCTCCCCGGGACTTCTATATTTCATGACTAAAAATAGCAGTTCTCGAGTTTTAGCTCGACTAACGAACAGCAAATCATTTTTATATATGGGAAGAGAAAAAAGATATGAGGTAAAACAAATTGAGACGTGACATTTTTTATTGACCTTTAAACAGCCTATACTCTCGATATCGTCTTAGGTTGACCTTTCAGCAATTTTTATACCTCACAATACCATCTACATGATCAAGTTAACTCGAGAGAGTGCGGGGAAATGAGATTTAAAAGCTTCTGGCTTACGCCTCGCCGTGCAATTAGTGTCACGCACACATACATAATAACTCACACTAAGAACGAAACGCCTTGTCTTGTAAAGTTTGAAGAACGTTTAATTACCAGTCGATTCTGTAGTCTAGACTTGTAGAGATATTTAATTAACTTTAACATGTAAACAGGGATTTATGTCCATTTTAATTTAAAATATTGTTACATTAAGTTTATTATCTATTGAGATATTTATTACATACTATATATATTACGAAACTTTCATTTAAATTATAAATCACGCCTAAACAATATGCCGCATCATGACGTCAGCAATGTCAGCATACGTTTGTATATTCGCGGATATTCTACAATTTATTCGCCCAATAGCTATACAAGGTCGAAATTTTTGCTTATATTTTCTGTTTGCTTTTCGCCACTATCACAATTGGTTACTGTATTCACTCATGTCTTTAGTTTAAGGCAGTTGTCATCTGTTAAAAACGCTACGAATTATCACGTCTTTTTGCATATTTTAACTCTAGCTCCTTGGGTTAAAATAAGCATTTTTTAAGTTTGGCATGGATATAGAGTTCACGGGTAAGAACATAGGCTACATTGTGTCGTGAATGGTAGTGTGATACTTCATTAAGGCGAGGAATAACCGCTACTTATTATATTTTACAACGACACAAAGATCTTATTAAAAAAGTAATCGGTTAAAACTCTAAGTAAATAGTTAAACTAATTTATTGGCATTTAATTACAGCTCTAAATCCTATACTGTATTTACTCTCATAAGTAATTGCTAAAACGGCCACTTTTGGCGGTTTTTATGAGAGTAACTACACTATAGGATTTAGAGCTGTAATTAAATGCAAATAAATTAGTTTAACTATTTACTTAGTGTTTTAACTGATTACTTTTTTAATAATATGATCTTTGTGTCGTTGTAAAATTTATTTTCAAAAGAGTGGCGCTAGTAGCGGTTATTCCTCGCCTTAATGCGAGTGGAGCCGCAGCCATCGTCTAGTAGTTAGTAAATTGAAAATCAGCACTTTAATACTCAGGCTAACTAGTTGGAAGCATATCGTGCTAATTGCCGAGCTAATTATCTGCATAATTTTGTGCTTCTGGTAGTTTTACATAGTTCATTTTTTTATTTGATAGCTTATCCATGTTGATATTAGGTAAATTGTTAGAAATTAATAATAATAATAATAATAATATCTATGGACGCTTCACACCACGTCAATCTGGCCCTGTGCTAAGTATCCGAAGAACTTGTGTTACAGGTACCAGACAACGGAAATATATTTAATACTATTATACTATACACATATTTAAGATTTTTATTATATTATACACAAATTTAATACACATCCATGACCCAGGAACATTGAAAACTTTTTGTTCCCTCGGCGGGATTCGAACCCGCGACCTTTCGTTCGAGCACCAACGCGCTCAACCAACTGCGCTACGGAGGTCGTCAAATTATAATTATTATAGATAAGATATGAACGTACGTACTTCGGATACGTACCTTTTGCCGCGGAAATTTCATTAAAATTGGCCAGGTAGTTTCGAAAGTCTATTCAATGCAAGCAAACATATATTATGTATTTTTACTATTATTAGTATAAATTTTATTATGGAAGAGTTTTCACTACTGGGGCGACCTCTGTTAAATGTTATTTCATCTAATTATTTGTAATTACTTTCAGCGCATGAAATTCACGTATTATTTATATCCCACGAAACAAAGAACTATTCACACGAGAGTCCCAAGGTTACACGATAAATTATATTTTTAATTTATTATCATAAATCTTATTAAAAGATGGTTTTATTGATTTAATTAGTGGCTTGTATAATTAGTTTTATGTATTTTGTTATAGCCATTGAGAGAGTCAGGATGCTATTAAAGTAATATATTGATTATGTCTATAAGCTGAATTTCCTAATTCAGCTGTTTTTAATTAGTAAACACTAAACACCTATTCGATCTATGAATGTTTCCACGGCTGCATACTCAACCGATAGTTAAAATAATTGGCGCTCAAGTCACATACTGTTCTTGTTATTCCGCTAAACACTAACAGTGACAGCCTGTGAATAGGAGAGCTCTTTTAATTTAACGTCACGTAACGTCGGTAGCTTTACATTTTTCGGCCGTTTTAGATATATTTAGGTTAGAAAATACGCATTGATATGTACTTGATAGTTGATAGTATATTAATGCTAAGACATCGATAAGGATCGATTACTTAAGTAACAACTAATCCCTAAATTCGCAAACGGATTAAAACGACGTTTAACGCTTTTCTGTCCGTCTGCACTTTTTTTTTATTAAAATAAAATACAACTGTTTAAGTTTGCAACATTTTTGCAACTGTAATATATATGGTGCAGATCGAATCTAAATTGGCTGTTTATTACTAAGGATTTTTTATCTAATTTTAATTTATTAGTGACCGTTTCATTTAAATTAAAATTGACAGGCAATAGAAAATAAAGGTTTTTGATTGGTGTTTTACAAGCGCATGCGTCAAAAACAAGCCACCGAACACGGCCAATGACGATGGAAGATTAGCTATATGTAACTAACCAGCCTCTTTTGTTGCAGCCACAAAAGATGAGTCGGAGGGCGAGGGTGATCTGCGGCGGCAGAACGGCAGCGGCCGCGGCAAGCTCACCTACAACGGCTACTCCGAGGAGTGCCTAGACAGGCTAGAGCCCAATGGCAACATACCTAACGATAAGGACTCACATTACGGTAAGTGACCAAACAAGCACAACTTTACACAGGACATGGCGGTGTCGAAAGCTATTTGCATCGCTTCAAAATAGCAGACAACCCTCATTGTGCTTACGACAACGAAACACAACAAACAATCGATCACATACTGCGGAATGTCCGCGGTTTGCCAAGGAAAGATTCGACTGCGAACAACAACTCAGCCTGCAGATAAACGGAGATAATATGGCGCTAATCCTGGATCATAACAAACTCAGAAAAATTTTCATGGAATATTCTGAGGTGGTGTAAAAAATTTTAGCGAAAGAGAATGGCTCCAGGATTTAATTACTTAAAAAAAATTGTCACAAAGGTGCTGCAATTTTAAAGCAGCAAGTATTATTATTATTAAAAAAAAACCAGACAAGCTATAATACGTCCGAGATAAATTTAACCTATAAACAAACTAAAAACACCGAAATTTTCACTTATTTTTTTATGCAGCGCACGCAACGAAAGTCCACAAATGTGAATAATTCTCCCCGTTTTTGCAATATTTCTCACTGGCGCTTCGCTCCTATTGGTCGCAGCGTAATGTTATATAGCCTAAATCCTTCCTCTATAAATGGACTATCCAACAAAAATATTTTTTAAAAACGGACCAGTAGTTCCTGAGATTAGCGCGTTTAAAAAAACAAATAAACAAACTCTTCCGCTTTATATTATTAATATAGATTGTGCACACTTATCAACACTTTCACCGGAATGTTAAAGCATTACACTTCATTATCGAATACATTTTATAACAATTAAACAATTAATATGTTTAAACATCAAATGAAAATCTTTCACAGAAAAATACGGCCTTTTAATACTGCTGATTGTAGAATATAAGCCTATGGATTCATAGCAAACAATAATCACTCCATTAATATTGGCCAATTGGAATCACTGACTAGTCTATGGTTGTGTCATAGACGGGTTTGTTTAAGTTTGGGTTAAACTTATCTCGGACGTACTATACAAACGGTACAGCGAGGAACGGCCCACAAAGCCTTTTTGAAACGTCCGATGAAATGTGGGTTCCAATGGTGATCGCTTACTCATAACTATAATGTAATGAGGGATTCTGCTTTAGTTCTTACGCTAGGGGCGGACCTGAGTAAGACAAAAAGTTGTCAATAAAATTTTCAATTCTTCTGCCCCCAAGCGGTGCTTTGTGAAAGTCAAGTATTCGTATCAAACAACTGTTATACCTATGTCACGAACAAAAACTCCTTCCTTGAACATAATTTGGTATTTGATAGAATTGAAGACATGAATCGATGAAGGTGTGTCGCAAAAAAATTGCAGAAAAAATTGAGCTTAAACTGTCACTAAAATATTTTAGGATAAGTAGTAACGTATTCAGTAGGGCGAGCACGAACAACTTGCGAAAAAGTATTCGTATAGTTAACGTTAGCAATTTGTATGAAAATATAACAGCGCCTCTGCTGGACGTAAAAGGAACTAAATTCGGGAGCACGAACACAAATTATTACTTTCGTAACGTAAGCGTATCGTAATCTTGAACGTCACTTACACGATACTATAGCGTTTGTACGAAGATTGGCAGCACGAACATGTTTTTGACGTACGGTATCGTCCACGCATCGTCACAAGTATCGTGAACTTACGAATATTTATTCACGTGGAATTTTGCCGTGACAAAACTTTCGTTACAGTTTTCAACAGTGATTTTCAGTGTTTTATGTGTTTTTAAGAACCCATTTTTGCATAATAATGCAAGGGCAAAGTAGAAATAATCATATGAGGTACATTGTATTATTACCTTGCTGCAAGATTACTTGAAAGCAGCGGCGTAATGGAATGTAGAGAGACTACGTAGGTTTAAAACATTTTTTATAGAAAAATAAGCCTAAAATTATGTGACTAAAAAATAACACAAATCTAATGAAATATTTTTTTATTGTCAGCCAATACAATAAAATGATAATGTCAGATTTAATTTGCTTCTAGTGAAATAAGTCGCAGGGCTAAGCAAAGAGGAATTAGCAATTTGTTAGATGTCACTGAAACAGAATTTAGAAAAAGATATCGTCTTAGAAAGGCAGCTTTTAAATTTCTGTGTGACAACCTTCGACACAATACAGCTTACTTACAAAATTATATACCCAATATAAATTGCCTGAATCAAGGGTTCAAAGAGATGCAACAAAAAATCAGTAAGTTTCATAACCACCACTGTGTTAAATGTGTGTTTTGTGCGCTAATCTCTAGTTTCTATTTTATGCAATTTCAGAATGATATTAGTAGGTATTTTAATAAATAATATTTTAAATTTACTATTGTGTATATCCCATCTATGTTTATTTACAGGTTTTATACTAAATACGGGTCCACACCTTCACCAAAAGCAAATCAAAAAGTAAGCAGGAATGAAAAAACAACAACAACAACAGAATTATCATGGAATGCCCAAAGTGGACCAAAAAAAGTGGCTATAAATTAAGTGAACACTTGAGAAATTCGACACTTGTAAAGGCATATCTTGCGCCATTTCTCCTCCGATCGAGAATCTACTTTTCCCTCACTATTTAATTTTTCTGTTAGTTCTTTCCATTTGACTTGAATGAAATGGCGACCTCGAGGACCACCAGAGGGCTTAGATAAACATCCATGTCTAAAAAAGATCACACTCTTAGGTAAAGATATTCCAATGAATTAATTACAAATACATAAAAACAATATATTATAATGCCTTAAAATTGTATTTATAGTGTAGTAACATGCTTACCTTTCCATGAACTCCACCATCATTAGGTATTGAACCTGACTTGTTCTCATTTTTAACTATTATTTAAGATTAATTATCAAAAAACTTATAAAACTTTTGATTTGTCGCTGTTGCACAAGTCACAATACGATTTGAAATACAAATAACAAACATGAATCCACTTGACATTGACATTATGTTAGTCGTTCGGAAACCAAAACCACAACACGATCCAGAAATACTTTTCTTTAAATGAGTCTTATCATGAAATACTACATGTTTTGTGAAATATTAATACAATTTATGTAATAAAATAATGTTTTCTATTGTTTTCGATAAAGTTTTAATCAAATATTTTCATAAAATTCGTGAATTTAAATAAACGTCAAATTTCAGAACCCAACCTTGCTTACATTAGGATGACGTCACTATCGTATTCGTATCGAGTATAAGTTACGAAGACGATAGTGCTTCGTGCTACGTACTATCGTGACATTGCGTAATCGTATAGTAAACTCGAAACGTTTACGTTACGAATACATTAGAAGTTCGTGCTCGCCCTACAGAACATATAATCTAGAGACGGATCTTTAGAGTAACGTACTTAACACTTTACGACGTATTCTGAACTTCGAAATCAAAATTTTGCTACGTAACACCTTCATCCATTCATGTCTTCAATTATAGAAAGATAAAAGTCCTCATTTGTAACTGTCGAACAAAATATATTTGCTATTTATAAAAACATAATATGAAACCTAAATCGATGACATAAATAGGGGTACCAATTAGCTCGTTTCTTTCACAGTTTCCACTTTTTCACCGTCAAATGAGCATCATGGCTCGTAACGAGACTCTTCAGTCGCTAATTAGAAGGCTTTCGCCGTATTCCCGTACATCAAATGGCTGTGGATCATACATGATCTAATTTGATGCACGTAAACATGTCTGATTGGATGTCGTCCGTCAACTCGTACAGATATTATGGGGCTCTTCAAACCGAAACGGCTCACAGAAAGCGCCATCAGCGCAGTAGCAGGCATTATCAATCATCAATCTTATTATCTTCTTTCTTCTTCTTATCTCTATATTAATATAAAAATAGATTGATGTTCGTTAGTCTTGCTAAAACTCGAGAACGGCTGAACCGATTCGGCTATTTTTAGTCTTGAAAATATTTGTGGAAGTCCAAGGATGGTTTACGGTTTGTATGCTTAACGAAGTGGGCACGGGTCATCTAGTGTCATATAATTTAAGGTAATTCGGTTGAACCGCCTAATATCAATGACGTGATACCAAATGTGGTGGCAGCGGTGGGATACATATTGGTGATTGTGAACTAAGTTTGCCATCTCATTTTATAATTATAAACCAATCTTTGATACTGTGTGTATAATATAATCATACATTGTGATTGTTTTCGCATAATAGTCACTAGAGAATATTATGTAGAAAATAGTTAAAAATTAATTCGTACACGCATTCTATACATGATATTCGGTAGAATTATTATCATTATTATAACAACTGCGCATAAATGAAGTCCATCACATTTGCGACTGTAAATATTCAATATTAATACATTAATATGAAATGAGTTTTCCAACTTATGTAAATTAAATCACCCATTCATTTAATTTCATATGAAGTCACGTAAGACTAGTTATGTGTTTTCATAATTCATGATCATCGGCTCTCTTACTGCACTATCACACGCGAACAAAACGCAATTAAAAAAGTTTTTAAGTGGCAAATAAAAATTTACGCGAAGATCTTATCCGAGGAACGCTATGTGACCGCAGTTTTGCCCTGGTAATCAATAGAGCAGTAAGTCAGAAAAGGTGGATGCGAGAAAATGGCACCTAAAGCTTTATCTTTAAGTGCCATTTTCTCGAAACCGCCGTTTCTGACTTACTGCCCTATTACCCGGGCAGAGTTGCTGTTAAGTGTAAAACGATGAAAAGAACATTAAATATCTCAGCGTGCTATGATTTGTCAAGCAGTAAGCGAGCTCATGATTATATTATTTATTAGTCATATCTAATAAATTAATAACTGAATATCACGCCAGCTTGGCATAAAACTATTCGAGTCAGTGAGTGAAGCTCTGGTTGCTGTCATATAGCGGCAGCATACGTGTTTGACGTTTTGTATGAAAGAACGGTGAGAATTACCGCTGTATAGAAAAGGGTACTATTTTGTTTACATATACATTGTTAGATTAGTATTTATTTATACGCGTATTCGCGTAAACATAAGAATTCAGTACTAATAGAGTGCCGGAACAATTTAATAAAAATTATTGTGGTTTGAGTTTTTTTTTGAGAATATAGGTACTGATTTCAGTAGCCAACACACACGTCATACAAAAAGTCGGTCACAAAATCGGTCATATTTGTATAGTGGAACAAATTGGTGGAAAGATCGGCCTAAAAAAATACCTCATAATAACTCCCCTCACCGATTTCGGTGACGGTAACCGATTTCATTGAAACCGGGCCATCAAAGCAGGAGTTATTTAATAGTGTCCAAGTGTGTGCGCAATACATAAAGACACCCTCACTTCGCCCATCCGACGCTTGGATCATCTTTCTTGTCAGACAATCGGGTGATCAGCCTGCATTGTCCTAACCAAACTTGAACCTACGAGCTCTTAACCACTAGACCACTAGGTCTAGTGGTTCCACCTCATATTCATGCAGCTGTACAATGTATATTTTCATTTGAAACCATATTTGTAAAAGCTGTAATTTAATAGATCCTTTAAAATACATTTCAACGCGGTGAATGTTCCGCGGGAATATTTACAATTCCGTTTTCACTGGCTGGCCACTCCGTGATGTTATTACTGCGACGTAACGAAGTCTGAATGCCCGACGTGTTTGTTGAACAGTGAGCGGTGACGTCAGAACGTAGATCAACAATACATATAGCCTTTAGCCTAGTTGACCCTTGGCAAAAGTAATTTTCTATGCAGCAGTCTTAGGGCGGATATGACGACATTATCCATGGGGTGCCAGAGAAAAAATAGCACCTCCTCATCCACCATCTTTTTCGTGGGTGTTGTAAAAGGCGACAGAGGGAATATAATATCCGGAAATCGCGATAGACGTCATAATATGATGACGATACAGCGACGACTGCCGAAAGACATTTAACATCGTGGTCGTATTGTATTTATGTATCTCTTAAGACTAATGCATGTCTTATCAAATAGCTCATTGAATGAAATTTGGTGATACAATTTGAATCCAATAAAATCATGAAAAAGGCATGCAAATTATTCATTTCTACCAATTTTATATGTGTGTGTATTTCTTTTTGCAGTTGTAGTATTGTCTTTTGGTTTCATATAGATTATACCAAATTTTAACGGAGTAATAATGGGAAATAACTAAAAAAGTTGTATAAATTGGGATCCCAAAACAAATAAACAGTTGCGGTACCCGAGGGCAACAGCTGTGCGGATGAGAAATTTAAAATGCATAGGGTACTTGTTTAAAACACTCAGCCGAAACAATGTCGAAGCTAATAAAACATACGAGTTTAAAACAATAGCTCTCCTATTGTACTAGGGCGCCATGAGTGGAGAGAGGAAACATACTGCAAATCTAGTAGAATATTGGTCCTAATGTAACATAACCAAGGTTTTATTTAAGTCTTTGTACAACGCCAATTTGAACTAATGTTTGTATGGCGAGAAAAAGGTATCGCGCCGACCGGAGTTGATATCGTGTAAAATTTTCTTTTTTTTTTTTTTACACATACGTCACTAATGTATAAAGATAAACTTTGCATATTATTTTAAGATATATTAAAAAAAGATATCAATTTATAAAACGATAATCCTCTGGTAAATATAATGTTTATTTTCTTATTGGGATTCTACAATAATAACTCAGATTTTTAGCTTATCGCGCACACGCAGCCTTAAATTACGAGTAGTAGATTATCCATTTTCGCTTATTACCCTCCTACTCCAGTGGCCACAAAGGATGATTATTATTTTGGAAGAATGAGTTTTATAACACTTGTCGTTTTTGCATCGGGGGTTAAAATTGAATGGTACAATTTATTTTGTTTACATTAATGTCGTAAATATCTAAAGATGTTTGTTACACTATATTGTATGTCTTGCAATCCCCATGATCTAGGAAAACCTCCTTGTTCAGAGATGAATAGCCCGTAGATCCTTTTATCCTCTTGAACGTGAAGTATGCTTTGTGATGATAATGTGTTGTTGTTACAGCTTACAATGAGATATGAATGGTTTGCTGGCAGCTTCCTAAAACCAAAATGAAATACTTAAGTTATGTATTAATAAAATAAAATATTAATTAAAAAAGGGTTTAAAAACAACCTTTTATTTAAATTCTCGTGAGTGCTTGTCAAGATTATTCAAACGAGTCCAAACTCGACTGTTTTATCTTGTTTAGTTTAGGAGTTCGTATGGCCACCTTCTGCGACGTCATCTTGTGACCCATGCAGTCATGTAGCATAATAGTGCTTGTCAAGACGATTCAAACGAGTCGATGGATATATCTTGTTTAGTTTTGGAGTTCCTATGGCCACCTTCCGACTTTATCTTGAGACCAGCGACATGGTACCATTTAATTAGATTGTCACCGAAGTTACTCCCCGAAGCGGTGGTAGGTCACCATGTAGGACAATTCTAAAAGTGTTAGTTTCTATCTTAGAAATAAAAGGTTCTTTATTTTTCTTCTATTCTTCTGCAACATCTCTAGCATAATTATTATGTAAAATTACAAACCCAAAGCTAAATATTATATAGCCTGTAATAAGTCAAAATTATTGAACTAGGGATGCCTGTAATAACGTTATGTTAATTGAGAGTATTTCGGAGGCTCGTGTATAATTGACGTTCCATTTCATGTGGAGTTCCATTAATCATTTAAATATTGCCAGCCTATTACAGGAGTACACGAGTACTATCCACATTTACAATGAGGTTTTGGAAGTGTGAACGATAAAACTACATGTTTGTATTGTTCGATTGAAGGTGCGTTTTTTATGAATAAATTTAGGCCGAAATAAACAGGAATGTGATTGAAATAATTACCTTAGTAACGTTTTTTTTTTGCAACTGGAATGCACCTCTAGTGGTTATGCTGGAGGTTTCAAGTTTAATGCGTAGGAACAAAAAGTATTCAGTGTTCCTGCATTATGGATGTTTATAAAATGTATTGTAGATGATATACAATACAGTAGATAACGTGTCCCATACAAAAACAAGGCGAAAATCTGTCCGCGTGGTATATTATGCTAATAGAGCTACATCTATACTAATTTTATAAAGCGGAACTCTTTGTTTGTTTGGTGGTTTTATAGAGGAAGGCTTTAGGCTATATAACATTACGCAGCGACCAATAGGAGCGATGCATCAGTGAGAAATGTTGCAAAAACGGGGAACATTTGAGGACTTTCGTTGCGTGCGCTGCATAAACGGTTTAAGTCACTCAAAAACCACGCGAACTAAGTCGCAAGCACAGCTATTTGTTTAAAAAACGAACCGGGACAAAAGTTTTCTTGTGATTAATTTCGTCGCCGGGCCAAAGACAGCATGTCGCTAGGGTACTCCCGAGATCATAAGGGTTTAGAGGTTGGTTACCACTGTAGATCTGGCTACTCAGGAGATGCAGTGGTGGGTGAGTGGTGGGCCATTTGCCCGTTTAAAATAGTCTGCCAAAATCATTGCCCTTTGGGCATCGGCGCTGTCGGTTAAAAGGATTAACCACCCCCGTCGGGTGTGTCCAGCCCATAATCCAGTAGTACAAACAAAATGGCTGCCGAACATCATAACGTCCAATTTAATTCGGCAGCGATATGAATAATGAACGTCGACGTGGCTCCGGGCTTCAGGGTGCCATAAACATTTTTATTTCACGAATTGGAGTTAGGGTGCCCACACATGAGCTATTTTTTGTAGGACCGATAATCGGACCGATTTTTCCTCCGACTTTTTGTCGGACGTGTGCATTGCACTAAAGCAATGAGTGTGTTCCATTTTTCAATTGCAAAATGTCGGTCACCGATTATCGCATGTGGGTGGGCACCCTTACGGACACTCCCGAACCCGCCCGAGTCGCCCCGAGCCGCGGTCGTAAATAATGCGGTTTATAGCGTCATATAGTAATGGGTGTATTCTATTTACGATGTACCGGGGACCCATTTTATATCTTCGGTTCTCAGTAGTCTATGAAAGTATGATGTAGGTAGTACCTAATTTGTTCGTAGTGGAGGTACCTAAGGTGCTTTGCTGATTACGCTATACTATACTATATTGTGCTATATAGTATAGGGAATAAGGTCGTGAAGCTCTCTGCGCTATACTATCGCGCTATATAGTACCCGTAGGAAATGCTATACCTATTACCTACTATTGCGCTATACAAGGTGTAGATTAAATGAGTGATAATACTTTAGGGTGTGTATCTGCCTCATATGTAGAGTATACTGTGAAAGTACCAGCGCTGAAAAACTTAAAAAAAAGGAGAAAGATAACATGGCGTTTATAGCTTGCAACCGATGCAATTGGCGGTAAATTTGGAGCGTATGTAAAGTACAGCTAAGTGTGAAAGTGTCCTTGTCATTGCGAATGTGAGCTGACTCTTATGTTGATCACAAAAGTGACCTTCATCAATAGGTCACCAACCTCCGACTTAACCAGAATAATGTATATAGCCTACAATATAAATACGGAAATAACAAGTCTGTTTAGTCTACACTCTACAGTCTCCACACCAGTACGTGTAGTACTACAGTGTAAAGAGTAAAGCTGAATACTATAACAGTATGTCAGTAAACTCGATCAGCTGACGTATAGGTAATACGCCAATATTGTAGTTTTTGTATACAGGGGCCTTACTCTCCAAACTGATTCGATTTTGATTCAGATTTAGTTCGTGCCGTGTACTCCCGAATAAATTGATGTTTATTTATTTTGATTTTCAGTCGATTGATACTCGTATGACCGAGAGTACAAAAAGTTACGATTTTCTTTATCCTGGTTAGTTTCAAAGCAATCCACCAAATAAAATACCAAAAGCCATTGAGATCGAACTGATTCGATTCATTTTTTACTAAATTTAATAAATAAATTACTTAAGGAGATATGGACGTTCAAAATCTAAAAAAAATACCAGGCTTCGCTGTTTTTTAACATCCAGGAAACAAATTTGACTGCAATAAACAATAAAGTAAAAAATCATAGCCTTTTCGCTATAGCGTTGCTTTTGGCTGCACAATTTGTATGTTTTGTAATATAATATGACTCACTCAATACAAGTAGCGGTTGTGTAACAGTATACAATGTTAAATAAATAGGTAGGTTGATGTTGTTAAAATATAAATAACTGCCAAAATGATATAAGTCCGTATCGTAAAAATATTGCAATAAAAAATAATTCTAATCCCACGTGTGCAACATAAAAATGAAATATGAAAGTGAATAATTTTATGGTCTCTCATATTTGGGCCAGTGGAGTGTGATAAGTCCCGCTGCCCACACAAGCTATAATATGGTTACCGCTCTTGCGATACATTTATTTGTAACGGCAATTTCAATACCGTCAATTATTATTATTACTATCGGTTGTACGAATAATATCTTCTTGCGAATAAAAATATGCATTTAAAGCGCCAAAAATCAAATTAAACTTTTGAACCGCACATTAAAATTTTGAAATTCAGAAAAATGAACTTGGCATAAAAGTTAGTTTGTCGTAGCATTTAATTAATATAGGTAGTTCCTATGATTACACTAAATTGTATATGGCGCTAAAAATGAAGCATCGCTTTTTGCTAATCGCTGTTTTAACGTAATGGGCTGGCTGGACAGACTGGTATTCGAAACGTAGATCGAGTTACGAGAATCGGGTCCCTGCATGACCTACTTACCACGTGCTCCCGCGGTCCCGCCCTGTCCGAGTGTAGCTTTTACTTAATTATACGCGAGGGCTGCGGGTTCGAAGCTATAAGTATATAGGTAACGTGACCATTATTTTGGTGGTAAAACGGAACGAGGATTTTTTCATCTATACTAATATTATAAAGCGGAAGAGTTTGATTGTTTGTTCAAACGCGCTTATCTCAGGAACTACTGGTCCGATTTGAAAAAATATTTTTTTGTTGGATATATATTATATATAGAGGAAGGCTTTAGATTATAATTATAACATTACGCTGCGACCAATAGGAGCCAAGCGTCAGTGAAAAATGTTGCAATTAAATGGGGAAAATTATTCACATTTGGGGACTTTCGTTGCGTGCGTTGCATAAACGGCTTAAACAAGTCACTCAAAATCCACGCGAACGAAGTCGCGGGCATAGCTAGTACTAAATATTTATTAAAGACAAGGCTTAAAGAGCCTCTTGTTTTTTTTTTGCGGAGGAGTTTAAAATTGTTTTTTTTTCGTTCTCTTGCGTACTATCTGTATCTGTTTCTGTATCTCATAATGTCCTATCGTAGGTCTGTTGGCAGAGATCTCTTGTAGAGATAAGCACGCATATGTACTTCTATTACTGTTTATCTTACTCTAAGTTAGTTTTAGAATTTTGTACATGAAGAATAAATAAATAAAAGTATTTTATTTTAAATACTAATTAAACTTGTCAGGATGATTTTTGATAGATAGTATTTTATAGTCGCCGCCCTTCCAATATAACAATAAATATAAGAAGAAATAAGAAAAAGAGGGCGTGTGAAAAATTGTCGTTTGTCTGTAAAAAACGGGACCTAAGTGCGGGACTGTCCCGCCGATATCTTAACGTACGGTCACAATGGTCACGTTATGTGTAGGTAATTAAATTGTACTAAATAGGCTGTGTGTGGTGGAAGCCTTCAGGCTGTATATATCGCAGTCATCTGGTTGAATTTGCTTATTTAATTGAATGACTAGCGGTTGCGCGGTCATTTAATGGCGTCAAACAGCTCGTACAGATTATTGTGTTGATATATTTTTCTATTAATTTACTTAATTGTGCGTTATAATAGTAATTAGTAAACATTTGGAAATTTTGAAGTTTAAAAATAAAATATTAAGTGGCTGTCCTAATCTCGGATTCATAGAATTTGTTGTTAAAAATTGGATTCGATGAACGCGCTAGTCTTTCAATAAAATAGCAGATTCAACCAGATGACTGCAACATATATAAGAACGTTGGTGGCATTTATGTATGCCATTCGTGATTGGTATTTTAAATGTTTTTTTATTGATGGATATTTATAGCCCGTTATAAACAAATAATGTAAAGCTGAAATTATTTCAGTACCATTAAAATAAGGAAGATATTAAACTATTAAATATCATGTGCGAACTGTTGTGCGGAGAAGGGAACAACTGAGTGTGACGTCACGTTGCTAACTCTACATAGATACACCAACTCGCGAACAAATATCGTTTTGCGAGAAAGAGATAGATAATTTTATTTTATTCCTTAAAACTTAAATGTTTTAGACTTATCCTAATTCTTGTTTACGATTTTGCAAAAGTAAATAAATTCAATATTCATTCAATAACATAAATACTAATAATTCTTTATTTGAACATAACATTTGGGAAAGTTTATTAAAAAACATACAACCATTTCACAATTAATAAATATTATAATTACAAATAGACAAAAAAATGTAATCTATATATATAAAAGAAAGTCGTGTTTGTTACAACACTTATAACTCGAGAACGGCTGAACCAATTTTCATGGTTTTTGATTCGTTGGATTTGTCTCCTCCCCGAATAGCAGAATACATATTAAAAATAGTGAAAACTTGATGTGTAATGAATAATTAATCATATAAATAAATGCTCATATTTTGTTCATCAAATGTCAAACATTTGTTGTCAAATGATGTAACAACTATGCGTTCAGAAATCTATAAATGTATGCGTATTGAAGTGTCAGTTTGTAACTTTCAATTAGCAACGTTTTTCTTAATGCATAAGACATTTTTAACGATATTTTCTTCTTTTTTTTGGCATTGGCAACGATATCTAGGTACTGAAAACGAAAATGCAATTTAAAAAAATGTCTGTCTGTCAGCGTGTCTCTTTGCTCCGGCTAATCTCTGGAACGGCTGGACCGATTTTAACGAGACTTTCACTGATAGATAGCTAAAGCTACAAGGATTAATTTAGGCTACTTTTCATCATCATCATCATCATCATCATCATCATCATCATCGTCATCTAACTAATGATCACCGAATCGGCTGGACCGACTGTGACGGGAGCATTCACCGGGCGTTAGCTTATGTAGTAGGAGTAATCTATACATCTATATGTATAAAAGTAAGTCGTGTTAGTTAAATTATTGATAACTCAAGAACGGCTTTATCGATATGGCTGAAAATTGGTGAGGAAGTAGCTTAGAGCAAGTAGACGGACATAGGATACTATTTATTCCATTTGACAGCGTTTCCGTGAACGTTGCGGGTTCTGCGTTAGGGTTTCGCGTTGTGGGTTCCGCGTTGCGGGTTCCGGATTCCGCGTTGCGGGTTCCGCGTTGCGGGTTTCGGGTTCCCATGCTGCTGGTTCCGCGTTGCGGGTTCCGGGTTCCCGTGTTGCGCGTTCCGGGTTCTGCGTTCCGGGTTCCACGTTGCGGGTTTCGGGTTCCCATGTTGCGGGTTCCGGGTTCCCGCGTTGCGGGTTCCGGGTTCCCGCTTTGCGGGTTCCGGGTTCCCGCGTTGTGGGTTCCGGGTTCCCGCGTTGCGGGTTCCGGGTTCCCATGCTGCGGGTTCCGGGTTCCCGCGTTGCGGGTTCCGGGTTCCCGCGTTGCGGGTTCCGGGTTCCCGCGTTGCGGGTTCCGGGTTCCCGCGTTGCGGGTTCCGGGTTGCCATGCTGCGGGTTCCGGGTTCCCGCGTTGCGGGTTCCGGGTTCCCGCGTTGCGGGTTCCGGGTTGCCATGCTGCGGGTTCCGGGTTCCCGCGTTGCGGGTTCCGGGTTCCCGCGTTGCGGGTTCCGGGTTGCCATGCTGCGGGTTCCGAGTTCCCGCGTTGCGGGTTCCGGGTTCCCGCGTTGCGGGTTCCGGGTTCCCGCGTTGCGGGTTTCGGGTTCCCACGTTGTTTTTTTTAGTTGAATTTTATCATAAACTCTTTTTATGCTCAACGAAGTGGGCAAGGGTCAGCTGGTATAGTAATAAAAAAAAAATTAAGTAAATGTAGGTATTGTATAGACTACTCCACAAAATAAGTAATACATATTATATGAAGTTTTGGTATAAAATGTTTATGGCTTCTATTGCTTGGCAAGAGTTTATCATGCTTTGGCTTCTCCAGCAACAAACTTTGGTGTTCCGTTCGGGATACGCCTGCCAAAACCTTTAAAAGTCTTGATACATTTTGTCATAAACTTTTACAAACTACCTAGACTGAGATTCGTTAAAATATTTTTTCTACAAATTCAGTAGTTGCTTTGTTATAGAATGGAAAATGTTTACTATTTTTTATTATTAGCCCTCCGTAAACTCTGTTATTTTTTCAGGCATATTGCTTATTAATATAAAAAACATATTGCAACACGTCGTGTACTTTCCGAAATATACTTGATTCTAATTCTCGACGCAAGTGAAGGAAGAGAGTGTTTCTGTGTATTCCGCGCACACTTGGACACTATAAAATAACTCCTGCTGGCCTGGTTTCAATGAAACCGGCCACCGTCACCGAAATCGGTGTAGGAGGCATTATTATTATTAGATACATTGTGTCCTACAAGTTACAACACACTTAAGTGGTACTGTCTAATCGAGACTCGTTGTTTTGCCGATGTTATGTATGTGTGGCAGTAACTGCGATCCGTCAGCTCGTTTTTGGCGATAAATTGTATAAGTATTAGTTTATTGTATATAATTTACGTTAATTAGTTTACAGATATAACAACTCGCATAGACCATCTAAAGTGGAGTTGGACAGGACGTTGCAAAATAAATAAACGGAGCAAACAAATATCCCTATGGTACCCAAGAGGGGACACCAGAAAAAAGGGCCGTCCGAACACAAGATGGAGTGACGATATCCGCCTTACCCTAGGGCCATACTGGACCAGAGTTGCAGAAGATCGAAATCAGTGGAGAGAGCTGGATGTCAGGAGGCACGCCGACCTGCGAGATATACTTTAAGAAATTAACACAACAAAAACTTTAAACCTGTAAATAGTTTTATTATTATTAGTTTACTGTAAAATGTTTATTTTGTTTCAGAATGGAGCGACGGCACCGGCAACGGCGAGTACCGGGTGCGGAGGCAGCTGTCCGTGTCCTCCGACTCGAAGCTGCTGGACGAGGGCGCGCGGGAGGACGCGCAGGTGATCCTGAGGCCCAAGCGGCCTCCCAGGCCCAAGTCGGAGGCCTTCCTCGGCCCGCACGAACACTCTAACCGTCGCACCAAGCGGTTTAGTGCCTTTGGGGTGAGTGGAAGCACGATCAATTTGAGGTTAAATATTATGATCTTTTACAATACCAGCCTGGTTCACGGCAATTCAATAACTCGTCCTTAAACTGGCTTGTTCTTTTTCATATTACAACTTACATGTTATTCTGAATGGATCCACCCTAGTTTGGTTGTCTGAAAGTGACATTCGGAAGCAAGTCAAGTGTCACGTGACCGCTGACTGGCTGTCAATAAGTGATCGTAATACGAAAATGCCAGGCAACCATGTTGTATCCTCCTATTTACAGGTTGACATTGTCTGGCGGAATGACAAGGACAGCATGTGATTTGCTTGCCACTTAATTTAAGTAATGTTAGTGTAGTATTTGCCAATCTGCCCCAGGCATCTCTGGACTTCAGCAATATTATCACAATTCCTCTATCACTAATGGTGTCTCTTATATATCATAGAGTCTATGGATTTGTCACAGATTTACAGAGTAGTTCGTTTTATATAAGTTTATTAGAAAACAATTTTTCTCACCAGGTGGCGCACTGTGAAGTGAGGTCCCAAATTTTTATCATGATATTTAATACAATAGAACAATACAGTCCCGCTTTGTTAAGCAAAAACTTTCAAAAATACGAATATAAAACTCTCAACTGTTTTGAGCCATCACATTATTCATTGATCCGTAAATTATAATATTTCATAATAAATGAAAGGTATTTCTTAAATATTCGCAACATCAATAGAAACAAACCTGCGTCGCCAACCCGCTAACAGTGAATTTGACATTATGGAGACCTCACTCTACCCTAGCGCCCCTAGCGTCGATTTCATACACGATAGCCGATTTTTATACATAAATGAAGCTCTAACCGTAAATTCATTTCCAAGCATCAAATGATTAATTGCTTGTGTTGCCGCTACACTATTGTCTGTAGCTTTTAAGATAATGACAAAACGTAAGTGCTCCCAAATGTCCACTCAGTAACTACGCATCATTACCCGGGTCAGCGTGGGGTTCGTACACAAAACTGCGGATTCGCAACGCGGATACCTCCGATGCGTTGAGATTTCGTGGAGCGAGGCGTTACCCTATAGATTTTAAAAGTGAATTAATATTTAGTAGTGAATCGTAATGATAGTTAGTACTCTACTTTAGATATTTTTTTTATCTATGGAGGTTTTACTCCACGTTGTAATTATACGAAAAAGACATAAATTATGTACAAATAAATTGTTTTGTTCGTTTGGCGGAATTCGACTTGCAGCTTCAGAATCGACTCGCTCACTAGTTAATGGAATTAGGCGTTACTTCGCGGAAAATCCATAGCATAGAATTTAAATATCTAGCAATATCCCGCGAAAAAACATATATTATAAATACACTCAGTCATTTGCTTGCAGGTTGTGGTTATAATTTTTTTTTGCGGGATATTGCTAGATACCTAATATATATTTAAATTTTAGACTTGCTCACTACTCAGCCACAGAGGTCCAAAGATCGTCTGATTTATTGTATTAATAAGAAGTGACTTAAATAATTTTTTCATTCAAGGTTTTTTTTGCGTTGCGCTGTAACGCAATTTTGTGTAATAGCCCATAAAGCGGTCAAGTGTAAAATCGCACATTTTTTAGAATAAAGACCTATCCCGGTAGTCTAAAGCTCAGATAAGACTTTGATGGATGAGCCGCCAACTTGCTAACTTTAGAGTGGAAATTAAATTACAACTTGCAAATTGCGTTGTTTATAAAAGCGTTCTGCTGTATTGGAGATTAGCCCCTGACGGTGATTTTTAAAAAAGTTTTATAAATGCCATCGTTAATAATTATAATAAGGATATTCGATATTTAATGTCTGGCTGTGATATAGCGCAAAATACGTAAACATTCATACATTTTTTATTTATCACTTCGTCATTGAACTGATCGAAAGCCTGAATAGGCCCAAAGACGGCTTATCCAATATCGGTAATTACAATGACGATCTTCGAAATTTAGAATACAAGGGCTTTATTTATAATGTTGCCTAAGTGATATATCACTATGTATACATAGCTTAATACATTTCTGATTTCTTACGTTGTCGTCATAATCGCATCTCGGCTAAACAATAAGCATTTTCCCATTACTCTATACACAATTTTTGGGGCTTGGCCTTTGTTCTTTGGCCCATACTTATAACTAAAACTCTTTTTTTTTCATCAAGTCCATACGTGTGGGGTATGGATAGGTCTTCAAAACTGATATTGAAGTTTCTAAGCAAACTCGAAAATTGGTTTTAACGAGAGTGAATTATTAGTTTTATTTTAATCTTATATATAAAAATGAATTGCTGTTCGTTAGTCTCGTTAGTTAGTTAGTCTAGAACGTCTGAACTGATTCGGCTATTTTTGGTCTTAAAATGTTCGTGGCAGTCCAGGGAATGTTTAAACGATTTTTTTTATTTTTTTTATCATGCTTAACGAAGTGGGCACGGGTCAGCTAGTAAGTTATAAAACTGTATGTTATCAACTCAAAAAAAAAGAGAAACATTTTATAAACATAAACCGTGAATCATTATTTACGGAGCCCTACGTGCGCGAGTCCGGCTCGCACTTGGCCGTTTTCCACCTCCAACTGCGGCATAGAAAATATTGTTTTAAAAAAAATATATTTACGTGAAATCGCAAGCAGCATCCAGTTGCGTTTTATTTTGGAGTAGTTCGCCGGGTGTACAGTTCCAGTACGTATACAGCGTCACGTTTCGCCCAGTTCCCGCCAGTTACTGTAGCAACTTTTAACGAGGGTGAGGATCCAGGGCAAGGGCTCCGCTTGTTCGTGTATACGCAACAGATCAATATGTATGATGATATTATCTGAGAAAACAACAACAGAGTTTTTGTGTGACTTAAACCGTTTATGCAACGCACGCAACGAAAGTCCCGAAATGTGAATAATTTTCCCCGTTTTTTCGCAGCGTAATATTATATAATCTATATAATCTAAACTCTTTCTCTATAAATGGACTATCCAACAAAAAAAGTTTTTTTTTTAAAATCGGAACAGTAGTTCCTTAGATTAGCGCGTTTAAACAAACAAACAAACTCTTCCGCTTTATAATATTAACTAGCTGTTCCCGCGACTTCGTTCGCGTGGTTTTTGAGTAACTTAAACCGTTTATGCAGCGCACGCAACAAAGACCCCAAATGTGAATAATTTTCCCCGTTTTTGCAACATTTCTCACAGACGCTTCGCTCCTATTGGTCGCAGCGTAATATTATATAGCCTTAAGCCTTCCTCTATAAATGGACTTTCCAACAAAATAGGATTTTTTCAAAACGGAACAGTAGTTCCTGAGATAAGCGCGTTTAAACAAACAAACAAACTCTTCCGCTTTATAATATTAGTATAGATGAAAGGGACCATAACATAGGCGATAAAAGTTTTGATGTCTGGTCAAGTTTTTCATTTAAAATTTGGTTTTTCTGTAACTTTGCGGCATCACAATCGTATTCCAAAATTGCTGCAATTCCACAGTGAGTGAGCTACAAAAAATTAAATAGAACGTATGTATAAATATAAAAATCGTCTACATTAATCCACCAACTTGTGCCGAGTTTAATTTAATGCAGATCTCAAAAAGAAGTGAAGAAAATCGTTGAAAAGAATTTAATTGTGAGAGAACTATGAAGCGCTTTGAACGTCGAAGTATTCTCCGAGACTTTTTATAGAATAACTTGGGTGACAGAGGGGACGACTTCAATAGCGAGTAAGCTGTCTAGCTCAGATGTGAAAAATCTCGGGAATCGTAAAATAAGTCGGAGTATATTAAAAGAATCGGAATATGACCGTAGCGCAGTGGTTGGTTGATGTATGTTAATGTATAATATAATAAAAATCTTAAATATGTGCATAGTATAAAAGTATTAAATATATTTCCGTTGTCTGGTGCACTGTAACACAAGTTCTTCGGATACTTTGCACGGGGCCAGATTGACGTGGTGTGAAGCGTCCATATAGATATTATTATTAATAAAAATATATTTATGTTTTCGGGTTTATCAGTTATGACATAGCATTGATTATTTTACAATATTTTAATGGAAATATAAAATAAAGATATATAATAAAAATGTTCTCTTATTGTTTTGACCAAATTGGTCGAAGGGCTGTGAAACAACAAAGGTTGTACAATATTAGTGAAACGATTCCACTCCGAAAGCGTGTGATAATTTAATTTTGAAGTCTTTCACTGCCCTCGCAACCCGGATCAAACCCAATATTCGTCAATTCACATACGCGGGTTCACATTAACAAGTGTAACTCTATTACCTCCCATCCAATTCCGGTAGAATCCAGTTAAATCCGCTTTTACTGCACATTATTTATATGTTACGGACCAAGTAATAAATTGATGACTATACATAATGCCCGGTCATTATGAAATATATCCAATATGAAAGTGCAATTTACAAATTTAAAAGACTTAATTTGTATCGGGCATTATAGATAATAATATTGTCCATCACCTTTTAGGCAGAATAATAATTTCACTTAAAATTAGCCCGATAGAGATTGATACTATCCATATTGCCCGCATAATTCACCTCTCCAAACTGATTCGATTTTGATTCACATTGGATCGTGTCGCGTACTCCCGAATAAATTGTCGTTTGTTTATTATGATTTTCAGTCGATTTGATGGTCGGTAGTACAAAAAGTTACGTTTTAACGATTTTCTTTATTAATTTCAAAGTAATCCACCAAATAAAATACCAAAAGCCGTTGAGATCGGGCTGATTCGATTCTCGATAGTGTAGGGAGTAAGCCTGGTCCGTAACATTTATATAGCAGCTAGGCACAAAGTGGTAGTTGTCTCTCTATTCCGATATTTACTCTAGAAGTTTTTCTTAAGATAGTTGTTATACCGAGAACCGTGGAGGATCTGCCTCGTTAATTCTAGGATGTAGTGT
The DNA here is from genome assembly GCA_905187575.2 of Celastrina argiolus. Classification (NCBI taxonomy): domain Eukaryota; kingdom Metazoa; phylum Arthropoda; class Insecta; order Lepidoptera; family Lycaenidae; genus Celastrina; species Celastrina argiolus. The sequence continues at coordinate 16,253,625 of LR994591.1, read as the reverse complement.
AGAGATATATCTTCATGTTTACAAGTTACAAACCTTTTTCACAATACAATCATATATAATATTATCAATCTTCATTATATGTACCAGAGGATAAACGTTTAATAAGTTGTTATGTAAATTTTAATACCTAATATATAATAGCTTAAAACAATATGCAATGTCTGTTTTGTAAGTTGACACTTTTTAACCGACTTCCAAAAAAAGGAGGAGGTTTCTCAATTCGACCGTATATATGTTTTTTATGTTTGTTCGCGGATATCTTCGTTATTTATGAACCAATTTGAAATATTTTTTTTGTGTTGTGTAGGGTATGATTCAAATTTGACCTGATGATGGGATCCGTGATGAATCGAGGGAACTCTTCAAAATTTATATGGAAGCATATATCGATTTTGATTTTTTCCGAAGTAGCCCAAGCATATGTTACCAAACAGTAAGGTTTTGCACCACATCCTGGACCTAAAAGTACTGAACAGTTTTTTGCTTTTTAGTTTACCGTTTGAAGTCGGTTTTTTTTTGTTTAAAATTATATTATTCTTTATTTATTAGTCAGGGATGAAATGGATACGGATACGGATATTAAATTATTTCGTATTATCCGTTTGTTTCGGATTCGATTTTCGGTTCGAATTTCGGTTCCGGATATAAAATGTTGGTTACCTTTTTACAGTACAGTACATTTTGGATTCGGTTACGGTTACGGATAATTTTTTATACCGGATATCCGATAGTTTCGGTGACGGTTACGGAGCTCCCTAACATCCCTGATATTAGTGACGCGAGTGTGAATATTACTTTGGTATTTTTAATGGCAAGACTCAGAGGACTATCGTTTTAGATTTTGCAAATTTTGTCGCCAATGTCACTGGCGTTATACAAAGCCTTAAAAAGAAACTACTAACAGAATTCTTCCGGATAATTATTATATATTTCCAAACTCGCTAGGCTTTTGCAAGCCTTACGTTTCAACTCCGACATATTATATATATCTTTCGTCACGATTCAATGTGATGTAAATGTAAACAAAAATTCATTCGACCCAATGAATATGCTATTGCGCGTATTAATTTTTTCGCGGTAAATTCATTGCGCGGTGAATGTGTGACATTTAAATTGGAAGCATCCCCCATAGGACAGGCGTCGCCTAGTTTGGGGGAACGTTACTGTAACAGTTTGCTAATGTATGTTTTTTGGAAAAAAAATCGCGCAATTTTTGCGATTGCTTTGCTTTTGCAAGATATATACGTAACTACCGTCTACTTGCTCTAAGCTACTTCCTCACCAATTTTCAGCCATATCGATAAAGCCGTTCTTGAGTTATCAATAATATCTGCATTTTCGTTTTCAGTACCTAGATATCGTTGCCAATGCCAAAAAAAGAAGAAAATATCGTTTAAAATGTCATATGCATTTAGAAAAACGTTGCTAATTGAAAGTTACAAACTGACATTAATAGATTTCTGAACGCATAGTTGTTACATCATTTGACAACAAATGTTTGACATTTGATGAACAAAATATGAGCATTTATTTACATGATTAATTATTCATTACACATCAAGTTTTCAATATTTTTAATATGTATTCTGCTATTCGGGGAGGAGACAAATCCAACGAATCAAAAACCATGAAAATTGGTTCAGCCGTTCTCGAGTTATAAGTGTTGTAACAAACACGACTTTCTTTTATATATATATATATATATATAAGATGAGCCTGTCGTTCGTGTATTTCAACAAACAATAATTTATGTACAACTATATAAAGTGAATAAAAGTGTAAGTAGTTGTGTATTATTACTGTAAATCGTGTTCATTGTAAAGGATTAATTTTACGTAACGTTATCTAAAACCTTATCTCAGGTAATTATAAACAATTGACTTGTATAAAAAATAATATACCGCGACTTACGGATATAACGGGATGTCCCGTGTACAAGTAACGTTAAGATAACGTATTTTTACTAGATTACAAGAGATCTCGGTTTATCGTTTTGTCAACACTGGGATTCCGTACTTTAATCTCTACGCTAATAGCTGTTATCAAATAGCTTAATACACCAACGAAAGGAAATCAGTTGAAATAGTGATTTACTTGAACATACTTGCTTATTTAGTGGGTGGTTTCTCTATAATTAACATTTAAATAATTCCTAATATAAAGTGTGCCATTTTTGTGAATTCGTAACAAGTTTTAATATATATCAACGTGCCGATAGAAACATTCGTACATTGTTAAGAGGAAACACAACGGACGTTTTGTATACAGAAACAGCGGTCTACGCGATCTCTGCTTCCTCGTTGGATAGTGCCACTAGAGTAAAAAAAAAATCTGAATATCTATGTCCATATTTTTTTCTTTATTTTATAAATTAATTATGTACGTTCAAAAACCTAAAAAATTTGGCCAGATTTTCGGCTGTGTTTAAACATCCAGGGACAAATTACATTATATGATAAAATCAAAACATAAGAAACAGAGCTTAAGCCTTTTTTTATTTTCTGTGAAAAAGTACCTCAATCGGTTAAGTTTTGGAGGAGGAAACAAGATTCTCGTAATAGACGATTTCTCATACTGTTAATAGGTAATTTCAGTTCGAGCAGTTGTCTCTGTCGGTTTGATGAGGCAATTGCAGGACAGCTCGCTTACTCCCGACACAATCTAGAATCGAATCAGATCGATCTCATCGACTTTTGGTATTTTATTTGGTGGATTACTTTGAAATTAACCGGGATAAAAAAATTGTTAGATCGTAACTTTTTGGACTCCATAAATCAACGGTCATTTCAATCGACTGAGAATCAAAATAATCAAACGTCATTTTATTCGAGAGTACGCGGCACGATCGAATCAGTTTGGAGGGCAAGGCCCCAGAAATGGACTTCTCAAATTCCTATTTAGCATTTGTCTAGCCCGCGGTGTTTCCTCTTAAGATTAGCGTTACATAACATATCGATAGCGCGTCATTACATGCAAATGTTGCTTTGTCTGGCGGCGAGGCAGTCGCGCTGTGACGGTCGCGGGCGCCGGTGTGGTGTGGGTGCAGGCCATGGAGGCCGTGATTACTCAGCCCGTGAGTCAGGTGAGTTGGTGATTCTCACGAGGAAACGCAACGTCTATTTTCCATTCAGAAATAGAGGTCTGCACGACCCCTGTTTCTGATTCCCTGGATCTGACTCCCTGGATAACATTTTTTGTCCACAACATGTATGTATTTTATTTGTACGTTTTTCGTGGCTTATTATTTTCCCCAAACGTCGATTTCTTGTGCTTTCAATAGGTAATTTCATTATGTGTTCGTGCTGCAGTTGTCTCTATCGCGGTATTGCTGGCTAGCTAGGGCACTGCGAGACGGTAATAGATTTTATAAATACCTATTTTGTATTTCTCTCAACCGTGGTAAAGTTCATCTTAAGATACTATAATATAATATAATATCTATGGACGCTTCACACCACGTCAATCTGGCTCCGTGCTAAGTATCAGAAGAACTTGTGTTACAGGTACTAGACAACGGAAATATATTTAATACTTTTATACACATATTTAAGATTTTTATTATATTATACACAAAAATGCACATCCATGAACCAGGAACATTTGAAAAACTTTATGTTCCCTCCAACACCAAACCGCTCAACCACTGCGCTACGGAGGTCGACAAATAGTCTAATACTCTATAGCTTTTGCCCACGGTCAACCGGAACGCTGTATCAGGATAGAATGTAGTGTGTTACGTGAAACGAACGTCGTGATGAGGGTTGCCCCATCATATAGTTTCATAAGTAATATAGAACTGGGGACGGTACCCTGAGAATCGCAGTGACATCAGGACCTGACAAGGACATAAAATGTATTAAAACTGATTCTAAGCTACATTTTGTACATCTACTTAAATATGTGTAGTATTCAATATATTACAATCTATATAATATATTATATCTAGCAATATCCCGCGAAAAAATTATAACCACAACCTGCTAGCAGATGAGTGAGTGTACTCATAGGCATGCGTTTGATGCACCTCCCTCCTCCCACACTGCTTATGCGTACACTCGCAAGCAAAAACGTGAAAACACCACCACCACACAAGCACTAATGTTAACACGATCGTACAAAGCCCCACACCACCATGCAGGTTGCAAGACTCGACGCGCGTTTCGCTCCAATCCCGGAGCATCCTCAGCATGTAGACTCTGCGAACATTGTCATCTGACGCATGGATCATCTTTCTTATCAGACAATCAAGTGATCAACCTGAATTGTCCCAACCAAACTTGAAAACAACATTGTTTGTTCCAACTCCCGCGTTGGGAGTTAGAAGTGTTAGGCTCTAAACCGTTACGAAGTAACAACTAAGAACAATTTGGTTACGTAACGTCGTGACATTTAACATATAGAGGAGAACGAATTAGCAAGTGATCTACTAAGCACGTCTAAAGGCAGTAATAGTGCTAATATTGCCTACTATGTATTTGTAGAAAGTGTCCTACTTTGAGCAAAAGGGAATCCCGTAGGAACTGTATATTAAAAAGCACCCTTTGTCCTTCTACGCGGTAGATCAATTTCCCTATCTGTGCCAGAATTTATCGCAAAAGGTAATCCCAGTAGTCAGACACTTAATAATACTAACCTAAATTCAGTATTACACAAAAAAATATGTTTTACTAGCTGCGCCTGCGACTTCGTTCGCCTAGTTTTTGAGTGACTTAAATGAATGTGTGAATATTTTTGTGAAGTGAATAATTTTCTCCATTTTTGCAACATTTCTCACTGACTCTTCGCTTCTATTGGTCGCAGCGTTATGTTATAATAGCCTAAAGCCCTCCTCTATAAATGGACTATCCAACAAAAAATATTTTTTCAAATCGGACCAGTAGTTCCTGAGATTAGCGCGTTTAAACAAACAAACTCTTCCGCTTTATAATATTAGTATCGCTTTATAATATTAGTATAGATTAGTATAGATGTAACTCCGATAGAACCATTACACATTCTTACAACTAACCGAGTTTTCATCATAAACATAGCCTACACACAGTCGAGTCTACATTGAATAGATTTTAATAATAGCAACACTTATGCAGTACAAAATACCTCTTTTGTAGAAAATTGTATGAATCACGATGGAGGTGAATAATGGAACAAAAGAACACGGTTTAAGAACACTCTCAGTGTGCTGAATACATAACATGTTTACCTCAGTTGTGAGTGTGATTAGACGAAACCAATTCCATCAAGTTAAAAGGATACCTCGATTCGTAGTTTTTAGATCAATACGCAAGGGATGAAAACAAAACTCTATTGTTGTACGTCCAACATAAATTTAACCCAAACGTAAACAAACCTGTCTATGATACCAATCGCTGCGACCAATAGGAGCGAATCGTCAGTGCGAAGAGTTGCGTGCGCTGCATAAACGGTTTAAGTCACTTAAAAAAAGCCACGCGAACGTAGTCGCGGGCACGGCTAGTATACTATATCATCTAAAGTAATATATAATAAAAGCTTTTAATATAGAAGCGTGGCGCTACAACTAGCGCTACAATGGAAGTTCGGCGCTTTAATAAAACATCGGAAAACTAGTACAGTGAGCTTCAGCCTGACCGAGCAAACCACCTCTTGAGGTCGGAGATCTCTCTTCGATTGAATAGGCACCGGCTACTAAAATGATTATGTACTCATTTTTATATTTACGGTTTAATTCAAAATTTATGGTTTTTCTTATTAAATTTCCTTTTCGGCGTAGAGCACGGGGCTACTTTTTATAACGACATAATGTACAATTCCAATTTTTAATGAAGCGATTGTGAATATATCAAAATAGGAATACGAGTAGTATACAAAATTTTACATAATGAGGTTCATCTGACGAGTAGTGAAAAATATAAAATACGCTCGCTAACGAGTCATATTGACCCAGTCCAAGTCAGTAGTTAGGCTGATCTGGGTCAGAACTATTGTGAACAAACATCAATAAGAATAATTAATAGTTTTATGTAGAGTTCCTTGTTCATGGTTGTATAGGGAATAGAAATTGGTAAAACAAGAATAAAACCCTAAGCAAAGGTAAAACTATACCTTTCCGATTAAGGGTGAACGCGGCATACTTTTTGTAGGTAAAAAATATACCGACAAGCGATGTCGTATGTCAGTTAACGAAGCTTAATATGTCAAATTCCATACATTTTTTTTTCGAACTTCGTAAGCGATAAATAGCGATGATATCTTGAATCAGCCTCCTCCTGACCAGGATTGAAACTCATCTGATTTGTGACTTTTATGGAGATTTATTATCGTGATTATGGTATGTAATTTATATGAGGTGCAAAAAACAAAAAATTCTCTACGCGTCATTATCTTCACACTATTTCGGCTTAATATTTAAGTGATGATTCATCCTGTATTATATGATAGTCTAAATAGAATTGTATTTTATCGCAATTACGTGCACGAACTGTAACAGTTCAAAATTACGTATGTATAATATATACACTTAATTTGTTAACGAGCTGAGCAGTTCAGTAAAAATGATCATTATTGTATTGAAAGGTGCGGCTTAATGTATATGCACATGTCTATTAGATATAGCCAGAGCCAAGTCCAACAAAAATAGGTCATTTGACACATAGGCAGTATTGATCTAAGCGCCATTAATCATAATAATCCTAATATTTATGGCGGGGCCGGGTGACAAATGTTTTGCGCGGGAAAAAGCTTATCACGCACATATTCTCGTTGTGGGACACGCAGGGCACAGCTGCTGAGGGCAAGTACTTGTCTAAACGAAAAAAAGTAGGCCTTTGCATCCGTTAATAATGCCTCCCACACTGATTTCGGCGACGGTGGCAGGTTCCTATTGAAACCAGACCAGATACGCAGGAGTTATTTTTGTAGTACCCCAGTGTGTGCGCAATATATATAAGCTCTCTCTCTCTTCCTTCATTCTCGTAGCCCAGTGAGACGACTGGCGAGAGATCAGGCGCGGGACCGACTTTTTACATACCCGTGCATGGATCATCTTTTTTATCAGACAATCAGGTGATCAGCCTGCATATTCCTAACCAACCACGAAACGACATTTTTGTTTTTCCAACGCAGGGATCGAACCCACGACTTCCGAATCGAGGGCTAGGCCTCGAACAACTAGACCACGGAGGAGTTTTGGCACATTGGATGATTTATATACAGTATTGTCTAGAAGTAACCACTTTTAATACTGTAGTGCTTGGGACGGGCGGGCACTATATTCGGCTTAATTTATGAACCATGAATCACCTTTTATAGATTTAGGTATACCATCCCTTAAAAGTAAAACTACAGTATGTTATGGCAATCCAGCCCTTTAGTCGAGATATAATTACTATGACATAATTATCGACGAGATTATAGGTATGTTACAAACAGCTTAATACTAAAACAATTTTTAAATCTAGTAGCGCTCAAATCACATACTGTCCGTGACATTCCGTCAAGCAGTGACAGACAACTATTCCCAGACAGCCACTGTCACTGCTCCTGAGGGTATTTTACTTTAATTAGCGTCTCGCTTCAAATACCTCTAGTGTCCAAATTCAAGATTCCATCGCTATTATGAATTTATGACTTACGAAGTTTGAAAACAAAATGTATGTATATGTAACCTTCGCTAAGTGACATACGAATTCGCGTGTAATTTAGCGAACCTTATGTCAAATCCCATACATTTTTGGTTTCGAACTTCGTATGTCATAATAGCGACGGTATCTTAAATTTGGGCTCTGTTGTGTTGTGTTGTTGTTTCCCGAATACTGAAACGTTAATTAAATTAAGTGGCGCTCAAGTCACGTGCTGTCCCTGTCATTCGGCCAAAGAGTAACAGTGACAGCCTATAAATAGGAGAGCTGTTAACTATAAGTAGCCTTTCAGTATTTGGGCGTGTGTGTATTCCAAGTGAGTCACCGTCTCGTGTGTTTACAGGGTGACTCCCCCTTCGGGAAGTCGGAGGCGTACATCAAGCTGGAGCAGCTCGGCGAGGGCTCGTACGCGACTGTATTTAAGGGGTATAGCAAGTGAGTATAGTAATAATAACGCCTCCCGCACCGATTGCGGTGACGGTACCCGGTTTCATTGAAACCAAGCCACCTACCTAACGCTGTCCTCGCACGCCGGGCCAGAGTGGCCCAGGGCGGGGGAACCACGACCAGGGGCTAATGAAACCAAGCCAGCTACGCAGTAGTTATTTTATAGTGCATGAGTGCGCAATACACCGAAGCACTCTCTCTCTTTCACTCTCGTAGCCCACTGGCGGGAGATCAGGTGCAGGACCGACTTTTTACATGCCCATTCCACGCATGGATCATCTTTCTATCGGGTGATCAGCCTACATTGGCCTAACCGAACTTGAAAACAACAACAACTCCCGCTGGAGATTCCGCGGGTGATATGCGTCCAAGGGGAAATGCAGGGCTGGGTGGAATGTGTCGGAGGAGTGAGAGGGTTGTGTACCGCACACCTACTGTATCTACAATTTTTGTCATGATGTCCCTGCCTCAATGACCTGTCAAAAATATAAATGACATCTGAGATCTCGGACCACACGCTACACAAGCGCCCCTAGCGGCCATCACATATGAGAGGCCACGGAAATTCGAAATTCTATAAAATTTTAATATATTATATCTAGCAATATCCCGCGAAAAAATTATAAACACAACCTGCTAACAGATGAGTGAGTGTACGCATAGGCATGCGTTTGATGCACCTCCCTCCTTCCCTATGCCTAGGCGTACACTCACTCATCTGCTAGCAGGTTGTGGTTATAAATTATAATGTTTTCACGGGATGTTTCTAGACATAATATATTAAAATTTTATAGAATTTCGAATTTCCGCAAAGTAACGTCTGATTCCATTAACAATTCGAAATTCGCTAACATGGACAGCAAATAATGTTATTAATATGAATACAATAAAATGCTTCAAAGTTAGGATTGACATAAAAAGGCAAGTGGTTATTCACCGGTATGGATGTGGGACGCTAACGAGCGAGGCTCATTCATGTGCTACGTGGTGCCTACGTCGAGACAACTTGAATGCCGGCAACTGTACATTACATTGTTTACACTTTTTGTGTTGATTGTACAATGAGATTTGTTATTACTGGACAACGCTACCGTAAAAAAATGTTTTAATTATAATATATTGTCTAAACACAATTAAAATAATTAATACGTATTTTAACAAAAAAGGATAGGACCTAAAGAGTTTACGTCCACACTGTATTTTATATTGTACATTCGTATTTTATATTACCAAATTAGTTACGTGCAAAAACTTGAAGTTTTTGGCTTACTTAACATATTCGTAACGCAATGAGACAATGTGAGCAATAATTTTAATTCGACAACGTTACGAATACGTTGGTGTCTAGTTGTTTATTCGAAGCCTACTGCTAAATTTTTAGTAGTCCCAGCCTCATGATAAAACGATGACGTTTCTGTAATTTCTCACTGCGGCTGCGGGCACCCGCGTCACGAGTCTCCCACGAGACAAACAAAAGGAGCGATTTATTGCCGTTTTCGGCGATCTCATTGTTGGTGCGATGAGATTTTTTCAAATTAATGTAAATAATATGACAATAGCTATATAGATAATAGTAATGTGTTCAGTTGAGATTACATAAAACAGGGATCTGATTCTCAGACCTCGAATATCGTTTCTATTAGTCCCGCTCGTGCGGCATGAATTTACGTGCCTACGAGCGGGATAGCCTGTCGTACGAAACTAAGTTTGAGCCTCGAGAATCGAGGCCCAGATTTGAAGAATGCAGAGTACTTAAACATTTCTAGTGTATATTTAAGTTTTCTGCAAATCAATTAGTGTCCTTGACAACTTAATATTACTATTTCCTCTGTTTCTTTAAGAAACAAGAAGCTGGTGAAATCTGCTAATAATGTTTATATGGCATGACATGTGAAATGCAAAACCTATAGGAGATGACGAATACATCGGAACCCCGTATTGTACTTTACTAAATTATAAAAAATGTGGTCGTTAATGAATCTTGTCCAATGAACAGTTTAACGCAACAAGTGGTGGCGCTGAAGGAGATCAGGCTGCAGGAGGAGGAGGGCGCGCCGTTCACGGCGATACGCGAGGCCTCCCTGCTGAAGGAGCTCAAGCACGCGAACATCGTCACGCTGCACGACATCGTGCACACGCGCGAGACGCTCACCTTCGTCTTCGAGTTCGTGGTGAGTGGAACATGGAGTTTGACAGGTCAGCGCCTGTGGCGTTAGAGTTCCCATGGCCCAGCCGAAAAGCGTGAAGGACATTGGAGGGTTTACCTATGTTTGTAGAATAATTGCCGGAAGACTTGCAGGAGTTGTATCAGGGCAATTGTAACACAGGCGACTACTTAAAAACATATTTTAAAAATAATAAATAATGAGCGACCTCGTGTCCAGATAAACTCCTGGAAGTTTTTGCGGCAAGATCACTCATCTAAAATTATATTTTGTAACTTATTTTAAACAATAAAAAAAAATTGATCGTAAACCCGGTGAAAACTGGGGAGTCCCAAGTAAACTCTGCAGGGCCCCGGGTTAAAAGCACGTATTTCCCTCTAAAAATGGTGACAGCGGACACAAACGTCGAAATCCTCCTTCTAGGACGAGAAGCTAAACGACATAGAGTACTTTTCATGAAATAAGTTTAATGAAAGAAGCCGCAGCGTTGTGATGATGCGACGGACTGTTAAATCAACTTATCCTGTAAGAAAATCTTCAAAAAAAGAGGTTTTCCAGGGGTACGGACTACAGGTATAAAATAAGTAGTTGCTGAACTCCAATATCTAGATACAGTTGCCTTGGTACTTCTTTCATGGAAAGGACTCTCGGTCTAAGGCCGAAAATGTGAGCATTTTATGAATAATATGCATATCGATCTCTGACGCCAATACATTTGCAAGGCAAATTGCAGTGCAATTAGTAGCACAATCTATTCCAACCTATGCATAAGTTTTTTGTCAATCATAATCATAATCATAATCATTTATTGCAAGAATGTCGTACATTACAATTAGATGTTAAAATTAATTACATATAGAACAGACATTCTGCCATTACAATGGCATGCAAAATACAGTAGAGGAAATACATTTTATAATTATTTTTACATATTATATTATTCTAATTTATTATGAATGTCAATTTATTTTTAATAGTATAGAATTACAAATTTATTAGTATTGTACATGTCAATTTATAATTATTATTAGTTTTTAAATGTCATATATTCGTTTAATGTATAAAAACAATTCTCAGACAACCATTTTGAGATTTTCTTTTTAAAATTATTAACATTTAGACTTTTAAAATGGTCTGGTAACTTATTATAGATATTTATAGCATTAAAATACACATTTCTTTTATACAGATCATAGTGACACTGTGGTATATATAATTTATGCTTGTACCTAGACGTGGCTCCTCTATTAATTACGTCTACATTATTTAAAAAATAATTGGAGTGCTGTTTTACAAATACACAAATATCCTTTATGTACATACATACCACAGGTAATATATTAAGCTCTTGGAATAACGTTTTACAGCTATCTAACGGCAAAGCTCCACAAATGGCTCTTACACATTTCTTTTGTACCTTAAAGACCTTATCAACTTCAACGGAGTTCCCCCACAACAACAGCCCATACGAGAGAACCGAATGCACGTATCCGTAGTATGCGTACATTGCTGCTTCAGCCGATACTTTAAGGCGTAACATTTTTATTGCGTATACAAATTTATCAAGTTTGTCACATACAAGGTTTATGTGCTCCTTCCAGTCACAATGTTTATCTACCATTATGCCTAAAAATTTTGTAAAGTTTACTTCCTCCACCTTAATGCCCTCGAAGGTAATATTTATTTCTTTTGGTCTTGTTCGATAGTCCCTAAATTGAATTATTTTAGTTTTTTGCAAATTGATTTGTAAATTATTGAATTTTAGCCATAAAAGAATTTTGTCAAGAGTACTACAAATTTTAGTTTCAAACGAGTCTACGTTATTATATTTGATTAACGCAGTTGTGTCGTCTGCAAAAAGAATAACTTTTTGATCAGTCACGTTCGGGAGATCATTAATATATAGCAAAAATAGTAACGGACCTAGTATGCTGCCTTGCGGGACACCGAACTCATTATGTAAAAATCTTGATCTGTTAAGAATTTGCTTTCCCCTATTAATTTTGGAGATCTCTACGCATTGCTGTCGTCCAGTAAGATAGCTTTTAATCCAGCCATAAGCATTGCCTCTGATTCCATATTTTTCCAATTTAAATAAAAGCAGTTTATGGTCTACAAAATCAAATGCTTTGCTCATGTCAAGAAATATGGCAACTACAGGATTTCTCTCATTTATTGCTTCTGTTATATATTTTATTAAATTGAAACAGGCCAACGTAGTGTTACTGTTTTTAAGAAATCCAAATTGTTCCTGTGAGAGTATATTATATGTCGAAATAAATTCATGTAGTCTTTTTAGCATGACCTTTTAAAAAATTTTTGATATCACTGGTATTAATGTGACCGGCCTGTAGTTAGTCATATCAGTAATATCCCCTTTTTTAAACAGTGGTCTAACTATAGACATTTTGAGTGCTTCCGGGAAAACACCTTCATCAAACGAAAGGTTAATAATGTGGCTCAAAGGGCCACATATACTTTTAGCACAGGCTTTAATGATTTTGGTATTGATATTGTCAATTCCTACTGCATTCGTGTTCTTTAGACTTTTTATTATCCCAAGTATTTCATTTTTGTCAGTAGGTTTTAAAAATATAGTATTTAAATTATATGTTAATAATGTCCGTGTAATGTCATCTGTATTAAATTTAAATTCTTTATGTGTCAATTGTATGTAAAAATTGTTAAAAGCTTCGCTTATGTCTTTAGGATCTGTGTAAACTTTGCATTATTTTTTATTGCACTTATTTCTAGATTAGGTTTTATGTCATTTATATTATTATTTATAATGTCCCAAACTGCCTTACATTTATTTTTATTATTATTTATGTATTGTTTATTTTGTAATTGTCTCGATTTATTAATACATTTTTTAAGTACTGTATAATAGTTAACATAGTTTTTATAATTTTTGGTTTTGTTGACACCAGTCATTTTATATTTCATATATAATTTTCTTTTTTCGACACACGATTTCTTTAGTCCTTTTGTAAACCATGATTTATTTGACTTTTTATTGTTTCTTTTACATAAAATAACAGGGAAACATAATTTGAAAAATAGGACAAATATTTCGTGAAATTCGTTATATGCTTGATTTAAATTTTTATGCTCATATATTTCAGAGAAATAAATAGATGATAAATATTGGCAGAATTTTGATAAATTTTCTTTGCTGAAATCTCTGACACTCGTCGTCCACGAAATTAACTCACGTTTATTTTTGACCTTTGCTTTGAGAATTTGACCCGTTTCGTGGTCTGATAGACCTAAATAATGCACTTCGGCAGTAAAATCTTTAAAATTGCTAGCTATTTGGTCAAGACAGGCCGTTTTTCTAGTTGGAGTCGTAATATGTATTTTTAAATCAAAGTTTTTTAACAGATTAAGAAGTTCTTTACAACTTTTATTAGGGTTAAGTGTGTCTAGATTCCAATCACCGCATAACACAATTTTTTTGTTCCTTATTGAAATTTTTAACAACAATTCCTCTAGCTTTTCTATAAATACATAAGGGTTGCTGTTGGGTGTTCTGTATATACATAGAATCATTATTTTAGGTGATAAAATCTCAATACCAGATATTTCAAAACTAAAATTACTACTAAATTCATTGACAATACCTAGACTTTTACATTCAATAGTATTTTTAGCCATTATGCACGAACCACCTCGCTTTTTATTACGGGAATATGCGGAGATAAGGTTATAACCGGGTATTTTGAGTAAGGTTTCCATTCCCTTTTTCAAGAAAGTTTCTGTTAAGCAGACTATATCAACTTTAATGTTCTTTTTTTCAAATTCTGAAATGGCTAAAGTGATCTCATCAGATTTATTTATAGCACCTGCAATATTTTGATGAAGGATGGTTAAATTATTATAATTTTTACGTTTATTCACGAAAAAGATTATTATTAACGAAATTTTTATTTTTTGAAAAGTAGTATGGGATTGTACCCTTTTTAGGTTTAATATCTTTTATTAATATGGGTGAAGTTAGATTTGAACTACGCTGAAATTGTGTTGGCCCTTGAATCCTTGCGTCAGACTTACATGTTAAAACGTTATTACAAGTATGCGAATAAAACGGATGATGTTTGTTATTTACAAGATTACTTATATATTTTTTATTGTATAATAGGAGCTCTATTTCCAAATTTAATATAGAGCTTAGTCTTTTTAACATTAGTTTATTGTTTTTATTATAATAGTCCTTAATCCATAAACAATTCTTAAAATTTTTGGTTATTAATTGTAATTTAAAATTTAGTAAATCTATATTAAGAAATCGGTTGTGTTGTACTTGTAACGTAAATACTTTTTGTTTCCGCAAGATGTATAAAATATTGCTGAGATTAGACAATATACTATAAGGATTCTTGTCATTTGCGCCTATTGATAGAACTACTACATCATCCTTTTTCAAGGTTGCAGCTAATTTAACACAGTAATCAAATATAACATTACAACTAGAAGATGAAATAATAATGCCAGATATATCATAGGTGCTATCATTTCTGTTCCTTCGGTCAAAGTACATTTCAATGTGAAGAAGATTTGAATTCGAGACCGAGTTTCATTTGTGTCTTGTTCTTCTTAATTACTCTGTTTTAAGTTTTAAATTATGTAAAGACCATACACATTCTTTACGGGAATAGTTTATACTTTAAAAATGAGTGTGAAAGACTGGGATGGGATCCTCTTGGGAGCCGAATAAAAGTAGTCAACGTCGTTGTTCTAGCTACGACGTCCACTGCTAGGCATACGCCTCCCCCAAAGTCCGCCACCAGCATCCACCGGCTTCCTACGACCTTCTTCAGGTCGTCTGGCCAAAAAATGTAGTAAGCATATTCAAATACTCGTCTGTTTCAGGACACGGATCTCTCACAGTACATGGAGCGGCACCCCGGCGGCCTCAACAAGCACAACGTGCGGCTGTTCATGTACCAGCTGCTGCGGGGGCTGGCGTACTGCCATCGCCGGAGAGTGCTGCACAGGTACGTGGGGAATGCAGGAGGAAATTGTGTACGGATCTGAAATTTTTTCCCGTTTGTTAGTTTGCGTTAAACTGCTGTTGTGGGTAGTCCTCAGATAATAAGGTGAAGGTAGTTTAAAGTAATAAACGCCACACCAGTAAACAGCAATTGAAGACGTGGATGCGTGTTCAAGGTGAGAAGTAGCAAAATTCTGATTTCGAGAAAATTTAGTTAAAAGTTTTAGATTGCGTCGTAACGATCCGAATCTAAAGATCCGTCTGTAGAATTAACGTACTTATAACGTTACTACATATCCTAAAATGTTTAAGTTTAAACCCAATTTTCTGAGTAATAATGTTTTGCGACATATTATCAGCTTCATCTATTCATGTCTTCAATTGCTCTAATTTGACCTTCAACTGACAAGACTTCATTTTGACGTTCTAACAACGGTGGTCGGTAAAGCCTTAAATTAATATTTAATTTTAATTATTGCAGTATTTAAATGTCTTATATATAAATATCACTATAAAATGAGGATATCTCTTACCTGATATTCTTTATGTAGCCGCGAGGACAAAATATATGGTATGGTGCGAAGTGTTAGAATTGCCCCAAATGGAGGTCGGCCTCTTACTTACCCCTATGGGAAATCCGCGGGAGCATACATAATGTATATTTATTATCTACCTGTTACATATTATATCAAGTGTGTGAGATTGGCATTAGGACTATATACGAGAAGGTACAATCGCGCTGAAATTGAAGCGATAAATCCGACGGGCGACACAAAGAATCGTTGATTGTACACAAAATCTTGTAGGGTACACATGTTATTGCACAAAGTACACATCCGGCCCAGACACCGGAAGTGTACCGGGTCACAATCAACCGCTTAGCGAACTCATATCCGGCGCGGCTTCTTCGTAATAAAATGGGGTTTGGCTCGTTTTTTCGCTCAACACAGGGATTTGTCTGGCTTAAATCTTGTTATGTTTTCGAGATCCTTCTTTGACTGTGACATACGAACTTGTGGGGTTGCGTAGACAGATGTAAATAGGGTACGTTTGGAGAGTATGTTTGTGCTAAGATACAACATTCGAAATTGTGTTATTTTTATTGAATAAAATTAATTGTTGTTTATCTCTCAAATAGGTTCTCAAGTGAGGTCGGGTTTGAGCCTTCTTTATTAATCCGGGGTCTTAAAACTGAAGCGTCGTAGAATGCGTAATGCAAGGTCCGTCTTCAGTTTGAACAGTCGGCCGGTTTTATCCACGTGTAATTAGTATGTGCAATAATTTAGCAATTGTCTTCTCTCTATATATCCATGTTAATATCTTATTAAGTTAATATGTAATTTGAATGTCATGGTATAATGTCGCCAATATTATAATACTAGTGTATCTAACTCGATTTTATTTCGTAATTTTATTGAATAAGGTTTTGAATGTAATCCTTACTGTACCTGCTTTTTTTCTCTGTACCATTGATATGAAAGATATACTTTTAGATATGAAAGAGACTGGCCTCCACGACACAGGGAATCCTAATGTGGAGACCAGTGATAGACTTAAGATAGTATGCGTGTGCTGTTCAATACATTTTTTATTATTTATTAATTTGTTCCAACAGGGACGTGAAGCCCCAGAACCTGCTGATCAGCGCGCACGGCGAGCTGAAGCTGGCGGACTTCGGTCTGGCGCGCGCCAAGTCCGTGCCCAGCCACACGTATTCGCACGAGGTGGTCACGCTGTGGTACCGTCCGCCAGGTCAGTACTACCTCGGGGCAAGGAACTAAGTGGTTATGGCATTTATATAGACTGAGGTTGTAGGCAGTACAATCTTAGGACAGAACAACGAAGGGTTAGCAGTCAAGGTTCCTTTGTCAAGAATAACGATAGCAAAAATGTATGGGATTGACATATTAAGCCTCCCTAAATGACATACGAATTTGCTTGTCACTTTATGTCAAATCCCAATAATGAAAGGACAATGAATTAAGGGGTTCTTTACATATTAATAGAGTAGGAGCCTCAATGTTGCCAGTATGATATCCCAAAAAAACACGACTGGCTCTCTGAAAAGGTAAGAATTTTAACTCGAAGGTACGGGTTTTGCCAAAACATTAAAATACACTGACCGGCATGGAAATTTGGCCACCCTGTTATTTTTGTCTAAACGTCTCAAATTTGCCTGTATTGTAATGAAATTAATGTCAGACAATAAAAAATACATTTCTTCGTGTTTCCTGATCAATTTAACAGCCACTGACATGGTTTTTAATTTAAAAATAAGTTTTAAATAAAATCGCTATATTTCTAAGCATAAAATAATATTTTCCAAAACACTCTGATATCAAAAGTATTAACAGTTTTCCAATTTTTTTTTCATTTTAATATGGGGTATTTCCTCCTCTTGCTCTGATGACCATCTGCATGCGGTCTGGCATGATTTGGATAATGTTTTTGATTTCAGTTTGGGATAGGTTCTCCCAAGCGTTAATCGCAGCGCTACGAAGCTCTCCGAGGTGCTGGCGGGTTAGGGGATGTTTTTATTATTCTTTTGAGCATGTCCCAGATGTGTTCTATAAGATTCAGGTCTGGACTGCGGGAAGACCACTGCAGTTTTTGTATACCGATACTTTGAAGGTACTCATTTACGCATCGAGCTACTTGAGGCCGTGCATTATCGTGCATTAAATGAAACTGGTCATACCCTATAAGCCGAATTGAGCATAACGTGTTCCGGGATAACTTCTTCGATGTATCGTGTCGCAGTTAACCGATTGTCAATGACAACCAACTCTGTACGAGCGGTGGAACTTATTCCTCCCCACACCATTATAAAGCCTTCACCGTAACGGACGGTATTTACAGTCGTATTGGGTAAATACCGTTCTTTTTTTCATCGTCATACTCGTAAACGAACGTCTGGATCTCGTAAAGAAATCGTACATTCGACAGTAAACAGTACTCGACTCCATTCTTCATGGGTCCAGTAAGCAAGATCACGTGAAAAATGTAGACGAGCAACTCGATGTTGTTTGAGCAGTTCAGGTCCTAGTGCTGGCCTACGTGCCTTTAAATTAGCTTCCTCCATACGTCTTCTTATTGTACGCTCGCTAACACTCACATCTGTCGCAATTTGGAACCGCTGACGAACCTCGACTGCAGTAAGGAACCGATTCCGTAAGATCTCTAGGACAATAAAACGGTCATCCCGTGCCGTTGTGCATCTGACACCCCCACTGCTTGGTCTTCTTGAGAAGCTACCAGTTTCTTAGTATCATTTTAAGTCTTACTGGATTGATGAACGAGGTAAATTGAGCGCAATAGCTACTTCGCGCTGTATCAGTCCTTAGTCAATTAAGGCTACAGTTTGTGCCACTATTTCAGCCTCTAAAGGCATTATTTTAATTTCTAGGTGCAGTTTAAAGTTAAATGAACTCAACAATGTCAAAAGAATCAGAAGGACAAAGATGCGCTTACACAAAACTAAATTAAAATTACGAACTTAATCAGTTGAGAGACGCGTTTCGACTAAAATTTAAATTTCTATTCGCATATGTTTGAAAATATAATTAATTTCGCTCTGAAAATAAAGATAGTTATTTTTCCATAGTACCCTCATAAGAAAAAATTGTTTAAAATGTTAACATTTAAGAAATCGCCTAAAAAGTGCTTGGACGGGATTCCATGCCGCTCAGTGTATTATAGTCTACCTATAGTAACCCTTTTATGGTATACTGTTTTAAAACATGTATAATTTATAAAGTACGAAAAAGGTACGGTACACACTGAGGTACGCTAGTGACGGTTGAACGACAAAAAGTATGGGAAACTGTACTTTTTAGTACGTTTTGGCAACACTGAGGAATAACTCCATTTCTATCGGGTTGCTTCCCCCTGATCCTGTGAAGATCTTTAACCAAATTCCTATCTATTGTACAGGCTAGAGCTTTTTTTTTCTATGGACGCTTCACACCACGTCAATCTGGCCCTGTGCTAAGTATCCGAAGAACTTGTGTTACAGGTACCAGACAACGGAAATATATTTAATACTTTTATACTATACACATATTTAAGATTTTTATTATATTATACACAAATTTAATACACATCCATGACCCTGGAACATTGAAAACTTTTTGTTCCCTCGGCGGGATTCGAACTCGTGACCTTTCGTTCGAGCACCAACGCGCTCAACCAACTGCGCTACGGAGGTCGTCAAATCGTTCTTCTCTCAGAAGAAGCATTCTTTGCTTCTGCTTAGCATATGGCACGGTCACGCACCATCAAAAGAACCAAGTAGGATGCTATTCTGACATATTATTACATAATGGCGGACATGTTGCAGACGTCCTCCTCGGCAGCACGGAGTACAGCACGTCGCTGGACATGTGGGGCGTGGGCTGCATATTCGTGGAGATGCTCAGCGGCCTGCCCACCTTCCCCGGCGTGCGGGACACCAACGACCAGCTGGACAAGATCTTCAAGGTAAATGTGACTCTAACAACCTCGACCTGAGGTCGAATATCTCTTGGACGTAGGCTACATTTTCAGATGTTGTATACAGAGTGATTCATGGTTCATATATTAAGTTGAATATAGTGTGAAGAGAATGACGCATGGAGCATTTTTTGTTTTGGCGCCCCATATAAATTACTTAATATAACTTAAAAAAAATATATTAAAAGTGCTAAAAATGCCCACAAGGAGTGAATCTTACTATGCTGGAGCTCGCGGGCGTATACCCGAACGCACTGGTCGTTGACCTAAGACCTTACCAGGATTGCAACTCATCTGTTTTATGACTAAAAGTGGATATCTTTAACCGTGATTTGTCGCGTTATGGTAAGTAATTTATATGAGGTGCCAACAAAAAATGCACTACGCGTCCTTCTCTTCACAATATATTCAGCTTAATATATAAACCATGAATCATTCTGTATATAGCGCCGGACTTAAAAAACTTCGTGGCGCTAGTAGTACCGCTACACAGTTGTTCATATTTCTGGAAACCAAATTTGCGACTGTTTTATTAATACGGGCCTTACAATTTTAGTTAAATCGGTTTCCATGTTTTGTGTATACAGCTAGCTACTGACGGTTAGCAGTAGTGTATACAGCTAGCTACTGACGGTTAGGTTTTTCAGCGGTTTACCCTCGATCTCGCGCGAGTGGCCGCTAGCTGTGGGCTGCGGGCCGGAGTGTTTACCGACCGGTTTGATGTGGCTCGCCGCGGCGCCGCGAAAACTACAAATATTCGGATACCGGATCACCTGTGCGATACTCTGTTTAGACTTTGTTTGTATTGACTAGGCGTGGACAGGGTAAATTCAGATGTTGCCGTGTTTCGAGTAACATTTTTCCAAATAGAATTTTAAAACTGCTGAATTGGCGAATCTAAAATATTTTTTTTTTTTGGTTGAGTGATTAAAAGTTGTTAGTAAATAAAAATTTTGCCCATTTCTGTCTCGAACGATTTGTTTGAATTCACCTGCATTATAACAATTAGATTTCGGATATGTACAATGTTAATAATAAATTATAGCACAAAACAAATCACAAGTAAGTGGTGTCCTGATGCTGACTTTTTACCCGACTTCGGCGAAGCCAAAAGGAAGGGTAATGATTTTTATTCCGACGCATCACGCTTGCGCTTGCACGCCCAACTCGATCGGGACGATTTGTATGACGTAAAGTCAATATATAAGCCCGTGTAAGATTTCGGATTGATAACTATCTGTTGTCTGTATAAGACTGTATTTTTAAATATTAAAATATCTCTATTCCACGTCCAGGTGCTAGGAGCGCCGTCCGAAGACAGCTGGTCGGGGGTGTCCCGCCTGCCGGGGTACCGACAGAACGCGGGGCGCTGGGCGACGTTCGCGCCGCGGCCGCTCTCCGCGCCGTTCCCGCGGCTGCGCGAGGCGGGGCGGGAGGCGCAGCGGCTGGCCGCGGCGCTGCTGCAGCCGGACCCCGCGCGCCGCCTGGCCGCCCCGCGCGCGCTCGCGCACGACTACTTCGCCGACCTGCCCGCGCGCCTGTCGCACCTGCCGCACGGTACGTCCGCACACACACACGCAGCACACCACACAGATTATACATACACACACACTCAGAGAGAGAGAGAGAGACTGTATACACACACACACACATACACACAGATACTGTACACACACGCACAGATAGTGTACAGACACACAGAGACTGTCCACACATACACACACACGGACACAGACTGTACACACGCGCGCGCACACACACATACACACGCACACACACACACGCACACGCACACACACACACGCACGCACAAACACGCACACACACACACGCACACACACGCACACTACACAGAATGATTCATGGTTAATATATTAAGCCGAATATAGTGCGAAGAGAATGCCGCGTGGAGCATTTTTTGAATCGGCACCTCATATAAATATTATATTATATAAATTCCATAGACTACACATACACACACGCACACACACACTTATCGACTGCCGGCGCTGTAGCGGTACGTGTGTGTACGCAGTTACGTATGTGCGTAAACGCATGCACGCGCTTATACAGGATTAAACTAGGGGGACAAAAGGACACTGCAATTTTATATTTTTTGATAAATATTAGAAGAACTCCCGCGTGTTTCTTATTCCTGTTCTTCTCACTGTGGTACTTCCCGAACCGATTGTAGGCATCGTATAGATACGACATTCCGAAAACATTTTTGTAACAAAATCTTTCTGAACAAAAAATCAATCATTTTACAAATGAAACTTTATAAGCTGTTTTCGGAAAGCCAACAAAAAGGCTCAACCGGTTCAACCCTAGCCTGCTAAGATGAACCGGCGTAAGAAACTCGGATGATTTTTCAACCGTGGAAAACACTGAAAATGTTATCAATTTTTAATTTCGTCATAGTATAAATAGTAAAAGTTTTGTACATAAGCGTTTAGAAATGTGGGTTACACATCTATCCATTAGTACGATTGGCGTAAGGAATCCGGAAAAAACACGCTAATATAAATATACTCACTCGGGGGAAGCTCCAGGCGGCGCGAAAACAACCCGTATACATTATTCGCTAGATATATGCGGCGGTAAATACAAAACATAGGCGTTGGAACGTGACGTACGGCCGAATAACGTATGCACTACTCTTATAGTTTTGTAAACTAAATTGAGAAACTTCTTTGAAAAAGGTGGTTCTTATTAGTGAAGCTGGAGAATGTTCACAATTTTTTATTTTGAGCTCTCTGTAAACGTTGTTAAAAATAAATAATGTGAGTGAAAAACTTCTCGATGCGATGACGTCATTTTCCAACGTCTGCTAGGTCGCGAAATTTACAAGAATATCAGATGTCTGTTAATTCATTAATACTTGATGTTTTTCTATGAAACAATATCCAGTATATTTGTACACAGATACAATTCCTACTGGGATAACAGTTTTAGGCTATTTTGTATTCCTAGTAACATTCTCCATTGGAGGTTGAAGACAAAATTAGGTTACATATAAGTACACCGAAGTTCTTATTCAAGATGCCGTCGCTAATATCCCTTACGGAGTTCGAAAACTTAACTGTTCTCTAAATAACAAACGACTTCGTATATTTATTTTTCGTATTCTTATATTCGAAGACAAGAATGGATGAAAGTGATATGTACCAAAATTATGATTTAGATAAAATTGAGTTCAAACTATCACTTAAATATTTTAGAATACGTCGTAACGTATTCAGTACATTAAACTAAACAACCGTCTCTAGAATCAATGAACTTAATGTTACTACATTTCCAAAAATGTTTAGGTGACATATTACATATCACCTTCATCCATTCATGTATTATTTTATAATTCAAGTTGTGTCGATGAAATTGTATCACCCTGTGTGGAGGGTATATCGTTTCCGAAATGCGATCACAATAAAACTCGCATTAGGACCTTTCCCTTAACACTTATTGTGCCCATAAAACTACTTTTTACGGCTTATACAGTGTAGTAAACATATAGATTGTGGACACGGGGAATGGCTGTAAACCCCTTGACACACTGACGGCGGAATACTGAAACGATAGTTCAATTTAGGTAGCCTTCAAGTCGCATGCTTGTCACTCCGTCAAGCAGTGACGTTGACGGCTCTGAAAAGGACCTCTTGCCTTTGACGTTTCTGGGGCCTTACTCTCCAAACTGATTCGATTTTTATTCAAATTCGGTCGTGCCGCGTATTCCCGAATAAATTGACGTTTGTTTATTTTGATTGTCAGTCGATTGATATGGTCCGAAGTAGAAAAAGTAACGATGTAACGATTTTCTTTATCCTGGTTAGTTTCAAAGTAATCCACTAAATAAAATACCAAAAGGCGTTCAGAGCAAACTGATTCGATTCTCAATCGTGTCGGGAGTAAGCCTGCAGTATTCGGGCGTATGATCGTAAAAGTAACCAATTGAATTGAATTAACAATTAAGTACCAAAAGTGTTCAATGGTTCAGTTGATTTAATGGATATTAAATTAATTTATGTTGGCGCTACAATAAACAATACAAAACTTTTTTAAAACTTTGGTATACTTTCATACAACAATAAATAATTGAAGAAATGAAGGTGGTATGTCGCAAAAATTTTTTGAAAAACTGAGTTTCAACTTAAACATTTTAGGATATGTTTATATTATATGTAGACGGATCTTTAGATTAATTAACTTAATACTTTACGACGTATTCTAAAATGTTTAAGTGACAGTGTGAACTAAATTTTCTCGAAATCAGAATTGTAGCAAACATATCACCTTCATGCATATCTTCAATTATTCTTTGCAGTTTTGTGCAGAACCCATTTGTACGGGAGTCCGATACCCGTCGGTTTCTAATGGTTCTTTCTTTTGTTGCAGAGGTGTCGATACTGACGGTGGAGGGCGTGGCGATGCAGCCAGAAGAGTGATCGCCTCGGTAGTTAGTTCCCTATAGTCTATTCGCAGGCCGCACGCGGGTGGTGGCTGATGATTATCGTGGACCGCTGGTGCTCGGTAGGAGAGGGGTATAGAGATTACATAGGATAGAAAGAGATGGGTGTGACGTCACGTGTCCGTAAGATCATAACAGAGATGCAAATCAAAATTTGGAATTTGTATCTGTTAAAAACAAAGGTAGGGATAGTAAATAAAAAGAGACATAAGATTGTGACATCACAGCGCTGTTTTTAAAGTCATAGTACACATAGAAAGAGACGGAAACAGTATTACATCTCACCAGTAACGAGGGTCAAAAATCTACGAGCCACCAGCAACTATAAGGTCGAAGGTCAGTAAGGTCTGTCTACAAGGTCGATAGATCTCCGAGGTCGGTCGAGCCATCACCCCGCCGTCTACGGTCTACCCCACGTCCATCCGTCGAACGCTTACGACTAATGTTTAGCGCTTGTTAAGCTTCTAATTGTATCCATCCATGTAATTCAATTATTGTATGGCGACAAGGTAACGATGTGTCGAATGTGCACCCGCGGTCGGTGACCTCACTAAAATGTACACAACACGCGCGAGACATGTACACGTGATCCTCACAAAAATGTCCACAACACGCGTGACATATAACATGTTTAAGAATTAAAAGCAAATATGTTTACATTTTACTGAGAATGCGTATAGATGTCAGCGACCGCGGCTGTAATGTTAATTTGTATAAATATATATAAACAGAGCCGCGTGCCATGTATCTGTAACGGTAAAATACGAAGTTATTTAAAAAAATGGAAAGAGTTTTTATTCTGATACGCTCGTGATTTTTGGGAAGTTTTGAATATTTATTTATACTGTCTTCGGGGTAAGATGAGCGAAGAGGACCACGTGGGAGGGAGCGGCCTCTTACCCCCCCTCGTGAGTCGCACGCCCCTTTTCAGTGACGCATTGAGCTTAGCGATTTGTTTCGATTCTTATGCACATTCCTTCCACGGTGCTTAAAAACGCACTAAAATTCTATTTTCCGTCACTCGGTATAAACGCTTCAATTTACGCGCTAGTTGCCACAATATAAATTAAAGACATGAATGGATGAAGGTGATATGTCACAAAAAAAATACCCAGAAAATTGAGTTTAAACTGTCACTTAAACATTTTAGGATATCTAGTAAAACGTATTGAGTAGATACATTGATTCTAGAGAAGGATCTTTAGATTTATGTACTTATAAATACGTTACTACGCATTCTGAATTGTTTAAGTAACAGTTTGAACTCAATTTTCTCAAAATCATAAATTTGCTACATATCACCTTCATCCATTAATTCATGTCTGCAATTACCACGGTAAAAAATCTTATGGTGAATAGATAAAACTGAAATTTCAGTATCGGTTGGTGGACGCTATATCTACATAGGTAGATACACAGTATTAGCCATAGGGCTAATACTATGTTTCTACAATTAATGACGTTTAAAGGAATGACACACATTAAAAAGCAATATTGAAATATCTTTTAAAGAATTGCCCTCGAAAATCTATAATAATTAAAACAAATAAACGTTTCATTCAATTAATTATGTCTTGTGTATATCCACTCGTCGATATTGGAATGCCGACGTTGGTTGGTCCACCAATTTTGTAATATCTATGTTAGGTTCGTCCACCACCCGATATTGAAATATCGATAATGTACATTCGTCCACCACCCGATATTGAAATATCGATAATGTACATTCGTCCACCACCCGATATTGAAATATCGATATTGTACATTCGTCCACGACCCGATATTGAAATATCGATATTGTACATTCGTCCACGACCCGATATTGTACATTTTGGTGTCGATTGAGGCGTTTATAAACGTAAACCCTTAGGCAAGCGATGGACTGTATGTTTATGTCGAAATTGAACAGATCTCAGGGCCCTCAGGCAAGAGGTCATCGATATTATCACGAAGTTCGCTAACAAAAATATATGGGATAATATTCACCAAGTGACAAGCGAATTCGTATGTCACTTATGTCAAATGTCACACTTTTATGTTATCGAACTTTGTAAGTGATAACAGCGATGTTGTCTTGACCGAGGGCCCCGTTGAGTGCGGGGCCGTCCCATAGATGGTAGGGTGGCTCCTAGCTGTAGAGAATTAGCTAAATTGTTAGTCCCTTCACGTGTATACTTAGGGCGCGACTACCCGCTAAAGGGCCACAGTAACGGTCAACGCCGTTCATTATCTCGATAATAGTGCAGTAATGCCATAGAGCAAGGTGTTATTTAGTCTATTGAACCCATTGCAAACGCTTTCATCACTTACCAAGTTCGAAAACAAAAATGACATTCGTCTTCGTATGTCACTCAGCTAAGCTAATGTCAAGTCCTATACTTAGTAAGTAATAATAGCATTGCAATAGTTATCGTGACAGTTGATGGCGTTTATTGTCGCTGTGGCCCCGAAATTAGAGTAAATTTTGAAGTAACGTTAACACCAATTAGTGCCAATGTAAAAAACTCGATCCTCTCCTAGCGTAGACTAAAATAGTGTACGATAAATATACAATACGAGGTACTTGTAGTGTTAAGTGTCTTTGTTTCGCTTTAAATAGGACAGCGCTCCGAGTTCATACTTTAAAGAATTTCTTTTCTGAGAGATTTAATAATCTTTGTTACATCTGTTGGCTAGAGTACTGTAGTGTTTGGAAGTTGCCAACTTAAAAAAATATATATTTTTCTTTTCAAATATCAATAGAGAACTAATTTTTATATAGTTTAAATCAAATAAGCCTCAAGGGGTTAGCTTGTAGTCTAATGTGTACATAGTAACCTAAACAGCGCATATGTCTTAACTTTGCACTGCCATTGTAGACGGTCCTAGCACTATGCTCGTAGACGCGACACGACTAAATATCTCGCGTCAAGGGGACAAAATAGCTCGAGATAACTATGTCGTGTAATTTTGTCGAAAACTATAAACGCGAGATAGTTAAGGCGTTTTTTTTCTCAACAAGTAAGAAGAGATATAGTAAAACACAAACTACTTGCACTTTTTTCCACTTTATTTTTAATTATATATCAGGTCACCTGATGATGAATATGTCAAAACCGGGTGTATTTTAAGTAACAATTAATGTAAAATAACAAATAAAGTGAAAAAATGGGTAAGTAGTTTGTGTTTTACTGTATAACATGAATTTCCACCAAGAACCTACAGTACATTCAATAAGAAGAGATATGTCGCGTCGCGTTTACGCGAGGTTTGCTGAGGGATTAGCGGGTGGTCGCGGTAGTAGAGTAGTGAAAAGCTTTAGGATATACAGGGCGAGTGGAATTTGTGGGCACTATTTTGTCGGTTGACCACTTATTAGGTTTTACTTATAAATGTCACTTTTCTTTGAAGTCAAGTTCAAATATTTGATAATTGCAGCGTCATTGTATGTTTCTTGTATCTTTAGAGTAAATAGAGAATCCAAAATGGCGTCCCCATTCCCTCCCCTGACGCTTAGTTAAACCGTAATTGGGCTCCGAACACCAAATTAGCATGTAAATTGTATAGAACGCAATATTTTCATTGTATGTATATGATTTGTTGAGTTGTGTCTAAGTGTATATCTAGTGGTCACCCGTTGAGTGAGGCACGGCGCTTAGCCGAAGTAACGAAATCGATAACGAAGGTACAAATAAATGTATAGAATTAACCGCGTGATTTAACGACGAAATGTTTCTTTTAAAAAGATCGTGGTTTACAGGTTTTATACATTTTGTTGTCTGACTTCTTTATCGTTTCGATATCAGTCTAAGCCCCCAGAACTGTAACATACTGTACATTGTGTGGGGTTGAGCATTTATATGGGGAAAACTTGATGTGAACATTTGTTTCAAATCTCTTTTTCAAATTTTACATGTCGATAGACAGAGAAAATTATAAATATAATTTAGTATTATTAGAATCATTTTCAATTAAAATCGATATCGATTTGTGATAATAAAATAGTAAAGAGATGTGGATCAAGTGTGGCGGGGCGCACTGTTTTGCATTTGTACTTCGAACTGACGACTAATTGTAAGAGGTTGTAAATATTTGAGTTCCGAGACGCTCATTCACAAACCGACGCATATGTTAGCACATTAAACGCACGCGCATACTAATCACTTTAAAACAATCGAGCGTGCAGCGGACGAGTTGCGTCGCGTGCACCCAATGTACGTGCAGGTCTGCGTATACGTACGTAAATTGCGTGCACATTTACGTACACGTAAATAATTTGCGTGCACATTTGCGTAAACGTACATAAATTGCGCACAAGCTGCGTACGCGTACGTAAAATGCCCGTAAGTTTGCGTATACGAACGCAAATTGCGTTATAGTAGCATTTATCTCCACCGGACAATCATTTGCGATATTTATTTTACCATCTAACAGTTCCTTCCATTATCTCATTCGTTTTAAAGTTATTTGGTAAAATGGTAGTAGGTTAATGGTGTTTTTAGAGATACATTTATATAGTCAATGATTTTTTTTCTCCTAATTTCGTTTAGTGTGAGTTTAAATTGACATCGTCGATGGGTAGTCAATACTTGTTAAGTTTTATTCCTAGACCGATGTATCGATTTGTGAATGGTACTTTATTCGAATGAGTCGTTCACTCGAGTTCGAGAATGGTTCCATCACGTTAGAGCTTTACGAATAGATATTGTAGGTATCGATTTTTATTTTTAAATTCAATTATAAATAATGACAACGACGACGACGATTTTTTTTTATTTTAATCAACTTTGTTTTATGAATTATTATGCCAATAGTCAATATGTTTTAAAACAAAGGTAACTTCGAAATGTATTTGCAACTGCATATTTTTTGTTGTAGTATTGTTACTTACGTTTTGTATATTTAATTAGGTATGTGTTTAAGAATATGTTCTTGTAAATGAGCAATATTTACCCCATATCGTGGAGGAAAGAAAATAATACAGGGATAGTTTTGTAGGTTAGTTTATGCGATAAAATACGATTACAATCAAATGTTTTTGGATTGTCTAGGTAACAACTTTTGTAGATCATTTAGATAAATGTCCAAAAAACAAAGCAAAATAAGTTACTGCGTACATTTATTTTGTACTTAATTATTACCCTTATGAGTTGTACCTAGGTTAACCAAATGTCCAAATAGAACTCTTATAAAACTATCCCTGTAGTGTTTTCAGTAAAATGAGATCACCAGTCGTCAATAAGGCAATTCTTATGAGATTTTTTTATGTAAAATAGGTTATTCACAATTTTATTTACTTTATTAATTTTTATGTTAAGCGGTCGCGCATAGAGCAGCGGAGCGGCAACGGCGCGGGGCGCGGGCGCGAGTCGGATAGAAACGTTTACTGTATATCGATAAATTCATTATTTTTGAGAATCCGTAAAATATCTACATACCTTACTGTTTGTACAAGTTTTTTGTAAAATTAAAAGTATCTAAAGAGCCATAACAGCACTGCAATCGATTGATAAATGAAAATGATTTTTTGTCGTATATATTTATTATCTATATAATATTCTCGGCTCTGAATATACTGATAAATTTAATGTAATGTATGTAAATATAAAATTATATTGTCGATATTTTTGGAAGGTGTTTGTGAGGGAAGTGCGCGCGCAGCCCGCTCCTTGCCCGCTCCCCGCTCCGCTCGTCGCTCCGCCGCTCTCGGTTCTCAGGCGCGGCCGCTTCACTAGTGATGTTTCAATAATGTGCTTCTAATTAAATAAATGAATGTAAATACGATATTTGAACTGATAATAATAAAATTTTTATTTCTTAACGAATTTATGTCTTTTTATTTTACCTATCTTCGAAACCATTACTTCCCGTATAAGTACGCCACGAATACAGTAGTAGAAGCAGAATACACTTAAATGTACATCAGTAAATCGTCGGCTAATAGCAAATAGGCTGATAGCAGATAAACCAAAAAACTATTGAAATTACCATCAAATTGGCCTTCTATGGCCTTTTGCTGTCAGAACTAAACCAAAAAACCAAAGAATTTTCATACAAATGGTTGCCGAGAACTATTAGCAAAATGGTCTTACATAGGTGTACTTAGTAAGTATTAGATTTAAATTATGCACACGTCAGTCACCCAGCGCAACAAGAATTAGTTCATGTAATTCTAAAAGTTAGCCCACCATGATTAACGAAACAACGTGAAATTCTAAACTGCAAATACTAACCGTCCAGCGGAGAGGAGCTCGAACTAAAACTATTAGCTTTTAAACTCCGCTGAAGTTGCACCGAGTCGTCTTCGGTAAACATAACCTGCGATGGGGTAAATGAATTTGAATTGTGCATTAAGGAAAGTATTCACTAGAATTGAATGAATATATGAATAAAACAAAGTGTTTTGCAAAAATGACATTATTATAAGCACAGAAGTTAAGTTGATCTGTTAATTATAGTAAGTAATCATAAATTATTATAATATTAAATTAAAACCCTTACGGGTTGTGAGGGTTTCTGCATCTATAACTAATAAACGAATATCTACCTAAGTTTTGCTGTTACATTTTTCATTGTCATGTACACAAAAAGTAAAAAGAAATTACCGATTTCGTAATCCGTTTCACAGTCTTCGTAGTCATTCGGCTGCTCCGCCCTGAGATGGTTTTAAATACGTAAAACTATGCAGATAAGGGTTTTATTTACGCTTAATAGCAATAGATAACTATTACTTCGCCAATGTTTCTTAGGAAGAATTTTAGTAGCTGCCACCGCGGTATAAATAATTCTTATACCAAATTAGTAATAAACATTGGTACTAATATGTGCTGTTTCAAGTTATACA
The DNA here is from genome assembly GCA_905187575.2 of Celastrina argiolus. Lineage (NCBI taxonomy): Eukaryota > Metazoa > Arthropoda > Insecta > Lepidoptera > Lycaenidae > Celastrina > Celastrina argiolus. The sequence goes on along the minus strand of LR994591.1, from coordinate 16,222,625 downwards.
ATGCCCCAATACTCAAAAGGTATTTCCGACAAAGGCTGTAATAGTCGGTCCACACGCGACCAACTTTATGATGCCTGTAGTAACTTCCAAAACTTTATGTCTGTGATATATCGCATCATTTCGAATAAATTGTTATTGGCCAATTAAGAAGAAGTAGAGGTATTACCTCATTTATATAATCATCTCTCTTATCTGTAAGTTTTTTCTTTAATAATAGTTCCATTGCCTCTTAGAAAGTAAATAGGTACCTCCGAGTAATAATCAGTGTAAGTCTGCTCTTATTTTTAAATTTTATATGTATAATTTCTACACTATATTATAATTAGCTTTTAGTATAGGTACACCTTCCTCCACATAAACTTCATCTGTGCAAAATTTCATACTCCTCCAATCGAACAAACTTTAAAAAATTTAGGTAGTCTGTACTGTTTTTATTAATAACTCTTAGATAAATGAAATATCAAAGTTAATAATTACTATACTTTCTATAGGTACCAATATATTTCTATAAGAAATAAGTGAGATACAAAATGAATGAGGTACTTAGTAGGTATTACCTCCCGAATGACATCGACAAAACAATTTTCATCTCACAAAAGCAGTCGCGATGAAGGATATAAATTATAATTCAGTTCGTAATCCGAATAATTTATCGGATTTACTCCGCAGTCCGCAGACGTCGAATGAACGAGTGAATGAATTCCTCTCGGTCCTACGTCTTGCTTCAATAACGTTTTCCAATTTCTTTCGAAAACACATTTTAGAAAATGTTAAATGTATCTAAGGCGCTGAATTGTGTTAAAAGTTTAAGTTATTAATTTCTTTTTTATGTTATTATTAATTAGTGCCTGTAGTTTTGGTGAAAACTCAGGGTGAATTTTTAAATGTGGTAGAGAATAGCGAAATATGCTGATGGGAGTTGCGAGCTCAATTTTGATAAAAACTATATTATTATCTACTATTTTGGAAAATGAATTTCATAGGCGGGACCTATATACCTATATAATAAACATAAGTTTTTATTATATAGGTATATAGGTCCCGCCTACTCAAATATTTTTATATTATATAGATATTAACATATAACTACATTCTATTAATTGGGAAAGTTACTTAACTTATTTTTGTTCTAAAGATTGTTATTAGAGTCTTATATAGATTGATAGCAAGCACTTACCTACCTAATTAAATAAGCCTCCTCAAAAGTATTTCATAGGGGGTTGCCCATTTCCGGAGATATATTCCTTCAGCCGCCTTTTATGACATCCTCAGAAAAGACGGTTTATGATGATCATTCTTAGGCCTCAGCCTCGAATTTTGCGGGCAGCGGGGCGGGAGCGGCGGCGGCGCGGGTGCGGTACTCGGTACCCGCTCCCGCGCCGCTATTTTCGAGAACCGGTCCATTTGATTTTACGCAAAAGATCCTGCCGCTCCCACGCCGTCGCCGCTCCCGCCCCGCTGCCCGCAAAATTCGAGGCTGAGGCCTTACTCCTTACCGTTGGTGTATTATATAAGTGTGTACAATTTCGGCTCAAACTATGTATAATCATAATAACAAAGTGTATATTTTTAATTAATATCTTGATTTATGTAACTGAATTTTAACTAAGTTTTGTTGCTATGGGTCACAGGTACCTGAAATAATTTTTTTTTTTTTTTTATTTATACGAATGGTGTCTATGTTTGTTGTTCACACTGATACCACAAGATTATATTTATTTTATCAGTATAGGATGATTAAGAATATAGGATGATCTGGTGTATTTCAGGCCACCATAGCAAAACCTTAACAATCTGACACAAATAAGCTAACAAATAACATTAAAACAGTGTAATTAAATATTTGAAGACGATCCTAATTATGAGCTTCCTTCTCATGGTGGTAGGGTTGACTCTTCTAAATAGCTGAGGTAATATTCAAATGGAATATTATTATAAGCGGTTTAGAAGTATCAACTAGATAGGAACGGGAGTCAGGAGGCCGCAGAAAAAGGTTTTTACTCAAAAAGAAACACGAAACGTGTAAAAACACGGATATTTTTTAACTTTACATTTTTTTACAGAAACGAGCGCTGCATTTTTAAGATGGTAATAAAAAAAACTTAAATTACTACACAAGAACATACTCGTTACATTGCAAGCAGCACAAAAATTCTAACTCTATCAATGAAACGTTTATCTTAATATTATGTATATTTAGTAAAATTATCACCTCCGTGGTCTAGAGGTTTAGTGCTTTCCACTCGACCCGGAGGTCGTGCGTTCGATTCCCGCGTTGGAAAAAATGTTGTTTTCAAGTTTGGTTAGGACAAACTGATGTCTGGTATAAAGATGATCCATGCGTCGCGTTGGATGGGCATGTAAAATGTCGGTCTTGCGCCTGATCTCCCGCCAGTAGTGTCGGTTATATCTTAATGAGATGAGAAATATGAGACAATGCGTTAACGTTTCACTTCCATTTCAATCACACAGCACACCGCACGTGTAGAATCATGAACTGCACATTTGTAGACAAGGGACTGATACATTTATAATATAAAGAGGAACTGTTTATTTGTTAACTACATGCGAATTCGTATGTCACTGAGCGACGCTTATGCCAAATCCCATACATTTTGATTTAATGATAGCGAATGAAAAGATGCCATATCTTGAATTAAGGCCCTGGACTGATTTTGGTGAAATATGGATATAGAACAAATCAAAATCAAATAAAAACATTTTAAATCTCAAATCACATATTACTTTCAGCAGGTAACGTTGGGAGCTGTACTAGTATGAACTGTGACACAGCTCCCAGCATCATCCACTCTGTTACATTATATTTGAACAATAATAATCTGTTTAATATTATTTAAATATAATGATTAAGCTAATACAAAATACATTATTACAGTATGTTTAACTATAGCACAAAGTATATATACAGGGTGTAAAAAGAGCAGTCACTATAACTTTGGGATAGGATTATAGGACCTTGACTGATTCTAGAAATGAATTTTTTTCATTATTTATTTTTTGAAAAAAAAAATGCAATTTATTATTTTAGTCGCAAGGCTTGAACTGTTTGGAACGACGTTCTGCATTAAATTCTTAAAATTTATAATTTTTGCCCTAGTACGTAATAAACGTCTTACGCGTGCTATTGACCTCTCAGCGTAATCAGCTGATCGCTGTGTTGTGCACGTTGTACATTACCTATAAATTTTTTTAAAACAGTGGATTAAAAGCAAATGACTAGTACCAATGGATATATCTCTTGTGTGGTTATTACCCCACGAAGTTATAGTGACTGCCCTTTTTACACTCTGTATAAACTATAGTTCCAGTATCAGTTATTTCTACAGTACTAGATTACAATGACACATAAATTATATGATAATTTAGATTAAAGTACGTATCGCAAGCTTAGAACAAGGAGCGGTCATGAACCTGGTCATGAAATCAAGATCAGAATTTCCTCCGGACGTACGGACAGTCGTATCAGTGCTAGCGCGAAGGGTGAAAAAATTACCACTGTCGCTCACACCTGCATCCGATTATAGACTCTTGCTCGACTAAAATAGAGTACTTCTCCACAAAATATTAAACACAACACAAATTTTTCCCGTACGATCATATTTGTGGAGATGTAAACTCTATTTTGCATGCACTAAAGTCAATAATCGGGATGACATTCCATACAGTAGTAGTCCGAGCCTCAATAACAATTGAAGACATAAATGGATGAAGGTGATATGTAGCACAATTATGATTTCGAGAAAATTGATTTCAAACTGTCAAACATTTTAGAATACGTCGTATCGTATTAAGTACATTAATCTAAAGATCCGTGGAATCAATGTTCTTAATACGTTACTACTTTACTTACTACTTTAAACTCAATTTTCTGGGGAATTGTTTTGACATATCACCTTCATCCATTCATGTCTTAAATTACTTCCTTCGTAATGTCAGTTGGCAGCCCTAACGGAAGACAGTGTTAAGGAAGCCGATACAATACAGTGTAATTAAAAGTTGCTCGCAGCGACTCAGAAGTTCGCTGTTGTCTGCGCCGGAAATATATATTACTACGAGGGACTCGTGTACAATACACTGTGATGTAGTATAAACTTAACTAGGAATGCTTCTGCACGAATGGGTTAATCCGCAGGCTTATTACGTACTGCAAAAGTAAAGCAATCGCAAAAGATTGCGCATTTTTTGCTCTACAACTTTATCGATGGTTGAAAGGTATATTAAATAATAAAAATAAGCGGCAATAACCAAATAACAATAATCTATGGACGTTTTTATACCACGTCAATTTAGAACTGTGCTAAGTAAACGAAGAACTTGTGTTACATGTACCAGACAACAGAAATATTTCCTTCGGAGGGATAAATAAAATAAACTCAACTTAACTAAATCCGTAAGTACATTACAACGACAATGTACTATCGAACATATTGTATGAACGCTCGACTAGACATAAAATCAACGAAAATATTTCCTTCGGAGGGATTTGGACCCGCGACCTCTCGCTAGAGACCAACGCGCTCTACCACTCTACCACTGCGCTAAAGAGGTCGTCAAATTAAACAGGAGAGTAGTTTAAAAATCAAAAAAATAAATTGGTGTGAATGTTTTTTTGACATTACATTTAATAATTAATAGTTCCTATGATACCCATGTAACGCACAATGAGCACGTAACAGCATACAACTATCATACTGTCCTTGGGTCTTACACTCCAAACTGATTCGATTTTGATTCAGATTCGATAGTGCTGCGTACTTCCTAATAAATGGACGTTTGTTTATTTTAATTCTCAGTCGATTGATATGATCGGGAGTACAAAAAGTTACGATCTAACGATTTTCTTTATCCTGGTTAGTTTCAAAGGAATCCACCAAATAAAATATCTAAAGCCTTTGAGATCGAATTGATTCGATTCTTAATAGTGTCGGAATAAAGACTGCTTATCATCGTATCGAATCTAGTTTCTGTCAGCAAATTATTTTAATTCAGAGATGGAAGCCGAGCACAAAATTTATCTTTTTTATTATGAAAAGTAATTCTCAAAGTCTCCGCAATTCATTGAAACCAAGTGCCCTTTTAGCTCGTAAATTAAAATTCGTGTTTGATATTTATTTTTATGTTTTAGCTACTTTAACTTCGTCGTGACTCGAGTGATTTATTTAAAGAGGAATAAACAGCACTGTTTTGCTAATAAACATCTTACTTTCGTTTATTTTTAATTTAATAATAAATATGTAGCACAAATGTAAACAGGGTCTAGCTCTCATAATTTAGCTTACTTAGCATTCATTTTACTTATTGGGGCATTTCACGTCAAGCGAGCCAGAAAAAAAAAGTCAGATCTTGGATATTGTTCATAATTGGATCAATTGCACTTCCATAGGACCTGAATAAATGTACGTCTTTATTTTTATTTTTTTTTGCCTTGTTACGAATTTATGCGCCTTCAAAGAATCATCAAAATTTGAAAAGCAGATTTTACGAAAGCTTTTAATGAAGGTAATCAAATGGAATAAAGAATAAGTAAACAGTGTTTATTAGAGTATATTAATTGATTTTATAGAAAATAAATTGAAATTAGAAAATAATATTTTTTTTCGTACAGTAAACCGGAAGTCAATATTTAACTTCGATTTTTTTTCCAATTGGCCAAAATATTTTTTTTTTATTTTTACCTTGAAACATGGTGGCCCTATGGTGTGAAAATATTATGTAAAAAAATTGATATTGGCATACTTTAGTGCGTGTATCTTAGAAACTAATCGAGCAACCAATATCAATACATTTTACATAATATTTTCACACCATAGGGCATGTTTCAAGGTAAAAATAAAAAAAATATATTTTGGCCAATTGGAAAAAAAAACGAAGTTAATTATTGACTTTCGGTTTACTGTACGAAAAAAAATATTTTTTTCTAATTTCAATTTATTTTCTATAAAATCAATTAATATACTCTAATAAACACTGTTTAACGTTGTTCAAGCTGTTGAACTGACACAAACACAGCCTTCTACATCAAGTCAATTTTCAGGGTTTTCTTTTACGACAGGAGATTATACAGACACAGACCATCTGGGGTCAAATGTGTCGTTTATATAAGAATCCGGAGCTTCAGATCACATCATAAACAGGACACACAACATATACTTTGTTCACTAATTTTTCACATAAACTTTAAAATTTCAGTTGCAAAATCCGGTCACTATATATTTTCAGCTGTGTCATCATAAGTAGCAATTTCGGCGTTCAAGGATCATTGGAAGATGTACTATATTGTCCTGAGGCAGCATACAATCTGCTTAAAATGGGACATACTGTCATGACTATAATTTTTAATAAGAAAAGTACACGTATATGCAAAAATGGTAAAGTATTTAATCATGAAAGGTAAGTCCATAAACAACTTATTTGCTTTGTTTTTTTTTTATATATAGGCAATGATATTGCCTACTAGCTGATCTGTGTCCCATGTATGTAAAACGTCAAAAATAGCTACGATTTATGGCATCAGCGTTTAAGCCACATTAGTAGAAATACATTTTTGGATTTAAAAAAAAATGAATGGTTGATGACGTAGACTTATTAAAAAAAATAAAAACCATAACGTCCAGAGATGATGAGAAAATTACATAAATGGGAAACAGACGCTACTAACTTTTAATCACATGCACAATAGAGATTACATTGAACGATTTTTTTTAACGTGTGTGTGGCCCCATCAGGCCATCACTCCTTCTAGTAGTTGATAATAAAAACTATTTTGTGACTTTTATGTACCAGTATACTCATTACTGTGTGACATATTTAATAACTTATAGATCAGATGTATTTTAAGTAATCAAGGATTACGTAGCCAAAATTGAGTCGATATAAAGTCAATTCTAAAGTAGTAAGTCTATACCATAATTACGGAGGGTAGTACTTATCCACCAAAATTAAAAACTACTGTACGTATTGAAAAAGGGATCGTTTATAATTTAACGGTTTCTAGGACTCAATAAACGGTGTTGCGAAGCACTATTACAGAGAAAGCACGGTCAATGCATAAATGGTGCTAAATTAACTTAAACATTTTTGGTTTCAGTTTTTAACTGTTACCTACTTGTTTAATTAATATCATACCATATAGAGCTCTGAAACTATCTCACACACCATTAGAAATGTGGCATAATAAAAAGCCTCATATTAAAATATATTTTAAAGTGTTTGATAAAACCAGTAAAAATAAACTTGATATAAAATCATGGGTAGGAATACTGGTAGGCTACCAACCAAACGGTTACAACGTTTGGAATCCCGATTGTAGAATATTCATTACTGTCAGGGATGTTTTTTTTATGAATTTTTTTTTTAAAAAACAAGGTATCCTCTGGAGCCTGAAGGGAATATAACAAATTCTCAAGACAAAACTGATAGGCCTTATGTGCCATCGAAATCAGTGTCACATTTGATAAAATTAATTTCATAAAACCAGGTATCCTCTGGAACCTGAAGGGAATATAACAAATTCTCGAGACAAAACTGATAGACTTTATATGTCATCAAAATCAGTGTCTCATGAACTAAATACTGACAGTAATAAATCAGAAAATAAATCTGATGTGGATAAATGTCCTTCTAAAATGCGTAGATAAAACGCATACCTGAAATACAAACTGATTGTTCTACTTTTGTAGATTCTGAAGTTATACAAATAAAAATAGTGAGTTAAGGAGGAGTGATAGGCAATAAATGAAACTCAAAGATCGTATTCCCATCTCATACAAAGATTTTGTATACATAAGTATACAAAATCTTATATGTCTTGACTTACGCACTAGTGTGAATATACTTAGCAGATACATAAATCAAAATATAATTCAGAACTTGAAAAAAATAAAAATGGTCTTTAGTTATATCTCAAAGGTACTATCGATCTAAAAGTATCTTAAGTGGCTAATTATGTAGATTCAGACTAGAGGCAGAAGTGAAGTGATATAACTAACAGAAAAAGTATCACAGGTTATTTGTTTAAGCTTTTTGATCAGTGTACAATATCATGGACTACAAAAGGACAAACATCGGTCAGCCATTTACATGGCGCTGTACGAAGCTGTTAGAAAAGCTTTTAGCTCTCAGCATAAAAATTTACATCAATGAACCGATGATACTTTTCGAAGATAATAACGGTTGTATTAGTATTGCTAATGGTCAAAACATATTGATATAAAATATTTTTTTCCAGGAACCAAAACACATAATTTATAAAGTGTTGTTATCAAATTGCAATACATTCTATTCCATCTAATCAACAGTTGGTCGATGTGCTATCGAAACCGTCACCTACAGTCACCGTGTGCTGCTGTGTGAAAAATGGAATTATTCACAGAGTGTATTGATATTTTGTTTGTATTTACTAGAAGAGATTATTTTCTTTTACGGATTAAGAGTTATGCTATTATTTATATAGTTTAAAATAGTAAAATGTATTTATGATTAAATGTAAATAATTTGATTAATAACACAATGGTCTGATTAGGTTTTCCTGGGTTTTCCTAATCCTTAGCAACAAATGTTGGACTGTTATAATATTGTACATATTCCCCAGGCATCACTAGAAAGTTTTAATAGCGATCTTTATAGGTATTAAAATATTGTATTAAGATGAGAAGTTCATTGATTAATTTTTGAGGGGGCGTGTTGGATTTATTTACAGGTTATTCAAAAACCAATCAATATAATTTATTATTGTGTAAAATAAATATTACTATTTATAAAGTGACCATCTGATATACCTGGCACTCTATATTAATTCAAACGTTCTATTTGTCATGTTTTTATTATGTCATGCTGTTAGCATTCGCCTGCCCGTCATTCTGATTTTTCTATCCTCTATATAAAGAATCGCTATTTACTTTCTAGTGTTTTTCACATTAATAAATATCATAAATTAAAATTAACAAACGTTGTTTGGACTCTACCTAACCTAATTCCCACAGCGTCCTCTTGATATTATCATGTACCGGTTTAATAGTTTGGAATCACAACACTAGATTTTTTTTAAAATTCAATTAGCAGACCTAAAACTTATCTATATAGGAGCCTAGAATGTTCCTATATAATCCAGGCTTAAAGTTGGAAGGATTTTATAGTGAGCTAGCTGTGCCCGCGACTTCGTTCGCGTGGTTTTTGAGCGACCGTTTATGCAGCGCACGCAACGAAAGTATACCCGTTTTTGCAACATTTCTCACTGACGCTTCGCTCCTATTGGTCGCAGCGTAATGTTATATAGCCTAAAGCCTTTCTCTATAAATGGACTATCCAACAAAAAAATAATTTTTCAAATCAAACCAGTAGTTCCTGAGATTAGCGCGTTTAAACAAACAAACAAACTCTTCCGCTTTATAATATTAGTGTAGATACTCGTATGTTAATACTAAATCTATGTTGCCAAAAATGTTGTAAACATAATAAACTCACTAAATCCGTAAGTACATGTATAACTACAATGTACTATCGAACATATCTCGCTCGACTAGGCATAAAATCAAAATTACATTAACACAATATGTAAATACGAACTTCAATCAAATACGTTGTGGTATTTTGTGTTCTAATATTTAGAGACCCGCAAAAGGAAAATGTTTCCTATTTTTCCCACAGCGAAGAAACCTATTTCTAGCGCCCACCATCTTATATTCGCACAAATTGCCTCAAAGTGAACGATTAAGGTTTATTTCAGAGCACTTGCTTATCTCAGAACTAGGGATAAGTGATTCTCAGGTCGGCGTGACCTAGTTTTGGGGTCACGGGGTGCCCCCAGCGGCGCCCTGACGCCCTCGCCCCTGCGCTCTCGCCCCTGCGCCCCACCTCGGCGTCCGAGAGCGGGAATATTAAACGAGACGAATTAAATAAACCTTTTTTAACAAATTACATCGCGGCCGGTGGCGAATAAGAAAAATCTCATTTGCAAGCCCAATCGCCGTAATTGAAATGCCGTCAAATAATTAAATTTAAATCCGGCTTACATCTTAGTGTATGATATTTAAATGATATTTAAAAATATTATTTATCAAACAAAACGATATAAACTAAACAAGCACCAAGCCGACCAAGCAATAAAATATGTCATATTTAAATAATGCCACATAATATTATTATTTAAAAAAAATGGAGATTAAACAAAAAGGTATTATTTTTATTGGTGGCTTACGTTGCGAGCTGTGATGTCGCGTGTGGCAACCCTAACACGATGGCTACTGTGTTGTCGCATTTTTATTGCCTTTTTACTTTCCCGCCACAAAACAATGTCAGGCAAAATTAGGCGGGAACCGGTTTAGCATGACGTGTTAAATTTAACGAGCTCAGAATAATTATTAAGAACTACTAAATAGGTGCTAAATTGATCGCACATAAATCAAACCACGGTAACCGTACCGTAACCGTTTCGGCGATCTCTGGCGTCGCGGGTTCGAAACCCGACGAGGGACTTGCAGTTTTCAATGTTCCTTGGTCATGAGTGTGTATTAATTTTTTGTTATGTAAATAATTTAATATAAACTTCAATAAACGTATAGTATAAAAGTATTAAATTGCGTTGTCACTTGTCTGGTTCCTGTAACACAAGTCCTTTGGATACTAAGCACGGGCTGGATTGACGTGTTGGTGATTCTGATTATACTAGTAGTCACATACATGTACATAGTTGTACGATAGTATCTACATAAGACATTAATAAAATACTTATTACGTACATATACAGGGTGTAAAAAGAGCAGTCACTATAACTTTGGGATATGATTAAAGGACCTTTTCTAATTCTACAAAATATTTTTTTTCCATTATTTATTTATTGAAAAAAAATTTTTTTTGCAATTTATTATTTTTAGTCGCCAGGCTGAACCATTTGGAACAACGTCCTGCATTAAATTCTTAAATTTTATAATTTTTGCCTGAGTACGTAACGAACGCGTGCTATTGACCTCTCAGCGTAATCAGCTGATCGCTGTGTTGTGCACGTTGTACATTGCCTATTGAAATTTTTTTAATTTTTAAAACAGTGGATTAAAAGCAAATGACTAGTACCAGTGGATATATCTCTTACCTGGTTATTACCCCACGAAGTTATTGTGACTGCTCTTTTTACACCCTGTATACACACTATAACATAGACCTTACACATATATAATCCAATCTTGGTTACAATTGAAGACATAAATGGATGAAGGTGATAAGTGGCAAAAAAAATTGCCCAGAAATTTGAGTTTAAACTGTCACACATTTTAGGATATCTAGTAACGTATTAAGTACATCGATTCTAGAGACGTATCTTTAGATTAATGTATTTAATACTTTACGACGTATTCTAAAATATTTAAGTGACAGTTTAAACTCAATTTTATCGAAATCAGAACTTTGCTACATATCACCTTCATTCATTCATGCCTTCAATTTATTGTTGGTGCACCTTCCATAGTGATGAATTATTGTAATCTTCAATCCACAATACCTGCACTAGATAGCGTGTCCGCACAAGAAATCCGTCTCGGTGAATATCAGCTCACTTGAAAAGTGAGTTGTTATTTCATTTAGTTCGCTTGGAACACTGTCATCGTCAACACGTGTCACAATGCCGCAATGGCTGTTTAAATATACACGCTATAATATTAATATTTTAGGGTGTGTATTATTATTATATTATATTATGGGTCCCGTATATAGAGTTTACTGTAAAAGTACCAGCGCTGAAAGAGGTACCTTTTTTAAATTATTATATGGGAAAATTTATGATGTTGGCGGATTTCTCATACTAATGAAAGTCAAAAGTAAGTTTTTCCAGCGCTGGTATTTTCACAGTATACTTTAAATAGGAGGCGCATACACACGCTTAAGTATTATCACTCATTTATTTTACACCTTGTATATAAAAAAATTAAGTGACATACCTAATTAGCAATTTCAAATCACCGAATCAACTTTGAAATGTTTTAAAACTGGTGTCTCAGTTCGTTACTAAACAAAGCTCTATTGACACATTGTGGTATGTGCCGGACAGATTTTAAATAAATAAATAAAATAAAAACCATTTATTTCAGGCTACATGGCCCATATTATAAATGCCTTACAGACTAACATACATACAAAATATACTTAAAAACTACACGTGTTGTCGGCGACGTGTAGCGCGCTTCATTCCGGAGTCTCCCCCGGAACCTCCGGCAGACCACACCCGTCGGCCAGAACTCCTCCGCCTCGAAGGTCGATAGAAGATGCGTCGGTACTCTCACCACAAAGAACTGAAGTTGACCTTGTGGCGAGACTCCAGACGCTCAACCCTCAAGGGGAGGGACGTCTTCTTCCGGATGTAGTCCACGACGTCCTTAAACTCCATGGACCAGTGCAGGCGAGACACGTACAGCGGCGCGTACGTAGCCTTGCTTTTGTACGGGACACGTTGTCTAGTCTATTGTTGAGTAGTAAACTGTGGCGTCAAACCACTTTTTTCACGTCATCTCGTGGCTTTTATGAAAAGTCGACATGGCTTAATGCATTACCAAAATAATGGAACCTCTTTATAAAGCGGCGGATACACCGGCGGCGCGGCAACACCGAGCAATACACTTCATAGCGCGGCTTTGTCATGGAAATAACGCGCAAGTCCCGCGACAATGTTACTGGAGATTTAAGAGGTTTTATACAGGAATAACAGGGTTGAGTCTCATCAAATTTGTAAAAGGTATATTCGAGATATACTAGTACAGCTTTGTTAGAATAAAAATAATATGGGTTTATGCATTGAAAATGTAGCAAATTCTAGATTTAGGTGATATAATTATTTATGTAATCTAAGACTATAGATTCCGTATAATATTATAGTCCCACTATACTACCCATTCAGAGAAACGATCAGGACACTGATAATAGAACTCTGTGCTAATAACAATAAAGTCGAAAAAAAATAAGAAATCGAACACACGACACGAAAATTAATGGAATACACAACTACATTTCATAACCCCCTAACCTTATAAATACGTCCCTAATGTTATAAATGTGTGTAGTGTTCATACAACTGACAACTGATTGCCTCTTTACCGCCGGAATATACCATGTACAGGACACTTAGAGTGGGGAGAGTATTACCATAACCGCAGTGATGGATAGACGTGTCTGACATATATGGTAGTTATTACTAGCGGTACACAGAGTCAATTCTTATATTATGTGCATACTACAATGTGAATGTCCGTTTGTTAGTTACACTTTCACGGGAAAACTACTTAACCGATCATCATAGGGCAGCATATGTAGAGCTAATAGAAGTAACATAGAAACTTTTTATTCCACGCGGTCGAAGCCGCGGACAAAAGCTAGTACACTATAAATATTTTATTTCATAACAATTTAAAAGTAACATTGTGTATTGCAATTCTATATGAAGCTATCAAAGGCAGGGGAAGTGCCCCGGGGCAGCCCCGGGGGCTCCGTGTAGCTCCGCCTCTGTTCCCGATGGGTTATTGGATATTACGTGTAGTACTCGACTGTAAGTTTTTATTAGGATTGGATTAAAATCTTAAGAGCGTATAAAATGAGCTTATCTTTCCAAGTGTGTTTGTCTACTATTTATAAGCTAGACTTACTATAGTACATTCCTTTTAAATTGAACCTTAACGTAAACAAACCAAAAACACCGAATGTTTTATATTAATTACATACGGTACCCTAACTAATTATTATTATTATTAAAGAAGATCGCTGACGCTTCTTTCTGCTGTTCCAGCATTTTACCGCGATTTGTATTTTTAATGTAATAATTTAATTTCGCCATTCTATTCTGATCTAGCATCGATCACGGATACAATCTTGTAAATTAATTATAAGTTTAGATAATAAAGTATTAAGATGTTTTTCGGTTTTTTTTGGAAGTCCGGGCTGCCGAATTCATTATTTATTATTCACTTATTGTGAACACTTATTAACATGTGGGAATACAAGTGGAAGCCCGAAAGGGAGATCTCCGACCGAGCGAGATGGTATGCTCGGTCAGGCCGCAGCCCACTGTACTAGTTTTTCAGATGTCGTATATATGTGAGTACCGCTATAAACACATTTGTTAGTCAAGGCGATAATACTACTATAAATGTAAGATTTATACGTATAGGCGTCGTTTATACAGCATCCTTCCGTTTTCTTAGATCGCTTTGTCACGTTAAATGCTTCCAAATTTCGTGTCTAAATAAACTAAACCATCATCGTCAACCCAACAATTTAAAAATAAAAATTTTTCTTCTTTTTGCTAAAAGATGGCCCCGTGCGAGTTTCTTACGCCGGTTCTTGTCGGGGGGCTTTGGTTTTGACCAGTGGTTTGAACCAGTGCCGGTGGTAGCAATTTTTTGTTCACATTCCGAAAAAAGCTTGTTAAGTTTCATTTGAAAATAAAATATTTTTAAATACATACATAGCCCGCCAAAATTATTACCCTTCATTTTAGGTTTAGTTGTTGAGTAAAAATACACGTCTAGGCTAGTTGCAACACTAAATTCAGATTTTTACCCTCGATGGGTTATTGAAATCTGCAGTAAACTCCGACGCAATCTCTATCGAAGACGAAAAATGATGGAAAATATCCTCCGCTAAGGAACTCGGGAGCCGCGGGGAACTATTTGTAGTACCACAGACTTAAATCGTCCGATAAGCCGTAATGATCTGCGCTACATGTCAGAACCATTTGGCAGATACAAAATAAGTTCACTAGACGTGTATAGTACACTAGATTTGTATAATATCTGTGTTCATTTTAAAATTTAACTTTAACGGAAACAAACCAAAAACTTAATGTCCAGTGAACTTATTTTGTATAGAACGTTAATTTTAAAATTTAACCTAAACTTAAACAAACCAAAAACACCGAAATTTTCATATATTCATTCATTGAGAACACTTATCAACACATCGAAATATTAAAGGATCATTATCGAATACATTTTATAATAATTAAACAATAATTAATATACCTATTTAAACATCAAACGATAAACTTAGACACAAAAATAAGCCAATATGACACCGCCGACTGTGAGTCTATAGACTGTGGACTCATAATCGCAAACAATAATCATTTTACTGTATTGTTCAATTGGTTGGCATCACCACAAAGTAGATAATATAATCATCACTAACTAATTATGGTTGTTTCATAGACAGCTTTGTTTACTTGGATGTATGTTTGTTACTCTTTGACACAAAAACTACTGAACGGAATTTTTAAGAAATTGGGTATGATCGTACTTTACCTGCTGGATTAACACAAAGGCTACTTTTTAGTTTTTATGTCATAAAAATGTCTAGTTATTGCGGGATTTCGTTTAGCGGGTACGTAGCGGGAAACAGCTTGTTCTCAAATAATTGAAGATATGAATGGATGAATGTAATGTCGCAATTTTTACCAAGAAAATTGGGTTTAAAATGTCACTTGAACATTTTAGAATATGTAGTAACGTATTAAATACATTTGTTACTACTTCTGTAGATTCTAGTAACTAGATGTTAAATAAAAAACCTTTTTGCACAAGTTCGCATTTATTCCGCGTCAGTGACCATCCCGTGTCACTGCGCATAAGACACTGCAATAATAGACAATAATATGTCCCCACAATATTCCCCCCCTTTTTTTTAACAAAAAAAAATTATTAAATCAAAGGAACAAAATATAAGTAACAAAAAAATTTGATAACAATTTTGAAACATGGTTATACAATATAAACAGTTATATGTATTTCACAATTTAAATCTGATATTTCATAAACAATTTTTCACTTAATTTTTAGCATAATAATGCCTTTGCACAAACAAAAAATCACACTCACAAACACTTTACACATAATTAGCCGCTGACACAGTCGGAATAGCCGCTGCGGCGCCGGCGCCAGGCGCGGCCGGCGCGGCGCGCATTTGCAAACTCTGGTTTGCCTTAAGGGTTTCCTTGCGCAACCACAATCTTATTTTCTGATGTAAAAAGTATTTAAAACCAAATACTATACAAATAGTCAGGACTGCACCCAAAGCTATGATCATGTAACCGTGGGAGTACAAGTGTGTTAAGTCGTAACCCTAAGGTTTACAAAATTGAGTTTCCGAACAGGAAAGTTCAAATATCTATTGACCGATTTAAACCTGCATATTTCTTACCAACAGTAAAAGATGACAAGGAATATGACACCGACTTACGTGTGACGACACGCTCAGGTCGTGTTACGCGGAGACCTGTACGTTTTGTTAATTAAATGTTTTGTTAATTAAATTGCAAGTACCAGTTTCACCAAAGCAAGTTTAAGTTAACGGTGGATTAAAACTCATGTTGTGTAACATCCACTTTTTGTACTAATTAAATAAAAGACATATTGAGTTGAAACAAATGATTAGCGTTATCATACGTTGATGAAACTGGACCTAACTGTTTAAATATTATGTACATGTGTTTTTTGTATTTTAGCAATATAGCATAGTATTGTAAGTTGCGCAATCACAACTTTCGAAGGTATTAAAACGATACATTATTATTTAGAATTACATTCAAGTTACGTGTTTGAAGATAAGCATAAGTAGTTACCTTGTATTTTCCATCATTATCATTATAATGGGCAACCAATCTACCAAGAACCAAGACAATGTGGCTGTAGCTACTGTAGTGGCCCACCAAAGTCAAGTTGCAGAGGTGCAAAATAAATTGGACAACTATGGTTATGTAGCGGTACTACTAGCGCCACATCCTGCATCGCGCTATCGAAGTTTTCTAAGTCCGGTGCTATATATACGACATCTGAAAACTAGTACAGTGGGCTTCGGCCTGACCGAGCATACCATCTCGCTCGGTCGGAGATCTCCCTTTGGGGCTTCCACTTGTACTCCCACATTGGTGACCCCGACGTGATTATTGAGTTGACTGGACACTGGACATTAAGTTTTTGGTTTGTTTCCGTTAAAGTTAAATTTTAAAATGAACACAGATATTATACAAATCTAGTGTACTATACACGTCTAGTGAACTTATTTTGTATCTGCCAAATGGTTCTGACATGTAGCGCAGATCATTACGGCTTATCGGACGATTTAAGTCTGTGGTACTACAAATAGTTCCCCGCGGCTCCCGAGTTCCTTAGCGGAGGATATTTTCCATCATTTTTCGTCTTCGATAGAGATTGCGTCGGAGTTTACTGCAGATTTCAATAACCCATCGAGGGTAAAAATCTGAATTTAGTGTTGCAACTAGCCTAGACGTGTATTTTTACTCAACTACTAAACCTAAAATGAAGGGTAATAATTTTGGCGGGCTATGTATGTATTTAAAAATATTTTATTTTCAAATGAAACTTAACAAGCTTTTTTCGGAATGTGAACAAAAAATTGCTACCACCGGCACTGGTTCAAACCACTGGTCAAAACCAAAGCCCCCCGACAAGAACCGGCGTAAGAAACTCGCACGGGGCCATCTTTTAGCAAAAAGAAGAAAAATTTTTATTTTTAAATTGTTGGGTTGACGATGATGGTTTAGTTTATTTAGACACGAAATTTGGAAGCATTTAACGTGACAAAGCGATCTAAGAAAACGGAAGGATGCTGTATAAACGACGCCTATACGTATAAATCTTACATTTATAGTAGTATTATCGCCTTGACTAACAAATGTGTTTATAGCGGTACTCACATATATACGACATCTGAAAAACTAGTACAGTGGGCTGCGGCCTGACCGAGCATACCATCTCGCTCGGTCGGAGATCTCCCTTTCGGGCTTCCACTTGTATTCCCACATGTTAATAAGTGTTCACAATAAGTGAATAATAAATAATGAATTCGGCAGCCCGGACTTCCAAAAAAAACCGAAAAACATCTTAATACTTTATTATCTAAACTTATAATTAATTTACAAGATTGTATCCGTGATCGATGCTAGATCAGAATAGAATGGCGAAATTAAATTATTACATTAAAAATACAAATCGCGGTAAAATGCTGGAACAGCAGAAAGAAGCGTCAGCGATCTTCTTTAATAATAATAATAATTAGTTAGGGTACCGTATGTAATTAATATAAAACATTCGGTGTTTTTGGTTTGTTTACCACAGTTTTTAAGTTAACGGCTTGTTAAAATACCATGCCTTCATTCATTGATAGGATACGAGAGGAACAACATAATATGATTTTGTGTATATTTTATCAAATACATTTTCTTTTCTTTCTTTCATATTTAACGAAGGATTAACTTTAACATTGATTGGTGAAACACGCCCTAAGTATATAAATCTAAAGAGCTTTCTCTAGAATCAATGTGTGGGGACATATTATTGTCTATTATTGCAGTGTCTTATGCGCAGTGACACGGGATGGTCACTGACGCGGAATAAATGCGAACTTGTGCAAAAAGGTTTTTTATTTAACATCTAGTTACTAGAATCTACAGAAGTAGTAACATTGGTGACCCCGAAAACATTTTTTTTTGCGTGTAAGTGACTTTTGTTAGTGAACAGTATAAAACAGTAATAAGTGCGGTATGAATCCGATACCTGGACCGTCTCAGCCCGCCTCCCAGCAGGGACCGGCGCACCAAGTCAAGCCGGAGTACAGTGAAGTGTCGGCGATATCTGTGACTAATCGTATACCCGAATTTTGGACCGATCAACCTAGGGTGTGTAAATAATATGGATATTACAGTTTTATCTTTCTTTTTCGCGCCTCGCAAATAACTATTTAAAATTATTTGATGCCTAACCGCGTTTGGAATTAGGTCAGGAGGCTTAATCAGTAAATCAGTCACCTGCTGTATAGCCTCTTTACCCAATTTCGAGACAATAATTTGAAATTGGGTTTCGTCAGCAATTTTTTGTGGACCTAATACTGCTTCCGCTCTGATGAACCACACCCTAGGTTGATCGGTCCAAAATTCGGGTATACGATTAGTCACAGATATCGCCGACACTTCACTGTACTCCGGCTTGACTTGGTGCGCCGGTCCCTGCTGGGAGGCGGGCTGAGACGGTCCAGGTATCGGATTCATACCGCACTTATTACTGTTTTATACTGTTCACTAACAAAAGTCACTTACACGCAAAAAAAAATGTTTTCGGGGTCACCAATGTTACTACTTCTGTAGATTCTAGTAACTAGATGTTAAATAAAAAACCTTTTTGCACAAGTTCGCATTTATTCCGCGTCAGTGACCATCCCGTGTCACTGCGCATAAGACACTGCAATAATAGACAATAATATGTCCCCACACATTGATTCTAGAGACAGCTCTTTAGATTTATATACTTAGGGCGTGTTTCACCAATCAATGTTAAAGTTAATCCTTCGTTAAATATGAAAGAAAGAAAAGAAAATGTATTTGATAAAATATACACAAAATCATATTATGTTGTTCCTCTCGTATCCTATCAATGAATGAAGGCATGGTATTTTAACAAGCCGTCAACACTAACATGCGTTGATGAAAATATCAAGACTTAATAGGTACGTTGCGATATATTCTAAAATGTTTAGGTGACAGTTTGAACTCAATTTTGTCGAAATTAGAATTTTGCACATACATAACACCATTTATTTCTTCAATTATATTTTTTTAAATACTGTAAAATAATGTCTTATCTATGTGTTATAATCTGCGTCAGCTCCTCGTCGGTGCATCGCTGCGTTCCCGAGACCAGATTTCATTTCACATCATTATTTTCGAGTGGACTAGAATTTTCCCGAACCGCTATTTCGGCTTCAGCATTTGCATACTAATTGTTGCGTTAATTAAACTGTCTTTTTATAAAGCCGAGTTATACCGGACAAGTGAGATACAGAGGTGTCAACATTATCATTGCAGCGACGAAAACTCCCACCCAGCACTAATCTTTGACAACCTCTATAGCGCAGTGGTTGAGCGCGTTGGTACTAGAGCTAAACTTCACGGGTTCGAATCCCACCGAAGGAACCAAAAGTTTTCAATATTCCCGAGTCATGGATGTTTATTAAATTTGTGTATAAAATAATAAAAATGTTAAATATGTGTATAACATAAAAGTATTAAAATATACTTCCGTTGTCTGGTACCTGTAACACAAGTTCATGGGATACTTAGCACGGGGCCACATTGACGTGGTGTGAAGCGTCCATAGTTATATATAAATATATAATCTTTGAGTACTTAGACTTTATCCAACGCGAAAAACTTTCGTATTGTTTCGACGTAATAATAATAAAAAAAACTTTATTTCACCAGAAAAAGAAAAGTACACAAGTACGAGTATAATGGAAACCCTGATTTCTGATATAAGTAGGTATTAACTTGTGTTTCAGTGATCATTGCCCTCTCCATTAACATACATTTTAAACTATAGATTTCAGTGCTATCAACATGACTGCTATTTTTCTAATTAGCCAGTATGAGAAAGTACTATCCCACCAAAAACATTTTCGTGTAAAAATGTTGCCAAGACGAGTCTATATAGCTTACCCTGTGAAAAAGTTATCAGATATCGTATAAAGCCAAGCTCTAAAGACTACTCGCCCTAAATCTACAAGCACCTTGATCAAAATCTATCAAAAAGTGGACAAATCCCATGTAGTACCAAAGTTCTTGATCTATGCGCCCTTACTTTACTAGGCTTAGCTTCACTTACTCTACATTTCAGTTAAAACGTGATACTTGGCCGTTTTGCTACCGTTATGAAGATTTTATAGGCATTCATTTATCGTGTGTGAAATAAAACGGCCAAGCACCTGCCGACGTCCAGCGCCGCGACGCCTAGCGCCGTGGCGCTGGGCGTCGGTAGGCGTCGCGACGCTGGGCGTCGGCAGGCGTCGCGGCGCTGGACGTCGGCAGGCGTCGCTGTGCTGGACGTCGGTAGGCGTCGCGGCGCTGGGCGTCGGCAGGCGTCGCGGCGCTAGACGTCGGTAGGCGTCGCGACGCTGGGCGTCGGCAGGCGTCGCGGCGCTTGGCGTCGTGACGCTGGGCGTCGGCAGGCGTCACGGCGCTGGGCGTCGGTAGGCGTCGCGGCGCTTGGCGTCGTGACGCTGGGCGTCGGCAGGCGTCGCGGCGGCGCTGGTCGTCGGTAGGCGTCGCGGCGCTTGGCGTCGCGGCGCTTGGCGTCGGCAGGCGTCGCGACGCTGGGCGTCGGCAGGCGTCGCGACGATGGGCGTCGGCAGGCGTCGCGGCGCTTGGCGTCGTGACGCTGGGCGTCGGCAGGCGTCGCGGCGCTGGGCGTCGGTAGGCGTCGCGGTGCTTGACGCCGCGACGCTGGGCGTTGGCAGGCGTCGCGACGCTGGGCGTCGACAGGCGTCGCGACGCTGGGCGTCGGTAGGCGTCGCGGCGCTGGGCGTCGGCAGGCGTCGCGGCGCTGGGCGTCGGTAGGCGTCGCGGCGCTAGGCGTCGCGGCGCTGGGCGTCACGTCGCTGGGCGTCGGCAGGCGTCGCGACGCTGGGCGTCGGCAGGCGTCGCGGCGCTGGGCGTCGATAGGCGTCGCGGCGCTTGGCGTCGCGGCGCTGGTCGTCGGTAGGCGTCGCGGCGCTTGGCGTCGCGGCGCTTGGCGTCGGCAGGCGTCGCGACGCTGGGCGTCGGCAGGCGTCGCGACGATGGGCGTCGGCAGGCGTCGCGGCGCTTGGCGTCACGGCGCTTGGCGTCGCGGCGCTTGGCGTCGGCAGGCGTCGCGGCACTTGGCGTCGGTAGGCGTCGCGGTACCGACGACCAGCGCCGCGACGCCAAGCGCCGCGACGCCTATCGACGCCCAGCGCCGCGACGCCTGCCGACGCCCAGCGTCGCGACGCCTGCCGACGCCCAGCGACGTGACGCCCAGCGCCGCGACGCCTAGCGCCGCGACGCCTACCGACGCCCAGCGCCGCGACGCCTGCCGACGCCCAGCGCCGCGACGCCTAGCGCCGCGACGCCTACCGACGTCCAGCGCCGCGACGCCTACCGACGCCCAGCGTCGCGACGCCTGTCGACGCCCAGCGTCGCGACGCCTGCCAACGCCCAGCGTCGCGGCGTCAAGCACCGCGACGCCTACCGACGCCCAGCGCCGCGACGCCTGCCGACGCCCAGCGTCACGACGCCAAGCGCCGCGACGCCTGCCGACGCCCATCGTCGCGACGCCTGCCGACGCCCAGCGTCGCGACGCCTGCCGACGCCAAGCGCCGCGACGCCAAGCGCCGCGACGCCTACCGACGACCAGCGCCGCGACGCCAAGCGCCGCGACGCCTATCGACGCCCAGCGCCGCGACGCCTGCCGACGCCCAGCGTCGCGACGCCTGCCGACGCCCAGCGTCGCGACGCCTACCGACGCCCAGCGCCGCGACGCCTAGCGCCGCGACGCCTACCGACGCCCAGCGCCGCGACGCCCAGCGCCGCGACGCCTGCCGACACTCAGCGCCGCGACGCCTGCCAACGCCCAGCGTCGCCAAGCACCGCGACGCCTACCGACGCCCAGCGCCGCGACGCCAAGCGCCGCGACGCCTATCGACGCCCAGCGCCGCGACGCCTGCCGACGCCCAGCGCCGTGACGCCTGCCGACGCCCAGCGCCGCGACGCCTAGCGCCGTGACGCCTACCGACGCCCAGCGCCGCGACGCCAAGCGCCGCGACGCCCAGCGCCGCGACGCCTATCGACGCCCAGCGCCGCGACGCCTGCCGACGCCCAACGTCGCGACGCCTGCCGACGCCCAGTGACGTGACGCCCAGCGCCGCGACGCCTAGCGCCGCGACGCCTACCGACGCCCAGCGCCGCGACGCCTGCCGACGCCCAGCGTCGCGACGCCTGCCGACGCCCAGCGTCGCGACGCCTACCGACGCCCAGCGCCGCGACGCCTAGCGCCGCGACGCCTACCGACGCCCAGCGCCGCGACGCCCAGCGCCGCGACGCCTGCCGACGCCCAGCGCCGCGACGCCTGCCGACGCCCAGCGTCACGACGCCAAGCGCCGCGACGCCTGCCGACGCCCAGCGTCGCGACGCCTACCAACGCCCAGCGTCGCGACGCCTGCCGACACTCAGCGCCGCGACGCCTGCCAACGCCCAGCGTCGCCAAGCACCGCGACGCCTACCGACGCCCAGCGCCGCGACGCCAAGCGCCGCGACGCCTATCGACGCCCAGCGCCGCGACGCCTGCCGACGCCCAGCGTCGCGACGCCTGCCGACGCCCAGCGTCGCGACGCCTGCCGACGCCCAGCGACGTGACGCCCAGCGCCACGACGCCTAGCGCCGCGACGCCTACCGACGCCCAGCGCCGTGACGCCTGACGACGCCCAGCGCCGCGACGCCTAGCGCCGTGACGCCTACCGACGCCCAGCGCCGCGACGCCAAGCGCCGCGACGCCTATCGACGACCAGCGCCGCGACGCCTGCCGACGCCCAGCGTCGCGACGCCTGCCGACGCCCAGCGACGTGACGCCCAGCGCCGCGACGCCAAGCGCCGCGACGCCTATCGACGCCCAGCGTCGCGACGCCTGCCAACGCCCAGCGTCGCGGCGCCAAGCACCGCGACGCCTACTGACGCCCAGCGCCGCGACGCCTGCCGACGCCCAGCGTCACGACGCCAAGCGCCGCGACGCCAAGCGCCGCGACGCCTACCGACGCCCAGCGCCGCGACGCCAAGCGCCGCGACGCCTATCGACGCCCAGCGCCGCGACGCCTGCCGACGCCTAGCGCCGCGACGCCTACCGACGCCCAGCGCCGCGACGCCCAGCGCCGCGACGCCTGCCGACGCCCAGCGCCGCGACGCCTGCCGACGCCCAGCGTCACGACGCCAAGCGCCGCGACGCCTGCCGACGCCCAGCGTCGCGACGCCTACCAACGCCCAGCGTCGCGACGCCTGCCGACACTCAGCGCCGCGACGCCTGCCAACGCCCAGCGTCGCCAAGCACCGCGACGCCTACCGACGCCCAGCGCCGCGACGCCAAGCGCCGCGACGCCTATCGACGCCCAGCGCCGCGACGCCTGCCGACGCCCAGCGTCGCGACGCCTGCCGACGCCCAGCGTCGCGACGCCTGCCGACGCCCAGCGACGTGACGCCCAGCGCCACGACGCCTAGCGCCGCGACGCCTACCGACGCCCAGCGCCGTGACGCCTGACGACGCCCAGCGCCGCGACGCCTAGCGCCGTGACGCCTACCGACGCCCAGCGCCGCGACGCCAAGCGCCGCGACGCCTATCGACGACCAGCGCCGCGACGCCTGCCGACGCCCAGCGTCGCGACGCCTGCCGACGCCCAGCGACGTGACGCCCAGCGCCGCGACGCCAAGCGCCGCGACGCCTATCGACGCCCAGCGTCGCGACGCCTGCCAACGCCCAGCGTCGCGGCGCCAAGCACCGCGACGCCTACTGACGCCCAGCGCCGCGACGCCTGCCGACGCCCAGCGTCACGACGCCAAGCGCCGCGACGCCAAGCGCCGCGACGCCTACCGACGCCCAGCGCCGCGACGCCAAGCGCCGCGACGCCTATCGACGCCCAGCGCCGCGACGCCTGCCGACGCCCAACGTCGCGACGCCTGCCGACGCCCAGTGACGTGACGCCCAGCGCCGCGACGCCTAGCGCCGCGACGCCTACCGACGCCCAGCGCCGCGACGCCTGCCGACGCCCAGCGCCGCGACGCCTAGCGCCGTGACGCCTACCGACGCCCAGCGCCGCGACGCCTGCCGACGTCCAGCGCCGCGACGCCTGCCGACGTCCAGCGCCACGACGCCTGCCGACGTTCAGCGTCGCGACGCCTGCCGACGCCCAGCGTCGCGACGCCTGCCGACGCCCAGCGTCGCGACGCCTGCCGACGCCCAGCGACGCGACGCCTGCCGACGCCCGGTGCTAATATTAGCTAATACCAGCTAGTATTTACAACAGTACCTTATATCTAATAGTAGTAGTGATGATGGTAACTAGCACAAGGAATTCTATAGAATATTTTGTGCCACTGACAAGCTAGTTTCTTACAAATCACATTATAATAATGCTAAGCATACAAAGAACTTTACAGCAAAGAAATTTAACAACAGATGGAGCTTGTGCCGGACCTGTTCCATACACCGTCAGTTATTTTGTGACCGACAGCAATTTACAACTATTAGCTGCCTGCATATTCGCGCTAATTTTAAATAAGTGGATAAAAAACAAATTTTCCTCTCATAAATAATATATTTTTCATCTTCGGTAAAAGTCGGTCACCGATTAATAATTGGTGACCGACTTTTTGTAGATGAATAATAGAATATACTGATTGCAGTAGTGCAACGCAATCAACATACATAAAGTCGGACATAAATTATATGGAGCAAAACTCTGAACGATTATGGGTCCTACAAAGAGTAGGTCGTAGGTTTTTTATGTACTTGTATATTATATTCCTTTTATAAATTAAAGATCATCAGATCCTTTTGAATCGAATATGGTGGTCCAGCATATTGGAT
Source organism: Celastrina argiolus (assembly GCA_905187575.2). Taxonomy (NCBI): domain Eukaryota; kingdom Metazoa; phylum Arthropoda; class Insecta; order Lepidoptera; family Lycaenidae; genus Celastrina; species Celastrina argiolus. Next base: position 16,197,195 of record LR994591.1, on the reverse strand, counting down.
TCAAAATGGCGGCATTTACATTTTAATAATTTTTTTGTTGGTTTTGTAGCAATAACAGCTTACATACATAACTTCAGCTTTCTAAGATTTCCGGAAGTAACCTAAGAATTTTGATGATCTATAAATGAGTCAGTGACGAAATCAGAGGTTTTTACACATCGATAAAATCTAAAGTATAGTAGCTACGTCATTCAAACTTTGTATAATTCATGTATTTACTGGTGTCATTATATGTTGAAATTTTCAACTATTTAGCATCATCCAAAACAAAGTTATGGGAGTTCAAAAAAACGACGAAACCTTTCGAGAAAAGGTAGGTAGTGTCCTTGCGCTTCGCTTGGCTCGTCTTGACGGGGGCACGACCGTGCCCCCAGATAATATTGTCATTAAATTACGGTACTGTACAGTTTGTTTTTAATATTTCTTAGGTTCTTAGGTTTAATATAAGAAAGTTGGTGTCTTGTCGCCGCGCTTTCTGATAATATCTTCTTTCTTATATATAAAAATTAATTGCTCTTCGTGAGTCTCGCTAAAACACGAGAACAGCTGAACCGATTCGGGTATTTTTAGTCTTGAAATATTCGTGGAAGTCCAGGAAACGGTTTGTATGCTCAACGAAGTGGGCACGGGTCAGCTAGTTTGTAATAAATGTTTTTTAATATTCACTTCACTATAATTAAAATATCTTACGATGAAATGGGCGCGTAATTGTGGCAGTTGCCGATCCGTCGCGTCGAAACAAAACCGAATATTACGTTACGTCCACTCCACAGAGCCTTTACAGAAAATTATTACAATCATTTAAATGGATGCAAACCACTTCCAATAATTGTTTTAAAGTTATAATAATAATTCACCTCAAATAGTTTTTAATTTATTGTGTTATTTTTAAAGAGTCATTTCTGTTATTAATTGCATAAAATAAATATAACGATACAAGAGTGAGGCTGCTGCATGTTCACTGACTCGACTTTTCGACTTCGACTTTTTGTTGGTGATAAGAAAAATCATACTAATTTATAGTGCAACGCATACGTCCTACAAAAACTATTTCACAAAATCGGTCATGATTGTATGGTGGAACAATTTGCGCCAAAATCGGCCTGCAGAAAATATAAAGTAGCATGTAGGCCGTGAGAGGGCAACTTAAATCAGTATGTGAAAAAAATTTACTTGACTTTTAATTTGCCTTGACTTGTAAATGCAATATCCTGTGGAGGAATACTGTATTTAAAAATACACTAACCCAGTGGCAACTGTATTGGGAACAAAAGGAAGAATGTTATCTAATCCAGGGCCGTAACTGCCATCATACCATTTTTAATAAAAAATGGCAGCTTATGTCATTTTTTTAATTTCATACATCCTCACAATTTTCATATTAAAAATAGCAATAAGAGGAAGGAGGAAGTGATGGCCGTATCGTATCAGGAGGTCAAGAGAAGGCCGGAGTGCAGAGAGAAAGGGAGACAGGTCCACCGACAAGAGCGAAGCTCTTAAGTTAGAAGAAGAATAGCAAAAGATAGGATTTTCCATGAAAGACCGCTTAATTTAAAGCATAATAAACAAAAAGTATGGAATTTAACGTAAGCTCCGCTGAGTATGTCACAAAGTCGCTTGTCATGTAGCGAACCTTACGTCACATCCCAAATATTTTTGTATTCGAAATTCGTAAGCGATAGTAGCGTATATTAAATAAGGGCCCTGGTAATATTCAAACAGACAGTGAAATCTTAATAAGACCCTAATGGGGTCGAGTTTTTACCCTTTTGATACGGAAAAACATTGAGAAGTTTCCTTTTCACGAGATATATGTATTGCTTAAGGGCTTCCTCGGCCGCATTTTTGACCATTTTATTTCAGCCTTTTGTTTGCCGTGTGCTATTGCAATCAGTATGTTCTATTCGGTCGGTCGGTCACCGATTATTATCGCTCGTGGATGTGCACTAATCTTGACGTGAAGCGATATGAGTTTAGGTGATCAGTAAGTTCAAGTTTTGTTCGAACACAACGCTTATGAAATTCTTGTAGCGGTATTCCTTTGTGCAAAAACTGTTCCTTCGTTATATTTTGCTCTTTTTATAGCCTTTATTATATTTTCTCTTCAAATATTAAAAGATAAACTACCTAACTGATTTATTAGGGTAGGGCCTAAATAATAAACTTTTTATTATATCTGAGTAAAGTGTAAGTATATTATGTAGATACTAATTTTCATCATCATCATATCAGTTAGTGCACTGCTTATTTATTTATTTATTAAGGTTACCAGCAGCATATACATGAAAACATTCATAACAATGTTACACGAAAAATAAGTATCTGATGCTATTATGTAAGAATTACTTACATAATAAATTTTAAACAACGAATTATAAATTAAAAAAAAACTAATAATATACTTACTAGAAACATACATAATTACATTTTAATAAATTCATTAATTAACTGCACTGCTGGAAATATCCTGCCCAAAGTATTTCTTGGCACGATGCCTTACTCGCTACGCTTGGCAGGCGGGTTGGCGAACGCAGTGTCAAAATACAAGATCCGCGAATACGCTGCTGCATATTTCCGGATATAATATATTCCCTGTCGTTTTTACGACACCCACGGGAAAGAGGTTGGGGAGGTGCTATTTTCTTATAAACTTAGTTTGTTATTATGATCATGAGTATTAACATTTTATGGTGTGTTTATGTATTCCATGTGCCCCTTATGTGGAATATACTGTGAAAGTACAAGACTTTCATGTTTGTATGAGAAATGTCCCAACATCATAATTTTTTCCATGAAGTAATAAAAAACTACCTCTTTCAGTGCTGGTACTGTCACAGTAAACTCTATATACGGGACCGATACACACCCTAAAGTATTATCACTCATTGATATTATAGCCTGTATATATGTGACAGGTAACTCCTGCCTGTATTTCAAACAAGGTTTTTTGCCTCGCACGACTAGTAGAGTTAGTTTCCAATCTATTTGGAAATAAAAGATTTTTTATTTAATTTTCTTTGTATAAATGTAATTAAATATGTATAGTCTCGCCCCAATGTGTAGGTAACCTTTACAAAAATACAAAGAAAAATGTTTTTGATTAATTCTTTGTGTTTTGTACGGGACTGTTTGTGCGCGTGTGTCCTACTCGCACTTGGCCGTTTTCATGCAAAACACATTTTATATAAAAAATGAATAATTCCGTTACACGCGTCAAATGCAAGTGCTCGTGTGGGAAAAGCGCAGTAAATCGTTTTTATTATATTTTTATCACATCACGGATTCGCCCCCGGGGTAATGGGGCGCAAGAATTTGCATATGAAAACTCAAAACTGCCGAATATGCGGTGCCGCGCTTTTTCTATTAAGAGTTTAATGGCGGGAACGCCATTTCATATCGAACCCTCTTGACAATAATTGCTTTAGGTCTTTCAGCAGCTGTCACATAAATATTCGGAAATAAAAATATAAATTTTAAGTTACCCCCAAATTGTCAAGTAGTGCGCGAAATGATGATGATGAATAATAATGATGAAAAATAAAAAAAACTAGATCAAAATCCGTTCATCCAATTGGAAGCTGCGATGACAGACAAATACACACACAGACACGTCAAACTCATAACTAAAAATAAACTGTACGTTTCTTTCTATCTGATAATATTCCACCAATCAGTGTTCAATATGTGTTGTTGATTTGAATGCCATGTTAATTGATGATTTGAATAGCATCCGAGAAACCATGGTATACTTGGGCAACATTTCATCAATAGACAATATCCATCTAGCAGTTTCGGAGTCTATTCATGCAATGCATGCGGAGTCTATTATACATGCTAATAAAAAAAGTAATTAAGAGTCAAGAATCCATCGCTATTATCACTTCTATAGTTAGAAAACAAAAATGTATGGGATTTTACAAAAGCTACGCCATGTGACACGAGGAGTTTTCACTTATGTCAATTCCTATCTATTTTGTTCTCGAACTTCGTAAGTGATAATATCAATGTCGTCTTAGTTAATGCATAAAGTTAATCAAATCAAAAGCGATATAAAACAGATAAAGTAAAGACAAAAACCTCGAAAAGTGAACATAGAGAAGTGAAGTGAATCTTCTATAAAACACCAGGACCATTCGGACCGAATTCAAGGAAAGGACTCAGGAATTCAAATAAGAGGCGAGGAATTGTCACCAGTAAGTGTCCCATTTTGGCGGGAAATAGCCGGGGAATGGCGGTGAAGCCTTTCAGAGCAATTTTCTGGGGGAGTCTTAAGATCAGTGTGTTTATGTCTCATTTTGTTCGAGCTTGAGCTTTTGTTTTCGGTTATATTCGTTGCTGGTATTTACTTCACAATATACATGTTAGATGAATGTTGTATACGTACGTCCCTTTTAAATGAAACCTAAACGTCAACAAACCAATAACACTAACATTTTACATTTTTTTTTACTTTCACCGGAATATTAAAAGATCAGATTACATTAAATTATCCAAAACATACTAACTATAACAGTTAAACAATAATTAGTTAATATATTTAAACATCAAATGAAAAACTTTCACAGTAAAAATACGCCATTTTGACACTGCGTACTGTAGAATATAGTCACTAGTCTATGGATTCCAAGTCCCTTTTTGCATCACTAACTACTTAGTCTATGACGTTTGTGTTAAAATTAAACGGGATGTACTATTTATAACATCTTGATTTACACATATGTTTTGTCTTTTTTGAGTAAAATTTAGGGTAAAGAATTTAAAAATCTATGTATGTATGTTCTTTCCACCGTAGCGCCTAAACTACTACTCAGATGTGAACGAAAAAGATCAGAAATCAATATATTCGTAACAATAGCCTGGGTATCATTAGATGTACAACAAAAGTAGAGTTTCGGTTTTTCATAAAATTGTAGTTATCAGAATATTATTATTTGTAAGAATTCGTATTGTAAAATGTATTTATTCTTGAAAATTCTAACAGATGGCACTTATTGCATGTACTCGTACAGTGCTATATAATTTATCATGATGTTGAATTAAATTGTGCCAAAAATACAATTTTTCTTATACATGAATTATTGTACATTAAAATCTGAATAGAAACCAGAAAACCTTCAGTAAAATCACAATGATTTTAATGAACCCGCCTCAAACAAACATTTACATTGCAAAGTCAAACAGGACAGTTCGTTAGCGCCAAAAGAATTCTTATAGCTTTAATGAATGGTCTACTCAGCCCGCGGCTCTCCGGGGCACTAAACTTATTATGAAGATACTTTTGACACGTAATGTAGGTACTACTGAATTCACCAGTTTCAAAAATACTAGCTGCCCCGGCGAACTTGACGCACTAGCAGCAGATTCACTTACCGGGGCCAATTAATACGCTAAACCTTCCTCGAGAACCACTCTATCCATTGGTGAAAACAGCATGAAGATCGGTGCAGTGGTCTTTGAGTTTATCGCGTACAGACAGACAGACAAACGGGGTGATGGATTTTGTTTTATAATGTGTAAGGAAGAAATTATTCAAAGACAAATTTTTCATCTCTTTGGAAAATAAATGGCCCCATGCGAGTTTCTTTCACTGGTTCTTCTCACTGGGCTAGTTTTAAACCAGTGATAGGTATTTTTGTAAAATTTATTTTCAATATAAATATTTGAGTTTGTAAACCAAAATTGTTCTCAAAATACTTATGGTTTCTGCCGATATCTTCTAGCATTCCAGTGACTCCAACTAATATTATAAACGAGAAAGTGTTTCAGAATGTATGGATGTTTGTTGCTCTTTCACGCGATAACTACTGAACGGATTTAGATGAAATTTGATATGGTATTAGTTTACATGTTGTATTACCACATAGACTACTTTTTACCGTTACATAATGGACGGTTCCTGCGCATTTTGAGCTTACGAAGTAGAGAAACTACTAGTTTAAAGTAAGTTAAGTCGACCTATCTCCTGGAATAGCCCGGCCAAGACTATTTGAGTTCGAAGAGCTAAATCTAAACTTTCCACTCTCGCCGCGGCGTGGAATTGGAGCTCTGATTAGTTTCGCCTGGTAATGAACACTGGGATTGTGTTGATATTCCTAGAATTGTGCCTGGTATTTACGTCTGTGTTTTATTTAAATAAATTGTTAAAGAACATCTGTCCTCTAAAACTAGATGCAGACTGTTCTATAGATGTTAAAAATATATTTAATGTTATGTGTGTACAGAGTGTTTTGGGGATGAGTGTAGGCATTTTGCAGATGGATAGGGTCGGTCTATGCGATCATTTTCTAGTATGGGAACTATATCACGATATATTTTTTTAAAATACATATGAAATGTGCGAAAGTCACTAAGATTTGTTTTTGATTTTTTTTCTTTTCACTACAATTTTAATGTTTTTGCTATCGGAATAGTTGTAAGACTTTTAATTCATCGTGTGTTATGTGTTTAAATCGACAAATAATAAAAAACTGTATTTAACATGAAACTGTGTCTGTTTTTTAGCTTGATAACCCAAAAAGTGTAAAGTATTTAAAATAGCAGTTTTTTGTTCTTAACTTAAAAACTAAAGGATATCGGACTCGTTTTCAACTCCATTATTAACAGGATTCTTTCTGCGTTCATATTCCGACCGTAGAGATTCCGGACATAATGTAGCCTTAAAATCACGGGCTAATTATTACAATTAAGCAGCCACTACATTGCTTAATCTCGTACAACAATAATGTTAATCTTAATGACGTCACAACTGTTGTGTCGTCACAGTGACGACCCCCATAGAGCTCCATACATCCAGTCCCCAGACAATACACAACCCTAATTAATCTTAGATCGTCCTGGAATTACGGCGAGCGGCCATTTTGAGGTTATCGCGTAAGTGCTGCCTCGTGGGAGACGGTTATGTTTTCCGCTTTGTTCCGAGCGTGGAATAAAATACGGTAAGTTTATTATTATCCAGGTTTAATGTTTTTGGGTCAAAATATGTAACATGTCTGTGAAAAAGTTAAAAAATTTTTTATTTGTTGTTCCACGAAATAGAAGGCTGGTTCACATTGAGAGCCCAAGTCTGTAAACAGTAGAAAAAAATGTAGGTCTTCGAAAATAGTTTTATAGAAGTTGTATATAATATGTCTGCAACATATTATACATTTAAACGCTTTGTAAAGCAGAATATTTGTCACTTACCTAACACATAAGATCTAGAATCTAGCAAACAAAAGATTATGATCAAGTACAGGAATGGAGGAGTTCCTGCACGCTACTGAAATGCGTCTAGTGTTATATAGAGCCATCAAAATGCTACATCAATTTTAGAAGGCCACTGCCGTTCTTTTTGAGGTCAACTATTACTAAGCTCTTGATAATATCGTACAAAGGACATTATTATTGTTGTGTAAGCGCTTGTGTGCTAGCTGTATAGTCCGTTTTAATGCAATATAATCTTAATGTACATACCAAAAAATTTAGACCAACATTTAGTAGCACTATAGCCACCTCCTTGTCTAGTGATTTCAAGTTTGGTTAGGACAGGCTGATTACCTGATGGACCAGAAAGATGATCAACGCGTCGGATAGGCATGTAAAAAGTCGGTCCTGCGCCTGATCTCTCGCCAGTCGTGTCGGTTTACCGTCCCACTGGGTTATGAGAGTAAAAGGAAGAGAGAGTGCTTCTGTGTATTGCGCACACACTTGGGCACTATAAAATAACTCCTGCGTAGCTGGCCTGGTTTCAATGAAATCGGCTACCGACATCGAAATCGGTGAGGAGAGCTATTATTATTATTAGGTACTTAAGTAACAACATTATTGTTAACATTTGTGTAACTGTATGTAAACCCTTGTACTTACCAAAATATTATGTACCAACATTTTATTCTCAATAAATATTTTATATATTATTTATTTATCATTATTTACTTTTATTAGGCGGTAAATGGAATGAGAATTCCATGGTTTACGTGTACATTACCATATAGTATACAGCATGTCTCATGGTTCATATGTCGAGCCAGACAATCAGGTGATCAGCCTGAATTGTCCTAACCATACTTGAAAACAACATTTTTGTTGCTCCAACGCGGGAATCGAACCCACGACCTCAGGACTAGACCACGGAGGCGATTAAGTACCTAAATAACCTGTTCTTATAGGAACTTATGCTCTTGTTTTGGTAGGTTAGTTTTGTGGACCGATTGGTTACGTATAGAAAAGTAATTCTTTCCTGTGACTTACTTTTCTATATGTTACGTACGTACGTGTTATGACTTTCACAACTCTATTAAAAAGATACAAGCAAACTCCAATGTTAACATTAATTTTATACATTGTATCAAATATTTATACATTGTATCAAATATTTAAATAATATAAACTGCTTATGCGTGCACTCGCAAGCAAAAAAGTGTGGTGGTGTTGACACGTGTGGGACTAGGTAGTGCGGGAGGAGGGAGGTGCATCAAACGCATGCCTATGCGTACACTCACTCATCTGCTTGCAGGTTGTGGTTATAATTATTTCGCGGGATATTGCTACTTATACTATATTAAAATTTTATGCTATGGATTTCCGCAAAGTAACGCCTGATTCCATTAACTATTTAAATAACAGTTAACAATCATTTTTAACTTTGTTACAACGGTAAGACTTTTTATTTTTGACGTAAAAACTCATGAAACTTTACAATACGAATTACAGTGCAACGGACGCTTTGAAACAATGAAATTAGTTTCGGAATGTAGAGAACACAAAATACAGTTTCTGAAATGTATTCTGTGTTCTCTTTCAAGTTGAAATATAATTTTACTATTATTTAAGTTTAGAAAATAAAATGTGATTTGCAGCAACTTATACCTAACTATTAAAAAATACATAATAATAATATATGCTTCTACTTATCTATACCGTGTGTAAAAAGAGTGCAGCAGTCACTAGTGACTGTTATAAATGTGTAAGTTTGTGTGGATGAATGGATGTTTGTGACTTTTTCAATCATTACTGAACCAATTATGATATTGTATTAAAGCATGTTAGGCTTTATGTTAACACGAAGACATAATATATAATTTTAATATTTTATTAAATAACTAACTGACCCGTGCCCACTACGTTGAGCATAAAAAAAAACAGTTTAAACATTCCCTGGACTTCCACGAATATTTAAAGACTAAAAATAGCCGAATCGGTTCCGCTGTTCTCGAGTTTGAGCGAAATTAACGAACAACAATGATTTTTCATATAGTATGTGGACAACTACCATTGCAGTACGAAGGTCACTCTTTTAACAACACATCATTTGTTGTCAAAACCAAGAAAAACTATAAAATACACATAATCCCCCTGCAAAACATAACCCTCTTTAAGCCTTCTCGGGCAGTCAGGTAAAAAAGTTTAAAAGATTAGTCTCGTACATACTGTGAGTAAATAAATCAGTTTTATTCCCCGGGACGATTAAAGAGAGCTCTCCCCATAACCGACAGGGACAAAGGGATTAATTTCACACCCTATCCACTTACCGTTATTTGACCCCATAATGTTATCCCTGTTGCACACATACAAAGGAGCGGGATGGAAGAGTTTTCCTGTCGGGGTAATGAGCATTGTTAATTGTGATTGCTAAGGATTTCAATTAATAAAAACGAAGAATCTTAGAAGTGGACCTTATAAAGGGTTTTCAGGAATTGTGCGTGCGTGTGTTTAATGCGCCCCCCTCCACAGCCTACTTTTTGTAAGACCGATAATCGGACATATTTCTTCTCCACATTATATCTGACCGACTTTTGAAATTACGTGTGCACTATTGCTATCAGAATGTTCTATTTTTCTCCTACAAAAAGTTGTCTCCGATTATTACTCGTGGGTGGGCATCCTAAGGATCCCTGGTATACTTTGTTCCGATTCTATGAGAATAAAGCTCAGTATGGGCGGCTTTATTACTTATTCACCGCACAGTGAAGAACAACAATGACATTATTTTGGTCGTATTAATGTTTTTGTTTACATGTAGACCACATTAAATCGAAACGGAGTTAAGTTAAATTTGTACATATTATTTTTTTGGTATCTAGGACACTCCTAAAGTAATCTTTTAAATTTATATTTAAAAATAATTGTAATAATACGATTACAACTTTAAAATGCTCAAACATTTTCTTTTATTTATCGACCAACATTTTTTTTATGTTTTTCAAATTTGCGGATCCTGATGATATGCTCCTTTTTCAGGTTTTATATAATACTTATACCTATTGTAATTGAAAGAATTTCGATAAAAAAAATCATTAAGTACTAAGAAAATAATTATTTATTTTGGGGACCATTAATAATTATTTCATATTATTAATAATCTCTTAAGCAAAAATATAATAAATTATTAAATAAAATACGGAACAAAGTAATTGAAATACGACCAGTAAAACGTCGTGTCCCATTGAAAACTCGTAAAACTACGTCGTAAGTACATCATATTATGTTATACAGAACCCACAAAACGAGTACGTGGGGGGAACCCTCCCTCGGGAACCGCGTTACGACGGCACATGAGGGTAGGAAATTCACGGGGCGAAATGGTTTTATACAGGGTGTAAAAAGAACAGCCATTATAACTTCGGGATATGATTATACATGCTGCCTTGTCTCATTCTAGAAATGTATTTTCTTAAAATAAATTGTCAAAAACTAAACATTTTATGTCTTTGTTTTAAATCCAGAGCCTAAGCTACTTACCACTATTTGTATTGCTATGTTTAGACATTTTAGCAACTGATGTCTGAAAGAATTACTGGATTTATACTCGTAGACAAACCCGTCTATGACACAACCATAGACAAGTTAATGATGCCTATTGGCCAATACAATTATTATTAGTATTTGAGAATATTAATCCATAGACTATATTCAACAGTCGGCAAAATGGCGTATTTTTACTGTAAAAGTTTTTCATTTGATGTTTAAATGTATTGGATATTCCTTTAATATTCCGATGCAAGTGTTGATAAGTGTGCTCAATAAGTGACATATACATATGTCAAAATTTCAGTGTTTGTCGTTTGTTTACGTTTAAGTTAAATTTAAATGGACCTGCTATAGGACATGAGGCTGCATTTCCAACAACACTGCTCGATGATCATGTCCTAATTAAGCCCTTGAGCTTGGGGCTGGGCGTTCATTAACGTGATTTAATTACAACGCGTCGCGGCACGTTGCGTCACTTTGCGTCCGTCGTGTCACGTCGTCACGTCACATCCATCAGTCACGCTTTCGCCTTACGCAGCTTATTGGATGACTTGGAATTTACCCTCTCATTAGCTTGATGTGAAATCTCTATCTGTTGGCAAAAGCGTCACCACGCTGATCCACGGATAGATGGCACCGCTGACTCATGGTGATGGTGAAGTTGGATACCTTAGCATCTCTATCTAATATATTATCTATTGTATGGATGCTTTACACCACGTTTGTCTAGTCCCGTGCTAAGTGTCCGAAGAGCTTGTTTTACGGGCACCAAATAACGGAATATATTTAATACTTTTATACTATGCACATATTTAAGATTTTTACTATGTTAAAACACATCTATGACCCAGGAACTAGGAAAACTTTTTTGTTCCTTCCGTTGGATTTGCACCCGGAACCTTACGCTTGAGGATCAACGCGCTCAACTACTGCGCTACAGAGTTCATCTATATATAGATATTGTATAATAGGTTCGGTACGGTAGAATTAATGATAGTTCCCACACTGATTTCGGTAGTATAGTTATTATGTATTGGCTGTGAAGAGGTGGGAGTCAGGCTGCAGGCAATGTCATCTGGACACTGGAGTATTGCTGGACCACATACATTTAGGCTAGCCATTATCCTGTATCTTGGTGCCCACGTCCTCATCAGTATGGACGCATATCCCGCAGGATGGTACCGTATATCTTGCAAAAGCTAGCTGCGCAATTTTTACTCTTTAACTTTATCGACGGTCAAAATGTAATAAGGCATAAGCGCCAAAAACCAAATTTAATAGGAGAGCAGTTTAAAGTTTTAAAATTCAGAAAATATCATTTTGAATCAGTGTTTGTTTGACGTAACATTTAATTAATAGTTCCTATGATTGTCACTAAATTGGTCGCTAATGTCGTAGCAAAAATTAAGCAAAATATGTGCATTCAAACACAACGGCGATAGATTAGCACATTTTTTTAACGTTTAACAATCGATTGCGATTTTTGCTAACCGCTATTTTTACGTAATGAGCAATTCACTCGTTCGCCGGTTTTCTGTCACTGCGTGTGCGACAACTATACTGAAGACCTCCGGTCTGACACCTGGTTCCATGGAGTATAGGACGAGCTCTTGTATAGGATTCTTGCTCCATCCCATGTCCAGGGTACCATGAGTTGTACAGGCGCAGCCGCAAACAACCACAAACTCAAATATGACACCTCATATTTGAACCGTTTTGGGTGGAAAGCCATATATAATATTTACATGACTTAAGGTTTCCGAGTGGAGGTCGTACGGTACCTCTTTACATAATACGCCAAGTTCGGAACTCTCGCATATCATATTGGCGCGGCTCCAACTCGGCTTACACTCTTCATAACTTGCCGAATATCTGATATTTAATATGCGATATTGACAGTTGTGTTTGTACCTATTCGTCTCAATCCGTTTGTACAAATAGTTTTTATTTCTTTCTTCTTAATAAGGGTTACCCACGGCATACTTTTTGTGGGACAGATAAATAATCGGGCAGATTTTTCCTCCACATTGTTTCTGTCTGACTTTTCGTATAACGTGTGCCTTGCACTATTCTGTCTTGGTATTGTGCCGTTAACTACATAGACTTTCTAAGTAGTTAACTGCATTATTATATAGTGATATCACAACAGTGCTACAATCAGTATGTTCTAGTTTTCACCAAGAAAAAATGGTCACTGATTATCGATCGCACCCTTAGGTCCGTATTAATAAAGAAGCCTGAAACCCAACCTCACTCGAGAAGCTATTCTGACTTTTAAAAGTGAACAACTTTATTAATGAACCATAGTACTTTAATTTCTTTTCTTTTTATACCATAATATTCATACTATAGATTACAGAGAAACATTAAAATAAGTACGAGTATAATCTATATTTTAATAATCTTTATTTAAAAATAAAGTTTTTGAGTAAAGTTCTTCATTTTTCAAAAGTGAAACGAAACGTTGTTTTATCTACGAGTATCAAATAGGTTCTCAAGTGAGGTTGGGTTTGAGACTTCTTTATTAATGTCTTCTTAATTCTTTAATAATGCCTGAGATGAAAATGGACAATAATGTGGTTGTAATGTAAATAAATAAAGTCAATTAGCATTAATTTGTAATACCTATAGATAAATAAATAACCCCAACTTTATGGATGCAGCTATGTGTGGCTAATTTCGTACGTCACACGTCTGCGTCACTGCCATACAAATAAAAGGTATGTAATTAGAACGCATATTGAGACTGGTGCAGTTAGCCTTGTTGGATTATCTGATTTATTATAAAACTAACCCCAAGATTGCATCCAGTACACACCAATTATGATTACCGTATGTGCATAGCGAGATTGAATCCAAACACACGGCACATATCTGCACTGTCACGCTGAGTCACGCTATGACGCGCTGTCGCATCACGTCACAGTGTCAAGCCACGTCACACTGCGACGCTATGTCACGTCACTCGTATGTCGCGTTTGCATTTACCCATTGGAAGCATAACTGAAATCACTGTACGTTCCACAAATGTGTTTGAACAGATATAAATGATATGAGGTCTAAGTTCAACAATAATTTTATAAAAATAGTTAAACCGATTACATATGTAACCCAGGGGTTTTTTTTTTATCTTTATTAACGAGCTTGTTCACTCAGTGAACATGTCGCTCAATAACATTTACTACGAATACATTATTTCATTAAAATTGGATCAGCAGTTTTTTTTTTTTTGTTTTAAGGTCAATTTTCAATAAAAATTACAATTACCAGTTACCACTGCGACCGGTTTAGAGCCCTAAAAGAAGAACCGGCGAGTGCTACTTTTTGAAAAAAAGGTGGTACTCAGGCTCATTTTTTGTACTGATTTTTTTATAAATAATATATAAACTTAATACAATTATCATCATATTTTCGGGGAGAAAATGAAATTATATTTTGGATTTTTTAAAACATATCTTTAATTTTTTAAATTTAAACTTTAAACAGTTAAATTGGCAAATATTTACCAATTCATCAAATGACATTATTTTAGAAATCGACTTTACATTAATTACAAAAACAAACGAAATTCAAAATAAAGTAGAAAAACATACAAAAAAAAAACGCACGTACAAATTTGCTTGTACCTTTATCAATAAAATTAACAATTTTATTTGTTTAGGGCCTATACAGGGGTTTTGAAACGAAGGGTTTTCGCATTTCGAGACACAAACAAACATAAAACGTAACGACACCACGTAGTGACCGTTTGAACGACCAACCCAAAACCTATTCGCTTATTAGAACGTTTTCTCTTTTGAAAAAAAGCGGTCTTGCTTTGCCATACAACCAAATTAAAAAATAAAATAATTTATAATTAATAATATAAACATAAATTATAACTATATTAAATATATATATACGTACAAAACTAATAATCTGATTGTAATGAAAGAAGTTTAATAGATACATAATAATAGGCCGGATAACATAGGCTATATAAAAATGAAAAAGACTTCGAAAAGAACATCTATCATAACTACATTATAAAAAAAGATTATATTATACTTTTTAGTTGTTGAAGTCGGTTTTTTAAACGTTTTTTTTTAATTTTCAATCGCTATCTTTATTTTTTTACCAGGCACTGTGGTGTCCCCGCTGCAGTATAACGCCTGAGTGGTGTCTTTTTTGTCGGTTAGGCATTACACTACCTACCATCTATACATTGCGCCTAAATATCTTTAAGTTTATTCTGTTCTTTTTTAATATTATTGTTTTTTTGTCTACTTATACTGTGTAATTTTTGCTGCCCTGTCATTGTAATGTCTAAGGCCCGTATTAATAAAGAAGACTCAAACCAAACCTCACTTGAGAACCTATTTGAAAACGTTGCGTTTCACTCTTAAAAATGAAGAACTTTACTTATGTTCCATACTTTAATTTTTCTCTTTTTTTTTAAACGTAATAATAAAGATTATAAAAATATAGATTAAACTTATTTTATTGTTTTTTTTTAATATGAATATTACAGTATAAAAAGAAAATAAATTAAAGTACTATGTAACATTAATAAAGTGGTTCCCTTTTAAAATGAAACGAAACGTTGTTTTATCTGTCAAACAGGTTCTCAAGTAAGGTTGGGTTTGAGACTTTTTTTATTAAAGAGACTTCTTCTTTATTAATACGAGTCTAAATTTATTTTAAAGTGTAATACTTGTATTTTTAATAAGTCAAATAAACGTTCTTGTTATTAAAACGCCTCGATACTATGTTTGAGCGGACCCTTAGACACTCGTGACGTCACACATGCCTCTCCCCCCACCCGCGTCCCCCGCCGGCGCCTCGTCCGGGTCCTGATTGTTTTACGGGATAACGCAGGACAAGGGAATGGACAGTTAGTATTGATTGTCATCATCATGAATCATTCTCGTCGGACAATCAGCGCTGTCCTAACCAGACGCTGAAAATAAAAGGGCTGTTTTGTAGAAATGGTCGTTTGTTGTACGTAAACGGTCCTCACATAATAAAAACTTCGAAACTTTGTTATTTATTTATCGTTATAACTTCAAACATTTGACGACCATCTTCATTACAAATTTATTATTATTATTAAAGTACACGTACCACTTTTTCCATTCAAACAATTATTTAAATTTTATGGAAAATTTTCTTTTTTTTTTCGAAAAACTTTTTCTAAATCTACTTGATCTTTGCCCATTATACATGACTTGGTATCCTTATTGTTTCAAAACTATATTTATATTATATAGAATAATAGGTTAATATTTGATAATTTAATTACTATTCCTTCCCATTCAAATTTCAATTACTCGCACACTAATAGATAGCTATCTATTAGTGTAATTGAAATTGGATGGAGTCGATAGTATTGTAGCTGCAACACTAAAACTGTATCCTAAAATATTTCACCATATAAAAGTAATTTTAAAGTTATTCACGTAAGTAAAATTTCATTTTTCTTGAGAATCGAACCCACGGCCTCCGAAATAGAGAGCTATGAACTGTACCATAAAGGTGTAGTAATAGTTATGCTGAATATTCCTTACACGCTATGAAAGTGCAGTTAAGCGATGCTCGTAGAGGTGCTACGTTGGAAAGCAATGTCAGAATTAGTTTGCTACGCCGTAGCGCCGTCGTAGCGCGCTACGGTATAAGAAATGATTACAATAATTTTCAGTATAGTGTTAGTTTCATACAAAATATGTTACATATTATATAGCTTTCAGTGGCTACCCGTATTTTTAATATTAATTATACATATGTATAATAATAATGCCTACCACACCGATTTCGGTGACAGTGGCGGGTTTCATTGAAACCAGGAAATATTTTATAGTGCCCTAGAGTGTGCGCAATACGCAGAAGCACTCTATCTTCCTTCACTTTCGTAGCCCAGTGGGATGCATAACCGACACTACCGTCGGGAGATCAGGCGCAGGACCGACTTTTTACATGTCCATCCGACGCATGGATCATCTTTCTTGTCAGACAATCAGGTGATCAGCCTACATTGTCCTAACCAAACTTGAAATCTACATTTTCTGTTGTTCGAACCCACGACCACTTCGAGTCGAGAGCCAGGACTAGATCACGGAGGCGATATGTTACTTAAAATATATGTAAACTAAATATGTTAAGAGGTTTCTACGTGATAGTCCGTCTACAGTCTACAAACATCCATCCATCGTTTCAACATTTTAATGTATAAAGTAGTATGATTATAAATATGTACATTGTACTATATCCTATGTTTGTGATATTAATATTTTTGAATATTTTATAATTCTCACCGTTTATGTTTACGTCAAAAGAAAATTCTACGAGAAAGGTTTATATGATCCAATAATAATATTATGATACTTGAAAATTGATATTTTATTTTCTACTAAATGGTCATCGGGCGCAAATATATAGAGGTAAGTTAATTTCGTATTTTATTGTGGACTTTATTACCCCACATAAAGCTGTCTGTACCTGGAGTTATAGAACATTTATTTACGAGTGTATTTACATCGTAAAATATATATTTTAATGTCCGGGTGAGATTGGTCCGAGTGGACTCAGGTAAGCGGGCCGCTCGGTAAATAACGTCTTAAGATGAGCACTAGGGTAACCATGATTTTAGATATTCTAATACTTTTTTTTTTTATTATTTAGAAATGATTAATTGTATGCACAAAGATTTTTTGAAAATACCTAGTTTTTTAAAGTAGCTTTTATGTGTTTAGAATAAATTGTTTTGAAGTCTTATTAAAAATTTACAAAATGTTAGAAAATACATGTTAAATAATACATAGGAGGAATATGTTATAGTTTTGCCTCTTTTGAGCGTTGAGATAATTAAATAAATATATTTATAACCACGTAGTACAAAAAGAATGATAAAATTTTCGTTTCACTACTCATATTAATATTTCAATTAAGGCTTCATAGAAACGTACGCTTTGTAATGAATTCTCAATAATTTTGTTTGAGCTCTACGTTCCATAACAATTTTCGTTCGACAATTTTCTTTATTATATATTATATAATATCAAAAATATTTCATATTAATTTTTTGACGACCTCTGTAGCGCAGTAGCGGGAGGTCGCGGGTTCCAATCTGCCGAAAGAACAAAAAGATTTTTTAGTTCCTGCGTCATGGATGTGTATTAAATTTGTGTATGATATAATATTATATAACCTATATCACAAGTTCTTCTGATACTTAGCACCGCGTCTGATTGACGAGTGTAAGGTGCCCATAGATATTATATTTTTGCTAACCTCCTTTTAATGAATAAATAAAATTAATATCAAATTATTGTTTATACGCGTTCACTTAACCTATCCATTAGAGCAATTGCTGTTAGCTCAACTAGAATAATCCAAGTTGATCTAGGTTACTTGTCACTAATACCAAACCACTTAGCAGATTGTTTAATAACATGGTTTGACACTAACGCTCGGTGTGACGTCATAACTTATTGATGAAGGTTCTATGTCATCCTGGTAAATGGACAGCATTGGGTTATTGAAGCAACAAGAATTGGGTTATTGAATGAATATTAAATATATTTGCTTTTGGGCTCATTACGAAAAAATCAAAAAGATGAGTAAAATAAAAATTTGGATAAGTTGTAGGACAAAGTCACAATCTAACGATATTTGTACGCAGGTTAGTGTAATGTCTGTGTAGGTTTAACAAAGTGACGTCACAATCGGTTGTTCCCACATTATATTTAATAGTTTAATATCTTCCTTATTTTTAGTGGCACTTAAATCATTTTAGTTTTACAGTATTTATTTGACGGGGAGTTATTATAACATCAATTAAAAGACTATTTGAAATCGCATATTGCAATATTTAATAAGGCATACCGATTTCAGTTTCGGTAGTTGGTTTCGGCCGCTACGCGGCGTCATTTTTAAAGTACCCAAGTGTGTGTGTGTACTACATACGAGTACAAACACTCTATTTTCCTTCTAAGACTGTAATGGTTAACCAAGATCAGCCATATGACCGACGCGTGGATCGAGTTTATTGTCAGACAATCAGGTGAGGGACTGATTGCAATATTTATAAATTAACTGGCTGACCCGTGCCCTCTACGTTGAGCATACAAACCGTTTAAACCTTTCCTGGGCTACCACGAATATTTCAAGACTAAAAATGGCCGAATCGGTTCAGCCGTTCTCGAGTTTTAGCGAAACTAACGAACAGCAACTCATTTTTATATATAAGAAGATTATCAGCAACTATAGCCATACTGCCTATCGTCCTATTGCCATGTGGCTGATTGGATCAGTTAGGACTAACTGTATTGGGCGTGGAGTGGCATGACAGTCACAATAATGTGCTGTATGCGGTGCAGATTGAATCAAGCCTGCAACGCCATAACCAGTATAGCTGCACGAAGCACAGAGCGAGTACTGATGAGTACACAACAAATAGTTTATACGAAATAATGATGTATCGTATCGTATCGGATGTGCTTATTATTTTTTATTTTATTTATTTCATTTATTCAGCAAAATTACAGTAAGAAAACGTTAATGGACAGTTATTATATCATATAAAATAATATTCTAATGCGTGACATAGCGAAGTGTTATTATTTAACGACAATATAAATTAATTTTGTCTGTTTATATAAATATAAATATATATAACATAAAACATACTTTTTAACAATCATCAACAAAAATAGGAAATGTCTGTATTTCTCTGTAATGATGGTGACCCTACTGAGCCGGCTCGGCTGGCACACAGCCAGGCCGGCCGAGCGATCTATCAAATATCCTCGCAAACAGATCGTATGTTGTCACTTTAGCGCCGCATTAGCTAATACACTTCCCAACAGATGTTGTACTAGCTTGATTGGACGTGTGATATTTGACTTAAATTGTAACTGAAGCTCAGTCCGGTATTACTATACTGACAATAATACCGCTTATGCAATAATAAGGTTTTATGCATAAGAAAGTTTTTTCACATCTATTTCAATAATAACAATGTTTTAAAAGCATTCTAAAAGTATTAAAACTTTGTACTTGTGAAAATTAAAATTAAAACTGTAAAGTGGTAACCCTATTTTAAGTTAATGCTACGTCGTCTACGCGGCTACCAGCGCTACGAGGAGCGCTACGAGCTTCGCGGCTACGAGCGCTACGAGCTACGAGGAGCGCTACGAGTTCTAACGTAATTGATGGTGAGTTTTATACGGACTTTTATTATGTTTACTCTGAACTGTAGTTGTAGTCGTGAGTGTTTATATTAAAAACACTCACGACTACAACTACGTTTATTGTAAGGCACCTATATCCAATCGGTAGAGTCATGCATCTATTAGATCGTATGTACGTATAGCATTTTTAATTTTTATATAACTAATTTATTAAGTATTATAAATTAGTAAGCTAGTAAGTGTCGCGGCAAACTTAATACAAACGCAGCAGCGTCACCAAGGCGGGTTCAATTAATATACTAAAACCTTGGAAACCATTACTTTCATTGGTGAAAACAGCATGAAGATTGGAGCTCTAGTATTTGAGTTTATCGTGAACAGACAGACAGACGCGGCCGAGGACTTTGCTTTATGATAATAAGTAAAGATTATCATAGCAATAAATAAACTTCTTTTCTTTATTATTTTCTTTCAATATATATTATTCTGAGCAACTTTTTTCACAAGTGTGTTCTATGTGCATTTTTATTTTTCTGATATAAAAGTAACATCTACGTTATAACAGTAAATATTCCGACTCAATGTCGATTCGAATCCATCTTATAATATTCTCGAGTCAGTGACTTCACACTTCGACTGACTTGGCATGTCTATAATGTGATTTGACTGTGGAACTTTTTGTTTTTGTGGGGAGAGGGTATTTTCTTCCCCTAAGGTAGTTTATACACGACATCGCGGTGGCCGCGGCACGCTACACTAATATTCTTAGGATTCATATGGAGCATCACACACGGCGCCGCAGCGGCGGCAGTCGGGGCTCAAACAGATAAACACAGCACGACGTCACGTCGTAAAATGATGCAGCATCATTTTACGATACGACATCGCGTCGTGGAAATCAACGATGAGCATCGTAAAAAATCACGACATCGTATCGTAATATGCCACGCACAATACACGGCACGATGCCGTCGATACAGTGGGTTAGTGTTTAAGTTAATTCCGTCATCTTTGAATTCCGAATAACAACTGCGCAGGATTGTATTGTGAGTTTAATCGTGCATATATGTAAAAAAAAGTAAAGAAAGAAAGACAAAAAATATTCTGATCATCAAACAACACATACTATTATACAGAACAATAGGGAATAGAAAAATAATGCACAAATTATTATGTTGTGTAATGTCAAAAAATATTCCGTAGAGAGGGAAGACGTTTGTAATAGTCGTGCCGCAGTGCCGTTAGCGCTGAAACGTCGCAGCTCCTGCGGCACCGCGGCGGCAAAAAACGCTGCCGCCGCGGTGTGAAAACTCTTCATATATTAAAATTGCTTTTTAATGTATATTTTTAAATACGTCAGTCAGGTTTATATTATATTATCAAAAATCAGTGCTGAAGACTTTTCTTTATTATAATAAAGCAACACTTGACAGTATTTACAGTAATATGACTGTCTCTGTGGTTCAATATCTCCGAGCTTGCTTTCGACCCGGAGGTCGTGGGTTTGATTTCCGCATTAGAATGACTAAAATGTTGTTGATGTTTGGTTAGGACAATGCACATATTGTGAGTTGACGGGTAAATGAAAGACGTTAGTGTGCTGGGAGCGAGTGTTTGTCATTGCTTGTCGTGAAAAAGTTGAATCGAAGCAACGTTCCTTGTGACTAATTCGATGCTATAAATAATATTTCACTTCTTCGTGGCGAGTGGCAAAAACACTGCATACAGCACAGTATGCATCAATATTTATTTATTTATTTATTTTAACAATATATTGTGCACATAAACGATAAACAGATTACTTAGAAAGAAATACCATACAAAAAGACTACTTATCTCTAAAAGAAATTACATCTTACAGAGAGAAATTACATAAGAGATATCAGGCAGGGCGTGCACAGTTTCAGCTATAATATTAATAAACGTAATATTATTAAACATAAATAAGAAACAATAGATAAGATCTCTTTTTTTAGTACCCAAAACAACCTAAAAGTATTTGAAACAGTAATAAATCCTGAAAGTTATAGACAGGAGTAAATCGATTAACAGCAGACAGTACAGACTGGAGCTAAACTCCAGTAATTGCCGTAATCCGTTTAGCCATCCGCTCCACCCCGCGGCCCGCATGTGCCAATCCCCCCCCCCTCTCCCGTCTGCTCACCAATCACAGCAATCACTTTTTCAATCACTTTAGGGGCTCTCGACTCCCCCGCTAGTTCATATGCAATTTTTGCATGCCGTTTGATTTGTGTAAAATATCACGCCGCACATTTATACAATGTAAACTAAATTGTATTTATAATCGTGTAAGTGTGGAATAGCTTGGTGTAATGTTTCATCACTTTGCATTAAACGACAGAGACACAACATGTGATGATCATCACATCTTTCTTGTGATCAGCTTGCTTATATTGGCGTAACCTAACTTGAAAACAATTTTAAGCTATTATAGCATTAAATGCTAATTAACAATTCAGTTTAATTTTAACAGCTATAGCATTCATTTGATATAGTTTTTAAAATGCAACTTCATATAAAATTTTTCAGGAAAAAGTTTTTTCTCAATATCTCAAAAGTATAATTTTGACACATAGCAGTATTTGGTTTGACAACGACGATTTGTCGGCTTTAAAGCGGCGACCGAATCAAGGAATTCCGTACTTAAAATATCCCTTGTACCTATATTTGACTTTGAAAGAAACAACGTTAAAAGACTTTCTTTTGTTTACGCATGCCAAAGGACCATCAGAGTCTAACCCTGAGACTCATCAACCAATCGGTTCATTGTCTTTTTTGAATTAGAATGGCTCCGAACTAGTTAAATGAAAGTTTGTGTATAGAATCACCTTACAACTTTTACAAATACTTTTTATATTTAAAATCCGGTTTTCTCATCAATATTTCAAATTCGTATGATTTACAAATGTAGTAAGTTTTAATCACTCATTACTTCACACATCCTACGACAAGACACGTGTCAAAATGTCGTGTGTCAAAAGAAATGTAAACGCTATAATGCTCCGTGACTGTACATAAATGTTATTACCGCGAGCTTTACGGTAAAAACGTGAATTTAAAAATTACAGCAGCTCTTAGCAAGATATTAAATCGCTGGTGACAAACACATTATTGTGTTGACACAGCCGACATTTTGTTTTAGGGATCTGCTTGTATAAGGAGCACTTTGTACAGTAAGTATTTCATTTTTCAAAAGTATTTATCATCATTTATTGCCGAAAAAAACTAGTATACGCGGTTATACGCCTAATAATCTAGTAATGTGTAGTGTATGCATACCTGATTGCATCTCTATAGCCTGGTCCGGCCGTCCGGATCTAAATTACAGACATAACTTAGCTTAGACTCCCGATCTCCCAAAAGTTACGATTTTATGTCATTTGCTTATTTTAAATAGTTAATGGAATCAGGTGTCACTCCACAGCAAAACATTTAAATAATATATTATATCAAACAATATTCTGCGAAAAACTTTAAAAAAAGTATTTATTTCAGGCATTAGCAAATCACCCATAATTTTATAAAACATTGTATATATAAAACTAATAAGTATATAACCATATCCTGCAAGCAAATGAACGAGTGTTGGCAAGAAAAAAAGCAAATGGGGGAGAGAGGTCTCCCTCCTTCTCACACTGATTAACGAATATTGCTCGCAGTCTACATCCTGAGGATGCTCCGGGGTCGGAGCGAAACGCGGGTCGAGTTTTGCAACCTGCATAGTATTGTGGGGCTGTGGGAAACTAGTGGAAGCCCCAAAGGGAGATCTCCGACCGAGCGAGATGGTATGCTCGGTCAGGCCGAAGCCCACTGTACTAGTTTTTCAGATGTCGTATATATAGCGCCGGACTTAGAAAACTTCGATAGCGCGATGCAGGATGTGGCGCTAGTAGTACCGCTACATCACTCCCCCCCGAAGACCGGAGGTCGAAGCTTAAGTCGTCTTGGGTGCTTGAGTCGCCAGTGCCAGTGAGTCCCAGTGAGTCGGAACTGTGCTGCTGCTGCACGGGCTCCAGTGAGTCGGAGTGCTGCCGTGCGGGCCGATGCTACGTGCTGAACCTGGAGAGATGTGCTCTGCTTGCTGACCGGTCGTGTAGTGAGAGTGCCCGTTGAAGCCGATGAGGGTTCGACCAGGCCGCGCTGCGTTGCGGCTAGTGGACGAAGTACCCGAAGTGGTTGAAGCTGGCTGGCGAGGTGCGGAGGGGCGGGGAGTGATGATGATGAAGGAGGCGTGTTCTGTCGAGGGTCACCAATGTGGTAGTACGAGTGGAAGCCCCAAGGGGAGATCTCCGACCGAGCGAGATGGTATGCTCGGTCAGGCCGAAGCCCACTGTACTAGTTTTCCAGATGTCGTATATATAGCGCCGGACTTAGAAAACTTCGATAGCGCGATGCAGGATGTGGCGCTAGTAGTACCGATTGTGGCGCTAGTAGTACCGCCACATCACTCCCGCCGAAGACCTTCTGACTCCAGATCAGAAGGTTGCGTGTTCATATCACGTCGGGGTCACCAATGTGGGAGTGCGAGTGGAAGCCCCAAAGGGAGATCTCCGACCGAGCGAGATGGTATGCTCGGTCAGGCCGAAGCCCTCGGTACTACTAGCGCCACATCCTGCATCGCGCTATCGAAGTTTTCTAAGTCCGGCGCTATATATACGACATCTGAAAAACTAGTACAGTGGGCTTCGGCCTGACCGAGCATACCATCTCGCTCGGTCGGAGATCTCCCTTTGGGGCTTCCACTAGTTTCCCACATTGGGATGTGGCGCTAGTAGTACCGCTACAGGGCTTTTCACGATCGTGTTAACATTATTGCTTGTGTGGTGGTGGTGTTTTGACGTTTTTGCTTGCGAGTGTACGCATAAGCAGTGTGAGAAGGAGGGAGGTGCATTAAAGCCATGCGTGTGCATGCGTTTAATGCAAGAAATGAAGTCCATGTATAATGTTTTCCCGGGATATTGCTAGATATAATATATTTAAATTTTATGCTTATTTTAAGAATATGTTAACAACTAATGTAATTTGTGGATATGGAATAAACAATAAATAAATAACAATATAGGAGTTTGACTCGCGCTTGACTAATGCCCAAGGTTCCGTGGCTTATGTTATTAATATCAGAGGAACGCGTTATCGGCAGAACGCTCCTGACGTCGTTATATTTGACAGGCGATTTATTGAACACAAGTTGATGAAGTGGCTGTGACAGCTCCGTGTTATCTATAATATTGTGTGTAGTGTGGTTTGGCTTTTATAAAGATAAACGACGTTCTTTGTCTTATTTAAGATAATGTTAGTGTGTCAGAGGAAAGATGGGAAAAACGTATGCTTGTAATGTACTAATTATTATTTTTACTTGACTGTGCCTGAAGAAGGGTTATGTTTTTCAAACATGTCCGTATAATTGATTAGCACCAGCCTGGATTTTGGATTTTAACTTAAAAGGTGTTAGATTCTAGTTTACTGGGAGTCTGACACTGAGTATACAAAAAGAAACAAAATGGCGAAAAGACGGACAGACAAACAAAAAAAAAGCTCTTCCGCTATAGATACACATCAATGTTCTGTATTCAAATGTTATTTATGTCAGAAAACTTTTAAATTCATAATAAGTACAAAATGGATCCGGCAAACCATAATCCACAATTACGGGCTCCGAAAACTTCGCGAATGTTCCAAACTTTTTATTTACATCGCCTAATAAAATCCATTTCCCTCATCTAACTCTACGTTCCTGCCCCTCCGGGACCTCTCTCATAATCCCACAGCGAGGGGATATTTATAGATTTATGCTCTACTTATATCACTTTTAGTTTATACGATTCAAGTGTTGTTTAGTAAAATTATAGAAATGATTCAAATTCAATATTGGCGATTAGTATAAATTTGTTTTCATTAAGTTGTTAACCTTTGGATCTTTATTTAAAGTTCTGTTAAGAGTCTCTTATAAATTTGTTGTACCTTATATTAATTAATCTGGAATGATGGAAGTTTAATAAATACAATTTTCCAGTATTTTAGTAGTGTGCCAAGTGCCCATGTAAATGTGATATTAACTCATAGTACCTAGACAATATGAATAAAAAATGGCACCATATTTTGAGGAAAGAAATGGCACCATATTTTGGAGAAAAAGAATGCCACAACACATATAACGATACATACAAAATACGTGAAATTTCACATGAGATTGTACAAAAAATTCCGGGCGTTTATATTTCTGTATCAAGTCCAATATCCTAATGCGCCGTCAAAACTCGTTAATACCCGCAACCACCTCCACAGGGTTGCCAAAACTAATAAATGGCGAGAATGAAACGAATAAGCCTGCATTACTGGCTTTTTCCTGGAACTTCGTGCGAGTTAACTTCATAATGGTTCGAATCCCGCCGAAGGAACAAAAAAGTTTTCGATGTTCCTGGGTCATGGACGTGTATTAAATTTGTGTATAATATAATAAAAATCTTAAATATGTGTATAGTATAAAAGTATTCACAAGTTCGGATACGGCACAGGGCCAGATCGACGTGGTGTGAAGCGTCCATAGATATTATTATTATTATTATTATGTCTGTGTATAGCTTCCTTGCTCACGGGCAATTAAATCCCGGACCTTTGGAAGGCATGCGTGGGGCCGAAGCCAACACGCAGAGGCCCCGTTACACAATTTTAATTTTAATGTAATGTGACACTAGCCGGCGACTCTCCCTGTACGCACCATGGGAGTGCGCCCACGGAGACCCACCGCTTAGTGTAGGACTATTGCAAGGAATGTTTATAAGAAAAGATTATGGGCTATAGGGGTGAGGTGCTAGTGGACTTGGTATCTATGACTATGGAAGGACTACGGCGTCTGCCAGATACCACGTGGTTACATCTATTATTATTATTATTATTATAAGGGTTAATACCCACGAGCAATAATCGGTGACCGACTGTTTGTAGGTAATTTATAACATAGTGATTGCAATAGTTCAACGCACACATTAAGGTCAGTGAAATAATATGGAGAAATACCCAATCTGCTGTCTGAATACAGACACTAATTTAATTATAGTCATTATGTTGCCCTGTTCACAGGCACTGTCACTGCTTGTATATATGAAATGTAATTTAAGACATAAACGTCTCTTAGTTTATCTATCCTTTCAGTATTCCGCCGTAAGTGCATTAATTAAAGTCATTCATTACTTTTTTTATTAGTTTCTGAAAATCTTTTCGCATTAAATGTAAATGTTATAATTTATAATGACTTTATCAACACGTTGCAATAGATCAGTGTAAACTTTAAGGCATGAAAAAAAGTATTTTTCTGGCTAGGTAGGTATGCTAATTTTAAATTGATTCATTTAACGGACACAAAAAAATAATATTCTTTTTACAAAACTGACAACCCTACTGCCACTAGACCCGGGAAATATTATGATGAGGATGTTTATCCCGTGGGATCTTACAGTTTTATGCTCTTGTCTACGCTACGCTACTTTAAACCTTCAACCAACGTGATAAAGTTTAAAATTTGTTAGACATTTTTAAGCATGTGGTACGCGAGATTAAGCTGGAATATTAACGACCATTGATAGAGGAACAGATTTGATTTGCATTTAAACATCATCATCAGACCGAAATTTTTAAAAACGAAAAGAGAATCATTTTTAACGCTCTTTCAAAAAAGGAATAGATCGGTTAATATAGCATCTAGAGTACGTATATAGCTTGTTTTCGGAAAAATATTTTTATTTAATATTCTAAGGATCTACCTATATGTTACACAGTTACATTTAAAGATCTGTAAGTCTTTACATAATGTAATGCTAAAGAAACCTACCGTAACTAAGAAACATAACCTGTAAAAAATGCCAATTCGCTACTTTGTTCTTCTATCGTATAAAGTTGTGAGAACCATGTGAATGCCAAGTCAGGGTTATTCGATCGGTCTAATAACATCTTATATTGATCATATCAATATTATTAAAAATCTTTCATGTTTTAAATAAATAAGCATGTTGACTTGGCAATAGCATAAAAATTAAAAACATAATTTATTTATCTATCTCACAAGTGATACATATTAAATCATAGTCTTTAACGCGATTGCCACCAAATACTAACAAGATAACTAAATGTACGTAGTTAAAGTATTAAACAGAGTGAATTCGTTCAAAACTTTCACAATTCTGTTACAAAGTAATTTGAAAATAGAATTTCCATGCAGGACGCGTCACATACACATGTCATGCACTTGTGTCAAAGATCGCGCCAAAACTCCTACGCCATTTTGCTAAAGCTCTTTGTGCGCAAAATGGCGATTTTGCATTTTGAATACCGTTCGTTCACTTTATGCTATCGACACGTTTCGCTATTGATATGTTCAACATATTGAAGCGAAATGAAAAATTTTACTCGCTTCTAGTCAGTTTTAAAGTGTAATATTTCATTTTTGCATTTTAAAAACACAATATTATGTCTAAAACACAAATGTTAGGCACGGACGTTTAAGGCACTCCGCCTAATCAATGAGCCATGTATGAACTACTACGTTTATACGTTTCCTTCTATTTCGTATGCGTAAAAATTAATCTCACGGGAACCGTAAAGGGAACTGTAAAAGTAGCCAGCCAGTATGTAAACTACGAGTAAGTACTACTATTAAAAATTTCATCAAAATCCTTTCACTGGTTTTTGCGTGAAGGAGTAACAAACATCCATCCATACTGACAGACTTTCGCGTTTATAGAAGCAGATTATTAGGATGACGCTTATTGATTAGGGGAATGCGGTGTGCCTCAGATTTATAACTATAGCACACTTCCATGACACGTATCATCCAGTCTCCATATGTATAGGTGGAGGCTGGAGATCTACTATCTATATCTTACGCCTCCGTGGTCTAGTGGAACAGAGCTTCGCACTCGACCAGGAGGTCGTGGGTTCGATTACCGCGTTGTTTGACAAGAAAGATGGATCCATGCGTCGGATGGGCATGTAAAAAGTCGGTCCTGCGCCTGTTCTCTCGCTAGTCGTGTCGGGTAACGGTCCCACTGGGTTATGAGAATAAAAGGAAGAGAGAGTGTCTTTGTGTATTTGTTATTGAATGTACTGTAGGTTCTTGATGGAAATACATTGTACACAGTAATAATATACAAATTACTTGCACTTTCTCCACTTTATTAGTTGTTAAACATAAGATTTATTGAAATACACGACCGGTTTCGACTAAGTCATCATCAGGTGTATTGCAAACACACTTGGATACTATAAAATGACTGCTTAGCTGGCCTGGTTTCAATGAAATCGGCGAGGGAAGCTATTATATCATGTATCTAACAACTATGGCTGTCCAATAACTGTAAGGTGCCTTTACTTTTGCCATAATTAATAAATTATTACCAAAAATATGCCCAAAGTTACTAGCAACTATTCTGTACACAATACGCCACGTACACGTACGTACAAAAATGCATACCAAGATAATATCTTACAACGAATATCTTAGCTTTCGCAATAAGGAAATACAAAATCTTCGCTCCACTGCATTAAAATACATAAAGATGCACAAGTTTATAACGAGCAAGCAAATATCAAGAATTTACTGTAGAATACAGCGAGAATTTTCTAGTTCCAGGAAAAAGGATAAAACATCCTACACAAGCTATTTTATGATATTTATAACAAGTTTTCTTTTGTTATTACTAGATAAAACTGCGAAGGTGCAGACGTCTAGGTAATAAGTTATACCTAATTACCTCCAGCAAGAAAAATGCTAATGAAAACGCAATTTAAAATTTAATTTACCCTGCTATCTTTTCTGTTTCATGTTTTCTTCCCTCGTTCCTTTTATACCTAGTTATTAATTAATGCAGAAGCGAGGAATGTTTCAATTAATACGATTAGAAAGTTTTAGAATAGAAAACATTTATTTCAGAGGAATATAACAAGCCCATAGAGTAATAGTGTATTAGTTACAAAACTTAGCTTTAAATAATAATTATTAATTGTAATGTTCGTAGGGTTAGTAAATAATACATTAAATTCAACTTTTTGTTTACTAAATTAAATTATTCCTTTGGCTAATCTTATCCAATGCCATTGTATAGAGCAGTCAAGTTTAAAAATTTCGAGTGAAAGGGACAAGCTGACAGTTGCATCTCCTTCTACCATTCAACTCGTGTATATTCAAAATTAGAATTTAGAATGTTCGAATTCATATGTCAAGAAACGCGTAGACGGCCTAGATTCAGATATTGTCAGGATGAGATAATAGATTCCTTTGATGAACGTTTATATTAGCTGTGCCCTCGTCAAGTCTAAACAGCTGTGATCAAAGCGAAGCCGCGGGCGACATATAAACACTCTATATAATGGTAATGACTATCGAATGTCTAGCGATATAGTTTTATGTGAATAGAACAAACGAGCTGAGACACCGTTTGATGGTAAGCGACACTTCAACATCAGAGGAGATGAAAGTGGGTTACCGGTCTTTTTAATCTCTTATCCTACTTGGTTAAGCGGAAACACCATGGGCTTGATAATACTATTGCTGTCTCACAGTACCCTAGCTAGATAGTTAGCTATACTAGCGCGATGGAGACAACTACATCTTAAACTGAAATCACAAGAAATCGACATTTAGGAGAACTCCGTTTCCTCCTCCTAAACTTAACCGATTTAAATACTTTTTTGCATTATAAACTAAAAAAAGGCTTGAGCTATTTTCCTGTTTCGATTTTGTTCTAAAATGTACTCCGATTTGTTTCCTGGATGTTTGAACATAGCCGAAAATCTGGCCATATATTTTTTTCGTTTTTTTTTTAATTCATATCTTTTGTAATTATTAAATTATAAAAAAGGAATAATAGGTACTACTAGTATAATAGTACTAATAGTATACATAGATATTCCGTTTTTTTTTTACTCTAGCGACATTATCCAGGGCGGCAATTCTCAGGCCTCGAACTTAGTTTTTACTATCGGTCTGTCCCGCTCATGCAAATGCGATTTACCGCGCGTGCGAGCGGGATATACTAATATTCGGAACTAAGTTCGAGGACTGAGAATCGCCGCCCTGGTAGGAGACAGTGGTCGAGTAGACCCTTATTTCTGTATGGAAAAACGGCCGTTTCGTCTTAAGTCCTTTCCTTAAACAAGACCCTAGACGCTGTGATCGCGCGATGAAATATTAATTCAACCTATCCCCCAAATATACCACCAAAGAAAAAAGAGTAAAAGCTAATATTGACTGAAATCGGGTGTTCTTATTTACGGGATATTAGTACTAATAGCTAAAACCTGACCTTCGAGAATAACATTTAGTTCCAATAACAACCGCGGGACTTCTTTCATGGAATGGACTGTTTGCTTTACTCCTTCCACGAAATACGAGCAAAGGTTTATACATATTATATCTGTTGTATTAAGGCGAGGTAGGCCCGCTACTAGCGCCACTCTTTTTAAAATTAATTTTACAACGACACAAAGATCTTATTTAAAAAAGTAATCAGTTAAAACACGTATTTACGTGTTTTAACGTGAATAGTTAAACTAATTTATTGGCATTTGATTAAAGCTCTAAATCCTATAGTGTAGTTACTCTCATGAAAACCACCAAAAGTGGCCGTTTTAACAATTGTTAAAACGGCTACTTTTGGTTGTTTATATGAGTTACTTATGAAAGTAAATACACTATATGATTTAGAGCTGTAATTAAATGCCAATAAATTAGTTTAACTATTTACTTAGTGTTTTAACTGATCACTTTTTTTAATAAGATCTTTGTGTCGTTGTAAAATAAATTTTAAAAAGAGTGGCGCTAGTTGCGAATATTCCTCGCCTTAAGTGTTATCTATCCGAAAGAGCCCACAGAATCGTACCGAAGCACATCTCTTTTACGATACGGTTCAAATTATGTACTATGTAATCTTATACATATAGTGAACCCTAATGTAAGTTTAAATATGTCTCATGTGATACCCTGTATATCTACATAATATATTTTACCTATTCGTTCCAGAGCTAAATTGACGTAATATAAATGAATAATGTAATTGAGCTTTGACTAGCTTTCACACTACATATTGTATGATATTACATATTACACTACAAACTCCATGCGATAGCCTATTAATGTGTAGTATGTTGCGGAGACTCCCCCCTCCTAGGTGGTAGGTACACTAGAAACCAGGGATGTTAGGTAGCCCCGTAACCGTAACCGAAACTATCGGATAACGGATTAAAAAAAACCGTATCCGTAACCGAATCTGAATTAATCGTTACGGATAGTATCAGATAGGGGCGGAGCCTAATTGAGACACGTTATGACAAGTTATTTTTTTACTTTAAATGGACTTTCCTTTATTATTTTTTTACTGTTAAATTATGCTTAATACTAATGTTCATTTATTATATTATGATGTGTTAAGTATATCTCATTATTGTATTTTTTATAAGTTTTATGATGTGTTTTAATTAATTAATGTTGTTCATATATGTAAAAGGTATAAATACTATTAAGTTATTTAAAATTATTATTGTCAGTGTAAGTATATTGTAGATAAGCCTTTAAAAAAAAGTTGTGGTGATCGGCCGGCTGCTGCCAACACACAAGCCACACGCATTCTTTGTTTTCTTTTCTGTTGTCGTCAAAAACTGACTTGTGTCCAAATTTACAATGGCAAATAGTTCAACAAATTGAAACAAATGTGTTGTGTTACAGTCGATTGAAATAAGCCTTAAATCGTTTTGTAAAATACAATTATTATCAATCAATATTTTTGAAATTCCTTAAAACTTTTATATCCGTAACCGAAATTATCGGAAACTAATGGATAATCCGAAATAATTTCATATCCGTATGCAGTAACATAATCATTCCTATATCCGTATCCAATCCGTATCCGATATTCCATATCTATAACATCCCTGCTAGAAACTAGGTTCATAATGAAATTATGAACTTCAATGTACCAGGGAATAAGAAATAGCGAGAAGCTTAATAATTAGATTTTGCTTTACAATATACATTTTGTATTTTATGAATAGTTTTTAATAAGTTGCGTTATGTTTTAAATAACAATTTTTGTCGCTCGTATTTTTCATTCTTTACAATGTAATTGATGCCTAAAACTATTTTCTATAATTATGAGATTACTGTAGAGATCTTATGTATGTAATAAAAATACTAAATTCGAGTAAGATTGGAACATTACTGTGTCCGTTTTTTCGGGCTAAACTCGGAAACTGTTAGACTGATAAATGTACTTAAATGTACGTAATGCACTATACTGTAATGTTCATTAGTGATAATACTTTAGGGTGTGTATTAGGTTCCATATACAGAGTTAACTGTGAAAGTACCAGCACTAAAAAAAATTTTCTTTTACTTTCTATGGTCACATTTATGACATTTCTCATAGAAACATGAAAGTGTCATAGAAAAAGTAACTCTTTCAGCGCTGGTACTTTCACAGTAAACTCTACATAGGAGGTGCATGCACACCATAACGTACTATCACTCATTTATTTTACTTTACACCTTGTACTGTGGCGTGGGGTTCCAGCAATGCATTCCTATCGGCATCACTTACCACGATTTGAAGACCATCATTAAAATATACCTAATAGGTTAGGGCTTTCCCCAGGAGAGCCAGTCTTCACCACTATTATAATATTATATATACCCTTACTAGTGACTGTACCAATTAGTCAGGGTTCCCCCATACATAGTTTTCACGTGATTAGTATCAAGCTTTTTGTGAGTACCTTCATTGTGATGAGTCGCCCAAGAATTACTTGGACGGAACTCTTGTTTGTGGTAACTAACAGAGATAGCAAGAATAAAGTTTGTGGATTTGGTGATTCCAAAATCTTTATAATTTTTTTTTTATAAATCTCAAGATAATGATCTAAATTATCCCAAAAAATATTTGTCCTACAAAATCTATGGTTTCATGAATGAGTTCCATCTTGCCAACTTGTATCGATAACGTCATCTTAAATTATTAGTAATTAGCTGATTTTCTTTTTATTACTTAGTTAATATTAATGTAATTCAACAGACATAATTGTCCTACAAATTGCGTGGTACGTTATCCCGGTCCTACGCTCGAAAGATGAGATTTTTTTTTTATCCTTGCTAACTCTGTTAGCTACCACAAACAAGAGTTCCGTCCAAGAAATTTTTGGGCGACTCATCGAAATGAAGGTACTCACGAAAAATTTGCTTGATACTAATCAAGTGAAAACCATGTATGGGGGAACCCTGACTATATACTATTATAATAGGTGAAAAAGAACAGTCACTATAATTTTGGGATATGATTATACTACCTTTCTTTTTCTTTCTAGAAATGTATTTTTTTTTTGTTTTGCTTTTTTGTTATTCTTGCGACTAGAAAAATAAGAAATGATAAAAAGAAAAAAAAATGTTTTTGACAAAAAAAAGGAGTTTAATCACATCTCAAAGTTATAGTGACTGTTGTTTTTACACCGAGTATATAATAATTTCCTTTACGCCAGACGTTACTTTACTATGTAAGATTATTTTCTTTTATTATATTAGGAAAACTTACAGCAACAACAAAAATTACAATAAATTAAGGGCCGATTTTTCAATCATCAGATATCTTTTATCCGTTGAATAAACATGTGACTTTGACATTGGTTCCATACAAAATCTGCCAAAGTCACTTATTTATTCTTTAGATAAAAGTTATCTGACGATTGAAAAATTCGCCCCAAACATAATAAAAAAGAAAATGGTACTCGTAATTACAAGCTTTCACCTGTAAAACACAAAACTACTAAAGCTCTATGCACATGAGCATTAATAAATAATAGTTTTAAAAATCTTTAAAAAACTAAAAACAATTAATGCTTATTATCCTTGATACGTATGCAAAGTTAAAATTAATTAGACACCTGGATTTCTTTTTAAATTATCCTCAAAGATTCCGCTACACACATACAAACTGGCGAGCGAAGCTTATAGCATGTTAAAAATGACAAAGCACTGGCCCAATGTACTTAGTTACACGAAATTAACTTTTTAAAGTTGCCGGGGCACGTAAAATATAGTTTCGCTGTATATTTATATTGTGTTGGCTCTATAGACCATCGACGTACCATATACAGACATCTCTTAATTTATATATTATGTGTGCTCATTTTGCCATAACCACAAAGTAGATATATAACAGAGACACGACCTAGTAATAGAAAATGGTCTCACCCTAATACTGGCAACGCGACTGGCAAAGAGTGAAGGGCGCCACTACTGGAAAATACCAATTGCTAATTTTGTTTCGTATCTTCTTCTTAATTAAAGAGTTGAATTTAGCTTAATGTTATGCTTAAAAATATGCTTATCTTTATTTTAATGTCAATGTTTGTAGTTAAATCTGGCATATTTACATTTTATAATTTACAAACGTTAATAGCAGTGACATCTATTGCAATTTTTTTGTATTAAAGATAGATTGTATGGGATGGTAGGCCATGCCATAACTGTAGAACTAACTCATACTTTCTCCTTGTGTTATTATTATAACTATGTTCGAAAACCTCTGACTTAGTGTTCACTATGTTCAACCCGTAGAAACACGCTAAATTCCTCCAATGAAACCAAAAAAATCTATGTTCCTTGATAATGGAGATATGTAGTAAATATGTGTTTAATACCTTAAAAAACTCTTCAATATGTTTCCTTTCGTTAATACCCGTGACACTGCCAACATAGGACGTGCAGGGTCAGATGTCTATCTGACCCTGCTGATGTTGTGTGAAAGCTTGGAAACAAGGTGTAAACTAAATAAGTGATAATACTTTAA
This sequence comes from Celastrina argiolus, assembly GCA_905187575.2. Taxonomy (NCBI): domain Eukaryota; kingdom Metazoa; phylum Arthropoda; class Insecta; order Lepidoptera; family Lycaenidae; genus Celastrina; species Celastrina argiolus. The sequence continues at coordinate 16,161,452 of LR994591.1, read as the reverse complement.
GGCCAGGTTAGGGTGTGTATGTGCCTCCTATGTAGAGTAGACTGTAAAAGTACCAGCGCTGAAAGACTTACTTTTGACTTTAATGTTTGCATGAGAAATGCTCCAACATCATAAATTTTCCCATACAATAATTTAAAAAAATGTACCTCTATCAACACTGGTACTTTCTCAGTAAACTCTGTATACGGGACCCATACACACCCTAAAGTATTTAATATTATAGCCTGTAGATATCTATAGATGGTACGTCACTGCTGAGGTCAAATGAGCGGGCCGGCGCCTGATTGAGTTCGTGCAGCAACTGCTTGGCGGGGGTTTGCCGCCGACTGGCGAGCGAAGCATCCGATTGTACAGTAAACATTACATAGTGTTTTCCAATACTTATTCTAATCCACCTATCAGATATTTTAGATATTAATATCTATGGACGCTTCACACCACGTCAATCTGGTCCTGTACTAACTACTAAGTATCAGAAGAACTTGTGTTACAACATACCAGACAACGGAAATATATTTATACTTTTATACTATACACATATTTAAGATTTTTATTATATTATACACAAATTTAATACTCATTCGTGACCCAAGAACATTGAAAACTTTTTGTTCCCTCGGCGGGATTCGAACCCGCGACCTCTCGCTCGAGCACCAACGCGCTCAACCACTGCACTACGGAGGTCGGAGATACTCTAGAAACTCTGGTTTAGTGATTATTAAAAATGCTTATAAAATACAATGTACCATTATATTTTGAACCTTTACTAATCCCAAGCTCAAAAACTAAACACAGTCATAACATACGAGTACATTATGATGGACATTTGCTAATCTTGTTAAGTTGTTATGCACAAAGACACGACAGGCTCTGAATTTTAAATAAACCACTTATGTCTATTTGTCTGTCTGTTGAGACTCACTTATGCCCGATACACACGTTACGATAAAACTGAGACCTGCGGTGCAACCAATGTCACAATTCTTTAATCATCTCATTTTCTTTATGTAAATTAGTTTTTAACTACATAAAAGGTTTTTTTGTATATAAGTTTTGTAATCCCCTCTTTTTGTCTTCAATCTCAATATCTTCAGCTTTAATACTCCCGACAATCATGAAGGTTCTGGATGGCTTAATTTGTAACTAACATCAGCCTACGCTGTGAGATTTGATAACCTTCTACTAAGTGTCTACTTGGTAGGAGGTTATCAAATCTACCTGAGGTGTTTAGATTTTGAGACTACCTGGAGAAGGTCGCAAGGAGTCGGTGGGTACAGGCCGCGAGGTCGTAAGCTCTGGGTTTTTTTTGAGCGAGGCTGACTGCGATTTTAAGCGAACCGTGCAGTTTTAACGTAGCGTGTGTAGCGGCCAGCGGGGCTAACTTGCTTCAAACCAACAAGGGTTCGGGGACTTTCGTTTATTAAAAACCACAATAAAGAGTTGTTTAATTAATATTTACAAGTTGAATGGGAGATTGATTCGACCTGAACGAGTCGATTTTGCTCTGTGGAATTCCTATGTAGCGAGGATCGACAGTTGTCCAACCTGAAAAACCCTTTGATTGATCTCAGGGGTGCCCGAGGGACATGCTAAATCTGTCTCGAGTCCAAAGAAAACTCAGCAAGAACTAACATAACAAACGTCGACTGCAAACATCTCAATTTACATGTTCATAGGGACTCGAGCTCAAGATGTAGACGGTGTATAATACGCCGGGGATTGTCAAGTGCCGCTAACGACGCGGGAAACGGCAGACATTTTGTAATGCCGGCTAAAGTCATTTAATAAATGTTATGATTATTTTAAACGTTTTCATAAGACAGTAATAACGCTGTAGGCGACGCACTACACCTTTCTCGAAATTTATAATAAATTATAGATTATATACATTTTATGTAGTGTGTTACATAAACTTAGTGTTCTTAGATTAACTTAATATAGTTTTCTGTTGTATATAAAATATGTATATTATGGCAGTGCAATGCCCAACAAAATGTATTTGGATAAAGGATATAAATTTTTTAAAATGAAAACAAGAAAACAGCTTGAAAAAAAATTAAATGAAACATGTAGTATTATTATTAAGATTTTGGAGGTCAAGCTAATGCCGGACCTATCAAAAATAGAGAAAGACTCATTTGAGTGTTCCCCTCCACGGAAATCTTTAGTAAAAGGCGAAAGATTTATGCGTTTTGAAGGGAAACCAGAGTTATCAGTTACATGGATAGGTGTTTGCGAGGTACTAACTAAATGGGCTTGTACAAGCGATAGCGCGATGTAGACCAGGCATAGTGACATCTAGTGGCAAACTTTGGTAACTCAAACTTCACAATTCGTACCTAATTTAAACTTCCAATGCTCCCTTAGGGTGAGAATTTGGAATAATATATTTTATGGTAACTACTCTACGATGTAATATCTATGTGCGAGCTAAATCTAAGCACAATCTGTTCCGTAGTTTGAGCTGTGTGTCGCCATTAAACGCTTTCCTTCTCTGTATAGTGCTCTTCACTTAAGCTATAAGGAAGCTTACTAAAACTTTATTATCTACTTTGTGCTAAAACTAACCATTTGCTCTTTGTTTATTTGGAACAAAAATGTATATGTTTGAGTAACGATTGTTGCAGCCTTGGTTGCCAAAAAAGAGCAAATTTTAAAAATAACTTTATTAATTAAAATTTAAAAATACAAAAATTTAAATTACGAATTACAAATTAAGAGTGATTCCCTACTGAAGTTAAGTATAAGAATGAGTTCCGCGGTCCGGGCTCCCACGGTGGTGGCCGCATACGCTGACTTGGACATTTCCCTCGAATTGATGTTGAAATCTTGCACCGTGTGCGGTACAGCGGAGTTAAGCTGTGGACACACTTGGGTTTCTAATATTGAATTAAATCTCTTATAATAATCTTCATACATTTATAAAGGTAGTGATACACTAGTTCATAGGTTAGGATAGTGTAACACCTCCCCCCGTAGAACAGCGACTGTTGAAGACTGGAGTCGTAAACTGCGCTGGAGGATGCTGATCAGGAACCGCCTTCCTGGGATGAGCGTAGACAGCTTGCATTTCCAAATTATTCTCTTCAATTGGTTCTGATGTTTCAGGCATGAGTCTAGTATGGCGCTTCCAGAAGTACATGCTAATTAGGGCGCATGCACTTAACAGTACTAGTACATACATAGGTATCGTAGTATGATAGATGCCATAGTTTTCTTTATACTTCAGTTTTACAGGTTGCTGCATGGAGATTCTTGAATTTATTTCCTGGAGATTTTTCAGGCTTACTGAATTTAGAGTGAGAGTAGCCTGTGATGTTTGATCGACAGTAGTATAGTTGGGCATATTCAATAGCTTAAGCGCCTGGCCTTTCAGACGGTCCTTGCGGTTGGAAATAGTGAATTCTGGTGACTCCATGAAACATTGCTTGGGAACAATTACAAGATAGCTGCCTTGGAGAGTTTCATATAAGTGTCTTTCGCAGAACAAGTGCACCTTCGTTGGCTCGGGAAAGCTGACAGTGTAATGCTTTTCATCCAATTCTTCGTATGCTGCGTGGCTTAGAGATACAGTGATAGGTTTGCAGAACGGCCTCCGCTCCTGGGTTGCTATCAGTTGCTGTATGCAGTCCTCTGATTGATTGAGAGAGTTCGGCTTTTCCATACATAAATGCCACTTGCTGGCCTTCGGGCATTCAGCCTCTATATACCTGAATTCTTTCTCATGGATAACTAGGAATGGTAAGGTGGGTGATAGGATTTCATGGTGCTTATTGGGAACTATAGATAACTTATATAGAGTAAAAATGTTAACTAAAACTATCGGAAATTTGAAAACTAAAACTATCTCATTTCCTATATAATATGATCCTATTCTAATTATATCATAATATTCTCTTATATCTAAATTAAGTATACGCTCGCTGCCGTATAATGATGACAGCTTACTTATAATATAGCGTATGTTAGCTAGATCTAAAGCCGAATGGTGTAAAGTAGAAGTCTTAACAAATGCTAAAATATTCTGCAATTTAATTATTTCCTGTGAAATAGAATCTACATTATCACTCAATATTAATAGTATTTGAGTAATACGAGCATATCTCATTAAACTTATGTTCTGCCTTACATTACTTTCATTTAACTTTTTCACCATATACATAATTTTATTTTGATTATTTATTATAGTATCTATAATTTTAGAATATTGAATTGTCCAATTTTTAGATAGACTGATATGACTATTTAATTCATTAATTAAATTATTTTCATTTTCTTTCAAATTCTTAATAACTTCGTTATAGTGAATAGCATCAGTATAATCTAAGTTTCCAGTGACACTTTTGATAACTGAGCCAAGTCCATCTATAAGACCTCTTTTAACACGGTTCGACACAAAAGACTCTAACTGATCTAGGACACTAGTAAGCTTATTTCTAAGGTATGCTATATGAGGTTCAAAGAAATATTTAGATTTGTTATGTAATTCTAAGCTAATAGAATCAAGTTGGGTATCGATAGATTTTATTTGTACTTCTAATTCTTTCAGATTAATTTTATATAAAAAGGTATGGTAGTGGGATATTATTCTAGTGGGTCCTAGTTTAAAAGGTAAAATTCCAGGTCCGTCATTTAGGCTTTCAAGTTTTATCTCTTGTGTTCGGGCGATGCTCAGGAGAAGATAGAGGGTCAGCAGTGTCATTTGCATTTTCTCAGCCGAATCTATGTCTGGATTCCCGTAGGCTGCAACCGTAGATTCTTCTAAGTACTCGAAAACCACACGGGTGGCACGCGTCGCGATGATGATTATCCCGAAATTCGCGAACCGGCCCGCGAGTACATCCACAAGACTGCGCCAGTAACGATTGTTGCAGCCTTGGTTGCCAAAAAAAAGCAAATTTTAAAAATAACTTTATTAATTAAAATTTAAAAATACAAAAATTTAAATTACGAATTACAAATTAAGAGTGATTCCCTACTGAAGTTAAGTATAAGAATGAGTTCCGCGGTCCGGGCTCCCACGGTGGTGGCCGCATACGCTGACTTGGACATTTCCCTCGAATTGATGTTGAAATCTTGCACCGTGTGCGGTACAGCGGAGTTAAGCTGTGGACACACTTGGGTTTCTAATATTGAATTAAATCTCTTATAATAATCTTCATACATTTATAAAGGTAGTGATACACTAGTTCATAGGTTAGGATAGTGTAACATTTGTCTCGTTAATAATAATATTTTTTCTCATGTTGTCAAATAAAATCAATCAAAAACATGGTCCACGAGTAAAAATTTCAAATAATTTATTTGATGTCAGAAAGCTGAGTATTTTCTCCCTTTTTATTTGTTTCATAAACAGAAACTCATTTGAGAAAAAAAAACAGTAATAATTCTAGCTATTTATGACAAATTACACCTGCCCACAGAAATTGCTCAAACTCAAATAAATAAACAGAAAACTCCGAAGATACAAGATGATAATAAAAAGTGTCAGGTACAAATTACAGTGGGGGTGATACCGGTACCTCCACGTTAGTGTCCCTGGGTAACGCCTGGGTGCGCCACTTCGTGCGTTTTGCGGTGTGAGGCACTCAGGCGGCTAACCACCGGTCTTTGTCTATGTCTATGTTTCACCGTCTTTTTTAAATAATCTTCTTTTGTGTTGTTCTTCATCTATCCTTTCACCACCTTTCTTCACTGCATTTTTCCTTTTTCTTTCTTTATTTATTTATTTTGTTTGCTTGTTTGTGTGTATAAAAGTTGATGAATGGGCTTCTACGGCCCCCAAGCCTACGCCCCGTCCCGCAATAGGCTGTATGGCAAGTGGGTAACTTTGTCATTAGGACTACATACATTTTGTGTTGGCTACGGGTTTCGCTCAACCCTAATGAGCACTTTTTCTACAATGGACAAAAGCGATATTGATAATAGTCTCCGGGCGGGTCCCAGCAATGGGGAATCCCGCACCTCTGCCGATGCCACGGTGGAGGTCTGCCCTTCGTACTACGGAGTGGGCACAATACGCTTAGCTGACGGGCGCAACGCTCGTTCAGTCACTGACGACTTACGCTGGAGTACGGATAACGATTTGCTTAACGATATTGATTTTATGACGGGTAATGAAGGAAAGGGTGGAACGCGAGCGGCAATGCCCGCGTCCACCGGAAGAATGGGCCTACGGAAGTGGAACAGAAGGAGAGAGTGGTAGCGAGACTACTACCTCTCAAGGACAGAAAGAAGGTAGAGATAAGGACAAAGGAGAAAAGAAGGAAAGATATAAGCGCAAGAGACACGCAAGCGCGGCTGAAGAAGAGGAAAGTCCAGATAAGGATAAAGTTGAAGTTCGGAAACCGACCTCTAAGCGTGGCAGGGGAAGACCGCCTACGACAGGGAAATACGTTGGCAAGACTAAAATCAAGACGAAGTTGACTGAAGCCGAACAGGAGGCCCTAAAGGTTCAGGCTGAGCGTGAAGCAATAGAGTTGGCAGGGAGGATACCACAGCTACGGGCTCACCGACTGTCGGAATCACTCAATGACTCGGACAGTGCTATGGTTGAGGAGCAAGAGGTCACAGCGGCGGCCCTGGGTGCGAGGATTACGTCAAGTCTAGGGGTAATCACTCATGTTGCCCAAAAATCCAAAAATTTAAGTGGGCCGTTCGTTGGATCACTAAATAAGGCGACGAGCGTCATACAAGATTCGTGCGTGGCTCTTCTCAATCGCACGGCTTCGGCGGAGACGAGAGCCCTAGAGGCGGCGAACAAGCGACTCTCCAAGGAGATCTCGGATCTGTGAGAGGAACTCGCTGATGTGAAGCGCGAGCTCGCAAGTGCTCGACCGCGGGCTACTCCTGCAGATTCTTCGCTCAGATTAGAAGAAATGCTGGAGAAAGCGGTGCGTGAGGCTATATCCGTCTCGAGCGCCCGGCTGGACGCCCGTTTAGAGTGTCTAGAGAACCGGTTACTACCGGAACCTCGAATACGACCGCCCCTCGAGGCGGATAACAGAAAGAACATCGGGATGACTGCACTAACAACTGCAGGGCCTCGAACAGAGAAGGGAAATAAGAATGCTGAACCAGAACCGATGGTCTCTACATTAATGCCACCGACCAACCCGGGTCCCACCCAGAAGAAAAAGAAGAAGGTAAAGAAGTCTGCTGCCGCCGCCGAAGCCGCAGCCGCTAGGAGCGATGTAGTACCAGTTCCGGCAACAATACCACCCAGGACTGAAGAGTGGCCTCAAGTAGTCGGGAAGAAGGGTAAGGCGCAGAATACAGAAGAAGAAAAAAAGAGAGCGCCTAAAAAGTTAAAGAAAAAGAGCAGAAAACTTCGCACCCCTAAATCATCACGCTTCAACCGGGTGCGGAGGAACGGGGCGTCTCCTACAAAAATGTTCTCGAGAAGGCCAAGCAGCGGACCGACCTGGTCTCGCTGGATATTCCTCCCGTTAAGTTTAAGGTACTGCCAATAAAGAAAAGGCAGACCTACTTGCCGAAAAGCTCAAGGAGGTAATCTCAGAAATGCGCCGAACTGCGAGTACAGGGGCTCGACGACTCTGCCTCAATGGCGGAAATAGCGCAGGCCATCGCTACACATGGTGGTTGCGCAGTTGGCGATATTAAAGTTGGCCAAATAAAGAAGGACCATAAAGGCTGCGGTACAGCCTGGATCAAGTGCCCGGTCGAGGCAGCGTGGAAGGTGACAGCACCCAATATAAAGGTATACGTCGGGTGGATGGTGGTACGTGTGACATTACTCTCCGCCCGCCCCATGCGGTGTTACCACTGCCACCAGATTGGACACACGCGGGCCACATGCCCAAGCGAGATCGACCGCAGTGAACTCTGCTTTCGTTGCGGTCAACCAGGCCACATGGCTACACAGTGCAATAGTGCGCCACATTGCGCCCTGTGTGCTGCCGATGGTAAGCCGGCGGACCACAGCGTAGGTAGCAAGCCTTGCGGAAAGCCTGCGCTGAAGAAAAACAGGGAGGGCTTGAGACAGAGCAAAGCATCACCGGGGCCCGCCACAACATCTAAGGCGGCCGCTGGAGCCGGAGTGGAAGTTATGGAGGCCCAATAACGGCTACCCTTAGGTTTTTGCAGGGCAACCTAAATCACTGTGCACGAGCACAGGATTTATGGATTAATATCTGCGCCGCAAATCTATGCGCTCCTGGTACCTTGAAGCAAATCTACAGTACGAATTTACGTAACAATAAGAATTGACTAATTTAAAAATACATTATACATATACGCATCAATCATCTTATGACCAACAATAAAACTTTGAAACACTCACTACTTCTACTCTCCTATTAACTGGAAAGCAACAACTAATATAAAAATGCCTATAGACCGCACTCCCCCCGCTTCACCGCTATCATTAGCCTCTAATGAAATGCCCGATACATTATTACCATCAGTAGCCAATGACACAACGCTTTCGTTACTACTAAAAGGAACCTCGGACCACCTAGTACTGTCACGGAACGCAGGAAAAAGAAAACGGTAACGAAAAATAGCGATGCGATCTCCCTAAACGCATTTACTAATTTCTCTAAAGATCAGGAGAAACGCTTTGAAGAACTCCTTTACAAAATAAATAGCATCATCCTACAAAATACAGAGCTTAAGGAAAGTGTCCAAGTCATGTCCAACAAACACGATGAACTCAAAGCGTATACAACATCTAGAAACTGAGAGAAAAGAAGACAAAAAACGAATACAAACACTCCAAGATAGTATGGAAAACTTGGAACGAAAATCGCGGTCATGTGGTATCGAGTTGAGAAACATACCTAAAACAAATGGTGAAACAAAGGAAAGCCTAACAAAGTTAGTGACCGAAATAGGAAATACAGTAAACGCCAACATAAGCAGATCAAACATTAAAGACATATTTAGAATTAAATCGAAGGATAACTCTAGCCCAATAATAATCGAGCTAGAGTCAGTCCACTGCAAAATTAACCTGATCAAGAGCGTCAAAGATTTTAATAAAAACAAAAATAAAACTGAAAAACTGAACACTACACATATTGGATTAACGCAACAACCTCACCCTATTTACCTGTCTGAAACTCTCACGAACAAAACCCAAAAAATATACGCACTAGCTAGAGCTTTCCAAAAAAACTACGGATACGAATTCTGCTGGACATCACATGGCTACGTTTATCTTCGTAAAAGAACGGGCGATCGACCTATCCGGGTAAATTCAGAAAGTGATTTGGAAAAAATAAGAAACAAACCAATGTGCGCAGAGGGAAATAGATGTTGCGATTGTGTCCGAGCCGTACCGTACATACTTTCAAGGAGCGACTGGGTTGGTGGCGAAGACTTGTCGGTGGCTTTGGTGTTCGGCTCCAAAATCATGCCTCCATCTTCCAGGAACACGACTAGGGGCCTCGGTTTTGTCGTCGCTAACATGGGGACCCTCACCGTGGTGGGGGTTTATTTCTCCCCTAATAGACCCATCGTCAAATTCGAGTCGTTCCTCCTGCAGCTCACAACTATCGTGAGTGGAGCATCCAACCCCGTAGTTGTCGCCGGGGACTTCAACGCGAAATCGACACTTTGGGGTTCTCCGGCGACGAATGCGAGAGGCAGAGCACTGGCGGACTGGATGGCAACCACAGGGCTAGTCTTGGCCAATCGTGGGGCCGTTAGCACATGTGTTCGATGGCAAGGCGAGTCGATAGTGGACCTGACCTTCGTCAGCCCAACGGTTGCTCGCCGAACCATCGACTGGAAAGTTCTCGAAGAGGTCGAAACGCTCTCGGACCACCTTTATATCAGGTTCGATGTCATCGCTCCCTCGTTGGTAATGGGCCGCCGAACTCCATCAGGTGGAGCCCCAAGGTGGTCCATAAAGAGAATGGACAAAGAAATCCTCGAAGAGGCCGCGATTGTGGCATCGTGGGCACCTCTCCCTTCCCAAGTGACGGCGGTGACATTCGTGATCACAGCACGAGCACAGCCTCCACCGCGAGCTTAGAGAATTGCACTGATGTATCGGCTACGTTCACAAAATATATACTTATATTATAAAGCGGAAGAGTTTTTTTGTTGTTCTTCATGATTATTGTAATAATATTACAACAACCATGAAGTAATAAGAGGAATTGTACAAAAAGGCCATCTTACTGTTTACAGTAGTCTCTTCATGATGACAACCTATGTATTAAACAAATTCAATAACTTAATATCTACATTATATACGTTTTACACACATAAAATAATAAATTTTGGAAATATTATGCTTAAATAATATATTATATTATTATATAACTACGTAAACCATACATTAATATCAAAATAGATGGTAAAAATACACATCATAAATCAGTCCGACAGATATAAATAGTATTCTTTTTTTTTTTTTTAACATAAATATTGTATGAAATTAGATTAAATAAATTAGTCAGACACACAAACGTTTGATACAGTGATATCTAGATAACATAATATGTTCTTTTATTCCTTTTATTTACACAAATATTAAATGGAATCTAAACAGAGGTATTCTACACCGATGCCGGACAATATAAAGTCGCCTATGTCCCACGTCCAGTCTGCTGAAATATTCATCTGGACAGCCCCTGTTTTATTCATACAACATTGGAGTCGCTGTTCCGCGCCAATCGCCAACCCTGCGGTAGGGTTGACACAAAAACTTTTCGACAAGGAATTTTAAACGAGTGTTTATTGCTCTCAAAATTTGTGTAATGTAATGAGACGGACGATAAAAAGGAAACGATAATTATTATTGCGATTAAGTTATTGAATTAGTGTGAATGCAATAAATGAAGCTAACAATAGAGATACGTTTTATTTTTAACACTAAATGTATATTTAACAGATTATTATTGTCATAACATTTAAATCAACATAGCATAATCATAATCCCATTTATGTTTGATACCTGCGCTAGTCTTGGCAGTTCTTAGGCAAATAATATGAAATATTTATATTAATACGTGAAGGGCCGATTTTTCAATCGTCAGATAACTTTTATCTGTTGAATAAACATGTGACTTTGACATTTGTTCCATACAAAATCTGTCAAAGTCACGTATTTATTCCTTAGATAAAAGTTATCTGACGATTAATCTGACGACAATACTCAGATAAGTCGTCATATAGTTGCCTGACAAATAAAATTATTTGCCTGGTTGTCAAGCCAATAAATATTTTCGATTTTTCAATCGTCATATAGCTACAGAATAGCTATTAGTGGTATTTAACCAGACAACTTCACACTATTTGTGTGCAAGTGAGTTGCACAGATATTGCATTCAATGTGTTAGAAAAGAACAGCAACAAATGTTCGGTAGGTAGGTATCACTTTTTCAGTTGTCACTTGTCAGTTGTCAATATTGTCTTTCGAAAATCCAAGCTTACAAATAATTATTATGAAGCAATTATATACATGATTTGTTTTTGTTGTGTAACATAGATGTAAATAATAAGGGTTTTATAAAATGGAACAAAAAAGGATGCGAGGACGTTCTGCAACTTTACCAACTCCGAAATAAGACTTGTTAGTTGTAATAGAACTCATGACAAAATATCAAACTACAAAATAGTATAGTAGTAGTAGTAGTATTATGTACTTTAACCATAAAGTCCCAAAGTACGACAGTATTCATAAACTAAAAATGTATTTAAACTGCTGCCCTAAATCACTTTTCCACGCGGACGAAGTCGCGGGCACAGCTAGTTTGTAATAAAAATGTGAAACTTTATAATATGTTTTTTGTTTGTTCTTAATGTTTATAGAGTAACATTTCAATAGTTTAGCGCACAATATAGTTTATGGCTGTGATTTCTTTATTCAATAATAATCAATTCTATAAATAAGAAATCCTATTAATCCTGTAACTTTCTTTTCTGTAAAGTTCTTTGTATGCTTAGCAGGGCCAGATTGACGTGGTGTTCACACCGTCCATAGATATTATTAGTATAAAGTGATTTGTAAGAAACTAGCTTGTCAGTGACTCAAAATATTCCTTGTGCTAGTTACCATCATCACTACTACTATTAGGTATAAGGTACTGTTGAAAATACTAGCTGGTCGGGGTTTTCTACCAGACAGATGTAAATAATTGAGGAATTCAGGTACCTCCTCGATTGCTAAGTCGTCAATTGCTTCAAAAACATCAATTTTATTAGATTCTGATACCCAACGAAATTGACGAAACTGTTAAATATAAATGCTGACACGAACTTATCGGGGAAATAAAGCCTTATCTGGCTCTTCAAGCAGCAGATAACTTTATTCCTCTAATAGGTGTCTTATTAGGCAGTTAACAACTATCTGAGTATTGAAAAATTAAAAATTTTGCTATTCGTCGAATAAACGCTATCTGGTTGTTTATCTGAGGATGGAAAAATCGGCCCTTAAAATAACAAAAAACTAAACTATATTTTATCATTTGAACATTTTTTTTCTTGCTACAATAAACATATCAACCTAACATTTTCGACAACCCTAGCTTATTGATATTTGATATCGCACACAGGGTTCGCAATGAGAAAATTATTTTGCAGTTCAGTATCAAATTGGATTACAAGAACCTATGCTGTACAAAATGTTATTCGATACTTTATTTGAACGGAAATAATATTGTGGGATATAGGGAATTTAAAGTGACATAATTAGCAATTTCAAATAATAATAATATCTATGGACGCTTCACACCATGTCAATCTGGCCCCTTGCTAAGTATCCAAAGGACTTGTGTTACAGGTACCAGACAACGGATATATATTACTATACACATACTTAAGATTTTTATTATATTAATACACTAGCTGTGCCCGCGACTTCGTTCGCGTGGTGTTTGATTGACTTAAACGTATGTATAACATGTAACAAAAGTCCCCAAATGTGAATTGTTTGTTTGTTGTTAGCGTGTTTAAACACGCTAATCTCAGGAACTACTGGTCCGATTTGAAAAAATATTTTTGTTGAATAGTCTATTTTTATAGAGGAAGGCTTTAGGCTATATAACATTAAGCTGCGACCAAAACCAGTCAGACATCGTCGTGACGTAACGTAATGCCGCGACGCCGACGCCCGACGCCCGACGCCACGACGTCCGACGCCGCGAGTCGCGACGCACGACGCCGTGATACCGACGCCCGACGCCGAACGTCGCGACGCCGACGCCTAACGCCGCGATGCCCAACGTCGCGACGCTCGACGCTGCGACGCCCGACGCCGCGACGCCCAACGCCGCGTCGCCCAACGCCGCGGCGCCCAACGTCGCGACGCTCGATACAGTAACGCCCAACGTTGCGACGCCTTACGTCGCGACGCCATCGCCCAACGTCGCGACGCTCAACGTCGCGACGCCCGATACAGCGACGCCCAACGTTGCGACGCCCTACGTCGCGACGCGACGTTAGTATAAAAGCAGTTAGTACTTTAACCGTAAAGTCCCAAAGTAGGCTACATGTTTGTTAGCGTAGGTAATTAATAAATAAAAAACGTCGTGACGCCCGACGCCGCGACGCCGACGCAAAACGTCACGACGCCCGACGCGTTACGGCGTCGTGGCATCCGGCGTCGGAGTCGAGGCGTCCGGCGTCGACGTGGTGGCGTCCGGTGCCAGCGCCGGGACGCCGTGACGCCCGACGCCGAACGTCGCGACGCCGACGCCTAACGCCGCGATGCCCAACGTCGCGACGCTCGACGCCGCGACGCCCAACGCCGCGACGCCCAACGCCGCGACGCCCAACGCCGCGACGCCCAACGCCGCGACGCCCAACGCCGCAGCGCCCAACGCCGCGACGCCCATCGCCGCGACGCCCAACGTCGCGACGCCCGATACAGCGATGCCCAACGTTGCGACGCCCTACGTCGCGACGCGACGTTAGTATAAAAGCAGTTAGTAATTTAACCGTAAAGTCCCAAAGTAGGCTACATGTTTGTTAGCGTAGGTAATTAATAAATAAAAAACGTCGTGACGCCCGACGCCGCGACGCCGACGCAAAACGTCACGACGCCCGACGCGTTACGGCGTCGTGGCATCCGGCGTCGGAGTCGTGGCGTCCGGCGTCGACGTGGTGGCGTCCGGTGTCGGCGTCGTGGCGTCTGGCGTCGGCGTTTTTGGTCACAGCGTAATGTTATACCTATAGCCTAAAGCCTTCCTCTATAAATGGACTATCTAACGCGTCCTCTATAAATGGACTATCTAACAAAAATAATTTTTCAAATCGGATCAGTAGTTCTTGAGATTAGCGCGTTTAAACAAACAAACAATTCACATTTGGGGACTTTCGTTGCATGCGCTGCATAAACGGTTTAGGTCAATCATATTGTTAATTGTTATGATGGTATATATGGATACCTACTCTGGTGAAGACAGGGGTGGTGATGACTACTGTAATTGATATTAGTTGCAGTACTTTAAGCGATGTCGAAATTTCCAAACGTATATTATCTTCAAAGACTAAGCAGTAGTGATGTTACCTTTATAGTTGCTTTAAAATTATGTTTTGAGTCGGATATGCTTATGTTACTTGAAACAAATGCAAAATTACTATGAATGTCCCTATAAATTTCCAGGAGTTCCCTCGATTCCTCACGACGCAATCATCAGGTCTCCACTTTGATAACTATGAGGTTTCGGGTTCCCATGCTGCTGGTTCCGCGTTGCGGGTTTCGGGTTCCCATGCTGCGGGTTCCCGCGTTGCGGGTTCCGGGTTCCCGCGTTGCGGGTTCCGGGTTCCCGCGTTGCGGGTTCCGGGTTCCCGCGTTGCGGGTTCCGGGTTCCCGCGTTGCGGGTTCCGGGTTTCCGCGTTGCGGGTTCCGGGTTCCCGCGTTGCGGGTTCCGGATTCCCGCATTGCGGGTTCTGCGTTGCGGGTTTCGGGTTCTGCGTTGCGTGTTTCGGGTTCCCATGCTGCGGGTTCGGCGTTGCGGGTTCCGGGTTCCCGCGTTGCGGGTTCTGGGTTCCGGGTTCCCGCATTGCGGGTTCTGCGTTGCGGGTTTCGGGTTCCCATGCTGCGGGTTCGGCGTTGCGGGTTCCGGGTTCCCGCGTTGCGGGTTCCGGGTTCCGCGTTGCGGGTTCCGAGTTCCGCGTTGCGGGTTCCGGGTTCCGCGTTGCGGGTTCCGGGTTCCGCGTTGCGGGTTCCGGGTTTCCGCGTTGCGGGTTTCGGGTTCCCGCGTTGCGCGTTCCGGGTTCCGCGTTGCGGGTTCCGGGTTCCCGCGTTGCGGGTCCGGGTTCCCGCGTTGCGGGTTCCGGGTTCCCGCGTTGCGGGTTCCGGGTTCCCGCGTTGCGGATTCCGGGTTCCGCGTTGCGGGTTCCGGGTTTCCGCGTTGCGGGTTCCGCGTTGCGGGTTTCGGGTTCCCGCGTTGCGGGTTCCGGGTTCCGGGTTCCCGCGTTGCGGGTCCGGGTTCCCGCGTTGCGGGTTCCGGGTTCCCGCGTTGCGGGTTCCGGGTTCCGCGTTGCGGGTTCCGGGTTCCCGCGTTGCGGGTTCCGGGTTCCGCGTTGCGGGTTCCGGGTTCCGCGTTGCGGGTTCCGGGTTCCCGCGTTGCGGGTTCCGCGTTGCGGGTTTCAGGTTCCCGCGTTGCGGGTTCAGGGTTCCCGCGTTGCGGGTTCCGGGTTCCCCCGTTGCGGGTCCGGGTTCCCGCGTTGCGGGTTCCGGGTTCCCGCGTTGCGGGTTCCCGCGTTTCGGGTTTCGGGTTCCCGAAAATAAAAAACCAAAAACTTGGTTTTTTGGATTTTTCACATAAATTTTGAGGTTATGTGAAAAAAGTGTAAATATTTAGATCTTTTTATTACCTACAACTTTGCCGTTTGACTGTATTCGATAGGACTTTTAGTTTTGCCGGAAATCGAGAAAAACCATTTTTTACCCTTAAAAACCCACCCCCATCCCCATACCGATCTCAGATAGCCCGTAAATTATTTTTCCTTTAATTTTTATAATATTCCCCTCCTTTTCCAATGGGTTTCATCCTACTATTTTTTTTTTCACTTTTTATTATTTTTAAAGGCATCTAAGTACCCTGGTCTAATTGTGCACGGAGATAACATCGTGTATGAGGATGTGGCATGTATGGGAGTATGGGAGTGCGGGAGTATTTGACGAAATCAGATCGAGTAGAGCTGTCAATACGATGACGGACATTTCATTTGGATTAATGGATTTCGATTGCAGCGCTCCAAACGGATTTGATACTTGCACGTTTTATTTTAACCACTACGAAAATGCAGGGGTGTTTTAAGTCTGACATGTCTTTGTGTGGGGTCCGTGGCATAGTACCTCCCGAATGGATAAACCGATTTTGATAACCATTCACGAAAATCGGTACCCATCGCTACCATTTAATTAATCTTTTATAAATAAAAATGAATTGTTGTTCGTTAGTCTCGCTAAAAATCGAGAACGGCTGAGCCGATTCGGCTATGTTTAATTTTTAATCTTGAAATATTCGTGGAAGTCCAGGGAAGGTTTAAGCGATTTGTATGCTCAACAAAGTGGAGACGGGTCAGCTAGTTATATTATATTATTTCAATTATGGAAGTCCAGCTAATGCCGGACCTGTCAAAAATAGAGTAAGACTCATTTGAGTGTTCCCCTCCACGGAAATCTTTAGTAAAAGGCGAAAGATTTATACGTTTTGAAGGGAAACCAGAGTTAACATGAATAGGTGTTTGCGAGGTACTAACTAAATGGGCTTGTACAAGCGATAGCGCGATGTAGACCAGGCATAGTGACATCTAGTGGCAAACTTTGGTAACTCAAACTTCACAATTCGTACCTAATTTAAACTTCCAATGCTCCCATATGGGGAGAATTTGGAACAATATATTTTATGGTAAATACTCTTCTATGTAATATCTATGTGCGAAGTAAGTTTAAGCACAATTGGTTCCATAGTTTGAGCTGTGCGTCGCTTTTAAAGCGCTTGTCTGCTTTTTCATACTGCTCTAGGTACACTATAAGAAAGCTTCCTAAAACTATCATCTTATTAGACTTTATGTTTATTTGGTATGTAAATTTTAATGTTTGA
Organism: Celastrina argiolus; assembly: GCA_905187575.2. Classification (NCBI taxonomy): domain Eukaryota; kingdom Metazoa; phylum Arthropoda; class Insecta; order Lepidoptera; family Lycaenidae; genus Celastrina; species Celastrina argiolus. The sequence goes on along the minus strand of LR994591.1, from coordinate 16,144,422 downwards.
CTCATTAATTAATTATTTGTTCTCATGATAACACATAAATTCTTTTATATTTGCAAAACAAATTGCGAAACAAATTTATGATCTGCAAAATACATCCAATTGTAAATTATTTTAAATAATTTAATCAATTTGATGTCAGATTTTCTTCCTTTTTAATTATTATATTAATAGAAAACAATTAGAGAAGAACTGGGGCCAGATTGACGTGAATCGTCCATAATACACTGAGCGGCATGGAATCCCGTCCAAGCACTTTTTAGGCGATTTCTTAAATGTTAACATTTTTAAACAATTTTTTCTTATCAGGGTACTATGGAAAAATAACTATCTTTATTTTCAGAGGGAAATTAATTATATTTTAAAACATATGCGTATAGAAATTTAAATTTTAGTCGAAACGCGTCTCTCAACTGATTAAGTTCGTAATTTTAATTTAGTTTTGTGTAAGTGCATCTTTGTCCTTCTGATCCTTTTGACATTGTTGAGTTCATTTAACTTTAAACTGCACCTAAAAATTAAAATAATGCCTTTAGAGCCTGAAATAGTGGAACAAACTGTAGCCTTAATTGACTAAGGACTGACACAGCGCGAAGTAGCTGTTGCGCTCAATTTACCTCGTTCATCAATCCAGTAAGACTTAAAATGATACTAAGAAACTGGTAGCTTCTCAAGAAGACCAGGCAGTAGGGGTGTCAGATGCACAACGGCACGGGATGACCGTTTTATTGTCCTAGAGATCTTACGGAATCGGTTCCTTACTGCAGTCGAGGTTCGTCAGCGGTTCCAAATTGCGACAGATGTGAGTGTTAGCAAGCGTACAATAAGAAGACGTATGGAGGAAGCTAATTTAAAGGCACGTAGGCCAGCAATAGGACCTGAACTGCTCAAACAACATCGAGTTGCTCGTCTACATTTTGCACGTGATCTTGCTTACTGGACCCATGAAGAATGGAGTCGAGTACTGTTTACTGTCGAATGTACGATTTCTTTATGAAATCCAGACGTTCGTTTACGAGTGTGGCGAAGAAAAAAAGAACGGTATTTACCCAATACGACTGTAAATACCGTCCGTTACGGTGGAGGCTTTATAATGGTGTTGGGAGGAATAAGTTCCACCGCTCGTACGCTGGTTGTCGTTGACAATCGATTAACTGATGAACACGTTATGCTCAATTCGGGGTTTATAGGGTATGACCAGTTTCGTTTAATGCACGATAATGCACGGCCACAAGTAGCTCGTTGCGTAAATGAGTACCTTCAAAGTCTCGGTATACAAAAACTGCAGTGGTCTGCCCACAGTCCAGACCTGAATCCTATAGAACACATCTGGGACATGCTCAAAAGAATAATAAAAACATCCCCTAACCCTCCAGCAACCCTCGGACAGCTTCGTAGCGCTGCGATTAACTCTTATTATCTAAATCATGCCAGACCGCATGCAGATGGTCATCAGAGCAAGAGGAGGAAATACCCCATATTAAAATGAAAAAAAAATTGGAAAACTGTTATTACTTTTGAATTCAGAGTGTTTTGAAAAATATTACTTTATGCTTAGAAATATAGCGATTTTATTCCAAACTTATTTTTAAATTAAAAACCAACTCAGTGGCTGTTAAATTGATCAGGAAACACGAAGAAATGTATTTTTTATTGTCTGACATTAATTTCATTAAAATACAGGCAAATTTGAGACGTTTAGACAAAAATAACAGGATGGCGAAATTTCCATGCCGGTCAGTGTATTTAATTAATCTTCCATGGTCCATCTACAAAAGGAAATTACAAAAAAAAAACTCAAAAATCATTTTATGTGCAAATGATATGAAATGAAAACTAAAACTTATATTTATTAAACAACATTAAATTATACTATGGACCAATTATACAATTATACTGATCGACATAGTGAACACCCCTGTATACGCGACGCTGCGCGCTGAACACACCGGTTTGGAGACGATACACTTCTACAAACACCTATAACAGTCACAAGACTTTAGTCACGCCTAACGCTGAATGCCTATTTACCAAATGCTAATCGGTACTTTAAGTGACAAATACTAATGATATTGTATCCATAAGTCAAGTGTTTTCTTTTGTTGATTGTTTGTTTTGTTGTTATTAAGGATTTAAGGTGAAGCACATCAAATTAAAATTATTGCAAAATTCTAGATATAAGATAAAACGATGGTGGCCTGTGGTACACAATACAGTTTGTGTAAACTTATGTTGTACCATAAAAATACTGTCTGTTTTACTTTAACAAATAAATAAAAAAATAAAATAAAGTATCAAACTCGTTCGTACAGCGTCAGTGATGGGCGACGAGCCACGCGGCGCGGACGGCAGGCCCGTTATTATTTCAGTATAAAAAACCAAAATGTCTGCTTTAAAATATCGCCTCTCATTTTGCATGAGGGAACAAGTCGATGGATCACCTGGGGCCTTATAGGCTATAAGTAAAGTATAAGTTATACCAATATTAGGCACTTTAACATTACTTTTGGATTTCAAGCAATGAAAAATATATTTTTGATTATATTTTTGATTGTAATGTTAAAGTAATACTGTATACTACTATATGGTTTTGGGGTAAGGCCCCTGATATGAATAGAACTCGGGCAGCACTTAACAACAACTTATCTGGAGGCGCAATTGCGTTCCCTACTACCACCTACGACGTTGTGCGTTATTTTACACCGGTTTTCTGTTAGAAACACTGCCGAACTCTTTCAAACACAGTACGACTACGATCTGCATGTCGTTGGTATTTGGCAATTTTCATACGTTTCCCGCGTTGAAAAACAAAAATATCGTTTTCAAATTTGGTTGCGGCTGCTTGCGCGCGCTGAAAATTGGAGTATTTTGAAACCATTTATTTTATTTCGGCTACAAAAAGTCGATTATCGATTACCTTCAAACGTTTAACTGAAGCAAAAAATCCGCGACAGTACATATCCCGGTTCTGTGAAGACAAGTAAACCTATTCTCTCTAGTAGGGTTCAGAACCGGGATTTCCCGGTACCGAAAATCCCGGGATTTCCCGGTTCTTTGACTACTGTTATAGAACCGGTTCTCAACGCAAAAGAACCGGGATTTTCGGTATTTTCGGGATTTTTTTTACCTTAATATTAATAAATTTTTTTTACCAAAAATAAACGCAACGGGCTTAGAAAAGTACTTTTGTATTTTAATTACACATTGTGGCATGTCATGTTAAAGGATAATATATTTATTGCTATACAATGATTAAAATATCGTTATACAGTCACTTCCATTAAAGTTTTACATAGATATAAACAATTTTTATAAACGTGAGTAATATTATATTACTAGCTTTGGCCCGCGGCTTCGGGCGTATGGAATTATTGTATTCGTAGCAAAAAGTTCTTTACGAAATAACACTACAGCTGCAATGTGGTTTAGATAATGTTATAGTAATAAACATATTATGAGTATCATTATATTTTAAACAATGCATATAAAAACTTAATAAATTGTATACTTTTGACACCTTGGGTTACATTATTGGAATTTTAGTAAGGATCCCTTTTTTTGAAAATATAATAAAGCCTGTGTTCACCGTTGATGGTGTAACTTTCCGACGGCGAAAAACGCTTTCAAATTTTAACTTAAGTTACGATGTTATTCAAAATATTCTTAACTGATTTTACTATCTCAACATATTTAAATAAATCTAGGGGAAATGTCTGCTCATTAAATATATATTTAAGTCAAAATCAAGATTTGGGGTCTATAAAGGCCATAGAACCTAAAAATAATAATTATGAAAAAAAGTACTGTCTGTCTGTCGGTCAGTATGAGTCCGTACTGAATGGAATAAAATGAAATTTAGCAGGCCGATAGCTTCGAACCTAAAGGGTAATGTAGGATATTATCATCCCAAAAACGAAAGGGTGCCCGTTGGATTTTCAAAAAACAGTAGCTACTTATTTAATGGTATTTCGGTGAAACTACGACGTATTTAAATGAAACTCGGCATAAAGGTAGATTGGACCATGAAATTAAGTAATAACAGGATTTCTTTTTCTTGGGAAACAAAAAGGTCCCAAGGGATCATAATTATAATTATAAAAAATCTTTTTGCTACTACTTATAAATAAAAAATCGCAAAAAACAATTTTATAAGATATCTTTAAGCTATGAATTTTTGATGAATCAATTTATCTGTTGGATAAAGCTGTTAACATTTTTGGAAGATCCATCTTTTTAGCCAGTAAAACTCACATCGATATTACATTCAAAGGGTAAAAACTTACTTTACAATATTTGCGTTTAAAATTTTAATTTCTGTCCAAACATTATACCGCATTTCGTGCGATTGGCTAAGCAGAAAAATAATTTTAAAATGTTTTATCCATACTTAATATTATTTCAAACGTGAAACTAACTGTGTCTGTCACTTTAAGAGTCATGAACCGTTTTACCGATTTGGTTTAATTTTGGTACGGCGATAAGTCTATAATAAATAGGACTTATCAACGCCGAGGCAAAACTACCGAGCAAAGTAGGATTCAACGTCACGTATATAACGTGACGTAAAATATAATTACTCATACTTAAACTTATAAAACTCCTCAGTTTTGGTTGGGTTTTTTGTACTACACAGTATTTTACAATATTATAAGTTTTAATAGATTTACACCGGTAAAATAGTTTTTTGGCTCATGATAGATCGTAGATATAATATGCAATGTTTTATTTACCTATTCAAAAGTAATAACTTTGCAAAAGTGGGAGGGAATCTGTTAAGTGTGCCTTATAGGCTAGCAAATCGTTATACATAATATACGCCACGGAAAAAAATATTGTAGTGCTTATGATCTGGCCAGAAACTGAATAGTGGATAGTCATATGATTATTGGTATAACATTATCTTAATCATACTGTAGCCATAGAGTTATTTGATAAAGAACTTTTTGTTACGAATAGTATTTTACGCACCCGAAGCCCTAATATTAGAGACGTTAAATTCAAAATATATAAATATACGATATTTTAATAATTGTATAGCAAATTAATGTATCACACTTTAACTTGACATGCCAAAATGTGTGATTTATTTATAAAAAGTAGTTTTCGAAGCCATTGTATTAGTTTTTAGTCAAGTAAGAAAAAAAACACGAAAATACCAAAAATCCCGGGAAATCCCGGGAATTCCCGGTTCTGAGTAGTGCCGGTACCGAAAATCCCGGTTCCTAAAACTTTACCGGTTCTCGATACCCTACTCTCTAGATCCCTCTATTGAGCAAGTAACTTTATCAGTTAGACCCGGTCTGGGTTCAATTCCCAATAGTAATTAGTTCCGGGAAAGTGGAAACATCCTCACATACAAACGTGGCGCCAGTCGCCACAGTGTGTACGCCATTGATAATCACAATAATTGTCCAAGTTGGACTTGGGTAGTTGGGGGACTTTACAATAATATTTTTTTGTGACACTAATAAGTAGGTACCTAAACTGTTGTTCAGGAGTACATGCAACATGCATGCAATCGTATTATAATACTGGCACAATAAGAAATTTACTTTTTTAGTATAGGTACATAGGTATTTGAATTTAGAACGTTACGTCACATACTTTTCACCCGATTTAAAAATTCTATTTGAAACATCATTAAGTAATTTATGATTTTTACTTTTAATATTTATTACATTATTAATACTGCTAGTCTTGCTGTATTATTTTATTATTTAAAGACCTCTAAGGCTAAAAAGAACTTCGATAGAACTATAATATCTCTTTTTGGCAAAATAATTTTAATTCTGTATAAATGTACACACTTTAATTATGGACACTTAATAAAGTGTGGATATTTATAATATGTAGGATATAATTATCCAAAAGAATATTTATTTAGGATTATGCTAAGTATAAAAAATTAGGCCAAAAAATACTGTTTATCTATTTCACGCAAAACTATTTTGGCTATAAAAAATGTTCGGCAAATAATTATCCCACCAAAAACATTTTCATGTAAAAATGTTGTCAAGACGAGCCTACACAGCTTACCCTGTGAAAAAGTTATCAGATATCGTATAAAGCCAAGCTCTACACTACACCTTAATCAAAATCTATCAAAAAGTGGTTAGATCTCATGTAGAACCAAAATTCTTGGTCTTGGCCCTTACTTCACCAGGCTCTAAACGTTAAAGTGAAGTTAACGTTTTAAAACGTGATGCTTGGCCGTTTTATTTCGCACACGATTAATGAATTCGTATGAAATGCTCGTAACGGTAGCAAAACGGTCAAGTATCACGTTTTAACTGCAATATAGCGTAAGTGAAGTTAAGCCTGGTGAAGTAAGGGCCAAGACCAAGAATTTTGGTTCTACATGAGATCTAACCATTTTTTGATAGATTTTGATTAAGGTGTAGTGTAGAGCTTGGCTTTATACGATATCTGATAACTTTTTCACAGGGTAAGCTGTGTAGGCTCGTCTTGACAAAATTTTTACATGAAAATGTTTTTGGTGGGATTTCATTTATTTTTGTAAGCTGGTTAATGGACTTTTTTTAATTTAAAGATAACCTATTTTGACCCCGGGCCTTTACTTACGGAAAATAGAACAGTCAGCGCCTTAGCCTAGTGACGCCTAGGCGTCGTCACTAGTGACATCGACTGATGTCACCGTCAATATTATACCGTGTATAAACTTTCACCGCAATTTTTAAGAGGTAGAGGCGGATTTTCAAATAAATGTCTCGTCCATATTTCTTTATTTGTTATATTATTATATTATAATTATATCTTAATATATATATTTCTTGTGTGCGTGTGTATGTGACTGAACTCCTCCTAAACGACTGGACCAATTTTGATGAAATTTTTTGTGTGTGTTCGTGGAGATTCGAGAATGGTTTAGATTTACAATTGGAACCGATAGGTGGCGCTGCAGTCAGTATGTCAAGCAATTAATTAATAAGGCAATACGAAGTTTTCCGGGACAGCTAGTTATATATAAATTATAAAATATACATTATTTTATTGCTGGAGTGAAACTTCTTATTTGGATATCCTAGGAAGCCACTAGTATAAATTCAACACTAATAAACATTCGAGAATTTGATAATTACTTATATATATTATACGAGGGAGATTGCCTTTAATAAAGCATGTTGATACCTACATACTTATTAAAATAATACAGTAAGTCTATAATAATATCGTCACCGCCATCTGTTGGTCACTAGAGATACTAATTCTTGTACGGCTCTTATAAACCTATGCATACACCTAAGTGCAACTTAGCATTTTTGAAGGAAAAAAAATGTACTTATTTTTATTTTTGAAAAATAGCTTTAAGGTTTTCTTTTGATAATGGCCATCTTTAAACGTCATGACGTGACGTGTTAAAATCATATTATTATTATGTTAATAGTCATAAGATTAAATACTAATTATTTATACATTGATCGTGTAATACTTTCGTTTATTGTTATCGTTATAACGTTACCGACTGTTAAATGTGTTGATAAATGTGTGTTTAGATGTTTCACAGTTCCAAACATAGATTGCGTTGTTAGCTGTCTACATCGCGCTATCGAAGTGTCGAACGGTTTTTACATAAGATTCCTTCTAAACCCAATAATTACGTTTTAATAACACCCGTGGGAGCTTTGTCGAACCGATTTCAAGCGATCGACGTAATATTTTGTTTATACATAATAATATTATACACTGACAACAAATTACTACTTGCTGCCTGTTAAATGTTAATTCTTACCTAATTTTTACTTACCAAATAAATAATACCTAATTTTAAATAAGTGGATAAAAAACTAATTTTCTCATAGATATATTTTTCATTAACAAAAAGTCGGTGACCGATTAATAATCGGAATAAAATAGAACATACTGATTGCAGTAGTGCAACGCACTCAAATAAATAAAGTCGGATAGAAATAATATGGAGCAAAAATCTGACCGATTATCGGTCCTACAAAAAGTAGGTCTTATTTTTTTTATGTACTTGTATAATATTGTATAATATAATATTTCTTTTATGTATTAAAGTTCATATCCGTATAATAAAAATATTAAACATCCATTTTGTACCGTCCACCATATTGGATTCAAAATGGCGGCATTTATATTTTAATAATTTTTTTGTTGGTTTTGTAGAAATAACAGCTTACATAAATAATATCAGCTTACTAGGGGGTTGAACATTAATCACGTGATCTTTTTTTTAGCATTTTTTAACCCCCCCTCCCCCATTGGTGATATGTAGTGAGGTTTAAGACCACCCCCCTCCCCCTTCTCAACATCACGTGTATTTTTAGTACGTACAAAGAACCCCCCCCCTTTCAAGCCTCACGTGATTAATGGACAACCCCTAGGACGTCGGGAAGTACCTTATGAATTTTGATGATCTATAAATGAGTCAGTGACGAAATCTGGGGTTTTTAGACATTGTTAAAATCTAAAGTATAATAGCTACAACATTCAAACTTTGTATGTTTCATGTTTTTACTGGTGTCAATATATGTTGAAATTTTTAACTATGTAGCATCATCCAAAGCAAAGTTATGAGAGTTCAAAAAAACGACGAAACCTTTCGAGAAAAGGTAGGTAGTGCCCTTGCGCTTCGCTTGGCTCGTCTTGACGGGGGCATTCCCGTGCCCCCAGATTTTTTTTTTTTTTAATTTATTAAGAGCTGGAAACTAAGTCCTTTGCTCGAATGCCCCCAGATTATCATCGCAATGTTGTCACCCAGCTAGCGTATTTCGCTCTCTTTCTTATTCTAATTTTAAATTGTTTGGGTCGTCGTTATTTTTTTTATTTGCAAGAAATCCTCAATTCAAATGTGATCATATTCTTTTTGGGGAGTCAGAATATAAATAAAAAAAATAAGTTCTTAAAAATAATGATTTATTTATAGGCGGACTAGATATAATATAAGTTTAGAAATACTTGCTGAAGGACAACCCCGCGGACGGCTGCCACGAGCTGTGGGGGATGAACGGAGACATGGACTTGGTGGCGCCGGCGGAGAAGTCCAGGGACGACGTGGGGTTCCGGAACAGGTTGAGCTTGCCCATCGCGGAGTAGTCCGTCTGCTTGAAGAGGTCCGTGTGCGACGCTCCCAGGGAGGCGCCCAACTTGTTGCTGGAAGGAGAGTTCGTTTGAAATAACTATCGTCTTCGTATCAGTTATGACGTCAACTGCTGGATAAGCTGGCGAGTTTTATTGCGTCAATGGGGAGCCATTGACCATTTATACTCCAGCATCCCACGGATGATTATATTATAATATCTACTTAAATATAAGTTTACAGTTTTACTTAAGGTGAAAGTGACTCACTTGAACATATAGTCCACGCTGCCGCCCACGGTGTTGAAGTTGGGTATCGCCGGGTTGTTGGGGAAGGTGCGGGTCGCGAACGCGCTGGCGGTGAGGTCGTGGTGGTCGTTGTGGAACAGGTTGACCTTGCCCGCGCCCGTCAGCTGGTCGCCGGCGTTGGGCAGGTGGGTGCCGGTGAGGGACAGGCCGTGGCCGTTGCTGGAGACGGAATAAGAGTGTGACAATACAGAGAGTAAACAATGCGTAGATAAACACCTAACGTCAGAAAGACATGCGCTCATAAGGTTCACAAGTCAGATGCAGCGAAATGTGTTTCATTTTCAAGTTGAACTTAAACTTTTGAAAAGTCAACTACCACCTGGATGTGTAAATACTAAATATGCAGAGTGTACAACTCGGTTTTATCAAAAATACGTATGCGGATATTAAACTAATTGGAGCAGCTATGTTAAGGTGAATCATATCGTAAGACAAAGGACAATTTTGTTGTCAAACAAATAAATGTTAAAATATTTGAGACGAACTAATTTTATGTCATTGTCTACTCTCAAAGCCAAGAATAGTCTGTTGGCCAACAAGTTAGTCTAGTGAAGTTAGCGAGTGTATAACAAAATCAACTTACACATTATCCAGAGCCAGCCCCGCTGATCCGGCCTTGAAGCCGCCATCTTTCGCGCCACTGATACCGCCGATCGCACTCAGAATATTCTTGTCGTTACCAACAATGGGGAATTTGGCCATCACGTTGGCAGATCCGTCGGGGTTGGTGTTCATCACCCCGTGGGCTTGTCTTCTGTGACGGGTTAAATACATCGGCCGGACGCTCTCGAAGTTCTGCTCGGAGTATAGGTCTTCGAGATCGTTCTGTTCTATGAGACCGCTATCTATGATGTATTGCGGTGCCATCGTGTCCACTACCAGGTACCTGCAGCTCGCGCCGACCAGGACTACAGCGAGGACAATCAGTTTGGTGAACATCTTGATTTTTCTTTTACTTATTTGATTATATCTGCGAGTTCTATTGTTTGGTTCGTTTTGAAGTTGATGTTAATACGTGGATCTAGCTCACAGTATTCCTGAGTTGTGACTAGTCTGGAGCGAGCTCGTCGTTATATACTGATAACTGAGCAAAACGTGCTCGACTTCCCCAGAGGTGGTTCCCCGCGCTCCGCCGATGCCCAATTACTGGAAGTGACGTTTAAAGGCGAAGCGATTTAAGTCAATTGAAGTACGTTGGCCGTTGCTCACAGAAAATCAGCGTTACAAATTATGTATATATTAATACATTTTGGACAATTTATTATATGTAAGGAAAAATTTAAATAATTTTAAAACAAAAAGTGACAATCATTGTAGGAACACTAGAAATAAGCACAAGCTCGATATACCTATGATCAGGCTTAGCAAAGTAAGTAAATCTATTAAAGGGCAATGTATATTGTATACGCCTATACAATAAAATCCCAGAAAACGTTCAAAATTTTTCTATTAATAAATTTAAAAAAGTAGTCAAAGAACGTTTGTGTGCTAAAGCTTATTATAAGATAATTGATTTTGTTAATGATTGCACACCCTGGGAATAAGGTAAGCCAACCATGATGGCTGCTTATATTTATTTACTATATGTACTCTAACTTTTATAATATTAATATGTGTAGGCTATAGATTAAGTTACATTGTAAAAAATATATACTGTTAAAAAAGATCAATTTTCCATCTTTTTGCTAAAAGTTGGCCCCGTCCGAGTTTCTGACGCCGGTTCTTCTCGGCGGGTTAGGGTTGAACCGGTGGTAGCTTGTTTTTCTTGTTGACTTTCCGAAAATAACTTTGTAAGTTTCATTTGGAAATAAAACGTTTTTTATTTTTATTTATTTTATGTTTGCAACACATGTTTTAAAATTTTATTTTCTTTCTTTCAAGTTGTACGTTTGCGGTCAAACTTCTCCGCTTGACCGTTCATCAAATTTTTTTGTAGATATTTTGTTAAAAAAAAGTACTCTCCTTTAGTTTGCAGTGTTTCATTAATTTCCAGGATTTAATCCGTATCAACAACACTATCAAATGATGTAATATTTTTTTTATTTCAAAATGCGCCGGTTACATTCCCAGCTAGGGGAATTATTAATTAAAAATGGAAATAAAAAAGCTAGTATTCTTCGCTAATATAGTTTCGAATTCCGTACACCTTTTTAACAAACTGTAATTTAAAATAGTAAAAATCCAGCGGCGTTTTTTATTTTGATATACCCAGTCCCACTCTCACAGTAAACACGAGTATGCTTTCGCTAGCGATCGCTATCGAGCTGTTCAGGCTGAATAGCATGCTAAACAACTATACAATCGTTATACCCTCCTTTTGGGCGCAGTCGGGTAAAAATCACCGTGAATTCTGCTCATGGACGAGGCGCCGCGCCGCGCCGGCAGAGAAATCCAGGGACGATGTGGGGTTCCGGAACAAGTCGGGTAAGGTTAGGTAAAAATCACCGTGTATATCTGCTCTGTGACGCACACCGCTCGTGCGATATCCAGCGCAGCTACATCGGTGTAAGTGTGGGGTTATCAGCTGACCTGCAGTCTCTACACATTTAGAAGTGAATCCCCGACACCCAGTACCGACACCCGATCCGCGATCTTTGTACAGTCATCCGTCATAACTATAATAAGTCCAGATCCAATAAGATAAAAAAAATCTTAGCAAACGACTGTATAAAAACACGTGTAAACAAAAACGGGTGTAAAAAAACAGTCACTATAACTATGGAATATGATTATACTACCTTTTCGCATTCTAGAAATGTATTTTTGTTTACAAAAATTTTAATACATATATATATATATATATTCGTTATTCTTGCGACAAAAAAAGAATGGTATTTAAAGTAAAAAAAAAAAAAAATATTTTTGATAAAAAAATACATCCAAAATGAGTAAAAGTATAATCTCAACGTTATAATGACTGTTCTTTTTACACACTATAAGTTATATTTTTGCCTAACATTGACTAAATTTGCTACTAAATTTTTTTTTAATTTCATGAACACATAATGTTAACAACAAAAAAATAAAATATCGTCCGTCAAAATCGTGCAACAAAGAAATACAATGACGCATTATTACGTACGATTTTTTGTTAGTAAAAAGTAACGTTTTTGTTTTATTTTACCTACATTTTTTTCCAACGCTCTTGTAACTACTGTTATGAATAACGCTATACTTGCTATCTAGTACCTATTTAGTTTTTGTTTGTTTTAACAAACTCTATCTTATATATAAAAATGAATCGCTGTTCGATAGTCTCGCTTAAACTCGAGAACGGCTGAACCGATTCGGCTATTTTTGGTCTTGAAATGTTCGTGGAAGTCCAGGGAATGTTTGAACGGTTTTTTTATTATTTTTTTGCACAACGAAGTGGGCCAGCTAGTAAAATTATAATATTGTGTTTATCAAAATGTGTCCACTGGAAAGTAGAAATAATTAATTAGAGCCATTTCGAGAGGGAAATTTATACTTTAACTTAACATGTTCCTTGTTTTTGATTCCTTGTCTGATAAAAATGTAATTAAATGATTTCCTCAGACAGTAACTGGCTTATGTCGTTAAAAAAATAAGTCGACTCTATCAAAATGCAGGGATTGGTGGTAGAGTTAAAAAAGAATCACGCAAATTGGATCATTAACCTCAGAGTAATTGGTGTACATAAAAAACGGGCCGAATTGAGAACCACCTCCTTTTTTGGAAGTCGGTTAAAAATAAAAATGTTATGGTTATATGTATTTTTAGGTATACGACAAATAAATTTTTAAAAAAAGCTACAAAAAATAGGGATGGGCCTGGTGGCCATATAAGTTATGATATTGTTAGTAATAAGTTTAAACCTATATGTGACTAGGGTAAATATGTTTATAAACTAAAAATAATTCACGAATCAAATCTTAGACCTACCAAAATATAAAAAAAATATATAAATTAAGAAATAAAAAAAATATAAAAAAACGATCAAGCCGTTTTAGAGAAGTTTGGCCCTAAACACTATGACACTGAAGTTTTATATGTTAGATATTTAATTATTACAAGACAAACAACTTCACTTAAATTAAATCCCTTAACCGGCACAACCATTACTAGTTGTGCTGAGCTGCTGTTAGCTGAGCCTTACAGCTTTAAAGCTTAGCTAACATTTAGCACAAAGTTATTTAGCGTTTTTTCTTGTTTTTACATAGCATATTCATCTTTATTTTCCAATCATTTAGGTATACTATATATATACGTGTAATCATAATGATTATACTTATTGTAGGTAGCGAGCGTCGACGAGCATTATTTCTGTGTTACGCTAACCAAGAACACCGAAATTTTCACATGTTCACTTATTGTGAATAGTTACCAATACTTTTATGGCAATATTAAAGGATGAAGTATCCAATACATTTTATAACAATTGTGCGCTTTTCGTGTACAAAACTGACGTATCGCGACGCAAATGTGAATTGAACCTTACTCGGCATCGGCGGAGCTCGGGGAAGCACCGCTGGGGAAGTATTCTGCCCGCATTGCTCAGCTATCAGTATATAACGAAGCGCTTGCTCCAGTCCAGTATCACAACTCAGGAACACTGTGAGATAGATCAACGTATTTCAATCGACATCAACTTAAAAACGGTTCAACAATAAAACTAAAAGAAGATCCTAAAAGTAAAATAAAAATCAAAATGTTCACCAAACTAATTGTCCTCGCTGTGGTCCTGGTCGGTGCGAGCTGCAGGTACCTGGTAGTGGACACGATGGTGCCAAATGCCTATCTAGAAGATTCATACCCCGACCAGGACTTCGAGAGCGTCCAGCCGATGTATTTAACCCGTCACAGAAGACAAGCCCACGGGGTGATGAACACCAACCCCGACGGATCTGCCAACGTGATGGCCAAATTCCCCATTGTCGGTAACGACAAGAATATTCTGAGTGCTGTCGGCGGTATAAACGGCGCGAAAGATAGCGGCTTCAAAGCCGGATCAGCGGGGCTGGCTCTGGATAATGTGTAAGTTGATAATTAATAATTAATTTTACACACTCGCTAACTTCACTAGACCAACTTGTCGGCCAACAGACTATTCTTGGCTTTGAAAGTGGATAATGACATAAAATTAGTACGTCTCAAATTTATTAACATCGATTTGTTTTGAAACAAAATTGTCCTTTGTCTCACGATATGATTCACCTTAACATAGCTGCTACAATTAGTTTAATATCCGCATACGTATTTTTGGTAAAGCCTAGTACACTCTGCATATTTAGTATTTACACATCCAGGTTGCAGTTGACTTTTCAAAAGTTTAAGTTCAACTTGAAAATGAAACACATTTCGCTGCATCTGACTTGTGAACCTTATGAGCGCATGTCTTTCTGCCGTTAGGTGTTTATCTACGCATTGTTTACTCTCTGTATTTTCACACTCTTAATCCGTCCAGCAACGGCCACGGCCTGTCCCTCACCGGCACCCACCTGCCCAACGTCGGCGACCAGCTGACGGGCGCGGGCAAGGTCAACCTGTTCCACAACGACCACCACGACCTCACCGCCAGCGCGTTCGCGACCCGCACCTTCCCCAGCAACCCGGCGATACCCAACTTCAACACCGTGGGCGGCAGCGCGGACTATATGTTCAAGTGAGTAACTTTCACCTTAAGTAAAACTGTAAACTTATATGTAAGTAGATATTATAATATAATCATCCGTGGGATGCTGGAGTATAAATGGTCAATGGCTCCCCATTGACGCAATAAAACTCGCCAGCTTATCCATTTTGCACAGCAGTTGACGTCATATCTGATACGAAGACGATAGTTATTTCAAACGTACTCACTTTCCAGCAACATATCTGATACGAAGGCGATAGTTATTTCAAACCAACTCTCCTTCCAGCAACAAGTTGGGCGCCTCCCTGGGAGCGTCGCACACGGACCTCTTCAAGCAGACGGACTACTCCGCGATGGGCAAGCTCAACCTGTTCCGGAACCCCACGTCGTCCCTGGACTTCTCCGCCGGCGCCACCAAGTCCATGTCTCCCTACATCCCCCATAGCTCGTGGCAGCCGTCCGCGGGGTTGTCCTTCAGCAAGTATTTCTAAACTTATCTAGTCCGCCTATTAATAAATCATTATTTTTAAGAAGTTTTTATTTTTATTTATGTTATAGCTGAATTCCCAAAAATATATATACATTTGAATTGAGAATTTTTTGCAAGAAAAATAACGATGTTCCAAACAATTTCAAATTACAGGAGAGTGAAATACGGTAAGTGACATCATAGCGATGATAATTATTCGCCGAAGCCAAAATAGGATTGCGTGTCATAGATAAACAATATTTTTGTTTGGCTTAATTTTTTTATCAAGCAAGCAAGTATTTCTAAATTTGTCTAGTCCGCCTATTAATAAATAATTATTTTTAAGAACTTATTTTTTTTATTTATATTTACTGACTTCCAAAAAGAAGTACTTATGTTACGTACGATGGTTACCAGTCCACATCACAGAATATGTAAAGTTTAGTTTAATATTGTTTTCAAATGAAATGTTTTATAATCTTGTTGTTTATCTAGCCCTTAAAGCTATTTATAATAATCAGCTGAGCATGAGGTCAATGACATGAGCAGTTAATCATTTTATGTAATTGATTTTACCATAGTTAGCTTATATTTGTCAGCAATTTTCAATGAAATTGAGAGCATAATTTATCTTGCAGTATGAAACGATGTCCTACAAATGGCTTTAAAGCGGCTTATTACTCTTATTACCGACAATTTCCACTCTGAAATTCAGAGTACAAATTTAAGCTCGAATGAATCTCATTCCAATGTATCATCCGCTTTATATTAATTTTAATTATATTGCTGGATGTGTTAAATAATTCCACTGTGATAATTAAATGTAATGCTTCATGTACTGTAATGCATGCGTGCATACGTGCGTGCATGCGTGCGTGCATGCATCCGTGCATGCGTGCGTGTGTCAGATTTGATTATTAATATGGCAATTTGTAACAACTTTAAATTGTAACTAACTATGAATTTATTATTTTGTGAATAATATAATAAACACAAATAATTATGTCATTCTTAACAAAGTAGTTTTTAAGTCACTTTGACATTTATGTCAGTGTTAATATTATTTCCGGTTCTAGAATTTGATAATTTGAGATGTTTAGTAAAAATGTAATTATTAAGGTTAAATTCTGAAATAATGTGAAAATAATTGAACATTCATTGTAAACATTTTTGTATGTCAATTTCAGTATTTCATAATATTGTAAATTATTCTACGAACTTCCGCTTTAAAATAATGTTGTCATTGTGTTATATCTTCCGGTGTAAATGGCGCCAAATTATACTTATAAAAGAATGTGTCCGCTATACTGGTTTCAGTTCTGAACCAGATATTAAGTGAACAAATTTAAGATAAGTACCATATTTTCTGAAAGCCCCTATATTATGTTGTAGCTAAGAAATATTATTATGTCTCGTTTTATTATAGTGTTTTAGTAGTAAATAATTTATTAATATTTAATACTTGGAAATATATTTTGATGATAAATTATTGGTATATTGTAAAAATAGTCTAATTTGCTAATGTATCATGTGATTGGTACCTACTTTTAAATAAATAGTAAATTACCAGGTTGTTAAATATATATAAATACATTTTATTTTATTCCATAGTTTATTAATTTATTGTTTAAATTCTATTCCTAGTACAGTAAAAATATTACAAAGCTGTTTAAGATATTTTGGTTACTTCCATTTACATTTATTTATTGATAAAAGGAAGTGTAGTATATAAAATGGTGTGTTGCTAATTGTCTTAATTTCTTGTAATTAAAATATAAGTAGTGTGATACAATAAAACTTATAAATACATTGGTTTAGCGTTTTACTTTGAATTTTGATTTTAGTAAATCTACACTTTAATATATTTTTACAGTTAACTTTTGGCCATTCTACTTTATCATATTTTAGCTTTCTTTAATTTTATTATATTTTCATTCCCCTTTTGACACGTGCATGCGTGCGTGCATGGATGGATCTCGTTGCGGTGATTCTAAATATACTATTAACTCATTTTCACCAAAAAAAAATTTATTTGCCAAAAATTGCGTTGTTTTTGATAAGGGCGGAGGTATGTTGCGAAACTGTTTCGTTGTTGATATGTTAACAGTAAACATGGGAATGAGAATGAAACCAAATTAAAGCGAGGTTGCAAATCTCTGACGGATTATACACTCGTCCGTTTTGGCAAATTGAGATGAAATATTCAGCGGGAATAAATGTTGCTCAAAGAGTTTAATCCCGGCTTTGTAGACGTCAGAGCGTTTCCACAGCTTCCGATACGATTCCGGTATCGGGGATCGACACGATATCGGCGGAAAAAGGCAGGTATTTCATACATTGTATAGGAGTACATTACCTTTCCATTATCTGATACCCATAAAACAAGTTACACTTTTTTCCGCCGAGATATGTTACTTGCCACACCCTGTCGAGGTCGAGGATTCCTACAACGGGTATGTGGGACTCGCTGCGTCCGTTAAGATGGTAAGTGGACGCAACCATACCCGGTAAAACTCTGTGGTACTCCGACAGAATCGCCTACAGTGGACCAAGGGAAATACAATAGAATTAAGAATCCGACCACGGGCGCCTGCATTGTGGGGTTTCTGTTCCATATACAAGTTATACTTAGTACGGGATTAAATTGATGTGATTTATATTCGCACACTTATTCTATGGTATGTTATCATGAGCGTGTATAATAAAATATTAATTAATGGGCGTGATCAAATATTATTGCACCAATACCACGAAACGATGTGATTAGTTTGGTCATGGAACAATAATACAAATTCGTCCATGGTTTGGTAGATCGACATTTGTGAATCACATCCCAAACATTTAATTTGTCACGATATCGGTGAATGATACCTACCGATATCGGAAAATGTGAATACACATTTGGTAGGGGGATTAATTTATTGTCTATTATAACTTATTTCATAGACTACGTATGAGATTAGTTGGCGTACCTAATCGTATAATATAGTGGTCTTCGTGTATATAGTTGTCTCATTTATGTTTTTACTAATGGTCACAACAGCTCACAACCACTTCAGGATAGCTTCTGTAGTTACAGAAGTTCGTTTCCTCGCCGAAGTAAAATAATTTTAGCACTCTTTTATTTATTATTATCTTTGTGGGCTCAGATTTTATCGGGTGTAAAAAGAACAGTCACAATAACTTTGGGGTATGATTATACTACCTTTTCTCATTCTAGAAATGTATTTTTTTACAAAAATGTAAAAACAATGAAACTGTAAGTTAACTCAAGAAAGTTTTTGACAAAAAAAAAAAAAATTCATTTCCAAAATGAGGAAAGGTATTATAATAATAATTAGGTATTATCTCAAAGTTAGTGACCGGTTGTTTTATACCCTGTATAACAATAGCTCACCGAAAAGTTGGAGCGATGGGAAGGAAGAGAGATTCTTCCTGACACTAGCCCTACAAGGGTCGTGAAAAATTGAAATGTTCTGTTAGGTAAGAAGGAGACAGGATTATACAAGACTAGAGGTGTAAAAGTAACGAAAAAAACATACCCGCATGTACTCGTTACTGTAAGAGTCAGTACTCGTTACTTCCGTATCGTTACTCGTTACTTCTGATACCTCATAACATGCTAGCTATGTATGTTATGAGTTACGAGTTACGAGAATAACGAATCGAGTCGTATTACGTACGCGTGCCAGTATACGTTCCTACTAGACTTTTTAACTTGTAAAATAGCGTATGATCGAAACATACAATCAGCAAGAAAACGGTACATTGCGTGGTTGAAAGTGTATATGGCTCTGATACGAAGTAATGCGAGTAACGAATAATATTCGTGTGTAGCGATTGGTTATTCCGTAATAGATGGCGTACCCGTTACTTAGTAACGAATACATACGGTTTGCTACAGCTTTATACAAGACGTCATTGCTGAAACGACGAACGACGAGATGTTACGATGGTGCGTTGGGTTTGGTGTTCCGCGGTATTAGCCTGTCACACCCTCGTCTCCCGGCCTCGCGGGAGCCGTGACGTGTGACGTGATTTGAATGAGATTTTAAATAAGACAAACACAAGATTTTAATACGCGTTTATTACCAGAGTGCGCCAGGGTTATGTTTTAGAGAGTATTTATACTAATCTAGTTTAGACGTTCCCCAATTCTATTGTGTCATAGATATCGTGACCATTTATTATTGGACTCAAAACGGGACATTGGTTTATTTGAATAATAGGTAGTCAGTGAAGAAACCGGCTAAGTCCGAGTCGGACTCGAAGGAGGGAGGAGGGAGGAGGTGGAAGGGAACGACAAAAATCACGTTTGCTGTATGGCAGCCCCCCTTAATATTTATTTTATTTTTACTATAATTATTAGTGAAGGTATTATGTACACCTCAGTATTTTGGCTACGGCGCGGCGTTCAATCAATTTGGCCGGTCATCTATTAATTTTTTCGCGGTTTCTAAAAACGTGACAATTTGTCGTCCCACTGTTCATTTCGGAGACACCGGGACTGGTAATTGTAAAAAGGGACAGTCCCGTTCAAAACGGGACGTCTGGTCACTTTGTATATAGACCACATTCAAAATTTTCTGGATCCGGTGGACCCCCTTTTCAGTCCTGGATTTATAAATAGCAGAGTCCTAGGGGCGGCAGATTTCAGAGGATGGTCACTTGATTTCAGAGGACAAAATCAAACACGTCCACAGGTTTTCTCATGTTTTTTTATAAGTACTTTAAAAAAATCCCTTTAGAAACTCATTCATATCGAAACCTATATTATTAGTGAGTAGTAAAAAGCTGACGGATAAAACAACGAATGAAGAACCTGAAATACCCTCCTGCTGTAGAGATTATTTCAGAGTGAACACCTTTTTGGCTTTCCTTGATAGACTGAGAGCTGAAATACAGAGAAGGCATAAATAATGTTTACTTGTACTTTAAAGAAACATTTTCATTTTTAACAATAATGCATGAACTTTCAACACAAAGAGTCACAGAAAAAGCTCAGTCTCTCGTAATATAATATACCAATGATTTGGAGGACAATTTGATTCAAGAATGCAGTTTCAAAATCACATTTCCTCTTATAAAACTGCAGAGTATGCAGTGAAGCCTGAATCAAACTCACTACTCAGTCTCTCAACATTTTGGGGAATCAATATTAATTGTCTAATGTTTATGCTAACTTGGATGTAAATGTGAGCAATCAAAAGATAATCGCGATAGTGTTTTCGACAACCACACGAACGAAGTCGCGGGCACAGCTAGTTTGTATATAAATATCTTTTTTATGTAGAGAGAATTAACTGAAAGCCTTACTCGTTGTTTCACAAATGTTTAATTAAATACAAGGGATAAGGGATTATGGCAATGATGAAAATTGTGTAATTGTTTTAATGAAAACATTACACGAGACTATTTACCAAGAAACAAGATATTTACCGTGGGTAATAACAAAATATTAATTAAAGCGTGAACGTTTTGACCATATTAATAAATTGCCGCCAAAATATAATGGGCTGTGATGTTTTTGAATTAATTGTTATTACTTATTGTTATTAATATCTATTATTAAATGAGCTCAGAGGATGTTCTTTAAAATTCTTCTCATACTAATTACTTAAAGCATTTTCTGTAAATTTATATTATTTATATTAAAATGTTTAGTTTATAACCTAGAATAGTAATTTGCGATTTTGTATTATATAGAGTGAATCTTGAAAAACGGTATGGTAGGCGATATCCGAAACTAGAAGAGATAGTGAAAAATGTTGAAAAATGAAAGAAAAGAAAAGAAAACAAAACTCCCGATTTTGGAACAGTATTTAGCTAATGGCGTTCTGCTCCTACTGGTCTTAGCGTGACTATGCATCCAATAGCCGGCACTACACTAAAAGAATTTTACGAATCGTACCCAAAATACCAGAGATTTTTAACATTAGTATACATATCCTAATAATTTATATTATAAATAAGTATATTAATTCAAAATAATATAATAAAAAATAATTTATATTATAAATAAGTATATTAATTCAAATGTTCCTAAACATTCATGGCTACATTTATAATATTCAATATGCCGAGGCTGACTGCCGAGGTCCATTCACTACAAATTGACCGGAACAAAAGCTGAGCAGATTGTCTATGGGAGATGAGCGCGCCGCAGAGTATGAATACAGAGTGGAGTTACAAGGGCTTTTCATTGTCTATTGTAATCGTTTTGTACAATTGTACAATTTTGCTATGGTTTTATTAATAATAATGTAATATTAATGCATGCTTCATCGCGTCAATGTCGCCCCTTGGATTACCCGTAACAAAACAAAAGTTCTTCAGATGTAAGTATCTGAAGAACTTTTGTTAAGGGAACCATTGAATACTTTAATTTAAATTTATACACATAATAATATATTTTTTTTATATCATACACATATAATACCCATCCATAAACCAGGAACATGATATAAAACTTTTGAGTTCCTTTAGCGGGATGCATACCCTTTAGCAATAAATGGAAGTCGTGTTTAAAAATATACCAATGTTTGAAGGCTCGTGTAGTCTTCAGTTGATCGTGAAGACTAGGGGGCTGGGGGCTGATTATGTCAGTTGATGTCCACGGTCGTGAAAGCCACAGAAGTTGCGTAATAAGGCCCTAGGTAGGTACGACTTATATGTGGTGACTGGTGAACTATAATATAAGAGTAGAGCCTAGAGTCCTTTTCATGAGAAAGGTTCTAGTTTCTAAAGAAGGAGGTCAATATTTAACTATTGGTAGTACGTAACCCGTAAATAAATACTCAATATTTCAGTAAATATTAATAGACTTTTGGGGATATATCACAGTGCCGCGTCTAAAGGGCTTCTTTCACGGAAAAGACCTTACTTTTACTTGCAAATGTTCCTGCTTAGTACTTACCTACCTTCGTTCACAGCGCCATGTCTAACAGACTTCTTTCATGGAAAAGACTCTACAGATTACAGCTTAATTCTACCCTTCATAGAGGTGACATAGGAGATGACACAGTGGGCTTGGGTCACTTCTGCGGCCACGGGCCAATGAATATCTATGTTGCAAAGATTTGTCATGTCGGCATTCGTCACCATCACAAAAACCAACTGGCAATTAATTTCTAACAATAATTCAGAGCCGACTAGCGCTGATGCTGTCGAATGTAAATTAATAAACGGACACGTGTATGCATAATGCACGTAACGTTAGCCGTGCGTGGGAATGCATACGTTAAAAAAATTCAAAATTTAATTTTCGAACATGCTTTGAAATTCGCTGGTGCTCGAGATATTTTTCAATATAATATATTAAATATTGTTTCACGATTTAAAAAACTTATTTTTAATATTAAGTCAGTTTTTTCTTAAAACAAAAATGAAGACAAATATATTTTTAGTTGTTAGACGATACTGAGTATGTATATTTTAACTTTTATGTAGGTAATTTTATTACGTTTATTTATACCTAGAAGTTATCCTATCATGTAAATTATGATTTTATTATATCAACGTCAAAAGTTAAATAGTTTCTTAACGTAAACAAGCCAAAGTAAAGCGTTGCTTAACTTGCTTTAGCTCTTGTAAAGCATGTTAATTTAACATGCAGACTGGTTCTTGTGAAAGCATTTTAATATTTATCATTCCCCAGTACCTACTACAGTGAAAGAAAGTTTCACCTACCTCTGAGTCCACCACTTCTACAGTTTAATTTATGGGTACTTTTCGACACTATGGAGTATGGACTACGTATCCTTCGTAAAATAGTTAATATTCTTTTGTAACTACGTTTTTAATAAGCGATACTTTTATCTTTATGATACTATACACGTTTATTCATAATTTATATATTAAGCCGAATATAGTGTAAACAGAATGACGCAGTTTTGTTTTGGCACAAAAAATAATAATTTCAAAAGTCTAAAATGACCACAAGGAGTGAATCTTACTATGCCGGGGCTCGCTGGCTCCTAGTCTAATACACACTAATGCACTGGTCGTTGACCTAACTCCTGACCAGGGTTGATGCTCATCTGTTTTGTGACTATTATGGACAACTTTAATTTCGATTTGTCGCGTTATGCTAAGTAATTTATATGCCAATATAAAAATAAAAAAGCATCTACTATATTCGGCTTGATATACAAACCAGTATAAGTTCAATGAGGACGTTTTCAATTCAACTACTTATTATATTGTTTATGTTGGTTTGCGTCTCAGAACTTTCTTTGGGTGAACCGATTTTAAAATGATTCTCATTTTAACCCTCGGCTACAACAGAAGAGTGTAATAAGTTTAACGTATTTCCGTGCGTGTGTCTGTGGCATCGTAGATCTAAAAAAACGATTTAAATCTAAGTAGTTAGTTTTTTTTTAAGCTGACGAGAACCCGAGTGTTCTTAGCTGTAATAATTCAACATAAAGACCCTTAAATAAAAAAGAATAAAAAAAAATTTAAAAAAATCATCATCGTCAGTTCGCTCACTGCTTTTTTTCTTGGGGGGATTTTATTTATTGTTTTTATTTGAAAGCTATTGCTTCCCGTAAAAATTACGTGGCAGGTACTACCAGTAAGTACTACTTAAAAGATAAAAATTACATTAGTTCAGAGTAATCTTACGTCAGAGTTTTGTGAGAGTGATCCTTATGTCTTTGACATAGAGGTCCCGTCAGAGGTATTCTAACCTAAAACTATAAACACTGAACAAATACTGAAGAATGAATAAACATGAAGCGCTCAAAGGAAATATCTGAACACCATTTGGATTCCTTTGACACCTTCCGCTTTTAGTGCAAGAAATATTACTAGACAAACGAATTGGTACTTTATTTCCATGGGGTAGGATGTGTTTTCCGTTACCGAAGTCTCGTGGTCCAGTGTGCACTAATGGAGTGTCGGCACAAAACCTGCACTCTTCCTGTTTTTGCGAAACTTACTTATGTGGGAGCGCTGGAAAATGGAGTCGCATGGGACTGAGAACTTAAAAGGTTCACAGCAAATTGCTAGAGTAAAGGTATACACTTTGTTTCCAGGGGTTAGCAGGAACAATTAACAGCTACGTATTCGTTAGTATTTTCATACTACATGTAAAAATGTATGACATAATAATAATAATAGCTCCCCTCACCGATTTCGGTGTCGGTAGCCGATTTCATTGAAACCAGGCCAGCTACGCAGGAGTTGATTTATAGTGCCCAAGTGTGTGCGCAATACACAAAGACAATCTCTCTTCCTTTTATTCTCTTATCCCAGTGTTACGGTAAACCGACACGACTGGCGAGAGATCAGGTGCACTGACGACTTTTTACATGCCCATCCGACGCATGGATCATCTTTCTTGTCAGACATTCGGGTGATCAGACTGCATTGTCCTAACCAAACTTGAAAACAAAAAAATTTGTTGTTCCAACGCGGGAATCGAACCCACGACCTCCGGGTCGAGAACTAAGCTCTGAACCACTAGACCACGGAGGCGGTAATGTATGACATATTATATCTACAATTGACATTATTATATAATATATAGTAAAACACAAACTACTTGCACTTTTTTCCACTTTATTTGATATTTTACATTAATAATTACTTAAAATGCACGACCGGTTTCGACATATCAATAGTCATCATCAGGTATTATTATATAACTTTTAGGAATACGCAGTCTGTAAATAGCCCTGCATGGCGTACAGATTAAATTTTAAATTTGAATGTGGTGTATTTACCACTCAATAAAGAAGTACAATAACACGAGAATATCCACAAAGTCTAATTTACTATTTTTTACCTTCAACTAAATTTTGTCGTTTACATAATATTAATAATTGGCCTTCTTGTAATATTATATTAAAACTGTCCTGTATAATCTAGCTCAAGTTTTCCTAAATAAATAAATAAATATACACAATGGTTTATAACATTTTAAATATGGTGCAATCTACATTTATGTTATTACTTATAGTTTTTAATACCGTTTTTTGATTTGATACCGTAACCTTGGCTTTGAAATAACTAATCGATCGATCACTATGCACTAGGGCACACCGACAGCCTATTTTTATCTTAAAGTGTTAAGGGCAAGGTCATCATGCCCTTTAGGATTTTATTACTATCTTTTTATACTCCGTTATAACTTTACTTAATAACAATGGACACATCTCTTTACTTCACTTTACAAACGTATAACAAAACAGTTCACGTGTACGTCTCTCTTTTACTCGGCCGCATCACGCTCAGCTCAGGCGGAACGTGACAATGACTCATGCTTTTTCGTTCATGCAGCCGGCATTCGTCGATTAATGGACTTATCACCTCCTTTTTTTGATTGACGACCTCCGTAGCGCAGTTGGTTGAGCGCATTGGTGCTCGAACGAAAGGTCGCGGGTTCGAATCCCGCCGAGGGAACAAAAAGTTATCAATGTTCCTGGGTCATGGATGTGTATTAAATTTGTGTATAATATAATAAAAATCTTAAATATGTGTATAGTATAAAAGTATTAAATATATTTCCGTTGTCTGGTACCTGTAACACAAGTTCTTCGGATACTTAACACAGGACCAGATTGACGTGGTGTGAAGCGTCCATAGATATTATTATTATTATATTATTATTATATTATTATTATCACCTCAACAACAGTTTTTCCGTTGTACGTGTTGTGTTGATAGTTTAACAAGGTGGGTACCCCACCTTGTTAAACTATCTTGGTATTATTCTCTTTTATATGGAAATGACAGATATATAAAAAACAACCCATTATATAGTTATAGATATAGGTGTTGTGCTCCATGCTGTGTAGTAATTTATTAGTTTTAGGGTTTCTTTTTAATAAAAAGAAAAAAGTATATTTTTGGTATCTTTATTTATTGTAACAAAGTTTTACATCATTTCCGATGCACAGACTGCACTACATTTATGGACACAGAGACTTACGGCGCGGCAAAAAACCTGATCCGGTGACGCCATTTTAAAAATATTTTCTGTCACCTAGTTTGGCCTTGCATCAGAACAGTCTGCCACGTCGTAAAAACGTTTTACATATTTATACATTACATACATAATAATTAATATCATTGTTTAATGTGCCATTCTGTTGACCGTAGACAAGAGAACTTGCTAGCGGCAAATATTAAGGCCACATTTGAAATTTTAGCCTTTAGGCATTTAGATCTACCAGACTTTATATTTTTATTCGCTGGCGCATAAACTTTTCCATTATGATTTATTAAAAATTACAAATGTCACTTATACAAAATGGAAGATTTAATAATTTATTCATGATTTAAAAATTAATGTCATTCAATCAGATTAGTCGAAGGTGAAAAGAAAGTAAAAAAATGTTGTGAAGTTTGGCATATCCATAATTAGATTAATAAGTGATTAATAAAGTTTCTTTTCTAAATTCGCTTGTTTCATATATCGTTTATTTTGTAAATGATATTAAAAAATCTCAAATTACTGTCAATCACTAGAGATTAGGCATCTTTTTTACTTGCGATCGGTTGGTTACTGCTTTGATATAAACATACATTTATGTAATTCAAATACTATTTCCACTGAGATTCAAAATCCTTGGTTAATATTTCTATCATAATACCACCATAGATAGAAATAAATAAAAAACAAAAGAGTACACGTGCGAAAGAGACAGAGTCAAGCACTCTATCTCTTTTTAACAGTGCCGGTAACTAGGCCTAGTGACTGAAGAAAACTAAAGTAAAAGTTTACAATATCAATTTGACTCGTTTGTTTAATTGTAAGACATTTAAAAAACCAAATATCCTGAATCAAAGTATAATTGAAGATGTGACTGGATGAAGGTGATATCTAGCGAAATTCAGATTTCGCGAAAATGAAGTTCAAACTGTCACTTAAAAATGTTAGAATAGGTCGTAACGTATTAAGTACATTAATATAAAAATCCAATGTACTTAATACGTTACTACATGTCCTAAAATGTTTAAGTGACAATTTAAACTCAATTTTGTGGGTAAATTTTTTTATAGCGACATACCTTCATCCAGTCACGTCTACAATTGAAAATATTCGTCTACCCTCAATTATGGCTCCGCCGTTGTTGAGAGGAATTTAAAGTTTATAAAAAGCTACTCAACGTTATAACTTTTAACGTTAGATTTTTAACTAGCTAGGTATTTACCATTCAGTCTTTAGATACAGTCAGCTACAAAATAGACAGTGTTTTTACACTTTACAATATATTTATTAACTTTACAATGACGACACTTGTACATTATTGCCGCTGACTGTATCTTTGCAATTAATACGCCTAACATTCATCTAAACTAATATTACATTTTACAAACACTAGAGTTAAGAAAATAGATTTCGTCACTAGCTTTAGACGATCTGTGTCGAATATTGTATACACGCGATTTAGACGAGTCAATTAGATGTATACATATCTAACAATAACAGACTTAAGGAATACATCGCTTGTTTACATATATTTGACTGATCCGAGCCCGCTTTAATAAGCTCTTTTGTGGGTAGTTTACTTTTTAACACAGTTTGCGCTAAAGATAAACTACTGACAAAAACACCTTATCAATCGGGCATCAAATTAACCTAACTCAGTTTTACATACATGACCAAGATATACAAACATGACATACAGATATACAGATGTATTATGCGACAGTTATCTACATGGAAATGGGGGCGAATTACAACATCTACCAACATGATAAACTCAAATATATATTCAACTTTACACGGTAAGAAAACGGGGATGTCACACTCTGATCAGAATATTATTTTACAGTGTGTAAAAATACCAGTTATAATAACTATTTTATCATTCTAGAAATGTATATTGTTTACAAAAATTAAGATTTTTTTTTTTTACTTTATTCTTGCGACTAAACAATAATAAATGGTAAAACGTTTTTGCGGTTTATGCGAATAAAGACATTGTATTGTATTGTATTGTATTGTATTGTATTGTATTGTATTGTATTGTATTGTATTGTATTGTATTGTATTGTATTGTATTGTATTGTATTGTATTGTATTGTATTGTATTGTATTGTAAACGTAAAATTTTTTTTTTTTTACTTTATGACAAGAAACAATAAAACATGTCCAGAATAAGAAAAGTATATCATATCCCAAAGTTATTATAACTAGTTATTATACACCTTGTATATTAGACACTACTTATACAATCCATAATATATTTGAGACAATAGAAGTTAGTAAAAAAGTTAAAGCTACAAAGCTATGGAAAATGACTTCTTATTTACAGTTAAAATATCTAACTCAATTATGAAAAGTCTACAACAAAAATACATGCATATAAAATATTTATCACAAAATTTCGAAACTTATCTGTTTTAACTGTATTTCTATATGTAGTATAATAAAGATCTCAAACAATTTGATATTTTCGATGTCATTTACCCGAGCAATGCAAAGATGACGACATTAGAACAAAAAGCAGTAAGAAAACAGTAGTGTGACAACCATCGAACTTAGCTATATTATACATAAATACTTAGCATTTACATTATGACTGGATAGATCACTCGCTTACAACTAGCGACCACTAGCGACCACTAGCGTACACTAGCGACCACTGGCACCGACCACTGGCGCCGACCACTGGCACCAACCACTGGGTCCGCGGACTTAGGTGAACTCGTTGAACTGGTCCAGGGCTGTTTTTACTCTGAAACAGATCACAAATTGTTATAAATATAAAACTGGTATGGAAAATATAATGCTTCAGCATTATGTGTCAACATTCTTAACACATCTGAGGCATATACATTATGTATATTATAATTAGTACCTTAGATGTGTTAGGACTTTTGCAGTCGTCAGAGTAAGATATAATTATTATTTATTTATTTATTAAAAAAATATACCACATATGACACAGTTATTACCCTAACCTACTGCGCGTTATATGCATATTAAATTAATAAATAAATCTACTAGCAAAAATGTAAAAGTCTGTGAGAATGGATGAATGTTTGGTTTTTGCGAAAACAATATGTCCTTGCAGTTTTGATGAAATGTGCCAATATCCTGCGGATGTGTTATTTCGTCACTTCAGTAAAGACTTATTGTTATTAAGTGACGAAACTGGTTTTTCAACTGAATCCAATGGTTGCGTGCACTCTAAATATTTACTTGAACACTTCAAGACACGAGGTTGCCGGCTACGAACAGCGCCGCTTCCTGCAGCTCGCTGTCGGGAACTCTCGTATACGTACTTCTCGTGCAGGTGCAGCGCGTCGTGGCGCGTGCGCAGCAGCTTGAGCGCGCGCAGCACGCCGAGCTCCGCCAGCCGCGCCTGGCGCGCCGCCGCGCCCGCCTCGCCGCGCCACACGAGGTTGCCGGCTACGAACAGCGCCGCTTCCTGCAGCTCGCTGTCGGGAACTCTCGTATACGTACTTCTCGTGCAGGTGCAGCGCGTCGTGGCTCGTGCGCAGCAGCTTGAGCGCGCGCAGCACGCCGAGCTCCGCCAGCCGCGCCTGGCGCGCCGCCGCGCCCGCCTCGCCGCGCCACACGAGGTTGCCGGCTACGAACATCGCCGCTTCCTGCAGCTCGCTGTCGGGAACTCTCGTATACGTACTTCTCGTGCAGGTGCAGCGCGTCGTAGTCGTGCGCAGCAGCTTGAGCGCGCGCAGCACGCCGAGCTCCGCCAGCCGCGCCTGGCGCGCCGCCGCGCCCGCCTCGCCGCGCCACACGAGGTTGCCGGCTACGAACATCGCCGCTTCCTGCAGCTCGCTGTCGGGAACTCTCGTATACGTACTTCTCGTGCAGGTGCAGCGCGTCGTGGCGCGTGCGCAGCAGCTTGAGCGCGCGCAGCACGCCGAGCTCCGCCAGCCGCGCCTGGCGCGCCGCCGCGCCCGCCTCGCCGCGCCACACGAGGTTGCCGGCTACGAACAGCGCCGCTTCCTGCAGCTCGCTGTCGGGAACTCTCGTATACGTACTTCTCGTGCAGGTGCAGCGCGTCGTGGCGCGTGCGCAGCAGCTTGAGCGCGCGCAGCACGCCGAGCTCCGCCAGCCGCGCCTGGCGCGCCGCCGCGCCCGCCTCGCCGCGCCACACGAGGTTGCCGGCTACGAACAGCGCCGCTTCCTGCAGCTTGCTTTCGGGATGCGCCTGGAAGTGTAAAGTCAGTCGTTAAGGAGTACGTCAGAATGTTACGGAGGTACGTGATTGTGTATGTAAAAAAACTTTTTTTTTATCTTATGGCTTTATGTTATGGGATGGCCATAAACAGGCCATGACGTCAATGCGACCCTGTTGGATTTAATGTAACAAGTTACTCGAACTTCTGTTAATGTTTTTTATTATTTGTGTACTTTTGAACTTAGCCTCATATTTTCAGCCTGTGTCAGACATTTACTTTCCACGAAAGACATTATAATCAATTTTTTTCCACTACTAATTTTTAAAATCATTTTGACATAGTTTTTTTCCGTCTGATGATAGCACAACCATGGATAACTCAAATGTAGACCAAATAGTAGGTATGTTTTCAAAATAATAAGTAATCTTTTATTTTATTTTTGCGCTTCTTTTATTAATTAACATAATTTTTAAGAAAAGTGTGTGCTTTAAAGTAATGAGTAGAAAATAAAACACCCGTCTATCACAAAATTTACATATATTCATAAATTACTATTATTTTCACTAAAACTTAAATTTACATAATACATTTTTGGCATTAAATGGGGAGAGTATTTAATATTGGCAACACTACTTCCTTAAGATGTTAGGTGAGCGCCATCTCTCGGATGTCAGTTATATTCTTATCCTTGTCACACTATAATCCAAACGAAAAGAAATGCATTATTTTTTGGTATTTATTTTGTAATGTAAGTTCTAATAAATAAAACACAGCAAATTATTACTAGTTCCAATCTTATCAATACTTATTGAGTTATTGATAGAAAAAAATCGGTATTAGCGAATGTGTCTTACGATTTGGGCCTAGATTGTTTATTATTGTGTTATATTACTTCAGTATAGAGTTTTTTGTTGGTTCTTCTCGGTGGGTTAGGGTTATTACTTAACTAAGAAGAATATAAAACATTGAATCGTAGTTTCAAGCTTTATTCCTGTTTGTTTTTTATTCCTGTTTGTTTATTTAGCTATTTACTGTGGACATAAACGATAAACATAATATTACATAGACGACACACAAGAACTGCTTATATCTAAAAGAAACTTCTTTCAGCAGTCCTACAGAGAGAAATTACATGAGATAATAATATAAACGTAATATTCTTATAAATGTATCATAGGAAAGCAGTTGGTTTTCCATTATGACAAAATAAAATAAAATAAAATATGAATAATAATAATATAAATAAAATACAATTTAATAATCATATTGGGATTCATTGTTAAGATAGAGCTCTTTTAATTGTCTTTTAAAGACAGTGATAGTAGGGCTGTCACGAACGGTATGGGGAAGGGAATTCCATAATCTGACAACACGAACAGTAAAGGAGTAGGAGAAGAAGTAGGAGCGATGGGAAGATAGAGTGAGCCTACAAGGAATGTCAAGGGGTCGTGAAAAGTCGAAACGTTTTGTTAGGTAAGAGGGTGACATAGGATTATACAGTATATTATAAAGAAGAGAGAGAATATAAATACTGTTAGATATAAGCCTCTCCCAAAGTATTTCATGGTGGGTAGTTGCCTATACTCGCCACGCTTGGGTTGGCGAGCGCAGTTTATGATAATAACAATGTGCGAAAAACGCTGCTGGTCATTTCCGGATATATATCTCTGTCACCTTTTACGACACCCACGGAAGGTTGATGGGTAGGTGCTGTTCTTAGGCTGCGTTTCCACAGACGCGGAGCGGGGCGAAGAGGAGCTTGCGGTGCCCAAATTGACCAATCACTATGCTCGAAATCTCCGCTCCGTTTCCACGGAAACAGCACGAGCATAGTGATTGGTCAAGGCACCGTTAAGTTCCTATTCGCCCCGCTCCGCGTCAGTGGAAACGCAGCCTAACCCCGGCACCCCAGGGTCTTACATTGAATACTCACTAAATAATCCACCAATTTTCTGAGCACGTCCTCGTTGGCCATGATGAGATCTTTGGCCTTCTCCCCGTCACCGATGTTGCCCAGAATACACAGAGCCTGCTCCTTCACCTCGGCGGGGTACGACCCTTCCAGCACCACTATCACTGCCTGTAAAACATATTGACGATCAGTTGTCAGTAGTTGAGTGTTCAAACCTGAGTTGGCGATTTTGAAAGGAACAAAAAAGTTGTTCATGGGTCATGGATATGTATTAAATACTATCACTGACTGTAAATTGACGATCAGTTGTCAGCAGATCGCGTGTGTACCTGAGGTCGCGATTTTGGAAGGAACAAAAAAGTTGTTCCTGGGTCATGAACATGTATTAAATAAGTGTAATAATAATCTCGTTACTACGCCTGACGGCATGTTTAAGCTAGGCCTATATGTGATATCTCTGATGTGTAACAATTTTCTGGACCACCGATCTGCTTGACCTGCGATGAGTACTCGGCGATACGTTTATGTTCGCCCTGGTCCAGAGCAGGTTCCTGAGGAGGCCCAGGGTGTTCGTGAGGATGCGCGTGTTTACTTGGCCAGACAGCAATGTTTAAACTAGACCTATATGTATTGTCTCTCCAATGTTCTTGTGGGAATACAAGTGTAAAGCCCGAAAGGGAGATCTCCGACCTCACTCGTGGTATGCTCAGTCAGGCCGAAGCCCACTGTACTAGTTTTCAGATGTCGTACATATGTCGCAGTCATCTAATTGTGTCTTCATTCAATAAACGCGCTAGACATTTAATCAAATAGCTGATTCAATCAGATGACATATATAGCGCCGGACCTCGATAGCGCGATACAGGATTATGGCGCTAGTAGTAACGCCACATTCTAGTATACCGACCTGCATAACCTGCGACGAGTACTCCGCCATGATGGCGTCGATGTGCGCCCTGGTGGACAGCAGATTCCTGAGGAGGCCCAGGGTCTTCATGATGACGCGCGTGTCGGGGTCGCTGAGCAGCCGGAACATTTGCTCCGTGCCGAGGCCGCAGAGTATACGCTGCTTCACTTTCTGCTCCGCCTGAGGATGAGGGCATGATAGGATATAAGCTGACGATAAAACTGGCCTCCGATTCAAGATGCCATCAGATGATTTGACATATGCTTCGCTAAATGACATCTTGAATCAGGGCTCTGATGTGATTGATAAAACAAGTGATGCCTTACTTCGTGTAAGTTTCGAATAAAATGTAAATTAAGAATATACGTCCACCAAACTGCTTCACAGTTCGTCAGCGGGAAATAACTTATGTATCTGATTAATTATTACAATAATTATATCACTTTGAAAAACGCGCCTTGACAAAAAAACTTATTTATTGTAGGGACAAGTTGCTAATGAATGCCCATCTTCTCCTATGGTCCACTTATCATTCCCCGAGCATGTTACATGTACTTAATATATCACCTGGAAGGCCATATTCATGAGCGCCCATATTCCATTAAGCCGCAGCGCCGCCTCCGGCCGCCGCGTCAAGTTGCACAGCATCTCCACTGCGCCTGCGCAACGAACAACGAATAACGATAAAACCAACATCATCATTTTACTTGACTAAATAATGTATACTACGTCCCAGATAAATTTAACCCAAACGTAAACAATCCCGTCTATGACATAACCATAGACTAGTCCTAGATGCCAATTGGCCAATTTTAATATAATGAACATTGTTTGCTACTACTAATATATTATGTCCCAAATAAATTTAACCCATGCATAAACAACCAAAAACACCGAAATTTTCACATTTTTACTTACTGTGCACACTTATCAACACTTTCACCGGAATATTAAAGGATCATACTTCATTATCCAATACATTTTATAAAAATTAAACAATAAATGAAAATCTTTCACAGAAAACGCCATTTTGACACTGCCGATTGTAGAATATAAGCCTATAGTCTATGGATTCATAGGAAACAATAATCATTGTATTAATATTGGCCAATTGGCATCACTGACTAGTCTATGGTTGTGTCATAGACTAAATTTATCTCGGACGTACTATAGTTAAACAGTGTTTGTCAGTGTATATCAATAGCCTTTTTGTCGTAGTGGCTATAACATAATATTATACCAGTTATCGTGCGTGCTGCAGTGTCCTGGTCAACAGAGTCACTATGCGTTGACGATCACAGAGGTTAAGGTTACCCACCCTGGTCCAGCATTGGCTCCTTGGCTGGGGAGAACTCGAGCAGCAGGTTGCACAGCGTGGAGGACCCCACCGTCAGCAGCTCCGCGCCCGGCGTCGCCGCCAGCAGCGCCATCAGCGGCCGCCACACGCAGTGGTCCTGGGAAAACCGGGGGGATGTTACGAATGTCAACAATATTAAATCCGTTTAGTACCCTTGCTCTTAAAACTAAATTCAACTCTAATCCTATTCCAATATTAATTTTGCTATGTCATTTGCTAGGAACCAATATTGTTAACGGATTTTTTCTAATTTCACTGAGTTCCATAAAATAAACGCTTAATTTCAAAACTAATTTGGCGCTAGTGTCGTGTTCGAGATAGCCATCAGTCAAATTCCAATTCCGAACGATTGAAATTAATTTCAAGAGTTAGGGGACAGATCCAATCCGATATAAAATTTATATTGACTAGCTTTTGCTCGCGGTTACGCCCACATATTTAAGTACATGTCAATCATAGAATCATATGAGCATCGGCACAATTCCCCGTCGGAATAAAATTTATCTTCAGGCTCCAAAGATTTTTATGTCAAGTTTTATCAAAATCGCTTCGTTAAAATGTGAAGAGACAGACAGCTGGACACACTTTAGAATTTCTAATAAGTATAGACAGTATTGCAAGGTAAATAACTTGCATTTTAATTAGTAGAATTATAACGCACCATATTATATTCGTCTATTCATATCTCATACATTTCATGTAGAACATAACGTAAATGTAAAATGTATGTAAAATAAATACCTGGAAGGTAGTTCTCAACTGTTGCACAGATCTTGAGAGAGAATGTAGACATCTCACAGCTGCCAGCCGCACCTAAAACAACAATTTACATTTTTGATATACAGCCTGGTGTCAGACAGAAAACTCTTAGTGATAGGGAACCCTGAGGTACGGAAGCCTAATAAAGTATCACCTATTTTCACAAACGGAAGAAAAGTATAACTTACAACCATTATACAATCCTCACCAGTGGTTCGAGTTGTGCAATGTGCATTCATAAAAAACTTTTACGTCGCCTGTACATTATTTGTCTCACTCTTTTTACTAAAAAAGTATAACAAAAATTTATGAAATCAATCCTCACCAGTGGTTCCGGGTTGTTCATCCCATTGACGATATGCACCATGAGCCCGTGTGTCTCTATTATCCGTTTCCGAATGTCCTCGTCGTTGGCGCCGAGCGAGGCGAAGCATTTGAACGCGCCCTGCTTAGCCGCGGCGGACGGACAGTTGACTATGTCCGCCAGCGAGCTCATGAGGTGGTTGGAGATAGCCGCTAGACGCTGGAGAGATGTGTCCACCTGGAAGTTGAGCATTTAATTAATTTAATAATGATTTTTTTTTGGCGTTCAATAAATCAATAAACGCTGGCAGCACGCACGAAAAACGATGAATCATTGTCACGTTACACACATTGATCGGAGCGAGAACGCTGCAAGTGCGAGCGAAAGCTACGATCAGCTTGAGAGTCATCAATGTTATGACGGTGTCGCTATCAATAGCATACAATTTAAAGATATTGTATCTTTTTTCGCGGGATATTGCTAGATTCAAATTTCATAATACAACTAGCTGACCCGTGACCCCACTTCGTTGAGCATAAAAAAAATTAAAAAACCGTTTAAACATTCCTTGGATGGATGTCCAATCCACGAATATTTCAAGACAAAAAATAGCCGAATCGGTTCTGCCGTTCTCGAGTTTTAGCGAGACTAACGAACAGCAATTCATTTTTATATATAAGACTACCTGACCCGAGCCCACTTCGTTGAGCATAGAAACAGTTTGTGATGAACCATTTAAACCATTCCAGGACTTCCACGAATATTTCAAGACTAAAAATAGCAGAATCGGTTCAGCCGTTTTAGACTTTTATAGAGACTAACGAACAGCAATTCATTTTTATATATAAGAGAAGATATTTATTGATACAAGTGTGACCCACCTCTGCAAGATAAGCCAACGTCTCCGCGGCGGTCGCTCTGATGTCCTCGGGCATGTCCTTAGTGCAAAGTCGCGCGAGACACGGTAGAGCGCCGAACAGCACTCTGGAATTAAAAGATTCAAGTCAGTTTTTGTTTACAATCATGTGCCTAGTGCGAATTGTTGTTACTGCTCATCGTAAAGAAGTTAGCTACAATCGAAACACCCCCAAGTATGATAACTAATTCGATGCCATACACATTATATAACACGCCCCGTATCAATTTAACCTAAACGTAAACAAACCCGTCTATGACCCAACCATAGACTAGTCAGTGAATATCAGTCGTCCGCCGGCAGCGCGCCCGCTCTGTGTATGAAGGTGAGGCACCGCTCGGCCGCCATCGCCACCGGCAGCGGCTTGTCGCGCGACACCGGCGACATCAGCAGCTCCGGGATACTCCGGGAGCGGTCATACCTGCAGTCGTCCGCCGGCAGCGCACCCGCTCTGTGTATGAAGGTGAGGCACCGCGCGGCCGCCATCGCCACCGGCAGCGGCTTGTCGCGCGACACCAGCGACATCAGCAGCTCCGGGATACTCCGGGAGCGGTCATACCTGCAGTCGTCTGCCGGCAGCGCGCCCGCTCTGTGTATGAAGGTGAGGCACCGCGCGGCCGCCATCGCCACCGTTAGCGGCTTGTCGCGCGACACCAGCGACATCAGCAGCTCCGGGATACTCCGGGAACCGTTCCTAGAACAAAAAACATATATATATCGGATTCGGATCGGGTCTCTTGATTTGTGTCCATATTCATATCCGGCTCCGACATATAGTTTTGGAGGCTATTTTGTATGAAATCGCCGCTAGGGGCGCTTGTGTAGCGTGAGGTCTCCGAAATGTAATTTTGTTCTAAACAAACGCTGACGATTTTTCTGACGCCAACAACAAACATCGACAGCCATATTTTAGGACATCAATCAACAGGTGGTGGTACCTGGTAAGACAAAAAACAATTCGACCCACGAGAGTGCCGCCATTTGTCAAAATTCAATAAAAATATTTATCCTCCCCTGCCTTGCAGTCCTCAGCTTAATTTAATACTCATTTGTACATAATAACTGTTACAGTAACTGCATTCCTTATATCATTAATTATGAAATGAATAAAAGATTCTAGTCAGAGTCATGAAAAAATATATAGAGTAAAATTATTGGCCAAGCCGCGGTGTGTTAAACCCGTTTTGTTTAAAACCAAATTACATTTCGGAGACCTCACGCTACAGAAGCGCCCCTAGCGGCTATTTCATACAAAATAAGTTTGTATGTAAGACACAGTGCAGGCATTTTGTACACATAATAAATGGAGTTAGAGAAGTTTTACTTCAATTGTGTGTTATAACGCGAACTAGTAAGATTTTTTGTATTGGCGCTGGATACAAACTTAACTGGCTATGACAGAAAGTTAATGTAATCAGGCGTTACTTTGCGAAAATCCATAGCATAAAATTGAAATATATTATATGTAGGAATGTCCCGCGAAAAAATTATAACCACAACCTGCTAGCAGATTAGCACTTAACGAACATTGTTCGCATAGTCTACATCCTGAGGATGCTCCAGGGTCGGAGCGAAACGCGCGTCGAGTTTTGCAACCTGCATGGTGGTGTGGGGCTTTACACGATCGTGTTAACATTAGTGCTTGTGTGGTGGTGGTGTTTTCACGTTTTTGCTTGCGAGTGTACGCATAAGCAGTGTGGAAAGGAGGGAGGTGCATCAAACGAGTGTCTATGCGTACACTCACTCATCTGCGAGCAGGTTGTGGTTATAATTTTGTCGCGGAATATTGCTAGATAATAGAATATATTTAAATTTTATGACAGAAAGATCAAAAGCAAACCTAGTCATCAACGCAGCCTGAGCGACGCTCGCGTTCTCAAAACACATCGCGCTCAGCAGGTCCAAAGCGGGGAGAGCCCTCGGCGGCGGCGCGGCGAGCGCTTCAGCGATGGCGATGCACGCGCCGGACGCGCAGAGGGCGTCCTGCTCAGCGGCGCCAGCGCACCACACCGAGAGCACGCGGACGGTGCAGCTGCGAGCGGTGGGCGAACCCTCGCGGGCTATCTCTGCGGATTAGATATAATTTTTAAAACTTTATCTTTATAGATCTGGAACCAACCGGTGGTAGACATCATAATATAATAATAATAACTCCCCCTCACCGATTTCGGTGTCAGTAGCGGATTTCATTGAAACCAGGCCAGCTACGCAGGAGTTATTTTATAGTGCCCAAGTGTGTGCGCAATATACAAAAACACTCTCTCTTTTCCTTTTACTCTTATAACTCAGTGGGCCGGGAAACCGACACGACTGGCGAGAGAACAGGCGCAAGACCGACTTTTTACATGCCCATCCGACGCATGGATCATCTTTCTTGTCAGTCAATCAGGTGATCAGCCTGCATTGTCCTGTCCAAACTTGAAAACATTATTTGTTGTTCCTCAAGTTGAGAACAGATTTTGGTAATATTCTAATAAATCGATGTAAGCCGCCTTCACCGACGTAAAAATGAGGATGACTCATCTTTCGGACACTATCGCTTGTGCACTGTGCAGCGACTGGGAGCGAGAGCGCTGCACGAGCGAGCGAGAAGCACGATCGAATTGAATGTTTTGTTATGAGGTTATCACAATAATCAATCGTCCGTGAACTTTACAGACAAACATTTTTTTTGTTTTTATAATTATTTTGGTTACTCTATTTTTATCTTTATCACCCACATCGTCAATGTAATCCTGTCCTAAATAAAACTTGTGCTACAGTTACAAGATAAGAGAGAAATAGATAATAATACAGTTAATAATTTCTAGTACCTATAAGTTCTAAAAGATCTTCTGTTACAGGTACACACACATCGGATCTTGGGATGTTATTAACAAACTGATTTAATTTTGATTCAGATTCGATCGTGCCCCATAAATAAATAAATAAATAAAATAAAAAAGCCCTTTATTCTGTGAAATTTACAGTTTTTTAAATATTAAATATGTTAGATTTTTAAATAATGTCTCTTAGCACAGTGTGCCTCTTGGCATAGGCCTCCTCCAACAATTTCCACTGCTCTCTGTCGTTTGCAACCCGTCTCCAATTTGGTCCTGCTGTGAGCTTGAGATCATCCTCCCATCTTTGGTATTGTCTGCCTCTGTTTCTCTTGCCATCCCTTGGATACCAAACTGTCACCTCGTGCCCCATACTCCGGAATAAATTGACGTTTGTTTATTTTGATCTCAGTCGATTAATATGGTTGGGAGTACAAAAAGTTACGATCTAACGATTTTCTTATCCTAAAAAAATTAAATTCCAAAAGCCGTTGTGATCGAACTGATTCGATTCTCGATTGTGTCGGGAGTAAGACTGCAGAACTATAAACAATATCTACATGTACCTATTGAATGTCTAAAAGTTAGCTTACTTCAATTTTATTTCTAGTTTATTCTCTTGATATTGATAATAGTTTTTAACTTACGCGTTAGCCTCGACAGCACTTTCATGTCATGAGGTATAGCAGCCACAGGCGCCGGCTGATGCAGGAATATGCTGCGTAAAGCGCATAAACATGCTTCAGCCAATTTAGTCTCGATCGGAACAACCTTCAAGAGGTCAACTAAATAAACAGCTGTCTTCTGTTCCACTAATGCGAGAACATTATCATGTGTGCCTTTTGCCAGGGATCCTGTAAAATAAATTTTAATATACATAATATATTGCTTGCATATATACAACATGAAACACTACCTATTTTTTTAACTTTAAATCTATCTTATAACTATTTAGTGCTTACTTGGTGCAATTTGAATGGAAATATATACAAAACTCATTATGTATTTTATTAAATAATAACCCTGTGTGTCAATTGTCTGTGTGTGTCTTTACATAAGAAAATACCCCGAAACATCTTAATCAATTATTTTATATTTAGTATAAAATTTTGCAGGTATATTAAGGGGCAAGAATTGTGTATAGGTTATAAAGTATTTACTTACCTAGACCCTCCAGTTAAGGTAATTATTATTATTATTGTTGTTTAATTTAGGACATATTGTTATTATTTTAAATTTAATACATAACTCAATATTCACTATTGTAACATAAAATTCTATTTTCTAATAGACCTTAGTACTGTAACAACCTCCGATCTGGTGTTTAGGTGTATGTAGTCGATGTAGGTTGTAAATGTAGGTAGTGGAGTAGGAGTATGTGTAGTGGATGATGTAGAAATTGTAAGTGATTTATTATGCCAGTCCACAGCTACGGAAAACAACAATGTCTGTTGGGTCAGTGAATGAATCATTATTATGTGCTAAAAAAGCAATATTTCTATAAAAAATGTATTCATTTCAATTACTGAAATAACCATGCTTTTTTAGTAAGAAAACATTACTCGTTGATTTAGTTGTTCTCCTTTAATGTATCATATCTACAGTGAAAGCTTTTATAATAGTAATTTGTAGTATGTATACTATTATGCTTTTACTACTATTATACTATGCATGTAGTATAATGTGTATAATGCAAATGGAAAATTCCCCAACAGCTATTGGGAAACAGTTCAAGTAATTACAGTAGCCAAGGCTAAGTGATAGTATAGGTTGTGTGTATGTTTTAGGTAATAACTGATGTTGGATTACAACATATTTAGCTAAACTTGACACACAACTTATAAAAAAAACTTTGTATTACAAGGTTACAGAGGCACAGTATGTAGTACAGTATGACCAATGACTTTCGGGTATTGTTTTTCATACATTGTTTATCATTTCCTTAAGAAAAAGATTGTTAAGGGGCATTATCAACATGGTTCCACTATACATACATTTATCTAATATATTTATGTAATGTTTACAAATACATGATAAACTTTATCACAAGCTGTTGACATATCAATATAAAGGGCAAATTGAGTTTGTATTGCAAAAAATAAATATTTAATGACAAAGTTTGTTTTACCTATTGTTATCGTCGCTTCAAGCCGTATGTCGGGATCGAGGCAGTCATCACTCATGAGTTGAAGTAGCCTTGGAACTATGCCTTGTTGAATGACTGAACTTTTTTGTCTGTTGCTCCCAATCACTGAGTTTTTTAAAGCGATCAAGGCCTCTATTATTTTCTCCGGGTTCGATGAATACAGTTCATCGACGTAAGAGCGGGAGCTTTCGATATCCTACAAATATTTTAGGTTATTATGACAAAATTTTGATGTAAGTAAAAAAGTGATAAATTATTAATAAAATTAATTATATATATTGAAAAATCGTGTAAATACCATAAACACTGTAACTTGCTGCATTTTAAATTATCTACGCAGCTGTTGTTAAAAATATCGTAAGAAATTACGGGAAAACTATCCCCCGATTAGTGACCGTCGTCGGCGTAATGTCAGAACTGTCAGTGTCACATTGCTGTCAATGTCAATGCTATTGCCACTTCTGCCACTGCTTAAAAATAAAACCGAAATTGAGTAGAAAAAAAATATTTTAGATTTTGTTTACTACTGTTTTATTTTCTTTCATTCTTTAACCAGAACCAGAAATTTTACTAAGACCTTTACGATTCCCTCAAGTTAATATAATACTTTAGGTACGGTATTACGGTAATAACACATTTTGACGCTGTATACTTCGTATACCGTAGCTATGATTATCTAGTTGGTAAATTTATAAAAAAATATATTGTAATTTTTTGTAATTGACATTGACAGATTCCGATCGGACGGACATTTCACAATACACTTGTTGATGTTATTTTCTCATAAAATCTTACGTGTTGGTGAAGAAATTATACTTTAGAAGATAAAAGGGACCTTTATAGTATACATCGTCAAATTTCAACATATATAACGAGTAGCAGGCAGTTTTATGAAATAATTTAAAGTTGTACTGCCTTTGTCATGGCCGACTCAGGAGTGGACACTGGAAATGAAAGTAGTGATAACCCAGTTTTTGATCACTCGTACTGTGTTTTCGAAATAAATCCACCTGCAATACCTATTAACCTAGCAGGCCAGCCAATGCCT
The DNA here is from genome assembly GCA_905187575.2 of Celastrina argiolus. NCBI lineage: Eukaryota > Metazoa > Arthropoda > Insecta > Lepidoptera > Lycaenidae > Celastrina > Celastrina argiolus. The sequence continues at coordinate 16,101,721 of LR994591.1, read as the reverse complement.
ATTGAGTTTTTCGGAGAGCCACACGAGCATATAGGAAAAATAAAATGTTCGACAAGGGCAAGACACTGCAGACTTAAATACAGGTACGGTGGTACTATCTGCTCCTCGAGAAACAAAAAACTGAGATTTGCCGCGTCTACAAACAATACGGAACTCGTTGAAAAGCTGATACTATCGGGGGCCGATCCAAACAGTTCAGATGAGCACAAAAGAAGTCCACTGCATTTCGCAGCCTGCCGCGGGTACGTCGACGTAGTAAAAACACTGATTAAGTATGGCGCTAATCCTAACATCAAGGACACCCTCGGGAACACTCCGCTCCATTTAGCGGCATGTACCAACCATATTCCCGTTGTTATTGAATTGCTAGATGCAGGAACAGATGTGAGTTCCAATGATAAGAACGGACATAATCCAATACAGCTGGCTCAAAGCAAGCTCAAACTAATTCAGAGGCGTCCCAATAGAATGGGACCCCACGAGGAAACAAAGCATTTAATTAATGAAATTTGTCTAGTTGTGGAAATGATGTTGAAATATATGAAAATACAAAAGGCTGATGCTGCAGAGATAGAATCCGTTCGGGAGAGGCTAGAGAATGTAAGCACAAGAGAACAGGTGGATTCAGAAGTACAAAACTTGCTGGACAGCCTTGTTAGTCTAAAACTAAGATAAGTATAGATTAGAAACAAGAGAAGACTGTTTATACTGACTAAGAATTGCCATTTGCCAGCTGACATGCTCACATAGTGGTATAATATGCAAAGATGATAGCAATAGGCATTGGGTGTTTTATCCTCACTTTAAAAAGATGTCAAAATACTGTTTGATCATATTTTTTTTCCATGTAATTTATTATTCAAGTCTGACCCAAGGAGATGTGGAGATAAAAAATTTATTGATATTCTAATGTTATATGAATATTCATTAAAATTAGTTAAAATTACACAGTATTTACTCCACTTGTAGATACACAACCAGTCCAGTAATACATCTATTCTAAATTTATCTTTGGTTGCCATGACAATTCAATAATAAAACTCCCAATGTCCTTTACTTCATTTTATAAAATATGTACACTAATATTGCGCTATTAATATAATAGTCTAAAAAAGTTTTTTATTAAAAGTATGTTAAGTGTTACATTATCAGTGTTTTATTTGTCATGTTTTAACTTTCAACCATTTCCCCTCATTTTAGAGTTACTAACCATGGAGTATGGACAGTTATTGGTCCATAGTACTACCATGGACCAATTATACATGTAATTGGTCTATGGTACTACTTAAAAATTTATTACTTGTTCTTCAGGCCTCAATTATTCAATGCTGTTATTATTTACAATTTTTGCAAAATAGGCACTATTTTATATAATATTTTTTACACCAATAGAAATAGCCCTATAATTATGCTTGCATAAAGCATGTAGTTTGTAGGTAGGTAGGAAGAAGAATAAAAAAAATTGAAGTGCACAGGTAATATAATTCAGGAGTTAGAAATAGAAACCAGTATACTTTGAAATTATTTTATTTAAACTCCAACATACTTATTTATACTTTAGGAAAGTTCCTATGTAAAAATTGATGATATAACTTATTTAACACTTCATAATATACATTTAACAATATAAGTAGTTAATAAATTATTATATTTCTCTTCCCTTCACCTCCATTTTAAGTTAACGTCCATTTGATGTAAGAAAACTTGATAGACATATAAATGTTTTATTCAATAATATGGGTCTAACTATAGCCATAAACCATACATCCATTGTCCAAACGTCCAATGACATGATGCTACCAACTGGATGAGTGCTGATGTATGGTATATGGCACATGCGCCCTAAAATATTTAGACATACATTTTAAAATCTATATAAATTAGTAATGATATTTATTGATATTATTTAAAGTTATACAAAAAAATTACAAGAAGGGTGGGTTCGATATATTAAAATGAATTACGTTTAACAGTATACCTGCATGTATGTTACCAAAATATAAGATAGAATGTCAACTTTCAATTAAAAAAAGGAAAACTAGTGGAATTATACTATTTTTGTCTTACTTTAACACTCAGTTAACATACTCCATCAGCTATAGGTATTTGTGGACTGCTTGTTAAAGTTAATCGTTGATTAAACATTATGTCATCTCACTCAATACGAAGAAGTATTAATGACGAGACAAAGAAAAATACAATATTTGGCAAATGATCAACACTAACAGACATTGAAAATGCTAAAACAAAATGTAATGACGTCATTGTCTTCAACATATTTAACTCGACTTGTTTACATATTTTTCTCTATAAGTGTGACATCAAACAACATTTCAAACATCTATAGATAATACAAAGGACATAACAGGTGGAATGTTACACTTATTTATTATGCACAAACTAGTACAAATCAAATCACATTTATTTTTAAACACCCATTAAAAGGTGGGCGCTTGGGTCTATTGTTTGCCCATAATCCTTTCATAAGCCAAAATAGTTTTCTTTTGAGATACAAAACCCACTCTCAAAAAATATTGTAAATAATATTTGTAAAGAATCTTATAATCTGTTACTTGTCTTGAATATATAAACAAAGCAGGCACCGCATGGGGTTTATTTATTAGATATATTAAACATATGGCAGAAATGAATTATCACAGAACAATTTTAAACCTATTTTAAATTTAGTTACACATTTCTTTATAATGAATAAAAGCATTTATTTACTTTGGCTAAATCAAAGTTGGAATTTTATTACATAGATTGATACATATTATAAGCATTACTATGTAGTAGTAGATAATTATAGTACATAGTAACATAATTATTCATTTAAAATGATAAAGATCAAATTTGAATAAGTATTAATAGTAAATTTTATCATTGAAATAGAATATGATATTAATACTTATTAAATATTAGTATACATATTATAAACTGTCCCAGTTGCACGCAAACTAGTTTAGAACCATTTAATAAAATTACATCTACAACGTTGGAATATTTCGTGTTTTGAGCGCCAACACTTGGCACATATTGCACTCATACTGACTAGTGACTGAACATTAAATTAACACTTCTCTAAATAAGAAATTATCACAATTTGAGCTGTCATAATTTTTAATCCCCCCCTTATCTTAATCACAAAACAGACTACTTCTAGTATCATAAGCCACAACCGTTAATGTGCACTTTCGACACTGGCATTATTTACAAAGTACCGGGTGTTATTTCGTGTCCGGTACCAGTAGATTGACTAAATTCGGAAACACCTCGGCTTGAATAGGTCCGTACTCCACAAGTTCACCGTCTACCGTCAGGTTTCCGGTGGAACCCTCGGGGACTATCCTGAACGCACTCACTGGGATCATCTTAATATACTCGCCGTTTGCGGTCGAATGGTTGCCTTGGTTCAGGCCGAGGAGGAAGGAGAATATTTGGGACCTGGATATGCCGGCTTTGATGATCAGCATCCACATCACGCCGTCAGATATTTGGGATTGTGGCGCGAAGTGGAGGTCCTCGCCGATGTGGGACTGGTACGAGACGTGGACCATGACGAACTCGCCCTCCTCGTGGGTCCAATGGGAGGGCAGTTGGGACATCAGCGCGGGTAGATGCGACGCCGGGCCGTGCATACACACATGAACCGGCGATCTCACTTCGGAGCCGTTGCTCGTCACGCTGTGGTATTCGGACCCGCGCGTGCTGTAGAAGGCACTCTTTCTGGAGTTCACCGAGTACCAGGAGTCGACCCTTTGATGGCACTTCCTGCTCTCCCTGGTGGCGAAGATGTCGGAGTTTTCGTCGCAGTCGAAGAACGATTCGGCGTCGGGAGAGTCCAGCGTACCGTCTTGGCTGACGCTGTGCGACAGACTGAGCGGGAACTTGGGCTTGGGCAGGCTGCTGATGTCTTTAATTCTGGTGTAGCTGACCACTCCCTTGTATTTCCTCAGGCCTACCAGCCTCGCCAGGGCCCAAAGCGTAAATCTCTGGCCTCCGATCAGACGCAGGCTTTCACTTTCGATGTCGATATCCGACAGCAAGCCCCAGCCAACGGACAGGAAGGAGAACATTATCTGGAAGGAAAAAAGTGGAATAAAATATATGATCTGATTTCATATTCTTATCTTATAATTATGTTTTTTTTAATAAAAAAATGCATTTCTAAAATGAGAAAAGGTAGTAGGTATAATCATACTAAAAAATAAAATTATAGCGAATGTTCTTTTTACACCCGTTATGGTAACTGGAAACTGGAAACTGGTAACTGGAAACACAGTTAAGTATACAATTTCAATTAAATAATAGTCTTAAGAGGAAACACTACGAAGTTTTTTCCATACAGAAATAGAGGTCTACGGGATTCCTGTTTCCTCCCTGGATAACTCTGCTAGAGTAACAATTTTTCCCCGAATATCTATGTATATTATTTGTACGTCCCTATTTTTTTTCATTTTTTTAATAAATTATTTATTTGAAGAGATATGGACGTTGATTAAACTAAAAAAATGGCCAGACTCTCCGCTATGTTTAAACACCCAGGAAACAGATTTGACTACATTATACAACAAAATCAAAATATAGGAACCTAGCTCAATTCTTTTTTTAGCTAATAAAGAAAAAAATACTTAAATCGGTTAAGTTTTGGAGGAGGAAACAGTTATCCCCTAAACGTCGATTTCTGGTACTTTTAATAGGTAATTTCAGTCCATGTTGCAGTTGTCTCTATTGCGCTAGTGCTGGCTAGCTAATGCACTGCGAGACAGCAATAGATTTTATAAATACCTATTTTGTATTTCTCTCAACCGTGGTGTTTCCTCTTAAGAGGAAACCACACGGACAAGAGAAATGAAAAATAGGTATTTGAAAAGTTTGTTGCCGTCTCCAATGCGCCTTGATCACGTGGTTCACGCCCGCTATCGATGTGTGAGTGAGATCGTCTATGTGTGCGTGCGCCGCAAGCCGCCCGCGCGGGCCTCTCGCTACTTAAAATGCTTAAAGTAAATCGGACTATATTTTATGATTGTGACAAGAAATGGAATCTTCGTTAGACACTTTTTAGTTTTTACCTCGACTAGGTACCTAGTACCAGAAATGGTCGATGCTCGTATACAATAACTAGTGAAGTCCATAGTTTCATAATATTATGGTGTTAATTCTACATCCTATGATTAAAGTATGTGGCTCATTCAAACTTAAATTGTCTAGATCATTGTGCTATTTCGGCACACAATTAAATTAGCCCATTAAATAATCTAAAAGTTTTATATACTCAAACACCTTCAAAAAATAATGTTTGGTTTATAGGCTATTGTTCGATAACTATAAATATTTACGAAATTTGAAAAAAATATCCTGAAAGAGGAGGAAATTTACCAAAAAAAGGTTACACTCCCGGAATTGTACCTCCATTATTTATATTTTTAAATTAACGCTGAAAATAGCCCTCCGCGCCATTGTTGCATGCAGACGGCCTCTTAGGCGTCAGTTAATATTTTTAAAGTAGGTACCTAAGTACTTAGAGTTAAATGAAAGATATAAAAATATGTAAAGTATAATCTAAATACTCACAAGAATTGATTTCTGTCGGATTTTTTCATATAAAAATTATATTTCAATAATATCCTGAAAGAGGAGGAATAATTTCAAACTTCCGTTATCGTTCTAAACTAAAAAATATTTAAATAATGTCCGTTTATAGAATAAATAACTACAAACCAAACACTATTTTTGAAGATGTTAATTGTTTATAACTTTTGAATTTTTTTTGGGCAAATTTCATTGTGATCATTACGATCATTATGATTATCAAATGGTCAATATGATCTAAATATCATCGGATCGAATAAGCTAACAACATGTTATGTAATTTTAATCGCAGTATTTACAACATTTTAAACTTATAGAAGTTTAAAATGATTTTTATTCTACATACTAGGTAGTCTAGTCTAACACGAAAGGATATGGATCATGCTCCATAGAAGTCTAGGCCATAAATTCAAGTAACCAGCCAATGAAAACAAATATGCTATGCTTACACACAGCTATGTATAGTGAGTCAAACTGAAAATTTTCATTTAAGTAACTAAGTATTAAGTATTCTCTAGGAACACAGAAAAAAATATTTATAAGCATTATTCGGCGAGCGATCATAACCGTGGTAAATTGTTTAGCGCCAACGCAAAATTACTTTTGCATATTTATATATTGCATTTGTTACTTATTGAACTTAGGGTACATTGGTTTAAAATTGTAATTAAAAAAAGCTTCAAAAAGTTTTTCCCACTTTTTTTAACGGTTTATTTTTTTATTACAAATATATTAAGTATCTCAGACTTGCTGTAACACTTATGACCGTATTAATAAAGAAGTGTAAAACTAGGACTCTCTTGGTTGATACAAACTCATACTAAGATTAGCTTCTTCATTTGATTAATAGTTTGATTTCAAGGACGTATTAGGTAAACCGGTTTTAGGAACGCTGTTTCAACTAAGATCTAACCTTTCAAAACTGCTCTTTAATATGTGACTAGTAAAATAACGTTTCGTTATACTTTTAAAAGTAGCAGATTTATTAGTTTCATAACAAATATAATATTTATCAATATTTCTGTAAATGAATGTAACAAAATTTTGTAGTATAAATATCAAAAAGAGACTTTAATCTTAATTATTACATTAAAAACCAGTTTTTCATTAATATTTTGGTAGAAATAAAATATTCCATCACAAAGAAAGTTCATATTCGGAACTAGAAATAGGTAAAACGGAATGAAATAGTGACATAAGGCTCAAAACAACTCTCAAATCACTGTTCATCTACTCAAGTAGCAGTTTGACAGCTGTTGACAACGCTCATACTCAGTTGAGACACCGTCTTTAAGTTAAGTGCTTAAGTACTATTTATTAATTCGACTGTCATCTCAAATACTGACTTGAGGTTGAGGTTGAGATCGTTTTATTTATATGTAGTATGTATTACTTAATTCAAAATTCACAATATTTTATTTAGAAATGAAACTTTACAAGCTATTTTCGGAAAGACAACAAAAAGGCTACAACACCAGAAATGAGCTTGTGCTTATTTATTATTAAAAGAAAGTTATACAGTAGCTAGTATATTATTTCTACAAGAAAGTTATGTAAATGAGAGTTGTCATAGAGCCTCCTTGCCTGTCAATGAATAAAAAAAATGGGATGTTGATTTTTAAACTTGTAGAGCAAATTATACTTAGCAGATTTGGAGCATCAATAATATTATATATAATTTTGAATAAGTATAATAAGTCAAAATATAAGCGTCTGTTTTCAATAGTATGTAAGTCTATCGTAGTAATTTAAATTTGACCGGCCGTAGGAAATTAATAAGTTGACGATAATAAACAATTTTAAAAAATTTATTTCAGTATATATTCATAAACACAAAAAAAAACTAATATTGGTCCACAGACGCTGGAGTATGTTCAACGACATAGAAAAAAGTATTTAAAAAATAAATTGACTTTAAAATAACAATATTATAACTCACAAACAAGCCGAAATCTTAACAATTATTTGAACAAAAAATTTAAATGTATAATGTAATCTAAAATATTCAAAACACTTACACCGACTGGGGTCCATTCATAAGATATTATTTCTCCAAAAATAAAATTGGTATTTTAGTTAAGACGTATACAAATCGAGCTCAAAATTATTTTGGACACTTTTTACTAACATTTTTAGAGTATTATTGCTGTAATTATTCAGTTCGGTTGCCTTTACAACATTATAATATAATACGTTTTGGTCGACCGGCTATTTGACGTTATGGCCCAATACGATCCTCGTTATTTGGCAGTAAGCATGAGAGAATGATGGACGCATAATAGTTTTTTATGTTTTTTGAATATAATTTAATTAGATTTATCTGATATTATATAATTAAAGTTAGTGTAATATAATAATTTAATAATAAATATAAAAAAAGCTATAGACTTCACGAAAAAGATGTAAGAAACTAGAAATGTCGATATCGATAAACAACACTAGTTTATCGATATCATTATCGACTACGTGTCACATCACGCGTGTGTGTACGTATTTGTCCGCGTCCCCCTACCTCAAGCCTCGCCCCTCATAGTGCGATAGGGACAACTGCAGCTAGAACTGAAATTACCTATTAAAAGTACGAGAAATCGACGTTTAGGGGATTTCTGTTTCCTCCTCCAAAACTTAACCGATTTAGATAATTCTTTCTTTATTAGCTAAAAAAAGAAATTAACTAGGTTCCTATTTTTTGATTTTGTTGCATAATGTAGTCAAATCTGTTTCCTGGATGTTTAAACACGGCGGAGAGTCTGGCGGTTTTTTTTAGGTTTTTGGACGTCCATATCTCTTTAAGTAATTAGTTTATTAAAAAAAGGAAAAAATAGGGACGTACAAATATTATTCATAGATATTCATGAAAAAAATAGTTACTCTAGACTAATTATCCAGGGAGGAAATAGAAATGCCCTAGACCTCTATTTTTGTATGGAAAAAAATTCGTGGTGTTTCCTCTTAAGCCTCAGTTTAGTTATCATTCTTCGTTCATTAAGGACGCATCATTATTGTATTTTGTTTTCGTCGGAAAATGACTAATATATAATAAATGTATATTTAAAATGATTCAAAGTTACCTTATGGTAATAACAATTAATTATATTGTAATATACAATATAGTAGGAACGAACCTCTGTCTGTAATTATGCAAACGATATTGTCTGTTTACAATTTAGTGTAAATGTAACCCAAATGATCAGTTATCGATACGCCCTTGAAATGAATTTAGGTTACGCAATTATAAAGCGTTTATGAAACTATGTAATTACAATTTACAAGTGATAACAAGAACTAGTTTAACCACCCAGTTTTACCTAGTCGGTACCCACTTGGTAAAACTGCCCCCTGATTACGTAACTTGTTAAATCTTTTTAAAACACGATTTAAAAAGTTAATATGTCATAATTTTGACGTTTTAACTTTTTAAATCGTGTTTTAAAAAGATTGAACGTCACAATGACAGTTGATGTCGACGGTCGGGAAAGCTACAGAAGTTACGTAATCAGGGCCCAGGGTAGTCGGTCAGTACTACCGACTAGAGATGAAACGGATAGTAGTTTGGCCGGATACCGGATACCGGATATTCGGCAAGCTACTAGGCCGGAGCGCCGGATATCCGGCTGCCGGATATTCGGCCTTTTGATAATATACAGTGTGTAAAAAGAGCAACTATAACTTTGAGACACGAGTATACTACCTTTCCTCATTTTGGAAATGAATTTTTTTTTATTTTTTTTTTGTCAAAAACTAAAATTTTTTTTTTTATCTTCTTACCATTTCTTATTTTTTGTCGCAAAAATAACAAAAAGGCAAAAAAAATTTTTTTTTTGTAAAAAAAAATACATTCTAGAATGAGAAAAGGTAGTATAATCATATCCCAAAGTTATAGTGACTGCTCCTTTTACACCCGTTAAAATAATAAGTTTGATTTGAATATTGGCGCGGTGAACGAGATCGGAAATATTCAGGCGCATTCGGGTCGCACGTAACCGGAGATCGGGTCGACTCGGGGGCGTTCGAGTGTTATCGCGTAAAATTTGGTATTTATTCATCACAATTTGCCACTTGTTCATAAAACAAACATTTTTGATGTGCGATTATAAAAATAAACGGTGTCCACAACCTATTGGAGTATGATTTGCCTATATAAAATAATAAGATTTTTTTAAATTTTACTATCCGGTATCCGGCCGGATACTGTACTACTATCCGGTATCCGGCCGGATAGTGAAAACAAGGCCGGATAGGCCGGATACCGGATAGTTACCGGATATCCGTTACATCTCTACTACCGACCCACGGCATAGTTTTTGTAGGTGAAAACAGAACATTTGAGTTGATTTGCTGATTTCAATAGTGTAATACACATAGGGTTACCATCTGTGTACCGTGTTAGACCGGACTCCGCCCGGATTTTCCGTCCGACCGGATTTTTGTCATAAGTCATACTTGCATGTCCAAAGATACGGGTCTAAATACCATATCTAAAAACATATCATATTATCTAAACATAAAATATCTAAAAACCAAAAATATGGGTCTAATATTGTAAATAAAAGCGTACTTTAATACTATGATTTTTATTTAATTATTTAATAGGTCAGGTTTTTTTTTCAAAATCAGGATTTTTAGACATTTAGGCCTGGTAACCCTAAACGCACATATCCTTCAAAAGTAGGTCACAAAATCGGTTATATTTGTTTGATGGAAGAATCTCCAGCATAATCGGCCAAAAGGTGTAAAAATCGGCCAAAAGGTACGCCAGTCTTAGGCTGAGGCATGGCCTATCATACAATCTATCTTTAATACAAAAAATGGCAATAGATGTCACTACTAATAACGTTTGTGAATTATAAAATGTAAATATGCCGAATTAGGTAAGTAAACATATTGACATTAAAATAAAGATAAGCATATTTTTAACATAACATCACATTAAGCTAAATTCAACTCCTTAATTAAGAAGAAAATACGAAAAGAAATTAGTAATTAGTATTTTCCAATCGTGGCGCTAGATGGCGGTTTCCGGAATATGCCTGGACTTCACCCTTTGCCAGTCGCATTGCCATTATTAGGGTGATACCATTTTCTAGTACTTGGTCGTGTCTCTGTTATATATCTACTTTGTGGTTGAGGCTATATTGTTCACAATTTTCCGTTCCGGAGAGAATTCTGATCTTCTTCTTCTTTATTTACCGCTCCTTAGGGAGTCGCCACTCCCCAGTGACAGAGTGTGTGGACGAAGACTCTACTTTACGAGGAGGTTCTGTGAGAAAACAAGGATACGGTGATCCGAGAAAATAGAATTCAGGGGGCTTACTCAAGATGCCATCGCTAATTAATAATTATCGCTTACAAAGTTCGATAACAAAATGTATGGGATTTGACATAAGCTACGCTAAATGATCGCGATTTGGTATGTCATTTAGCGTACCTTATGTCAAATCCCATGCATTTTGTTATCGAACTTTGTAAGCGATAATTAGCGATGGCATCTTGAGTAGGCCCGCTGATCTTTGAAAATAGAACTCTTGTCGAGTTTAACTGACATTTGCAGGGTCGAAGCATTATGATTTTACCAGACTACGGAAGAGCCAAAAGTCAGGGTAATGAATTTATCAGCCTATGTATGTATGTCCGATAAAAGAGGTTTAACAAATTTGCAATAATTGCCCGGTACATAGGCTTTAATTATAATGCATGTTTTCATAATACAAAATTCATCTTTTGTATTATGGAAATATGGTGACAAACGTGACACACTGACGCGACGATCATTGTCATGACATTTCCGTTCCGTTAAGAGGAAACACCACGAAATTTTTTCCATACAAAAATAGGGGTCTAGAGGATTTCTATTTCCTCCCTGGATAATACCTCTAGAGAAACAATTTTTTTCCTGAATATTTATGGATATTGTTTGTACGTCCCTATTTTTTCCTTTTTTTAATAAATAAATTATTTAAAGAGATATGGACGTTAAAAAACCTGAAAAAAAATGGCCAGACTCTCCGCTATGTTTAAATATCTAGGAAACAGATTTGACTACAATGAACAACAAAAGCAAAAAATAGGAACCTAGCTCAATTCTTGTTTTAGCTAATACAGAAAAAAATATTAAAATCAGTTAAGTTTTGGAGGAGGAAACAGGAATCCCCTAAACGTCGATTTTTGGTACTTTTAATAGGTAATTTCAGTCCAAGTTGCAGTAGTCTCTATCGCGCTAGTGCTGGCTAGCTGAGGCACTGCGAGACAGCAATAGATTTTATAAATACCTATTTTGTATTTCTCTCAACCGTGGTGTTTCCTCTTAATAATGGAAATAAAGAGATGAATAATACCTCCCCACACCGATTTCGGTGTCGGTGGCCGATTTCGTTCCAACTAACAAACAAACAAACTCTTCAACTTTACAATATTAGTATAGACTATAGATTAACATATCACTATTGTAAAAATATTTTTTAATTTCCGGTTGGTTAAAATTATACTTTATTTAGCAAAGATAAGATACAGGGTACGGCGTACGTATTGGCAATATTGTGATACCTACCAGCCGCGTATATTTTTCCTAATCTATACGCGTTATGTATATACCTCTATATATATATATACCTCTTTTAAAGAGCAATGGTCACAATAATGTCGTCTTTGTCTATATGTTGGAAAAGTTATTAGACAGACAAAGACAGCGACATTAATTGTATCCGTTGCGTTAATATTTCTTATTTATTCATTGGGGCGTGCGTAACAAAGAAAACTAATTATTAGAATTACATATTATATTGTTTGTTTATATGCCCTTGTATACATAATTATAATGACGATTATGTATGTTTGTTTAATAAACAGCGTCTACGAACTTCACAAAAATATTATCAAATAAATAACTAAAGCCACAGTCCCTTGTATCAATTAATCAAACATTTACCCAGAAAATTGAATTTAAACTGTCACTTAAACATTTTATGATATGTCGGAACGTATTAAGTTCACCGATTCTAGAGGCGGATCTTTAGATTAATGTACTTAATAGGTACTTTTCGACGTTTTCTAAAATGTTTAAGTGACAGTTTGAACAAAATTTTCACAAAATCATCTACGTATCACCTTCATCATACATTCAAGTCTTCAACTATAATTACAAAAAAAATCTAAAATGGGTTACGCAGAAAGAAAATTAATTGCAATGTGCAAAATGTAAAATGTGAGAGAAACACAGATACTTAGGCGGAGGACCAAAGGATAAAAGGTAGGTGCGATATTATCTAGATAACTATCAATATTACATTTTTACGATAAGTGATAACGTTACGTATAGAGTGAGATTACCACCATACCACCTTTCAGATATGCAAATCGCATCTTAACTTTGTCAACACACGAAGATCAGTAAACCCTAATTCTTCTATTTAACTTTGGGCTGATTTTCAATCGTCAGACAACTTTTATCTGTCTAAACATGTTTGAGCTAAGATATGACGATTGATCAGCCAAAATCACCCCTTAGACCGTAGTAACTACCTTCCTTTATTTACAATAAATTATAAATGGATCATAAAATATATATAACTGTTTTGTACATAAAATATCACAGACAAACGCACGCGAGAACGTACACACACAACACAACATACACAATTCGTCAAATTTATAACACCCTCGTGATTTCATCAAGGTTTCAAAATCGATGCGTAACAGCTATTACATATGCTTATGAGAGGTGCGGTGTTCCTAAAACTCCATTTGCGAAAGCTTATGTCAAATCCCATATATATTTTGTTTTCGAACTTCGTAAGCGATAAATAGCGTTGTCATATCTAGAATTAGGGCCCTGCCGTAGGATTGTCACACGTACTATATGCGTGTGTCCATTTCTGCGATTTAAGTACAAGCTGTGTCAGAAAAGCCATAATAGCATGACCAGCAGACAAAATGAATATGTATCGCAACATTACTACAACACCGGCAATGTAGACGCGCGTTCCCGGGACAACGATAATAGGACGAATCGCGAGGAGTAATTGTATCCGCACATTTGTTGTGACGCGGACGGACGAGCTCAATTGAATGGTAACGTTACACCTGGAGTACGTAGGACGTGGACCATTTAGAGGGCCATTTGTACAGGGGCTGGTGGATTAAAGATAGCTGCGCCATTTGACAGTGGACCAGCAGGCTCACTCCCGACACAATCGAGAAATGAATCAGTTCGATCTCAACGGCTTTTGGTATTTTATTTGGTGGAATACATTGAAACTAACCAGGATAAAGAAAATCGTTAAATCGTAACTTTTTGCACTCCCTACCATATCAATCGACTTAGAACCAAAATAAATAAAAGTCTATTTATTCGGGAGTACGCGGCACTATCGAATCTGAATCAAAATCGAATCAGTTCAGAGAGTAAGGCCCCTGTAGATCCAGCAAGTCTGAAAAAATGTTTTAACGTCTTTGAAATGGCTTTTATAGGGATAGATTAAAAAAAGACAAAAATCAAATCGGGGATACAGTTCAGTGTTCCAGCAATCTCTTCATCCAAGTTTCAATTAAACTGGAGATGTTAAGAATCAATGATTTTATTATGATACCAGCTGACCCGTGCCCACTTGATAGAGCAAAAAAACCGTTTAAACATTCCCTGGACTTCCACGAATATTTCAAGACTAAAAATAGCCTGGTAGTATGGTCTATGGTATAATAGTAGGTACGTAAGGACCCCAAACGCACAGCAGAATGCTGTGCGTTTGGGGTCCTTAAGGACACGCACAGCAGAATGCTGTGCGTGTCCTTAATACAGCCACAACGCCTTTTGTCACACAGGGGATAGACAGAAGCAGACGGAGGGAAAAGATAACCATCCCTTTCGGACTCCAGCAAGTGTGCAAAGAGATTTACTTTACTTATTCAAGATTTGATCTTATCTTTAAATCCTATAAGAACATTTTTGTTTTCGAACTTGTGATAATAACGATGACATCGTAAATAAGGGCCCTCAGTCGAAAAAAAACGTCTTAAAAATCTAAAGATTACGGCATACCTAATCGTAGAAAACTGGTCTTCACTGATAAACCAAGTTGGCAGAACAAGTTCAAAAAAATATAAAAAGCAGTCGACCTTGCTGGAAACTTCAATAGGTAATTGAGAGACGAGTAAGAACAATCGGCAAAAAAATTACCGGGAGACACGTTCTAATAATTTAGTGTTTGTAGTTCTTGTCTACAATAATACAATTTGTGTGAATGATAAAGGAATATGTTGTCGTTTCAGCTATGACGTAAACAGCTGGTCATAACTCATAAGCCTCTCTCAAAGAAATTAATGGGGGGTAGTTACCCCCACGCTTGGGTTGGCGAATTGGGAGTTTTATAACAATAAGTAGCTGACCCGTGCTCACTTTATTGAGCATACAAACGGTTTAAAACCTTCCCCGGATTTCCACTAATATTTCAAGACTAAAAATAGCCGAATCGGATCATCCGTTTGAGAGTTACGATGCCACAGACACATACACATTTACACAGACACGTCAAACTTATGACACCCCGTCGTTTTTGCGTCGGGGGTTAAAAAACTAAATGAAGCAAGCAAATACACAAAGAATTTTCTTTAGCCTAAAGGCCGTGTTCAACAAGCAATGTTAATCCTTCGTTAAATATCATGATGAAATCGGGACATACCCCACTTTCCCGAACGCTATTCAAATGAATGATCAATTAACATGGCATTATATAGAAAGGAACGGAAAGATATTTTATAATTACATCACGCTCAATATGGGTTGTTGATTTGAATGCCATGTTAGTTGATCATTCATTTGAATAGCGTTCGGGAAATGAGTATATTAAATATGTACATTTTAATTAAAAAGTGTTCATTTAATTTTATCATGATATGAAAAACCTTCAACATCTGTTTAGTAAGTAAAGGTCTGGGTTTTCTTTAAGGTGTTCTCAATTCTCAGAAACAATTTTTCTATGATAGCTTATCTTGAGTTCTCCTTGTAATGAGGGCAATTGATATAATAACACTACGAGGTTTCTAGAGGAAATTAAGCAATACATGCGGAGGTGAAAGATTAAAATTGAGAGAAAACTGATGAAATTGAGAGAGAAAAAACAAGAAAAAAAAATCTAATTTGTTTACTGCATGGGAGGTTATTATTGCGATAATCTACTGATAAGCGTCAGACAGCTAATTGGGTTTTTGAATGAACATTAAATTTATTTACTTTTGGACTCATTACACCAGAAAATAAAAAAGATGAGCAAAATCTAAAATAAGAATTAGGATATAGTTTTAAAACATTTGATTGAGTTATAAGCAATTAAATAAAGTTATCTATCTCTTTCCCGCAAAACGATATTTGTACGCAAGTTAGTGTAATGTTTATGTAGATTTAACAAAGTGACGTCACAATCGGTTGTTCCCTTCTCGTTCGCACATTATACTTAATAGTTTAATATCTTCATTATTTTTAATGGTAGGTACTTAAATAAATTTAGTTTCACATTATTTGTAGGGGGCTAAAATAACACCAATTAAAAAAATCAAAAGACTAAATGGCATGTTTTGCCTCTGTCGCTGAAAAATCTGATTAAGTCCTGATGTCACCAACGCATGTTAGTGATAACGGCTTGTTAAATTATCATGTCTTCTCATTTATTGATAGGAATTACGCGAGGAACACCATGATATTTAACGAAGGATTAACTTTAACATTGCTTGGTGAAACACGTCCTAAGCTATTCATCATCATTATCAACACATTCTAGGCGCTTGTAAAACAGGGTCAGGACAGACTAATAAACAGTCCATTATCAATGTTGATAGTGATAATGTTGTAACTGAAATTATAATTAACTATTTTTATCAATAAAATATCTAAGCCGATTAGAAACGGCATAAGTAATAATAGCATAAGTCCAAATTACAGTAGGAAAATTATCACGGTCTGAACGATAAAGTAGACCTGCGATGTTGTGATGAAGAAAAATTAAAATTCAACTGATCAGTAGGCCTACTTCTGAACAAATCTAATTTCAATAGATTTTGCATCGGACATGTATGCACACGGAGAATTCATGGGATTTTGACGGTTCTCGAATCGGCCCGTATAAATAAAACAATCTCATTCGCAACCTCTACTTGAGATCCTATTTGACCGACAAAACAACGTTTCGTTTCACTTTTAAAAGTGAACAACTTTATTAATGTTACATACTAAGGTACTTTAATTTCTCTTCTTTATAACCGTAATATTTATAATATAGATTATAGGAAAACATTAAAATAAGTATACTTAATCTATATTTTTAAAGCCTTTATTTCTACGTTTTAAAAAAAGAAAAAAATTAAAGTAGGTATGTGACATAACGTCGCTTTACCTTCACAACCTCGTATCTATGAAACTACGAATACCTACAAGTTTTCAGTAGAGTCAAAAAACTTAATTATTTTAGATTTTATTATGACAGATTTTGTTTAAAATGTGGTTCAATTATGCACAGTATACATCCAAAATCCATGTCATAATAAAATCTAAAATTATCAAGTTTTTTGATTCTACTGAAAAGTTGTAGTTTTTTAGAAACGAGGTTAAGAAGGTGAAGCGACGATAAGTAAAAATCTTCATTTTTAAAAAAGTGAAACGAAACGTTTTTTAACTATCAAATAGGTTCTCAAGTAGAGGTTTCGATTGAGATTGTTTTATATTATTGTTGAATCGCTAAATCGATATGACAACACTATTCCAGTACCCCCTCACTAGTTTTGGGGATAGTCTGTCATGGCGGAGTTGCGTAATGCGTAGTTACCTTGATTTGAATGTTTTTATTTAAGTTACAACGGACAAGTGTGTTTCCAAATGAATAAACGTGTGGATTGTAATAATTGACTATTATTGTATCTAACAAATTCAGAAGCGAGATTATGAACCGCTCACTAGTGGACTTACACGAACTTTGTGCAACTAAAACAGAAAACTACAGTGTTCGGAATATTTAAACCGTATTGTTGTGTTAGTTGTAAAAAAAAAAAAAAGTCTGAACAATAACTTTGTGTAATAATTGTATAGTGTGTTAAGTGGTGTTTGGCCAACCAATACCTGGCTGCCTGAATAAAACATCAGATGCCTCTTGAATAAGTTCCTAGCAATTGGGTGAGATTGTTCCTTAACTGTTGTACATAAACTGGACTATTTTCTTTGTAAAAGACTGATATTATCAATTTTTTTCAACAATACAAGTGAACAATATTAAAGTGTAGTGTAGTTTTCAAAACTAAAGTAACAATTATTAATGATAATTGAACTCTGCTTATATTAATTTAATATCATTTATTTTGGTGATATACAGTGCAAATAAACAGTTTTGAACTTTATAAAGTGTTAAGGTTATTGACAGTAATAATATTAGTATATTGAGAACTCAGTTAAAGTTACTTGTTTTGATTATTTTAGTTATATACAATATGCTCACTAATATAGGACAATAATTGGTGTTATAACTGCTTGTATTTGACTTCAAGTTATTGTTTGTGGCCTTAATTACACTTAATCATGGGCCGACACAAGAAGAGACATAGGTCTAGTAGTTCTTCTTCATCGGTTTCAAGTAGTAGTAGTGATGGGCACTCTAGGAGCAAGCGACAGAAGAAGGAATTAAAGAGGAAAAATGGTCGGATTGAAGCATTAGAAGGGTTGATTCGAGAATTAAGAAAGAAAACCAATTATCATAGTGATACCACCTCGAAGGTACACTCTGTGGTTCGCTATGTGGGACGTAATGATTTTATACCTGAGTTTGATCCACAAACATCATCGGTCTCAGTGGAACATTGGATCCGGAATTTGGAAGGTGTGGCTAGCATGCATGGCTGGGATGAACGCACATTGATATGCAACTGCACATCTAAACTTGGTTATGCTAAAAGCTGGTACGAACACCAAGCTTGCTTTGAGATAAGTTGGCAAGACTGGAAAACCAAATTAATAGCAGCATTTCCATTTACTAAAAATAAATTATCGCAGATTAGGGAACTGGTAAACCGTGTCAAGTTGAAGGATGAAGACCCAATCAAGTTTTACTATGACAAGGTAGGCATTGGCATGTCATGCAACATGAGTGATGAGGTGATAGCACAAGCTATTGTAGGAACACTTGGGGATAAACTGCTAGAAGTTGGAGCTTTATCAGCTGGCTGTCATGATACCAACACTTTACTTAAATATCTGGCAAGCATGAAAACATCCACTAGTCATTCTGAAAATAAATCCCCTAGTGTACAAATTGTCCAGGGCAGTAATCCAAACAAAGTTGTCCGTTGCTTTACTTGTGGCAAAGTTGGCCACAAAGCTAGGTTTTGTGGTAAGACAAAGCCGAAGAGACTTGATGAGCAAAGGTGCAGATTTTGTGATCGTACTGGTCATGTCGAAGAGAACTGTTTTAAAAAGAAAAATCTCAAAAAAAGTTGTACATTTTGTAATATTAAAGGCCATACATTAGAAGAATGCAGAAAAAAGAAATATACCCAAGACAAACATGTTAAGAAAATTCTGACTGAGAACTGTAATGCATCTGACTTAAAATATTTTAAAACTGTCCTCATGAATAATTATGTGGCAAAAGCTTACATAGATTTTGGCAGTTCTTGTAACACAATAAGGAAAAGTCTATGTGACAAACTCAACCTTAAGGTTACAGTCAGCGATAATGTCATCAAAGGCTATGGAGGTAGTATGGTTCAGCCGCTTGGACTTACTACTGGTTATCTATCTATTGATGGAGTGGAGATTGAATCTGAATTTTATATAGTACCTGACAAGATGCAGGACTTTGACATTTTGGTGGGCCAACCGTTTACCGAGGCACCTCAGATATTGGTTGTTAAAACATCAACATGCCTTAATGTATATGATAAGGGGATGTCGTTAGATATTACAGAGCTATGTGAAAACTTAGAGAAAGTCTGTTTGTACCCTAATGATAACACAACATTAAAACCTGGACTGAACAAGGTTGTTGTTAGGACTGAACCTGTTACAAGTGGTGTTATGAGAGTGAACTACAGCGAACAAAGAGAGCCTAGATGTGAAAGGGATGTGATGAGTCAAGAAGTGCAAAGTTGGGATGGTACAACAGTTATTAGACTTATTAATAAAACTAATGGGTCTGTTGAGCTAAATAGTGCTAACTGTATTGCTAGAGCTGAAATACAAGAATCTGAAACTAGTGCATGCAAAATAGGCGAACAGCTGCAGCTGCTGCTGCAGCTGCAGAGTCCTTGAACTAATTCATAATTCTGGTGTGAAACTGAAGCGAAATAAATGTTCCTTTCTGACTACGACTGTAGAGTATTTGGGTCACGAAATTACAGCTGGAGAAATACGACCTTCTCCTCACAAGCTCTCTGCGGTCGCTGACTTCAAACCACCTGAAAATGTACACGAGGTCAGACAGTTTTTGGGCCTTGCGTCATACTTTCGCAAGTTTATCAAGGGGTTTGCAACGATAGCTAGACCACTTACATCCCTTACGAAAAATAGTGTAGAATGGTTTTGGCGAACTGATCAGATCAACGCTATGGAAACTTTGAAAAGGGTTTTAATATCTGACCCTGTTCTTGTCATTTATGATCCGTCTTGTGAAACACAGATCCATACTGATGCTTCTAAAGTGGGGCTAGGTGGAGTACTTTTGCAACGTCAAAGAAACGATGAATGGAGAGCTGTTGCCTATGCAAGTAGACAGACAACAGGAGCTGAAGCTAACTATCACAGTTTTGAACTTGAGGCACTAGCAGTGGTTTTTAGCATCCAAAAGTTTAAAGTTTACGTATCGGGGCTGAAATTCCGTGTTGTAACCGATTGTTCTGCGTTACGACTAGCGTGGTCAAAGAGAGATTTATCGCCTCGCATTGCACGGTGGTGGCTTGACCTACAGGAGTACGACTTTGAAGTAGAGCATAGACCAGGAACATCAATGTCACATGTTGATGCTCTTAGTCGGAACCCAATTACAGTTAATCACATTGAAGAAAAATCATTTATCGAGGCTCTTCAAGATGCGGATGAAGGAATACAGACAACTCTCAAAAACCTTGATCTTGAGCTGAAAGCAAACAATAAAGCTGGTCTTGCTAAGGACTATAAAATTACTAATGGTTTGCTGTGTCGAGTTGTGGATGGCGGGACTAGACCTGTTCTACCAAAGAGCGCCAGGTGGCATATATTTAACATTTACCATGATAAGAGCGGTCATATGGGATCTGCAAAATGTTTGGAAGCTATTCAAGCCAAGTACTGGTTTCCTAAGATGCGAAAGAACGTGGAGAAATATGTGGCAAGTTGTATAGGGTGTCAGTTTACTAAGAAGCCTACCGGAAAGCAACCGGGGCTACTTCATCCAATTCCCAGAGATCCTGCTCCATTACACACTATTCACGTGGATCACCTAGGACCTTTTTGCAAGAGTGGTGGCAAAACGTATATATTTGCCATCATTGACGGGTTTACAAAATTTGTATGGCTAGAAGCTGTTGCTAGCGCGAATGCTAGAGGCGCAATC
The DNA here is from genome assembly GCA_905187575.2 of Celastrina argiolus. NCBI lineage: Eukaryota > Metazoa > Arthropoda > Insecta > Lepidoptera > Lycaenidae > Celastrina > Celastrina argiolus. The sequence goes on along the minus strand of LR994591.1, from coordinate 16,080,569 downwards.
ACAGCCCTCAATCAATTCGCAAGAGTTTTTGGCTACCCAATGAGAATCGTAAGTGATAGGGGTACAGCTTTCACTTGTCAAGAGTTCAAAAGATACTGTACTCAACTTGGCATTAAGCACATACAAAATGCCGTAGCTTCACCAAGAGCAAATGGCCAAGTTGAGAGACTAAACCGAACAATATTAAGCTCTCTGACTGCTCAGCTTGGTGAAGAGAGAAAAGGATGGGAGACCTATTTGCCCAAAGTGCAGTTAGGAATTAATTCCACGGTAAGCCAGGGGACTGGAAAATCCCCCCTGGAGTTACTCTGCGGCCTGAGGCCTCGTTTAGCTGGAGAAATAGAAGGTGCCAGATGCATATCTGATTTAGAAAAGCTGAGGGACGATGCATCTGAAAGAATTAAGACAAATGCTGCCAATATGAAGGCACGTTTTGATAAAAGCCGACGTGAAACGGAGCCAATATCCGTGGGTGCGTTGGTCCTAGTCGAAAGAAGGATATTACGTCCTGGCCTAACGAGTGGAAAATTGGTTCCACGGTATGCGGGGCCTTATAAAGTCACAGCGGTTTTCCCGAATGACCGTTACGAAGTGAGTTCAGCTGCTAAAGGCAAGAAAGCCTACAAGAGCGTCGTAGCTCGTGATAAAATTAAGCTGTGGACCTCTAGGCAAAGGACTTCAGATGATGAGTCCGATTAAATAATGTACCATAATAAATGTTATTTACATTACATGTTAGCAAATTGTATTTTTTTGACTATGTGTTGCCTACGGGGCTATGTTTCGCCTACGGGGCTATGTTTGTATTTGTGACTATGTGTTGACTACGGGGATACGTTTCGCCTACGAGGCTATGTTTTGTATATGTTACTATGTTTTGTCTACGTGACTACGTGTTGCCTACGGGGCTACGTTATGCCTACGGGGCTATGTTTGCCTACGGGGCTATGTTTTGCCTACGGGGCCATATTTTGCCTACGGGGCTATGTTTTGCCTACGGGGCTATGTTTGCCTACGGGGCTATATTTTGCCTACGGGGCTATATTTTGCCTACGGGGCTATGTTTTGCCTACGGGGCTATATTTTGCCTACGGGGCTTTGTTTTGCGTATGCTCGCCTGCGGGGCCTACTACTGGATGCTGCATCAAGGCGACGCGACGTGACTGCTTTGGGTGCGGCTGGGTGACATCAATGGACACGTTCAATCCTTCGAGGGCGAAGGAGGGCACAGGATGGCCGAACTGTTGAATCGCTAAATCGATATGACAACACTATTCCAGTACCCCCTCACTAGTTTTGGGGATAGTCTGTCATGGCGGAGTTGCGTAATGCGTAGTTACCTTGATTTGAATGTTTTTATTTAAGTTACAACGGACAAGTGTGTTTCCAAATGAATAAACGTGTGGATTGTAATAATTGACTATTATTGTATCTAACATTATATACGGGCCTTAAACACGACGCGACGCTATCGCCAAGGTTTCAAAAGTAAGCCAACAGGGGCGATTCACGCTGTGAAATAAATTATGAAAAAAAAAACTAGGATTCGAAACTGTCTGAGAAAAACTCTGCGCAACAGCCAATAAACGCGTTTCGCGCTAAACATTGAACAATGAAAACCGCGCGTCAAGTTTTAAAATCCGAATAGAACGGGAATTACGACAGCCCCTCGGATATTCCTTTGAATTTGTAGTCCATACCCGTGTTGCCAGAACGTACCAAAAGTTTACCTCAGTGTGGTCCGTACTTTTTTCGTACCTTACAAAGTATACTGGTAGTTCATTTTTTAATACAAACTATAAATTGCCACTGAGCCTGCTACTGAGCTTCGTTCGCGTGGTTTTTGAGCGACTTAAACCGTTTATGCAGCGCACGCAACGAAGACTCCCCGTTTTTGCTACATTTCTCACTGACGCTTCGCTCCTATTGACCAATAGCAGCGTAATGTTACTATGGGTAGTCTAAAGCATTTTAAATGATTTGGCAAAACCTTTTTAGAAAGCCAGAAGTACTTTTTTGGGCAATCATACTGGCAAGTGGCAACATTGGTCCAAACCGTAAAATTAATAGGATTTTTTTATTCTTAGAGATTTATTACCTACAACATGTTAGCGAGCACTTTAACATATTATAAGGATTGTGTGGTCAAAGAACGAAATGAAGCGTTTAAACATTTGTTTAGTGTGCAAATGTTTGCTATCTGAAACAGAAGCTCTGTCTCTATGAAGCCAAGTGGATATTAAATAATAATGTTTACATCGACATAAAACAAGTTATCACCTAATTTGGCCGCTTACAACGGATTAATATAGCATTACGAACGGATTATACTAATGTTATTCGTTAGACTCTAGAAGGTTGTCCTAAAATTCATTTTAAGGTCGAAATAGAAGAAACTCACAATCAGTTCATCATTAGAAAGTACCTAGTAGAAATATGTAAACCAGTTTAAACTTAAGTTTATAAATAATTAATATTAGCTTTTAATTATTGTTAAAATATATAAATATCATGCCTTCTCATTAACTGGTAGGAATTACGAGAGGAACAACATGATATTTAACGAATGATTAAATTTAACATTGCTTGGTGAAACACGCCCTTAAATTCATAGGCGCTATACAAAACCTTTAATACAATATTTCAATCTTAGACCACATCGTCTCTGCCTATTTCAAGGATAATAATAATATAATTTTTTTTTTCAATTATTAGGCTCTGCCTCTGACGTCCGTACCTAAATAGGTGATATAATATAACTATTGACGACCTCCGTAGCGCAGTTGGTTGAGCGCGTTGGTGCTCGAACGAAAGGTCGCGGGTTCGAATCCCGCCGAGGGAACAAAAATTTATCAAAGTTCCTGGGTCATGGATGTGTATTAAATTTGTGTATAATATAATAAAAATCTTAAATATGTGTAGAGTATAAAAGTATTAAATATATTTCCGTTGTCTGGTACCTGTAACACAAGTTTTTCGGATACTTAGCACAGGGCCAGATTGACATGGTGTGAAGCGTCCATAGATATTATTATATTGATATTATTATTATTAACTATTATTAAGACTCCAATAATTGAAATTTTAAGTATATGACTTGTTTCTGTTCCCCATCAATACTAAGAACGAAATAATAATATATTTAAATGAGGCTTCCAATATCCATACAACACAAACGACATTTTTAATACGTTTTACGACTCGCTCTTGGCCGATTATTTATAGTATCACAGAATAAATAAAATGTACTTCAAATACGTGTGACCAAATAGTAGGTATATTACATTTATAACGAGTATTTACTCGATAAAAAATGGTTTACCCGGACGTTGAGCTAACTGCAAAGTACATCATTGTGAATCACGGGTGTTTTGTGTTATCACAGTAACCACACTAATATAATTATTATGAAGAGAAAAATTTGTGAGTGTGTGTGTATGTTTGTTACGTCTAGACGGCTGGAGTGATTTTGATAACATTTTGTATGGTTTTAGTTAGCTGACAACCTGTAGTGTCATAGTGTGAGTGCAGCTACTTTTTACCGCATCAAAATTTGCGATTCCGCGGAATTTCATTAGAAGTGGCAGGAAACATCTAAATATAAACATTTGAATTGTACAAAACTAGCTGTGCCCGCGACTTCGTTCGCGTGGATTTTGAGCGACTTAAACCGTTTATGCAGCGCACGCAACGAAGTCTCCCCGTTTTTGCAACATTTCTCACTGACGCTTCGCTCCTATTGGTCGCAGCGTAATGTTATATAGCCTAAAGCCTTCCTCAAAAAAAACTTTTTTTGTTGGATAGTCCATACCTATATAGGTATGGACTATCCAACAAAAAAGTTTTTTTCAAATCGGACCAGTAGTTCCTGATATTAGCGCGTTTAAACAAAAAAAAAACAAACAAACATACTTACGCTTTATAATATGTAATAGTATAGATTAACACAAATCACAATATTATTCAAATTATTGAAAGTTACAATAATACTGAAAGAGAACAATTATAATTATTCCGAATTAAGCCGAGTAAAGTGGATGATTAAATTTTCGAGTTAGGTATTTAGATAAGGATATATAATAATTATAACCATTAACCACAGAACAAAATAGACGTGGCATTGTCGTAATTTATTAGTAGTATCAGTGACGCGAGTTGCAAGTGTTACCACAGACTAAATTAATAACAAACAAACATACTTACGCTTTATAATATGTAATAGTATAGATTAACACAAATCACAATATTATTCAAATTATTGAAAGTTACAATAATACTGAAAGAGAACAATTATAATTATTCCGAATTAAGCCGAGTAAAGTGGATGATTAAATTTTCGAGTTAGGTATTTAGATAAGGATATATAATAATTATAACCATTAACCACAGAACAAAATAGACGTGGCATTGTCGTAATTTATTAGTAGTATCAGTGACGCGAGTTGCAAGTGTTACCACAGACTAAATTAATAATGGTAATATAGAATTACTTAATTGGATTTTGAAAATTACGATTGACTCGTTTATGTAAAAGGGTTTTTTAGTCTCATATTTTTAATGAAACAGTTGATAGTTTCTACTCTTCCGTATTTTTTTTATTATTGAGATACAGTTGAAGAGACAGTTGAAAATTTAACCGATGATGTATTTCTAATTTCTGTTACCGCTACAAAAATAAATATTAAAAATAAAATAAATCAAATATTTAAGGGGACTCCGATAACGAAAAACGAAACCCTATTAGTAAGACTACGGTGACTGTCTGTCACCAGGTTGTTTTTCAGAAACTGCGATAGCTAGACAATATTTTTTTTTTTACAAAAGACGTGTTTCTGTTGCGTCTATAACAACAACTAGTACTAAAAAAGTGCACGTAATTTTGTACGGAACCCTTTGTGCGCAAATCCCGACCAGCTCTTGGTCGGTTTTTAGTTTACATCAATGTCACATATAATCGGAACAGAGTATTAATAATACTTACTTTGGTTTTGGTTTCGACCCTGACGACGTCCATGTGGGTAGTTTGACCCCGTGCCAGCGCCATGGACAACCCCGTCAAGTTTTGTGGAATGTAAGGTTCACTGAAACAACATTTAAGAAATAAAATATTAAGCAGATTATTGGGCATTGAACCGTTACTAATGTTATTTTATTACTCATGCGGGATAAGTAGCATCTTGGCGCCCGCTGTTGCGGTTGAAAACGAGCCGTTTGCCCATTTTGGAATTTGAGTGCGAAAAGTTTACTTTTCGCACTAAGATACCACTTACTTACTTATCCCGCATTTGTAATAAAAATAGTATGTGCAAATCGTGCGACGTTGTCGATTACCCATCATCGACAACTACAACGACACATATCGATGCCACTAGTGTTAATATTATTATTTAATCTTTATTATACAAGGTGATTCATGGTTCATATATTAAGCCGAATATAGTGTGAAGATAATGGCTGGTAGAACATTTTTTGTTTTAGCACCTCGTATAAATTACTTAAAATTACTCAAACAAAAGTAATTATATAGTCATAAATGACCGCAAGGAGTGAATCTTATTATGCTAGGGTTCCCGAACTCCTAGTCTATAGGTACATACGAACGCACTGGTCGTTGACCTAAGACCTGACTAGGTTTGAAACTTATCTGTTTTGTGACTTTTATGGAGATCTTTAATCGTGATTTGTCGCGTCATGGTAAGTAATTTAATATGAGGTGCCAAAACAAAAAACGCTCTACGCGTCTGTTCACATTATATGTAATTGGCTTAATATCTGAACTATGAATAATCCTGTACATTTAGGGCCTTTTAACGCACAGCGTGAGTCAGTCCCGTTTCTTCATTGTAAGTTCTCCAATAAATATTTTAGATAAGTGTATGTACATTTTGTGAGCGACTTTTTGTGGATGAAATAATAACATACCGATTGGAATCTGGAATCGTGCAACGCACAAGTTATAGAAAATGACGGTCACAAAATCAGTCACATTTAATAATAATAATAATAATAGATATTTGTTTAGTGGAACAATCTGCGGCAAAATCGGTTGAAAAATCGGCCCACAAAAAGTATGCCGTGGGCAAGCACGCTAACTTAACAAATACTTTCCGCAAAGGAGTCCCTTCAAAACGCGGTGCTTTATTTTTCCTGTCTAAATACTTGGAACAATGTCAATCTTGCCAAGTTTTCGATTATTAATAGGGCGTAATATCATTTAAACACTTCTGCGTATAATACGCCTCAAATACATCTACTCTAGTTTGTTTATCTTGTCATTTAAATATATGTATATTGTATACGTGTACTAACTGTGCGCGCGACTTCGTTCGCGTGGTTTTTGAGTGACCGTTTATGCAGCGCACGCAACGAAAGTTCCCAAATGTGAATAAATTTCCCCGTTTTTTAAACATTTCTAGTGAGAAATGTTTAAAAAACGGGAAACTGACGCTTCTCTCCTATTGGTCGCATCGTAATGTTATATAGCCTAAAGCCTTCCTCTATAAATGAACTATCCAACAAAAAAAGATTTTTTCAAACAAGCAAACAAACTCTTCCGCTTTATAATATTAGTATAGATTATGATTTTACGCATCGTATGGTACACACTACACATACAGTCATACAGTATATTATGTAAGTTGAAAAACGCAATTAACATGAAGTTACGCTTGACTTCGCCACAGCGACAACGTCGGCTCACGGCTACTCATCTCGAGTGCTTGTTACATATCTTTTGTTACTACTTTTGACGTGAATAAGTCTTTAAAATTGCTTTTTATTGAGACACAATTCAAAGAAACGAATGATAATAATCAGGGGATACAGTTAAGGGTTCCAGCTACTTATCTATCATCGCCGATTTCAATTACATCACTAGATAAGATTTAAAGAATTCATTACATAAGGACCATATTTACGTAGAAAAACGTGTCCATGATACAGCCACGCCACCTATTTTACTTACAACACGTTAACAATAAAAATATATTTTGAATTGTAAGAATCTAGGTACTTATTTTTGCTTTATTCATATACTAGCTGTCCCCGCGACACGTTCGCGTGGTTTGTGAGCGAATTAATTCGTTTATGCTGTGCACGCAACGAAAGTCTCCCCGTTTTTGCAACACTTCTCACTGACGCTTCGCTCCTATTGGTCGCAGCGTAATGTTATATAGCCTAAAGCCTACCTCTATAAATGGATTATCCAACACAAAAATATTTTTCCAAATCGGACCATTAGTTCCCGAGATTAGCGCGTTTAAACAAATAAACAAACAAACAAACTCTTCCGCTTTATAATATAAGTATAGATAAAATGCTTATTTACTTTTGTTTCCTGACACATTAAAATGTACTTTTAAAGTTCAAAAACTTATTCCCATTATATTATTTATAAATATTATCATCTCTACTATTGTCTCTTAAAACGCCAGCTTTAGTGATAAACTTTGTCATTGAAGTACATTACTTAATATTGTACTACACACAAGGTTAAAATTAAATACATGATTAATGAACAATTCCACAATCTGTTTAGCCAATACAATACAAGCATGTCTATAAACAACATAAAAAATACAAGAGAAAACACAATCTATACTTCTATACTAATATTATAAAGAGGTAACGTTTGATTGTTTGTTTGTTTGAATGGAATAGGCTCTGAAACCACTGAACCAATATGAAAAATACTTTCGCTGTTGGAAAGCTACATTCCTAGCGCTGAACATAGGCTATATTATATTTTCAAAAAAAATAGGGTTCCTTACTAAAACCCCAAAAATGTAGCCCAAAGTGTAAAAAAATAACCATCAAAATTTCTTACATCGTGTGCGCTTCGACAACGGCTTGACCGATTTCGCAATTTTTTTTACAGTATGTTCGTTATTGTCATGAAAAGGTTATTATGAAAGAATATAAGCAGAAAATTAGAAAAAAGAAGAAAATATACGTATTGGTCACACGGGGTTTGAACCTGGACTCGATCAATTTACGTCGTTGCCAGTCTATATGACACTGGTGTCATGGTAACAACATTGTTTACAAATGGAAAATAAAAATCATAAAATGCTTTATATAACGTATTAACATAAACTTAAACTATTTGGATTCATTAAACTATTTGTCCACCACTAATAAATAGTCGGGTCATTTTAATAGGTTGTAACGACGACATAATAAAATAAATATTTTCTTTTTGTTAAAACTGCAGAATTTACTAAACTTTATTTAATAATTATTATATATTTATTGTCAACATAACCAATGAGTTTTTTTTTTTTTTTTTTTTTTATGGAAAAAGGGGGCAAACGTGCAGGCAGTTCACCTGATGTTAAGTGAATCCTGACGCCCATAAACATCCGCAACTCCAGAGGAACTGCAGGTGCGTTGCCGGCCTTTGACGAAGAGGTAGGCTCTTCTCTTGAAGGCTCCTAAGTCGTATCGGTTCGGAAATACCGTGGGTGGCAGCTGGTTCCACAAGATGGTGGTCCGAGGCAGGAAGTGCCAAAAAAAAAATAACGATTTGCTTTCACTGATAGACGATCTTAAATATAATATACAAATTATGATTTAATGAAATAAACGTCGTGATAATGTTACGTCAGTTAACACTTTAGAGACTTACTCAAAAAATCGATTAATCTTTTAACAACTATAAATATACCTATTTAAAAAAAGTACTTAACTTATAAGTTGTAATAAGAATATATTATAAATGTTAATTTAAAAATCAGATCGAAGGAGTTAGATCCATGGTCATAATCATAATTCACGAACAATTAAAAAAAAAATCGAAAACGTCATGTTAAGACGCCACTATGTGATATGTCTTTTGTCGTCATTTGTCTTTGTGCGAAGTTAACGTCTGTCTGTTCTGTCTTTTTTTTTTCTTGCTACTGAAAACGAAAATGCAATTAAAAAAAAATATCTGTCTGTCTGTTAGCGTGTCTCTTTGCTCCGGCTAATCTCTGGAACGGCTGGACCGATTTTAACACGAGACTTTCACTGGTAGATAGCTAAAGTTATAAGGATTAATTTAGGCTTCTTTTCATCATCATCATCATCATCGTTATCTAACTAATGATCACCGAATCGGCTGGACCGACTGTGACGGGAGCATTCACCGGGCGTTAGCTTATGTTAGTTCCATCTATACATCAGCTATTTGTATTAAAGTAAGTCGTGTTAGTTAAATTATTTATAACTCAAGAACGGCTTTATCGATATGGTTGAAAATTGGTGAGGAAGTAACTTAGAGCCAGTAGACGGACATAGGATACTATTTATTCCATTTGACAGCGCAGAACCAGCAACGTTCACGGAAGTCACATCTCAAGTTCCGGCATCCAAAACCAAAAATGAAACTGGAACAAGACCAAGGCGAACCAAAAAGTAAATACTCTAAGGGTAACATACTTTAAATAATAGCATGGTAACTTTCTCAATCTTCACATATATACATATAAATCTATAATTCTGCTTTGCCAATATTCGCTTCTCATTAATCATTCACTTATAATATTATTGTCCATACTTAGATCTCATAGTTACTTATTTCTATGCATCATCACTAATTTCTTTTGTCACAAATTGTCGGTATTTCGAAAATGAAACATATTTAATTTTGTAATCTGTACTTTTTGAAAATGTTTGTTATTGTTTAATTTTCTATAACACGAAGCTTGACAGATGTGTTTAGGTGACGTCTGACAGGAGTGAGTGATAGTTATTCTTCTTCGTCTTCTTAATGTCACTTTAATTATATTTTTTTTTTTTTTGTTTTTTGTGTGTGGACATGAAATTTAGCATGAGCCATTATGTACTTAACTGATTTCTCGTAATCTAGTATTATGTATATAAATTGCATCTTTGTTATGTAATTTTTGTAACTAATAAGCTGTGCTTGTACTTAGAACTTTATTATTATATCTCAGTATAACTCTATTAAAATTTTAATTGCCAATTTGTGTTGGGCTAGCATCTCATCTTAAATCTAATTATATTTTGTTAGAATAACTGCTCATATTTAGCTAGGTGTCTAAAAAATAATAGGCATGTTTGGATTCTTTCCATTTATCTACCTACTCTTTTTCTATTTATTTACTAATTTTATTATAGCAAATTTATTTATATACTTATGTTTTTTTTTTTATGACACAGTGGGCTGCAGGCCAATTATATTTCAATTGTTGTAGGATAATATATTTATAGTGTTTTATATATTTTATTTATATTTAGTTTGTATTATTATCATGAATGTAAGTGTTGACTCATTTGCTTCAGATGATTTTTTATCCATTTCTTCTAACAACAGCGATGATAGTTTTCAAAGTGCCACATTTATGTCTCTTAGGGATACCATAACTTCAAATTTTAACACAGTTAACAAATGTTTTAAGGCCGTTCATATTAATGCACAGAGCATTCCGGCTCATTACCCCGACTTGCTTGCGTCTTTTGATCGGGCTAATGTTGATGCTGTCTTTATATCGGAAACGTGGCTTAAGCCTTGCTTACCATCAACATGCTACAGTTTACCCGGTTTTAAGTTAATTCGCAACGACCGCATTGGGAGGGGTGGAGGTGGCGTTGCGATTTATCTACGTTCAGACTTGTCCTACACTATTATTAGCTCGTCAGCGCAACCCCCTCCATCTGATGCTCTCGAGTTTTTGCTGGTAGAAGTCCAGGTATCGCACTATAATAAATTATTACTCGGGGTCTACTATTGCCCATCAATGCACAATGATTACTTCTCATCCTTTGAAAATACGCTTGATGCTTTTACACCGTACTACGATCATTGTGTTATAATGGGCGATTTCAATACTTGTCTACTTAAGGGTGATAGTCGATCGACTAAACTTAGTTCAATTTTAGATTCATATAATATGAAATTACTACCTCTGAATCCTACCCACTGCTTTCCAGGTTCCCGTCCTTCCCTGCTCGACCTAATCATAGTCTCCTCTCCTAATCGTGTTACTACGCATGGACAAGTCTCAGCTGATATGTTTTCATACCATGATCTTATCTATGTCGCCTATAATGTTCGTCCCCCCAAAGCTAAGGTAAAAACTCTTCTTCAAAGAAATTTCTCTTCGATGAATATTGAAAGCCTAGAGGAGGACGCACATAACATAGACTGGTCAAACTTACTCTCAGCTGATTCCATTAATGACAAAATTGATATATTTAACGCTAAACTTAAATCTCTTTATGATATTCATGCACCTGTTAGGCCCGTTAAAATCAAACATCTTCCCGCTCCCTGGTTATCAGACGAAATCAAATCTCTGATAAATGCTAAGCATGCAGCCAAAGCCAAATTTAAAATAAAAAAGACAGAAGAATATCGTAACAAATATATTAAAATCCGGAACCGCTGTAATATGATGTGTCGTGACGCACAAAGACGTCATATTCACGCCTCCGTTGAGAACGGGGATCCGGCTAAAACATGGAAATTTCTCAAATCCCTCGGCGTGGGCAAATGCTCTGAACCGCAAGACTCTCATAATATAGATATAGATTCACTTAATAACCATTTTACTTCCTCTTTTAATCTCGACCCCAAAATTAAATCACAAATGTTAAATTATATTTCTTCGCTACCTATATTGAATTCTGATCCGTTCCTTACTGTTCCAGTTTCCGAGTGTGAGATTAAAAAGCACATCCTTTCCATATCGTCAAACGCAGTAGGAGATGACGGTATCAGTCGTAGAATGATCACACCAATATTAGATATAATTGTTCCTGTTCTTGCACACATTTTTAATTCATGTTTAGAGTCTTGTACCTTTCCTGATGCCTGGAAGGCAGCTTACATAATTCCTTTACCTAAATCCTCCTGTCCTAAGACTGTGTCTGACTTCCGTCCTATTTCCATCCTACCCTTTTTATCAAAAGTTTTAGAGCGAATCATTCATCACCAGCTTACGCAATTTGTTACCCACAACAGCTTACTCAGTCCGTTCCAGTCCGGTTTTCGCACTGGTCACAGTACGACTACCGCATTGGTAAAGGTAGCTGATGATATACGGTCAGGTATGGATGATAAAATGCTTACTATTCTCACACTTCTGGATTTTAGTAATGCCTTCAATTCCATAGACCACGATATTCTGCTAGCCCGGCTTGCATCTTTAAATCTTTCACCATCAATAATTAATTTAATTCGTAGCTACCTTGTAGGACGACGGCAGAGAGTTAAATCATCTGATTATTTCTCCGATTGGAGTTATATCTATGCCGGCGTGCCTCAGGGTGGTGTGCTATCTCCTCTTCTGTTTGCAATTTTTATAAACCCTATAACAATATCGATTTCATCATCCTACCACTTGTATGCGGACGATCTTCAAATATACACACAGTCTCCTTTGGACAATCTGAATTCCGCTTTTGATCTAGTGAATCACGATTTGTCGAATATTTGTGAATGGAGCAAGAATCATGGACTTCTTATTAATCCTATTAAAACTCAATTAATTGTAATTGGTAGCCCCGGGCTAATTTCTAGAGTTGACCATGATTCTTTACCTCCTGTCCTTATAAATGGTGTAACAATACCTTTCAGTAAAGTGGTTAAAAACTTGGGAGTGTACTTTGATGAACATTTATCGTGGACGCATCAATTGCAAGAGATTAGTAGAAAGGTTTTTTCTACCTGGCGTTCCCTAAAACGTCTACGATATGTTCTTCCGATACCCACTAAGGTAGTTTTGGCTGAATCCCTACTCCTTTCCCATTTAGATTATGCGGACGCTTCTTTCACTAACTTGACGGAGGAACAACTGAACAAATTGGAGCGCCTTCAAAACCTGGCTTTGAGGTTTGTTTTCGGTTTACGTAAATTTGACCATATCTCCGAGTATCGCCTCAAGTTAAAGTGGTTGCCAATCCGCTACCGCCGTGACTCTCGTGTTCTCTCCTTCCTTTATAACATCCTATTTGACTCCCATTGTCCCACTTATTTAAAAAGTAATTTTAACTTCCGTACCTCTGACAGACTGGAACTACGATCTATGTCTAATCTTCTTCTTGACATTCCTATCCACCGCACTAAATACTTTAATTGCTCTTTCATTGTAAAATCCATTTCCCTTTGGAATTCTTTACCTATCCATATAAGGCAGGCTGAAACTATACATCGCTTTAAAACTCTTATAAAAAATCATTATCTGGAATCATATTGTGTCAACCCTTAACTTATGTAACTAACACTTATTATTATAAATTAAAATATCATGTAGGTTTATCTATTGTATATATATATATATATAGATAGATATATATATTATATTATATTGTATACATATATTATATATTTATTGTGTTTATGTATTATTTTATTTTATTTACTTTTATTTTATTAAATATACTTTTGCGCAACTCCCATTCTCTAGCATTGTTTTCTCTAACACCATAAGGTTGTCTGGAAGAAATTGCTATCTAGTAATAAGGCCGCCTTTGTGTGCATGTCTGATTTTTGTAATGTATATTTTTTTTTTGTTTTTTTTGTAACTTGTTGTGTGCACAATAAAGTATATTTGTATTGTATTGTATTGAAGGGTTTGGCGTTGTGGGTTCCGCGTTGCGGGTTCCGGGTTCCCGCGTTGCGGGTTCCGGGTTCCCGCGTTGCGGGTTGCGGGTTCCCGCGTTGCGGGTTCCGAGTTCCCGCGTTGCGGGTTCCAAGTTCCCGCGTTGCGGGTACCGGGTTCCCGCGTTGCGGGTTTCGGGTTCCCATGCTGCGGGTTCCGCGTTCCCGCGTTGCGGGTTGCGGGTTTCGGGTTCCCATGCTGCGGGTTCCGGGTTCCCGTGTTGCGGGTTCCGCGTTCCCGAGTTAGGGATTGTTTTTTTTAGTTGAATTTCATCATAAACTGTTTTTATGCTCAACGAAGTGGGCAAGGGTCAGCTAGTATTCAATAATGATGTCAAGAATTTTGAAATATTACTTAACCAGAAATACCTTTACGGTTTACCACTTCTGTAGTGTCAGATTAATTTTTACGAGTTCTTGGCGATTACATTATTGCATGTTTTAATTATTTTTATTGGGAAGAAAAGAAACAAGCCTGCTATCGTTATTAAAAAAAATTAGTAATGTGATATTTCGCCTTCAGACGTCCTAACTTATGAGTCAGCAATAAACGCATTTGCCGTTTCAGAAGTGGGATATTCAACACTTGTCCTTAAAGTCCAAACCTAATTGATACATAAATAACATAATATAAATACAGTGTAGCACGACAGGTAACACGTAATTACAAACGGTAATGTTTTGTTTACAATGTTCATTATCACTATCGGGTCAAGGTGTCGAAGGGTCTTTTTACGATAGATGACGACAACATAATGACACATTCAGGTATGTACTACGTATCTGTTTATTGCAAAATGTCTTTATTGATATCGGCTCTTTATTTTTTAGCACCCGACTTTACGAAGTTTCAAATACGGACTAACCGATTTTGATCTATTTGTTTTGTTTGAAAGCTGAGGTGATGGATAGTATTCTTAGCTATAATTTGCAGGTTACTAATAAATAGGGCTGCCATCCGTCCGGGTTTCCCCGGATTTGTCCTAGTTTGAAAGCCGTCCGGGGAGTGTCCGGGCGGTGTTTAAGCCGTAGTGCGGGTAAAACCCGGACTAAAACTTGCCCGTGTCCCCAAAGTTTTAATCAAGATGTAAGTTAAAGAATAAAGTATTGAAATATCCGGGGTGAAAGCTCCAAAATCCGAGGAAATTACGCTTCCGGTCCTAGGAGGCAGGTTTTAACGATGGCAGCCCTACTAATAAATATTATTTTTTTATATCTATACTAATATCATAAAGCGGAAGAGTTTGTTTGTTTGTTTATTTGTTTGTTTAAACACGCTAATCTCAGGATCTACTGGTCCGATTTGAATTTTTTTTTTGTTGGATAGTCAATTTAAAGAGGAAGGCTTTAGGCTATATAACACTACGCTGCGACCAATAGGAGCGAAGCGTCAGTGAGAAATGTTGCAAAAACGGTAAAAATTATTGACATTTCAGGACTTCTGTTGCTTGCGCTGCATAAACGGTTTAAGTTACTCAAAGAATATGTATGAAAGACTATTCCTTTTTAATAATCAAAATAACAAGAACCAACGTGAGCAATCAAAAGATAATCGCGATAGTGTTTCCGACAACCACGCGAACGAAGTCGCGGGCACAGCTAGTAATAATATATAATTACTACAGGTCTTTGAATAAAACTTAACAAGTTTTTCTAAGAATGTCAACAGAAAGAGCTACCACCGTCTAGAAGAATCGACGATACAAAGTTTACTAGTGGCGAACTTTCTTTTACTGACAACTATAATATCTTAATTAACACACGTCATACGTTTTGTTACGTTGTAAGTATTACAATAGTTACAGCTAGCAGCTTACACATTTTATATAATCAGAGGATATAATGCGTGAAGAATGTTGCGTAGGTTTTCACCAAGTTGGTATCACTGACTCAATGTATCACATCCGATTCAAACTTACTTTCTAGCTTTTTCCCGCTTGTAAATGTGTAAATGTAAATACAGGGTGTATTCTGTCTTCTGGTATGTTTTATCAAAAACTAATCTCTTTTTTATTATTTTTACCATTGATTATTTTTTAGATGACAGAATAGCAAAAAAGCCGAATATAATTTCATTTAGATCTAAGTAAACAAAAAAAAAATTATAACTACATTTCTAGAATGAGAAAAGATACCATATCCCAAAGTTTGAAGAAACTGATGTTTTTAGGACCTACATAGTATCTGATGGGAACATAACTGTTTCGAGATGAAAAACAGCCTATGCGTTAATCCAGGGTGCCAGCTTCTTGCAAACCTAGAAATAGGTGCAGCTCTTTGCGCGTGGTGCAATAACAAACATACACACAAAAAAAATATCGCCTTAATAATATTAGTGTTATATTATACACTAGCTGTGCCCGCGACTTCGTACGCGTGGAAAAGTGATTTAGGACACTTTTATATTTTTAAATATATTTTTAGTTTATTGGCGCAACCGCTGACAACTTTCGCCAATAGGTACTTCCCAGTGTATCCCAGTGTTGATCCCGATCCAGCAAGTCACGTACCCGGCAAGCCTCTTGGTATGCAGGGTATAATAATAATATAGTACCATCCTTTCGGAGCTCGGCAAAAGAAGTAGGCCTTCGAACAATATGTAGAAGTCAGCAAAGGTATTCGAAGTTAGGATAATATTATTCGTATGCACCGTATAGACCCAGCCAATTTTTCACGTTAATTTAGTAAATTATTTAACTTCGATGTCCGTCTGTCTATCTGTCTGGTTGTCAAAACTTTAACACGTGTAGGTATCAAGCTAACAATCCTATTCAATAATAATAATAATCATATCTGGACGCTTCACACCACGTCAATCTGGCCCTGTGCTAAGTATCCGAAGAACTTGTGTTACAGGTACCAGACAACGGAAATATATTTAATACTTTTATTATAATATACACATATTTAAGATTTTTATTATATTATACACAAATTTAATACACATCCATGACCCAGGAACATTGAAAACTTTTTGTTCCCTCGGCGGGATTCGAACCCGCGACCTTTCGTTCGAGCGCCAACGCGCTCAACCAACTGCGCTACGGAGGTCGTCAATACTCAGGATCTTCTGTCCCTTCTGGCTTTTACCCAAAGATTCAGCCGTATCTCTCTAATTTTCGACACTCCAAAGGGAACCAAAACCTAAATTTGAACGAAGCAACGTCTTAATAGTGCCGACATAGGATAAATTGCGAAACCATAAAATTATTTTAAATTTTTTTGAACTTACTACCGTTTTTGTCATTAATATTTTGAGATATTCAATTGAAACATAATATATTGCAATTATTAAGGTATTTAAAACGAAACTCTCGGTTAGACATGGGCGCAGCGGCACGCCCCGTCGAGGATCCAGCAGGCTTACTCTCGACACAACCGAGAATCGAATCAGTTCGATCTCAACTAATTAGGATAAAGAAAACCTTTGGAACGTAACTTTTTGTACACCCGACGATATCAATCGATATAGAACAAAAATAAACAAACGTCAATTTATTCGGGATTATGCGGCACGATTGAATCTGAATCAAAATCGAATCAGTTTGGAGAGTTAGGCCCCAGCTCGGCGCGCCGATCGGTTTTAGTAGCGTTTTTTTATTAACCTACCCTAAGTATAACAATAATATAAATAAATTAAATTTAGTTTTAAAGAAAATATAAAATAAAAAAAGATTAAATTTGAATGTTTGCAGCGCGGTTCCTGCCGCGCTTCATTTTGTATGAAGCCTGGATTTTTTTTTAATTGTCATAAGTTTTTTATTTATGAACCGATTGAGATGAAATAAATGTTAAGTCAAGATTACTACAAATATGATTGAACCACATCTAAATCGGATAAGCCGTTTCTGAGATTAGCGTGCACAAATGCACCGACAAACAGACAAAAAAAAAAAAAATTGTTTTGGGTACAATTGCATAAATAAAAGTCTCCTATAATAACACAGGCACAGTTAGCACAATTTAAAAGTATTTTTTACCCAGCAGTCTACACTACACCAGCCCGGCTCGGACGTAAGACGTCACCCAGCAGCCTGCATTACGCGGCGCCCGGTCGAATCACGATTCACGGCGAAACGATTTTAATTTTGCTATATTTCCTAAACTACTCAATATATTTGCATGGTATAAAGGCCAAATATTATAGTCTTCATGGAATGCTTAAGCCAACTAACGTATTAAAAATGATAAGGATTAATACCGTGATGGTATAAATAGCTTTCCAAAAACCGCTTAAATGCCCGTATTTTAGTTTATCGCGAAAGGCTTTCTTTTAATTATACAGTTAATTAAGTTGATTTTATACAATAAATGATAATTTATTTTAGTTTGTGAAGGAAGTTCAAAAATACAATTTTTATATTATTATGACACTGTGAAAACACTGTTTTCCCAGAAAAAAAATCCTGATAGTTAGGTACTTATTTGATTTTCTAATCTACTTTAGTGCCACGTTCTATTGCTTCGCGTCACTGTGCAAGCGATCCCCCCGCGCCCCCCGCACGAACAGTTCGACCGCAGGCCGCGCGCGCGAAATTCATCCGACTTGCTTCAAATTTATCGTCACTGCTCGGCTCCTATGTATCGTAGAGTTATGTTATATAGCCTATAACCTGCCCAGGAATATGGGCTACAATCGTACCAAGTTTGGTTAAAATCCCTTCAGTAGTTTTTGTTTCTATCGTGCACATACAGACAGACAGACAGACAAAAATTTTACTAATTGCATTTTTGGCATCAGTATCGATCGCCAATCATCCTCCAATATGTATTTTGAAAAAATATTCAATGTACAGAATTGACCTCTCTACAGTTTTATTATAAGTACTAGCTGTGCCCGCGAATTTGTACGCGTGGAAAAGTGATTTAGGACACTTTTATATTTTTAAATATATTTTTAGTTTATTGGCGCAACCGCTGACAACTTTCGCCAATAGGTAGGTACTTCCCAGTGTATCCCAGTGTTGATCCCGATCCAGCAAGTCACGTACCCGGCAAGCCTCTTGGTATGCAGGGTATTATAATAATATAGTACCATCCTTTCGGAGCTCGGCAAAAGAAGTAGGCCTTCGAACAATATGTAGAAGTCAGCAAAGGTATTCGAAGTTAGGATAATATTATTCGAATGCACCGTATAGACCCAGCCAATTTTTCACGTTAATTTAGTAAATTATTTAACTTCGATGTCCGTCTGTCTATCTGTCTGGTTGTCAAAATTTTAACACGTGTAGGTATCAAGCTAACAATCCTATTAAATACTCAGGATTTTCTGTCCCTTCTGGCTTTGAAAAAAACAGACTCCTTAGCCACATCTACCCAAAGATTCAGCCGTATCTCTCTAATTTTCGACACTCCAAAGGGAACCAAAACTTAAATTTGATACGAAGCAACGTCTTAATAGTGCCGACATAGGATAAATTGCGAAACCATAAAATTATTTTCAATTTTTTTGAACTTACTACCGTTTTTGTCATTTATATTTTGAGATATTAAATTGAAACATAATATATTGCAATTATTAAGGTATTTAAAACGAAACTCTCGGTTAGACATGGGCGCAGCGGCACGCCCCGTCGAGGATCCAGCAGGCTTACTCTCGACACAACCGAGAATCGAATCAGTTCGATCTCAACGGATTTGGTGTTTTATTTGGTAGATTACTTTGGAACTAATTAGGATAAAGAAAACCTTTGGAACGTAACTTTTTGTACACCCGACGATATCAATCGACATAGAACAAAAATAAACAAACGTCAATTTATTCGGGAGTATGCGGCACGATCGAATCTGAATCAAAATCGAATCAGTTTGGAGAGTTAGGCCCCAGCTCCGCGCCGATCGGTTTTAGTAGCGTTTTTTTATTAACCTACCCTAAGTATAACAATAATATAAATAAATTAAATTTAGTTTTAAAGAAAATATAAAATAAAAAAGATTAAATTTGAATGTTTGCAGCGCGGTTCCTGCCGCGCTTCATACAAACGTCCAGCATTTTTTTTTTACTGTCATAAATTTTTTATTTATGAACCGATTGAGATGAAATAAATGTTAAGTCAAGATTACTACAAATATGATTGAACCACATCAAATCGGATAAGCCGTTTCTGAGATTAGAGTGCACAAATGCACCGACAAACAGACAAAAATAAAAAAAAAATATTGTTTTGGGTACTATTGCATAAATAAAAGTCTCCTATAATAACACAGGAACAGTTAGCACATTTTTTTACCCAGCAGTCTACACTACACCAGCCCGGCTCGGACGTAAGACGTCACCCAGCAGCCTGCATTACGCGGCGCCCGGTCGAATCACGGCGAAACGATTTTAATTTTGCTATATTTCCTAAACTACTCATTATATTTGCATGGTATAAAGGGCAAATATTATAGTCTTCATGGAATGCTTAAGCAAACTAACGTATTAAAAATGATAAGGATTAATACCGTGATGGTATAAATAGCTTTCCAAAAACCGCTTAATTGCCCGTTTTTTAGTTTATCGCGAAAGGCTTTCTTTTAATTATACAGTTAATTAAGTTGATTTTATACAATAAATGATAATTTATTTTAGTTTGTGAAGGAAGTTTAAAAATACAATTTTTATATTATTATGACACTGTGAAAACACTGTTTTCCCAGAAAAAAAATCCTGATAGTTAGGTACTTATTTGATGTTCTAATCTACTTTAGTGCCACGTTCTATTGCTTCGCTTCACTGTGTAAGCGATCCCCCCGCGCCCCCCGCACGAACCGTTCGACCGCAGGCCGCGCGCGCGAAATTCATCCGACTTGCTTCAAATTTATCGTCACTGCTCGGCTCCTATGTATCGTAGAGTTATGTTATATAGCCTATAACCTGCCCAGGAATATGGGCTACAATCGTACCAAGTTTGGTTAAAATCCCTTCAGTAGTTTTTGTTTCTATCGTGCACATACAGACAGACAGACAGACAGACAAAAATTTTACTAATTGCATTTTTGGCATCAGTATCGATCGCCAATCATCCTCCAATATGTATTTTGAAAAAATATTCAATGTACAGAATTGACCTCTCTACAGTTTTATTATAAGTATATAGATAGATACTATCACACACAAAATATTTTTTTTCTTTATGAACAGTAAAAATCTTTTTTATTCTATGTTTTCGAAAGTAACCCTCGTCTTATCTATAAATTCCAAATAATATAATAATTGATATTATACTGAGTTAAAACTCCCTAGGTATAAAAATTAATCAGAAGTAGAGAAATAAATGCATTTTGGGCAATAAGAGATTTTTAGTTACTTTTAAAATAGTAATTGAACGAGAATCCTTGGTTACGTCATTCTGAAGTCGCCGTCTAATCACTCCATATCATACGTCACTCAGAATTCAATATGATCAAACGATAAAGTAAGCTGTGTTATTATAAGACTGTTCATTTCTTTTCCTTTCAATCGATGATTATTAAAATTAAATGTACCATACCATAACGAGGCCTTTCACTGCTATTGTTATGAAATGTTCGTTTTTATGACAAACAGTTGCGACTTACGCTTTTAGCGTTGAGCAATGGCAGTTAGATCAAAATTATATAACCAGCCACGGTCAGTAACAAAATGTTTTGCATCTTTTTATCAGAAGTCAAAAATTTAGGAGGTTTAATATCCAAAGGGTAAAAAGCGAAACCTTATTCCTAAGACTCCGATGTAAGTCCATCCGTTTGTCACAACAAGAGAATACGTAGGAGGTAGGTACCATGATGGCATCCCAGAGAAATCGGGTTTTGATTTTTTTCTCATGAAGTATTTTAAATTATTGTTTAATAAATGTGGGGATTATATCTGATTATTCTGACGATGGTAACGGAGGACGACTCCTTCCACCAACCCATGGCCGTTACCCATCGTGGTTATACGGACCGAGACAGTAGGGTGCGCATTCCCATGCGCACCCTACTGTCTCGCCCGTTTACCTTCAGGTGCGCAATTCTTGATTCCCTATAAGTTATTTAATCTTTTTCTATTTGTCCCTAGGTCCTTCTCCCCTTTCTGGGGCGGAAAACACAGATACGACTTCGTGTCTTCCGATAGTTCGTCCTGGTTCTACTATCTTCGTTCTTGTCCTACATTGCCACCATTCTTCTCTCTCCAGTCCACTTCTTATTCTGTGCCATAGTCGCGCGAATTCCCGTAGTATTCCCAAGTCGCCGCCGAAGAAACGAGGTCGCAGTAGTAGAACGACGAAACAGAAGACAATCGAGTGAACTCTTCAGCGATTTAACAGCCAGGCAGTTTAAGTAGTAATATATGTAATAGTAATAATATATGTAATAATATATGCAAAAAAAAAAAAAAAAAAAAAAAAAAAAAAAAAAAAAAAAAAAAAAAAAAAAAACAACTTCGCATATATATGGTTATGCTAAACATAACACTAGCATATATGGCACAAGTTACAAAAATATGTTATTAAATATGAATAAAAAATTAATAGTAAATAATATATAATATAAGTATGCAAGTAATAAGTATATAATATACTGTATGTAATATAGCACAAAAACAAACATAACAAATGTATTTAATTGCATAGTAAAACATAAACAAGTATTCATGAAGATTGTATAA
Organism: Celastrina argiolus; assembly: GCA_905187575.2. Classification (NCBI taxonomy): domain Eukaryota; kingdom Metazoa; phylum Arthropoda; class Insecta; order Lepidoptera; family Lycaenidae; genus Celastrina; species Celastrina argiolus. Next base: position 16,058,355 of record LR994591.1, on the reverse strand, counting down.
ATATATGACTTAATGTAATAAATTTGAGAACTAAATTATAGCGACAGTATGTTTAATATTAAGTAACTAAAAAACCATGTAATAGAACAAGAATATAAATGTAAGATAAAACATATTTAGAAAAAGTGTAAAATAAATAGACATTAACATGTAAAGCAAAATGTAACAGACATAAAACAAAAGAAATTGTATACAAACTTGAAATAATGCAGCGATTGTTGTGATGCGACGTGGATTGGGGCTGGCGTGGGCCGGTGCCGGGTTATGGCAAACCATAACATTGGTACAAAATATTTTAGCAAATAAAGAGTCACAATAACAACCGATGGGAGACTGGGCGCTGAGCGCGTAATAAATGTAACGACAAGTATAAGGACGAAATGTAACGATAAGTGTAAGGAGAAAAGTGTAAGTAGAGTAAGTAAATATCGTATGAAATAAAAGTAAATAATAAATAAATAAGATGGAATACACAAAGTGGAAATGGAAAATGTAATAAGAGATAAAATGTAAAACATACCATAAAAAACTGTAAAATAAATAAAGCAAGAAATTGTCCCTGTTTTCTGATAGGGGGAACAAGTTGGACCCACATTTTACATGGGTCCCATAAAAAAAAAAAAAAAAAAAAAAAAAAAAACAGCCAGGCAGCTGGCGCCGCACTGTTGGACATGAGCCTCCCACAAAGTATTGTGGGAGATAGTTAACTGCCTATACTTGCCAGTTTGGCAGGCGGTTTGGGGAGGTCAGTGGAATCAGGTACATTGGGCTAGATTAATTTGTATTGAAGAACTTTTTACAGATGGGTTGCGAATTGCGACTGTCATCAGGATGATGAGACAAATGATAGTCAAGATAACTCAGATTTACAGTAGCAACCTTGAAGTATATACTGTTAATATTGAATATTGTAGAATTTAAAAATAGAATAAATGCATCAGATAATATAATTTTGCACTTTTTGTGCACATTTCAATGGTCATATTAACATCAAATAATATGATAAACAGTAAAATAATGTTGGTTTTATGTTTATTTTAATATGCTGTTGTTATTATCTAAATATTGTCAGTGATACATACATAAACTTGTTATACCTAACTTCTTGTACCTATTATGCATTTGTGACTTAAGTGTGCGGGTTCAAAATTAAAACTCGTTTTAAATTGTAAACCAAAGTAATTACTAGTCATTGTGATTAGTTAATGCATTTTAGTAATTTATTTCGCATTGTTTTTATTCGGAAACGAAATGATATCATTAATATAATACTTAACTAAATAATATTTTCATATACCTACTTATTGTGTAGGTATTTAATATTTATTTCTTTGTTTGATACAAAGAAACTCGAGTAAAAAAAGACAAAATATTTGTGACACATTTAAAAATAAATTAATCCTCAAAAACAACACCTACACAAATGGATACATTTAAAATTAATATATTGAGTATGTATGTAGGTATGTAATATGTAGATATAGCTACTGATTTTTACCCCGGCTCCACACTACTCGCAAAGTTTAACGAAGTTAGACGAATAGGATAATAAACTGAACTCCGCTAGTAGTGTGGAGCCGACTTTAGGGTTCTGTAACCAATTTTTTTTTTCATTGAACCCATTATGGATAGGTCTTTAAAGAAGATATTGAGGTTTCTAATATTATATTATTTTCTAAACTGAACAGTTTGCGCGAGAGACGCTTCCGAATTGGAAAAATGTGTCCCTCCCACTGTAACTTCTAAAATAAGGAATAAAACTTCCACCGAAAATTGGTTTGAACGAGATCTTATAATTCGTTTTTTTTAATACGTTAAGAGCGTGTTTCACCAAGCAATGTTAAAGTTAATCATTCGTTAAATATCATGTTATTCCTCTCGTAATTCCTATCAATGAATGAGAAGGCATGGTATATTTAACAAAGCGGTAACACTAACATGCGTTGGTGAAATCGGACTCAAAATCGTAAACCGCATTTTACCTTTGTTGTGTTTTTCTTCTCTTTAATGTTTTTCTTTATTTTTATATTTGATTTGATTGAATATCAACTCAAATCTATATATATAAAAGAAAGTCGTGTTTGTTACAACACTTATAACTCGAGAACGGCTGAACCAATTTTCATGGTTTTTGATTCGTTGGATTTGTCTCCTCCCCGAATAGCAGAATACATATTAAAAATAGTGAAAACTTGATGTGTAATGAATAATTAATCATATAAATAAATGCTCATATTTTGTTCATCAAATGTCAAACATTTGTTGTCAAATGATGTAACAACTATGCGTTCAGAAATCTATTAATGTATGCGTATTGAAGTGTCAGTTTGTAACTTTCAATTAGCAACGTTTTTCTAAATGCATATGACATTTTAAACGATATTTTCTTCTTTTTTTTGGCATTGGCAACGATATCTAGGTACTGAAAACGAAAATGCAATTTAAAAAAATGTCTTTCTGTCAGCGTGTCTCTTTGCTAATCTCTGGAACGGCTGGACCGATTTTAACGAGACTTTCACTGGTAGATAGCTAAAGTTACAAGGATTAATTTAGGCTACTTTTCATCATCATCATCATCATCATCATCGTCATCTAACTAATGATCACCGAATCGGCTGGACCGACTGTGACGGGAGCATTCACCGGGCGTTAGCTTATGTTAGTAGGAGCATAGACCAATTACATATTGGTCCATGGTAGGAGTAATCTATACATCTATATGTATAAAAGTAAGTCGTGTTAGTTCAATTATTGATAACTCAAGAACGGCTTTATCGATATGGCTGAAAATTGGTGAGGAAGTAGCTTAGAGCAAGTAGACGGACATAGGATACTATTTATTCCATTTGACAGCGTTTCCGTGAACGTTGCGGGTCTGCGTTAGGGTTTCGCGTTGTGGGTTCCGCGTTGCGGGTTCCGGATTCCGCGTTGCGGGTTCCGCGTTGCGGGTTCCGCGTTGCGGGTTTCGGGTTCCCATGCTGCTGGTTCCGCGTTGCGGGTTCCGGGTTCCCGTGTTGCGCGTTCCGGGTTCTGCGTTCCGGGTTCCGCGTTGCGGGTTCCAGGTTCCCGCGTTGCGGGTTCCGGGTTCCCGCGTTGCGGGTTCCGGGTTGCCGCGTTGCGGGTTCCGGGTTCCCGCGTTGCGGGTTCCGGGTTCCCGTGCTGTGGGTTCCGGGTTCCCGCGTTGCGGGTTCCGGGTTCCTGCGTTTCGGGTTTCCACGTTGTTTTTTTTTAGTTGAATTTTATCATAAACTCTTTTTATGCTCAACGAAGTGGGCAAGGGTCAGCTAGTATAAAAATAAAGAAAACCATTTAATTTCATTAAACATAAATCTTATGCATAAACCGTGAACCGTGCATCTACGGATCCCTTTACGGCTCGCACTTTGCCGCTTTTTGTATATCTGAACCAGGGATGAAATGGATATGAAATATCGGATACGGAAATGGATATTAAATTATTTCGTATTATCCGTTTGTTTCGGATAATTTCGGTTACGGATATAAAATTTTGGTTTCCTTTTTACAGTAGCAAAACTTTAATTTCGGATTCGGTTACGGTTATGGATATTTTTTATACCGGATATCCGATAGTTTCGGTTACGGTTACGGAACTCCCTAACACCCCTGGTCTGAACCCTTTCCACCGCGTTTTAAAATCCTCCGCCCTTGACATTCCGCCTTTTGTACATTTTTTTACTGCGAAAACGGCTGATGGCTTTACATTCAAAGGCTACGAAATACGAATCGTTTTGAAACGAGGACGATTACGAGCTTTCTCTTGAATACCACTTTTAGCTTTATTTTCGTGACATAACGATTCTGTAATACACATTTAACACGTCAACTAAGTCTAGGGATGTTGTGTTGTGATAATTTTATCACAGAAAATTTATAATAATTCTAGGTGATTTTCAAACATAGTAAAATATTAAATGTGTGAGAATGTCAAAATTGTATGTCGTATGCGTGTATAAATGCGAAGAGAACACACACAATGGAGTAGAATGAAAAAAGTCATTTCACATGTATGAGAGCCGGGTGCCACCCCTGTATTATAAGTCCCGATTTCACCAACGCATGTTAGTAAACGCCTTGTTAAATTACCATGCCTTCTCATTCATTGATAGGAATTACGAGAGGAACAACATGATATTTGACGAAGGATTAACTTTAACATTGCTTGGTGAAACATGCCCTAAATCTATAATGTACTATTATTATAAAGGTAAAAGCTTGTGTGCTTCGTATTTCTTTACGCAAAATCTATATATATACGGTGTGAAAAAATAACAGTCACTAGGTATAACTTTGAGAATTGAGATACGATTATACTATGTCCTCATGTTGGAAATGTATTTAATTTGTCAAAAACAAAAAAACTCACAGACATTACTTTTTACCATTTCTTTTTTTTTTTTTGTCGCAAGAATAACGAATAAGCAAACAAAATGTTTTTATTATCTATACATTGAAGATATTTGAAAAAAAATATGATAGGGGACCTTTATTTACGCAATAGTACCCAAAACTATGATTTTTGAAATTTTTGTCTGTTTGTCTGTTTGTCTGTTTGTCTGTTTGTCTGTTTGTCTGTGGGTTTGTGCACGCTAATCTCAGAAACGGCTTATCCGATTAAGATGTACTTTTCACTAATATATTGCGGCAAGCTTCACTTAACATTTAGTGTTTGTTTTATGTAAATCGGTTCATAAATAAAAAAGTTATGACAATTTTAAAAGATCATGTCGTTTTTGCTGGACGTTTGTAGGAAGCGCGCGCCGGGTCCGAGAGCCGCGCGCCGCGCCGCCCTCGCCGCGCCGCTTCAAATTGTATTCGCAGCAAACGCACCGGGGCCGCGGGGGTGACTTTTATTTGTTAGTTTTAGGCTTGCTAGGTAGGGACAATCTAAGATTTTTTTTCTTGAGTTTATTACGAAAGTTATTTGTATAAAATCAGTTAGTACTTTTACTGTAAAGTCCTTTGTGATAAGTAGGTACTGTATACATATTTGTTAGCGTAGGTTAGTAATAAGTAAATAAATAAAAACCGGCCAAGTGCGAGTTGGACTTGCGCACCGATAGCTCCATACAAACCTGATTGACATAGAATTTTGATTTGGTTACAGCTTAAATATATTAGAGACCTAAGTATTTGATAAAAGTTTCAATTATACACATTCATGACAAACGGTACTAAGTTTTTACTATCTATATAATGTTACTAAAAACGTATGGTTTTAGACGTTGCTTGGTTTCAAATTTTATGATTTTGAGTTCACGAGAAGTACCCTTTAGGTTTTGATTCCCTTACGAGTGTCGAAAATGACGAAATTTAGCGACATACCTAAGCGACTGCTTTTGGTTGCATTGGCTAAGACGTCTGATTTTTTCACTGCTTCAAGGAACAGTAGGTATCCTGAGTATTTTATATAATTTTCATCTTGATACCTACACGCGTTTCTGAGTAAAAGGGTCTTGACAGACAGACGGACATGGAAATGATCTTATATTATGTGTTTAGTTTTTTCCTTTTGAGGTACGGAATTTTAAAAACAGTTTTAAGATTTTCATAAATATATTGCTCTTTTTTTTTGTTTTTTCTATTTTATAATATATACGTTAAAAAACATCTTGATAGTTATTAAACTGTGTTACAGGGGAAAACTGTTGATACAACTCGATTCCAATCGAGATACCTTTTGAAATTCTAGCCTTTTGCGGCCTGTCCTGGATATGTGTTAACAGATTATTATGGGTTTTTTTGCCAAATATCATAATAGAGTATTCTCTTATACAAATCTATCTTACAAGCGATAGCGCGATGCAGAGCAGACCATAATAGCGACATCTATACGCCAAATGCCGTACTTTTAATACAATTATAGCAAAGTTGAGTAGGTACCTACATTTATACAATACGTTATCCGAGAGTTATACTCAGCGTGCATCATTAGCAATGTATAATATTATTTTGCATTGTATATTATACTTAGTTCTCATTCCGTCCGTTAAAATTCATACTACAGCCTACTATTACTGTACATTTTTATAGTCTTCTTTGTCCAAATTATGTATTCGATAACTGCATATTATATAGAATTTTGATTAACATAAGTATTGTGTTTACAGTTAATCTAAAAAAGTTATGTCAATATAAGTTAGATTTATGTTTTCCTAGATATTTTTATTTCTTAGTTTTTATTATGGACCGAATGGTTTTTATGTTAGCTACAACTTAGGTTTGTTTTCTTTCTTTTGGGACTTTCTATATGTTGCTACTTTTCTGTATAAAATCAGTACTTTAACAGTGAAGTGATTTATAATCAGTACCTACATGTTTGGTTATTAATAAATAAAAAACCGTCGGACCGAGTCGGACTTACGCACCTAAAGGCTAAAAGACCGCAAAATTTTGCGGCGCGCTGTCTTAATATTATCATTGTCGCCACACCAGCAGCGTCGGCGTGGAAACGATCATCGTCTGCAGTCGCTGCGGCGCTACTAGATGTTTGTCGTGTATGTGAGCGTACTATCAAGTAGCCCCGTTCGCATTATAGTAATTGTACACGGTCGTTTGTCAAGCTGGTAGTAGGAATTGTCAACATAAAGTAGTTTTTTAAATACCTCGACGACAGTTTTTATAACTAAAAATATTTTTAAAACAGATTTATATATATTATTATTATAACACTGCCCTAAATTACTTTTCCACGCGTACGGAGTCGCGGGCACAGCTAGTTTTTTTAATACATTTCTAGAATGAGAAAAGGTAGTATAATCATATTCCAAAGTAATAGTGAACGCAGCCTTAACGTCATAGCATTCCTTTTACCGCAGCAAAGTTATCGCAAAAATCTAGTTACCTACAACATAATCTAAAACCATTAAGTACAATTTCACGTCTAGAAACGAACAAACATAACAGTAAAAACATAATTTCATATACTTTTGTCGAACATCGAATAATTAAAAAGCATGACCTGAGAAAAAACCTGTATCGTTCGCCTAGTGTTTAAATCATTGATATTCGACAATATTTATCAGATTAATTCAGATAGCACAAAAGTGGTCTACCTTGACACAATAAGAGAAAGAATAGCTTTTTTTCTAATAAAATTTGTATGTACTTACTTAATAATTTTAAATAAAAAATGAGTCGGTAGTAATTTAAGAGAAAAACTGTGGATCCCCAAAATTTCCCCCAGCTCATCACAAATTTAGGACGAAGCCATTTATTTTATTATTTAACTAGCTGTGCCCGCGACTTCGTACGCGTGGAAAAGTGATTTAGGACACTTTTATATTTTTAAATATATTTTTAGTTTATTGGCGCAACCGCTGACAACTTTCGCCAATAGGTACTTCCCAGTGTATCCCAGTGTTGATCACGATCCAGCAAGTCACGTACCCGGCAAGCCTCTTGGTATGCAGGGTATAATAATTATATAGTACCATCCTTTCGGAGCTCGGCAAAAGAAGTAGGCCTTCGAACAATATGTAGAAGTCAGCAAAGGTATTCGAAGTTAGGATAATATTATTCGAATGCACCGTATAGACCCAGCCAATTTTTCACGTTAATTTAGTAAATTATTTAACTTCGATGTCCGTCTGTCTATCTGTCTGGTTGTCAAAATTTTAACACGTGTAGGTATCAAGCTAACAATCCTATTAAATACTCAGGATCTTCTGTCCCTTCTGGCTTTGAAAAAAACAGACTCCTTAGCCACATCTACCCAAAGATTCAGCCGTTTATCTCTCTAATTTTAGACACTCCAAAGGGAACCAAAACCTAAATTTGAACGAAGCAACGTCTTAATAGTGCCGACATAGGATAAATTGCGAAACCATAAAATTATTTTCAATTTTTTTGAACTTACTACCGTTTTTGTCATTAATATTTTGAGATATTAAATTGAAACATAATATATTGCAATTATTAAGTTATTTAAAACGAAACTCTCGGTTAGACATAGGCGCAGCGGCACGCCCCGTCGAGGATCCAGCAGGCTTACTCTCGACACAACCGAGAATCGAATCAGTTTGATCTCAACGGATTTGGTGTTTTATTTGGTAGATTACTTTGGAACTAATTAGGATAAAGAAAACCTTTGGAACGTAACTTTTTGTACACCCGACGATATCAATCGATATAGAACAAAAATAAACAAACATCAATTTATTCGGGAGTATGCGGCACGATCGAATCTGAATCAAAATCGAATCAGTTTGGAGAGTTAGGCCCCAACTCGGCGCGCCGATCGGTTTTAGTAGCGTTTTTTTATTAAGCTACCCTAAGTATAACAATAATATAAATAAATTAAATTTAGTTTTAAAGAAAATATAAAATAAAAAAAGATTAAATTTGAATGTTTGCAGCGCGGTTCCTGCCGCGCTTCATACAAACGTCCAGCATTTTTTTTTAACTGTCATAAGTTTTTTATTTATGAACCGATTGAGATGAAATAAATGTTAAGTCACTATTACTACAAATATGATTGAACCACATCTAAATCGGATAAGCCGTTTCTGAGATTAGCGTGCACAAATGCACCGACAAACAGACAAAAAAAAATTGTTTTGGGTACTATTGCATAAATAAAAGTCTCCTATAATAACACAGGCACAGTTAGCACATTTTAATAGTATTTTTTACCCAGCAGTCTACACTACACCAGCCCGGCTCGGACGAAAGACGTCACCCAGCAGCCTGCATTACGCGGCGCCCGGTCGAATCACGATTCACGGCGAAACGATTTTAATTTTGCTATATTTCCTAAACTACTCATTATATTTGCATAGTATAAAGGGCAAATATTATAGTCTTCATGGAATGCTTAAGCCAACTAACGTATTAAAAATGATAAGGATTAATACCGTGATGTATAAATAGCTTTCCAAAAACCGCTTAATTGCCCGTTTTTTAGTTTATCGCGAAAGGCTTTCTTTTAATTATACAGTTAATTAAGTTGATTTTATACAATAAATGATAATTTATTTTAGTTTGTGAAGGAAGTTCAAAAATACAATTTTTATATTATTATGACACTGTGAAAACACTGTTTTCCCAGAAAAAAAATCCTGATAGTTAGGTACTTATTTGATTTTCTAATCTACTTTAGTGCCACGTTCTATTGCTTCGCGTCACTGTGCAAGCGATCCCCCCGCGCCCCCCGCACGAACAGTTCGACCGCAGGCCGCGCGCGCGAAATTCATCCGACTTGCTTCAAATTTATCGTCACTGCTCGGCTCCTATGTATCGTAGAGTTATGTTATATAGCCTATAACCTGCCCAGGAATATGGGCTACAATCGTACCAAGTTTGGTTAAAATCCCTTCAGTAGTTTTTGTTCCCATCGCGCACATACAGACAGACAGACAGACAGACAAAAATTTTACTAATTGCATTTTTGGCATCAGTATCGATCGCCAATCATCCTCCAATATGTATTTTGAAAAAATATTCAATGTACAGAATTGACCTCTCTACAGATTTATTATAAGTATAGATTATCTAACTATACCTAATATACCTACATGCTAGGGCTTCCCTCTGAATGAGAGCTAGCCTTCTCCACTGGGAGGTCTGATGCATGGTGATTAGAGAGGGCCCCCCTTTTTTACGTCCGCTAATTAATAAAAGCAACACTTTTTTTACAGTACCTTGAAAGACATGATTAGGAAAGCGACACTGGATACTGGTATACCTTTCGTAATAGGTATAAATTTACTAATCAGTAATTAATCTATTAGTACAAAATCTCATAAAATACAGTTATTAAAAAAAAGTAACAAACCATCGCGTTTTTTATATTGTTAAACCCAGTGGCACTGTCACAGTAAATACTAATCTAACCACACCTCACAAACTAACATCCGTCGAGCGGAGCGGTTCAAACTACAGCAGGCTTACTCCCGACACAATCGAGAATCGAATCAGTTCGATCTCAACGGCATTTGGTATTTTTTTTGGTGGATTACTTTGAAACTGACAAGGATAAAGAAAATCTTTAGATTACTACCGACCATATCAATCGACTGAGAATCAAAACAAACAAACGACAATTAGGTATTATTGATTCGGGAGTATGCGGCACGAATCTGAATACATACCTAAAAACGATTTAGTTTGGAGAGTAAGGCCCAAGAGCGTGCAAAAACACTTATACATACTTTTAAATAAAATAACCCTCCTTCTAGCGCAGTCGGGTAAAAATAATCGACCAGCGTCAATTAGCACTTTTGGTAAAAGTAAGTTCCATATGGATAAAACTAAGTATCACATGTGGATAAGATAACATAATATTGATAAAAAATATAATCATACCCTTTGTAATAATGTTATAGGAGTTGGGAGTAAATCCCATTTGATCCATTGATAAACAGTGGAATACCCGATAGATTTGTTTTGACCTCTCTTTATGGAGATAGTGCATTGTTCTCTAATGATTTTAACAGAAACCATAGTGTTGGAAACTCCCATTGTATAAGAAATTACCTACAAATTGAAAATAATTATCACAATCATCATTGTGTTGATGCACGATAAACGAATATTGAAAACAATCTATATTCTGCAGCAGTTGACCTTTTATGATTTTATTATACCTACCTACTCTATAACAATTTATATCTTTTTTTTCGTGTGTGTATGCCGAAGCCTCGAAAAACTTGAAAGTGGACAGACAGCCTATTAGGTATCTTCCTGTTGCAGAGATTTACGAGGTTGTCTCGACTCTCGAGGCGACTTTGGCAAGATTTTTTTTGTGAGGCCCAATGGCGTATTGAGTTGAAACGAGGTTTATTATAACTAGCCTTTATATGCAATTTCGTGCGCAGGCTCCCTTGTCTGAATTGCACGCCAATTGTCCACAATTGACTACGCGAATTTGACACTATTTACTGCCTGAGCCCTGAACCAACTGTATGTGGAGCGATTTGGTTTATTTGTTACATTTTAAGACCATTGCGCATTTTCCAGCATTGACCAAACATTCATAATATTATAATAATAGACTAGGTGACCCGTACCCACTCCGTTGAGCATACAAACCGTGTAAACCTTCCACAAATATTTAAAGACTACAAATAGCCGAATCGGTTTAGCCGTTCTCGTGTTTTAGCGAGACTAACGAACAGCGATTCATTTTTATATATAAGAAGAAGAAGATAATAGAACCAAACAAACATTACCAACAGATAGAAAGGGTAGTTTTGTCTATATATGTTATTGTTTCAAAACGATTTTGCTAAATCAAGTTGAATAACAGACTGTATATATTCAATGAAAGTATAACTTTCAAGGGGTGGCAGAGAAAGAATAACAGCACCCCATCAACTGTCTTTCCTGTGGGTGATGTAAAAGCCTACAGAGGAAATATATGTCCGGCAATGGGCTGCAGCATTTCCACAGACATGCTAAGCATCTTAAAACTCGCAATCACACCTGCCAAGCGTAGCGAGATTAGGCAACCTTTGGCCATGAAATACTTCGGGAGAGGCTTGTGTCCAGAATTGGTTGTCATAATTAAAATGACGACGACGAATATATTCAATTCTTATCACTACAAAATTTTATGACTAGTAAAAATGTAATCATCCTGCTATTTAGTAGTGTGGTATCTCATTCAAGATTAGAAATGGTTTAAAGAATAAAACACAAATCTTGTTTCTTGTTGTGAAGATTATTTGTTTAAAGTTCAACGTAGATAAGATTATTTTTATAAAGATAACATGATAAAACTCATTAAATTGCTCAATTGTACATAGTAAAAAAACTAATAATTTGGCCGCAACTCTGCAGGCTTTGTACAATAAAACTAATTATCATTAAATCCTTGAATGCCAATGCAAAGTATTCTTCTTCAATGTTATTGTTTTAATTAAAATGTTACCAATGCATAGATAAAAATGAGCTCTATGTTCTAAAATTAAAAATAAGGAATCCTTATCCACCAACAAGTATAAAACTAATATCATTTGTTTAACCAACAATTACTTAATCAAGAGAATTATTTTCTTTACATTAAGCATAGTTAAAGTTTATGTGAAGGAAGATGTGGTATTTTTTTTAACAATAATGATCAGAAAACTTAATATTATTAATAAAAGTTACAACAACACATAATAGGTACTTAAGATTATTAATCACACTTACAGACTTTATTGTTTTTTTATTCATTTCTAATCTAAGAGGCAAAAGTTCAAACCTAAAGATTGTTACCATACTACTTTTAATATTATTATGTGATGAATTATTAACTTATAAACCACAGAAAATATAATGTAGGAAACTCCCATTATATCAGAAATTAGCTACAAATTGAAATTAATAATCACATTATGTTCATAAACAAGGAACATAAAACAACTTATCTGTGTTAAGTTCAATGCTCCTTTTTGATCTGATATTAGTTTTTCAATAAACCTACTTGTAGTAGGTTTATTGATTTTAATAAAGTAAAGAAAAAAAAAGAAACTGAAAGAAACATGGGAAGAATTTATATTCAGTGTCAACTATCTGTAGGACTTATTTTGTAAATTGAGTATTTCGGCTCACAAATGTCTGCCTCTGAATTAATATTCAATAATTTTTTTGGGAGTGACTCTTCTCTTCAGTTGGTAGAAAAATAATTTACTTAACAGAATTTTTCAGTATTTAAAATGACACAAAATTATTATGTCTAGTCATTATTCTATTCTAATGTATTATTAAACCAAGTTAATAGATTTACCTAAACTTGATTACTTATGATGTTTAATAAAATTTATACCTACTATCAATAAATAACAATTTTGACTTTGAAGATAATGAATACATAAATAACAAAAATTAACATAAAATGTCAATGTTCATTTCTAGGCTACCATACCTAACGGGTAAAAAACGAACCCCAATTAGGTACTTAGACTTTGCTGTCTGTCAGTCTCTATGTAACCAGGTCTTAACCATGATAGCTAACCAATTGACATTTGGCCCCATGATCAAAAACATGATTTTTTGGCATGAAAATAAAAAAAACTGGCTTTTCATTGGCCAGTTTCTATACCAGATCAACTCAGCTCATACCTTGTAAAAAGAAATTGCCAATTTATATTTCCAATTAGCTTACAAATATGGAGGTATTAAGTAAAATGAGTACTCACTTGTAGTGATGACATATGGTTCTGGCTAGTCCGTTGCCCGAGCCACAGGGCAAGATGGCGATGGGCACTTCAGCCAGCGCCTGCTGCCAGTCCAGCCTCTCGAACATTCCGTTCAATATCTCGAAGAGTACCCCGTCCCCGCCTACCGCGACTATACCTCGCCAGGCGTACACGTTCCTCGTGCGGACAAACTCCCGAGCGTACTGAGCGTACTTCGTCACGTGAAGGTCGTAAGGCACCTCCGCCTCCTGCAGGATACTCGCGGCTTTCGTCTGGAATAGTTCCCGCGCTTTCCCCGGGCCGGACTTCGGGTTCAATAGCACCAGCAACTTCTTGTCGTTCGACGGCACACTGACGGTCACAGGCTGACCGATAATCAAACACTTTATGGTGTTCCTCCACTTCTGCGCCTCTTTATTGTTATCCTCGTATTTGTCGTACGACCTGAACCGAAGCGTGATAGTAGTCCTTTCCCTTTTGCGAACTCGGCGACCGTCCTTTAGTATGTATGCATAAATGTATAGATACGCGCTAATATCGCTTTCATCAAGGTCACCGCTGTTTTCATCGACCACTTTCAGCGGCTGACTCCCGACGAGCGAACTGCATACACAAGAACCTGCTCCAGGTCGACGTCTTTTACTTCGCATGCACTTGCTGCCGATAATATCTCGCAAAAGAATAGTTTGTTCCTTTGATACATCATCCGTTTCCTTTATCAATGACAGTCCTTTGGGTGTTAAGCGAACTCTGAACACGGACTTCTTTTTTGTAAGTATATAGAATGTTTCTTCGAGATATACTTGGTCTTTAGAATCGGCATTTTCACCACTTATGACATCACCACGGACGTCTATCCAGCTCTTAGTTTCCGCCATTACTGAATTTAAAATAAAAAAAACTATTGTTGACTACTGTCATTTTTCTTAGCTGTCATTTTTGACAACTACTATATTTTTATTTTTTAACATACAAATTAATATTAGCATTAGCATGCAATAGAGGGGCACCTTAAAAGCCACCTCCATTCGCCATCTGTGGTTGTTTCGTACTACTGCTACATTTCTAATGGGATAAAACTCGGTGTAAAAAACATATTTTATATTATTCGATTCTGCTCCGACACAAACAAAACTGCTACTATAGATTGATTCTAACATTTTTAAACCATTTCTAGCCTTTTATTAAGTCCGTGATGCTTAATTTTTTATAGATAAAGGAAAAATTTATGTTGCTGCAGCAAACGCCAAAGCATCACCCCAGAGGAAAGTATGAAAGTAAATAAAACACATTGAGCAGGTAATATATACAAAATTCATTATTAGTCCAAAGAGAGAACCCTCAGGAAGACCTGCATACACTTTGCAAATATTTTGTAGTGCAAAATCACATTCTCGGACTTGGAAGTGTCCAAGTGTGAACAGGTAATATTATATCATGTAGCTGTGATAGACTTATCAAATACCTAGCATATCTATCCTTCTTATAATCTATAATTAATTGCTATTCCTTCTTCTTAACATATTGCCCTATAGGCATGTTCTTGACTAATTCCAAAACTGATGGTCAAAGCCTTATAAGAAGAATCTCATGAAATTCTCATGATATTATAATACAAGCTATGATTCACACTTGTTATATTATTCTATTTTAAAATTTTCTGCCCTCTTATAATTCTTAATCAGCTGTAGCATCTCACTCTTAAAATCAATTTTGTAATCGTCATGAATTCTTTTTACATCTGGCAAAATTGACATCAAAAAGTCTTTATCAGGATCCTCAAATTTTGTACATTTACAATTATTGTATGACAAATCTATTTCTGGTTCTAAAAATAAATCTATTTCTGATTTATCTGTATGCTGCCTTGCTTCTACTTTTTCTCTTTTTATTCTTCTGGTACTTTGTTTTTTAGCCCGTTGTTGCTCAACTCCAGAATCATTTTCAGTAGTTTCATCATCTGATAATGGTATATCGTTTCTCTGACTTTTCAGAAAAGTCAATTTATTAAAATACAAATACTTTTTCCGTCCAGGTTTTTTGCTATTCTTTTGCTTTCCAATTTCTCTATTAAAACAATCACGGAGACCTTTCCATTTTCGTTGTAGTTTGTTACCTGTAACATGTTATAATATATATATACTTAATAAAACTGCATTTAAATATTACTTTCCACAAAATTGTTTTAGATGGATGGTGGTTTGAAATATCTTAGTTTCCGAAGAATATAAATTATGGTTACAAATAATTGTTGTCTAAACATAATCCTATATATAATAATATATAATAATCCATAAACCTTTCTCTACACAAAGGATACCAGCATCAGGCATACACACAACCTTATTTGTATTTGCTTGGTGCATTTGGCATAATTTCTAACAAACCATGAATTCTTAATGATGTAATCTTTTGGAGTCTCTGAATAATGCGCTAGTAATCTTATATATAAAAATGAATTGCTGTTTGTTAGTCTAGCTAAAACTCGAGAACAGCTAAACCGATTTGGCTATTTTTAGTCTTGAAATTTTCGTGGAACTCCAGGGAATGTTTAAACGGTTTTTTTTTATTATGTTATGCTCAACGAAGTGGGCACGGGTCAGCAAATATTCTATAGGTACCATGTCCAGAAAACAGAAACTATACAAAAACAAAACAAAACACTAAAGTGCAACGAAACAAACGTACAAGCGGCGTTTTTATCTTTCTTCTTTAGGTGGGCGAAATCTTTTACAAATATTTGGCAAATCTCTTCCCAGGCTTTTACTCTGTCATTTCTGTAAAATTTTGTGTTACAATCCCAAATAGCGGGCCGTCCTTGTATTTCTAATATGAAAGCATTAATATCCAGTGAGTTAGGATCGATTATGTTACTTCTTAGATATATACTTAGTTCTGAAATGTTACTTTCCGCTATGGGTTCCATAGTGATATCTGCTAAAACTGAGATAAAAATAATGTGCCGTAGATAAAGTAAAAATATATTATTGTAATAGTTTGTTTCGAAAATGTCCGATGACAATTCAATTCAAAAATTTAAATGTCAAACTCAATTAAAATGTTTTTCTTCTTCTTCTTTTAGTGTATACTTTTTTCTTACCATTCCCATAGTCATGTTAAAAAGGCAGATAACTAGAATGTTCATCTTTTACAACATCGTATTCCATCATTTCAGTCAATAAATCAAATCAGTCTATCCAGTAAATCCCCTCGGAAAATAAATGAAAAAGGATTGAAATTAAGGAGTTTTGGACACAAAATATTATACTTTTTGTATCATTTACCACACGGACAAATATATTTACGTCTTCGCGTCTTAGATTATTTACTCAATGATCTAAGCTTCTAAATATCACTTACATACAAATTCTCGCCTTACCTTACTCCCATTAAAGACTGTACATTGTCAATCTTAGGAAACGGTTTATCTTCAAAATAAAATTATTCCCTTTCCGAGAATAAATGATAGGGCATTTTTTTTTAAATATCAATGAGATAAAAGATACAAAATATACATTATAATATTTATATTACATATTTTTTCATTAATATGTTGTAAATAATTAACAGATTGCACTTGATCTACCTCACTCCACATCAAAGACCTTTGTTCCTAATAATATCCAAAGATACTAATAATATTATGTACAGCTTGGCTGTCCAAGTAGCTAATAACAATTTCTCTGTAAATTTTACCAAAACTTTTCTTCTCTTATGTTTATAGAGAATAGGTTAAATTGTAGGTTTTTATGTAAGCCTTATCTTTTTTTTTAAGATATACAAATTTCCATCGTAGCTTGCTGATACCTCAAATGTTTTCATTACATTCAATAATGTTGTGTTATGATAATAAAAAATAAGACAGGGAATTAACTCAACAATTGAAATTACCCAATAAGTGTCTTGTTGAGTAGAACACCAAAATATGAGATGTCTTCCAGACCTAGTCTACCTTAAGCCTCAGTAGTCATCTGAATAATTTTACAATGGCCAGGTAAAATATTGTGTCCTGAACTTGATTGGTCCTCATTAAATTATTCAGTTTTATTTAAAACTGTCTGTATTTCTTAATTAACTGTAACACTTCACTCTTAAAATCAATTTTGTAATCATCATGAATCCTTTTCACGTCTGGCAAAATTGACATCAAGAAATCTTTGTCAGCATCATCATATTTTGCACATTTACAATTATTGTATGATAAATCTATTTCTGGTTCTAAAAACAATTGCATATCTGATTTAGCAATGCTTGATTCTTCATCTTCTCCCTTTCCTCTTCTGGTACTGCTTAAAGAGGAGGTTTCCTCTCCATTTTTATCTTGTTGCTCTACGCCTGAATCATTTTCAGATGTCTCCTCATCTGAAGTAGGTATATCTGGTATATCATTCCTTAGACATTTCAAAAAAGATAATTTCTTAAAATATATGTACTTTTTTCTTCTCGGTTCTCTGTTATTCTTTTGTTTTCCAATTTCTCTGTTAAAACAATCACGGAGACTCTTCCACTTTCTCTGTAAATTGTGACCTGTAACATATAATTACATATTCAACAATACACAAACATCATAATTCCTAAACATATATATATTTTTTTATTGTTATGGTAAGTGGTTAGTATGTCATATTATAGCTTAATATGACAGTCTATGTTGAATTAATTACAGTTATTGTATCCTGGAGTTACTTAGAGTTAAATAACTAACATCTTGTACTTAGTGATTGATTTTATGCTAAATATTATAATTTATAGCACAACTAGCTGACCTGTGCCCGCCTTTAGCGTTTAAACCTTCCCGAGACTTCCACTAATATTTGAAGACTAAAAATAGCCGAATCGGTTCAGGCGCCGCGTTCTAGAATTTTAGCGAGACTAACGAACAGCAATTCATTTTTATACATAAAAAAAGAAGAAAATAGTTTGCCATCTATTTGAATTTGTGATCCAGACTTGTATGGAGTGTGATTCACATCTTTTTCTTAGTCCTCAGTGCCAAGCGCCTCTGAGGCGACATCTCCACAAAAAGCACTTCTTATTACAAATACATCAATAAATCAAGTTAAAAATGTACATTACGGACGGTCGACGGCAGCTGCAACTTTAATGGCGAAAAGAGATGATTTTTGAATCAAGAATAAATATGCACACTTTTGGTATCTAAGATTTCTAAGTCATGAAATCAGAGAATTTAATAAATCCGAATGTATAAATGTCAACTTACAATTAGCGTTTTTATCTTTGCTGCTTAGATTCCTAAAATCTTTTGTAAATAATTCGCAAATCTCTTCCCAAGCTCTTATTCTTTCTTTTCTGGAAAATTTTGTATGAAAATCCCAAATAGCAGGACGTGATTGTATTTCTGATATGAATGCATAAACATCCATTGAAGCGCTGTGATGCATCGTCTTAAGTGAAAATAAAATTCTCGAGTGGAAAATATCAGTAGGTAGCGAAATTAGGTAGGTATGAGACAAAAACCAATAAATTGTGTAAACAGTAAAAAACAAATCACAAGATTGGGAAATATTTGTTCTTCTTCTTCTTCTACTTTTAACCCCTGAGGAAGATTTTCTGCAAGGCGCCATTTCCTAAAAAAGAAGAAGACTAGAGTTTTATAAGTTTGAAGTGTCTGTGTATTTAAATCTTTTTATATGTCTTTGGCATCGTAGCTCCCTAACAGATGAACAGATTATAATCTAGTGTTTTTGTTTGAAAGCTGCTGTGTTTGCGGGTGTAGGTACTTAACATTTTTACTACATTCATAAGCTATTATGCATATAACCATCGTCAGTCTCAAGTTAAAAAGGTGGGAAATTCCTAATTTATTATTTCGCATCGTCTTGTAGATCACACTGTTTTGCATAAAATTATACATTATTTTACTGTTTACACCAAGAAAAAAAAGAATTTTTGCGCTATAGTCAACTGTCAATGTCATATTTTACATTTCAGTTTTTGTTTTCACTTTTCAGTAAATTTTGATTACCTACATATTTACAAATTTTGCATGTTTTATTTACTTTATATTTGATTTTTCGTGTTTACTTATCTACAATATCTTTTTTTAGCCAGCAAATATGACTAATCGAATTTTAGAACTATACAGCGGTATTGGGGGAATGCACTGTGCATGGTTAGGTTAGTTAAATAGTAAACAGTGTTACTGTTAAGGTTAAACTATACCTATCTTAATAAAATGGTTCAAATCATTTCAATTTCAGATTCGAATTTAAATGGCGAGGTAGTTGCGGCGATTGACATAAACACCATAGCAAACTCTGTATATAAACATAATTTCCCTCAAACTACACTAATAACTAAAAATATACAGTCTTTATCTGTTAAGGCGATTGAGAAGCTTAATGTCAACACAATATTAATGTCTCCACCTTGCCAGCCATTCACTAGAAATGGTAAACAAATGGGTGAAAGTGATCCTAGAACTGACTCATTCTTGTACATCATTTCTATATTAGATAAATTAACAAAATTGGAATACATATTAATGGAAAATGTAAAAGGTTTTGAGACATCCAGTGTACATAATCTGTTTATTACTAAGCTACAAGATTGTAACTTCATATTCCAAGAGTTTCTTGTCTGTCCGTCTTCGGTTGGTGTTCCTAATTCAAGATTAAGATACTATTGTATAGCCAGAAAGAAGCCAGATTGGAGGTTTAAAAGGAAAGATGAAATAGTAAGTCATCAGGATACCATCAATAATAGTAATTTTGTTTTTCACTTTTTTTCTTTTGTTTTACTGTACATCTTGTTTCAGATGACATCCCTCCCTAATGAATACAGTGAACCGTTTTCATTCGAAAATATAATTAAGGACCTTCAAGCATCAGACATTTATCTTGTTCCAGATAAAATTTTAAAACACATTCATGTTATGGACACTGTCTATAAACACTCTAAAAGGTCATGTTGTTTTACAAAAGCTTACTCACACTATGCAGAAGGCACCGGTTCTATTTATACAGATTCAAATCCCGAAGATGTAAAACAAAGTCTACTAGACTCAAAAATGCATGAACCTGGCAGTATAGAATTTCTAGCGCCACTTAAGAAACATAAATTCAGATACTTGACACCAATGGAATTAGCAGCATTAATGTGTTTTCCAAACAAGTTTAACTTTCCCGACAATATAACTACAAAACAGTGTTACAGGCTTCTAGGGAATAGTGTCAATGTAAAAGTAATAAGTGAACTATTGAAGATATTATTTTATTAACTTAAAAAACTAGTATTTACATTGTTAATTGATGTAAGATTTTTATTTATTACAATAAACATGAATAAGCAAGAAGTAATATATTTTTTTGTCATCAGCCCCCCAGGGTATAATTGCAGCAATTTGTAACAGAGCAGTATTTAAAGTGGTTACTTCGCTTGGAGAATACTGTATTAATCATCCAATAACCAGCAAAGGTTTACTTTTTTTATAACATAATTATCTAATTAATTTTATAATTCACAACTATTTTCATCTGTATATTAAAAATAAATCTAGGTAGGGGCCATTCATTTATTATGTAAGACAATGTTTGCTAGATTTTGACCCCCCCATCCTAAATAAAAAATAAGAACAAAATACATGTGGCAAAAATAAGACATAAATAACAACATAGTTGCCCATTTTCCATCTCTATTTTGTCTTACATAATATGAATGAATGTCACCTAATAGGGTAAAAACATAACTGAGGTATATGCACTGTAACTATGACATAGCACTATTGCTGAGGATTTGCCGTGCTCGACGTTTTGCTCTATAGTTTAGAACTCTCATTCTCAACATAACCGCAACTGAAGATATGCTGCCCACAACAAATGACCATATTGTAAACTTCCAGTATGCTCTTTCTTCTAAATATGCCACCCTATCACAACTGTAATTAAAATGAAGTGTAAAAAATAATTAAGAAGTCATTTTTCACCCCATTATAGCTAATAAGATTGTTTTAATTTATTGTTCTAAACTGCTAATCCAATTATAATAAATAAATATAACAATATTTACTTAGTTGCGTTAAAGTGTTTTTGTACTCAGTAGACTGAAATAAATGATGTACAATTTGTTACCTTCTTGTCACTGTTTCTCCGTTTTCACATTTAAGAATTTCTTTGAAATTCGTATGTATACATACACCAATACTTTTGCTTCTGATTTCAAAGTCTGAAATAAAAAAAATCTGTAATATTTATGTAATCTAGTTTAATAGCTATTGAGGGATATGGATTTTGTAAAAAAAAGGGTAATAAACATTTAAATTGACATTTTATATCAATATTACCTGAACAGGGGTGACATTCACTTATAACTGTGTATGGTTGTTGGGTCCAACATGTGGAATTGTTTTCAGTCGGAAATGTCTTATTTCTAGTGCGTTGGCTTCCTGACAAGGTATCTGCGAGCTGGGACTCTAGTATTAATACGACAACAGTTAATCTGAAATATGAAATTAAATGTTTATTGCAATCTTATTGCAACAATGACTAATTTCTGGTATAAAATAGTCATTGACTACTTACACAGCCAGCAATATTGTTCCTAATAACATATATCGTTTCGAACATGTCTCAATCATTTTTAATAATTTTTTATTCGGGTGTAATTAAATAAATGTAACATAATTTAATTAATATATTTCAAAATAAGCATGAAAAGTGAAAATTTCGTTTGACGTTTTTGCATAGATTATAGAAAATCGAATTGTCAATGTCAATATAATGACATATTTTATTTAGTCTGTATTTTTTTTTATTTTTCTAAAGCAGTAAATAAAAAAGGCAGGAAAATAGAAGTTACATTCAAGTTCGTTCAGTTTTTAACACCTTTTATCAAAAACACTAAGTGTAACGTCAGTATAAATCGTAAATCTAGTCAAGTCACTTGGCGATTCACTAAACTGGCTGACGCATATACCTAAAACTTTCGAGAGAGTTTTGGAAAAAACACAAAATAACACTACAAACTTAAATAAGATGAAGTAGTAATATATTACGTACTTTCTCTAACAAGTATGTGGGTGGCATGATTATTGAAAATATATTATGTAAATTATCACTTGCCCACCACAAAGTGATTGCACCAAAGGTTTAAGGTTAATATTCTACCAATATTACCAATATTACACATTATTTTGCTGGTAGTTGCGAATATTATTTAAAACATTGCATGCTTAGAGTATTTATCACAGTTGTACTAATAATGTGATATAATATATACTTTAAGATTGCATAGATATAATGTTGTTATAGTTTGAATGATCACCTCAAAACAAAAAATCGTATGCTTTGTTCTGAGATGATCACTGATGTTACCGCGTTTAGCAAACCCTCTGAATAAGGAATCTAATGGAACTGCTACAATGACTTCAAGATACTTTATTATGTTTATAGTTTAAAAAACGAAATAATAAAAATAGTGACGTCTTTGTCTAAAGTATGCAATTAAAACAAGACAATGGTATACTTATCAATATCGCTACATTGGAAATACTTGTCGTGACGTCAGGATTGTGCCGGGTCCGCCATCTTGTGCTGATATATATATAATAAAAAGTTCACTGAAGTTTAGATTTTACTACGCTAATGTCGCAGAGAATTAAGTCAATAATAAATAATGAATCATCGATAACTTTATCGATAACACAACACTAAACCGCCATGATTAGCCGCGTAGGTGTGCATGTTTTTTTTTGTAGGTATGGCAGTTCCATTAGTTTCCTTATTCAGAGATCAAACCATAAAGCGTAATTTTTTTTAAATTATTTTTGTACTTACCCCGTGTTCCAGATGCAGCTGTCAGCTGTCAAAAACTGTTCAAAACGCACAGAATGATCACGCCAATTTGCATATTTTTACCCATCTTGTTTTTGACGTTTACTTAGATTTCAGAGATTTCACTGATATCGATGTTATTTTTAAATATGGATCGAGCAAATTTATTCTGGATTCTTTTTGTTGTGTAGTTATTATTGCTAATTTAAAATATTAATAGAATTTATGGGTTTTTTTTTTTTTTTTTTTTTTTTTTTTAATCTTTATTTATAGGCATTACATCTTATAGATTAAGTCTGCCTAACTTTAGAATTATGTACAATACACTCTTTGTACTTAAGGGAACTAGATTTTGAAAATTAATTTATGGGTTAAAAAGGAAATTTTAAATTTTGACATCTGTCAGTCGTTCCACTAGCATTATGAATGTTAAACCCTGTGTTCCAGGAGCTGATAGTAAACGAAAATAACGTTTTTTTCGTTCAGATTCGCGTTTCTTTAGCACTTTAAAGAATCATTATGATCGTTTTGAACTGTTCTTACTCGTGTTCCACAAGCAGGTGTCAGCTGTCAAAAACTGTTCAAAACGCTCAGAATGATCCCATCTTGTTTTTGACGTTTACTTAGATTTCACTGATCTCGATGTTATTTTTAAGTTATGGATCGAGCAAATTTATTATAGATTCTTTTATAATGTAGTTATTATTGTTAATTAAAAATATAAATTGAATTTATGAGATAAAAAGGAAATGTTAAATTTTGACATCTGTCAGTCGTTCCACTAGCAGTAAAGTTTGTTGAAACGTTCTGATCGAAAATTTCATTATTGTGCTAAAGAAACGACTGTGTGCGACATAGATTAAGAATACATAGATTTGCTACAATACGTCAATAAAGTGTGTGAACGAGATCACAACATACAAAAACTTTAAGGAAAGAAAAGGAAGGCGACAATATTGCCTGTCTTTGTCAGAGTTCCTGTTTTTGTTTGTTGGGCACAACTGCTATGTGCCCAACAAATCAGTTGACAGTTCGGTCACATCTCGTATCTTCCAGGATTTTTAGTGAATAATAGTGATCTAAGTGGTGAAAATAAAAAGAAATTTAAGTGATTCATAATACTAACCTGCTTTACATGGATATATGTTAAATAATCGGCTGTAAAAGCCGTAATGAGCAAAAAACACGAAATATTTCCTTTCATGCGTAAGTACAATTTTAGTAACAAATACACCTTGCTTTGATAAAATATCGACAGGTTGTGTTCCGTAGCACACTAATAAGCTATTAATAGGTTATTGTGAATAGAAATAATGAATTAAAATGTTATTTAAAATTACAATAATAAATGTATTATCCAACCAATGTATGTGACAAGGTTAAATTGTCATCCTCGAAACAAATGTCAGGCAATCCGCCATTTTAAACTACTTTTTGACTTAGTAATGTTAAAGATTTAATGGGGATACCAGCTAAGGTACTCATAATTTACCCTAAAAGTGGGGTCTTTTTTAACCGATTTTCAAAAAAAGAGGAGGTTTCTCAATTCGACCGTATATATATTTTATTTTTAATTTTATTATTCAATCTTAAGCTGTGCAATAGTGAAACTGTTGTTACAGATTTCCAAAGGACTCTTCAACCCGCCAATTATGGATTCGTGCCACAGGCCGACAAAACTAGCAACCAACCAAATATACTCGAGTATGCTCTAGACATTTTGAACAAAGTTGTTTTAGAAAAACAGCAAATATGACATATTTAAACCCGTTATCTATTCCTACGCGTCATGTCATCGAGCAGGTTAGTTACTTTTATGGTATTTATTTACGTACTATAAAAGTGATTATTATAATGTTGTAAACATATTATATTCAGAGTCTTGTGTAGAGCCTACTGAAATTTACTTACATAAGTTCACTAAAAGTACTATTTTTTTACTGTAAAATAACGATGGAAATGGAAATCTTGACTACATTTAACGAACGCCTCTACTACTCCTATTTTATATACTATTGCTTTGTTTTAGGAAAGCCGAAGAAATATTTATTGGAAGACGTATAGTGAATATAAGTCGTAAAAGTCACTCCAAAAATTTCCATTCATGAACTCTTGAACTGCGGTGAATAGTCGAATGAGATTATATCTATAAATTGTAGTTGGTATAAGAAATAAATTAAAAATTTAAATGTCCCCGGAAATGCGGGTAAGGGATCCACACTATATACAGGCATGAAAAGGAAAATACCAAATGCTTAAACGAGGAGGAAGAAATTCGTGCATCTACTTCCAATAGCAAACGGTATGAATACAGTTACGGAAATAATCATTTTGAATAACGACCCATAAATGTTGTAATATACCAATAATTAAAAAAAAATGCACATAATAAAATCATTTAAATAATGACTATAATCAGATTACCTTTAAACACGTTATTTTTTATTTTATATACTTTTTTACATAATATATATACTTTATTAGTGATTTTACATTAATTTAAATACTTTTATATTTGTTAAAATACACGACCGGTTTCGACGAAGTCATCGTCGGTGTAGGTATATATTATAATAAAGTGAAAAAAAGTGCAAGTACATAGTTTGTGTTTTATTACTACATAAAATGAATGTCCGCCAAGAAATTATAGTACATTCGATAACATAAATAGAGTACCGACATACATAAATTATTATTACGTCCGCGTCTGTGATGAAAATATTTATGATGTAAAGATGTTTTTTTAAAACCTTGGGTTTTGTTGTATGATATGTTTTGGGCATAAAAAGTAGCAGCCAATGCTACTTTTTATGCGCAAATGGGAACCGTTACCTGGTACATTTACACGTCATGAACAAACTTTCTCTCTTTAATAAATTTGTATTTTACTGTTCTGTACTAATCTTTGTTAGTCCCGAGTAGTAAGATAAATTGGGTATATTTAAATGGGGTTGGCAACACAGATATTGTATATACTTTTCGTTTGTCCTTGTCGGCTGTGGCAATGTGTCAAATCTATAGGATTCTTTTTATAAGGTGTGCGATAAGAATGATCTGAGCGTTCAGTGTAAAAAGAGCGCGTAAAGGAACACGCCCCTGAGCGTTCAGAGTAAAAAGAGCGCGGAGCGCCTAAAGGAACACGCCCTATGAATCATATGAATATAATATGTTATCTGTGAATGGCGCCATGTTAGCTGAAAACGTAAACGCCAGATTGAACAGAAAGCGGATTTTTTTCTACCTGAAAAAAGCATTCGGCTTTTTTAGTTGTAGTGTAATCGACGTAATATACGTGTTCGAATTATTTTATAAGTTATGTGATTGAGTGCTCATCTTTGGTATCCAATTTTTGTTTATTATTACTGAAAAATGGCTCTACCAAACGAACCCCAAAGACCATTTCGTCTTTACGTTACCCATGTAGATGGGGAAGCACATTTCCTGAAAATAAGTGGGCAGCTCGACCAAGAGGCTTCGTTAATGATAGAGAGCCTTTTTGAAAATGCACGCGAAAACTTGGAACAAGGAATAGGTGCTGCTTCCCCTGCGGCTATACAGGAAGGTATCATTTGTGCCGCGAAATACAAAGATGGGTCTTATTATAGAGCCAAAGTCATTAACACGGTCAACCTAGCCAGTGGCTTGGTAGGTGTCCAGTTTATTGATTACGGCAATAAAAATGTTATATCTTTAAGTACCATACGATTGTTAGATAACTATGACCCAATGTTTTTAAAACTACATGGCCAAGCCACAGATTATTATTTATCCCGTGTTATTAGTCCATCTGGAAAGTGGGACGAACCTATCATTCTCAAGCTTCAAGGGTTTCTCTGTTATTCTGAGTATCCAGTGACCATTGAGGCTCAAACTAGAACCTTACCAATTATTTCGATTCAATATAAAGGAAACGATCTGTCAACCCATCTAGTATCTAGTAGAATCGGTGTTGCCTTAGCAGTGCCAAAACAGGAAGTAATACTACTCCAAATGACAGACAACCAGCACAGAATCGCTTGGACTCCACCAGTAACTAATGAAGCTCCTCCATACTACCCTGAGCATGTGCCATTTTTGATCAATCAAAATTTCCCAAACCCAGCTTCAGCTATGAGGATGACCCAGAATGTCCCAGTGTCTTTTAATGGTGCACCAATACATACACCTTCAAATATAAGCCAGAGACTTCTTGTCAACAAGGTGTCACGAAATGCTGTAAATTTAAGAGCACCGGAGCGTCAACCTCATAGTCACACTCCATTAACTCCAAAAATTCAAGCTTCACCTCCATCTCCCAAGAAGTCTGCTACTTACAAAAGTAGGAATTTGGAAGTGAACACGGAGCACAAAGTTTATGTATCTTATGCCGAAGAAGGTCCGGAACTATTTGCAGTACAGCTCGTGATTGATGCTAACAAGTTGCAAGACATGATGGACGACATAAACAAGAGACCACACAGCAGTCTCGCCGAGCCACCCATGATTGGCACTGTGTGTCTGGGGCGCATGTCTGGAGACCGTATTATTTGCAGAGCAATAGTCACTAATTTGTCTGGATCCCAATGTAAATTATTCTTTGTGGATTTCGGTGACACAGAAATGATATCCTACTATGACATATTTGACATTCCTGAAGAGTTTGTGAAGCCCCATGTATTTGCAGTACGGTTTTGTTTGTCTAAAGTAAAAAATCTTAACAAGGGCCCTCACTTGAATGAGGTCTTCAAGCAATTAGTAAATGGAAAAGTCCTAACATTGAAGGTAGTGTCGCCAGAGGGGCCCCCGTTGATTCAATATGGAGAACTGTACTTGGACAATCAAAATGTACTGGACATATTGTTGGCCAACATGAAAGACAATTTGCAATTTAAATGGATAGAGATGTTGCCTAAGGGTAGTAAGAAATCAGTATTAGTATCATATGTTGACAGTTGTGTTAAATTTTACATCCAGTTGTCTGAGAACATTGATGCATTAAATGCCATGATGGATTCTGTCAAGGTACACTGCAAAAATAGCAATTCACCAGGCGAGCTTCCCGTGGGTGCGGTATGCTGTGCCCGATTTCCTGATGATGATGAGTGGTACCGGGCCATGGTGCGAGTCTCGAATGGGAACCAGGTGACAGTGGTGTATGTCGACTATGGTAACGAACAGGAAATTAATGTCTCAGATCTGAGAACAATAACACCAGAACTAATAAAACTACCAGCTCAAGCAATTAAATGTGCACTAAAAGTAAGTAATTTAATACATACTTGGCATATTAGTTTTATAACTGAATTATTAACTTAATCTATAAGTTTTGCCAGTTTAATAATTGAAACCTCGAGGTGAGGCAATAAAATTAGATATTATAAATAATCATGTTTCAGAAATAGGCAATTATGTCTTAATCATGCACATACATTAAAATACTTACAGATAATGTTTACATACATTCTTTATATATTTTAATGTACTTTATTTTGGACCAAAACTGAGGTATAGAGATCCTTTATTATTATATATAAATGTTAAGAATAAAACTCAGTAAAAATTTATTAGTCAGTTGGAAACTGTCTGTATAATAAAATAAATTACATGTTTGGTATTAATGATGCAAACAATGACTAATGCTTAACAATTAATCTTGTAACTTGATTTCACTTCTGAATATCACTCACTGTAACATTTCAAAGCAATGTGTGCACTATCCTCACTTCATATTTTCATATTAGGTACATAAAGAGAATAATTTACTTGGTTAATGATATTATAGTATATTGTATATTCATCATGCATGCAACAATTAATGGCTTTCCTTTAGGCCTTTGTTACCTGATTGTGGCAAAACTAAAATAAGGGTAATAATTTTGTTGGTCTAATTTTATATGTGTGTATGCTTGTTCCACTGTATCACCTTAAATACTAGTCCGGTTTGAATGAAAGAGGAGTCAGTAGATTCTTAATTATAGCCTACTGTTTTTTTATAAAAATGTTGTTATTTTATTTTGTACATTCTTTAGGGTTTTGAAAATAAGCCAATAGAGAAGCAGAACTCGAATAAGCTGGAAATGCTGGCATTGGAGAAGACATTGATGGCTCACATTGATGGGTACCTGTCCAACGACACCATGCTAGTGACACTTATAGACGATACAACCACCCCTCCCCTGGATGTGGCTAAACGGATGATCCAACTGTCGCAACCGAGAAGCAACATAGAGGTAGGTTAATATTTTCATGAAATAAATATTGTAAAAGAATAATTCAAAATGTAAGGTACCATTTGGAACCAAACAGCCAATCAAAACACCCAGGGGGCCTACTCAAGATGCCATCGCTAATTATCGCTTACAAAGTTCGATAACAAAATGTATGGGATTTGACATAAGGTACGCTAAATGACATACCAAATCGCGATCATTTAGCGTAGCTTATGTCAAATCCCATACATTTTGTTATCGAACTTTGTAAGCGATAATTAGCGATGGCATCTTGAGTAGGCCCCCAGCAGTCGTCGTGTTGTCGCGAGTCGCGACACTCCTGCTTTATATTATGTATTCCTTTGCAATTCCCTATGTAGCCACTAGCCAGTGACACGAAGCATCATGTCATAGAAATAGAGACCAGGGGGCTGATTCAAGATGCCATCGCTAATTATCGCTTACAAAGTTCGATAACAAAATGTATGGGATTTGACATAAGGTACGCTAAATGACATACCAAATCGCGATCATTTAGCGTAGCTTATGTCAAATCCCATACATTTTGTTATCGAACTTTGTAAGCGATAATTAGCGATGGCATCTTGAGTAGGCCCCCAGCAGTCGTCGTGTTGTCGCGAGTCGCGACACTCCTGCTTTATATTATGTATTCCTTTGCAATTCCCTATGTAGCCACTAGCCAGTGACACGAAGCATCATGTCATAGAAATAGAGACCAGGGGGCTGATTCAAGATGCCATCGCTAATTATCGCTTACAAAGTTCGATAACAAAATGTATGGGATTTGACATAAGGTCGCTAAATGACAAGTGAATTCATGTGTCACTTAGCGAAGCTTATGTCAAATCCCATACATTTTATTTTAGAACTTCGTAAGTGATAATAGCGATGGCATCTTGATTTAGGTTCTCATAGGTGTCGCGACGACACGTCATCAGGGGCCTTACTCTCCAAACTGATTTGATTTCGATTTAGATACGATCATGCCGCGTACTTCCCAATAAATTGACATTTGTTTATTTTAATTCTCAGTCGATTGATATGGTCGGGGGTACAAAAAGTTACGATCTAAAAATTTTCTTTATCCTGATTAGTTTCAAAGTTTTACCAAATAAAGTACGAAAAACCACTGATATCGAACGGATTCGGTTCTCGATTGTGTCGGGCTTGTTGTCCAGCTTGCATCTTTATAGTTCTCAGAACGAAGTTATCAGTTTCTACAAACAAAGAAAAAATATATGTACAGATAAATAAATATAAGATATTGTACACATACTTTCGCAATTACAGTATTACTAGGAAGTAACATAGTAAGATTCAATTGGTCTAATTAGAACAAGTGAAAGTCTTCATTATTGTATGCCTATGAATAAAATTGAGCACTAAAAATATACAAGTAACTTCAGTTGCAAACATTGCTAACTTATATATTTCTTTAGTTTTTTTTTATAATATGGAATTTATTAGACATAGAGTTAGTGGTGGATTGACACTAGGGGGAGTCGGGGCTAGTGTCCAGGGCCACAACAAAGTAGAAAAAAAATATAATGTTGCTAGGGTGGCCTTTTTAGTGCTCTACAATGGCAGAAATTTTAATCAGACCATAGTGTATTGTAATTGGTTTATTTTATAAATGAAAAGTGCTCATAAAATTAATAAGTTTAAAGCATTTTGTGAGTTGAAAACACATACAGAAGTCACTGCCATATGTATTACTTTTAAATCTCTCATTATTTCTGAATGTAATACAAACTAACTTTGAGCCAGCAAACTTATTGATGTCACAACCAAATGTGATCGTGCTAAAGAGAAATGTTTATGTCTGTGGGAAATTCTTTATGAATTTCCGATGACGATGGTGATTGGCCACCGGGATATCTGGGACTCGCACCCAGAGAGGACCCGGGTTACAGCACTAACACCCACCGGTGCCTCTTCCTCCGGTTGTTGCTAGGTCGCCGGACCAGCCTTTGCCGATAACATCAGCGGCAAGAGAGACGCCCTGTGATTAGGGTAACTTTAATTAGTGTTCCAGTCCAGTTCCAGCGGTGTTTTTGTACTGGCTTGATGTGTTGTAATATGTTCTTAGACGAAGCCACCACCGGCGCGTAAAGAGTCGCAGGAGAACTTCAGTTCGCCGGAGAGTGTGACGTCAGACGACGCGCGACGCGGCTACCGTCGAGAGAAGAGCTTCAAGGACGAGAGGCGAGACGAGGAGTTTGGGCAGCGCGGGGGCAGTTTCCGCAGGTAAGGGTATTCGTTGCTTTATACAGTTTCAATAGTACGTCCGAGATAAATGTAACCCAAACGTAAACAAAGCCGTCTATACAACCATAGATTAGTCAGTGATGCCAATTGGCCAATAGTGTGATTATTGTTGGCTACGTCGTACGGCTAACGCAGTGATTATTGTTGGCTACATAAATCCATAGACTATATTCTACAGTCGGTACTGTCAAAATAGCGTATTTTTACTGTGAAGGTTTTTCATATTTTGATGTTTAAATATGCTAATTATTGTTTAATTGTGATAAAAATAGTGAAAGTTTCGATGTTTTTGGTTTGTTTACCTTTAGGTTAAATTTATTAGGGACGAACTATTGTTAACTTGAGTTTCTGGAGGGGGTGGGGGAGGGCTTAGTTTTGAAGGATTCAGGACACTGCTCCCATTTAAAAGGCTGATGGCAATCCGCAACTGGTTTTAGAGCGAGTCCCACATACCCCTCGGGGACCTGGGGGATGCGTAAAGCATTTCCTTTGCGAAAAAAAAAGTATAGAGTTTCTAGTTAGGAATATAAATCCTTTGGTGGTGGTGGTGGTGGTAGGCTGCATCATATAGAAATGACTGAAAATGAAACACACGGATTTCAAGTCAAATTTTACCAACTTAGAAAGTGTTTAGTATATTATGAATCGTTCTTATGTTGTATCACTTACACTTGTTGTTAATAAGTACATTAGTTTATAGCTTACAATGTTTTTTTCCTAAATCGTGTAACTGGTTCTAAAAATAATTGTGTTAATACAAAGTACAGAATTACAGACTCACTGAAATATCTACTCTTTCAAGAGAATTACATTGATATAATATATCAACGTAGATAATGACCTCTGCTGGAGGGGCCGAATCCTTGCAAAGGAGTAAAAAAGTTTTCTGGGATACCAAGTAGTTGTAAAAAATTAAATTCTTATATTTTTAACCGACCTCCGAAAAAAATTACGTGGATTGGGCGAATTGACAACCTCTTCCAGGTTGTCAATTCGAACTATTTTTTTTATGAGAGTAAAACTCCGATATTTATTTAGTTTCTTTTTTTATTAGACGAGGAACAGCTGCCATTTGGTCTCCAAAAAATTTTACATAGTATGGCCATGTAGTTTTTATTTGTGAACATTTTTCACCAATTTCCAGAGGTGTGCCAGGTATTTACCAACCTTTTTTACATGGATGTATGTTGTTTCAGTTCGGCTAATTTAGATGTTTCTCACTTTCCCAATTATAATTATCCGTCGACACAAAAAGGAGATGGTGTTATTAAAATGTTTAAGAGTGTGTGTGTACTTTAATTATAATTATTGTAACTAGATTGTAAAAAAATTACACTTTTTAGTTGTTGAAGTAGGTTTTTTAGTTTTTAAACGAAGTTTTTTTATCTGCTGCCAGTGACACAAGTTTTCGGGGAACTTGTGTCGAAACTAGATGGGCCGAGCGAGAAAGCGTTATTATTTGAAATAAAAACCAGCTTCAAAAATATGTTTTTGATTGTACCTTTTTTTTTTTTATTTATTTCCATCGCCCCTAACTTTGTCAGGGCTCGTTAATTTTTCTTTATTCTTTTTTGTCTTTCTATTTTTTTGTTTTCTTTTATTTATTTTCTTTTTTAACATCTTTTAAAAACACATACAATTGAAAACATATCAATTAATTATACATAAAAATTTTACAATACAATTTAAAACAATATCAATTCAATTACCAATAAATTATAAACAATACAATTAAAAACAATCAATTAATAATACAGAAAAATTTAAAATGTCAAACAATAATAATATCCAATACAATCATAATACAATTTCCTTAGCCTAATATCACAGTATTTTACATCACAGTTATCTAAAGACTACACACCCGAGCCATTCCTTTTGTTCACCGTCTCCACAATCTTGGTGCAATATTTAAGGAATGGCTCCCTACTTTTGCCCCCCAGAATGCTAGGCAGCTCCTCACCGGTCATCGTTATGCCCAATTTTTCTCAATATCATACCTATTGTTTGCAAAAATCGGGCACTCGAGCAACAGGTGAGGAACTGACTCCGCAACTCCGGGCTGACACAGGCACGACGGGTCCTCCTTCAATTTGAATCTATTCAAATAGAAGGCGAAACCGCCGTGACCCGTGTTAATTTCAGCCCTAGGACTGTTTTCTATCAATGTAATTGTTGTTTATGTGTCAAACCCACAGTTTTCATACAAAGCATGTTAAGAGCGGGTACACATTAGGCGCTTTTTAACGCACGCTTTGTCAACGCGCGTTTTGAGAACCAGGAATTCTGTACAGACAGTATAGTATACATCGTCTGTACTCTGTACATACTCAAGCGCGCGCTTTTCTTTATCCAAAAACGTGCATCAGCATAACGCGCGTCAAATAGCGCCTAATGCGTACCATCTTAGTGCGCGGACCGTAGTGCGGTGTTCATTAATTTTATACATTTCAAAGCATTTTTTACCCGACTTCGGCGAAGCCAAAAGGAAGGGTAATGATTTTGGCAGTCTATGTATGTATGTATGTATGTATGTTTGTATGTATGTATGTATGTTCCCTCGTAGCGGTTAAACTACTGGTCCGATTTTAATAAATAAGGTGTCAATCGATTCGTAGTGGTCCCGCAAGTAACATAGGCTATATAATTTTTCGAAAAATTTTGGATTTTGAAAATTATACCTCAAAAACTATCTCCAAAAAAATTAAATTAAGATAATTGTATCGTGTTTGGTATCAAAAGATAGGTCTTGACAAGCACATTACAAATATGTATTTAATTTTTTAATTAATTATTATATTTTATTGTTAAATTCAAAATAAACGTTTAAAATGCGGTCGTACAAATAGTATCTAGGAGTTGTTTAGTTACTTTCTATGTGTTAATTTAACGTTAGTTTAGTGAAAATATAATGTTATAGTTTATGTGGACACAGAAAAATGTATAATAAAATAAAAGATTAAAAAAACTATAACCCGACTTCGCAAAAAAAAACTATAACCCGACTTCGCAAAAAAGGGGTCTAAAAAGGCTGAAACAAGAAAATAATTCAATTTTAAATCCAGATATGCATAGGTACAGAAATGGTCAAGGTAGAGCCGTGGTCGTACCCGCTATTGGGATTGTATATTTCAACAGCAGATGAATATTATAGATTTGTTTAGCGGGTACGACCACGGCTCTACCTTGACCATTTCTGTACCTATGCATATCTGGATTTAAAATTCAATTATTTTCTTGTTTCAGCCTTTTTAGACCCCTTTTTTGCGAAGTCGGGTTATAGTTTTTTTTTGCGAAGTCGGGTTATAGTTTTTTTAATTTATTAATATCATTCGGCAAATCTTTACTATAAGTGTGTCAAATTTCCAATCCTCCGTACAGTTCCCGTTATTTTAGCTACAGTATTCTGTAGCTATAGTTTTTACAACACGTTTGAATATAAATATAGTACGGTCGGATCTAGGTAATGTACATCGTTGTTCACGTGAACGTTTTGATGGAACGTTAGTTTTTATTGCCGGCAAAAACTATACCATGAGTCATGGCGGCCGCGCGCGGTCCGTGAACTTGGCCTCAGTTGCATCGCGATTGTCTATCATGTACAAAGTTAGGTAAAACGCTTCCTACCTTACATTTTTAACCGACTTCCAGATAAGGAGGTTCTCAATTCAGCCGTTTTTTGTTGTGATATTTGTTTGTGGTTGTGTGAAGTGATTCGTGATACATTTTTCTTTCGAGAACAAATGAGGCCCAGGAAATATGTTTAATCGATGAATTTTGTGTTGTTTGTTACCTTTAAGGATAGGATAGTCCCCATAAACATTTATAACCTTTTGGTGATCTGTTTAAAAGAAGTTTTAATATATTTTAGTGACTAGAACCCACATTAGAAAACCTTATTTAATACTCTGTACTGGCTGTCTTTGATGTCTTTTCATGTTCTAAAGTCTGGGAGTTAGGACTATATTATGATCCGGAAAGCGGAAGGCCTGATAGTATTCAGAGCACTCAAAATAAGACTCTGGCCTAATCCAATATGGTTGAAAATCAAGCACAAATGTATTTGTACTGTGGATAACTCGACACTCGTGCGTTAGATTTTCAACTTTATTGTATTAGCGCAGATTTTCAGCACTCTGAATTCACTCTGGATAAGTACATTGAGAATAGAACCAGCCTAACCTACATATTCAGAGACATAACGTGTTGTATTGCGCAGGGAACAGAAAGATGGCTTCGACAGAGCCGGGGCGGGCCGGCACAGCGACAGGAGGCAGGAGAGAGGAGATAGGTGAGTTTACTGACAACCATACATACATACACACACACATTCACACATATAACTATTTGCAATTGTAAATCTGGTCACAAGTCAGTTGTTTACGAGAATTTTTTGACGACAACAGAAGAAAACAAACAATGCGCGTCTCACATCAACGCAACTTGTCAAACGTGTATCAATTAGGCTCCGCCCCTATCCGACGTTATCCGTAACTATTATTTCGGTTTCGGTTACGGTTACGGATATTTTTTTTATACCGGATATCCAAAAGTTTCGGTAACGGAGCTCCCTTACATCCCTGATACATACATACAAACATAGATAAATACATAGATACATACATATGATACAAAGACTATGAATGATATTCATTACGTTTATTTGGTCGAATTTCATTTTTAGGTTCCGTACCCAAAGGGTAAAAACGGGATCCTATTACTGAGACCTCGCTGTCCGTCTGTCCGTCCGTCTGTCACGAAGCTGTATCTCAAGAACGGTGACAGCTAGACACAATTGAAATTTTCACAGATGATGTATTTCTATTGCCGCTACCGCTAACAACAAACTAAAATTAAAATAAGACAAATATTTAAGTGAAAACAAATATTCATATACAAGAAATGTGATTTTTTGCTCGTTTTGTATGGAATCCTTCGGTGCGCGAGTCTGACTCGGCCAGATTTTTTGTTTACTCAGTAATGTGAACTAAATTATCACATTACGTATAGTGTGAAAGCATTGAAGGAATTATAATGAACCTATGTACTAGCTGACCCGTGCCCACTTCGTAATGAAATTCAATTACACCTATCGCGTAACCCGCAACGCTGAACCCGCAACACAGTACCCGCAACCCGCAACGCTGATAATTGTATGAAAAGCATGTCAGCACCAATACAATTGAAATTTGGTTATGTTACTTTAACGGAGCTTTCAAATGTTTAGCTTGGCTAGTTGGTAAAGTGTTCCTTGTTATGATAAAAAAAATAATAAATAGTAAAAATATTTCCAGAACGAAAATTATAATTTAGATATAGAAGTAACTGATATTTTTATACCCTGTATAGATCACGTAGAATCAGAACGCATATAATATGTACT
The DNA here is from genome assembly GCA_905187575.2 of Celastrina argiolus. Lineage (NCBI taxonomy): Eukaryota > Metazoa > Arthropoda > Insecta > Lepidoptera > Lycaenidae > Celastrina > Celastrina argiolus. The sequence goes on along the minus strand of LR994591.1, from coordinate 16,021,562 downwards.
ATTCTTTATTCTGTGATGGAGTATAGAACCCAAAATAAGTACTACTTAAGTTATACTTGAATAAATATAAACATAGTATGTTGTACGTAACGGTAACACTGCACGATATTATAACAAGCCAAGTGTCGACGACCTACATTCGGTAACGAAAAATTTAATTGCACACACATTAAGAAAATCCGGTTACCAAAACACCAACTGGGTTTTATCGTTGTAAAACTAGAAAATATTACCTCGTTTCAACTGGGCTAAATGTTACCGCCATGAAATAAGATTTTAAGGTATCTACAGACGACGATAAAATGGCAATCTTCTTCTTTTTGGCAATGGCTCCTTGGTGATTTGCCAGTGTCAGAGTGTGTTGAATAAGACTGTGCTTTATGAGCAAGTTTTATGAAAATACAAGGGTACGGTGTACAGGAGGATGTCTGTTGAACAATCTATTACCTAAATCAAATACAAACATTTAGGGTTAGTACCATTCACCTTATAGTCTTATTTTGTTAGTAAGAATAAATGTACATAAAGTTTCAATAAAAGGGGTATGTACAAGACGCAGAACGGATTTGAAATTGATAGGGCAAGCTATTGTAGTATTGGGGGAGGGAGTCATATAGTGAAGATTGGTTTCTTGGACACGAGATAAAATGGTAAAAGAAAATTATAATTCTTAAGTAAAAAAAAACGTTTATGTCATTTTGACGTTGTAAGTTGTCACGTCAAAATGACAGTATATTTTCAGAAACTGGAAAGCCATCAAAGTAACGTAATAAGGGGGCTGCCTTACCCATTTTTAAGACCCTATAATATGCCACTGCTTTATAATATACTAGCGACCCGCCCCGGCTTCGCACGGGTGCAATGCAAAATATACCTACTACAGAATGTCCTTATACACAACGTTCACAGCTTTTTTGTCATTAGCCAATACAAACATGTTTTGCTTAGACGTTACTCTTGACAGCGCGACATATAATTGGCCATGTGAAAAACACTCAACGCTCAAGTCTAATCCTGCAACGTTAAAAGTTAGGCACGCGCCGCCCGACCCCCGGCCGGCCGCGGGTCGGTACCGCCGCGACGCAAACAACTACGACCCTGCATTTTAAATTTGTAATATCTTCGGTAATATTCGCTTAAATTACATGCTGTAAAAAGCATATTGACCTATAATAAATGCACAATTTATTTAAGGTACTTAATTGGGGTTTACTTAATTAAGGATTAATGGTGTATTGTTTAAAATCACTTCGTAAATAACCATTTTTTAGTAAAGGATAAAAATGGTTATGGTGGGTTATCCCTAAAAGATAGACATATACCATCGCGGACTTTTTTGTTGAACTTTTCAAGGTGAACAATACTGTAGTACATTATTTTGGTCTATCTCGTAGGGTTCAGCCAGCGTTTGCAATATAAGCGCAAAAAACGTGCTTATTTACGACATCCCATTAGAAACCTTTAAATTTATCAGTGTTTCTCTACTATATTATGAATTTATTATACATACAAACCTTCCTTAAGAGGAAACACCACGAAATTTCTTCCATACAAAAATAGGGGTCTAGGGGATTTCTATTTCCTCCCTGGATAACACCTCTAGAGTAATAATTTTTTTCCTGAATATTTATATTTCGGAGCGGAGGTATTTTGTGGGCGTCACTTTATAGGATCAGGAAATAATAACACCAAGCTGAACGTGTTTATATTATGAACAATCAAACCTATTGCTACAAGTACTTAATGCAAAGCAGACATTGAACGTAAGCGAATTTAGTCAACTCCTCTTTTTTTCTCAAGCCCCGCCATCCCCATCGCGCCACGCTGTCATCGGTGACACACGTCTTCTCCTTCCTCTTTTGTAAGCGGCGACAGGCCTCTTGGCAAATATGACTAAACTTGCTAGGCTTTTCTTTTTTTTTTGCAAGCCTTACGTTTCAACTCCGACACGGCCATTCTGACTAGTCACACGTCCTCGTGTGATGCTCCTGTAAAAGAGAAAACCAGCTGCAATATCACAAGCCTTTTGCTCGGCCTAACCTGACTCTACAATTTTAGACCAATTTGCTAGTTTATTCTCTAATGGTAATCTCAACAGATACTTTAACTTTAATGCACAACAATAAACTACGCAAAGTCTCAGGTAATGCCTATATGACCAGGGCTCTTTAGTCGAAATACGTTAACCGCGTAACACGACGTGTTCTCCCCACGGCTAACACGTGTGCATCACCCATTGAATACACATCATGTGGTCTGTGAAGACCCCAACCTCCAGCATCACACGCCAGCTGCCCACCACGCCCTACTTGAGTTGCCCCAAGAGATACCGACTTCCAACGGTTGCTGCTGCGAAATGATGCCTGGTAGGTCAAATATTGTCATCAGAATTTGACTTCTATGACACGGCTCCATCGCCGACATACGTCAACCGCTTAACACATTTGTGTTAACCGCGGCTACCCGTGTGCTTCACATGCACAGCGTATGGTCTGTGAAGACCCTGACTCCGCCAGTATCACACTACAGTCAGTAGATAAACAATTACGCTCACCAAATAATTTTGGTTTCGAATGTGATACTTCAACGAAGTACAGACGCCGCCGCGCCACCGCGCTGCGCTGCATCGCTCGCCGCGCTCCGTCGCGTCGTGTCGCGTCGCTAGCGTTGCTCGAAGCTCGATCCACTGTACACAAAATGAAACAGCACAACAAAATGTTCAGACTATCTAAAATTAAGTTCCTTTAGGGATTTATTTACTAAGACTTCGCTGTGTCTGTCTGTCTTTAATCAGGCTGTATCTCAAGAACAAAACTATCCTGGTTTAAATATCAGAAACAACAATGAGATTAAAATGTTAGATTTCACTATGCAGTAAAATTAATTTCATTTCCTTTCAATGATCTAACTGATTGAATGAAAATAAGCTATTACTTTAGAGTCACCCAATAACAAGTGATCAGATTGCACTGTCCTCACTAAACTTGACAAAAATAAACATATTTAGTTGTACTATCGCGGGAATCGAACCCACAAAGTCGAATACTAGGTTCTAAACCTCTGGACCCTAGAGTCGTTCATAATAATAATAATAGCTCCCTTCACCGATTTCGGTGTCGGTAGCCAATTTCATTGAAACCAGGCCAGCTACGCAAGAGTTATTTTATAGTGCCCAAGTGTGTGCGCAATACACAGAAGGACTCTCTTCCCTTCACTCTCACAACCCAGCGGAACGGTAAGTCGACACGTCTGGCTAGAGAATAGGCACAGGACCGACCCTTTACATGCCCATCCGACGCATGGATCATCTTTCCTGTCAGACAATCAGTATGCATTGTCCTAACCAATCCTAAAAACAACCTTTTTTGTTGTTTCAACGTGGGAATCGAACCCACGAATCCGGGTCGAGAGCTAGGCTCTGAACCACTAGACCATGGAGGCGATTCATTCGTCATTCATAATACCTGAAGACTCGCTAGTGCGTTTACAACCTTTTACAAAATCACCAAGTTTGCCGAAGCTAACTGAAGTCACTCAATGAACTTTCTAATCTTCCACCGCATCAGTGGACTGCCACGGCCTCTGAGACTCTTGGACCGTTGAGTGTGTGATGCCTTGTTCACCATTAGTACCAGCTTACATACAGTAACTTCTGAAACATGAAATTAAAATGTGTTAATTCCATAAAACTCATATCACAAACAATATTATCCTGTTGGACGAATTTTAAATTATTCCATATCGCATAATGTTCTAAAAAGTAAAAGTCTGTTAAATCTGTAGGTAATATGTATTCCAAATTTACTTTAACAGATATTTTTATAGCCAGCTTAGGAATAAATAACAATGTACAAGACATTATTTAAAGATACTCTTTTTTTTTTTTTGTTTTAAACTCACCAATGAAAATTACATTTAAGTATGTAGTTTCAAACTACCTACTTATGTTAACCCTCAAGACCCCATGATCAATTTATTGATTTATTGACTACTCTTAAGATTTGTTGTAACTAGAGATTTGTCAAGCCCTCAGCACTTGACTTTAAAACGGACTTCACGTAAAAACTAAGGGATGACACATTAATTGCATCCCAAGATTAATTATGACCAAAGCTTTGTTTATTTAACACACATGTGTTTTTGTATTTTGTTTCAACTATTGTAAATGCTCCCGATGGGGACATTTGATCGTGGCATGAATTTCTGCTTGGTTGTGTCCCGACAGAAGATAACTTGTAAAAGCTCTGCATGTTAATCCTAATTAAGTTTTAAACTTTAATAAGTTGTAACTTTAAATAAATTTTTAATTCTTTTTGAATCGTCTTTCTCGCTCCTACAAACTTGTCTACCTACTTACTATCATGTAAACAATATTTACAAAGAACATGTCAATGTTATTGTATAAGCCTGTTTGTTTACAACTTGTGCTCACCTGCATAAGACCTTTACTTGTTGTGTAATAATAATTATTATCATTAAAATCAAACTTTGATTTCTTCTTTATTAACTGTGTTGATTTCACTCTATTAATAAGAATATAGCTAGTATAATAACAAGTTTTAAAACTCACATAATTCAAAATACTGTAAGATCTTTTACTTTGAATCTCTTTTCTGTTACTAATACTGTGATTATAAAACCAGACTAATTCTGAACTTTCCAATGAAATAAGTAATGATACTCATACTACAAGTTCACATCTTTGCGAAGCAAGTAGAATAGTCCATAAGATACACAATGCTCATCTGCGTTGGTTGGTTACCCAGCAAAGCTCATTCTATGCATCGGGCAAGCATGCAAGCTATGCAAGGCTATGCATCGTCCAGTCAAACACTATCCCAGTGTATTGTCCATCTACAAATAAAACAAAACAGCAATACAAACGAACACTAAACTTTAAAGTTTATTTAGATTTTTGGGCAAGGAATTTCATGGAAACTTTGAAATTGTATTTACTTTGAAGGCTTCCAAATTATTACGAGGAATAAAAAGATTGCTACCACCTGTTACCAAAGCCATCAAGCTTATAACCAAGACCTGTCGTTGACTAGCCACGTCAATGTTGTAAATCGTCACGTTCCCATTGTCAATCGTCACATTCCCATTGTAAATCGTCACATTCCCATTGTCAGCACGTTACCATCGTCAGCAGCGCTGTAATCCCATCAATCGTCTTTCTGCTATGCATATACCATGCTGCCTTTGGTAGTGGAGGCTCCGTAATATAATCTGTTCCGTCTCAACGTGATCTGAATGTCCGCAAGGCCATATCCAATCCAACAATTTGTAGGTACCCTGTAACCATCTATCTTGATTTTGCGGGTATATCCCACTCTGATTTCGGAGCGGAGGTATTTTGTGGGCGTCACTTTATAGGATCAGGAAATAATAACACCAAGCTGAACGTGTTTATATTATGAACAATCAAACCTATTGCTACAAGTACTTAATGCAAAGCAGACATTGAACGTAAGCGAATTTAGTCAACTCCTCTTTTTTTCTCAAGCCCCGCCATCCCCATCGCGCCACCCTGCTCAGTCCACGCTGTCATCGGTGACACACGTCTTCTCCTTCCTCTTTTGTAAGCGGCGACAGGCCTCTTGGCAAATATGACTAAACTTGCTAGGCTTTTCTTTTTTTTTTTGCAAGCCTTACGTTGCAACTCCGACATATAGATATTGTTTGTACGTCCCTATTTTTTCCTTTTTTTAATAAATTAATTATTTAAAGAGATATGGACGTTTTAAAACTTAAAAAAAATGGCCAGACTCTCCGCTATGTTTAAATATCTAGGAAACAGATTTGACTATAGTAAACAAAAAAATCAAAAAATAGGAACCTAGCTCAATTCTTTTTTTAACTAATACAGAAAAAAAAAATTTAAATCGGTTAAGTTTTGGAGGAGGAAACAGGAATCCCCTAAACGTCGATTTCTGGTACTTTTAATAGGTAATTTCAGTCCAAGTTGCAGTTGTCTCTATCGCGCTAGTGCTGGCTAGCTAAGGCACTGCGAGACAGCATTAGATTTTATAAATACCTATTTTGTATTTCTCTCAACCGTGGTGTTTCCTCTTAAGAATCACTCTATCTATTAAAAAAAACCGCATCAAAATCCGTTGTGTAGTTTTAAAGATCTAAGCATACATACGGACAGACATAACAGCGAAAGCGACTTTGTTTTATACTATGTATTGATTATATTATGTGCATGATCGATGTCGTCTGTAGATGGCATTAGAGTTTAGACATTTTAAAATCAAGTATTTGCCTATTTCGAAAATGTCGCGTTAATAGCAAATAGCATCAGGATATGAAGTCACTGCGCTGTGTGACCTTTTTAGTTTATTTTGATGACTGATCATTCCAAAGTTTGCTGTGCAAAGCATAACATGTATGCGAATACCTATTTGATAAATACAACCTCAATCTGTTCGCAAGTTATAAATCTCATTGAAACGCTGACTCATACCTTATTGTGGAGTGCCAAGAATCTCAGTATTTTATATAAAAGTGCTATAACTGAACCCAAGGATTTTGAATGTATTTTTAACTTTTCTGTATTTTATGATGAACAGACGTAAACCAAGAGAAAACGCTTCGGGTGAAGATTGGGAGGACCCCGCCGCGCCCTCTGTGAGGCAGAACAGAGACAACAGGTGAGTGACACTTACACCCGATTTCTGAAAGACTAATCAAATGGTCGATCAGCTAACATTTGAGTTAACAAGACATTCTGAACGCTAATTAGTGAACATCACTCGCAAAAGTTCGCTAACTCGATGCGTTGACCAATGAGCGTTCAAAACAACTTGTTAACTCAAATGTTAGGTGATCGATAATTTGATCAGCGTTTCAGAAACCGGAGGGGAAAACTGAGATATATCAAGCCTGTACTATTTTGTATCTGCCTTATTGTGGCCCTCGGTTTTTTGAAAAGCAAATAAATCAACTAATCAGTGTTCAAATCCTTTGTCAAGTTTAAATTCAGTACCGCGTTTGACAACTGACTAGACATTTGATGGAACTCTGGGCTATTATAGTACGTCCGAGATAAGTTTAACCTAAACGTAAACAAACCCGTCTATGACACAACCAAAGACTAGTCAGTGATGCCAATTATTGGGCCTTATTATTATAATGATTTTTGTTTGCTATGAATCCATAGACTATTATAGGGTTATATTCTACAATCGGCAGTGTCAAAATGGCGTATTTTTTCTGTGAAACATTTGATGTTTAAACATAAAATATTAATTATTGTTTAATTGTTATAAAATGTATTGGATTTGTTTAATCCTTTATTATACCTGTGAAAGTGTTGATAAGTGTGCACAATAAGTGAATATGTGAAAATTTCGATGTTTTCGGTTTGTTTACCTTTAGGTTAAATTTATCAGGGACGAACTATACAATAGAGCTGACAATCGCAAGAGTGTCGAGTTATCAAATTTGACATTGACATTTGATTTGGCGTTTGTCTTCGGACTTCTGGATTCCGAATCGCCTATACTAATAGTACAAGTTGCTAAGTACTCAATACATGCACACTAAGCGAGTAGGCGTATGTAATAAGTTAATCAGTGAATATCGCAATTTTAATCGATTTCCTCTACAATTTTCCATTTGAGTTGCTCAGTTTTTGTATGGAACAGTAAATATGAAATATTAAAAAAATAAAAATTTCAGTTTTACGCAATCCTGTTTGTGTAATTGTTATAATTTTGCGTGTGCATTTTTTGTTTAATCGTTGTATTTAGTGCAGGTTCGTGGATATTCTTTTGTATTAAATAAAAGAATCAATATCAATCGCGCATTGTCTTTATAAATATTAGGCAATTTACTTTACAAGTTGGGCAAAAGTGTCAGTATTTATTGGTTTTATACTATTTTAAGTTAAATATTGTTCTATACTTTATGTTTATACTACAAATATATTTGTTAAAACACGTTTAGTTTATTATAATTTGTTTTAATTTCATGTATAATATTATTGCAATTTACATTTATATACAACAATTATATAAGTATTATATGTATTGACAGAAAAAAACCAAAAGACCAGCCGGAGAAAGGTAAAAATTGGAAAAAGGATTTGGGCGGGGTCGGCAAACGGCTGAAACAGGCGGCCGAGGCGGCGCACGCGCACGCAAGCGCGTCGCACGTGAACGCAACCGCGACGCATGCGAGCGCAAATTCGTCTCATGCGAACGCAAATGCAGCTCACGCGAAGGCAAATGCGGCGCACGCTAATGCGTCCACGCCCGCAAATGCGTCCAAGCCCTCAGTGCAGGACCGACTGAAACGGTACAGACACACGCTTGGCTACAACGCATCTGTACATATGAGCTTGTTGTGCACTCATTTTCCTTTCTGGTCGTGTGCTAATGTGCCTTTTTCACTAGTTCTGTAAATCACGCGAACGGATAACAGAACATGCTTCACGTTTTTGTTCCACTCATTAATACACTACACTCTGTTTAATTTATCTATGTATGTTTATAATGTTTTTTATTTTTGTTTTTTTTTAATGATTTTTTGTGTTTTGATAGAACAATTTGACCAATTGAATAGCTAATCGATTTAGTCTAGCCTAGCCGGCTAATAATTAACTATGCTAATAAATAAACGTAAGCACTAACTAATATTCACATACATAAACTGCACTTATTGGCTTGGATTTGAAAACTCTTTATTCTGTAGTCGGCGCGGCGATATGTTTCGCTTTCACCGCAAATGATCTCGTGCTTCAATTATGCATATTAGTCATGAATTCATACGAGTGAGGTCCAATTACACTCATTCAATCTCCAGGATAAAATATTTTGAGCACAAGATACATTGTAGGGTAGGTTTTAACGACATAGGCAGTGGTAGCGTGGGGTTCCTCTTAGCTTCGTTTACCCCATCACTTTTGAAACACATTCAAATACCTATAGACCGGGGATGAAATTGATATGACAATTCGGATACGGAAAAGCATTTGGATATTAAATTATTTCGGATTATCCCTTTGTTTCGGATAATTTCGGTTACGGATATTAAATTTTGGGGACCTTTTTACAGTAGCAAAACTTTTATTTCGGATTCGGTTACGGATAATATTTTATACCGGATATCCGATAGTTTCGGTTACGGTTACGGAGCTCCCTATAATCCCCGCTATAGACACAGTACACGATATATTATGTGGCTTCCCTCAAGACAACCACCGTATTCAGTAACTTTTATGTTCTATGTTACTGCGATAATGAAATCAAATAAGTGTATTTGATTTCATTATCGCATATTATTTTGACGACCTCTGTAGCGCAGTGGTGGAGCGCGTTGGGTGCTCGAACGAGAGGTCGCGGGTTCGAATCCCGCCGAGGGAACAAAAAGTTTTCAATGTTCCTGGGTCATGGATGTGTATTAAATTTGTGTATAATATAATAAAAATCTTAAATATGTGTATAGTATAAAAGTATTAAATATATTTCCGTTGTCTGGTACCTGTAACACAAGTTCTTCGGATACTTAGCACAGGGCCAGATCGACGTGGTGTGAAGCGTCCATAGATATTATTATCTTATTATTATCTTACTATTAGTAGAGTCTATTCTCCTCATCCAATTTCCCATCTATTGATGACCTTGAACTTCCCTTTGAAAAAGCAGCCGCCGCCATTGCTATCTAACGAGATTTAGTTCGAGTAATTGCCGCACGATTTCTTTCACGGAATGGCCTCTAGCTTGAATACAGTTTCGGGCTAACTGAAGCGGCAACGGTGTAGTGCCGACATTGGCCATAACGATTATAATTTATAATTGAAGACTCGTGTCTTCAATTATAAATGAAACAAATATAAATGGATGAAGGTGATATGTAAAATAATGATATTGAGAAAAGTTTAATCGAATAATAAAATTTATCATGAATTTGTGGCTATGCCTACTCAAACCTCAATAGATAGGACACGTTGTGTAATACAAGATTTTGTAAGATATGACTTTTATCTCATTGTGATTGATCGTAAAAAAAGTAGTGACACAGAATGACTTGTTTTACTTTCATTTGAACTGCAATGGGTTTCTAAACATATTATTTAGGTGCAACTGACCCAATCGATCTATTTTAGAGTAGATTTCAAAACGATATGAATACATAATTATTTTACTCTGCATGATACTACTAAAACTTATTTAAACTAATATTATAAAGCGGAAGAGTTTGTTTGTTTGTTTAAATTGCGCTAATATCAGGAACTACTGGTCCGATTTGAAAAATCCTTTTTTGTTTAATAGTCCATTTATAGAGGAAGGGTTTAGGCTACATAACATTACGCTGCGACCAATAGGAGCGAAGCGTCAGTGAGAAATGTTGCAAAAACGGGGGAAATTATTCACATTTGGGAACTTGCGTGCGCTGCATAAACGGTTTAAGTCACTCAAAAACCACGCGAACGAAGTCGCGGGCATAGCTAGTTCAAAATATATCAATAGTCAAAAATAATCTGCAGTATTGTATGTTCTTCAAGTGATTCTTGTAATCACTTGAAGAACATACAATACTGCAGATTATTATATATATATATATAACTTATTCAAGAAATATGTGGCACTGTTGAAGTCAATAATAAGAACTCATTCATTTGCACCTGTTTCTGCGCTCCATTTGTCCCGTCACAGATCTGCACACAGTTATTTACTTGTACCCTGTACATATTCATATTCAAGTGAAAAATCGGCATACACATTGTAGAGATCATGTTGAGTTGAATAAGTAGTAGAGAAGGATTGTAGTGGTCGCTTAAATTATACTCCCAGTATCTTAATATGTCTTGGGGCCGATTTTTCAATCGTCAGATAACTTTTATCTACGGAATAAATATGTGACTGGCAGATTTTGTATGCAACAAATGTCAAAGTCACATATTTATTCCTTAGATAAAAGTTATCTGACGATTGAAAATCGGCCCTAAAAGAAAAGTTATTTCAGTTCACTTGATTAAAAATGACAAACAAACAAAATATATAATGAAACATTTACTACTATCACAATCGCAAAACACCGAATGTTTTACCGAAACGCTTTCTTTCGTATTGCAATTTATAATAGAATGTATCTTAGTTACTTTTTCAGATATGAATAAATAGGTTTTAGAAAGTTTATTACTAAGATATCTTGTATCCATTATACTTTTTTAGTTAAAAGTCTAGCTTATTCAAATAATTATTTTTCAAAGTATGTTATGATTGTTAAGACAGAAATTGTGAGTTTTCATTATTTTCTTTTAGATCTTTGAATCTGCTACAGAATGTATAACTAACATATTAATTATTATGAATACTTCCTAGTTAATACCACTCTTAACTACTACTCTGTAGTTCTACTTTAACTCGAATCGAAAGTAACTTTCGATTGTTTTAAAAATAAATTTAAATATTTACTTATATTTTGTGTATCTAAGTTCACAGCCCGTTTAAATTTGAAAATAATTATACGTTTTGGATCCAGAACCTAAAGTTTGACATAGAATTATTTAAATTGTTAAAAGTATTTTTTTATTTAAATAATTCTTTAAGTTATAATAATAATAGTGTATTTCAATTCCATATCATAGGGTGGGAGTTAAAGCTATTATAACATGGCTTAAAACTTTTCATATTCTTAATTGTCTCGGTAATCAAGTACATATTACAATTTACATGTCAATAATATAGGAAAGTATTTGCTGAATCTAAAATATGCCTAATTGTCCACGATTACTGTACATACATTACGCGATGCTTCATTTATCTTGTTTCAGCACCGTTTCACAGCAATTGCACTTTTTGTGTTATTAGTGTCGCTTGTTTCATAACATGTTTCTGTACTATTTATTTACAGCTGCAATAAAATGTTAAATTATTATTCTGCACGTATCGGACGTGTAGAATATTAATTTACTAATTTCTCCGTTTGATGTAGTTTAACTTTCACTCGAATTAGTGGCACAGAGAACAGCGATTACCATAATATGTCAATAAAGATGTTAATTGTTTTCGTTTCAGCGATAATAGAGGCAAAAACCCGTACTGGGGTAACAATCAGAATGAGGCGAACGGCGAGGAGGAGAGGCGCGACAACTGGGGCAACAAGAAGGAGAACTGGGGCGATAGGAAAGAGAGGTGTGGCGACAAGAAGGAGAGCTGGGGCGAAAAGAAGGAGGGCTGGGGTGACAAGAAGGAGGGTTGGGCCGAAAAGAAGGAGAGCTGGGGCGACAGGAATAGGGGAGACAAGGAGGGCTGGAACCAGAACAGAGAATTCCGCGACAACAGAAGCGAAAGGGGAGAAAGAAGCGACAGGGGAAGTAGGGGCGGTAGGAGCGATAGGGGCGGCAGGGGCGGGAGGAGCAACATGAACCCGAGAGAAAGGGCAGAGAGGTCCGACAGATCCTTCGGGAGTGAGACCGACAAAAGATCAGAAAGGAGTTTTAAGTCGGAAGGCAGTAGAGGCCGCGGCAGAGGAGGTCGCCCGTACCAGCCCAGAGCCCCGCAATACAAGGAGCTACCTGACCCCGTACCCCTGGATACCCCATTCCCCGAAGCGACCGTCGAAATTGGCTCCCAACAGGAGGTCTCCGTGACGTGGATAGTCTCCCCCGAAAATTTCCACACGCAAATACTGTCCCTGCAATCGAAATTCCTCGAAATGATGCACACGATACCCGAGCTATACAAGGGAGTCAGGTCCTACACGGGTCCAATTCAAGTTGGCAACTCGGTGCTGGCTCGATATCCATCGGATGGGGTGCTGTACCGAGCGACTATCATGTCCGTCCAGCCGTTCTCCAAATTCATAGTCCGGTACATAGATTTTGGAAATAAGCAGCTGGTCGATGCGAAGGATATATGGCAGCTCGACAATCAGCTGATGGAGTTACCCAAAATGGCCGTCCATTGCTCCTTACTCGGTGTCGCCCCAGTGGACGGAGAATGGAATTCCAATCCCGATATAGATCTGTGTTTCAACGCCCCGCGGTGCCAGTGTGTGTTCCAAGAGCGGGTGGAGGACCAGTACAGAGTGTACCTCTGGAACAATGGAGTCAGTGTGGCCGATACTTTGGTAGAGAAGAGTTTGGCCATTTCCGCTGAAAACCAGGCGGCCGTCACTTTGAAAGGTAATTTTGAAGTACATTTGAATGTAGCGAAAGCGAATAAAAGTGTATTATGTTGATAATAAAAGTAAAAGTTTAGACAAGTAGGTTATAATATTGAATTGTTATTCGTAATCATTTAATTATCTTCAAAAAATATTTATAAGCCTATCAAAAAAGATTTTTATGTGAATATTATTTAATGGCCTTCGCTGAAGGAGTCATAATTTGTTATGTATAAATTATTTCCTTATTCTGATTATATAAGTTCTATGATAAGTTTGGATTCAGAACTGATGATAAATTGAATTAGTTATTTTTCTTTTGTGGTTGAAAATTAAAAAAACATATTTAGTTCTAAGTTTCCATTTTGTTTACTGTTATTTATTTTAATATTCCCTTTCAGACGAACCGATAGATCTGACTATCATAGTCGGACAGCAGATCAACTGCCGGGTGACGCACGTGGAGTCGTTTGAGAAGTTCTACGTGCAACTGGATCTGGACAAGGCCGCGCTGGTGGAGAGCTCGATGGCAGAATACGATGCCAGCAAGGTGAGATGGCTATTTCTGATCTCGAATTTCTATGTGCGTGCATGCGTGTATGTGTATGTGTGTGTGTGGGTGCCTGCGTACGAGCGTGCGAGTGCGCGTGCGTGCGTGTGTGCGTGCGAGCGTGCGTGCGTGCGTGTGTGCGTGCGAGCGTGCGTGTGTGTAATCGTTTATCCCAAATCGGTGAACCTATTTTGATCTAGTTCGTTTAGTATGGTCGCGAGTGTTCTCAGCTATCATTCGTCATCATCAGTTCGCTCATTGCTTAACAATTCGGGGGTTAGTTAATAATTAAAGTTTGTTTATGCATGTTTACTCTATTTGCAGCTGCAACAAATACCGATCGAGAGTCTGGCGGCCGGTTTGGACTGTACCGTGAAGTACGAGGGCAAACTGTACCGCTCCATACTGAGCGACGTCACCGACCGCGCGGCCGTGCGAGCCGTGCTGCCTGATTATGGAAACGAGATCGCCACCGCCGCAGAAAACGTATGTTATTAGCTCCCCTCACCGATTTCGGTGTTGGTAGCCGATGTTATTGAAACAGTTTATGAGAGTAAAAGGAAGAGAGAGTGTCTTTGTGTATTGCGCACACTCTTGGGCACTATGAAATAACTTCAGCGTAGCTGGTCTGGTTTCAATTAAACCGGCCACCGTCACCGAAATCGGTGACTATGGCGTCTGGTTACATCTCCTCTCTCGCTGTTATTCCAGGCTGCGACCTTATAATATATTTCTAAACAGTTCATGATCCTGCCGACCGAACTCAGCGTGTACTACTACCAGTCGCTCGAGTGTTGCCTCAACAACTATAGCGCCGAGTCGGAACAACTGATGACGGTCGACGAGTTGAAACAGAAACTCAATGGCAACAAGTTCATTATATACATCAACTATATTGACGGTATTAGGTGAGTCACTTCATTTCTATAGTAATACTAGCTGTTTTACTCGTATACACCTACAACCCGCAATCCACAACCCGTAACGCGTAACCTACAACCCGTAACGCGTAACCTACAACCCGAAACGCGCAACTCTCAACCCGACTATAAACTATTACTTAAAATAAATAAATATAAGGCTGCGTTTCCACTGACGCCGAGCGGGGCGGAGAGGAGCTTGCGGAGCCAAAATTGACCAATCACTATGCTAGAAATCTCCGCTCTCCTTCAACGAAAGCAGCACGAGCATAGTGATTGGTCAATGTTGGCACCTCTGAGCTAGTCTCCGCCCCGCTCTGCGTCAGTGAAAATGCAGCCTAAATAAGGACTAAAAAAAAATGTCCAAGTTTTTGTATTCTTTCATCATTACATATTCACAATTTTTCATGTGCTAATTTCGTACTGCGGGTTCTCGCTGGGCCCGAATTTTTTTAGAAGAATACATTTTTCTAAAATTCACTGTGATTAAAATTATATGATTCGATTGTAGGGTTGTAAATAACATGCCCCCACTATTTACAGATTGGTATCAACTCTATACGAGGCGACTGGTGCTAAAGTCGGCGTGTTCACACCGGACGAGGGCGCGTACGACTCCGTGGTGCCGCTCTGCGCCCGCGCCGTGTTCAACTACACGCACGGAGTAGTGTACGTCACTCACGTGCAGAGCCTGTCGGAACTGTACCTGCAGAAGGCCGGTGATGAGGCCAAACTGGCTGAGATGCTGGACGCTCTATATAAACATTACGAGGAAGGTATGTATCATGGAAAACTATTGTGGTAGTCTTTGAATTAGCTATGTTTTTAACCCCCGACGAAAACTAAAGGGGTGTCATAAGTTTAATGGTAGCTCCCAAACGGTGAACCGACCGATTTTTAACGTTTTTTTAAGCTTACGTCGAGTGTTCTTTACTAGCTCGCTTGAACCTTGACGGGGGTTACTTAAATTTTGTCCACATACTTAATGAAGTGTGTAATATTTAGAATTTAGATACGTACCTCAAAATTTGTTTTCGTGTAATTTGACAGGAAAATGAATCCACGTTATGCTTGTTACAGGAACTCCTGAAGCTTTAACGAATCCAGAAATGGAAGGTTTGTGCGCCGCGAAATCCGCTGATGGTAATTGGTACCGAGCAACCATAACTGGCTTAACCGACACGGAAGCCACCGTACAGTTCTCCGACTACGGTAACTCGGAGACCGTGCCGAAGGAATCGTTAAGAGTACTGGACCCCAAGTTCTACGAACCGTGTGCTTTGGCGCTGGTCGCCAGCCTCGGTCTTGAGGCCACGAGAGACGACGCCGTCGATAAACTCAAAGAGCTGACGACCGAAAAGGAGCTTCAGGCTACCCTGGCATTCGGAGAAGACTGTTGGCTTACCAACTTACATTTAGATGGGGTCGACTTGTCCCTACAACTCATCAGCGAGAAGTATGCGACACCGCAACTAGCCTCCGAGAAGGAGGCTAGTTGCGGTGGCGGTGAAGAGGCCGCGGCTCCCGTTGAGGCCCCGGTTTCACTACCTGAAGGATGCACACAAGTTTACATCAGTCATATCGACAGTCCCGGACAATTCTGGCTACAATTGGCCGATAAGGTGAACGCCATCGAAGAAATACAAGCGGAGCTTCAAACCAACGCGAATACCTATCCGGATATCGACACGCGAGAAATGGGAACCGTATGCGTGGCCAAATACTCGGCGGATGACCAATGGTATAGAGCGGAGATTCTCGACTCCGATACCGATATAACGACCGTTCGATTCATAGATTACGGCAACACCGACGTTTTGGACAATCAGCCGGATCTGATTAAGTCCATTCCCGAACAATTCAAGGATGTAGAAAAGTACGCGATACGAGCTAGCGTCAACGCGATACCGACCGGCACTGGACAGTGGTCCGAGCCGGCCTCCGAATGTTTCACACAACTCGTCGGCGATATGTCGGCTCCCGTAGATGCTTTGGTCGTCCTCAAGGATGTGACGACGTACGTAGACATTTATGTGAACGGCCAAAATCTCACCGACAAACTAGTTTCTGAGGGACACGCGACACGATCGGAGGAGACCGAATGCGGTGGAGATTTACCTTCCTGCTTCGCCAGCCACGTCAATTCGCCCTCAGAATTTTGGATTCAATTAGAATCGGCGACTCCAGAACTCCAAGCTATGGAAGCGGCCATGGTCGATGCTGAAAACTTCCCAGCCTTGGAAGACAAGGAGGAAGGTGTCATATGCGCAGCTAAATATCCCGAAGACGGTGCGTGGTATCGAGCCCAAATCATTGTTGACGGCTCGGAAGGCACGGAAGTGATATTCATGGACTACGGAAATGCGTCCATCACGAACGAATTACGCAATATGCCCGAAGAGCTGAAGACAAAACCGGCTTTGTCCAGGAAATGTGCCTTACAGAAGCCTCGCGATATTAAGTTATGGTCGAGAAAGTCTGAAGTGAAATTCAACGAGCTCGCAGCGGAGGGTGCTACTATATTTAATATACAATTTATTGCTGCCGGAGATATATCAATCGTAGAACTTTACTTGGAGGGAAAGTCTGTAACGGAGGAATTGGTTGGACTATGTGAGGAACAACCGCCGGCCGAGAGGCCCGCTCCCGTAGGTCAGGACATACACAGCAGCGGTAAAATAAGCTATGTAAATTCCTTGGACGAGTTTTATATACATTTAGAGGATTCTTCAGCTAACATCGACAAAGTAACCGAGACATTAACAAAAGCTGAATCATTCGAACCCACAACAGAATTGAAAGTGGGATCCCTGTGTACCGCCTTCTGGTCTGAAGATGAGCATTGGTATAGAGCTAAGATTCTCGAATTCTGCGATGAAGGTTACCACGTCCAGTTCATTGATTATGGTAATAAGGCTAAGTGTGAAGATTTTAGGCAGCTACCGGAAAGTCTTTCTGGCATCGAACCCTTGGCTAAATGCTGTAGACTAGCCGGCTTCGTTGATGACCCGTCCAATGAATCTGCAAAATGTAAATTGAACGATCTTGTGGAAGAGCTTGTGACATTCCAAATTGAATTTTTAGATAGTCTGAAAGAACCGTTCCTTGTTAAGTTACTTTTAAATGACACAGACCTAAGTACAGTATTAAAAACGGAAGACTTAGATTCTAATAGTGAACCCCAGAATGAGGTTGCTGACGAGAATGGTAACGATGAGTCTGAAATTTTAAATGCTAGTTTAGACAGTGCAAAAACTGTAGTAGAAAATAGCTCATTTAAAGAAGAAACGAGTGTTGACAAGGATCTCGAAGTAAGTAAAGATAGTAAAAAAATATTAACAGATGAATCTGAATCAACTCTAGGCATAGATAGTAAAGAATTAGACACTGCATCCAAAACAGACGATAGTAATGATGTAGAACCAGAAAAATTAAATACATCAATTGACGACGCTCCAAAAAATGAGGCCGAATCAAAATGTGAAGGTAAAGATAACAACAAAGATGTAACCGATACTAAAACGAATGAAAATATTATTACAAAAATACCAGAGACTAAAATTAATGAAGATCATATTACAGAACCTTTAGAAATACCAGCTAATGCTGCTTCTAGTGATTCTATACCAGAGACTAAAATTAATGAAGACGATGCTACAAAACCTTTAGAAATACCAGCAAAAGATGCTTCCAGTGATTCGCTAAATATCGATACAGGTTACACGAGTGAAACCCAATCGCCCGATAAAGATATAGAATCTAAAACAAATGAAACAGAAATGTCACCAGACAAAGGAATAGAAGTTGAAAGTAAAGAAACTTCTCCAAACAACACAGTAGAAATAGACCAAGAAAAAACCATGCCACAAGAAACAAAAAATGAAGCTATTAAAACTGATTAGTGTAAATATAAAAAAACATCTATCTATTCCTTCTACATTATATAGTGTTAAAACTTGTGATATATTTTGAAATATGTTGTTCTTTTTATGTTTAAGATTTTTATAATCTCACTACTTATCAAAATTGTTATATTCTCGGTTGTTTAAATAATTATTGTAAGTGAAAATCAAACTTAAGAGCTAACTTCATATAATGGGTTTAGCGAGAAAATAACATTATAAGAATTAGGATTTAGTTAACAATGTAGTTGACTAAAAATACTCAATTTTTTATAATTTAACTTTATACCGCCAATAAAAATTAATGTATTAGTAACGCATTCCTATGTTTTTGATCACATGTGTGAATGCAATGTTATTAATAATATTTATAATTCTGAAACGTTGATTTCCTTTATAAGTAAGTTCATATTGCGTTTTGTTACGAGAAGTTATGTTTGGATGTTTTGTTTTTTATTAATAAAGTTTTTTTAAGTATAATTTTTTTACCTCGATTCGGTGTTTTATTCGCTATCCACAAAATTGAATTGTAACACATGATGGTTTTTTTTTCTGGGACAACTAAAAATGTTGTTTAGGATAATGTACTGTCCTGGTAATTAATAGAGCAGTAAGTCAGAAAAGGGCGGTTTTGAGAAAATGGCACTTAATGATTAATCTTTAAGTGTAATTTTGTAGAACCCGCCTTTTCTGACTTACTGCTTTATTAATTAGCAGGACAGTGTAGGAAACCTGCAATGTATATAAGATGATCCATGCGTTTCGTCCGGCGCATGTTCTCTTGCCAGCCGTTTCTAGTATCCCGTACCACTGGGTTACGATAGTAAAAGGAACTGTGCTTGTATTGCGCACACAATTGGCACTATAAAAAACTACCGGTCACTGTATTATACTATAGTTATACTTTTATACATTTTGTTCCTCAACAGCCGTACACAATACGGGGACCGGGTTCGATAAAGAGGAAATACCGCCAATAAATAAACACCATAGTATGTGTCATACAGTTTATTCAATATTACCTAATATAAGGTACCTAATATAAACATACAAAAATAAACACTTAAACATCAATCAGAACATACAATAATAATTATCATACAGATGAAAAACTTCAAAATCACAAACTATGTACAATTTATGGCCAGCAATAATAATATTCATGAAATCCTATCCTTTCCGAGAAAAAAAGAACTAAATCTTATCTAGTTATATTGGCGGTCAGATTTAACTATTCATAGTAACAAGCTGTAAATAAAAACATCCGGTCTCAGTAAATATTGAGCTTTTACACTTCTTGCTTTTAGTCTTATATGACCGGTTTATTTAACATTTTTACGAGCGATAAGAACACCACGTTTCACGGATAGTCCTTTCATATTATAGTACGTTCTTAATTTTACATGCCCTTAAAGATTGAGCATCATATTGAAGACCTGATGACCCACTTGAGAAAAAAAAGTTTATGAAACAAATCGTACTTTTACTATGACAAATGAGATTTACAATATCATCAAGTGATTCAGTAGTCGTAATATTGCTTTTAACTACTACTCATTCTTCTACTAGTATAACAGCAAAGAGCCTATTCATTATTCTACTACTATAATACCAAGAGCCAATCAGGAACAAAATACATTTAAATATTTCTATTTAAGCCAATAACTGTAGGACTACTCTTGAACCTAATTTAACGGATTGATATTTGGATTGGACAGTGTCAATTTCATAACAACTTGCCTCGACGTTTAAAATTAACTGTCAAGTTCAAATCTAACGTCGATACATTAATTTAGATTCAAGCGTGGGTCTACTGACGTATACCATGTGTGTTGAACAAACTATTTAATAAGACCCAATATGCCGATATCGTTTAATTCGTCTCGTTTCTCCAAAACTAGTCCCTTTTCATTAGCCAAATGCAATACAGACAGTAAAGCCAGGGGCACACTGAGCGATTCGCGCATGTTAGTAGACAGTCTATTCGGTAGTCGCGAGTAGACCGCGAAGAACGTTGTCTTGGTCACATCCTCTTTGTCGCCTTCTACAGTCTTCTCAGTCAGCATCTTCCACGTGCAATGCTTCAGTTGTTTCATGTCCACCTTCTTAGCCCGCATCGCGTACGGTATAAATATCTTCGCAACCTGAACAAAAAATTGGAACAATGTAAGTACGTATAATGGAAAGAAATTTGGTATGGCAGTAGTTTACATGCTGGATGTTAATCCATCTTAGTTAAGCTACTTTTTACCGCAGCAACATGTACGGTTTCCGCGAGATTTTATTTTACGCCTACGAAGTAGCTGGAAACATCTTTAGTACGTCCGTTTAATACGTACGGTGTTTTTGATTTGTTTACATTTGGGTTAAATTGATCTGGATCAATTTAACCCAAACGTAAACAAATCAAAAACACCGAAATTTTCACATATTATGTATTTACTTATTGTGCACACTTATCAACACTTTCACCGGAATATTAAAGGATTACACTACATTATCCAATACATTTTATAACAATTAAGTAATAATTAATATGTTTAAGCATCAAATGATTGTTAATGAGTTAAATTTATCTCGGACGTACTATAGCAAACAATAATGATTGTATTAATATTGGCCAATTAGCATCACTGACTAGTCTATAGTTGTGTCAATTGTCATAGACGGGCTTGTTTACATTTGGGTTAAATTTATCAGCGACGTACTATACATACAATGAAAAGAAATTTGGTGTGGCAGTAGTTTACACGCTGGAGCAAAGTGTACGGCTTCCGCGGGATTTCATTATACACCTACGAAGTAGCATACATGCTCTTGAAGAACATAAAAATAATAATATCTATAGACGCTTCACACCACGTCAATCTGGCTCTGTGCTAAGTATCCGAAGAACTTGTGTTACAGGTACCAGACAACGGATATATATTTAATACTTTTTATATTATACACATATTTAAGATTTTTATTATATTAATACACATCCATGACCCAGGAACATTGAAAACTTTTTGTTCCCGCGACCTCTCGGTCGAGCACTAACGTGCTGATCCACTGCGCCACGGAGGTCGTCAACTCCTTCTGGGGCAGTCGGGTGATAAATGTGCGGTTTACCTTGGTAGGCGGCTCCAGCATCTCGCCGATGTCGTCGGCGGGCGGCGCCTCGCCCCGCGCCGTCTCACCGCCGTCCTCGTTGTCCCACTCGTCCGCCTCCTGAACAAAACAACCCTTACGTGTTACAAAACAAAGTCCTCCATCATTACTCTCCCTAATTTTAATTTAGATTCGATCGTGCCGCGTACTTCCGAATAAATTGACGTTTGTTTATTTTGATTCTCGGTCTATTAATATGGTCGGAAGTGCAAACAGTTATTATACATTTCTGTCGAAAAAAATATTTTAAACCACCCCTAACATTGTCAGGGCTCTTTAATTTTCTTTTATCATTCTATTTTTTGTTTTTTCTTTATTTTTTTTTATCATTTTACTTCTTATTAATATAATTTTATAAATATATATTTTTTTGTCATTTCTGATAATAGTTATTTCGAATTTAAATTTGACTAATACAATATACATTTCCACACTCACACTCAGTCGGACCACACGACTAACCGAACAGCTTTAAACCCAGTAACATATAGCTGGTAAAATAAGTACACACCGGTGCCTGCGTGGGACAGTATCCGGCATCGTTCTCGTTGGTGTAGTCGTAGTCGACCGCATCGACTGCAAGCGGCTCGGCGGGCGGCGTGGGCGTGTCGCGCGGCCGCAGCAGGGTCACGCTGCGGCGTAGGAACAGCTTGCGGAAGTGGCCCTCGTCTAGACCCCTGAGAGATAGGTGAGGTGTAAAAAACACAAATACACTAGAAACCCCACACAAATACATACAGACCAACAAATAGGTTGCGTTTCCACTGACGCGGACCGGGGCGGAGAGGAGTTTAGTGGTGCCCAAATTTGCCAATCACTATGCTCGTGCTGTTTCCGTGGAAACGGAGCAGAGATTTCGAGCATAGTGATTGGTCAATTCGGGCACCGCAAGCTCCTCTCCGCTTCCCTCCGCGTCAGTGGAAATGCAGCCTTACACGGACTATAACTGCTAGGACAGTACCTGTCGATAGGCGTCTTGAAGTTGGTCTCGTTCCACGTGTGTCCCGTAGCGAGTGTCTTCCGGCTGATCATGATCTTGGCCGGCGGGGTGGGCTCGTACTCGCCGGCGGGCGCGCGGCAGTCGAACGCGAGCCCTGCGCCGGCGAAGTCCAGGGTCTTCTTCGTGCGGGGCTTCTTGCCGTCCACGGTTATGCGACCCGCCGTCGACTGTGTGCGCTCGGAGAGTTTAGACGCTGTAGCGTAAAAGATAAAGATTCGTTATTTATCTTGTTTTTGTGTTTTAAAAGTTTAATTACGTCTTGGTATATGTAATGATAACAATATGTTTTACTCAATGTCCGTATTGTTGAATAATATATTTATTTATATTACATTCCAAGAAATTGGTTACATAAGTTGTTCACGTAAATAACCCGTCAAGAGTCGTATGCGCATATGGTAAAACAAAAGTCCCCCGGTCCTCTCACCTCTGTCGCTCCGCAGCCGCCAGTGCGCGGGCCCGGCCCAGGCGGAGAGCGCGCAGTAGCTGTACTCCAGGCGCGCGTGCGCCGCGTCCGTGGGCCGCATGTCGGCCAGGCGCGCGGCCGGCGCGGGCACGACGCGCGCCACGCACGCCGCCACCGCCGCGTCGCCGCCCTCGTCCGATGAGATGCCGCCCAGTGGTTCGTCGTCTGGAAATTTGGCGGTATAAGAGAATGGGCATTGTCAAAAAAAAATTACATGTACTTTTTTTTTTCGTTGAAATAGGGTATTTTAAGAATATAGATTAAATATTTTTGAAATTCATTTTAGAAATTCAATGTCTAATATTATTTACCAAATAGATCGTTGTGTACTTCGTCCTGAGGAATCGGTTCCACCTCAGCATTGACGTCGAAAGCGAGTGCCTGCTGCGAAAGATTCAGTCTGTTCTCATCCATCCAGTTTGTGATGCGGTCACTGTTATGAAACAACAAAAAAAAATGTAAGTAACCCCGGAATCGTCAAGCAGTAAAAAATAGAAGTTCTATAAGTACTGACATGATTAAGGTGTTCTTAGCTATAATCTAAGATATAATCTAGGAAATAGAACCCCTCTCGTTTCCTGGTGGTTAAAGAAGTATATTATTACATACAATCTATACTAATATTATAAAGAGGAAGAGTTTGTTGATGTTTGTTTGTTTAATCGCGCTAATCTCAGAATATCAGTATATTTATACACAGTATATACGGACACTGGTCCGATTTGAAAAATTCTTTTTTTGTTGGATAGTCCATATATAGAGGAAGGCTTTAGACTATATTATAACATTACGCTGCGACCAATAGGAGCGAAGCGTCAGTGAGAAATGTTACAAGAACGGGGAAAATTATTTACACTTTCGCTGCGTGTGCTGCATAAACGGTTTAATTCACTCAAAAACCACGCGAACAAAGTCGCGGGCGCAGTTAGTGTTACAATAAGATAAGCTATGTTTTGTTCTTGTCTGATTTATGTAATTTTAAATAAACTTTAATTAGAGCATGGATAGTAATATATTATTATAGCATAGTATTAGAATAGTAGTGCATCATAGCATTTAGTATGTAATTAACTTTACATCTTATAATCTCGTGTGTCCTCCAAATAAGGCAGCCTACCCAGTAGCTTAAATTTCTTAGCCAATGTGTTTCAGGCTTTATAATATTAAATATGGATTGGAAGAAAAACTTTAACGTCCCAAAAGTACAATTCTTAGACAAAGGTACTAGTTATTATGAGATATACTCCGTTCCAGTTCAATATGATGTAAATGTAAACAATCTCAGTATGTGCAGTTATAATGCTTCCAATTTAAATGTCACGTATTCGCCGCGGAATAAAGATAAACAATGACACATTAATTTCGTCGAACTCCCTTTCTTTGTTTGTATTTTTATTTTAATACTACTTACGTCTCTTCTGTTTCTGGGTCCCAGTTGCTTATAGAGAATTTGGCAAATGGTTCACAAATATGATCATCTTCTGTAAATGCGGGCATAAGTTTAGACGCGAGTGTTATTTTTTCACTCGAATCTATATCTTCAGGTACATTCTCCTTTATACTTTCCAAAAACAGTTCGTCTGTCCTGTAAACAGAAATATAAATTTATGAATATATTTTAATTGGGTTATTGAATGATATTATTAACTTTTGCACTCATTACACAGAAAGTCGAAAAAATCCGTAAAATCTAAAATAAGAATTAGTATAAGTTTAAGTTTTAACACCAATTGTGTTTAGCAGTGGCATTGGGTTTCTATTTCTATCCTATTGAAGGACAACATGCAAATCCCTACTAATTTATAGGCTAGGGCTTTTATACGAGAACCTCGACCTTAGCTAAACACTAATGGAGAGCCTTCACCATTAGTGTTTAGCTAAGATCCTGAAATATTTTATTACATATAGGCATCTTACCGGAGAATCAATGCCAAAGTCTTGTCGTGAACAGGTAGTGTGGCATTGAAGGCTCTGTTGGATGAAGTAACATCTCCTGCTGTTGCCGCCAGTCTTTCAAAGAATGGATCTAAAAATGTATTATGCACATATGTATTAAAAAAATTTTGTAACTTATTATAAAGGCCATTAGCCATATTTTGTAACATTAAAACTTTTGGTAATAGAGATAAAATATCATCCTCATTTCAGCTATCAGCTCCACTGCTGGACATAGAAAGTCTTTATTCAGATTTTCTTTTTACAATGAATATACTTTTACTTAATCTTTTTATTTTTTTCTTGTTTACCCTTTGTCACAAAGAAGATATATAACAGAGACACAACCTAGTACGAAAATAGTATCACCCTTGTAAGGATGTGCCCTATTTGTGGTTGTTAAATAAAAGTTTACACTTCGGACTTCATAATATATTATCACATATACATATTACATACACATAGGTATTGGTACATAGGTGCTGGCAGGGCAACATACCCTTACGGATACTAAATTATAACTGAACAATAAGATTAGTCTTAAAGACTAAGCGGGGCACCTGACCCCATTACAGGCTACATCACACATGCATACAAATGCGTATGTGCATATCTGCATACATACGCTGCACGTTACACCCTAATACTGGCAATGCGACTGGCAAAGGGTTAAGTCCAGGCACATTCCGAAAACCGCCATCTAGCGCCACTATTAGAAAATACTAATTACTAATTTTGTTTCGTATATTCTTCTTAATTAAGGAGTTTAATTTAGCTTAATGTGATGTTATGCTTAAAAAGATGCATATCTTTATTTTAATGTCAATATTTGTACTTAAATCCGGCATAATATTTACATTTCATAATTTACAAATGTTAATAGCAGTGACATCTATTGCAATTTTTTTGTATTAAAGTTAGATTGTATGGGATGGTAGGCCATGCCTTTGGCAAAGGTCTCCCCTAAGCTCTGCCAAAGTTGTTTGATAAATACTTTTCTACTTCATGTCATTCCTCGTGTTGGTTTTATTTCATCTCCCCATCTTTACTTTCATCTTCCTTGTATCTTTTTTCTCACTCTCGAGGGTGATACATACCATGACATCACTGCCCCAGTTTCCCCCATGCATGCCCCAGCATGAACACCATAGAAAGATGATACATAAATAGATTGTAGGGAAGAAATATTACAGATTTCCTTTATCAATCTATCTAGTCTTTTCTTATGTAAAACGAAAGAAATATCATCATGTATGATTTACAATAATATGTTTCATGCAGAAGTATAGTATAGAAGTAGTATAGTTAAGACGCACATTTTAAACTCTGGAAATAAGTACAGTACTTACCAACACAATCATTAGTGTCAAAATCACCATTAAACACTTCTGGATTAGCAGCAACTGCACCTTTTGATCTTTTCTTCTTCTTTTTAGGTGCTACTGTCTCGTTACCAGCTGCCCCTTCATCCTGGAGCTCATTTTCATCATCCTTCTTACCTCTTTTTGTCTGAAGAAAATAATATAAAATTGAAAATCATTTAAATATATATGACACTGCTTACTATTGATACTAATAGTGGCAATAACTTAAGACATTTTCATTCATTCAAATTCTAAGACTCTTGTCCGTGGAATAATGGTCTATTCTCGGTCCTGTTCCTCACCTAAAGGTGATAAAGATGTTAAAACATCTTGATATAATACTCTCTCCTCTGAAAGGAATCAATAATATTTTTTATAAAATTTGTTGTCTCGTATCAAGTGTCCAAGAATCTTTCCCCTTTCGTTATAAATTTTTTTTTATGTCTGCATTCAGACATTGAGAGACATAAAAAATTCTAGCGTAACAAAATTTATTGAGAAGCTTGAGACCATTTTATTGGTTACAAATTGATGACTAACCTGAGCAGCTTTACTTAGTCCTCCTGCCATTTTTAACACGTCATAATGGACAGCATCCACTCGGAAAGAGTAGATCCTAGCAGATGCATCTACTACTGTAGATGCAGTTTGTAAATTGTCCATGCGTGCATCATGTCGCCGTAACATTGAAGACATGAAATCAATTAATTGCAGATTCCATGCATTGTCTTTGTTGATTTTCTGCAAACAATATAACATTAATTCCTATAACAGTAATAAGGCACCTTTGTTTACTATCTTTGGATATATATTGACAACCTCTGTAGCACAGTTGGTTGAGCGCGTTGGTGCTCGAACGAAAGGTTGTGGGTTTGAATCCCGCCGAGGGAACGAAATGTTTTCAATGTTCCTGGGTCATGGATGTGTATTAAATGTGTGTATAATATAATAAAAATCTTAAATATGTGTATAGTATAAAAGTATTAAATATATTTCCGTTGTCTGGTACCTGTAACACAATCAGTCGGATACTTAGCAAAGGCCAGATTGACGTGGTGTGAAGCGTCCATAGATATTATTATTGTATTATTATTCAGATTATGCACAATCCAAGTATATTAACATTTAATTTCAATTTTGTGCAGATATTTGTAACATAAATTCTCTAGTATGAGTAGAGTTATTGAATAAACAAGTTAGTTTTTACTAGTTAACTTATTTCTTACATTTTCAGCATACAGTTTGAGACATCCCTGAAAATGCTCCTTTTGTGGGGAGGAAGACATGGTGTCACGACCCCGACGAGGCGAGGCTTGAGGCGTGGACGTGGCCACAGCTCTCTCAGAAGCCACCAGTGACGATCGCTCAGCATCATCATCGTTACGCTCCTTAAAATTCAGAAAGAAAAATATAAGATAAAAAAAATATCTAGTTAATATTACATTATTAGACGATTATATGAGATTTCTTGGTGATGATTTTTTTTGTGGAGATAGTAAAATAAATATTACCTCATCCCGTATATTAGTAACTCTATTGTGGGGAATTAAGCTACGCCTTTTCAAAGTTGTACCGCTCCCGCCAATACTTCGTCTTGCAAACCCGGGTGTTGAAGTTAATTGGTTTTCTATCATCATTGTTTATACAAGCATACAAGCTATATCTTATTTTTGTTAAAATATTCTTAAAATATATTTTTATTAATAAAAATTTCGTATTTCGTTGTGTTTACAAAATTACAAAATCAACGGACACTTTTATGACATTTCATTGCAAAATTCAAACTCTTTGACAGTTTTTTTTTTTAATATTTAACTTTCACATCCAAAGGCGGACCGGTAGGGTAAAGCGAAACCAAAGCGAAACTCACCAGTACCAGTGGTAATGACTGGTGAGACTTCATATTTAAATTATATCATGATATTATATTTAATCGTTACGTTTAGCTAAAAATAACAGTTTTAGTGACGAGGTATGTGAACAAAATACAATTTTAGATGGGTGTACACAACAAACTTTTCGTAAATTTTTAAAATACTATTGATCTTTATTTTATACTCATGGATAAGTGACATTTTAAAATTTTCCAACAAAACATTCTGTCAATTTTGGTGTGGGGAGGGGAGGGTTGTATCGTTAGAAGCGCACACTTAGAACATAAGGTCATTTTTGCACACATCAAAACTTGCACTATTTACGTATTATTAAAAAAGACTTGAGAAGAAGAACATCATTTATAATAAGAACCTTACGCAACTGGTTTAAAGTTTACAATTGGTTCAGTATAAAAATATGGGCCCTGATTACGTAACTCCGGTCGCTTTCCCGTCTCTCGAGATCAACTGCCATTGTGACGTTACATCTTTTTAAAACACGATTTAAAAAGTTAAAACGTCAAAATTATGACATATTCATTTTTTAAATCGTGTTTTAAAAAGATGTAACGTCACAATGGCAGTTGATCTCGAGAGACGGGAAAGCGACCGGAGTTACGTAATCAGGGCCATGGATTGTCAAAACAGCCCACAGAATAAACAAAAATGATTTTTTTCCTGAACAGTAATGCTCGTGATGCTGTACCGATTCACTGAATGGTTAAATTTGATTCCTCAATTAGTTTTTATGGTTGCGAGTTGCGACTTGCGCTAGATTTTTAGGATTTTGCGGATTTTGCGGGAAATCGTCACTACGGCTAATCCGTATTATATATTATGATCTAAGGCATTGGTGAATTAATAAGTTTTATACGTGTGAACTTTGTACAGATATTGTTGACTGACGTTGATGAGAATACAATTCTGCTGTACTGAAACTGTTAGATTATAAAACCAATCAATTCGATTTTCACGTTTCACTTCATTGGCCGTGTGTGGTGCGCCTAAAAATTATAGATGTCACTGTTGTCGCCTTTATTATCTGTAACCTCAGCTGTTTGTAAACGGCGCGCTTGTTGCCAACTTCCCGTCAGTCATTTTTTATTTGGTGGCTTGGTCAATGGTCGACAAATCGAAAAATATCTTTGTCATCGGCAGTTTTTCAGAAAAGTGTCATAATGAGTTCTGGAATGCCTGAATTGGGCTCCAAAATAAGCCTAATATCGAAAGCCGATATTCGCTACGAAGGCCGGCTCTTCACAGTTGATCCTCAGGAATGTACCATCGCTTTGGCTAGCGGTAAGTTGACAAATGGATGCTATTACTTTGTTGTCTTAATAATGATAATTATTAGTGTCGTTTAGGACCTAATAATGCCAAATTTCATCTCTAGAGTTAAATAGCATATGGCAAAAAATATAGAAAAACAAGAAGATATATTACTACAACCATCCATCTTAAATTTCTAATTTAGCATACATTTAACTTTTCTTTTAGTGTGTAAAATGTATTAAATTTGTGATCAAAAGTTCTTAGAAAGTTCTTTAAGAGAAACACGTTGTTTATAATCTACCCTCAACTTTATTTCGGCTCCAAATGTAACATAAAGTTTTTGTATGATGACGTTGTTAAACGATTGCTCTCTTGTAAACAACTGTATGCTTAAATGGGTACAAAACATTGCGTCTACATGATTCTTATTAGAAAAATATGTAATAATAGCTCGTATTTGACTCCTTAACCACAAACGTTTATTATAAACTCTTACAATGATTACAATGAATAATAGAGATTACGATTTTGTTAGCTCGTACATTGCCTTGTTTGGTTGTAAATAGGTCGTTAACCCTTGTAGCAAAACAGTTGAATATCTGCACAAGTTATATTACAAACTCGTAATACGCAATCTATTTGTGTAAATAAATACATATCTTTCATACTGATACAATCTATACATAATATTATTATAATTTTTTATTATTCATATTATTCCTGGTGGGTTATGTAATATAAAGTTTTCACATAGCTTTGTTCTCAGACATCACCCTTGTTTTATATCTTCTTAGTTGTAATGCTATATTAACTCTTAGCATAATCTTTATTACTGTAAAATTACTCATTAAAAGTATTAAGGTATTTTGTATATACTTACATACTTGTATCTCTTTGCAGTGCGATCGTTTGGTACTGAGGACAGAGAGACTCAATTCCCTGTGGCACCTCAGAGTCAGGTGTATGATTACATCCTGTTCCGTGGATCTGACATCAAGGATATCAGAGTTCTCAACAATGTACCCTCTCTGCCCAATGACCCTGCAATTGTGCAGATGTCTGTGCCTGCCGCCCTCGGTGGCAGCGGAGGCCAGGGCCAGTACACTGGCCAATTCAATCACCCGGTTGTGGGACAACCTCAATACCCGCAATATCATCCTATGGCGGGCTTCGGGGGCAGTGTGCACCAACAGCTTAACAAGACCAGTGAGTTATCTCCACAGACGTCTGTGGACCTCCCGCAACCTGTGACGGCTCCCATCGGATCGGGAGTCATACATCACAACAACCAAGTTAAAGACCAAGGTTTTTGATCAAACATTATTGAATTACTGCTTTATACATATGCCATCTTGCGATTTTTATATGTAGCTTAGTACTCATTCATTTGTAGCTTTAACATTTCATGCATGTATAGAATTCATCACATAATAACATATAAACTAACTCTTATTTCAGTAGAAACTACATGACTCGCTAGTTGTTGATAATTATCCAATACTTCCTTCCAATACTTCAATATGGCTAATCCTGTAACTAAAGTTATTAATTATACCTACTATAAACTACTGTTACCTTCTCATTTTAACTAAACTAACTATACCCAATATCCTGTTCATGCAAAGTTAGGAGTAAAACATGAGTGTAAAGTCGAAATCGGGTAAGTAAGACATTTTATAATTATACTGATTATTTACAATACAATACAATTTATTGTGCACAAAACTATTCATAGTAACATAAATACAACAATTCATAGACTCACAAATCACTCTATTATTAAATAATTATTAGAGGTGATAATAAAAGTACAGAAAGAATTTTTAAGAATATGTTACTATTAAAAAAAGTAATTGTTAAAAGCAAATAGAAAATTCTTTCTACTCACACGCACTAGGTTTCATACCTAACAATTAACAAGAAATAAAAGTAAAGAATAATATATAGCTTTTCATAATACAACTAACAAATGAATACAACTTAAACCAAGTACCTATTAACTTTATTATTTATTTTAGACACTAACATAAAAATCGCTCAATGCATATTCCCTTGGTCTGCTGCTTGTGAAACATATCATCTTATTTTTATATTGTAGTATATTATGATGTGCTTCAAATGTGAAAGCCATAATGCTTATAATTATATTTGTATTCAATATTATAATGTTATTTTATAAGACAGGTACTTGTTAAAATGAAGTATTAGGCGTTTTGACGCGGAGCGGGGCAGCGGTGCCCGAATTGACCAATCACTATGCTTGAAATCTCCGCTCCGTTTCCACGCAAACAGCACGAGCATAGTGATTGGTCAATTTCGGCACCTCTAAGCTCCTCTCCGCCCCGTCAGTGGAAATGCGGCCTTATCTTTTTTAATGGCTAAAACTGCCCCTAAATGTCCCATAGGCTTAGTTAGCTGAACTAGGTTGGTCACCCAATGTTTGATGTGGTTCACAAAACATACTTACCTTACTATATTGCTCATTCTTTTTCTGTTTAATTTGATAATATATTGTTTATATTTTGGTAGCAATGGTACTGAGTAGACATTGAATGGTGGAAACTTTTTCAAAAAACGAAGATATTTCTTCAGTATGCCTTCTCCCAGGGTAGTTATAGAAACCAAAAAACTTATAAGTTTTCATCAAAACCGCAGACTCTTGTGTAAAAATAAATCGTAACATATCTGTGAATAAATTACAGCTGTTGATACGGACTATTTTTCCACTTGCAGGCTCAATGCTGGATCTCATAGGAGGTGGTGCTCAGAGTGGATCAAGGTCTGCTACTCCCGCTACTTCCCACAGGAAGAGCCCTACATCTGATCAGGGCACACAGGTAATTTATTAGTTAGGTGCCTTTAATCTCAGTGATTATTTTACGTGTTGAAAAGGTTTACTTTTGTTGCTATAGAGACTTGAAAAGAAAATTTACAAAGATTTTACATTGCATGGAAACTGCAAATGTTACAACATAATGAAGAAAATACCATCACCAATATTAGTTAGAACATTTTATATATACGGAATCGTAATATAAAATGTACGGAAAAATAATGATGCATTTAAATTCTTTCCGTGTAACATGAATCAAAATAAATGATGCAGATGTTGTACAAAACCTGCAGATATTATCCAATTGTATAAAATCTTACAATTATTTATGGTTTTAGTATTAAACTTTGTATTAAATGCAGAATAAATTAAAGAATTCTACAAACACCTCATCAGTTTTGATAAATAGTATGGTTTCGTAAATTAGATTTTGAATAGGATTTCGGACAATTACGCCAATCTATGGTCAGTGTTAGCTTTGTACAATCCTTAGGTTGTCTGAAAAACCTGCTTTTTGTACTGTTCCTTTTATTGTTACATTTATGATTGTTGTACGTTTTTTTTTGTGTATAAATTTAAAAAAATATATCTATCTTAACAGGCTGGCTCCGCCGCAAGCGGCTCAGGACAACGCGAGGGTCGCCGCGGAAAAGCACCGGGCACGGCGGCGCCGCGCGGGCGCCCCACGTCCCGCACGCGTCAGCGGCACCCCAGCGGGGGCCAGCCGCAGCCGCCGCAGCACCATCAGCAGCATCAGCAGCCGCATCAGCAACCGCATCAGCAGCCGCATCATCAGCAGCACCAGCAGAACCACAACAACCACCAGCCTGGAGAGCAGATGCAGAGTAAGTGGAGTTTTGTTGTAGATACTATACTATACTCAAAATTCGATTATTATTATTACTGATACTTTGACACACATGAGGGTTTATCATGCCACATGAGTATTAAATGATTTTTTTAATTGATGTTATAATAGCCCTCCCCCCAAAATAAATAACCATTAAAAATAATGAAGCTATTAAACTTTTTAATATTAATGAGAAGGGAACAACCAATTGTCACATCATTTTGTTAAACCTACATAGAAATTACACTAATCTGCCAAATATCGTTTTGCAAGAAGGAGATAGACAACCTTATTTAATTGCTTAAAACTATTCTGAATCTTATTTTTGATTTTCTGTGTAAGGAGTCCAAAAGTATATAAATTATAGCTATGTACAAAGGCAATCTAATGTCAGCGTCAGACATTCTGTTCTCAGCGCAATACAACCGCGGCGGCTGGCGGGGCAGGTCGCGCGGGCGCGGCCGCGGGTTCGTACCGCGCAACAAGAACACGCTCAAGTTCGACAACGACTACGACTTTGAGCAAGCCAACACGGAGTTTGAGGAGCTCCGGAGCCAACTGGCCAAGACCAAGATTGTCGATGAAGTGGTCAAGCCTGAGGTTAATGAGGTATGTATATTGTGGTTAATATATTATAATCTTATATTTCCGTGGCCTAGTGGGTAGACCGTTGATTGGCACTCAAAAGGGTGCCGGTTTGATTCCCAGTATGTGGCAAGTACCAATGAGACTTTTCAGATATCAGGTACATTACACACACAGACACTCGAACAGTGAAGGAAAACATTGTGAGGAAACCCGCTGCACATAGTTGGTCCCAGACATATTGAGTATTGATCAGTCATTCCTCTGGATAAGGCCCACTATGTTGTGAGAATGCCGTATGTGCTGGGCAATCATGCGACATTTAAAACCAGTCACTACAGTGTTTAAAGAGTGGTGACTTCGCTTCGAGAATACTGTATAAATCATCCAATAACGGGCTACTTTATTGTAATCTTATATTATAGCACGCTAGATAAACGACGCAATTGTCGTCGCTATTCCCGTGCAGTGACGAAGGTAGGAAGGACGAAGAACTCCATGGACTCGGACATAAGATGTACTAATTCATGAAACTGTTGGTGTTGCAGGGTGAAGTGGACAAGAAGGACGACTCCGGCAACGAGACCGGCGCCGGCGAGCCGGAGGTAGAGGACGACTCCTACAGCGGGTACGACAAGAAGAAGAGCTTCTTTGACAACATCTCCTGCGAGGCTGTCGAGAGGTATGGATATTACTAGAGACCGAAATTCGACTATAATTAAAAACATAATATTCTGAATGTGAATCTTGTTATGCCTCCATGCGAAATCTGTTTAACCAATCATCATTAAACTTTTTTCACATATTCTTGGATAATGTATCCTTGGAAAAATCTATAAAAGTTCTTTTGGTATAATAAAAAAAAAAAAAAATTTGATATACTTTAGAAATAAGCCTTTTTAAAAATATTATTATTTTACAATCTTACAATTCTTTTAAAACTGTACCTAAAGTTTTTCCTTCATGTATATGTGAAGCAATAACTTGTACGCTTTTACCTACAATAATTGTAGGTAAAAGACATACAAGAGTACAATTATTGTGCAGAGTATGAAATTTCCTAAAAAAATTAAATTTTAAAATAAAAATGGAGCTTCATGGATTTCGTCTCGTCGTCGAATAGTATTTTGAAATTACCGTTTTTACTAAAAATAATAAATATAGTCGAATAAAGTGTTTGTCCTATTAAGAAGCTTTTCAAACTATCTAATGGAACCTGTTTCATGTTACAGGTCGAAGGGCCGCAGCCAGCGGACGGACTGGCGGACGGAGCGCAAGCTCAACTCGGAGACGTTCGGTGTTGCCTCGGCCCGCCGCGGTGCGTGGCGTCCGCGCGCCACGTGGCGACACAACCCCCACAACCCCCACAACCCGCACAACCAGCACAATGGGCCCCACCATCCGTGAGTACCTGTTTACTAAATTATTATTTACCTTCGTTGGCTGCTTAATCTCGGTCGTAAGTAGACGTTCCATCTTGAAATTATATTGTGGCGGACATATTAGTGTAACAAATTTTCGCGCCATGAAAGTTTACTAAGTTTGATGCTTTATGTACAACTTCCGAAAACTACTATAGTGGGTTTCAGCCTGATTGGTGTACATACTACCTCCCTCGGTCAGGCTGACCCTTCGAGGCTTCCACTACTTGCACATCCTAATGGTATTTTGCATAAAGTTCTACCAGCAATATTATTGAAAGACTTAAAACTATGAAAAACTTTTCATCCGTTTTTGGATGATTCATACAGTGAAGTTATCACTCATCAAATACTGTAGTGACTAGGACAGGCGGTTTTAAATGTTGTATGTTTACTTAGTACATATAGTCGCTTTTCTTTTCCACCTTCTCAACCTTGTATCTGAAAAATCATATTTTCTCTATATCTAGCTTGTATTAAAGTATATAAAACTTAATTTTTATATACCTACTTAACTGAACCTCATTGAAATAAAAATCCATATCATATCATAAAAGTTGTAGTTTTATAGATACAAGGTTGTGATGGTAAAGCGACAATATGGCAGTCTCACAACATAGTCAAGTCTAGAGAAATGACAGGATGTCTGGGTATCAACCAAGTGTGCGTTTCCTTACAGTATTTTCCTTCACCGTCAATGCGTCCATATGATGCCCTTCCTGGACAAATTCAATTACGAATCAACCTACCTACTAGGCCCCAGATGCTCCTAACTACAATGTTTCTCAATTCACAGATGGTGGAGGCCGATGCGCGGTGGACGTGGGCGGGGCGTGCACAACAACGGTCGGCCGCAGCGCCCGCAGAACGCGCCTGCAGCCCCACCGGCAGCCGCCGCCGCTCAGTAGACCTCATGTATATGCCAGGTAATGATTGTAATAACATTATCATTAAATATGAACGCCTATGGTTCTCTACCTTGGAGGTCATGGGTTCGTTTTCCCAGTTGGAACAACAAATATGTTGTTTTCAAGTTTGGTTAGGACAGGCTGATTGAAAGATGATCCATATGTCCGTTAGGCTGGTAGAAAGACAGTTCTGTGCCTAATCTCCTGCCAGTCATGACTCATGTCAGTTATTTGGACCACGGGACTTAGATGCAAAGTACACTCTACTTCTGTGAATTGTGCTTGCCCTACTGTTTCCCCCAAATTATAATAGTGACTTACATTTTATTCCAGTATCGAAACACACAAATTCCGTTAAAAACAAGTTTTCACTAAAATAATTGAACAACTTTTTTATATGATTGGTTTTTAAAAAGCATTTTTTCTTTTCAGCCAAGTAGATGTGTGATGCCGAGTGTATGAAGAATCTTAATTTATTATCGCGAGGACTAACAAATGGATAAGTAACGGAAAAGTGTTAGCTGGTGATGAAGTGTATCATATATAATCAATTGTGTAAAGAAGCTGGAGTAACGGGATGTTTAGTATATGGTTGGGATTCAAGATGGTGGACATTGCATTGGTGTGATAGTGTTGTATCCAATATATGGAAGAAGACAGTGTAAACTCCCGTCAGCATAGAAGAATTGTTCTTCGTCCAGCCACTCTTTATGGTTACACATGAGTGGGCTATGTGTTCAAATATTGGGCTACGTTGACTACCTATAATTAGATATATGTCACATGTCGACCGTTGCGATATTAGGCTAAATTCTGTGATAGAGGTGTCAACGATAATTTTAAACAAATCGGGGAAATAGACTCCTATAGAATAATTTAAATTTATTGATGCCCAAATTGAATATATTTTCCTAGCTTCACACGTACTATGCGCATTTGTGCCTATTGGAGTTGTAACAAATGTTAGTTAATGTGTTTTATTTTTGAAGTGTAATTGCACTTTGTTTCTTATTTAAAATTTAAGGTTGAAAGACGTTAGCGCAGTCCCACACTAGAATGCTAGCATAGCACGGCAAGTCTGCATGTATAAATGTGTTGATTATATTGGCTCAAAAAATCTCATAAAATTGAAAGTGAGCAAATAATTTGTTGATATTTAGATAATAAAGGCATGTAAGTGGGACTGCAGTACCCTATGGCAGTTTTGGAATGTAATAAATGTGTAGTTTAAAAGACTTGTTTATATTGTATAGAATCGCTGCCTTTGGGAATCAAGCCACAACAGGCTACATGATTGATTAGTGTTGTCACACAAATTTTAGTATATTTCAAAAGGACAGTTTTGTTTCTTGGATCAATGTGTAATTTTTTTTAAAGTCGAGCCGCAAGCATCACTGGATAGTTTAAAATAAAATTTTTGACTAAATACAATATATTTGTAAATCTGTAACTCGACCGACAGCTGTACCTGGTGATTGTAATGATGAAAAATATACATTTACTACAAATCTTCCAGATTGATATTTCATTAAAACTTGTTTTATTTATTCATATATTTTTATTGCAAATCAAAACTTAAGCTAAATAGTAATAATAGTACATTCAAGATACACCTTTAACAAGCCTATAAGAATTTATAAAACATAAAAACACTCCCTTCTCTTACGTCATAGAAGCTTAATTAGATTAATATTTGAATTGAAGGTACATATTCATAAGTCTAATAAAATATTCCATAAAACATTTAATAGCAATACAAGTCATACAAAAATGGATACCTAAACAAAATCACTTCTTGTTTGTAGGGCGGAATACAAAAATCGTTTTTCTTTTTAAAGAACAACACAATTTTATAGTTTAAACTAACATACTTATGCATAATAATATAAATAACAACATCAAAATTATCATGATTAATATACTTGCCATCAATTTGGAAACTTCGTGCATTTTAAGCACTTTAATGTTCAGCACTTTAATGGTTTCGTTTTGCTTCCTAGGTTAGTGACGCCGTCATCTAGCGACCGTATAAATATATAGAGGGTGACGATTATTTAAACAATGGTAACAGTTACAGTAAATGTACATTCACCATTTTATGACGGCAACATATAGGAAAACAGCTACGAGAGACCAGTCTCTTTTATTATGATGCATTGATGCACTCTAAACAATCGCTAATGTAAGTACCAATTACGAGCAAAACATAATGAGCATATTGAAAGGATCAAACCGGTCATTATTGAAAATGCCCTTAATAGGAGTACAATTTGATATTACTATTCAAAAATTCCAGGGATTATACATATAAATTGTAAATCACCTTTTGCTTGGCTTAGTAACAATTTGTGTACCACACCCAAAGGGAAACTCTAAGATTTTGACGCATTGGTAGAGCTCATTACTGAGCATGTCGGAGGTTGTGGGTTCCAATTCCTAGGAATCAAAGGAACTAATAGGTTTCTGTGTTCCTGGGTCATGTGTATTAAATGTCAGGAGGTAGGAATTTGAAGTTCGCCGCATGAGCCGCAAGCAAGTTCAATAACAATATCTGAATGACCAATCATGTTACGAGTGTTTCCTTCACGCACTGCATCCAATTTAAACCCTGTTTTTTAATTTCGGTCGGTAAAATGAGAGGCAAAAATCATTCTGTCTGCTAGTTAGCACCTCTCTTTCTTCATCACACAGAAATATCATTTTACTGACTGAACTTACAAATCAGTGTACATATTTTTATTATCAAACTGCTAAATTGTGAAGTACCAAAATAATGACCGAGCAATGTGATAAATAATGAAGTTTATATATTAATTAAATAATTAATCATTGTTCATAGTGCCCGCGCATTATTAATAATGCCCTGATTAATCATCTGGTCCGTAACATAATATACGTTTTTGCCTACGTGGCTCGTTTTTATTATCTTAGACATTTACACCTACTAATAAAAATATTTATAATTGTTTACTGTCCTTTTTCACTGACTATGACAAGATCAGCATTTCCGTAAGTAATTCAATTTTTTATTAAAAATATTAAGGTTTTATTTTGTCAAGTGACTTCCAACGATCAGACAAAGACAGGAAAATATTTATATTAGTAGGGGACAAACAAGGCTCGACATGTGGAGTGGAGCATGGCGCGACACTGCTGCTGTTAGTCTTGTTGGAGTTTGGTCCAATACTGCAAATTTAACAGTTTTAAAGTAATCTCAAAATCTGAGCTTCAGATGGATTTTGATTGCAATACCCCCGAAATGCATAATGCATTCGCGTCACAAGCTACTGTTTAATACTTTATGATCTAAGGTTTAATACAATACACGATATAAAATACTTCTTAAAAACATAATGCCTTACTACACTACCGAACGAATATTTACACAACCGTCATTAAAAAGTGTAA
Organism: Celastrina argiolus; assembly: GCA_905187575.2. Taxonomy (NCBI): domain Eukaryota; kingdom Metazoa; phylum Arthropoda; class Insecta; order Lepidoptera; family Lycaenidae; genus Celastrina; species Celastrina argiolus. Next base: position 15,982,002 of record LR994591.1, on the reverse strand, counting down.
AGTATGAATTCTAAAAGGATACGTATAGACATTGCTTAAGAGTTGAGCAAGGTATTATCAAGATTGTTTTGAATAGGCGGTAGACCGTTGTGTAAGTTCGAGAAGCTCGAAAAATATGTCAAAGTACCCTCCCGAGTAAGGGTTTGACCACAGCCAAAATGTAGGTTACACACATATTTTCAAAATAACTGTACTTTTTGCAGGCCGATTTTGCCACAGATTGTTTCATTAATTTAATAAGACTTAAGTGATCGTGTGCGTTGCACTATTGAAATCGGCATGTTCCATTTTCGAAAAGTCGGTCACAAAAAGTGTGCCGTAAGGGAGGCACCTTTAAGTCCCAGTTTTTATAACTAGAAGCAAGTATAGCAGAAGCTGAAAAATGTATCCCTTATAATAGTCAACTTTGGTCGCGATTTTATGTGCCAATACAAAAAAATTGGTATATAACTAGAGACGTACATATCTAAGTATATTTTTTATTTTATTTTACGGCCTACATATTTTTGAGTAGCCGAGTGGTTTATTGAAAAGTAGCCAGTAAGTATTTGAAACATTTTTTAGGTAGAAGTGTAAAGAATTTAAAATGTGTATCTACATATTAATGAACTACAGTCGATTACAAAAATACGGAACGTTATGATCTTTATGATTGTATTTATTTACTATCAATATCTTCAATACCTATAAAATGGCTATGTACACAGTAGTTAACTATGACGCAATGGTGTAAAATGTCTAAAAAATGATACCTTAGCTCATTACTATAGATACAATTCAATAAATTCACTACAAAATTGAGGTAAGTTCTAAAATACTCAATTCTCAGGGTAGTAACCTTAGTTTAAATAAATGCAGTGAGACTACGTTAGTACAAGAGTTTGTGGTCGCGACAGAAAAGTTAAAACTGTAAAACTGCACTCGTAATAAAACTCGTTGCTGTTACAGTAGGTATAGTTTTTTTCTGTCGCGTCTCGTGAGTACCTACGTATGGTAGTCTTACTGTATTACTACTACTGTACATAGATTAAAGAACCAGCCTGCCATTATGTACAGTCAGAAGCAAAAAATATAATTTTATTTGAAAAATTTACTTGTTCTTCGATATTTGTAAGCACTTTAAAGCTTCTGACTGCATCTAACAAGACAACTCCAGTTAATATCATACATAATGCCTATTAAGGGTAAGGGTAGGTACTTATAAGTTACATTTAAAAATTCCATACATATCACCTTCACACACATAATAATATTGTTTACACTCAATTGTGTAGATAAATGGAATTCAAAATGCAACAAGCATTTGATTACTACCTATATTATTACAAGTTACAACAGTAAGTTAATATTTTTCGGATGTGCCATGGCGCTTGGGGCGTGCCTATTTATTATAATTTCCCGCTGTTGGCACCCAAAAGTACAAAAAAGCAATACATTTTTTGCAACAATCACTTATTGCAAATTCATGTTCCTCTGTATTAGTATATCAAAGACAAACTTTGATTGACATTGTATCGTAGATAGTTTAACCTCGCCACTCCCGAGCCGGCTGGCCGTTCTCCACGATCCACACGGTGCCGCTCTGCGCTTTCGTTAACACCTCAATCAGAGTCCTTCCAACGTGTTCAGGGCTAAAACAATAAACATGCAAATAAAAAAAAACAGCCAAGTGCGAATCGGACTCGCGCACGAACATGAACTAGGTAAACACAAAAGACAACGTATTTTGTGAATATTACCAATGCATCTGTTTACATTTGTAACTTAAAAAAAAGTTATATAGATATACCTTTGTGTCTTGCAATTAGCGTTATCTCGTTGCCAAGCAGCTTCGTATTCAGACGACATGAGTTGTTTACGTATCTCCTTCACGAGGCCCGTATCAGTGAGGCCAGGGCAAAGCACAATACTTCTCACCCCAGTCAAGTTAACGTGGTACTGATCCTGTGAAACATGGTATAAATTAGTGATGATGCATCACTGCATGTCATTGATTAAGTATAAGTACTAGATAAAGACACCAGTCGCGGGTTTGAACACCCAAAAGATTTCAATGTTTCTGGGTCATTTGAGCGATGTGTAGGTATAATATAAATATAATCTATGTAAGGTATTTAACCTATATGCGTAAAATAAAAGTTTTAAGTATTAAGAAGTATCTAACAACTATCTAACTACTTAAAATTCTTCGAGAACTTAGCACGGATTGGCGTGATGTGAAGTTTCGTCCATTATTATTTTAGTGTGTAATAAATTGCAAAGTATAAATCTATAAAAGGGTTACGCTTGACAGTCAATCATATTATACTGTATTATAATTGAATTATTAAGTGCGATTTATCTTCGACGTGTATTGATGATGTCAGATGAGTAACCGTTTAGTAGTATTTATAGACTCGCGTAAGTTCAAGTCAACTCCAATAGGTACGCACATTTATTTTCACACTAATAAAGAGCAATGCCCTTATAAGTGTAAGTATTAGGGATTTCGTCCCGGGAGTCTCGGACGCTTTACTTTCGAGACCAAGATCCGGCTGAGTCCCGTGACCAGCTTTTAGGATCCGAGACAAGTCCCGGGGCCGAAAATGCGTCCGAGACCGAAATGCGTAGTAAGCATAGTCAAAGTAATGTAGTAATCCTACTAATATCTTAAAAGTTAAAGTTTGTTATATAGATGGATGGATATTTGATTTGCGTGAAAGAGTTTATAACTCTTTCACGCAAAAACTAATAAACGGATATTGATTAAATTTGGTATGGTAGTAGTTTATATGTTGGACAAGCTGTGCCCTCGACTTCGTTCGCGTGGTTGTCGGAAACACTATCGCGAATTATCTTTTTATTGCTCACGTTGGTTTTTGTTAATATGATTATTAAAAAGGAATAATTCTTTCATACATATTTTTGAGTAACTTAAATCGTTTACGCAGCGCACGCAACGAAAGTCCTCAAATGTGAATAATTTTCCTTTGCAACATTTCTCACTGACGATTCGCTCTTATTTGTCGCAGCGTAATGATATATTATAGACTAAAGCCTCTATAAATGGGCTATCCAAAAAAAAAAAAGATTTTTTCAAATCGGACTAGTAGTTCCTGAGATTAGCGCATTTAAACAAACAAACTCTTTCACTTTTTAGTATTAGTATAGATTAACACATATGATATTTTCTATCACAGAAAAAGGTACGGTTTCTGCGGAATTTTATTTTACCCGTACCTAGTAGCGGTAAACGGCTAGTCACATGTAAAGACTAAAGATATATTATAAAAATATACCTGTTTGTTAAATTTAGTTCTTGTTACTATAAAAATCACTTACACCATAAGCCCGCGTTAAACCAACTACGGCGTAGTTAGTTGCTGTATAAATAGGCGTAGACACTTGGGGCCTTGTAAACGCCGTAGATGCAGTGTTGATTATAGTACCTCCCTGACCGCCACGGTCCTTACCCATAAATCGGTAAGCGAGTAAGGTGCCACGAATCACACCATTCTGAAAAATACAGGATACAGTTGAAATAATACTGGAACATAATCACTGCGACATTGAATCCTTCATGAGTTAGCTCGAAGGACCATCATGATGTTAATATCTTGTAAAGTCATAAGGTTTAATTGAAAAATAAGGAAAACCGCTACTTCAACAACCTGTGGTGTTACCGTTTATCCTGTAAACATTGTAGACAAGCTTTACGATAATATGTTTATGAGTGTTATGTACTAACCAAGTTAACATCAACTTCCAGCTCCCAAAATCTATCGTTCATGACACCAGCATTATTGATCACTATGTCTAATCGATTGAACACTTTTATTGTCATCTCGAAGGCCTCTGCAAAGGGAATATTTGTTTAATGTTTCAATACAGTAAATATAATTGACCCTACAATAATATTGCGGAATCGTATAAACTTAACAGACCTACAGGCTACAAGTAGATTTACACAGATTCTAAATTTGATTAACGTAATCGGATTCTATCGGTTGTTTTTCAAAACCTTTGATTTAGGTCGACAATTGTGCTTTTAGAAATGAAATGCGTTCCTATCGTATTATTTTAGGCACGTGATACGTACATGTAGGTATGAACGCCGTTGTTTGTTCGGTTGCTCAAAAGATTAAAAAAAGCCTGAAAACTGTTAATTTATAATCAGTTTTATGTTCTAAACATTTATAATTTCATACCTTCATACTGAGGATAGTCAGTAACATCGCACTGGCAGAATAACACGTTTTTCCGTCCATACTTCACACCGAGTTCGTCAGCTACTTGTTCACCTATTTCAGAATCGATATCACATAGTGAAACCTGAAAAAAGGTATAATTAAACAATATTTATAAATAAAAAAGGTATTAAAATTCCCGGCGCGGATTATGATCAATTACTTAAGTAATAAACTAAATTTTATAAGAGAAAAATATTTCATTGTTAAAGTATTAAAAGGGCAAGAAACTTCAGTATTATGGTTTATAACGATTCATAATAGTTTAGTTGGAGTTCTTAATTCATTTGTGGTAATCTACGTTCATTCACAATCGATGAAAGACTAAATTACATTCATTGGCATAGGCGCCGACAAAAATCAATAAATACATAAATGAAAACTGGAAAGGTACGTTTTTATAACGATTCCCAAGGAGTTAAAATGTTTTGTTTAATCAATCTCGAGTGTGTTGTATTATAAAAAACGTTTTTTAATTATTATACTTGCTAATTGACGTAGTAGAATAAAACTTACCTTAGCGCCTTGTTTGAGTAATTCCTCACTATATGCTAAGCCGATGCCGGCAGCGGCTCCCGTGATTAAAGCTACCTTCCCCTTTAATTCCATATTCGTAATTTTCTATTTTGAGAGCACTGCGGCCAAATGCAGCAACTACTACGCTCAATCTGGGTGTGTTTCGATCCAGACTGGCTCGGGAGGGCGAGGGGGTGTCTCCCGGTTTCCCCCCGATTCCCCTTCCGTAGTAAATATACGCACGATTGCACGACACTCTCGCTATCCGCGTCGATTGAGACTCGTGTGGACGGCTCATAGGACACTTTATGTATTAAAAGCTCTCGTAGTACGACAGTACCTATTGAAGTAGAACTATAAAACTCTAATGTAGTAATGTGAATAAAAGAAAATAAAGATTTACATGTTAACTTTATTTGTTAATTTACGTTTCAATTACATGTTATTATAAATAGATACAATAATTTTTTCTAAATAAAAATATCAAGTTTTACGTTTTTTAACTTTTACATCCTAATTATCACAGTGTAGTTAAATAGTTTTACAGAAAGCTGGGTTTTAATATATCTAACATATTGATAAAAATTGTGAAATACTTAAGTTTTTTTGAACAAAATATATGTTTCGAAATAAATTTTAAATGACCATAAATATCTCAATATAACTATCAATGTTTAAGCTAATAAAGTGTTTTGTGAAAACAATTGAATACCATTTATTTGGCGCCTTCCTTAATAAAATATTAAAGTTTTAATAATTATATATTACTAATTTCCCTTCATCTATGTAATTTCCTAACTGTACCGGAAATAGTTTTAATGCGATATTAAAAAGCTTTCATTGTCTATGGTTTCATTGGATTCTTTTTCAGTTTTTAATTGCGTATAAACTTTGAAAGTTTTGATCGTGTTAAAAATAAAGAACTATGTTCGGCTAAGAGTTTTAAAACATAATTAACCTCATCTGAATATTATGGTTTCGTACAAATTCAGTGTTTAAAACAGGTTACAAAATTTATAAAAATATTATAGATAGGTAGGTACAACATGTTTTGTATAACATACATACTTATTGATACAATGATTTAAAATATTTTTAAAACATGATTTCAGTCCATAAAAAGTGCTATTTACAGATCAAATACTGATCAAATATCACAGAACTACAACAGCTGCAGCTGTTTTTCATTTCGATATAGAATAGAAATGCCAGTTACAACAAACAGCACGAAGGAATAATATGTGGGTAAGTAAATACTTTAGTACAACGAGTATTATCAATTATAATATAGTCAATAAAGTCGTGTGCCTTTCCTTTATATATGGCCTTTGCCGAAAACTATTAATCGCAAATTTGTAAAAAAATAATTAACAAGAAAAAATAAAAATAACTGGCAAGTAGCAAAATTTGAATTACGATTGTGCTTGGTCCGCGCCGGCAGCGGGTACAGCTTTAGCGAGATAGGAAAATGAACGAGCGTTAGGAAGTCCAACCAAAACGCAGGCGCTGAGCGCGGAGCGAGTGAGGTTCATTGGAGACGCGTCGTACCATTCATGTGTGTCGCCGTCGTAACATTCCACGTGAGGTATCGTCGTTGAACCTATAATAATAATATCTATGGGTGGCTTGTACAGTCGCGTTAGTCGCCAATAAATACGGTTCACCACTTTGATTAGGTTCAAAGCTGCTATGAAAGATGCTACGCGATAAAATGGTAAACCGAATTTGTCAGCGACCGGACGTCCTATCAATCTAGTCACGTGCTAAGTTCTAAAAGAACTTGTATTACGGGAAGTAGAGAACAGAAATATATTTAAAATCTTTATATTTTACTTATATTTAGGATTTTTTATGTCATACATTATATTTAATACACATCCCTTAGCGGGATTCGAGCCCGTGACTCCGACTTTGACGCGTTAACCATCAGGCACAGAGGCCGTCAAACTTAAGGAAATATCTATGAAAAACTGATTGAAAACTGCTTACAGTAGGTAAGTTCAGGGCAGACTGGAGGTTTCTGAAGTGACAAATTGATACTTTAATCCATGATAGATTGGAACACACGAATTTAACGTACCATTAAATCCACCGATGACGAAGATCATGTCATCCAGCAGTACTGTTGCAAAGTTGCTTCGTGCGCTGAACATCTCTGTCACTTCCTGCCATTCGCCACCTCGCTGCGGGCAGAACCTTTCTCCTGTGAAGTCAATAAAACGTGACGAAACGCATTACGAAAAATATAAAATTTCACACCGATATCGGTGGCGGTGGTCGGTTTCGTTGAAAGTTGCTACATAGGAGTCATTTTATAGTCCCCGAGTATGTGCGCAATACACAAAGACATTATTTACATGTCCATCTACTCCTGGATCATCTTTCATGTCAGACAATCGGGTGATCAGTCTGCATTGTCCTAGCCAAACTTAAAAGCAACATTTTTAGTTGCTCGCGGGAATCGAACGTCCTCCAAGCTTTAAACTATTGGACCACGGTGGGGATGTGACATATTGACGTGATAATTAATCACCTCTTGCAAGTAGGTAACTTAAAATTCTAAAGTTAGGTCAAATATTGAGTGATGAAATGATTGAGTTTAGAATTTAGATCTATTTATTACCTGTGTTCAAACGATTGTATCCGTTGAATCCACCGAGAGCGTACAACGAATCTCGATACGCGATGAGGCTGACTCCGGACCGGGGGCTGATCATGGACCTGACGAAACTCCATTGCTTAACCTCTGGGTCGAATACCTCGGCAGATGATAGCACCTCTTGCCCGTTGAAACCACCAACAATGTATATCTGCCAAGTATTATGGTCCTTAAACATATGGATGACGTGGTTGGTTAAAAACATACCAAGTGCAAGTAGGAATCGCGTACATAGGGTTCCGTACGAAACGCGAAAAAATCACATGTGTCACCGTCCTTAAATATATATTTTTACTGCTTATTGTTATAGCGGCGACAGAAATACATAATTTGTAAAAATTTCAACAGGCCTAGCTATTTGCGGTTTTTGTGATAGAGCCTGGTGATAGACAGACAGCAAATATAATTAGTATTAGGGTTCTGTGTTTATTCTTTGAATACGGAACTCTTAAAATGACGGGTTAGTGGATATTTAACTCTACGGTCTCTCTCTGTCATAATTCAAAATTTATTCCCATAAAATGAGTTAAACTTTTCCTAAGTCATGATCCCCTGACACTAGAAATAAATCCAGTCAATCGGAATTTGACAGTTGGCTAATCGTGTAGATGATGCGCGAGCGCCAAACTGGTTTGAAATTGAGTGTCGATTTTATGGAACTAAGAGAAATCCTATAGAAAAATCTCGTTTACAATATTGTTTTCAAGGGTAGCTAATGACATTACAGCAAAATTAACATTCTGATTGGAATTGAATTTAGTTTTTGGAGTAAGTGGGTAGGTAAGGTCTGTAAAGTAAAGACTCCTTACTTTCCCTCCAAGGGACGCGGCGCTGGCATCGGACCTCTGTTTGTTCATAGGTGTCGACATCTGCCATTGGTTCTTGTCTGGATAGTATCTCTCCACCGACGCCATGCGTGTCCGTCCGTTGTATCCCCCTAACGCGTATATTAGGCCATCTAAAATTCATAATAAGTATTTAAAATTGACCTAATGTTTAGTCAAAATCACAAGATCTCCGTAGGGCTGCTAGAAGTAATTTCTTTAGAAATAAGCAGTACCTTTGTGTCGTCGTCTTTCGACGTCTTTCTTTGTAAACTGTATTATTTTAAAATTTTCTTGTGTGTAATAAATTTTTAAATAAATAAGTAACGGCCAGTTTCTGCAGGCTTACTCCCGACATAATCGAGAGATCTTTTGGTATTTTATTTGGAGGATTGCTTTGAAACTAACCACGATAAAGAAAATCGTTAGATGGTAACTTTTTACCATATCAATGGACTGAGAATCAAAATAAACAAACGTCAACTTATTCGGGAGTACGCGGCGCGATCGAATCTGAATCAAAATTGAATCAGTTTAGAATAAGGTCCCTGAAAGGCTAACTAAATTTGATTTGTCTTTCCGAAACCGGCCGTTAGTTTTAATTCATGCCACTAGGCTTCGCTTTATTTGTCCCAATCGGTTGTTGTTGAGTTAATATTATAATAACGATACAAACCATGTACAACAACACTGACGTAACATCGAGCTTGGTACATGCAAGCTCTGTCCTGCCATACATTCGTTACTGGATCGTAGCATCGAACTGTGTTGAAGTGGTCACTACCGTCGAACCCACCGATCATGTATATCATGTTGTTCAAAGCACATAAACCATGGTACGCGCGAGGTGCAAGGTCCATGTGAATCGATAGAAACCATCGATCAGCTCTGTAAATATTCAAGTGTAGTAATATATCTGCATAGAACCACGTAAAATGTTGCAAAATTTTTCGACAGCTACTTTTTAGTATGTACAGTATGATCGCTGCTAATAGTCCCTGACAATCATCGTTTTCTATAGGTGGGGCCTAAATGAAACGAACAAAGATCTAGAGCTAGAAAAGAGCATTGTTTCTTCATTTTTAACAACATAATAACGAAATACTATTTATACTCGAACATATTTTGATATAGTCCCCACTTTATCAAATGTTTGAGTGTATAAATGAAAGGAATGAGCTTTTGCTGGTTTGGGGTAATTAATGATGTTTTTAATGAAAAACAACTATGTCCAAAAGTAATTATAAATGTGCTTTTACTTTAAACGTATATTCCTTTACCTTGTGTCGTAAGTTTCTACAAAACTAGTTGGACTGCCAGCACTCCATCCACCTACAGCAAAGAGTATTTCGTAAGGTATCCTAGGTCTCGCTAATGGATCGTTCAGATCTGCTTCCACATCTGGTTTTGAATCAAGAATTGTGAGAAAAACTACCGCTGGATATAAGGCTTCCTGGCACTTCTGTAACAACAATTCTAATGATATTAGACCTCTATGAAAATAAAATAATATTATCTTTTGGTTTTATACAACCTCATCATCCACGACTGGCTGCCACTGAAGAATTTTGGTTTTCAAATATTTAAAACTAATATGGCCGTAACGCACACAAGTCAAAAGTGATGGAATATATTTTTTCCGATTCTCGAGGTCATGTTCAACCCATGTCTTTAGTGCCTGAAAAACGATTTCTTCGTTTCGTACGTTCAATTCATCATCTTTTAGAATGTCCTCTAACTCTTCAACGGATAGTGTTTTAAATTCATTACATTCCTTTAGTATTTGACCAAAATTTTGCCTTATATACAATTTTCCCTTTTTTTCTAGGTCACTACAAAAGTAGCATCTGGCGAATTTGAATATTCCCAGACAATTATGTGGTCGTATTTGCTGTTGCAAAAAATTGCAGCATAACTGTATTACTCCGACTACATCGAAACGATCTGCATAAGGTAACAAGTTTTCAACGTTCTCTTCCGTTACCTTACATGTTCCTGTGTAGGCGTAATCGAGTATTAGGTTCATATGGTAGCTGGATACATCTACGAAAATTTCTGTTTCTTCTGGTTGACCCTTTTTAAGGGAGTTTATGAATATAGCTCTAAAGTATGGACTCACTGCTGACAAAATTACCCGATGAATGTGAATCGATTTTTTATCATTACATTTAATAACACCGTCACATAGTTGATCGCTTAGTCTTAGTTCGTTCCATATCGCTGGAAATTCTATTAAAGAATAATGTTCTGGTAGACATACACATTTGCGTTTTCTAGATATTACTTTTCTTTTCGATAGTCGAGTTTTGTGGGTAGACGCTTGAGGACGTACGGAGTTTTTAGTCTTAATTAATTTACGATGTTTTGGATTAAATTCCATCCCTTTTGAAAACGGCGGTCTAAATTTGATGTTTGTCAATTATTAGTACCTAATGCTAATCAGAATTCGTTTAAAAATATTTCTAAATATTTACAAAAGAGGTTAGCCGTGTTGTACGACGTTTTTTAATTGTCTATGGTGAATCTGAAAATGGCAACATTGTATACGTCAATGTGACAAAAATCAGCTGTCATAAAACGTTTTGTCTATCGGTTTCTTTTTACGTAGTAACTAATTCTTAATCTGTGGTTTCTTTTTCGTCCGGTTGTCAATATGGTGAGTTTCGTTCGGTGAAAAAATTAAATCATCAATAAAAATCTTGGTGATCCAGTGATACTGTGAAAGTTTTAAGTGATTTTAAGTAATATCAGTGATATAAGAATGTGTTCTTCTATGTATTTCAGGGAGTCGACATCAACCATAAACACGACAGGAAAGTTAGGCGTACCGAGGTTAAATCTAAGGATGTATACCTTAGGTTGCTCGTAAAAGTGAGTATAGTTATTCCTCATTCATATTTGCCTCTAGTGTCCTCACTAGTAATTCATACAAGTGATTTAGCAACAAAAGTTGACATAACCTATTGTTTACAGCTCTACAGATACTTGGCTAGACGTACAAATGCCAAGTTCAACACTATTATTCTTAGGCGTCTGTTCATGAGCCGCATCAACAGGGCTCCCATCTCCCTGTCCCGGCTGGCTCGTCACATGAAGAAGCCCACGCGTGAAGGTCTGATCGCTGTAGTTGTTGGTACCGTCACCAACGACGTGAGGCTGTACAAAGTGCCCAAGATCACAGTCGCCGCTCTTCATGTCACAGAGAAGGCACGCGCCCGTATCTTGGCAGCCGGAGGTAAGAAAACCATTTATTTTGATACATTACTCGGTCACAACAAAAGGCTATTTTTAGGTTATGACAATTAACACAACTCATATGTTTTATTGATTGTGTATTAATTAAAGTTTACACAGGCTGAAAGTGACTTCAAAGCTTTATTCTAAAATTGAGCTTATGTTACCATATTTGAAAGCTTACTTCCTAAGTAACTAGGATTATAATCATGACCCTTATTTATGGATACTCAAATTCACAATTATCTCTTTATCCATCAAGTGACTTCCCAAATACCAGACTAATACAGCAACATAGTAGCATAACTAAAAAGGATAAAAACCACTTTTGACACTACACAACTTGAAGGAACTAAACAACAAAACTGTATTTTATTCTAAATTTATATACTTGTCCTAAATTTATACAAGTGATGTTGAATTTTTAAGCACAGGGAGTTTTATTATGCAAATGCAAGGCATTATAATTTAATTATGTAAAAAGGTATTAAGTGTGTCAAATCTATACTAATATTATAAAGCGGAAGAGTTTGTTTATTTGTTTGTTTAAACGCGCTAATCTCAGGAACTACTGTTCCGATTTGAACAATTTTTTTTTGTTGGATATTTCATTTATAGAGGAAGGCTTAAGGCTATATAACATTATGTTGCGACCAATAGGACCGAAGTGTCAGTGAGAAATGTTGCAAAAGCGGGGTGACTTTCGTTGCATGCACAGCATAACCGGTTTAAGTCTTTAAAAAACCAGGCGAACGATGTCGCGGGACAGCTAGTATAAACAATAAATTCATACAGTTTGAATTATAATTAGTTAACAAACAATTTCATGTTGGATTTCCCCTTTTTCACCATCACTATCTCTGTTTATTGCTGTAAATATTATGCATTGAATTGTAACCAAAGTTGAAAGCTGCCGGACCTCATACATAATTTTTTTTGCTAGATATGTTGCAGCCACCAACCTAACCACCTGTAATAATAAAAAAAAAAACATTTATTTGACTCAACAACATTATTACACTACACGATATTATTTATACAAAGGATTACAAAAACATAACAAGAATATTAGCATAAAATGTGAGAAATTACACAATAAACAAACACAGAAAAATTAAAGACAAAACAACCTTGACGTAATGAGGCCAATGATCATAGTGTGGGAGTACTAGTGGAAGCCCCAAAGGGAGATCTCCGACCGAGCGAGATGGTATGCTCGGTCAGGCCGAAGCCCACTGTACTAGTTTTTCAGATGTCGTATATATAGCGCCGGACTTAAAAAACTTCGATAGCGCGATGCAGGATTGTGGCGCCAGTAGTAGGTACCGCCACATCACTCCCCCCCGAAGACCGGAGGTCGAAACTTGAGTCGTCTTGTGCTTGAGTCGCCAGTGCCAGTGAGTCCCAGTGAGTCGGAACTGTGCTGCTGCTGCACGGGCTCCAGTGAGTCGGAGTGCTGCCGTGCGGGCCGATGCTACGTGCTGAACCAGGAGAGATGTGCTCTGCTTGCTCACCGGTCGTGTAGTGAGAGTGCCCGTTGAAGCCGATGAGGATTCGACCAGGCCGCGCTGCGTTGCGGCTAGTGGACGAAGTACCCGAAGTGGCTGAAGCTGGCTGGCGAGTTGCGGAGGGGCGGGGAGTGATGATGATGAAGGAGGCGTGTTCTGTCGAGGGTCACCAATGTGGGAGTACTAGTGGAAGCCCCAAAGGGAGATCTCCGACCGAGCGAGATGGTATGCTCGGTCAGGCCGAAGCCCACTGTACTAGTTTTTCAGATATCGTATATATAGCGCCGGACTTAGAAAACTTCGATAGCGCGATGCAGGATTGTGGCGCCAGTAGTAGGTACCGCCACAATAGGGTAGGACTAAGCTAAGCGATCATACCACCCACGCCCTGCATACCTCCAATAGCTAGGAGATTTGTTTAGTGGGTACGACCACGGCTCTGCCTTGACCATTTTTGTACTTATGCTTATCTGGATTTCAAATTGAATTATTTTCTTGTTTTAGCCGAAGTCGGGCTATAGTCTTTTTAACTTTTATTTTATATTTTTCTGTTTCCATGTCAAATATAACAATTGTTATATTTTTATTAAATGACCCATTACATAGTAGATAAGTAACTGAACAACTCGTAGATACTACTTGTACGACCGCATTTTGAATTTAACAATAAAATGTAAAAATTTATAAAATATTTTAATACATATTCGTAATATGCTTGCCCAAGACCTATCTTTTGATACCAAACACGAGACATCAGACAATTATCTTAATTTTTTTTTTGAGATAGTTTTTGAGGTTCAATTTTTAAAATCCAAAATTTTTATATGCCTATATTACTCGCGGCATCATTACCAATCGATTGACACCTAATTTATTAAAATCGGATCAGTAGTTCAGCCACTACGAGGGAACATACATAGACTGCCAAAATCATTACCCGTCCTTTTGGCTTCGCCGAAGTCGGGTAAAAATGTTGGTAACTTGTGCAAAACCAATAATTTATAATGATTTTATGTTTATTTAGTTATTTTATTGTGAAAGTTTTTTTGATCAAATAGTTGTAGAATAATTACTAGAGCTAGTTTTTTTGTTGTATACAGTTCAATGTTTTTTTTAAAACTATAATTTTGTTTTCAGGTGAAATCTTAACTTTTGACCAGCTGGCACTACGCGCGCCCACCGGCCGTAAGACCGTGTTGGTGCAGGGACGCAGGAACGCCCGCGAGGCCGTCCGCCACTTCGGCCCGGCCCCTGGTGCTCCACGCTCGCACACGAAGCCGTACGTCCGTACAAAGGGACACGAGAAGGCCAAACCTAGCCGTCGTTCCAATGTTTAGACTTAATATAAGGACTCTACAATATTTGTTCTGGTTTTATTTCTATCATATATTTTGGTATTAATACTGGAGTTTAAAAAGGATTTTAACCTTTCTTTTTTGTTGCTGTTAGTATTTTATGGTTTTTAGGTCTAACGAATTTTATTTTATTGATTAAAATTAATTTGATATGTTGTAAATGAAAGAATTTTCAAATAAGTAACAATAAATATACTTTATTTATAAAAATACTTTTGCTATCACAGTTTACTAATCACAAAATGTTTTTGACCAGAAAGTCACAAGAGATTCGTCTTCCGGTTTTATACCTAATACCAGCTTTAAATTGTTCACTTCTGATTTTTGATTGGAAGACTGTATTGCTGTTTTCAATGTGTTAGCAATTCTGGAAAATAAATAGATTCAGTTTTTATTAAAAATAAATAGGTCATGGATAACTTTTAAAAGTATTTGTTGCAATAAAAGTAACTGATTCACAATATGGATCAGCGTCTGGCAGTTTGACGCATTCACAGCTTGCTAGCGCTACTGCATGCACAATTGCTTGTAAACAGCTAGTTTGATAATACCATTTAGGGCCGAAAAACAAAATAACTAAGGGCCGATTTTTCAATCATCAGATAACTTTTATCTAAGGAATAAATATGTGACTGGCAGATTTTGTATGGAACAAATGTCAAAGTCACATGTTTATTGAAAAATCGGCCCTTAGTAGAGTAAAAAAACCTAGTTAACTATACAGATACATACCCTAACCATTCCAGCTGTATCGATTTTATATACTGATTTAATACAGCATCATTAAATTTATCATTCTCCATTCCCTTTTCTAATTTAGTCATAACTGTGGGACCTAATAAATAAAAATAGCACTTTAATATTGCAAGTAGTCACTATTATAGGGTGTAAATTGTAAAGAAAAGTATTTACATTTTGCTGGTAAAGTTTCATTCCATTTGCATCCAAAATTATTATTTTCAGTCTCATATAAATTGCATTCATTCGTAGGTGTATACTCTTTTTTATCATTCTGATTGCCAGATTTAATATGAGATGTTGCTTGACTTGCAGGAGGCAACAGATTTAGTAAAGTTGCAATTATATTTGCAGACTGTCTCATTCTGGTGTGTATAACAACCTGAAATAAATATACATTTTTAACAATTTCACAATTACACTTGTACCTTCTCAACTTCGTATCTAAAGACCTACAACGTTTCAGAGTCAAAAAACTTTATATTTTTAGATTTTATTATGACATGAATTTTGTTTTAAATGAGGTTCAGATATATCCAAAATCCACGTCATAATAAAATAAAAAATTATTAACTTTTTTGAATCTACTGAAACATTGTAGTTTTATAATACAAGGGTGTGAAGATAAAGCGAAGATAGATTACCTACATTGTCCTAACCAGACTTGGAATCAACATTGTTGTTTCAACACATGTAAACAAATGTCACTACTTGTGTATGTACTTAATTTTACAAACAATAGTGTTACTTACATCTTTACCAACTAATGTACAGTACAAGACATTCCTGAAGATTGGTCTTGTTAGTAGTTTTTCCAAATCTCTTATAGACATTCTACTGTGTTTTACTTCACACACATTATCTTGAAATATAGTTCCTCTGGTACCATTATCGTTGATTTTATTCAAAATATCAGCACTAGTGTACAATGTCTCAGTGTATGTCACTGCACCAGTTCTAAGTATATAAGTGAAGTGTGAATGTAACTTTTTAAATATGTCTGGATCACCTAAATTTAAAAAAATAAGATTAAAATATCTACAAAGAAAACAATCCTTAAAACTATTTATAGTACTTTACTTTAAACAATAATTCATATCAGTCAGGGCTATATTTTTATTATCAATCATGTAGGACTGATTTTGTTATTTGTTACAAAGGACATAACAAAAAAACTTCATGGAATTACTACTTTTTAACATTATTATTTACCTGTTAATTGTACAAGTGATCTAGATTGACCAAACTCATACACTCCGGTTTTCAACCTCAAAGCTCTTTGAGAACACACATTCTGTTCATTTTGAAACACTACCTCGGCTAACTGTTGGAGCTCTCTGGAAATCCTCTAAAGTTATAATATTATTTCTTTTGAGATATGTTACCAAGTATAAAATTAATAAAAAAAATTTGTAACTCTGTTCAAAACCAATTTAATTTAACATGGACAAAAATATTAAATTGGAGTGAATTTGTGCTATTGTTTTCTTTCTTTATAATAAGGTATACCTAATTAAGTAACATATTAATACAGCAATGGAAGCATTTTTTTTATTTGTTTAACACTAAAATTAAAAGCACTTATTGCTTTATGATCTCATGCCTCATGCTCATGAGCACACTGGCACCAAATGATTTTTAATACAGGTATAATACAAATATACATCTACAGAATAGTTTATTATTAAAACAAAACATACCTGCATGTGTTCAGACAGAGCTGGAGTAATGTTCAGCAGCATGAGCTTGTCCTTCATCAAAACCACAATAGAGAACATTCTTATTAGCCCCCGGGCTCGAGTGTCTTTGATTTGAAACATATGACTTAAAACATGCCCCTGTGTGTCACTGAAATAAACGACGCCACCATCTTTGTTCCAGCTTACCTTGAACATAATTTCAAATTAAAATCGTTAAGTCAGTACGAAATGAAGATAAAATTGCTGAGTATACTAACTTCACAAGTAATGCTTCGCAAGGCTGCCTGTCGTAAAAACGTAGCTATTTCTGCATTTGGAAGAGATTGTCTACTACAGAATATTGTGCCGTTATCCTCGCGGGATACAAACACTGTTTCTGTGCCTATTGAAGTGCATCCAATGCACTGAACTGCCGAAATTGATGGATCCGTTGCGTGATCTTCATTGTCACTCGTAAACGTACAAAATAAAGGTTTAGGTCCATGCGCTTCACAGAAGTGACACAAACCAACTATAGCATTCATTATATTGTTTAAACTGTGATAATTAAATCACTCATTTTACTTAAAAAACTAATTAATCTAGTTGTTTTTCGTTTTAAATTTTCAGGAAAAAAATTATCATATGACTTTGACAGCAAGCCTGAACTTTGACACATGAGACTTCTTCTCCTTTTCCTTTTAACTACTAAAATATTGTCAAAATTATTGTCTTCGTATAAGGTCTTGCATACACGGCCATTGTGAATTAAGTCATTGTTTAAACTGATATAACGGTACTGAAGCCCGAGTTATTTCTGCTCATGAGGTAATTGTGATTTGTTTGAGGTGAAATTATATACATAATGACACCAGGTGCCTAGTGAATAATCTGAAACACTCCCGAATATAATGCAAAATGTTTGTGGAGTTCGTACGCCGAAACATAATGGTGGCAAAGTTGTAATTCAAAACTATAATACTTCCAATTTACAAAATCTTTCTTTCGTAGATTTATTTACAGTTACAAATATGGTATGGCTCTATGTAGACACAGATGTAGGTGGTACCGTAAGGAAATTTAATGTAATTTACAATTTTACACAAGAATAGCAGTCATGTATAATGAAAGGCGTTTTATCTATAGAAAAATAGAAATACTGGTATGTTGTTGATGAATAATATACTTGTTTTATCAATATGTCCTTTTGGCTTTTCTTTCCTAGAAAAACACTATATTTTCTATGGTGTTTATAAGCAACATGATAAATTCTATTATAATTACTGTTTGTAAAAAATTGAAAGAAAAGTATGATGGTTTTCAATAACTCATTTATTGATCTGTACACTGATTTACAGCTAGATTCTTATGGAACATTAGCACACCACGCGGCAATATCTGTGCCCCAATCAATGCACATACTTAACGGATTATTTAATAATACAATTATTGATAATATCACCCAACACTGCGTGGTAACGTCAAGCCAACACATCCACAAATGAAAACATGTCTCTGGTTAGAAATAAATTATTTTAATAATAATCAACATAACTGTGCCTATTGAAAAAAAATTGTCTAAAACGGTTCGGTTTACTATGATTTACTTCTTAGAGACTGGCTTGTACGCTAACTTCCTCGACTTGAGTGATGACCACTTGTGTCGTTTGTAGTAGTAAACAACTGCGGCTAAGAGTGAGCACATGCCCAGTGCCTTGATCGTCATCAGCCTTCGGTCATCCAGTTCAGGCTCGGAGCACCACCGCAGGAAGGTGGCAACATCCTTGGCCAGTTGCGAGGCAGACGCGGGGGTGCCGTCACTGTATTCGGCAGCCTGGAAAAGTTGGAAAAAAAAAGTAAATAAGACTGTCATAATCTATACTAATATTACGAGTATAAAGCGGAAGAGTTTGTTTCTTTAAACGCGCTAATCTCAGGAGCTACTGGTACGATTTGAAAAATTCTTTTTTTGTTGGATAGTCCACCTTTGTGTCGTCTTTCTTTGTAAATATATTTCTTGTGTGCAATAAACGGTTAAATAAAATAAAAATAAATAAATAAATAAATAGAGGAAGGCTTTAGGCTACATAACATTACGCTGCGACTAATAGGAGCGAAGCGTCAGTGAGAAATGTTACAAAAACGGGGAAAATTGTTCACAATTATTGGGGACTTTCGTTGGGGACATAAACCGTTTAAGTCACTCAAAAACCACGCGAATATATGCAAGTTTATGAATACAAAAAAAAAATGTGCAAACACAGTTGCTGGATACCGATACTTTGTGCGCGCGGTAATATTGACTGCGATAAAATATATCCTGTGTTGATAAAGAGTCTAATTCCAGATAAACAAGGGTCAAACTCAGTCTCAAGAATTGCGATCGCAACCTCTGCTTGAGAACCTATTTTTTAAAGTGTACCAAAATATTGTTTTATCTGTCAAATAGAGGTTGCGATCGCAATGCTTTTTTTTTTCTTTTTTTTTTAATTCTTGAGACCGAGTTTGAGACTTGTTTATTAATATGGGTCTAAGCTACTTTCTCACAAAATTTTGTGTTACAGGTACCAGACAACGGAAATATATTTAAGTAATACTTCTATACTATAAACATATTTTAGATTTTTATTATATTAATACACAAATTTAATATACATCCATGACCCAGGAACACAGAAAACTTTTTGTTCCTTCGGCAGGATTCGAACCTGCGACCTCTAGCTCGAGCACCAACGCGCTCAACCAGTGCGCTACTTTCTCACAAAATTTTGCTAAACTCGATGTAGCAGTTTCTGAGTTTAGTACGAACATTATGTGTATGTGTAATGATGCCTCTTACACCAATTTCGGTGAGATCATGGATCATCTTTTTTGTTAGAAAATCAGGTGATCAGCCTGCATTGTCATAACCAAACTTGAAACAACATGTTTTGTTGTTCCAACTCGGGAATCGAACCCATGACCTCTGAATCGAGGGTAAGGCACTAAACCACTAGAGCACAGAGGCGTGTATTGATACACCAATTGCCACATAGTAAGGCACAGTGTACAATGAATTTGTCATTTGCGATTCCGTACTCGTAAAGTAATAAAAAAGGGGATTACTAAAACTTCGCTGGGCTGTCATGCCATGTACGGTAAAAGCCTCTATAAGAAAAAAAGAAAAAAAAAAAGAAACTTCGCGGTCACTCAGTCTCTCAAGGACCACGATAGCTAGACAGATGACATTCACCAAGAATACTTGTTGCCGCTATAACGACACAAAAAAAGAAAGTAGGGAGGGGGGGTATAATAAAACTTCACTGCCATTTCAAAGTGCCCTTCCTCCACATAAACTTACGTTTGGCAATTGTCGTAAAACAGTACTTGCTTCTTATTATAGAAATAGTTTATGAAATAAAAAACAACAATTGATTCGTCACTGGTCCTGAATTTCAAATTACAATAATTAAAAAAAATAACTTTTTTCAGCGCTGCTACTTTCACAGTAAACTCAATATGTACGGGACCCATACACACCCTAAAGTATTATCACTCATTAATATTATAGCCTGTGGAAATTGGTGAAAATTATGCTCAAAGATTACATACATACAACCCATTATCAAAGCTTATAAAAGCGTATTGCAAATCCACTGACCTCGTTGAACAACACTTGGGCCATGGAGATGGCTCCTCCGGGGAAGTACGGGTTGTAGCTTTGTCCCTCGCGCACTGCCGCGCCGGCCGGCGGGTCCGTGTAGCCGGTGAGCAGGGCGAATATGTAGTCCTCACCGCCCTTGCGGCCAGACACGATCAGAGACAGGTCCGGCGGGTAGGCACCTGGAAGGACAAATGTCATTCACACCGGCGCAGTTTCAAGAGCATAATAGTATCGCGGAGACGCCGGATATAACGGGTGTAAAAAGAACCGTCACTATATCTTTGGGATATGATTATACTACCTTTTTTCATTCTAGAAATGTATTTTTTTTATTACCAAAAGAAAAGAAAAAAAATTGCTTTTTTGTTATTCTTGCGACAAAAAAATAAGCAATGTTAAAAAGTTTAAAAAAAATGTTTAGTTTTTGTCAAAAATAATATAAAATAATACATTTCCAAAATGAGGAAAGGCAGTGTAATCGTATCTCAAAGTTATAGTGACTGTTCTAAATGTATACACGCTGTATATTCCCTTTGTCACCTTTTTGGGGAGGTGCTTCTCTTGTTTTTTTTTTTCACTACACGCACAATAAACCCGATTGCTAACAATAAAATAAAAAAAAGTTTGTCCCCTAAACTGCGCTGCCTGTACCATGGAGTATAATGAAAAATTATTTATTTCCAAATAGGTTAGAAACTAACACTTGGTTACTACTACTACATTACATACATATACTTGATGACCTATTACCGGTTCAGAAACTAGTGCGGCGAGAAGAACCGGCGCAAAAAACTGGGTCTTTTAGCAAAAAGATGGGAAAATTATTCTTTTTTAAAAATATAATGCAACAATGTTATAACTTAACATGAATTATAAATAGAAGTATTACAAATTGTACGGGTGTCAAAATAATTTACCTTTTATTAAGCTTTAGCGCACAAATGTTCTTTAACTACTTTTTTAAATTTATTGACCTAATTTTTTTTACGTTTCCTGGGATCTTATTTTACTAACTATATTATGGGAATTGGGAGCTTTGAAGAGTACAATTAAATGAA
Organism: Celastrina argiolus; assembly: GCA_905187575.2. NCBI lineage: Eukaryota > Metazoa > Arthropoda > Insecta > Lepidoptera > Lycaenidae > Celastrina > Celastrina argiolus. The sequence continues at coordinate 15,960,562 of LR994591.1, read as the reverse complement.
TACGGCTAAATAAAAATTTAACATTGTAATAACTAACATTTCTTTCTCTAGTATAAGGAACCATAATTATAGAGAAGTTTACCTCATATATTTCAAAAGTAGAGGATTAATTCTGAAAGTAAATATCGCATACTTTTTCATAAATGAAAACTGTAATAAACTTTCACATAAAGAAATACACAAGTGTATGAAATATTAATTCACATCTGTATATCATAAATCTGAAATATATGGTTATTTCACTTAGTGCCAATTTTATTTTATTTTACATATAATACTTTTTTATACCAGGTGTATTTTGGTATTGTCCTTTTGGTGATATTAAATAATGAAATATGATTTAAAAGTGAACATGATGAAGGTACGAGGATTACCAGAACAGCTAATATTATTCCTCCAAAATCTTGAATATCACTTTTAAAAGCAAATATAACACCATTAGCTGAAAGATGTCAAATAAAAAAAGCAATGAAATATTAGAATGGATCATACAATGTAGAGTTTATTTCAGTATAATGCATAATCATTTATCCGCCTTCCTCGAATTCCTAACGGTTTAAGGCTGCGTTTCCACTGACGCGGAGCGGGGCGGAGAGGAGCATGCGGTTCCCGAGTTGACCAATCACTATGCTCGAAATCTCCGCTCCGTTTCCACAGAAACAGCACGAGCATAGTGATTGGTCAATTTGGGCACCTCTAAGCTCCTCTCCGCGTCAGTGGAAACGCAGCCTTAGTTCTGATAGCCTTTGAAATTGCAAAATGCCTAAAATATATGGTTGACTCTCACCATTGTTGGCTGCTCTGGCAGCATTCTCGTTGGGGTAGGGGGACGGCAAATAGTCTGACAGCTTGCCAGGCCTCTCATAGAAGTTGCCCTCTTCATCGGGACCGTCTCTGATCATGACCTGCAATTAATAAAATTTTTAATTATTATTTATCTTACTTTTTCAAAACAAGAAAAAAGAAAAAGAAAAATGGTTAATATTACCATCTTATCTTATATATAAAAATGAATTGCTGTTCGTTAGTCTCGCTAAATCTCGAGAACAGCAGAACCAATTTGACTATTTTTTCTATTTGGTTTTATATTTGGTCTTAAAATATTTGAATGTTTAAACGGTTTGTATGCTCAACAAAGTGGGTACGGGTGAGCTAGTAGATAATAAAATTTACTATCTTGCATTCTTTGATGTATTTTTTTTGTACAGAATTTTTTTTTTGTATTTTTTTTTTTTTCGTTTATTTATGTTTTCCAAATCTAAATAAATTGGCTAATTTCAATCAATGCAATAAAAGCTAAATGTCTCCTTTCAAACAGAAACATTTGTAAAGCATTAAGTGAATAAAAACTCTGTTTAAATCCAATATACAGAGAGAACAATATAACATGTAACACTACAACATAAAATGCCACTTTTTTTAACATTAAATAAAAATTACAATGACACATTAATTTAATAAAATTTATCTTATTGTTTAGGTTCAAATTAAATAAACAATTAATGAATAGATTAATTGCCCATTTAAAAACCTTACATATGAATGCAATTCACTGACAATTGTATGAGCCCAAACCCTAATTGTTAAAAGATAGGAATCTAGACAAATAAAATTCGAGATAAAAAAATCAAGAGAAGACAGTAAATATGAACATACTTCAGCGGCTTCAGCCTTAGCCTCCTCCTCAGTGTGGGTGACATTCACCAAGTTGCGGAACGCAATGTACTGCAGCGAGTGGCACGCCTTGCATACTTGTTTGTACACCTCATAACCACGACGGACGCTAAAAACAAAAAAAATGCTTGATAATTAGCAATTAGCAGCTTTTTTTTTACAAGATCTAATTTATTTGTTTCAGGATTAAGTGTTCAATAGATCTCCATTAGATAATTTAGATTAATAGCAGTTATAACATTAGAAAATAATATTTAATACAAGTGTACTTAACTGTGTTACTGAATAAGATTATAAATTTGTTATATAACTTCACTGTACCTAGCATGGTCAAGGGATTTGAACCACCCATCATGGCTCCAAGGCTGATGGAAGGGGTGAGCCTCAGAGCCGGATGCCTGCACCGACTGTTCTAGGGCAAACAGCAGGGCACCAACACCACCACCTACCACGCCCAATGTGGATAACCACTGAAAATATAAATATTTGATTTAAATTAACACTTTTTATAAAGCCGGCTTGTTACAATATCAAATTGAGGTAGTAATGTAACTGTAGGATTATATAAAATTGAACAAATTGTGGTGCGACAGTAGTTTCAGAATTTAAAACCCATTTGTTTGTCAATTTCTGTTTATCTGTGTGATAAAAACCAGTAATTTTAAACCTTATTTACAATAAAACAATTTTCCATGAATATGGTAAAACTTGTAATTTATCATAGCCTTCTAAGGTCTAATGTTGTTAATAAATAAATGATACATAACATGGTGAAATCATCATGTTTACAAAAGATTAATAAACAAATTACTTTTAATGATTAAAAAAATTATATATTATAAACTTAATTTACAATTTTAATTGGCATAGCAACATTCTACTTGTTCTATTACAATAAACTCAACTTCGAACTTGGGAGACTTTCCATCATCAGCTGTCAAAATCAGCAGTGTCGACATCAATGGATATAAAATTACGTTGTATGGTAATGAAATTGTACTCACCATTTTCCTGTTCTTCGTCCATCCTTTAGCACTAGTGGATAGTTGACATACCTGCAAGGGATGATCCACTGTTAATTGTTATACAGTAATTGTTACATAATGACGAAAAAGGTTATCCTTCGCCCTTGTTTTATAACGATAGTATTATTGACTACACAGGTAAATATACATTCACTTAGCGCAGTAGGGTTATTTAATAGCATCATACGAGTAGAAAACTAAAGTAATTTCGGAAATTTTACAAATGATTCCATGGGGCCAAGATTCTGATGATCTAATATAAACACTTTGAAGCACTTCTATGTTTTTGTAATTGTATCATGGTACTTGATCGGCTTTTATTTAACTATTATCAGTACCTGGGGTGCAACTACTCCATAATTTTTCAAAAGTCGTGCCCCACAAATCCTGCCTACGGCGGCCGCCATGATATTAAAACGTCGTTTTCTGAAAGATCAGAAAATCAACTGACGTTAGTGACGTACGACAACGATTATATTTTTGTTGCCAGCTAAAACTAAGATAAATTAATGCCGAAAAAATATTCAAAATATCTTAAAAATAACAAAATGATAGATTTTGTGTCACATGATCTTGACACTTTACTGTAACGCTTAACACTTTATTGTAGCTAAGTTATTGTTTAATATAGAAGCTAGGCTTATTAGTATAGAAGTTAGTTATTAACATAGCTGGGCATTAACTCGTTAATCCGTTAATCGTTAATTAACGAAGTTAACATTTTTATTAACGGATTAACTTTTAAGTTAACATTTTAAAATGTTAACGGACTCGTTAACTTCCGTTAATATCCAGAGGTCCGTTAATCGTTAATCCAATGCCCACTGTTTACCGTAAGGCACCAGGTCGCGGCAACAAAAACTAATTCAGACCAGTATGAAACGACAAGTGCCGCAAGGCGCGTGTTGCGAGTGAAACAAAAGCAGCTAAAAAATCAAAAAGCTCTCACTCTTTAAAGAGTAAAACGCAAAGTCTCGTTAAACTGTGGCTGGGCATGAAGTCAAAAGAGTCATTCAAAGATATTGCATTCCTCCGTGAAAACATATTCATTAATCTGTTCATTAAATACAATAGTGCTATACCGTTAAGGGCTGCAATTGTTTAATTTTTTCTTTAGGTAAATACATTATAACCGCAAATCGAGCATCACTATCGGATGAAAACTTTAATTAAATTAAATAGGTATATTAGTATTCATGAAGGGGGATACATTTCAATAACCTATACACGACTTTTATTGTTCCTAACCTGCTAACTTCTAAAACCTTAAGCGAATTTTAACGGATTAACGATTAACGTAAACTTGCGTTAATTCTTCTAAAAGGTAACGGTTTAACGTTTAACGAAGCTAACTTTTTAAGTAACGGATTAACGATTAACGAAGTTAACTATGTGATTAACGGTGCCCAGCTATGGTTATTAATTTGAACTTAAAAAAAACTAAAGCGCTGCATCCTGCAATTTTTTGCTGTAAAACTTAGAAAAACAAGTTGACATTGACATTTCAAAAGAAAAAAAATAAATGTCATATTTTGTCGTAGTGATCATTCATGTAGCCCGTTATTACGTAGTAACTAATTCTTAATCTGTGATGTAGCCGGTTTTTGTTGTCAATAAAATTATTTTATTATTATAATTATGAATATATGTTGAATATTCAAATAAATATTAATTATATTTAATGCGTCGTATATATGTTAGCTAAGTGCTGCTTTAGAATTGTTTCCCAAAGTAATTCTATTTCTTTCTTTAGTAGGTAAGGTTATGTTAATGTTATAAACTAACATCTCACAAATTTTGTTTTAATTATGTTATATTAATGCTAATTCCTTATATTTTTAGACTTTTGTCCTACAAATCTGTGCCAAAAATGCAAGTTTTCACCCAAATAAAGAATCCCATAACGGGCGGTACAGAGTGGGATGTTAAACATGAAGACTACGACTTTCACCAGGAAATAGCGAGGTCTGCCTTCGCGGATATGCTTCATGACACCGAAAGGAATCAGAAATATTATAGAGCCCTCAAACTTGCGATTGAGAAAAAACACAGTGAAGGACAGAAAGCAAATGTTTTAGATATTGGTAATTGTTTCCTTTGCGCACTAAGGGTTCCACACAAAACCGTTCTTACATGGAAGCCTCCTTAAATATATATTTTTTTTGTTTTTAATATTTGTAGTTGTAGTGGCAATAGAAATGTATGCTAGTCAGAAAGACATTGAACTCTCAGTTATACAGTCCCATTTTTACCCATGGGGAAGAGAAAATGTGAATGGATTTTCTATTCTAAACTATATAACTTATGGTAATACATGATTTATGTTTAAGATTATCTTTTAACAATTTGTGTATGACAACTTTTAGGCACAGGCACAGGTCTACTTTCCATCATGGCAGCCAAGTGTGGAGCAGACAGTATAGTCGCTTGCGAAGCATTCAAGCCAATGGCGGAGTGCTGTCTGAAAATTCTAGAACAGAATGGTGTGGCAGATAAAATTGTTGTCATCCCCAAAAGATCCACAGACCTGACAGTGGGTGAGGAGGGTGATATGAAACAGAAGGCAAACATACTAGTGACTGAAGTTTTTGACACAGAGTTGATTGGAGAAGGTTGTTGTTTGTACTATCATTATATTATGAAATGGATACAATTTACAAGTCATCAATCATTTATTTGGTCTAAAAGTGGGACAATAGATGTTAATGTAAATTAATTTCTTAACTCTAGCTAATCTTCTTAGCACCAAATACCTATACATGCAAATACTTATAATTTAAATTAATCAGTTCCTGCTCTTACATGTCAATCCAATGCATGCATCATTAGTTAAGCATGCAATGGTCCTAACCAGACTTGGAATCTAAATATTTCAATCAAAATATAAGTCAAGAGTCAAGTTCCACAAATCAAAAGTTACAAAACTAAAATTACAAATAGTGTTATAATGTGTTTCACTTCACTTCACATGTTGAATTATAGGAACATTTTTAGGATTGATCTCATTTCTTCAGAATTGAGAGCCAAACTCTAAATTACTGGGTAATGAACAATATACCACATATTATAGAACCCTTGTCATACACTACTTATTAATATCAATTAAAAAATTGTTATTTTATTCTTTATCAGTGTACATACATAATATCTTTCGGAGTCGCCTCTGTGGTTCAGAGCTTCGCTCTCGACCTCCGCGGAGGTTGTGGGTTCGATTTCCGCGTTGGAACAACAAAAATGTTGTTTTCAAGTTTGGTTAGGACAATGCAGGCTGATCACCTGATTGTCTGACAAGAAAGATGATCCATGCGTCGGATGGGCATGTAAAATGTCGGACCTGCGCCTGTTCTCTCGCCAGTCGTGTCGGTTTACCGTCCCACTGGGTTATGAGAGTAAAAGGAAGAGAGAGTGCTTCTGTGTATTGCGCACACACTTGGGCACTATAAAATAACTCCTGCTTAGCTGGCCTGGTTTCAATGAAATCGGCTGCTGACACCGAAATCGGTGAGGGGAGCTATTATTATTACATATAATATCTTTTAGTTGAATATCAAAACTGACAAGATTTATTTGTAAATTGCAACAAGCTACATTTATGACCTTATTCATATTTTCTAGGTGCTCTATCAACATTCTCACATGCACACAAACATCTGTTAGAACAAGACTGTATAGTCGTACCAGACTCAGCAGTGATATACGTACAAGTAGTGGAATGCTCTACACTACAGAAATGGAACAAACTAGATGATTTGGTTGATGAAAATTCACAGATTGTATTAAAAACACCACAAAAAGTGAGTTCATATTGCTTGTTTATACTTTAAAACAAATAATTTATTTCTTCTATTTGGAAATAAATGGAGCTAGGGGATACCAATGTATTACAAGAATGACCTTAACATTAATGCTAAGAAATGCAGTGAAATTGGTTTATTTAGAAAGTCAAATTTTTATTGTGTAAGTAAGTACAATAAGTTAAAAAGAAATGACATTCTTAAAGTGTCTAATAGGTTAATAATTTCTAGAAATACAGTCTGGTGATAGACTGACAAACAGATGGACAAACAAACAGCCTAGTCCCACTAAGGGCCTTATCATACTAGCGGTTCGAATGCGGTTGCGGATCGGAGCGGACGCGCGGCGAATGCGTTTCAAACACGCCGCGGCTGCGCAGCGGACCCGTTGCGGACGCGCGGCAGATTTCCAACGTTTTCATCGCGTATTTGTAGCGGGTTAACGACGTTCAGTACAGTCAGTAACAAAATAGATTCCGACGAGGAAACTCTGCTATAACTTTTGTTACTTCGAAGACGCCAGAGAAGAAAACGAAAACATCAAATAATTTGGGAGGATCCTTTAATAATTAATCGAATGCAAGAAGCGACTACTGTCTAATAACCCAAAAAATCTCAATCAAATCCGTTTGAACGAGACTGTAAAATCGCAGCGGATACGTTGCGCGTCCGCGGCGTATTCGCTACGCGTCCGCAACGCATTCGCCGCGCGCCCGCTCCGCTCAGCAGCCGCTCCCAAGCCGCTCCCAAGCCGCTAGTATGATATGGCCCTAATAGGGTCCTGTTTATAACCCTTTGGATAAAGAGCCTTGTCACCCGATACTGGCGTAAGCTTACTAGGTACTGTAAATTGTTTTATGGAAATAAACATTATAATTTTTAATTTAATTTAAAAAACCCTAATAACTAAGTATGTCTTTATCAAAATATAATACTTTGGTAACCAGTATTTTTTGTTTCTATATAATAATACTAGCTGTGCCCGCGACTTCGTTTGCGTGGTTGTCGGAAACACTATCGCGATTATCTTTTAATTGCTCACGTTGGTTTTTGTTATTATGATTATTAAAAAGGAATAATTCTTTAATACATATTTTTTGAGTAACTTAAACCGTTAATGCAGCGCATGCAATGAAAGTCCCCAAATGTGAATAATTTTCCCCGTTTTTGCAAAATTTCTCACTGACGCGGACGCTTCGCTCCTATTGGTCGCAGCGTAATGTTATATAGCCTAAAACCTTCCTCTATAAATGGACTATCCAACAAAAAAAAATTTTTTTAATCTGAACAGTAGTTCCTGAAATTAGCGCGTTTAAACAAACAAACAAACTCTTCCGCTTTATAATATTAGTATGGATACATTTTGATGACATATTAGGAAATTTCCTTTTTTCGAAATAGTTTTTAAACTTCTAACTTTAAACATGGGTAAAGAAAGGGTAAACTTAGAATATAAGGATACACTTTTTAATTGAAATTCTATGTTTCAGATCAAAGACTGTGCAGGGTCTGCTGCAGTGCATGACATCCAACTTTCCCAACTGCCTAGAACTGACTTCAAGGAAGTATCTGAACCTATACCGGTATTCTACTATGACTGGTCCGGCAAAACACCCATTGATATGAAGAGGACTGTCAAACAGGAGTTCTCGGTGACCAATACTGGGAATGCGCAAATGGTTTTCATGTGGTGGGAGTTGAATATGGATACAGAAGGTATAAAATATAAATATAAAAAATCATCATGTTTATGAAAAAAAAATCGGCATGAAATCTACTACATTTTGTGTTATAGATGGATATTGTATGTGGATTATATGTTGTTTTGTGCAGCTTAATCTATACTAATATTATAAAGCGGAAGAGTTTGTTTGTTTGTTTTATTTAAACGCGCTAATCTCAGGAACTACTGGTCCGATTAGAAAAAATCTTTTTTTGTTGTATAGTCCATTTATATAGAAAGGCTTTAGGCTATATACCATAACGCTGCGACCAATAGGAGCGAAGCGTCAGTGAGAAATGTTGAAAACGGGGAAAATTATTGACATTTGGGGACTTTCATTGCGTGCGCTGCATTAACGGCTTAAGTCACTCAAAAACCACGCGAACGAAGTCGCGGGCACAGCTAGTATTTCTAACAAGAGTGGTCTACCCTGTTAATTAATATTTTACAATAATGAAGTGTGTACTCGCGATTTTTTTCGTGGTCATCTATCTGCGACAAACTTCACACCTTATATTTTCTTCAACCTCCATTCTCATTCTGCTTTCAACGTATTTCACTGCAACCGCCATGTTTATTTTCTGTTAGGTTTAAATATTATTATGAACTAAACCAGAGTCGAAAAGCTATCTATAAATTAATTATTTCAAAGGCCGATGCAAGTTTCCCTTGCCTTACGTCCTTAAATTATATTATTATTGTTCCTGTGCTATGCTTTTAATGAGTAAATTATTTTTAATTTCAGGTAAAATAGTCTTAAGTTGTGCGCCATGGTGGTGCCATCCCGACACAGACTTCTCGTCTGTCAGACCCCAAGACACCATTCCATGGCGAGACCACTGGATGCAAGCGGTTTACTATCTACCAAGAGACATACAAGTACAAAAAGATACTGAAGTGTCCTTAATATCATGCCAAGATGAATATTCCCTGTGGTTTTATCTAGAAGACGAAAAGACAAAATATAAACACCATAAAAGGCCAATCTGTGAGTGCGGGGTACATATGACTTTGTCAAGAACACATGTTTCATATCTGAATGATATAAGTAGAAATTCAATTTTATTAACACAATTAAAAAACAATGTATGCAGTGATACAACACTGTTAAGTGTAAATGGTAGTGATTTCCTCGTTTTAGCAGTAGCTAAATCTGTCAAGAAAGTATACATTATAGAAAACATGCCAATCAATATCGGCATCATAACGGATTATATCAAAGACAATGGGCTAGAAAATGTGGAAATAATACCAGAAGCAACAGAAAGTGTTTTGAGTGAAGTGACAAGTGTTTTCTGCAATCCCAACTTCAGTTCGGCAATATTGCCCTGGGAGAATTTAAAAGTGGCCTATCTGCTGTATAATTATAAGGACAAGTTGAACAAGAGTGTTAGTGTTGTCCCCGACGGTTGTGAGCTCTGGGCGATGCCTGTTGAGTTTCAAGATTTGCACAAAATAAGGATACCTCTGAATGTCTGTGAAGGGATAAAAATGGCGTCATTTGATTCCCTTGTTGAGGTATGATCACTATATTGTATTGTTCTCAATTTTAATTTTATGTTGTTATAGTAATATTAATGGCGTGTTGTGTTCTAAAGAATTTATTATAATAATAGCTTCTGGTTTAATACAAATAAAACCAAATAGCATTGCTTGATACGTGGGCTATCCAACACTGTAATAATTTTTCATATTGGTCCAGCAGTTTCCGAGTTTAGCTTGTTCAAGCAATAGTAGAATGGATATAAATAAAAATGTTCATTCGATAAATGATGTTCTTGTTTGTAAAATCTTAAGTTCCGATTTCGCCAACGCATGTTAGTAATAACGGCTTGTTAAATTACCGTGCCATCTCATTCATTGATAGGAATTAGGAGAGGGACAACATGATATTTAACGAAGGATTAACTTTAACATTGCTTGGTGAAACACGCCCTAAACATTGTACTGTAAGCTGTTGGGTTTCCGAATGAAATAAATAAATTTTGTTTTATATTTCCAGCGATCCCGCACTATCAGCGACTGCGAGCTGGAAGCTCAGCCGCTGTGGGAGTACCCGTGCTGGAGTCGAGGCGCGCCGCGGAAGCTGCTGGAGATGAACCTCGGGGACCTCCAGCCAACCGCCGCGGCGGACGGAGTGTTTACTGTTGTGTGAGTTATTTATTACAAATAATAATTATAATACCTCCCACACCGATTTCGGTGACGGTGGCTGATTTTATTCAAACAAGGCCAGCTACGCAGGAGTTATTTTATAGTGTCCAAGTGTGTGGGCAATACACAGAAGCACTCTCTCTTCCATCACTCTCGTAGCCCAGTGGGACGGATAACCGACACAACTGGCTGACCGACTTTTTACATGCCCATCCGACGCATGGATCATCTTTCTTGTCAGATAATCAGGGGAACAGCCTGCATTGTCCTAACCAAACTAGATAACAACAGTTTTAGTGGTTCCAACGCGGGAATCGAACCCACGACGGAGGTCGAGAGCGAAGCTCAGAACCACTAGACCACGGAGGCGTTAAATAAAACACATAAGCTAAACGTACCTAATATAAGATGTCTTATTATGTAGTTTTTAACCCTATCCGAAAAACAGAGTGGTGTTATAAATTTGACGTATCTGTCTATAGAAATGTAGCTCTCCAAAGGATGAACCGATTTTGATCTAGTTTTTTTTGTTTGAAAGCTGACGGGAGTGCTCTGAGATATGATTTATCATCATCAGTCACCAGTGCTTGAAAATGAAAAATTTACAATCGGGGGTTAACTGAAAATTTCTTGATTTTAAAATGATAACTTCTAAGGCCCGAATCGTATGCATTTGGGCGAACTAGCGACCCAGGACGTCGTGAAATTACAAGCAACTGTATGCAACGATTTATTTAAAAGCGATCCAGTCGCAGATACGAGTTACATACCATACATAAACAACTTTTTAGAAATACATGTTAGAGTACAAGTGGAAGCCCCAAAGGGGGATCTCCGACCGAGCGAGGTGGTATGCTCGGTCAGGCCGAAGCCCACTGTACTAGATTTCAGATGTCGTATATATAGCGCCGGACTTAGAAAACTTCGATAGCGCGATGCAGGATTGTGGCGCTAGTAGTAGGTACCGCTACAGACATTTAAATCACAACTTTTTCATTCATAAATTCCTTAACTTTTTACAGTGATACTGTCACCGACACCTCGTCTCACTCTACGAACGGTTTCGCGGTGTGGGCGGTGTGGCGCGTGGGCGTGGGCAACATCTCGTGCGGCCCACTACACACGCCCACTGTCGGGGAACGAGTGGACTGGGACACGCACACACGACAGGCGGTTAAGATACTGGTGAGATATCTGTTTATAATTTAAGATTTAGTTCCGATTTCACCAACGCATGTTAGTGCTAACGGCTTGTTAAAATACCATGCCCTCTCATTCATTGATAGGAATTACGAGAGGGATAACATGATATTTAACGAAGGATTAACTTTAACATTGCTTGGTGAAACACGCCCTTATTATTGGTATTCTATACAATACGTATTTATGTATATATGAAGTGAAAGATACAGAATATTGTCGCAACCGAATGATGGTCGAGGTTTTATTTAAAATCATATCATAATTGAAGACATTAATGGACGAAGGTGATATGTCGCAAAATTCTGATTTCGAGAAAATTGAGTTTAAAGTCTCTTAAACATTTTATGCTATGTAGTAACAGTTTAAGTACATTGATACTAGAGACGGATATTTAGATTAATGTACTTAATACGTTACGACGGATTCTAAAATGTTTAAGTGACGGTTTGAACTCAATTTTCTCCAAATCAGAATTGTGCTACATAACACCTTGATCCATTCATGTCTTCAACTGAAGATATTCTTAGGGTGCTGGGGTAAGAACAGCACTGACCCATCAACCTGTGGGAATATTTTTTATTATAACTACATATTTCTCGCGAACCACTCAGGCTGAATGTAGACCATGTTTTTCCTCGTGGTCTACTCTATACAGGCTATGTAATTTAATATTATATGAGTGATAATATTTAAGGGTGTGTATGGGTTCCGTATTTTGACGAGAAAGTACCAGCGCTGTAAGAGGTACTTTTTTTAAATTATTGTTTTGGAAAATTTATGATTTTGGAGTATTTCTCATAAAAACATGAAAGTCAAAAGTAAGTCTTTCATCGCTGGTACTTCCACAGTATACTTACTCTACATAGTATTATCCCTCATTTTTTTACACCTTGTGTATATATAAAAATGAATTGTTGTTGGTTAGTCTCGCTAAAACTCGAGAATGGCTGAACCGATTCGGCAATTTTTTGTCTTGAAATATTCGTGGAAGCACGGGGAAGGTTTCAACGGTGAAAAAATACTTCGTGTGTGCTCAACGTGGGTACGAGCCAGCTAGTACTGTATATATTTTCATTAGTAAATTGGTAATATAAAGGAAATATTTGTTTGTTATTTTGCATTATATCAGTTTTTCCCAATCATTGTGTTGACATGACTCAGTAATTTTTACACTGTCCTTTCGTGACCCACTTATTCATTTTAAACTAAAGCTGGTTTCATTAGATTAAATAATATCCATTTATTAGAAGTAATGTTTTTAAATACTGTATTATAATATTTTACTACATTACAAAACATATCAGATTGGCACTATCGGATTTGTTTGTACTTAAATCGACTTGTAAGGAAAAATAATGACTTGATTTTACGACTGTTTTTTTAATGTCGATCGATAGTAGGTATTAATTTTAATGGAAGGCAGGAATGTTGCGATCCGGTATTTTGTTTGCGACCCGGCACCGGGCCATCAAAACAAAATAGGAAACACTGCATTAGATAATATGGTTAGAATCAGTAACCGATAGTTAATTTTTAATTTCCAGCAAAGTTCCCGCGAAACGAGCGGCGGTGATCGGTGGCGGTATCAGATCGCCTGCGACCTGCTGAAGGGGCAGTTCGATATCGCTATTAATTGGGTGGAATAAATAATATACACAAATAATATGCTTTTTATTAGGTAATAGCTGTGCGCGCGACTATTGGTCTCTATGAATGCACTATCCAACAAAAAAAGTTTTTTTCAAATCGGACCAGTAGTACATTAGCGCATTAAAACAAACAAACAAACTCTTCCGCTTTATAATATTAATATAGATGAATTAGAGCAAAGGACTTAGTATCCAGCTCGTAATAAATGAAAAAAAAAGCATGAAGTAGAAATGTAAAGTTAACTTAAGGGTCCCACCGCCCACGTTCTTGTCACAATTCATCCTCCCGGGGAGAGAGATCCCCCCCTCCCCTTAACTTGTGACGTAATTTATGAATGGTTCCTTATTGGCGAATGTGATTTGTATGGAGTACGCTTTGCATAGCCACCGTAGAATGTCTAAAATATAATATCTATGGAAGCTTCACCCCACGTCAATCTGGCCCCGTGCTAAGTGTCAGAAGAACATGTGTTTCAGTGACCAGACGACGGAAACATATTTAATACTTTTATATTGTACGTATACTTAAGATTTTTATTATACTATACACTTATTTAACACACATCCATGACCCAGGAGGCAGGAACACAAAAAATTTACTGTTTCTTCTGCGGGATTCGAACCCGCGTCCTCCGGCTAGATCACTAACGTACTTCACCAATGCGCTAGGGAGGTTGTCAAGGCCATAAAGCGTAAGTAAGAGTGAGTATATAGGATTTTGGAAGGGAAATATATGGATTTTCTTTCTTTATATCTTTTATAACATCTATGCTTCTGTAGAAATAAACTATTAGGTGGTCATACTACGCGTGCAGGTAATTTATTAGTATTATAATGACGACATGTAGTTATGACATTATCAGTTGAAATATCATAATGTTGTAATTATAATAACAAATTATGATAGTAGTTAACCAGCTTATAAATTAGATTCCCTGGTAGTATTATGCATGGAGACTAGAAATAGAGAGATAGAATAATGTGAAGTATGGATGAATAAAGAAGTAAGGAGTCTCATATTGTAGTTGATGAAAGTGTTTAAGAGGAAACACCACGAAATTTTTTCCATACAAAAATAGGGGTTTAGGGGATTTCTATTTCCTCCCTGGATAACACCTCTAGAGTAACAATTTTTTTCCTGAATATTTATGGATATTGTTTGTACGTCCCTATTTTTTCCTTTTTTTAATAAATTAATTATTTAAAGAGATATGGACGTTTAAAAACCTAAAAAAAATGGCCAGATTCTCCGCTATGTTTAAATATCTAGGAAACAGATTTGACAACAATAAACAACAAAAGCAAAAAATAGGAACCTAGCTCAATTCTTTTTTTAGCTAATACAGAAAAAAATATTTAAATCGGTTAAGTTTTGGAGGAGGAAACAGGAATCCCCTAAACGTCGATTTCTGGTACTTTTAATAGGTAATTTCAGTCCAAGTTGCAGTTGTCTCTATCGCGCTAGTGTTGTCTAGCTAAGGCACTGCGAGACAGCAATAGTTTTTATAAATACCTATTTTGTATTTCTCTCAACCGTGGTGTTTCCTCTTAAGGCTGCAGGCCTGCTACTTGCGCCACTATTTTTACAACGACACAAAGATCTTATTCAAAAAAGTAATCGGTTAAAACACTACAAAATAGTTAAACTTATTTATTGGCATTTAATTACAGCTCTAAATCCTATAGTGTATTTACTCTCATAAGAAAATTGCCAAATCGGCCACTTTTGGCTGTTTTTATGGGGGTAAATACATTATAGGATTTAGAGCTGTAATTAAATTCCAATAAATTAAGGTGGCGCGACAATCTTATTGGGTGGGGTTATTTTTATACCATAAGTTTAAAATAACAAAACTCAACTCGCTTCACTCCAGTACTTTTTGCAAACTTCACATCGTACATTGTTGCAACTGTAGCGCCGTTGTGGCCAACTTTGAAACTATAATTTAGGTAAGTACTTTCGTAGGACTCTTAAACTTTTCTGCCTCCATGGTATTATATACTCTACATGACGTAATCATATAAGGTACTATAGAAACTGTATATTACTGGGATAAAAGTATCCTTACCACGAGTTGGAGGTGGATAATAAAGTGGAGGAAAGTTAAAAATATTCGTCTGCCTCGCGCACCTAGAGTTCAGTACAGAGGGTACAGAGAACAGGAATCAAGTATGTTGTAGTATAAGGAAGCCTTTAAATATTTGAAGACATGAATGGGTGAAAGTAATATGTAGCAAAACTTCAAACTGTCACTTAAACATTTTAGAATAAGTTGTAAAGTATTACCTAAGTACATTAATCTAAAGATCCGTCTCTAGAAGCAATGTACTTAGTACGTTACTGGTTACTTAATATCCTAAACAGTTTTAGTGACAGTTCAAACTCTATTTTCTGGGTAATTTTTTTTTGCGACATATAATAATAATATCTATGGACGCTTCACACCACGTCAATCTGGCCCTGTGCTAAGTATCCGAAGAACTTGTGTTACAGGTACCAGACAACGGAAATATATTTAATACTTTTATATTATACACATATTTAAGATTTTTATTATATTATACACAAATTTAATACACATCCATGACCCAGGAACATTTTGAAAAACTTTTTTTGTTCCCTCGGCGGGATTCGAACCCGCGACCTTTCGTTCGAGCACCAACGCGCTCAACCACTGCGCTACGGAGGTCGTCGAATAAATATCACCTTCATCTATTCATGTCTTCATTTATTTTAGTAGATATTTGTGTGTGCAACAGAGCAGATTACATCATCCTTGAAAATTTCAACTGTCTAGCAATCACGGTGCATATATATCCTAAATTCATCTTGAATCTTTTTCAAGATGAATTTATCGGTATTATCACTGACGAAGATCGAATACGTGTATGGGATTTGACAGACGAATTCGCGTGTCACTTAACAACGCTTATGTCAGATCCCATACATTTCGGAGTGGAGTCTCAGTAAAAGGTTCAGTACTCGAAGGATAAAACCCGTTAAACCTTCGAGTACTGAACCCTAAAGAGCAATTTGTTTACGTTTCTAGTACAATCCACGCCTAGAGTTCCAGGGATCGTAAAAACCTACCTACCGCAGTGCAAAAACACGGCCTAAGTGATTCCGAGCGCGTAGGCGCTTTTTGCCCTCTCATTATACGACGCTCGCACGATTGATCAATTATTTATAGTTTAATGGAAAATCAACTTAGCGCCCATATAGTCGCGGATTTGATTTACGTATATTAACGGGATTCCTGACGCTTGGGCCTGTGAAGGACGAAATGTTAATCACCATCTTAGTATGTATACCTACGTTCCTTTTTAATATAGGTATCTATACTTACTTAATGAAAATCTTCATAATAAAATAAATAATAAAAAGCCTATATTTCCACAACCTTAGTTTTACATTTCAAATGATAGTTTAGAGTTAGTTTTTGGTTAATTTTTCCTTATGCCTAAGTGTTAGTAGTTGTTACTTTTATTGGTTATGGACCCCTCTTCGGGTAAAGGCCTCCTCCAGTCCTTTCCATAGATCATCAGAAAATCTTCATACTTAAGTATAATATGTTATAAGTGACTACCTATATAAATCTTCTGTTTTTGGGAACCACTAGTCTAGATGAGATCTTGATGATTTTCTGTGTATGTTCAAGTGGATGCGAGAATCATTTAGCTTTAGAATTTGGTTGGCAAATAGGTATACCTATTACCTATAGGTAAGCAGGTGTATTTATTTATTCCTGCCCATATAGTAAGGATATATATCCTTCGTCGTATACACATATGTGTATCAATATGAAAAAAAACATTTGTTCGAATTTCATTACTTTGTTTACTATACAGCGTGTCTCATGGTTCATATATCAAGCCGAATATAGTGTGAAGAGAAGGACGCGTAGAGCATTTTTTGTTTTGGCACCTCAAATAATTACTTATTAAATGAAGAGTTATCTTATAACTGGGAAAGGATCCATTAAATTTAGCACCTAGGAGGGTTTACTATTTAACACACACTGGAACAAGTGGGTTTAGTGTTTATGGATGTCTAGATCAACTGGGCCGATTGTTGAAATGTTGCGTGGGTGTCTAAATCATCTTAGTGACATTTGAAACTGTACGGGCTTGCATCTGCATGCTACGGGCCTTGAGACAGCAATAGCCACTTCAGCCGCAGATTTGATGACTGGTAGTAGAGTCAGTCATTTGAATTTTGACCTTTTAGCTAGTAGGCTGCCCGCTGCGACTAGTACCTAAGTGTCTTGCGAAGGTGGTTTTATGAAGCTGTAACAAGTAAACTCCTGAATTAATGAGGTACCTACAAAATTAGATAAACGTGGCGTATCCATGCGTAATCCGCAAGGATTAGTAATTTAAATGGAACTGCTTATTTGGAAACAAAGCAAATGCAATATACTTACATGCGAAATTATACTAGCTTTCAAATAAAAAAAGAACCATTAAAATCGGTTCACCCAGTCAATATTTATGAGGTAGGTAACATACTTAAGTAGGCACGTAATAAAAAAACGTTTAAAAACTATACCTAACCCGACTTTGCAAAAAAAGGGTCTAAAAAGGCTGAAACAAGAAAATAATTTAATTTGAAATCCAGATATGCATAGGTACAAAAATGGTCTTGGTAGAGCCGTGGTCGTACCCGCTAATATTATTATTTTTCAAGTTCTCTTTTTTCTACCGTATTTTTGTGTGAGGTGACGCTTAAATTTGTTTAGCGGGTAGCCCGTAGCCCCGTAGGTATACTATGGGGCTACGGGCTACGTATCCAGAACCATGCAATTTTTTCTCAAGCGTGTTTTTTTTTCAGTCTTAAAAACTATTATTTATTTGAAATCGGTTTATGAAGAAATACAAAATGGTCGATATGATATAAAAAAGGTCCAAGGTAATCTTTTTTGTTGTTGGAGTAAATTAAATCTGAATATAATAGCTTTATCAATTCTAGTCATTCTGAATATACTGAGTAGATACAAAGATATGCAACTTGCAAATACTTGCTAGTTGCTAGTCGCCAGTGTTTGCAAGCATTAAGTAGTGTTAATTAACAAACTCCTCGTGAATTATTGACTATACAGTAGTGTAAACTGAAGTAAATAATTGCAACAACATATAATTAGTACCTTTTACAGTGACACGTACAAAAGCCCCCACTAGGTGTGCAACATTAGTAATCGCCGTATACGGCGTCAATAGGTGTATACTTTATGACCTTGGGACTTCAGGAGTCGTTACCGAAGATTTACTGTCCAGATAAATCCGGCTCCCTGGTCGATCATAGCCATTTCTGGATCTGGTATAAATACGTACACCGTAGATCGTATCTTATGAGATCAATTATTGCCTATTACAGCCGCATTACAAAGTCATGCGAATAAATATTTATTATGTAATTAACATTATAAATAAAATGAGTGTACGTTCTCTTAATTATGCTGTATACGTCGGTTGTTTATGGCGCTGCTTATTTAAATTATATTGTCGTTGGCAACTCACTATTAGTGATGTCCGAATATCCGTATCCGCGAATATGATAAAAGAAAAATCCGTATCCGTTACTTTTCACGCGGATCTTTTACGGCAGGCTGATTATGTATCTCGCAACAGCAATTCGACAGGCATGAATTGTACAATGTGTATACAATATCGCTCTCGAGTGTATACGTTTGACACCTACCGATCTTTTTCAGGTGTAATCACCTAATAGTAAGAGTTACTTAATAGTAAGAATTATTACATAAAAACTATAAAATTCCATTCAGATTATTTTATTTCTTAAAATCAAATATTCGGCACCTTTATATTGCAAATATTTAGATACATAGATATTTATAATGAAAGAAAGATAAAATATAACTATTATAACAATGAAATAACTAACTAAAACTTAAATATTTTCTTTATAATATCGCATACGAAAATAAAGTTCTGTATCCGCGGATCTTTACACTAAATCCGTATTAAGATCCGTATCCGCGGATATACATTTTTAACGCTCCGGCACATCACTGCTCACTATAAGTGTATGTCCAGTAGTCTCTGGTATCTTTCGATAGTGTTAATGCAATAACTGTCGTATATTCCATTGTTTTAGATAATAATTATTTCAATTAAAACTGAGTTTTTAACTGACTTCCAAAATAGACAGCCAAAGGACAACATCCTCAAGTTATCAGTTACCACCTATACTGCCGCCCTTATCACAAACAACGCACACGACATTTTTGGCAAAAATGAGTTAATAGTATAATCGGAATCACGAGATCTACCAGGATAAATCACTAATTTTTTTTAGTATCTGTTATACTTTTCGTTATTTTGCTAATCATAAACAAAATATAAGGATCCATTCCAAGCTTTTTTTTAATAATTAGTTTTTTTAATAATTAGTCATAACCATCGTAAAAATATCATAAAATAACTAAAAATGTAAACATAATATCGCACTTGCAAAGTCTACATCGAAAGGCACGAAACAAAAAAAAACTTTCATCGCGATTTACTCGAAAGTAACCTCTAAGCAAGTGGGTTGTTTATGATCAGGACGGCAGTATAAGTAAGATCAGCAAACCCTTTACTGACTCCTAAAAGAACATTATAAAAAAAATACTTTTGAGTTAATGAAGTCGGTATTTTAAACGTAGTGTTTATTTCGAATGATCTCTATATTTTACCTTATGCCGTAAAAAGTGGTCTAATAGTAAATACTCGTACGTAGCTACCGACACCGAGTAGCAGCTGAAACTTAGAGAAGTTAGAAGTTTCTATGTTCGTTGCTGATATTTCAAGCCTCCAATGCATTTGGTTCCTTCTACAGCACCCTCACTCGGTAATACACAACATATTACATAACCCTTATTTCTCATTAGTTTTGGTCTCGTTTAGAGTGTCAGTGGTCTAGCGGGTGGACCTTCGATTCGCACGCGGATTGGTGCAGCAGGCTTACTCCCGACACAATCGAGAACCGAATCAATTCGATCTCATCGGCTTTTGGTGTTTTATTTGGTGGTTTGCTTTCAAACTAATCAGGATAGAGAAAATCGTTACATCGTAACTTTTTGTAGTCCCCACCATATCAATCGACTCAGAATTAAAATAAACAAACGTCCATTTATTAGGAAGTACGCAGCACGATCGAATCTGAATCAAAACCGTATCAGTTTGGAGAGTAAGGCCTCAGGTTAGATTCCCAGGTTGTGGCATATACCTACGAGACTTTTACAGATCTCAAGTAGTAAGTTAATAACGTTCTAACGGTGAAGGAAAACGTTGTGAGGAAACTCGCACATGGTCGGCTCTAGACTATTGACTTGTCCTTTCTCTGAACTATGCTTACTGTGTAGTGACAATGCCGTATGTTCTGGGCTACCTATACGCCACCAAAACCACCGTCCACCAGGCCCAGGCACTATAGTAATAATAATAACAATATCTATGGATGCACACCACGTCAATCTGGCCCTGTGCTAAGTATCCGAAGAACTTGTGTTACAGGTACCAGACAACGGAAATATATTTAATACTTTTATATTATACATATATTTAAGATTTTAATTATATTATACACAAATTTAATACACATCCATGACTCAGGAACATTGAAAACTTTTTGTTCCCTCGGCGGGATTCGAACCCGCGACCTCTCGTTCCAGCACCATCGCTCTCAACTACTGCGCTACGGAGGTCGTCGAATATCGATACCATTTAAAGAGTAGTTATTTCGCTCGAAGAATATTCAAACTCTTTTCATGCGTTATTGGAACATTTGTGTATAAAAGGCCCTATGTACCAAAGCCTTAAACTTCTACGTCAAGTTTTCATCAGTTGAGACTGGACTGCTAGCTTCTAATCTGTGCATCTAATTGTTGAGTGAAAAAGCCCCGCATGCAGGGCTCCGTCATGAGCTAGTAATAAATAGCGTGAACGAGAGACGACATTACAGCCCTTTACAGAGTGCGTACCAAAGTAAATAGAGTCATGTTTTTACCCGGGCTAATCGCTGTCAGCGAAGATATACAAATGTATAGATAGTGTCAAATAGTTCAATGTATAATATACGTAACTACCTTTAACAAAAATCTTACGCGTACATTACGTGGCCTTTCTCTCAAGTGCAAACACGACTATGATACGACCATTATGCCAGTTCCTATATTCCGGCTTCATCAAACCTTGACACCTAATCATGATCAAAGTTTTCCTAACAAGGCTGAACATTACAAAGCTTTTCTACAAAAAACAACAATAGCTAGGATACGATGTTCCATCATGAAGTTCAAGTTCAAATCTTCCGGCTCCATCATCAGATCAGTTCGAGGGTACCATATTATTGTGTTGTCATCAGAACTACAAGCAGCTGCCAATTTTCATTAAGCTACGATTCTTGAAAGATGGTTAAATTAACGTGTTAAAACATAAGTTGCGTCGACGCGCGACATGTGCTACCTTATTTTTACCCGACTTCGGCGAAGCCAAAAGGATGGGTAATGATTTTGGCAGTCTATGTATGTATGTATGTATGTTCCCTCGTAGCGGCTAAACTACTGGACCGATTTTAATAAATGAGGTATCAATCGATTGGTAATGATGCCGCGAGTAACATAGGCTATATTATTTTTTGAAAATTTTTGGATTTTGAAAATTAAACCTCAAAAACTATCCCAAAAAAAATTAAATTAAGATAATTGTCTCGTGTTTGGTATCAAAAGATAGGTCTTCGGACCCGTTCAACAAATCAAAAATCATAATATTCATCTGCTGTTGCAATATCCAGTCCCAATAGCGGGTACGACGCTCTACCTTGACCATTTTTGTACCTATGCATTTCTGGATTTCAAATTGAATTATTTTCTTGTTTCAGCCTTTTTAGACCCCTTTTGTGCGAAGTCGGGTTATAGTTTTTTAATTCATAATCATTGTAGCTTCAAAATTGTAAAATAAAGTTAAATTTGTTATGGATGAAAAAAAGCGACGCTATCACTTTGTACCAGTGAGGGTTTAGCTTAACATAGCATGGGATTGGCATTGCACAAACATTCTTAGTGTCATTTAGTGTCATTATAATAATTATGTATTAAGTGTGTGTAATATTTATTTATGAATTTATCGGTCCAATGTCTTTACTATGTGAATGGCTTAATGTGAGCACTGACGCAATTTACCACAATTAATACGAGCTCGTACAACTGTCGGCCCAGTGGGACGGATAACCGAGAGTGAAGGAAGAGAGAGTGATTATGAGTATTGTGCACACACTTGGGCACTAAAATAACTCCTACGCAGCTGGCCTGGTTTCAATGAGGCCACCGTGACCGTAATCGGTGTGGGGGGGCGTAATTATTATTATTATTACTTCGCTCAGCTTTATTATCTATTATAACTTCGCTCAGCTTTATTATCTATTATTACTTCGCTCAGCTTTATTATCTACTTTGTGGCTCAGAGGATACTGTATAAATCATCCAATAACGGATGCAAGGGGCTACTTTAGAGTAGGATATCTGCCCAGCCCTTGCGTCTGTGGCTTCGCCATCAGCCCACCGGTGTAACAGGTTCGTTCGTTTGAACCTTACCTTATTTAGTTATTTTTTCCTAATTATTCGTTTGCGGATGAGGTATGTTTAAAGGTGTGGCAAAAAGTAGCAGCAATGCATATGTGTTTGCATTGTAACGGACGAACCGGGTGTACCACTTTTGGACCTTATACCCTTAGTAATAAGAGCGAAACGTACACAGGGTCTGTGGGCGAACGTACTTGCGACACAAATCCAGCGGCTCTCTTTATGAACATAAAGCGCCGCCATTTTTAATTATTTATATATGCAGTGTAATTATTTTAATGCGTTCGGCGAGGTTTTATTTAAGGCTCGATCAAAATACTTTTGAGACGGAATGCCTCTACGTTTACTAGGTAAGCAAATCATTTGCAGACATGTCTTGGTGGGTAGGCATGGCATGGTTTCGCAGATAGCAGTAGTTGTGTTTACATCAGAGAAAACGTCATATCTTACGTTTGTAATGTTTGTAAGGCCGCAATGACTATTCTATATGATGTCTACGCTATGGAGAATGTTCACATTTTTTATTTTTACCTCTCCGTTGTAAATAAATAATTACTGTAAAAAAAATTACGATCCGTCGTGTAGTTTCCAAAATATTTAATTCCAAATTCTCGATCCGACGACGTAATTTTTCAACATCTGCTGCGGGCCGCGAAACTTTTAAGAATTTGTAACGTCTGTAAATTCATAATACTTGGTCTTTTTTAACGAAACAGTATCTATGTATTAATTAATTAATTAATGTGTGTAATAATGAAAAAACAGTGTATCTGTTTTTTCATTATTACACAGCCCTCCTGTGACAACAGTTTAAAAAAAAATTGTATATCTAGTAACATTCTCCATTCTAAAATTAAGCAAAAAAAAAGCCTCGAATGCCGAACTACGAAAACGAAAGTCTACGAGTCTTCGTATTAGAAGTATACCTACCACAACATATAAATAACTATCGATGTATGTAATCCATAAAAGCGCGTCTTCCAAAATAAAAGTTTAAAATTACTGTTTCTGTTATTTCTTTTCGGCACTGTAGGTTTATTGTAAAATTCCTCTATGTTGCAAGTATTTTTCATGTGTATCACTGTTTGTTGTCAAAATAAAGAGAAAAAAAAGAAGAGAAACAAAACCTACGGAGAATTACTTACAACATATTTAGTTATTATCAAAATTGTGCTTGCAACGCTTTTAAGATTTTTTTTGGTTATCGCATAATATTTCGTCTACAATGGCCATTTAAAGGCCATTCCTGTTCTATTAGCATGAACTTATACATAAAATAAAAATAAAAAAATCACTCGTAAGATAATTTCTTGGAGAATTTAGCAATTGACATAATAGGTATACAGTGTATAAATATAACAGTCACTGTAACTTTGAGATACGATTATACTACATTTCCTCATTCAACATAAATGTTTTTATTCCATTACATATTTTTTGTCGCAAGAATAATGTAAAAAAGGGTAAAAAAAAAAATACATTTCTAAAATGAGAAAAGGTATTATAATCATATCCCAAAGTGATAGTGACTGCTCTTTTTACACCCGTTACGTAGATACTTATGATTCGAAATTTTTCAACAAAGTAACATTTAATTTATTGGATCTAATAGATCTGACTATTTAGATCATTTCTTGCTGTGATCTATATAACATTTATGTCGTCAGTGGCAGAAATACTGGGATCATCACTCACGGGGCCTGGACCGCCCGGGGGCGCAGCTTCCGACGGAATCTATTTATTAAAGTGACATAAAATATACGAGATGTCATCGGGAGAAAATGCTAATTGAATATTAAGTTTCATCAGACCCCCGGCACTAAAGTTATGGAGTCTCTGCTGACCTCTATGGTATGGGGCAGTGGTTTGCATAGCTCAAGCCCGCCGGGTTTGAATCCCACCGATGGACCAAAAGTTTTCAGTGTTAAATATGTGTGTGTACTATTAGATACGTTTTAAATAATAATAATAACGTCTATGGATGCTTCACACGACGTCAATCTGGCCCATGCTAAGTATCCAAGTAGCAGACAAATATACTTATTTAATACTTTTCTAGTATATTTTTTATTATATTAATACTCATACTTATACACTAAAACCCGCCGAAGGAACAAAAAAAAAATATTAGTGTCAAATGGTTGCAGACCGTTTACAGCGAGGTGTACCTTACTAAAGTGGCCGTTTTAGTTATTACTTATGAGAGTAAATACAGTATAGGATATAGGAGTATAGGAGAGCTCTAAAGCTGAAATTAAATGCCATAAATTAGTTTAACTATTTACCTAAAGTTTGAACCGATTACTTTTTTTAATAAGATCTTTGTGTCGTTGTAAAATTTATTTTAAAAAGAGTGGGGCTAGTTGCGGTTATTCCTCGCCTTGTACAAGAATTTTGCAGTTTCATCATTAAACGGTGTATAAATATTACGTCGTGTTTGACCCTCGGTTTCTGAAAGGTTGGTCAAATCGTCGACAAGCTAATATTTGATCAGAACGCGCATTGCGAGTGATGTTCACCAATGAGCGCAAGCGTTCAGATTATTTAGAACAGATATTTTTCACTCAAATACATACATTGTAAGTAAATTATATACAGTTTTCTTGATCAGACAACATGTGATGAGATACTGGTATCTGAATGGCTTACTAACAATATTAACTCAAATGTTAGCTGATCGACAATTTGACCAGCCTTTCAGAAACTAGGGTTAGTATTTCAAATAATATTATGATTTTTACAAGTCAACAATTTAAGCAGTATTTTATCTAGCAATCAATATCCTTGCAAATTTACAGTCTTCTCTTTTCATATTTCTTTTGTCTTACTTTTGTTGTTGTTTTGTCTCTTTGTGTTTGTCTTTACGTAAAAATAATGTTTTTTTAAATTGTATAGTCTAATGTCCGATTTGGTTGAATACACTTTTTTATAATATTGATCAAATTTCTCACAAATTTATTTGGAACGTAACCCGGGAAGGGGCGCCTATGTAAATGCAGTAGTTATAATTAATACCACCACGAGAGTTGACTTCATATTATCATATCTTAACATTTATTACATAAATACTGTTATTTATTGAATCAATTGACCTTTCTGTGCCGTCGTAATGACGAATTTACAATTTATATCAATATTTACACGATTTATTGCCATTTTATAATCTATACTGTTATTGTTATGATATAATGAGTCACGTATTCGTATAAATACCAAATCGTGCAGCTTTATGGATAAGCAGTTAGCCCTAGTTTACTATAAAAGTAAACTAGTAATATACAAAACTTCGGTATACAAGGTGTAAAATAAATGAATGATACTTTAGGGTGTGAATGAGTCCTGTATATAGAGTTTACTATGAAAGTACCAGCGCTGAACGTGTTACTTTTTTTTATTGTATGGGTTAATTTATGGTGTTGGGGCATTTCTCATAGATGAAAGTCAATCCCATCGCTGTTTTGGAAAATAGTAAATAGTAACGTGACCAATTTTAGAAGTATGTATGGCTAAATTAAAGACTATAACCCTATAACCTACAGTCAAAATGTGCAAGCAGTTTTGCGAGGCATGCTTATTGTAAACTTAGCATAATACATATGTATAAAAAAAATTGAAAGAAAAAATCTTGTCTGGCTTTAATAAGTGCCTGTGACAAAGTTTGGTCGTAGGCACGACAGTATAATATTAGGGTACAGAAGGTATTTGAAGGGTCTTAAAAACTAAAGAAGTCAGTGAAACCGATGAAAATAAAGTTATAGGAAGTTGAAACTACTTGAAACCCCACGCCACTGGTATATGATACAAGGGTTACCATGGATGTACCAGTGGCTAGAAGTAAAGTAATTCGTTAGAGAAAACGATAAATAAGAAAGTAATCTAAGAACATCTGTGTGTAAAAGCTTATTATAAAGTTTATGATTATATGAATGAGACACCTTGGGAATAAACCCCCTACAAGACTACTTACATGCAAAATATTATTTTCATGTTAATTAGTTTTAATATTTATATGTAAATAGATACTTTTTTTTAAGATTCATTTTACATCTTTTTGGTAAAATATGGCCCCATTTGAGTTTCTTACGCAGGGCTCTTCTCGCTGGCTCCTGGGTCGCTGGTGGAACCGGTGGTAAGCATCTTATAGAAACGACGTTTAGAATTTATTTATTGACTTCCCACAGAACAACATTTGGTACAGTAATAAAATATAAACACAAAAAGGGCTTAAAGATAAAATGAGTCCTAATGATAGGTGAAGTACAACAAGCGTTTGCGACAGTGAATATGAAAAATGGGAATTATGTGATAACACGGATGATAATAATTATGATGACAACAAAATAAAAAAGTTTTCTTCTTACAAACCAAAAAAATACGTTTCTAAAAATTATTCAACAAATATAAGAATTTTAAGTTTGATCATTAAATATCAAAGAAATCTTTCACACGGCTTTCAGGAATCGCTTACGTTCGCAATCGTGAGAATCGACATAATTACAAAGGACACGTGGAGTCGTGATTTTCGTACATCTCGATAATAATAGAATTATTACAGTCAACATCACCCCGGTGATGTGGGGTCACCGGCCCGGGGCGCCAGAAAAGGTCAAGCCCGAGACTCCACGGTATTGGAAAAACTATAGGGTATCTAATTTGAATGCAGGGCTGCCGCCATTTTGGATACGATGAATAGTTTTTATATGGATGATGAATAAATAAACCCGCCAAGTGCGAGTTCGCGCACGAAGGGTTCAGTAACAAACGACAAAAATATTAGAATAGGTCAAACCCGGGACTCAACGGTATTGGAAAAACTATGAGGTATGGCATCTTGTAAGCAGGCCTGCCGCCATTTTGGATACGTCTTTAAAATTTAAGACATGAATGGATAAAGGTGATATGTAACAAAATTCTGATTTAGAAAAAAAATTGAATAAGTCGTAACGTATTAAGTACATTGATGTAAAGGTCTTTAGAATACGTTACTACAACTTTATACGTTACTACTTATCCTAAAATGTTGAAGTGACAGTTTAAACCCAATTTTCTGGGTAAACATTTTTTGCGACATAATATCATGGCCTCATGATGGTCTCATGGGACCCGCAACGAAATTTGAGGAATGTGGAGTAGGAAGTGTTCCAGTTACCCACAAGCAATTGAACACATGAATCGACGAAGGTATAGGATATGTCGCAAAAAAATTTTACCCATAAAATTGGGTTTAAATAGTTAATTAAACATTTTAGGATACGTAGTCACGTGTTAGGTACGTTGATTCTAGAGACGGATCTTCAGTTTAATGTGCCTAATACTTTACGACGTATTCTATATATTTAAGTGACAGTTTGAACTCAATTTTCTCGAAATCAGATTTTTGCTAAATATCACTTTTATCTACGAGTCTTCAATTTTATGTTGCCAGAAAAAAATGTACAAAATGTCTCTTGTACGTAACAATAAACATTAGAGTGTACATTTCCTAATAAAACCCCCGTATTATCATATCTTATTTCCCGTTAGATTAACCTTTATAGTGTATTGAATATTGATATGAGCGGGTTGTATGCTAATGACGTTAGAGCAGTGAAAGGACAGCTCCAATTTAGAGGAGTTACGGTGGGAACAGAATCCGCAAGGATAAGTACTTTGTATCTTAATGATGTAGTTTTATGTACTGGCTTTCGCGACTTATGCTGGGGCTACATTGTCAGGTATCGGAGTCGTGCACACGAGCGGCTAGTCAAATGTCAATGTCAATGTTGACGACCTCCGTAGCGCAGTGGTTGAACGCGTTGGTGTTCGAGCAAGAGGTCGCGGGTTCGAATCCCGCCGAGGGAACAAAAAGTTTTCAATGTTCCTGGGTCATGGATGTGTATTAAATTTGATTGAAATATAATAAAAATCGTAAATATGTGTATAGTATAAAAGTATTAAATATATTTCCGTTGTCTGGTACCTGTAACACAAGTTCTTCGGATACTTAGCACGTGTTCGTGTTCGTGTTCGATTTTTACCCCACAGCGCGGAGCAAAGTGGTATAGTGTTTAACAGTCTATGTATGTATGTTCCTTTGAAACGTTATACCACACGCCTGAGCCGATTTCTCACAAGTTATTAACTCGATTGTATTAACCAGAAATTCTATTTTCAGAGCTCTGATTCTTTACCAATTTTACAAAGTAGATACTACATTTTAGGACAAAAAAGATAACGGATTATCCGAAAGCTTTTTTATGGTATTTATTTATATTATTGTCTCATTTAACATCATTATCACATCAACTCAGGCACATTTTAATTTAAGTTATCAATAAGTCAAACTAATGATTTAAACTTGTTACCTAAATTATTATTATGATAAGTATGATAGATTTAAGGAAGAGCGGGGCCTCTAGTATATTTTTTTACTAGCCAGGTGGTTACAATATCTGTTTGATTGTACAACAAAAGTGTAAAAAGTTAAATACAATTTTTTTTTATCAACTGGTTGGCTAAACTTAGCCTTAGCCAACACGTTTTCTGTTAGAGCTTTCGTCTTTTCTTCTCCAAGGCTTCCTAACTTTTCCTGCACTTTCGTTTACAATCCTGGGTTATTGACAATTAGAGGGCGACGTAAACTATCGAAATATCACCCACGACTTACGAGGTCGTTTATAGCACGTCAGTGGCTCGACAGGGGCCTTATACTACACCACATATTTGACTAAATATCATTACTTATTTTAACCCCGTCTGTAGAAGCCTTACTACTACTGGACTACTGGACATAAGATACGCCAAAGTATTTCAATGGGGGGCACTACTTCCCACTCTTAGCAGGCAGGTTTGCAAGCGTCCGCAGAAACGCAGCTGCATTTCCGAAATATAATAAAAGAATAAACATATAATACCTGGCACTTTTAGCTAAACATCAGCATGAAAAATAATTAATACTATAAATGTAAAATTACTTAATACGATAATAAACATACATTTGATCATTTAAGAAAACATTTATCTAAATAGATAATTACATTATTAAATTTTCAGAACATTTAGTGCCCATTTCACCAACACATGTTAAAGTTAATCCTTTATTGAATATCATGTTATCCCTCTCGTATTTCCTGTCAATGAACGAGAAGGCATGGTATTTTCCCCCCGTTTCACTTGCTTAGTATAAACGAAAATAACGTTTTTTTCGTTCAGATTCGCGTTTCTTCAGAACTGGGCCATTACGTAACTTATGTGGCTTTCCCGACCGTCGATATCAACTGTCATTGTGACGTTAAATCTTTTTAAAACACGATTTAAAAAGTTAAAACGTCAAAATTATGACATATTAACTTTTTAAATCGTGTTTTAAAAAGATTGTCGAGAAGATGTCAAAAACTGTTCAAAACGCTCGTGACGCAAAATGATCACGACATTTTGCATATTTCTACCCAGCTCCCTACTTGAGGCAAAATGTAAATTTTTTGACGTTTACTTGGATTTGACAGATTTCACTGATCTCGATGTTATTTTTAGGTTATCGTGGAGGAAATTTATTAAGGATTATTTTGTATTATTCTTGATAATCTATATATATAAAAGAAAGTCGTGTTTGTTACAACACTTATAACTCGAGAACGGCTGAACCAATTTTCATGGTTTTTGATTCGTTGGATTTGTCTCCTCCCCGAATAGCAGAATACATATTAAAAATAGTGAAAACTTGATGTGTAATGAATAAATAATCATATAAATAAATGCTCATATTTTGTCCATCAAATGTCAAACATTTGTTGTCAAATGATGTAACAACTATGCGTTCAGAAATCTATTAATGTATGCGTATTGAAGTGTCAGTTTGTAACTTTCAATTAGCAACGTTTTTCTAAATGCATATGACATTTTAAACGATATTTTCTTCTTCTTTTTGGCATTGGCAACGATATCTAGGTACTGAAAACGAAAATGCAATTTTAAAAAATGTCTGTCTGTCAGCGTGTCTCTTTGCTCCGGCTAATCTCTGGAACGGCTGGACCGATTTTAACGAGACTTTCACTGGTAGATAGCTAAAGCTACAAGGATTAATTTAGGCTACTTTTCATCATCATCATCATCATCATCATCGTCATCTAACTAATGATCACCGAATCGGCTGGACCGACTGTGACGGGAGCATTCACCGGGCGTTAGCTTATGTTAGTAGGAGTAATCTATACATCTATATGTATAAAAGTAAGTCGTGTTAGTTAAATTATTGATAACTCAAGAACGGCTTTATCGATATGGCTGAAAATTGGTGAGGAAGTAGCTTAGAGCAAGTAGACGGACATAGGATACTATTTATTCCATTTGACAGCGTTTCCGTGAACGTTGCGGGTTCTGCGTTAGGGTTTCGCGTTGTGGGTTCCGCGTTGCGGGTTCCGGATTCCGCGTTGCGGGTTCCGCGTTGCGGGTTTCGGGTTCCCATGCTGCTGGTTCCGCGTTGCGGGTTCCGGGTTCCCGTGTTGCGCGTTCCGGGTTCTGCGTTCCGGGTTCCGCGTTGCGGGTTTCGGGTTCCCATGTTGCGGGTTCCGGGTTCCCGCGTTGCGGGTTCCGGGTTCCCGCGTTGGGGGTTCCGGGTTCCCGCGTTGCGGGTTTCGGGTTCCCATGCTGCGGGTTCCGCGTTTCGGGTTCCGGGTTCCCGCGTTGCGGGTTCCGGGTTCCCGCGTTGCGGGTTCCGGGTTCCCGCGTTGCGGGTTCCGGGTTCCCCAGTTGCGGGTTCCGGGTTCCCGCGTTGCGGGTTCCGGGTTCCCGCGTTGCGGGTTCCGGGTTCCCGCGTTGCGGGTTCCGGGTTCCCGCGTTGCGGGTTCCGGGTTCCCGCGTTGCGGGTTCCGGGTTCCCGCGTTGCGGGTTCCGGGTTGCCATGCTGCGGGTTCCGGGTTCCCGCGTTGCGGGTTCCGGGTTCCCGCGTTGCGGGTTCCGGGTTCCCGCGTTGCGGGTTCCGGGTTCCCGCGTTGCGGGTTCCGGGTTCCCGCGTTGCGGGTTCCGGGTTCCCGCGTTGCGGGTTCCGGGTTCCCGCGTTTCGGGTTTCGGGTTCCCACGTTGTTTTTTTTTAGTTGAATTTTATCATAAACTCTTTTTATGCTCAACGAAGTGGGCAAGGGTCAGCTAGTTTTAAATATATTAAGAATTTATTACATAAACGAGAAGTGTCAAAATTTAACATCTGTCAGTCGTTCCACTAGCAGTAAAGCGATCAGATCAAAAATTTCAAAATTTACAATACTGTGCTAAAGAAAGGACAGTGTGCGTTATAAATTATCTGAGCGTTCAGAGTAAAAGAAGCGTTTAAAGGAACACACTGTATAACAATACGTTAGTACTAACAAGCGTTCAATACAGAATAGTTTACCTCGTTATACGAGTAATCGTCTAGATTATCACTACGAACTTGAGTCCTGTCCAACAGATAGTCCGTTTAATAAAGTTGTGTATATTTTCTAACTGTAATATGTTTCTGTCGCAGCGGCCATAAACAAAGATACTATCGGAGGGCCGTGTAAGGAAATCGTAATCATTAACTTAATCACGGCCAGCGGTTATTAAATATTAATTTATCTGTTTACTAATATCTGATATAAATTGCGCCGCCATTTGCAGAGGTTGTATTTAATTGAATTGATTGCACTTGTCTAATATAAATTATGTGGAAGAACTGTGTTTCTCTTTGACTGCGGTTTGTACTAAAGATCTAAATCTAAGTAGATACTCGTGTATGTCCTCAGACTCTGTAGATATGAGTTCGGGCTTAGCCAATTGCAATGACGAAATTGAAAATATAATATTATATAATAAGGAAAATACCTATATGGCATAGACATAAAGTTCGTTAAGAGGCATAGCGCGATACGTAACATACATTTTTGATGTCTAACTTCGTCATCGTAATTAGCGTTATCATCTTTACAGTGACAGTTTTTATTCGATAAATAGTCCTAATTATAATACGCCACTGTATAACGTCAACTCAGTGGACGCCAGCACCCATCAGGTGCGGCGCTAAGCTCAATTGA
This sequence comes from Celastrina argiolus, assembly GCA_905187575.2. Lineage (NCBI taxonomy): Eukaryota > Metazoa > Arthropoda > Insecta > Lepidoptera > Lycaenidae > Celastrina > Celastrina argiolus. The sequence continues at coordinate 15,927,731 of LR994591.1, read as the reverse complement.
CGTCATTATAATTTAATAGGCATTTTTCCATGCCACTCGAGCTATCTATTATCATTAATATCATTATGAATAGTTTAAAATTCTATTACGACATCAAAGTGGGCGATACGCCCTGAGGCACCTGTCCGGAGTGCGCAGCCTACGTATTTGGTGTCAGGCAATTTTGAAATTATGATACTGGCCGGTAATATAATTTTTTCTCACCTCGATGGCCGTACAGTGTAGTGGCACATCCTAACACTTAAAATGCAATTACATACAGGTGGCAAAGACGTGAAGTTAGGGTTCAAGACGAGACGCGGCGGCGCGCACATTCATTTAAATTTAAGTAATAAAAGCGATGTTTACTTTGCAAGGGTTTAGCGATTTTAAACTTAGCAGCAGTTTGAATTGCGAGCTGCACCTCTTCTGCAAAATCTTGTATCTGTTTGTATAGGTTTATTATCTACTTTGTGGTATAGGGAATAAATGTCAATTTTGATTCCCTTTCTAAATACCATCGCGCCGCGTCGCGTGTTGGCATGAGCTGACACTGTTGCACAATATTGATGGCATAATTATCAGTTTCCGTAAGTGCGAATAGCCTGTCATAATGTGGTGAGTGTTGCCATATATTAATATGGCAAACTACCCATTAAATTGAAATATAAACCTATATTGATGTAAGATACTCTAAGTCTTGCCTCATTGGTTAATAGGTTTTAAAAGACACAACTTTGTAGTGTTGGACGAAATGTATTTAAAACTTTCGCCCACTATAAATTGGGTTTTACACTCTAAATATAGCGTATGTTACTCGGGAATAATGTAGTATTCTAATGGTGAAAGAATTAACAAAATCCGTCTAGTAGTATTTTTTGAGTTTTATATCAAACAAACTAAAATCTTTCCTTTTTGTTATTAGATAGTATAGAAATACCTACGGACAATTGCCGGAATACCACACAAAATTACATACAGATTTCAACGATTGAATTGGACAAAAATGTGTTTTTTAATTATTAATGCATTTAAAGTAAAAAACTATATTTTAGTTTAGAGAATATAATAAAGAAAATGCCAAGTTACCAGAAGTGCAAGTCACAGCGTGCTATAAATAATTGACAAAAGTATCAACACGCATCATAATAATATAAATACCGTACCGAGGAACAACTTCATGTGGCCCTCGTGGAATTAAAGAAATACAAAGATCAATGTCAAACACTGCTTAGGGAAAGAGATGACAATGAACAAGAGATGTTATCTATCCTGAAAAACAATAAGGACTTAAAGTTAGAACTTAACAAATTAAGCTTGGACTATGAGGACATTTATCATCAAAAAATGGAGCTTCAATCCCTTGTTGACGGGTTTGACCAGTGCAGAGAGGAGTATGAAAACACTCTCAAGAATTCAATTAATCTCAAAGTGAAGTTGAATAATGCAGAGGAATATATATTGAAATTGGAAGAACAATTGAACATTGAAAACTCCACCAATACGCAGCTCTTATTCAACAAACTAATTTCAAACAAGAACTGTTTAGTTTCTAACACAAATTGTGATAAAGACATTTGTACCATTGACTTAACAGGTGACGATACATCCACAGTGTGCTCAATGAATAGCAAGAAAAAATTAAAGAAATATATTAAAATTAAGAAATGTATTAAAAATTATTGCCAACTGTCACAGAAAAACAAAAAACATTTGAATATATTGTCTAAGACAATTAAAAAAAATCAATTATTAAATAATAATATATTAAATTGCAATCTTGACTTAGAACAAACTAAGTCCAATTATGAGGCCGATGTATGCAGCCTTCAGGCAGAGATTTCCACTTTACACAACACTTTGGATAATGTAAGTAAAAAATATGAATTATCACAAAAGGAAATACAGGCACATATATCAGCAATGGATGATTTGCTTGAAGTGACTCGTTACAATGAGGAACGGGTTTATTCTTTATTGAGAGTCAACGATTCCTCAGATAAGCTAAATCATTCTGCTTTTAAAAGCATGCCTGATATATGTCCCAGTCAGAATGCTCATACTGAATGCCCAACAAATATTCCTAATATTACAATATTCAGTGATGAGTTAGGTAAGGACCTTGGTATATATCTCAATAAAATTTGTAAGGGCCAATCTATTTGTAATTATTGTATGCCCGGATTCAGTTATAAAGATATAGTAAGTAGGGCTTTAAATATTAAATATTGTCCCAATACAACTTTAATACTAATAGTCGGGAGAAAAGGAAAATTAAACAGAAAACAGATGACTGAACTATATGACAAGTTGTTTGCAATTGAAAATGTTAAAAATATAATATTGTTTACTTTTCCTTATATACAGATGTTGCCACAAAGTAATTCTAAAGAGAACTTTTCTAGATATAAGTTGAACAGCCTAATGTATAGTGCTGCTAATAATAATTGTATACTATTAAATGACACACAACAAAAATGTCAAGTTGTGGACATAAATAATTTTAGTTTTAATTTATGTAACATAAAAAAAGATAAGTATTTCTTATCAAACTATTGTAAGAGACATATAGCTAGGTGGCTATTAAACTTTTTATTTTTAAAACCAGCCAAGGATTTGGCTTCTTCGACTACTGTTTTTATTGAACAGAATACTAGTTGTAGTATTAACGAATTGGAATATGTTCCAAATACTTATTTAAATTAGATAATAAGACAATGGAGGACGTCTCTTGCAGAAATAGGTTAAGTTTAAGTGTACAAAATCCTACCCATGACTTAAAAAAATTTAAAGTTTCAAATAATAATAAATGTAAATTGATTAATCTGGTGCATCAAAATTTACAAGGAATGGTAGGTAAAGAACTTGAAATTGAGTTATTCTTAAAGGAATTTAATATTGATATTATTTGCATATCTGAACACTGGTTCAGAAATCATGAACTCATTTTCAATTTCAATGATCACCAGGTAGTTAGCTCGTTCAGTAGAGAGAATTCTATTAGAGGCGGCTCTTTAATATTAATTAAAAAAACCTTAAAATGTAAGGAACGTAAAGATATTGTGAGTCTCTCAACTGAACGAGTAATTGAAGTGGCCTGCATAGAATTGAGTCATCTTATTATTGTGTGCGTATACAGGCCTCCATCTGGGTTATACGAATCATTTGAACAAATTATGGAACAATTATTGTCAAAAATATGTGCATCTAACAAAAACGTTATTATATGTGGTGACTTTAATATTAATTTGTTAGACCTAAACTCCACTACGGTTAGATTCACATCATTGTTTAGATCGTATAACCTATTTAATTTATTTAAAGAACCAACAAGAGTATGTGATACAACTGCTACTTGTATTGATAATATATTTACTAATCTTATTCCAAGTAAAAAAGATATAATTAATAAACTCAGCTCTGATCACTACGGACAGTTAGCTTCTTTTAATATATATTGTGACACTAACCTAAAGGAAAATCAAGTGTTTATTCCTGTGAATACTAAACGTATTGAGAAATTTAGGAGTAATTTAAGTTCAAATATTAAATTATTAGATGGGTCAAATAGGTCAGATGAAGCTTTTAGTAAATTGTTTAAGATAATAAGAAAGCAATTTAATTCAGTATTTACTCCTAAATCGGTTAGAAATAGCAACAAAAAAGGTAACTTTATTGAGTGGGCAACTGCAGGAATTAAAATAAGCAGACAAAGACTATATGAATTATACAGTGAAAAATGTATAAATAACAGTGAAACTTTTAAAATATATGTTAAAAATTACTCTAAAATTTTCAAAAAAGTTTGTAAAGCTGCAAAGGCTCTTCATATTAGAAATAAAATACAAAATTCTAAAAATAAGATTAAAACTACATGGAAGATAATAGCTGGTGAGACTGGAAACGTCACCTGTCGTAACACAAACTATGAACTTAGTTTTGAAAATAAAAAAATAACTACTGATCTAGAAGTTGCGACGGTATTCGAAAAGTTTTTTGCTGACATTCCGGTCTCAACTACAAAAAGTCTAGATTCGTCTCCTGCAGCTGCTGAAAAAATACTTAAAGATAATGTAAAGGAATGTGATGTCAATTTTAAGTTCAAAGAAATTGATTCCAGAGAAATTGTTAATACATTTAAGATGTTAAATATCAAAAATACTGCTGATCTCTGGGGCATGTCTACAAAAATTATGAAATCAATAATTGACATCGTAGCTCCTCATTTAGCAATGATTTTCAATGATTGTACAAAGAGTGGTGTTTTTCCTGACTTAATGAAGCATAGCAAGGTTATACCCTTATTTAAAGCTGGGAATAAATCTGATCCGACAAATTACAGACCTATATCGATTTTGCCGACTTTTAGTAAAATATTTGAAAAATTAATTTTAAATCAGTTATTAGTACATTTTAATATAAACAATCTATTACATAATAATCAATATGGTTTTACTAAGGGTCGATCCACAACGGACGCTGGTATAGGTCTGCTTTGTAATATTTTTGAAGCTTGGGAGAGATCGCAGGATGCGTTAGGTGTGTTTTGCGACCTTTCCAAGGCCTTTGATTGTGTTGAGCATGCTACATTGATCAGGAAATTAAAGCACTATGGCATAAGGGACTCAGCCCTAAACCTTTTGAGTTCTTATCTTACAAATAGGATTCAAAGGGTGGAGGTAAATAGTAAACGGTCCACTGGGACTAAAATAGAGTTAGGTGTCCCACAGGGATCCATTTTAGGCCCATTTCTTTTTCTCATCTATATTAATGACTTACCTTATCTAGTTAAAGATAAACATGAGATAGTATTATTTGCCGATGACACTTCACTAATTTTTAATGTGAAGCGACAACAGTCAAATTATGACGAGGTAAATAGTGCTCTCTCAAAAATAGTACATTGGTTTAATGTTAATAACTTATTATTAAATTCTAAAAAAACTAAATGTTTAAAATTTACTTTGCCCAATGTTAAGCAATTACAAACCAATATACTATTAAATGATGAGAAAATGAAACTAGAGGATTCCACTGTGTTCCTGGGTATAACACTAGATAGTAAATTACAGTGGGGTCCTCACATTGCCAATCTTGCAAGTAGGCTCAGTTCTGCAGCATATGCGGTTAGAAAAATTAGAGAAATTTCTGACGAAGACACGGCGCGATTAGTATATTTTAGTTATTTTCATAGTAGGATGTCTTACGGCATCCTCTTATGGGGAAATGCCGCCGACATTAACACAATATTTGTGCTGCAGAAGCGGGCCATACGTTCAATTTACAAAATGTCCTCTTTTGAATCTCTAAGAGAGAAGTTTAAACAAATTGGTATTCTTACCGTTGCTTCTCAATACATTTTAGACAATGTGTTGTACGTTAAAAAGAATCTAATTAATTTTAAAATGAAAAGCGACACTCACAATAGGAACACTAGAAATAAGCACAAGCTAGATATACCGGTGTTCAGACTGAGTAAAGTTAGTAAATCATTTAAAGGTCAATGTATACGCCTGTACAATATAATCCCAAATAACGTTCAGAGCCTCCCTATCAATAAATTTAAAATTGTAGTTAAAGAACGTCTGTGTTCCAAAGCTTATTATAAGGTCAATGATTTTATTGACGATTGCACACCTTGGGAATAAGATGGCCATATGCAAGGCTACCTCAATGTACTTTATGTACTCTGTCTTTTGTTGTAATATATATAGATTAAGTTTTTACATTGTTAACATACTATGTATACACTTTTTAAAAAAAGAACAATTTTCCATCTTTTTGCTAAAAGATGGCCCCGGCCGAGTTTCTTACGCCGGTTCTTCTCGGCGGGCTAGGGTTGAACCGGTGGTAGTATTTTTGTTGACTTTCCGAAAATAGCTTGTTAAGTTTAACTTGGAAATAAAATTTTTTGAATTTTTGAATTTTTTTTTTTGACCTATTACTACTTTCGAATTTCAAACTGTAAGTCCCGATTTCACCAACGCATGTTAGTGTTAACGGCATGTTAAAATGCCATGCCTTCTCATACATTGATAGGAATTACGAGAAGAACAACATGATATTTAACGAAGGATTGCTTGGTGAAACATGCCCTAAAGTAGATACATCCCGTTTTAATTGAACCCAAACGTAAAGAAACCCGTCTATGACATAACTATAGACTAGTCAGTGATGCCAATTAGACATTATATTAGATTATTGTTTGTATGAATCCTTAGACTATACCTTTAGACTATATTCTACAGTCGGCAGTGTCAAAATAGCGTATTTACTGTAAAGTTTTTAATTTGATGTTTAAGTAAGTTAATTGATGTTAAATTGTTGTAAAATGTATTGGATACTGAAGTATGATTCTTTAATATTCCGGTGAAAGTGTTGATAAATATGCACGATAAGTGAATATGTGAAAATTTCGGAGTTTTTTATTTGTTTACATATTAGGTTAAATTTAAATATCGCCTCCGTGGTATACTGGTTCAGAGCTGCGCTCTGATCGTCGTGTCGTGGGTTCGATTCCCGCGCGTTGGAACAACAAATAATGTTGTTTTCAAGTTTGGTTAGGACAATGCAGGCTGATCACCTGATTGTCTGACAAGAAAGATGATCCATGCGTCGGATGGGCATGTAAAAAGTCGGTCGTGTCGGTTTACCGTCCCACTGGGTTATGAGAGTAAAAGGAAGAGAGTGTCTATTGCACACTTGGGCACTATAAAATAACTCCTGCGTAGCTGGCCTGGTTTCAATTAAATCGGCTACCGACACCGTAATCGGTGAGGGGAGCTATTATTATATTACTAGCTGTGCCCGCGACTTCGTACGCGTGGAAAAGGGCAGCAGTTCAAATACATTTTTAGTTTATGAACACTGTCGTTTGGATATTTAAAATCACTAATTTATAGTAATGCTTCTTTATACACGGTATTAGACGTGCATAGGCAAAAGAAGTAGGCCGATGGAGTAATAATAATAGTTTACTGTCTAAATAATGGCCGTTTTTGTCGTGAATGTTTTGAGGTATTTTTTCTATGAAAATGCTAACAAATCCTACTACCAGCTCGAAAAATTACCGTGTATTATTAACCGACTTCAAAAAAAGGAGGAGGTTCTCAATTCGTCTGTATGACAACTGCAGGAATTAAAATAAGCAGACAAAGACTATATGAATTATACAGTGAAAAATGTATAAATAACAGTGAAACTTTTAAAATATATGTTAAAAATTACTCTAAAATTTTCAAAAAAGTTTGTAAAGCTGCAAAGGCTCTTCATATTAGAAATAAAATACAAAATTCTAAAAATAAGATTAAAACTACATGGAAGATAATAGCTGGTGAGACTGGAAACGTCACCTGTCGTAACACAAACTATGAACTTAGTTTTGAAAATAAAAAAATAACTACTGATCTAGAAGTTGCGACGGTATTCGAAAAGTTTTTTGCTGACATTCCGGTCTCAACTACAAAAAGTCTAGATTCGTCTCCTGCAGCTGCTGAAAAAATACTTAAAGATAATGTAAAGGAATGTGATGTCAATTTTAAGTTCAAAGAAATTGATTCCAGAGAAATTGTTAATACATTTAAGATGTTAAATATCAAAAATACTGCTGATCTCTGGGGCATGTCTACAAAAATTATGAAATCAATAATTGACATCGTAGCTCCTCATTTAGCAATGATTTTCAATGATTGTACAAAGAGTGGTGTTTTTCCTGACTTAATGAAGCATAGCAAGGTTATACCCTTATTTAAAGCTGGGAATAAATCTGATCCGACAAATTACAGACCTATATCGATTTTGCCGACTTTTAGTAAAATATTTGAAAAATTAATTTTAAATCAGTTATTAGTACATTTTAATATAAACAATCTATTACATAATAATCAATATGGTTTTACTAAGGGTCGATCCACAACGGACGCTGGTATAGGTCTGCTTTGTAATATTTTTGAAGCTTGGGAGAGATCGCAGGATGCGTTAGGTGTGTTTTGCGACCTTTCCAAGGCCTTTGATTGTGTTGAGCATGCTACATTGATCAGGAAATTAAAGCACTATGGCATAAGGGACTCAGCCCTAAACCTTTTGAGTTCTTATCTTACAAATAGGATTCAAAGGGTGGAGGTAAATAGTAAACGGTCCACTGGGACTAAAATAGAGTTAGGTGTCCCACAGGGATCCATTTTAGGCCCATTTCTTTTTCTCATCTATATTAATGACTTACCTTATCTAGTTAAAGATAAACATGAGATAGTATTATTTGCCGATGACACTTCACTAATTTTTAATGTGAAGCGACAACAGTCAAATTATGACGAGGTAAATAGTGCTCTCTCAAAAATAGTACATTGGTTTAATGTTAATAACTTATTATTAAATTCTAAAAAAACTAAATGTTTAAAATTTACTTTGCCCAATGTTAAGCAATTACAAACCAATATACTATTAAATGATGAGAAAATGAAACTAGAGGATTCCACTGTGTTCCTGGGTATAACACTAGATAGTAAATTACAGTGGGGTCCTCACATTGCCAATCTTGCAAGTAGGCTCAGTTCTGCAGCATATGCGGTTAGAAAAATTAGAGAAATTTCTGACGAAGACACGGCGCGATTAGTATATTTTAGTTATTTTCATAGTAGGATGTCTTACGGCATCCTCTTATGGGGAAATGCCGCCGACATTAACACAATATTTGTGCTGCAGAAGCGGGCCATACGTTCAATTTACAAAATGTCCTCTTTTGAATCTCTAAGAGAGAAGTTTAAACAAATTGGTATTCTTACCGTTGCTTCTCAATACATTTTAGACAATGTGTTGTACGTTAAAAAGAATCTAATTAATTTTAAAATGAAAAGCGACACTCACAATAGGAACACTAGAAATAAGCACAAGCTAGATATACCGGTGTTCAGACTGAGTAAAGTTAGTAAATCATTTAAAGGTCAATGTATACGCCTGTACAATATAATCCCAAATAACGTTCAGAGCCTCCCTATCAATAAATTTAAAATTGTAGTTAAAGAACGTCTGTGTTCCAAAGCTTATTATAAGGTCAATGATTTTATTGACGATTGCACACCTTGGGAATAAGATGGCCATATGCAAGGCTACCTCAATGTACTTTATGTACTCTGTCTTTTGTTGTAATATATATAGATTAAGTTTTTACATTGTTAACATACTATGTATACACTTTTTAAAAAAAGAACAATTTTCCATCTTTTTGCTAAAAGATGGCCCCGGCCGAGTTTCTTACGCCGGTTCTTCTCGGCGGGCTAGGGTTGAACCGGTGGTAGTATTTTTGTTGACTTTCCGAAAATAGCTTGTTAAGTTTAACTTGGAAATAAAATTTTTTGAATTTTTGAATTTTTTTTTTTGACCTATTACTACTTTCGAATTTCAAACTGTAAGTCCCGATTTCACCAACGCATGTTAGTGTTAACGGCATGTTAAAATGCCATGCCTTCTCATACATTGATAGGAATTACGAGAAGAACAACATGATATTTAACGAAGGATTGCTTGGTGAAACATGCCCTAAAGTAGATACATCCCGTTTTAATTGAACCCAAACGTAAAGAAACCCGTCTATGACATAACTATAGACTAGTCAGTGATGCCAATTAGACATTATATTAGATTATTGTTTGTATGAATCCTTAGACTATACCTTTAGACTATATTCTACAGTCGGCAGTGTCAAAATAGCGTATTTACTGTAAAGTTTTTAATTTGATGTTTAAGTAAGTTAATTGATGTTAAATTGTTGTAAAATGTATTGGATACTGAAGTATGATTCTTTAATATTCCGGTGAAAGTGTTGATAAATATGCACGATAAGTGAATATGTGAAAATTTCGGAGTTTTTTATTTGTTTACATATTAGGTTAAATTTAAATATCGCCTCCGTGGTATACTGGTTCAGAGCTGCGCTCTGATCGTCGTGTCGTGGGTTCGATTCCCGCGCGTTGGAACAACAAATAATGTTGTTTTCAAGTTTGGTTAGGACAATGCAGGCTGATCACCTGATTGTCTGACAAGAAAGATGATCCATGCGTCGGATGGGCATGTAAAAAGTCGGTCGTGTCGGTTTACCGTCCCACTGGGTTATGAGAGTAAAAGGAAGAGAGTGTCTATTGCACACTTGGGCACTATAAAATAACTCCTGCGTAGCTGGCCTGGTTTCAATTAAATCGGCTACCGACACCGTAATCGGTGAGGGGAGCTATTATTATATTACTAGCTGTGCCCGCGACTTCGTACGCGTGGAAAAGGGCAGCAGTTCAAATACATTTTTAGTTTATGAACACTGTCGTTTGGATATTTAAAATCACTAATTTATAGTAATGCTTCTTTATACACGGTATTAGACGTGCATAGGCAAAAGAAGTAGGCCGATGGAGTAATAATAATAGTTTACTGTCTAAATAATGGCCGTTTTTGTCGTGAATGTTTTGAGGTATTTTTTCTATGAAAATGCTAACAAATCCTACTACCAGCTCGAAAAATTACCGTGTATTATTAACCGACTTCAAAAAAAGGAGGAGGTTCTCAATTCGTCTGTATGTATAATATTTTTTTACTTTTATGCGACTACTTGATAGTACGCTCATATACGCGACGAAGATCTCTGTACTGAGATTTGTATGGACTTTACGCCGCAGCGACTGCAGACGATTATCGTTTTCACACCGACACTGCACTGCTGGCGCCGAGCGCCAAATTTTTTAAAAGTCTACTCTCGGTGCCCAATTCCAACTCGGACTTGCCCGGTTTTTTATTGATCAATTACCTACGCTAACAAACATGTAGCCTACTTTGGGACTTTACGGTTAAAGTACTAACTTCCTTTAGACGACAAAATAACAAAAGTCTAAAAGAAAGAAAAAACCCAAGCCGTACCTAGCATAAAAACTAATAAATAAAAATATCATGAAAAACATAAATTTTACTTATATTGACATAACTTTTCTAATTTAAATGTACCTATGACATCTCATTCATATCTTGAAAACAAACTATCCTACGCCTATACTTTATTAATCGTATTTGCAAAACCTAAGTATAATACTAAATTACTTCGCACAAAGTAATAATTATTTTCACTTGTACTGGAAAATAAGTATTACTTTGTGCGAAGTAAATTTAATTGTTCCTTGTAGTTTACCTTTTGAAGTCGTTTTTTTTTGTTTAAAATTATTTAATTTTCAGATTTTTAGTGATAGGTATAGACTGAGTAGGGATAATTCTCGAATGATCAGACGACGATTATTTGAGAACGGAAAATGAAAAACAAAAACGATTACATTAAAAAATTTGTAGAAAGAGAAAAAGTTTACCGCTGCTACAACTTCAACTTCAACATATATATATATATATATATATAGCTTACTGAAACGCGAAATTTTTTTTATATTATAGATCCAGGATATGGTGCAAAACCTAACTGTTTGGTAACATATGCTTAGACTACTTCAGAAAAAATCAAAATCAATATATTATTCCACATAAATTTTGAGGATTTCCTTCGATTCCTCACGGATCCCATCATCAGGTCACTATTTGGTGACAATGGGATCAAATTTAAATTATACCCTACACAACATTAAAAAAAATTTTAAATCGTTTCAGAAACGATGAAGATATCCGCGAAGAAACAAAAAAAAAAACAAACATATATTTACGAATTGAGAAACCTCCTCCTTTTTTTATAAGTCGGTTAAAAATATTATGTTGGTTACCTATTTCATGTTACAATCTACCCTTGTGCCAAGTTTCATTTAAATACGTTGAGTAGTTTGGCTAAAATACCGTCAAATAAGTAGCTACAATTTTTTGAAGATCCCACGGGAACCCTTTCGTTTTTCGGGATAATAATTTCCAGTAATGCTTTTTAGATCATAAGCTACCTGCCTGCCAAATTTCATTTAAATACGTTGATTAGTTTGGCTGAAATACTTTCAAATAGGTTGCTAAAATTTTTTGAAGATCCCACGGGAACCCTTTTTTCGGGATAACGATTTCTAATAATGCTCTTCAGATCATAAGCTACCTGCCTGCCAAATTGCATTTAAATACGTTGAGTAGTATGGCTGAAATACCGTCAAATAGGTAGCTACAATTTTTTGAAGATCCCACGGGAACACTTTCGTTTTTCGGGATAACAATTTTCAATAATGCTCTTCAAGTCATAAGCTACCTGCCTGCCGAATTTCATTTAAAGACGTTGACTAGTTTGGCTGAAATACCGTCAAATAGGTAGCTACAATTTTTTGAAGATCCCACAGGAACCCTGTCGTTTTTCGGGATAACAATTTTCAATAATGCTCTTCAGGTCATAAGCTACCTGCCTGCCAAATTTCATTTAAATACGTTGAGTAGTTTGGCTGAAATACCGTCAAATAAGTAGCTACAATTTTTTGAAGATCCCACGGGAACCCTTTCGTTTTTCGGGATAATAATTTCCAGTAATGCTTTTTAGATCATAAGCTACCTGCCTGCCAAATTTCATTTAAATACGTTGAGTAGTTTGGCTGAAATACTTTCAAATAGGTTGCTAAAATTTTTTGAAGATCCCACGGGAACCCTTTCGTTTTTCGGGATAACGATTTCTAATAATGCTCTTCAGATCATAAGCTACCTGCCTGCCAAATTGCATTTAAATACGTTGAGTAGTATGGCTGAAATACCGTCAAATAGGTAGCTACAATTTTTTGAAGATCCCACGGGAACACTTTCGTTTTTCGGGATAACAATTTCCAATAATGCTCTTCAGATCATAAGCTACCTGCCTGCCAAATTTCATTTAAATACGTTGAGTAGTTTGGCTGAAATACCGTCAAATAGGTAGCTACAACTTTTTGAAGATCCCACGGGAACTCTTTCGTTTTTCGGGATAATAATTTCCAATATTGCTCTTCAAGTCGTAAGCTACCTGCCTGCCAAATTTCATTTCATTCCATACAGTGGTTTTAGCGTGATGCGACGACAAACATTCCCATATGGACAGACAGACAGACAGACAGACAGACAGACATTTTTTTCAAAAATGATATTTTTAGGTTCTGTGGCTTTTATAGACCCCCTTTTTTATTTTCATTTAAATATTCTTAATGTACAGACATGACCCCTCTACAGATTTATTATATGTATAGATATAGATGTACAGACATGACCCCTCTATAGATTTATTATATGTATAGATTATTAAATTTAAAAGGGACGTACTATAGTCTGTATTTAATGTTAGTGAACTGTGTCTGTGTAACGTAGGTGTAATAACATCTGTAGGCAATTCCCGCGTAATGCCTCGATGCTCGTGTGACTGCGGAGCCCTGAGGCATTGGCCAGCAAATTACCTATACCCCGTAGTAGACGAGGAGAAACAGTATGTAAAATAATAAAAATGTTAAACATTTTTATAGTCAAGCGTACTGATGATGATAATAACACCCTCGTCCACAATCCACATCAGCTTTAAAACTGGTAAAACGAAACCAGCAGGCTTACTCTCCACACAATCGAGAATCGAATCAGAGTAAAGAAAATCGTTAGATCGTAATTTTTTGTACTCCCGACCATATCAATCGACTGAGAATCAAAAGCAAACAGACGTCAAATTATTCAAGAACACGCTGCACGATCGAATCTGAATCAAAATCGATTCAGATTGGAAATTAAGGCCCCGGTACATACGTAGAATGACACGACTTGTCTTTTTGTCAGGGGTTAAAATACAAAAACCTGTTCGATGGATGTAAAGATAAAGTGTTTTGATGTCACGGAAATGGGTTTATATTACGCTATAAGGACGGTAAATATACGGTTATGTGGTAACGAGTCAATTCGCCAAGACTCACATAGCATCTTCATAGGGGTATAAGGAATGGCAATATTATTTACAAATTAAACCGACTTCAAAAAAAAAACACAAACGGAAAAAACTTTAACCAAACAAAAACAGTACCTACATAACTAAAAAGCGATAAATAACCTAATTTATCTACTTAATGCATATTATATATCTACAACTATTTAAATATTTACAACTAAATACCTAATACTTTAACAAAGTCATCTTTAACTATTTAAATATTTACAGTTATCACTTATTTTTGAAGTCGGTGCCAGCCTGCAGCCTAGGTAACGTAGTCTGTTGTGTTGTTTGACGCGCGCGGCCGGCAAACTCAAAGCCACACACACGGCTAAATACAATCTATACTAATAAATTATAATGCGGAAGGGTTTGTTTGTTACTTTAAACGCGCTAATCTCAAGAACCACTGGTCCAATTTGAAAAATTCTTTTTGGAAAATTTGAAAAATTTTAGTGTCGGCCAGTTTTCTTAATTAAATTTATTTGTTTGGCTGGCACCGACTTCAAAAATAAGTGATAACTGTAAATATTTAAATAGTTAAAGATGACTTTGTTAAACTATTAGGTATTTAGTTGTAAATATTTAAATAGTTGTAGATATATAATATGCATTAAAGTAGATAAATTAGGTTATTTATCGCTTTTTAGTTATGTAGGTACTGTTTTTGTTTGGTTAAAGTTTTTGTCGTTTGTGTTTTTTTTTGAAGTCGGTTTAATTTTTTTTTTAAAGTCAGTTTATTTCTCGATTTTTAGTTGTGCTAATGCGTTGTGAACTTAAATAGATGCTAGTTCATTTACTCGAGGGTTTCAGTTTATTTAATATTAGTGTCCGACCGAAAGTTCCGTTTCGGTTTCGGTTTCGGCCGAGTTTCGGCTAAAAATCAAGTTTCGGCGGGAGTTTCGGTTTCGGCCGAAACTTTTGCCGAAACTTTTGCCGAAACCGAAACTTATTTCGGAAGTTATCATGCACACTTGCTTTACTTCGTTTCTCGCGGCAATACATTGACGGACGGCTGCCATGCAAGCTTACTCCCGACCCAATCGAGAATCGAATCAGTTCGATCTCAACAGCTTTTAGTATTTTATTTCGTGGATTACATTGAACCTACAAGGATAAAGAAAATAGTTAGATCGTAACTTTTTGTACTCCTGACCATATCAATCGACTGAATCAATCAATCCGATAGAATCTGAATCAAAATCAAATTAAATTAGATGTAAGGCCCCTGTTCGGGAATTGTCGTTCGGATACCTCAGTAGCAACAAAACTTACAAACATTTTGCTATGAGAACTTAAGTTAAAAAAATATAATATATTGTTTTATGTTAAATTAAATAAATGACTACAACAAACTTAATAATAGGTTGGGGAAAAAGACTTTTCGCATAATAGTATGTATTATGGCATACACTAATTGACTAATTGTATCTGGCTGATTTTGGTATCATTAAATGTTTTAATTTTACAGACGACAATTCCAAATTATTAGGTTAATATGAGATTTTCATTTGTTTTTCTTATTGTTAAAATGAGTGATTTATATGAAGAAATTCGATACATTATAAAATTTTATTGCGAAAAAAAATTGTGATGTTTATGGTCCTAAAATACAATACCTATCTGTGAGAGTAGCGCAAATTTGGCTTAAGCGTTTTCAATCCGGAAATTTTGATATCAAAGATGCACGTCGCTCTGGTCGCCCTGTTACGGAAAAAACTGATGGCATATTTGAAAAAGTGGAGCAATATCGGCATATTAGTATTTACGATAATGTCCTATGGCATTCTGCTATGGGGCAGTGCTGCAGATATAAATAGTATCTTTGTGCTGCAGAAGCGAGCTGTTCGGGCAATCTACAAGCTGGCCCCCAACACTTCTCTTAGAGAAAAGTTTAAGGAAACTGGAATACTAACTGTAGCTTCTCAGTATATCCTCTCTAATGTATTATATGTTAAGAAAAATGTAAACCTGTTTATAAGAAAATGTGATAATCATAATAGAAATACTCGGAATAAGAATAAACTTGTTGTTCCAGTGACTAGACTAAGCAAAGTAAAGAATTCGTTTAAAGGCCAATGTATACGCCTATACAATAGGATCCCAGAAAACGTTCAAAATTTTTCAACTAATAAGTTTAAGAAAGTAGTCAAAGAACGTATGTGTGCAAAAGCTTACTATAAAGTTAATGATTATATGAATGATAGCACACCTTGGGAATAAAGTAGCCCCCTACAAGGCTACTTATATATAGTACATTCTATGTTATTTAGCTTTAGTATTGACATATTTATATGTAAATTTATACTTTTTTTAAAAAGAGAAATTTTCCATCTTTTTGGTAAAAGATGGCCCCATGCGAGTTTCTTACGCCGGTTCTTCTTGCTGGGCTAGTTCCCGAACCGGTGGTAGGCATCATATAGAAACGACGTTCAGAAAACATTTTTTTGTAAAATTTACTCTGAATAAAAATATTTGATTTGATTTGATTTGATTTGATGTAGCTGAAGAATTGGGGATTGAAGCTGGGTACACAAAAAAGCTCTATATTTGGGTGCGAAAAAGATCGTGGTCAAAGGCCGGTCAGGCTTCACAGACTGTGGCGAAACCCGGGTTAACTCGCAACAAGGTGATGCTGTGTGTGTGGTGGGATTGGAAGGGCATTATTCATTATGAGCTGTTACCGCCAGACAGGACCATCGATTCTGAACTTTACTGCGAATAACTGATGAGATTAAACCAATAAGTTGAGAGAAAGCGGCTGGAATTAATAAACAGAATGGGTGTGGTTTTTCACCATGATGACACTAGACCTCACACACATCTTTAGCCACTGAGCAAAAATTAGGGGAGTTTGGCTGGGAGGTGTTAATGCATCCACCGTATAAACATGACCTTGCACCTTTAGATTTCCACCTGTTTCCGTCGTTGCAGAATTCCTTAGGCAGTGTCAGGTTGACATCGCCAGAAGACTGCCAAAACGTCGCAGTTTTTTCATCATAAGCCCCAAAATTTTAATAGCAATGGGGTCATGTTCCTACCAACTAGATGGCAAAAAGTTATCGAACAAAATGTCACCTATATACTCAATTGTAGATAAACATAATAAAAAGCCCTTTGAATTTTTATATTACAAAATGGGAAGAAACTTTTTCCCCAACCTAATATAATGTGTTTCCATTTCATGTCCTAATAAATGCAGAAGAATGGGTAGAATACACCAAAATTCAGCAGTATTTTAAGGAATTTTAGCTTGACCACGAGAGTTTCGGTTTCGGTTTCGGCCGAAACTGAAGCCCCGGCCGAACATTCGGTTTCGGTTTCGGTTTCGGCCGGAAAACCAGTTTCGGTCGGACTCTATTTAATATATACCTATAGTCACTAATTACAACGTCCGTTTGACGAATTGTTCATATTTTTAGGAAGCTATAATTATTATTAATAGGTACTTACTTGAAAGAGTTTGATATTTATATTTTTTATTATCATAGGTAGACCCAACGACATTGACAAAGTTATAATATGCAATGGCACACAGAGCCAAACCTGCTGCAGTTTCAATTTCGTCAATGTCGTCCATACTGCATAGGAAACAGATCTCAAATGACAGTGTGAATAAAATGTTTGTTCGCGCGAGAAGGCCCGGCGAGACTTCTCGGTGAGATTTCTAGCCGTGAGTCTGGATGGTTACATATTACAAATATCACGTTAGCCCTACATATTAAGTCCTTACATATGAAATTGGCGTTTTGTATTGGAGGAACATAAAGGCGATTTTTTCATATTAAAATATATTTTATTAATCAAAATATGTTCTATTGCAATCTAAACACTTTTGCCATCTTATAGGTAGTTCATTGATCCCTTTACTAAAAAAAACCATTCGGACGGGTATCAATGAAATCTTTGAAAGCGGTTTGGACTGCCTCATCGGAATTGATTTTTTTCTTTGCAAGAAGATATCCAAATTTCTAATAAAATGGTAATCTGTTGGAGCAAGGTCCGGGGAGTACGGTGGATGTCTTAGACATTGCAATTGAAGCTCCTCTAATTTGGTAGCCGTCTGTTGGGCCGTGTGTGGTCTAGCGTTGTCTTGAAGCAGCAGTGGCGTAGAGCGATTGACAAGTCTCGGTTGTTTAACGACGAGCTTTTCCATTCCATTTCATGGTTTGCAGTTGCTGACAATAGACATATCAGCCATATTCGTCTGACCAGTAAGAAAGCTATAGTGTATGACACCGTCACTAGTCCATCAAACGCTTACAAGTAACTTTTTTTGAGTCTATTTTCGCTTGGGGCAAGACTTTGCTGGTTCACCAGGGTTCAGCCATTGAGCGTTTACGATTATCGTACAGGATCCACTTTTCATCACATGTAATGATCCGATTTAAAATTCCTTCATTTGTGCAGGTTGAGCAATGTAACGCAGCAGTCGACGCGCGTTTGTCGGTTTGCTTCGCTTAATTCATGAGGTACCCACCTTTCAAGCTTTTTCACCTTCCCAATTTGCTTGAAGTGGATTAAAACGGTTTTGTCACTAACACCGCAGCCTGTAGCTAACTCTGATATGGTTTGCGATGGATCTGCTTCCACAATAGCCTTCAATTCATCATTATCGACCTTGGTCTCCGCCCGTCCACAGGGCTTGTTCTGCAGGTCGAAATTTCGAGAACGAAAGCGTTGAAACCAAAAACGCACCGTGTTTTCTTTTGCGACACCATACACATAATTAATTCTTCGAGCCGTTTCTGCAGCACTGGTTCCACGGTTCTCGTACTCGTAAATAATGCGATATTTTAAGGATAACTTAAAATATCGCATTTTGTGAAATGAGTGACGTAGAAAAAAAATCAAAAGAGAATAAAACAAATGAATTACGGTGTTCAAAACACAAATGCATGAGTAAATAGCTGTTCAAATTTGAATTTGGAATTCCTAACTAAACAGGATATATTTAAGATCAAAGTGGCCAGTACGACAAAACGCCAATTTCATATGTAACCTAATACATTCGATCGACCAATTATAGTACTGCTCCCAACTCTTAACCGTTAAGGAGTACTTGTAGCTTCATAATTAGCACAGCAGCATCAGATGTTGATTCAAGCATACCTCACAAGCAACATGTTAGCCCTACATACTACGAAATAGTTTACATCGACCAATTGCAGTACTGCCTCCCAACTCCTAACCGTTAAGGAGTACTGTAGATTCATCATCAGCGCAGCAGCATCAGATGTTAATTCAAGCATACCTCACAAGCAACATGTTAGCCCTACATACTACTAAATAGTTTCCATCGACCAATTGCAGTACTGCCTCCCAACTCCTAACCGTTAAGGAGTACTATAGCTTCATCATCAGCGCAGCAGCATCAGATGTTAATTCAAGCATACCTCACAAGCAACATGTTAGCCCTACATACTACTAAATAGTTTCCATCGACCAATTGCAGTACTGCCTCCCAACTCCTAACCGTTAAGGAGTACTGTAGCTTCATCATCAGCGCAGCAGCATCAGATGTTAATTCAAGCATACCTCACAAGCAACATGTTAGCCCTACATACTACTAAATAGTTTCCATCGACCAATTGCAGTACTGCCTCCCAACTCCTAACCGTTAAGGAGTACTGTAGCTTCATCATCAGCGCAGCAGCATCAGATGTTAATTCAAGCATACCTCACAAGCAACATGTTAGCCCTACATACTACTAAATAGTTTCCATCGACCAATTGCAGTACTGCCTCCCAACTCCTAACCGTTAAGGAGTACTGTAGCTTCATCATCAGCGCAGCAGCATCAGATGTTAATTCAAGCATACCTCACAAGCAACATGTTAGCCCTACATACTACTAAATAGTTTCCATCGACCAATTGCAGTACTGCCTCCCAACTCCTAACCGTTAAGGAGTACTGTAGCTTCATCATCGCCATTTGAAATAGGCGAGGTAGAACGGCTCATTAACATATTCACGCTACCACACCCATCTGAAAGAAAAGAAATAAATTATAATGTAATTACCAACGAAGATGACCTAAAATCAATAAAAAATAACTGTCCTTACGTGTACACAGATGGAAGCAAAATAGAGGGAAGTGTTGGAGCGGCAATATCATGGTGGGAAAATAACAAGGAGACAGAAAGTTATACTTACAAACTGTGTGATAGATGCTCTGTCTACCAAGCTGAATTATACGCTGTGTGGAAAGCCCTACAAGTACTGAGAGAAAGACGGGAGAAGTTACATATACATATTCTATCAGATTCAAAATCCGCTCTCCAAGCTATTAAAGATCCCGAAAATTTGCATCCTTTGGTGTGTCAAATAAGAAAAATCATAGAAGAACTACAAATGCAAGGCAAGAATGCTGATTTTTATTGGATAAAGGCACATATTGGATTAGCTGGAAATGAAAGAGCTGACTACCTAGCGAAGTCTGCAACAAAGAAAGAGGATGTACCAGAATATAACGCTATTCCCGTCACATCTGCCAAATACACAATAAGACAAAATACACTAAAACAGTGGCAACTAGAATACACCCAAAGTCCAACTGGAGCTATAACGAAAATTTATTTCCCAGATATACGTGAGGCTTACAAAAGTTTAAAAAAGATAAAAATTGACAATACTTTCAGTCAAATGATGACCGGACACGGAGGATTTGCCCACTACTTACATAGATTTAAGATAAAAAATAGTCCCAGTTGCAGATGTGACCCTGAAACAGAACAAACTATAATGCATGTTCCCACTACTTACATAGATTTAAGATAAAAAATAGTCCCAGTTGCAGATGTGACCCTGAAACAGAACAAACTATAATGCATGTTCTAAATGAATGTCCGCTTTTTTTAAAGATTTAAGAGTATGAAGTTGCCAAAAATTGTGTTTATGAAAGGAAAAAAAAAAAAATAAAAAAAAAAAAATATTATGTGTGTGTGTGTGTGTGCAAGAATGTGAGAGTGTGTTTAATTACCAATATAATTTTTTTAAAAAATTAATAGCATATATAAATATAAAAATTGTACAGTTGCAAAGATGTTGCAAAATTAAACAGCAACAGTTGTATATTTTATTAATAAAAAAAAAAAAAAAAAAAAAAAAGCTTCATCATCAGCACAGCAGCATCAGATGTTGACACCCTGAAGCATATACCTAAGTAAGACATAATTACGTAACAAAAACACCATACGAGCATACAATTTTCGGTGGTTGCCCTCGATTTCTCATGGATCCCATCATCAGATCCTGACCTGGTGAAAATGGGACCACCCCAGAAGTGAACTCTATGCAACAAAAAAAAATTTTTTGAAATCCGTCAATAATTGACGAAAATATCGGTGAACATACATAAAAAAAAAAAATATATTATACATACAGGCGAATTGAGAACCTCCTCCTTTTTTTGAAGTCGGTTAAAAATACATTATTATGTTATAACATACCGATGTACATTACATCTGCCCTGGTAAGTTAGAAAAGGTGGTAAGGTAGAGCAGTAAGCTAGAAAAGGCGGTTTCGAGAAGAAAGGCCTCCAAATTTTTCTTTGAGTGTCATTTTCTCGAAACCATCTTTTCTGACTAATTAATAGAGCAGTAAGTCAGAAAAAGTATACTGTGAAAGTCCCAGCACTGAAAGACTTACTTTTGAGTTTCATGTTTGTATGAGAAATGCCTCAACATCGTAAATTTTCCGACACAATAATAAAAAAGTACCTCTTTCAGCGCTGGTACTTTTACAGTTAACTATATAACCCATAAACATCCTTAAGTATGATCACTCATCTATACATATAATAAATCTGTAGAGAGGGGTCATGTCTGTACATTAAGAATATTTAAGTGAAAATTAAAAAAAGGGGGTCTATATAAGCCACAGAACCTAAAAATAACATTTTTGAAAAAAATGTCTGTCTGTCTGTCTGTCTGTCTGTCTGTCTGTCTGTCTGTCTGTCTGTCTGTCTGTCTGTCTGTCTGTCTGTCTGTCTGTCTGTCCATATGGGAATGTTTGTCGTCGCATCACGCTAAAACCACTGTATGGAATGAAATGAAATTTGGCAGGCAGGTAGCTTACGACCTGAAGAGCATTATTATCCCGAAAAACGTAACGGTTCCTGTGGGATCTTCAAAAAATTGTAGCTACCTATTTGACGGTATTTCAGCCAAACTACTCAACGTATTTAAATGAAATTCGGCAGGCAGGTAGCATATGACTTGAAGAGCATTATTGAAAATTGTTATCCCGAAAAACGAAAGGGTTCCCGTGGGATCTTCAAAAAATTGTAGCTACCTGTTTGACGGTATTTCAGCCAAACTACTCAAAGTATTTAAATGAAATTCGGCAGGCAGGTAGCTTATGACCTGAAGAGCATTATTGGAAATTGTTATCCCGAAAAACGTAAGGGTTCCCGTGGGATCTTCAAAAAATTGTAGCTACCTATTTGACGGTATTTCAGACAAACTACTCAATGTATTTAAATGAAACTTGGCACAAAGGTAGATTGTAACATGAAATAACCAACATAATATTTTTAATCGACTTACAAAAAAGGAGGAGGTTTCTCAATTCATAAATATATGTTTGTTTTTTATGTTTCTTCGCGGATATCTTCATCGTTTCTGAAACGATTTTAATTTTTTTTTATGTTGTGTAGGGTATAATTTAAATTTGGTCCCATTGTCACCAAAATGGTGAACTGCTGATGGAATCCGTGAGGAATCGAAGGAAATCCTCAAAATTGATGTGGAATAATATATTGATTTTGATTTTTTCTGAAGTAGTCTAAGCATATGTTACCAAACAGTTAGGTTTTGCACCATATCCTGGATCTATAATATCAAAAAATTTCGCGTTTCAGTATAACTATATATATATATATATATATATATTGAAAAATTTCGCAGGTAAACTATATAATATACAATATACATAATATATATATAATTCAAAAATTGCGCCGCTCTGGCTTTTATAAAAAAAAATAGTAGAAAGAGAAAAAGTCTACCTAGCCTAGCCTGGCAGGCTAGGTAGACTTTTTCTCTTTCTACTATTTTTTTTATCTAATCAAAATAAATAAAATAAAAAAAGTTTTTGTTTTTCATTTTCCGTCCTCAAATAATCGTCGTCTGATCATTCGAGAATTATCCCTACTCAGTCTATATATTTAATATATATATATATATATTTAATATATATATATATATTAAATAATTTTAAACAAAAAAAAAACGACTTCAAAACGTAAACTAAAAGGAACAATTAAATTTACTTCGCACAAAGTAATACTTATTTTCCAGTACAAATGAAAATAATTATTACTTTGTGCGAAGTAATTTATTATTATACTTAGGTTTTGCAAATACGATTAATAAAGTATAGGCGTAGGATAGTTTGTTTTCAAGATATGAATGAGATGTCATAGGTACATTTAAATTAGAAAAGTTATGTCAATATAAGTAAGATTTATGTTTTTCATGATATTTTTATTTATTAGTTTTCATGCTAGGGTACGGCTTGGGTTTTTTCTTTCTTTTGGACTTTTGTTATTTTGTCGTCTAAAGGAAGTTAGTACTTTAACCGTAAAGTCCCTAAGTAGGGTACATGTTTGTTAGCGTAGGTAATTAATAAATAAAAAACCGGGCAAGTCCGAGTTGGAATTGCGCACCGAGAGTAGACTTTTAAAAAATTTGGCGCTCGGCGCCAGCAGCGTAGCGTCGGTGTGAAAACGATCATCGTCTGCAGTCGCTGCGGCGTAAAGTCCATACAAATCTCAGTACAGAGATCTTCGTCGCATATATGAGCGTACTATCAAGTAGTCCCGTTCGCATAAAAGAAAAAAAAATATTATACATACAGACGAATTGAGAACCTCCTCCTTTTTTTGAAGTCGGTTAATAATACACGGTCATTTTTCGAGCTGGTAGTAGGAATTGTTAGCATTTTCTTAGAAAAAATACCTCAAAACATTTACGTCAAAAACGGCCATTATTTGACAGTAAACTATTATTATTACTCCATCGGCCTACTTCTTTTGCCTATGCACGTCTAATACCGTGTATAAAGAAGCATTACTATAAATTAGTGATTTTAAATATCCAAACGACAGTGTTCATAAACTAAAAATGTATTTGAACTGCTGCCCTAAATCACTTTTCCACGCGTACGAAGTCGCGGGCACAGCTAGTTAATAATATATTAATGATGAGATTAATGTCATTACCTATAACCCTGTCTTCCCGGAACAATGCACTATCCTCCTCTCTCTGAAGTATTATTTTTACCCTCTTTTTACTACGACTCTCCTTTACAACTTCTATTTTTATTCTGTGAAGAAAATTACCTTTACAAGTTTGTCTTAAGCGCACAAGCGCGTGAAGTGAGCCGCGGGAATGCACAGGTTGCGGACTTCAAAGGAAGTCTAACGGAGTTTTTGCACATAAGGGCTCGAATCCTTGTAGGGCAATTGTTGGCCCAACACGCTTAAAGGTCATTTAACATGATGGGCCTAATGAGGTTTACTAACATTTCAGGGTTCCCTCATACATTGTTTTCACTCGATTAGTATCAAGCAAATTTTTCTTGAGATTAATTTTGATGAGACGTCCAATAATTTCTTGGACGGAACTCTCGATTGTGGTAGCAACAGAGTTAACAAGGATAAACAAAATCTCAACAATTTGTAGGACAATTATGTCTCTTGAATTACATTAATATTAACTAAGTAATAAAAACAAAATCAGCTGGTTACTAATAGTTTAAGATGATATCGTTATCGATATAAGTTGGCAAGAGGGAACTCTTTGATCAAACCATAGTTTTTGTAGGACAAATATTTTTTCGGATAATTTAGATCAGTATCTTGAGATTTATCAAAAAAAATATTTTGGAATCACCAAATCCACAAACTTTATTCTTGCTATCTCTGTTAGCTACCACGATCAAGAGTTCCGTCCAAGAATTTTTGGGCGACTCATCAAAACGAAGATACTCACTAAAATTAGTTTGATAATTTTAGTGAGTATCTTCGTTTTGATGAGTCGCCCAAGTTATTAGTGAAAACAATGTATGGGGGAACCCTGACTATGATTCGGTAATTTGAAATCGCTAATTATGTCACTACAAATAAAAAAAAATCAAAATTTAAACACGCATTGTGGCATGTGTTGACGTTAGCACTGTTAGCAGTGTTCCAACTCCAAGCGAACTAAATGAAATAACAGCTCACTTTTCAAGTCAGCTGATGTTCGAGACGGATTTCTTGAAACAAATCAGTCCTAAGTTAGCCAAGTGCTGTATGTAGCTCATTTAACGAGCAGTTAGAGCAGTTATCGACGCGCCAACAGTACCTACCGTGAGGATAATCGACTGTTATTTTATCGAAATAAGGTGTTCTTTTAGTTAAAGTTTATCAATTTATAAATAAGTTTAATTTGTTAAAATGTCGTATTCGACGATAGTAAACTACCCTATTGTAATAATTACGCTGCAACAGAGTATGTACGTATGTACCTAATAATTACGGTTACAATTACTACAGCTAAATAACAATTATTATTACAGCTATAAATTAAGAAAGCTGTGACATTACAATCGCGTGATAAACGGTCGGATAAAAACTGTGGATGTGTATTGTGTGATCCATCAAAGTCGTTTTTGTTTGCTTAATTCAATGCCTTATTTTATACTGATGTGTATATTTAAGGGGTGTAAAAACATGCGATAAACTTCAACAAAAATTAGCGTTGCTTGAGTTAATGTGGACTCAACAAAGCGTCAAAATTAGATTTGAAAACGGGAAGTATTAAATTGGCTTATAAAAAGGGGACATTCGTTAAAGAAATTTCAAAATTAATATCATTAAATAAATATAATAATATTTTAGTACTTTTTATTTAATTCAACGGTAATTGCAATAAAAACTATTTTTGGCGCGAAAAGGGCATAATATTATCACTGTTCGCCATCTTGACAATTACTTCTCCCACAGATATACACAGATAGCCATATTGCCACCTGCTGACAAGGATTGGTGGATGTCGTTTCTCAGGTTATCATATTTATTTGGTGTTGCCAGTGTAAATTACGCAAAGTTCAAACTGTAGATAGGCTGCCGTCGGTTAAATATATTTTAGATTTACGTAATTATTTGACTTAACCCTAAAATGTAGAGCCTAGATCACAGTTTATGTTATGAACAGAGCAATGTTATTATATAGTTTGAGTTGAATCCTTTTCACGTCTAAAATAAATAAAACAAGGTATGTGTTCCGATTTAATGTGACCAAAAGGTAAACAAAACAAAGTATGGGCAGCTGCATTGATGCCAATTTAAATGACACCTAGGTGAGTACCTACCGCGCATTTAAGAAAAACAATAACATAATATTTGGACGATTTCCAATATTTTGTTTACATTTATATCACATTGAATCAGAATGTATTATAGAGTTCTATACACTGTATAATAAAACAAAAGATAGTTATAATATTTCATTGGTTCTACAGTATAGAAGGCCGTACATTCAGTTTGATTTTCCATTGTTTTTTCAACCCATCCAATCACTATCCTCACACAAAAAGATTGGATTGTTAAATTAGACGTAGGGTTAATTGTGCCCTGTCTGATCAGCCCTGAGCCCTGACGCGGGGCCCGTCAAACCTTTGTCAAACGCCCAATTAGGCCTTTCGTTTACAAATTATAACGAACTTCTCTTTTTATTTAAAAAACAGGATATTCTTTTCTGTTTTTGTTTGCTATTGATACAAGCGTTATTGCAAGATCAACTTAGCTCGAATAAGTTGTTTGGATGCTATTATGAGTCAGTCTAGTATCATCAAGAGTAGTGTTAAAAACCCTGAACTCTTTAGAAACATACAATTATTTAGATCTACAGTAATGCCTATTCTTCTTTCTTCTCTTATATAGATATAAAAATGAAATGCTGTTCGTTAGTCTCGGTAAAACGGCTAAACCGATTCGGCTATTTTTGGTCTTGAAATATTCGTAGAAGTCCCGGGAAGGTTTAAACAGTTTGTATGCTCAACGAAGTGGGAACGGGTCAGCTAGTACTATATATAAAATGAAAAGGAAATACATCTTTGTATTAATCCTAAAGTACTCTATCGCTTTTAATAAAATTTGACAAAGACAGAATAGGCTACGGGACATAACATAGGCTACTTTTAACTTTTAATATAACTCAGCTTTACTTTCCTCCGTTATTTTTACCGAGCGTTCGAAAGAGCGGACTGCATCAACTAGTTAATTATAATGATTATGTATCAGCATCATAACACAGAAACAGTTAGATATTATCAACAAAGTTCAACTGCGCCGTATAAGGGTAGATACATAAACGCCTGCTCACAATAAATCCGTTGCGTTTGTGCCGCGGCTCGGTCATTTGTACGCGGCGAAATTTATTTCAATTACATTGGAATTTATAGGGTGCTATCACACAAACCAGTGTACCGTTGCGAATGCAGAATTGGAGTATACTTTTCTTATCTTATATATAAAAATGTATTGCTGTTCGTTAGTCTCGCTTAAACTCGAGAACGGCTAAACCGATTCGGCTATTTTTGGTCTGGAAATGTTCGTGGAAGTTCCGGAAAGGTTTAAACGGTTTCTATGCTGGGACAGTTCGTATTGTATAATACATAATGAAAGCCGTAACAATATATTGTGTATGTAGTAAAGAATATGTAATAAACAATCAAATAACTCTACCTGAATATGTAAGTCTAAGTAGTCCTGCAGTAATAGGAATAAATGGCTTAGCAATAAAAAGTTTAAATGTTAAGAAAACATCTTAGTGAAGTCGGGTTTCTTGCTGTAAGATATTGAACGAAAGGCGAATTAACCTTTTTTTTTAACGAACGATAGTTTAAAATATTACTGAACTGAATTAAAATATTGTTAGTAAAAACGTACTTAGGACGATAAGTGCCCTGGCCGACCATGACGCCTTATCAAACATCCCTTTGTTTTTTTTTTCTTATTAGATTGTGAGTGGAACCTATTAATTAAATGAATGGTAGCATGAATCCGCTGCGATTATCACATCCAGTATCGATGAACCTTTATAAAATCATAAGGCGGTGCCTTTTAAGTGGACTCAGTTCAATTCATTTCATACTCCATAATAAGCGAAATATTAGAAAGTTATATTAATTTACAGTCCATTATGCCCTGTTGATTGTTGATAAATCAAAAATTCCATTTTGCCGCTATATTTTACAGTTGTTCTCTAGTCGAGTTATTCGGTTTATTATTTTCTTGGCATATTCATGACTTAAATAACCTGAAATATTTAATAATGTACGCCTTATTATACAGGCTATAATATTAATGAATGGTAATACTGTAGGGTGTGTATGGGTCCCGTATATAGAGTTTACTGAGAAAGTACCAGCGCTGAAAGAAGATTTTTTTAAATTATTGTATGGGAAAATTTATGATTTTGGGACTTTTCTCATAAAAACATGAAAGTAAAAAGTAACACACCCTAAAGTATTATTTTACATCTTGTTTATGTTATGGACCAGGTGATTAATCCAGACATTATTAATAATGTGCGGGCACTATGAATAATGTCTAGGTAAGTGATAATTACTATACAAACTCCATAATTTATCACATAGCACGGTCATTATTATATTGCTACTTGATAATTGGGCAATTTGATGATGAAGCTAAATTTGACGCGGTTTGTGGAAATTAAGTACCTACGCGTGACGCTTTGACCTGTTAGATACTGCCATTCTGCCTGCGTCTTGTACAATGTACTTATCGTATCACAGTTAAAAATTCTATACTTTTTTAAAACGAGAAATTTTCCATCTTTTTGGTAAAAGATGGCCCCACGCGAGCTTCTAACGCCGGTTCTTCTCGCTGGGCTAGTTCCCGAACCGGTGATAGGCATCATATAGAAGCGACGTTCAGAAAACATTTTGTGTAAAATTTACTCTGAATAAAAATATTTGACTTTGACTATAAAATAAATATTGCAAAATTTTTGTTTCATTTTTTTCATCTTTTGTTTTAACTATATTTTCAGTATTATGATTTTCTTAATGTTTTTCTGAACCTAATACATGTGTTTTGTATTAATCCGAATAATAATTTCTACAAATGGGAAAAACTTTTTTAGTACCTTTATAGCTTGTGCTTATAAAAGTTAAACTTACGTACACTTTTTTATAAAATGTATAGTCCTCGTGGGGTGAACTATGAACGAAGTGATATGAACTACTATTACAAAATAGGTAAAACGCACGCACGCACGCTAAATCTCATTTGAACAAGCGGGAAAGACCTATTGTAAAAAAGAAGTTCAGGGCCTGAGAATTAGGGTCCAGGAACTTACTCTCCAAACTGATTTGATTTTGATTCAGATACGATCACGCCGCGTACTTCCTAATAAATTGACATTTTTTATTTTGATTCTCAGTCGATTGATATGGTCGGGAGTAGGCCCGCTGGTCGCTACAATTAACAGTAGGTACAAGATAACATTTGCTCTGTTCGACAGTGAGGATGTAACCTTTATTTATAAGCCTACTGAATAAAGGGAATCAATTATCATTTCACGCTCCGGTGCGCGCCGGAAGCCCGGCGGCGCCGGACGCAAGCTGGACGTATGTAAAGAAGCCAGGTTACTGTTGGATATCGCGCAGTGCAAAAATATCTTTATAACTATATAAATAGAGATCACATTTGCTTATATGAAATTTAATAAAAAAAGTACTATAAGATCTCATGGTAAAGCCCCCGATATCCTTACAAGTGGCTTTATGATTGTTATCAAATTCAACATCATGATCACCCAAAGGACCTTGTCTTTCCTCAGAGTCTCAACCATATTGTGCTTATAAGTTGTACATCACAACTTATAAGCAGTCAGGGATGAAATGGATATAAAATTTCGGATACGGATATTAAATTATTTTGGATTATCCGTTTGTTTCGGTTTTGGATATTAAATTTTTGTTTCCTTTTTACAGTAGCTAAACTTTCATTTTGGATTCGGTTACGGATATTTTTTATATCGGATATCCGATAGTTTCGCTTACGGATACGGAGCTCCCTACTATCCCTTATGTAAGCTGCGGGATGGATTCAGATGACTGACAATTGACAATATAATTTAAGGCCCGTATTATTAAAACATCATCACATCAATTCTTCAATCACAAAGTTTACTTGAGAACCTATTTGACAGATAAAACAACGCTACGTTTCACTTTTAGTTTTAAATTCATATTTATATTAATATTTTTCTATTCTTCCATTATTTTAATATTTATCTAATTATGAATCTTGCGTTTCAAAAAGAAAAAATGAAAGTAATTAACGTAAGTATAGTTGTTCATTTTTAAAAGTAAAACGAAACGTTGTTTTATCTGTATACAGGGTGTAAAATAAATGAGTGATAATACTTTAGGCTGTATATGTGCCTACTATGTAGAGTTTACTGTGAAAGCACCAGCGCTGAAAGAGTCACTTTTGACTTTCATGTTTCTATGAGGAATGCCCCAACATCTTAAATTTGCCTATAGAATAATTAAAAAAAGTAACTCTTTCAGCGCTGGTACTTTCACAGTAAAGTCTACGGAATACACCCTAAAGTATTATCACTTATTAATATTATTGCCTGTTTAAAAAAAAAGCGGTTATGAGAATACAACAAGTACACCATTTTCCTCATTCTCATACGGAACCCGTGCTTGAGCCCAACCTCTCACATGGTCTTATTTTCTGCATCTCCAACCAATCCAACTTTTAACACTATATTCTCACTGCAATTAGTAGTGTTATTAGGAAGAGAAACCTAAGTGCGGACCTCGGTAGTAATATATCAGACTGTCTAGGCACGTACTAATTGCTGAATAGATCCAGCAAATAATCCTTTTAAGGCTTCATTACATTGATGTAACATGTAGTTTATGTCTATTTAATTGTGTTTCATCGATGTTTTTAGAAGACCGACATTGTTTAATCTGCATTATTTGCAGTATCGCCTCCGTGGTCTAGTAGTTCTGGGGCCGTATTATGATCTTTTACAATACCAGCCTGGTACCAGGCAATTCAATGATACGGTCTTAAGCTGCCTTGTTCTTTTTCATAGTTCAACGAAATGTTATTCTGAATGGATCTACCCTAATTTTGTTGACTGAAAGTGACATTCGGAAGCAAGTCAAGTGTCACGTGTCCGCTGACTATCTGTCATCATGAAGTTATTATGTGATCGTAATACGAAAATTCCAGGCAGCCATGTTGTATGGCGTAAACTGGCTGGAATTAAGAGCTTGTAATAGGCCCCCAGAGCTTAGTTCTCGACCGTGTTCGATTCCCGCATTGGAACAACAAAAAATGTTGTTTTTAAGTTTGGGTAGGACAATGCAGGCTGATCACCCGATTGTCTGACAAGAAAGATGATCCATGCGTCGGATGGGCATGTAATGGTATGGCCGTGCTCAACATGGCGCATCCTTGCATGCATTACATATTATCACGGATTTCTGTTACACGTTGTATAGATCTGCGGGTAATATAAACGATCCTTAATGAGTCGAGGAAGTGTGTAGTATGTAGCGAATGCGGTGAGAATTCTCGCAAAAAGCGCACATTATAATCGCCATACTGCGACTGCGAGTCACCGGTGAAAGGTTTTGATTCATTGATAGAGGACCCGTGGGAACATCGCTTCATGTCATCATCACTATCTGAATAGTAATTATATCTATGAACGCTTCACCCCACTCTGGGGCAAATTTGGTCAGCAGGCTTACTCCCCACACAATCGAAATCAAATCTCATATGCTTCTGGTGTTTTATTTGGTGGATTACCTTGAAACTAACGAAAAAAAAACGAAAGAAAATCGTTAGATCGTAACTTTTTGTACTCCCGACCATATTAATCGACTAAGAATCAAAATAAACAAACGTCTATTTATTAGGGAGTACGCGGCACGATCGAATCTGAATACAAATCGAATCTGTTTGGCGAGTAAAGCCCCAGAATGACCAGGGGCCTTACTCTCTAAACTGATTCGATTCTCAGTCGATTGATATTGTCGGGACAGAAAGTTACGATCTAAAGATGGTTAGTTTCAAAGTAATCCAACACGTAAAATATCAAAAGCCGTTGAGATCATACTGGTTTCATCTCGATGGTGTCGGGAGTAAGCCGTATTAGTATAAGTTAAAGAACTTGTGTTACCGAAACCAGACAACGGAAAAAAACAATACTTGCTACAAACAATAAAATGAATTGCTGTTCGTTAGTATCGCTAAAACTCGTGAACGGCTGAATCGATTTAGCTATTTTTAGA
Organism: Celastrina argiolus; assembly: GCA_905187575.2. Taxonomy (NCBI): domain Eukaryota; kingdom Metazoa; phylum Arthropoda; class Insecta; order Lepidoptera; family Lycaenidae; genus Celastrina; species Celastrina argiolus. Next base: position 15,895,537 of record LR994591.1, on the reverse strand, counting down.
CTTGAAATATTCGTGGAAGTCCAGGGAAGGTTTAATTTAATGAATCTACGTTGTCTTAAATACTACTAAGTAGACTTGAAATCATTATTTTGTCCCAGCGCAGGGATCAAGCCGACTACCGGAGCTAACCGTGGGGCGGAGACTATATGTTCGCTTCGATGTTACGATATTATATTATCTAAAGAACTGTAAAATTTGACAGTTTGACACCCGTATACTCGTACGTTATACGAGTAAACGTTACGTACGTACAATTTTTTTTTTAATCTTGATTATTTTAAGGGATTTTTGTACAAAATTGACGATGTCAATCCCATCACACCTTAAACTAATTACACTTAACAAATAATAATAAATCTTTAAATTAAAATTAAAAGAGTAAAGCATTTTAGCTGCTGCTGAATTAGGTTCAGCTAGATTGCTTTGAAATATACCTAAATTACGTACATGCAACTGAAATTTATTAATTAATTGTTCTCTTAGATCCGCGTTCCGGGTGCATTCAATCAATCTGTGGTAAATATCATCTCTTATACCGCATTGTTCGCAGTTAGGGGAGTCTACCTTTCTTATTAGAAACGTACGTACTCGTATTATATTAGCTCTGAGTTCTTTTTTCATTGCTAAAGATATTCGCCAGCATTATAGCATCTTAAAGAAAATAATTTCTATACAAAAACTGTTATATCTGTATGGCACGTCATCGCCATAATCCTGACATTATAAAAGTTCTCCACCGCATCTGCTGTCTGTTTGGTCGCGATAAACTCAAAAACACTATTATATATTTAAAGGATAGAATGGTGTTCAAGGAAGGTTTTAGGGTATTAATTATACCCGGTAGGTGGCAGTGCTTTCAGTGCGACAAGAAAATTAATTCTAGTATATATAATAACTAGCTGTGCCCGCGACTTCGTTCGCGTGGTTTTTGAGTGACTTGCCGTTTATGCAGCGCACGCAATGAAAGTCCCCAAATGTGAATAATTTTCCCCGTTTTTGCAACATTTCTCACTGACACTTCGCTTCTATTGGTCGCAGCGTAATGTTATATAGCATAAAGCTCTATAATTGGACTATCCAACAATACATTTTTTTTCAAATCGAACCAGTAGTTCCTGAGATTAGCGCGTTTAAACAAACAAACAAACAAACTCTTCCGCTTTATAATATTAAAGTATAGATAGTCTTTAATGATTTGAATAAGCTATTAAAATTGGAAAGCCTGTTAAGTCTATGTATGACTGCCAACTTTCATGCAAATCAACTGCGTTTGACATCCTCTTAATTAGATTTGCAAATCGGCCACATGTGACTGTCGCTTAAGCCCCTTAAGACATACCGCAGCATTCGAAGCCCATTCTAATATAGTTAGCACTTAGAACGTCAATAAACCCAGTGTCCACTGTTACACCTACTACCTCCTTCTATCATTACTACCTACTACCTACTACTATCATTAGCCGTTTAATAGTAGCTTTTAGCATAATATACAATTTACCGATAGGCAACAAAGTAATAGTGATTGGAAATTTAAGTGGTGCTAGTGTTGTTACGAGTATACGGTTGGGCCTACTCTTACCGAATATACGTGAAATGCGGCTGTGTACATGTTTCGTCCATTTATAGTCATTGATCTAGACACACGGCAGTGTGTCAAGCCAAGTTGAAGCAAAGGAACGGGCTAGCTAGCGCCGAGTGTGCCACTTTTGACCTTTCTATAACTCAAAATCTCTTTAACGTTAACACACAAAACTACGTGTGTTTAATCGTATCCATAAGGACATCAGCAAGCCTAAATTTCATGAAGCTAGTTCAAACGGTTACAAAGATATGAAGGGAAAAACGTCGCAAATTTTAGCTTTGACTGACTGACACATTTTATAAACTTCAAGTCACAGCATTTGTGTTACAGTATAAATAAATAAAAATAAAACTATCTTTATGAAACACATAAAAGGACATAACACTGCCAAAGGTTAACACTAACTCGCACATATTAAGACAAAAGAAAAAAATAAAGAATAATAATATAAACAGAAAGTTAATTCAAACAATGCCCCCGCCATGCATTTAAAGGGAAACCACTCAAGCTTCGACCACGGCGAGCCATGGCGCCTGGTCTTCCGTGGCCCCCTTGTAAGTTTGCGATCTCACGACGGCACACAAACACAATTCACACTACTTGCTACAAATAAAAGACAACGCATACACATAATAATATACTAATCAAATTAAAAGTATAATAAAGTATAATACAAGGTAATTACCACAGAAATAAATCAAGATATATTTTATAATGAAAACATCGAAATCGACCGAATAAATCTAAGCATAACTTTATAAATACTTGCAGGATCAACACTATCTGTACAGCACCTTGATGAAAGCAGTGTTTTAACGTTTACACTTAACTATTAGTTACGAGTTTTAGGAAGTAAATAATACTAGTCTTTGGAAAATCTTAACTTCAACTACGGTTTAAAATATATTCATCACGGTGAAAATTTCATTGGCGACTAAAACTTATCTACCTCCTATTCACAGTAATAATTATTATTTCATATATATAATATGTTCTTATTACGAACTATTAGTAAAAACTTAAACGACAAAAAACCTACTTTTGGCATATTTTTTATATGTCTAGGGCGTTTGATTTCGTATCGCACAGACTACTGCTACAAAAACTTGAAAATCTAGGACTTAGAGGTCAGGCACTAGATTGGATTAGATCCTGTCTGTCAAAGAACACAATTTGTTGAAATAAGTTCAATAAACCATTTAAATATACTGGCAGCTCATAAGTCCGAATCCAGAGTAAATGAATGCGGGGTTCCCCAGGGGAGTGTAATAGGACCATTATTGTTCTTGCTCTATGTAAACGACCTTCCTGACGTCACAGACGACTCATGTAAACTTTTTGCTGATGACATATCAATAATTATGAAACGATAAAAACGCTAGTCACTCAATGAAATAGCTATATCAATTAGATGACTGCGACATATACAAGACGTGATGGGTAATTCATGTTATTAAAATTAGACTTCTTAAACTTAAAATAAGAATATTTTGCATGCTGATGTTTAGCTAAAAGTACCAGCTCTTAATGTAATCTATGTATTAAACATCTTTTGTACCACTTTTATAGCAAATAAATAATTGATTGATTGATTGATAAGATTCATCCGATTTCGACTACAAAGCCACCTAGTAGTCATTATTATTTGAATAGCTTTACGAATAATTACTTGTGTGGTTGCTTTCTTGCTGAGCCTGTCGTACGTCCTACGTTTTAGGGTGGAAGACCAGGTACCGCGGCGCTGCGCCGTGGTGATACACACCTGAGTGGTCGCCATTTCGGATTCCAGTTTTTAGACATTACACTGTCAATTGACCTTACCTTTGTTTATTTTTTATCAGTGTTTTTTTTTTTCATTTGTTCGTGTTTTTTTCTTTATAATGTGTATATATTTATTGTCCTGTAATGTCTAAAATGTTGTCCAAATAAAGATTTTATTTATTTATTTCATATATCTACATCTCTTAGCGTTCGATTAATTTACCATCGAACAGCGATTGTGATCCTTGAAATGGAATTGAATGCTTGCGGTCGCACCTTCATAAAACATTTGGAATATGCGATAATCTGCAATTTGTCTAAATTACAAATAACTTTATATCTTCTGGGCACATCAAATTTATAGTGCCGTATAAAATACCTAGATATAATTGATTCCTATTCAATTTGCAGCACGTTTTATGCATTCAGGAATTCTTCAATAAATTTCGATAATATTATCTCTGTTTCTTCGTAGTTATCGAAATTAATGTAATATAATAGCCGTGTAATGGTCGGAATAAATAGCGGTTATCGCGGTAAATAATGCTTCTAGCCAGTCGCCACTTTACTGAACTGAACCATCACCTTACAAATGTGCTCCTTAATAGTCCCTAATTGAAGTAAAAAGAACATTAAGATTGTGTCAACTTTAATTAAAAACTAGACGTATCCCGCTACTTCGTACGCGCAAAATAAAATCCCGCAGGAAGCGTACATTTTGCTGTTGTAAAAAGTAGCCTATGATAACTCATAGGCTACTTTTTACATCTTATTCTTAACATCCGGCATGTAAACTGCTACCATATTAATTTTCATCAAAATCTATTTAATAGTTTTTACGTGAAATACTAACAAATATGCATCAACAAATACAAACTATCGCATATTTTATAATATATAAGTAGGATGAATGCAATGAACAAGGTTTAGTTTCGTAAATGAATAAGTAACAAAATATGGTCCTGAAATTTTATGGAGAGATACCATAAATTCATATTATATTATCCTTTAACTTTATAAGATTGATCAGTATTAAGTACTTCGATTCTGGTAATTAAATCTTACAACAATAATTTGGCAGTTTTGATAATTCTTATGTTAAGGGTCTCGCAATCGGCATACTTTTTATGACCGACTTTTTGCAGGTGACAACTAGAACATACCTACTGATTTCAATAGTGCAACGTCATACAAAATCTGGTGGGACAATCTTTGGGCGGCGAAATCGGTGGAATAATGGTATTCTCTATACATATTTCACAGCATATTTGGTATTCTCATAAACATATAATCAGATGTCTCCCTGAATAAGTATGTTTGGTTTTCTCATAAACATTTATTCAGATGTCTCTCTGAAAAAGCATATATGGTATTATCATAAACACTTATTCAGATGTCTTCCTGAAACAGCATATTCGTTATTCTCATAAACATTTATTCAGATGTCTCCCTGAAAAAGTATATTTGGTTTTCTCATAAACATTTATTCAGATGTCTCCCTGAAAAAGTATATTTGGTTTTCTCATAAACATTTATTCAGATGTCTCCCTGAAACAGCATATTTGGTATTCCCATAAACATTTATTCAGATGTGTTCCTGAAACAGCATATTTGGTATTCTCATAACATTTGTTCAGATGTCTCCCTGAAGCAGCAAATTGGTATTCTCATAAACATTCAGTTGTCTTGACTTTATTATTTATTTTATCAATCGATTTTCGAATTGCCATTATAAAATTGATGGACTCTAAAAGGAATTTTTAAAACAGAAAGTTGGTTTACGGTTGAATTTTCGGTAAAACTCTTTTCAACTCTTATCGAAACACAAATTATAAAAAAATAAACTCGATTATTTATAAGTGCTAAGATAAGGATATTAAAAGGTTAGATTGCGTTTAATGTCATTAATAGTGTGCAAACAGGTTGTCTTGCAGCTACTTAAGTTGAGATGAGTCATGTGTAAGTTGTCCTTAACGCGTCTTATCGGCTGAGTGAGTGTAAGTGGTGTAGTATTTTAGTAGCTCAGTAGTTTTAGTTTATTTTGAGCTTTTAATTTACGCTTAGAATTTATAGAAATATGATAACCTTTGTGCAGAATTGCGGTGCTAGCATCCTCACTATACTGGCCAAAAGATATGTATAGTAGTGTAACTTGGAAAGTGTCAAACAAATTTATAGTTCTTAACGCCTACCAACAACAGAGGAGTGTTATAAGTATGGCGTGTCTGTGTGTGTGTCGTGGCATCATAACTCTTAAACGGTTGAATCGATTTCAGTTTTTATGTTTGAAATGTGATGAATCTTGATTTGAAATATCGGAGGTTATTTCAATTTTTTAATTTTGTTTGTAGTTAGCTAATCAAAAACGTATATAAAATTACATCAGTATATTTTTCTGATACTTGTCGCACAGAATAAGTCAAACAACAGTAGCCCACTGTCCAAGCAACATTTGATAGTTCCATAAAGTAACGTAATCGATTGTTAATTGTATTGGCGCTGTCAACAATTGTTATTCGTTAACGTTACATTAGGAAGTTGTCGAATGTTTCTGCTTGGTCTACAGATGTTTGATAGATGACGGAAAATCTACCTGATTTAACTTAAGAATGCAATAGCCTTGAATAACCTTGACAACTGGCAGGATGTTCAAAAGCACTAAGCCCAATGGCTTAGTTTAATTTGCTTACACTTCTAGGCGTTATTATTCTAAGCCTAGGCATAACTGACATGATGCCTCCAGGCGTGACTTCCTGAAGGAAGTCAGGGCAGACACGCCGGCGTCACGTGCTTGTCATCAGCAATAGCCACAAGCCTCACGCTTGAACTTGATGTTGCCAAGACGTCGACCTGGGGCCGTATTATGTTTTTTTACAATGCCAGCCTTTGTGACTGTATATGTATGTGACGTGACCGCTGACTGGCTGTCAATAAGTGATCGTAATACAAAATTCTAGGCAGCCATGTTGTGTGGCGTAAACTGGCGGGAATTAAGAGCTTGTAATAGGCCCTCACTAGGCCAAGCAGAAACAATTGACAGCTCCGTAGAAGTAACGTCACCGAATGTTATTACTCTCATAGTTTTAAGATGTACGTGTAATACAATAAATAATATAAAATGATAAAAATTGTATATTGGACGTGTGCCCGGACCCTAACCAAATCCTGTACCTTAACAACAATTACTAGCTAACTCATACCCGCTAGTTGTTTGAAAACTGGGGGTTAGCATTTTGTCACGTCATTGAATGGAATAGAATTTAGTTGTCAACCAAATTTCAACCATCTGTTTTTATCATAATTTATTTTCTATAAGTCTTCAGATATTATCGAAATAGACAAAATATAGTCTGATTCGTCTGATTCAATTCAAACCGTCTCAAAACAGATTAGAAAACACTTAGTTGTCCGCGTCTTATCTAAAAAGCTTCGATAATGTTTTGGTACTTTATGGTATACTTTCCTTTCTATTTCTTATCTTTTATCTGATATGTTAATAATATTACGAAAATCTTTCTATTAGCGATTAAATTATTGGCAATGGATGTTAAATAAGAAATAGATACAACTTGATACATACGGTGGTGTCAGGTGAAACATTTTGTTGTAAAAATACTATCTTTAACTATTTTTGTTGTTCAAACGCGGGAATCGACCCCGAACGACATCCAAAGTCGAGCGTGAAGATCTAAACCACTAGACCACGGAGGCGTCAGTCAATGTTTAGCCAATCGAAAACAAAATGTATGGGATGTGAATGTCGCTAAGAGACACACGAATTCGCTTGTCTTTTAGTGAACCTTATGTCAAATTCCATACATTTTGTTTTCAAACTTCGTAAGCGATTAATAGCGATTTCATCTTGAATCAGCCCTGGGCTATTGTTATGAATCTATTGACACCACTCTTATAATATTTAGTAGTTTAAGGGCTGTTTTTTTCAATCGTCAGATAACTTTTATCTGTTGAATAAACACTTGACTTTGACATATTTTCGTTCCATAAAAAATCTGTCAAAGTCACGTATTTATTCCTTGGATAAAAGTTATTTGACGATTGAAAAATCGGCCCTAAACAACACTAGAAAAAGCTTCTAAGTTCATTTAGCTTTACTTACAAGTGCAAACAAGACTATGATTCGATATTCCTTCATGGAATATCAGTGCCTATCTTCCGGCCTTATCATCACACCTTAAAAGCTAATCAAAGTGCATTACAAGACTTTTCTAAGAAATCCAAAAACACCTATGATACGATGTTCCATCATGTAGTTCCAGTTCATGTCTTCCAGCTCCATCATCTGATCAGTTCGACGGTACCATATTATTGTATTGTCTTATATCAATAAAAGAGTGTTTAAAATCCAGGTATCGGTAGTTTAACTGTCTTAAACTACTGATACCTGGATATACTGCAGATCCATAGAGCACCTGAACGGCGGTACAGTGGAATAAACAAACATATACATATAATTGTCAAAACATACATACATATAACTGTAAAAATTAATAGGTTTCGCCGTAGTCTAGTAAAAATTCAGAAGTGTGGAAATTTTTACCACCTATAAGATCTTGTAGTTATGATTGTAAAAGGTTGTCGATGTCTTTATTATATTTAAAAACAGAAGGTGTTTTACTAACCAGGTTTAGCGGAATATAAATAGTACATTTGTAAATTATTAACTCACAAAACAACTATTCATACGAGCAGATAAAGTCGTAATGAATTTAAAAGTTTAATGTTTTTATTCCACGTGTTCTAAACAATTATTATTATAATATCAATATTTATATTGAGACACAGCCATTAATATGTAAAGATGATAATGCCAACAAGAAATCAACATTAAATTCACAGGTAAATATGTAAATAAATACATATGTAAATAGTATTTATGCATTGCGTGTCTAGTGTTAGGAATCGCTGGTCAAACGTAGGGTTGTCTCATTCTAGTTCTTAAAATTGGAAAACCGGATATATCTGCAATTTTTTTTTATTTGTCTTTTAGCTTAAAAAGAACTGAAAGATTCATGATGGAGTGACTAAAGACACACTGTGAAAAAATAGTAATAAAAATATAGGCAAAACATTGAAATTAAACAGGCTCCGCAAGATTTCTTATGCGGGACAGAGCTCAGATCGCTAAATGATATACTGATGCTTACATAAAATTTCATAAATTTTTGTTTTCGTATTCGTCGTCGAAATTAGTTAAACCAACTTGGTTGAAGGCTCTGCACAATTACTAGAATAGAGTATATTAAGGTTTTTACTTTTTACCACTTAATTGCTGCTGGCAACCCCTACACGGAATTCAATTATAAGGCTTGTATAGCTGACTATTCACGTTGCACCTATGACCGTTTTCATTTGCTGTCGTAACTAAAGATACTTTATTGATTGAGTATACATTGTAAAATATAGAGTTAATTTTGTTTTTAAGTTCCTGTCATTTTCAAACACAACACAGTTAGCGTCCGCTCACACTAAGCGTGTGAATTTCTGATTCTTGCTCTTTCTCGAAATAAATGTTTATTTTTGTGTAGCAAATAAAGTTGAATTTTGGATAGCCATTTTTAAGAACGCAGTGCTGTACTTTTTGGTACATATTAAGATAGCGATTAAAAATAAACTTTTTTAATCTACCAGAAGATACACATTTCTTCGCAAGAGTTCGAATTTCTCATTAGGTTCCTACCTAATGAGAAATTCGAACTCTTCACAGCGCTTCACCTCTTGTTTCTATTTGAACTGGGGACTTACTCTCCAAACTGATTCGATTTTGATTCAGATTCGATCGTGCCGCGTACTCCTGAATATATTGACGTTTGTTTATTTAGATTCTCATTCTTAGTAGATTGATATGGTCGGGAGTACAAAAAGTTACGATCTAACGTTTTTTTTTATCCTGGCTAGTTTCAAAGTAAAGCACCTAATAAAATACCTAAAACCTTTAAGATCAATTCCATTCTCAATTGTGTCGGGAGTTAGTCTGATCCTTAATATACCCGTGTTTGATGATGTAAAACTGTTCGTCTGTCTATCACATTATGCCACAACATGCGACTGTAAACATTTGATTGTTCGTCCATAAACCCACACTCAATTTAATCTGCACTTTAAAGATCTTATTGTAACATGTGTAAAACTGTAATTATATGGCCTTGATCTTGAAGAATAGATTGTTGAAAAGTTAAATTATGGACAAACAGACGGATTCCAAAGTCATGACATCGCACGACTAGAAGTGCCAAAACCTTTACAAAGATATGCAGACACCACACCAATGAGCCAAAGCTTGACAGGTCAGCCCTGTGGACGCCGCTGCGGCTCTACAATCGGTCTCTGCAGCCCTAAACGTGCCCTTTAGACTCTCTTCAGATGCTGCATTAATCATCTGACGAGATATAAAGATGCAATAATGGACAGTTCGACCTCATTCATAATGACTCAGGAATCATAGTTTTCTATGACAATAACAGGCGATGTACAGCTATATTGCTGCAAAGATCAGTATGAGTAGCTACTCGTACTAAAGCTTGTCTACATTTATATCTCAATGTATCGGAACGGAGAATAACAGTAAGACCTATTTAAACATGTCACTTTTAATATTAATCTATAATTTATTTAACATCATTGCTCTTTTAGCATTGATGTTAAATGCACGCTGTTTGATAGCTAATAAACAGCTTGTAACTTTTCACGATTGTGAAATATCGTAATGCTGGCTTTGTACCCAGTTTATCCATATTATATTATAGCATTGGATATTTTGCTTTTGATGACAAAATCCTTAATGACCTTCATTTGATGATGATGAGATGGGGTAATATATGCCGTTACACAATTTACGTCTACAACATGTAAACATGTTATGTGCTGTCTATGAGGGAAGTCTTAGCCTCTATAATAAGGTAGGAATTTTGATGTGTCTTCATAAGTTACGAGGTAAGTGAAGCCGAAAAGAAATAACTAAACTTCATTTCAAGTTTTTGGACCCCGCGCCGCTGTTGCCTATCCATAAAAATCTTTAACTCTTGTCTGATCCATGTTGCTGACTTTGTCTACTGCATTAAAAAAGCTACTGACGAAGAAGAAAAGTAGGCCTTTGCATCCGTTATTGGATGATGTATATGTTGTAGTCCAAACTCTTAATCAGTCAAAAGTACTATTGACTAGCAAAATTAGTCAAAAGTGCTTTTGACTGAACAGGTTGGTAAAAAGTGGTTTTGACTTAAAATTATTGGTTATTAGTACTTCTGACTGCTAATTTTCAGTTAAAAGTACTTTTGACTGACGCTCTGTTATTTCAGTCATAAGCATTATTAACTAAAGCATACGGTCAAAAGTACTTTTGACTGGTTAAGAGTTTTGACTGCAACATATACAGTATTCTCAGCGAAGTACCCACTCTTTAACTACTGTAGTGCCTGGGTCAGGCGGTTTTAAATGTCGCATGGTTGCCCAGCATACGGCATTCTCACATCATAATCGGCCTAGTCCAGAGGAACTGGTCAATACGTCTTGGGCCAACCATGTTCGGGTTTCCTCACGATGTTTCCTTCACCGTTATAGCGTCCGTATGTACTTGAGATTTGAAAATGTTTCATTGGTTCATGCCAAAGAATATTGATTAGAATTTCCATCGTGTAAATATTTTTACTAAGGATAATGTTTGTGTGGGTTAGGTCCTTAAGGCGGCAATAAAACCTGGGTGGTGCCTGTTTATAATAATTGAGTGCGGTCATAAAACGGCTGGCGGGTTACCAACACTTTATATGGCAAATTGTGGCCTAAACGATATGCAGTTATGGCATTTATACTGCCAGTGACATGATTGTTTTTAAAACAATAACAGAGTAAAAAGCTAACGCTTCGTCTAGAATGTAAGTTTTTCAGACACCGCGCACAGAAGATTTGGATTAAATAAATCTTCTTCGGTGACGTCATACGTCCACGGCTGGCGCTGCGCTGTATTCTTCTTTATATAAAAATGAATTGCTGTTCGTAAGTCTCAATAAAACTCGAGAACGTCTGAACCGATTCGGCTATTTTTAGTCCTAAAATATTCGTGGAAGTCCCGGGAAGGTTTAAACGGTTTGTATCCATAACGAAGTGGGCACGGGTCAGCTAGTAATGGATAAAAATATGAATTTACTTAAGACATTTAAAAATACTTGCACATTAAAAAAAAACTTAAGATGTGTTTTTTGGGACGCCCTACAGAAGAAGCTAGCATTGTAAAGCGTTATGTTACGGAGCGGTTTATCCATACGATGTTATCACTTCAAAAATTTGATTAAATAAAACCGGTTTTGCTGCACCATTACGTTTTACCTCTATGGTTTACGTTTTACGTCTACAATTTGCGACACACAAAACCACACGAATCGAAAATTCACGAAGCAAAACAATCGCATAGAATTTAAAGGCATTAACCTTAAAACGATAACCCGTGACTTGAGGTTTCTAAATAATTGAAAATTCCACGTATTTAGTACGCGGCAATTACTTTTATCTGGTGGAAAGCTATCGGTGGGCCTCTGACCTCGGGCACCATGGGCTACAATGGGCTAGGGGTCAGCGTGGGGCATTAATGGGATATTAATGAAGGCCCCTACGATTTATGGCGCAGGTGCAGGCGGTATGATAGCTGATAACTATCGTAAATCAATGGGGAACTGGGCTAAGAAAATAGCTACCTACGAGTAGCCCGCCGTGCTGCTATCGAGCCTTACCCCCGGTCTGAGAGGTACTGAGATAGCGTGTTTACTGAGGGATCTCATCATCATCATTTCACCTAGGGCGTCTACGTATAATTGCGCTGGTTTTACTTTTCCGACTGCAAATAATAATAATAATAATAGCTACCCTCACCAATTTTTTTCATTTCAATTTCATTGATACCAGGCCAGGAGTTATTTTATAGTGTCCAAGTGTGTGTGCAATACACAGAAGCACTCTCTCTTCCTTCTACTCTCATAACCCAGTGGGACTGTAAACCGACACGACTGGCGGGAGATCAGGCGCAGGACCGACTTTTTATGCCCATCCGACGCATGGATCATATTTCTTGTCAGACAATCAGGTGACCAGCCTGCATTGTCCTAACTAAACTTGAAAACAGCATTTTTTGTTGTTCCAACGCGGGAATCGAACCCACGACCACCGGGTTGAGAGCGAAGCTCTGAATCACTAGACCACGGAGGCGCTTAAAGGTAGGGTACTGATCGAGGGATGTACAGAGTACACATAACCTTAGTCTGTGAACTACTGTAAAAAGTTGAAAATTAGTAATGATATAAATTAATTTTTGGTAAGGACAAAGGCCTCCCACTAAGCATTTTATGCCAACACTCGCCACGCTTGGCGGATTGGCGAGCTCAGTTTTCAAATTCAACGCAAGTTTATTATTTAGAGCAATTCCGTCATATTATTAAATACTGACTTCCAATACTTCTCCCAATAATTTCCACCAAGACTCTACAGTATCAATAACAACATGTTCGTTCCGCGTCCAGTTCCAACATAATGAAAACCTTTTCTGTCTTCTATAATAACATATCATGATGATAATAAACGCATTAGCATAGAAATGCAAAAAGACGAACATTAAAAGGTCTCCCAAGACAAGCTTATAATGCTAATGTTGATAGCGTAATAGCTCGTTTTATCTCCACCTGTTGCACGTCAATCAATAAACTGCAAATAACGCTTATCTACATCATATAAAGAGTTAAGTTTGTAATTAATTTTGTGTAATGTTTTTGAAAACTTTATTTTCCGTTGTAAATGAAATGCTTAATTGGGAGTCAGGGTGTCTGCGGTATACTTTTGCTGACTTTTTGAATGTGGAAAATAGGACATACTGATTTCAATAGTTCTACAAAAAGCGCATCACAAAATCAATCATATTTGTGTGGAACAAATTGCGGTGACCGAAAAATCGGCCTACAGAGTAGCACATAGCAAGACGCAGAAAATCTAAACTGTGAATGCCTGTTCGATCCGCCAGTCAGTCTAAATCATACATATCATGACAGGTTTGGAACGCAGTCCGATGCACCGACTTATTTAGGCTGTCATTAACATTTAGGAAAGATTTTGGGTGCTTTTATGTTTGACGGTTCTTTTTTATATATCACTAGCGACCCGCCCCGGCTTCGCACGGGTGCAACATACCTACTACAGAATGTCCTTATACACAACGTTCACAGCTTTTTTGTCATTAGTCAATACAAACATGTTTTGCTTAGACGTTACTCTTGACAGCGCGACATATAATTGGCCATGTGAAAAACACTCAACGCTCAAGTCTAATCCTGCAACGTTAAAAGTTAGGCACGCGCCGCCCGACCCCCGGCCGCCCGCGGGTCGGTACCGCCGCGGCGCAAACAACTACGACCCTGTATTTTAAATTTGTAATATCTTCGGTAATATTCGCTTAAATTACATGCTGTAAAAAGCATATTGATCTATAATAAATGCACAATTTACTTAAGGTACTTAATTGGATAAGGATAATGCAGTATTGTTTAAAATCACTTCGTAAATAACCATTTTTTAGTAAAGGATAAAAATGGTTATGGTGGGTTATCCCTAAGAGATAGACATATACCATCGCGGACTTTTTTGTTGAACTTTTTAAGGTGAACAATACTGTACTACATTATTTTGGTCTATCTCGTAGGGTTCAGCCAGCGTTTGCAATATAAGCGCAAAAAAACGTGCTTATTTACGACATCACATTAGAAACCTTTAAATTTATCAGTGTTTCTCTCTATATTATGCATTTATTATACATACAAACCTTCCTTAAGAATCACTCTATCTATTAAAAAAAACCGCATCAAAATCCGTTGCGTAGTTTTAAAGATCTAAGCATACATACGGACAGACATACAGCGAAAGCGACTTTGTTTTATACTATGTATGTATTGATATTTATATATTTTATATAGGTATATCACTGCTACAACACTATACCCACATGGCATATACAAGGTGTAAAATAAATGAGTGGTAATACTTTAGGGTGTGAATATGCCTCTCATGTAGAGTATACTGTGAAAGTACCAGCGCCGAATGACATACGTTTGACTTTCATGTTTTTATGAGAAATGCCCCAACATCATAAATTTGCCCACACATTAATTAAAAAAAAGTGAATCTCTCAGTGCTGGTACTTTCACAGTAAACTCTATAAGCGGGATCCATTCACACCCTAAAGTATTCCTTCGCCAAATTCATCCTAACCTATCTCTTTCTTGCGCCACCGCTGGCCAGCCTGGCGACAGCCAGAAATCCTGGATAAACGATATGTATCCAGGTCGTTGCGCTATCTTTTAGGACGGCCGCGGTGGTTCCATATCAGTCATTAAAAGAATACTACTTATTATAGACAAAGTTAGAGACATTATTACGACACTTCACAGTCCTTAGGCAGCATCACTAAAACCAGTGCTTAGCGTTGACCATTTTTTTGGACCAACACCAACACTTAAGATGATAGGACCCAAGGGCCCTGTGAAGTCACGACTCTATGACATTGAAGCCCTCCTCCAGCAATTATCACGGTTGCTGCAGGCAGGACCGATCATACATTGACGGCATATCGGCTGAGTATAATTAAAATGATTACAGGATATAGAATACTATAATTATTACGGTGGGTTTCTATTTGAAAATATGGAAAATGGAACAAAGTTACCACGACAAAATAGGGTTTAAGTTTGAATTTATTAATTAGGTAGGTATCTATTGTACTTGTACCTTTACCATCCTCACGTTTTATAAAACAAAGCCTCCGCCGCGTCTATCTGTATGTCTTTGCAATAAACACAAAGGCTGTCGCTTAATTCTTCATGTTGTTTTCAATAATAAATATTTATTAATTTTTTTTTGATTTTTAAATATTTTTGGTATCGAAGTTTAAATGTATCCCCAACTGCACGTGGGACAAGGTCTGGACAAAAGCTAGTTTTATGAAATCTAGAGAAATATTATCCGACAATAGATCACAATACGATTTATTAAAATAACCACAAATTACTACAAACTCGTTTCGACCCCACGCGATTATAACTCAATAATTATTGTTATCCAGCAAAGAAGTAGAGCTTCGATCATACGAAAAAGGAGAATGCCGAAAACTGGGCTATTTTGCGTCACTCTTGCGTCTTAATCATTTATATATAAATATTCGTCTTTTGAAATATTATGTTATGTATATTAATTTTAGTTGTAAGCGAATGGGGGTTTACAAGTTATAAAAAAAAAGTAACCATATTGAATTAGAAATTAGCGGAACCGCCATTTTGTATGTCAACCGCCAAATGATGCCAGTTTATTGCCAATACCAGTTTTTAAGTGAAATAGTAAGAATAGTGATATGAAATAAATGAAAGAAACCCACACCAACTCTATTTAACATAATGAACATTAGTCGAAGATTACTTTATAAAATAATGCTAATGAAGTTTTTCTTTTTAATTGAAAGTAATAAGAAATATAATAAAGTTATTTTTTCTTTTTCTAAAACTATTTTAGGCTACATATTTTTTTTTACTGGCAGCCCTAACCGTATGGTACTATTGACATTTGTGTGACGTGAATAATGAATTTGACTTTTTGATGGTGTGTGTGAAAGAAGTGTTTTCTTTAATTATTATTCAAAGTGTATTAAAAGTCTTACTTCAACGTTGAGTCGTGCAATCCTCCGTTGATTAATTGACTATAAGTGTATGTCGTTAGATATTGCAAATTACTTTTGATAGTACATTTTACACTTTTGAATGCATAACTTAACCTCAAAATTCGGAACATTTTAAATTCAGATTTCACAAAACTCCCATCGAATATCTAAGTGTTTTTTTTTAAATATGAATCCTGAGTACATTTTCAATGTTTTACAGTTAATTTGGTTAAGACGCAACAATAGCCCAACTCTCATAGAAAAATCGGCATTGTCCTTTGTACATAGGTTTATCGACAAACGAGATGGCCATAAAAAAATATTTATACCTACTATCTTTTATGACGAAAATAAATTTTAAAATAAAAATGAATAAATAAGCATGTCGATAATTATACTCAATAGGTTTTCTTAATTTTTTATTTTAATAGTTTTCTAAAGTAATTCGCAAGCTGTTTAACTTTCTGAAAAATATTTTTACAATGGTCTACCTTGAAAATGGTAAAGTTTGAAAAAAGTAATAGGTACATACATAAGTATTGAGTAGTATTTACCTGTATTTAAAAATACATGTTCGACTACAGCTGGTGTGGGGTACCTTTAGGCTTTACTAGCTACTACTTACTCTAAAATATAAATTTTTATTATATTTAGGAATTGGCCTCGAGATCACACATAATCTATTACAGAGAGAAATTTAATCCATTTATATTCGAAAGGATGCACATTTCACAGCCCAATCAAAAGAACGAACCAACCAACAAAAAAGTTGACAGGCTTGCAGTGCACAATAATAATCAATTTACTATTTATTAACCTTAAAAACATCGCATGAGGGTTGAATTTGGAGGTCGAAATATCGATGCTGTAAAACAATTTGCTTCGACCTATCGTCATTATCTGCATCCATAAATCTTGGCGGACTCAAATCGTTCTCATTTCACACCGAATAAGTTACGGGAGCGCACGCGCAACTGCGATTACGCATGGCTGTGCTAGCCATCAGGCGCCAAAATAATGTTGTTCTAAATTTAAACTTATATTTTTTTATACTATACTTGAAACCTGCCACTCTGCATGGAATTTGCCAGCACGCATTTTAATACTTTTATAACATACACTTTACACTTTACACAATGCCGTTTGTTCCAATAAAAAAAAACCAAATATACTCATCTCGTAGTTTTAGATTTGTTTAAAAAAAATTTGTTTCTTTGTTTTTCGCTCTGAATTAGTTTATGTATTGTACCTATATATTCTCATTATAGTAGGTCATCCACGAGCGTTATTTAACCTTTACCTTAAAACGAGAATTAACACGACAATAACAACTAACTAGCAGATAATTATCTAATTATTTCAATAACTTGCCATAAAAGTGCTACTGTCATGTCGTTCATTTTTAATCCATGTAAAAAACTGCGGTCTTGTGCTCTATAATGGCAGGTGAACACAATTCGTCACGCAAAGCAAGATATTCATTAAATTATGATCCATGAAAATGAATTTCTTAATCACAATGAATTATAAATGGAACAGGCAATTATACCTAGTTACGGCAGCTTCGGTCGTTAGAATGAAGACAATTTAGAATTATAATTTTATTACACCTCAGTATTTATCCATTATTTACATATAATTCACAATAAATTACTTTAATGATTGCCTGTCCACAATACTTCCTTGTCAGTATAATAGGATCGATATGCTAATTTTGTGCTTGACGTCTATTTTCCTTATCAAAACCTTGTCCGTCATTATAGGGCCACCGAGCCAGCCATCTGCTCGTCGATAACAATATTAAACTACGATTATGTCTTTATCTGAATCTATAATTATGCGTCCGCCATATTTGAACAGCGGTATAATTACGTTTATTATACCCTTAACTAACTTTTACATGATGCAAAACCGATTGACATGCCGTTTAACTAAATAAGAAAGTGCCAACAGGTGACGACAAAATATTATTATAATAAAAATAACTGAATGTTGCTTTTGTATGTTGTATATTGTTAATTTGCTTTTTAAATATAAACTTCAAAAGTCCAGGTGTGTTTAATTGGAACATTTATAAATTATTTATTTTAAGTCTTGTGCAATGGTAATTATACCAATAAATTTGTTTTGTGTTGCCGTGACTCTCTCAAATTCTCTACCAGGCTAACCTAACCTAATCCTCTTTACGCATCTCTTCTTCTTTTACCCATGCTTGTAAATAATAATAATAAAAGTAGAATAACCTGTGTATTTACGCGGTGGCATAGCTCTTGACACATGTCAATTTGATAAACATGGCGGACGTAACTACCCTGCACCTTTACTTCAAGTTTTTATCTCAACCAATGACGGGTCTGATAAAAATTTTAATATAACCAATAAATTTAATGTAAAAGCAATGTAAAAGATGATTTTTCGCTAAATGTTTAATTAAATGGTATGAAATGTACTAATTTATTACAATGTACGTTAATTTGTGTCATTCGTATAAATGTGAACAGTGACAGATATAAAACCTTTTTTTGCACATACGTAATATAATACAGAACAACAATAACATTATTTCATTTTAATTCATTCAAAACGTTTTACATTTTGTTCACTTAATCCATAGAAGTGCGTCATAAACTGTAATAGTAATTGTTCTATTAACTATCTAAGACATCGTAAATATTAAAAAATAAATGAATAAAAATTAAAGCCATGACCAACGCTTGCATAATGTTTTCATTTAAAATATTTCATTGATACCTAGAAACATTCTTCCTTGTACCAATAAAAATATATAAACTAAAAAAATAATAAAAATAATCAAAAGTTAAACATTATATTACGACTACGCAAAATTTTACAGCCTATGTAGCCCGGGCTATTACTACGAATCTATTGCTATTTGCCACATTTTTCATACAAATCGGATCAGTAGTTTAGGCGCTCCTATGAAACAAACACTCATAGACTGCCAAAATCCTTATCCTCCTTCCACCGTAGTCGAGTAAAATGGCGGCTTTCATCTTCTATTTGCAGCAGTATCTTGAATCTTCCCTATAATAATATGTCTTTAATGTAGGTACTTATAGTATGACATATTATGCAGCCTAAAATAAAGGTTATTTAATTAATGAATTATTTTCTATACATAGTTGAAGCCAGTAATTTTTCTCTGTATACATTGTGGTAAACATTATAAAATTAATTAGAGTCATCACACATCAAGACGCGACGAGGCGCGGCATTTTAAAGATAGAATTTATAACATTGCGATATTGTATCTTCATATGTATCGTTCTTACTGACGCAAAATATTATGTGCGTATATAATATTATGTTTCTTTATTTAATCTAGACCCATTTTTTGCATTCGTTGCCAGATTTTTGTACATGTATACCACGTCTAGTGGCCGATATATCTTAAGTATCTTTTGGGAATCGCTGATGATTATGATTGGCGGTGATGGGTTTATGATGAAGCATGCAACGATTACCTCTATTAGCCAAAAGTTCATCGGATTGGGAACGAAATTGAGCAAAAGATACTTAACTGTAATTCACCAACGATTTTATCACACAAAAATTCGACGATATCCTCGAAGCAAAACTATGTAACTTATGATTTTCATATTTATAAATCAATATCATTTAGGTTTTTTGCTGTGGAGTTACTTTGATTTAAGTAAAAAAATATATTTTTTATATTTTTAACACTTTTTTGGGTAGGTAGTTCCACACTAAAATTTTAAAAACAGATCAGAAAAGTACAGATAATTATATTTTGTAGCATAATACATCATTATATTATTACTCAACTCAACAACAATTTAACTAAAAAAAAGGGTATTTTTGTGGTCAGTTTGTGTGCCTGTTTGTGGCATCGTTGCTCCCAAAGGAATGGACCGATTTAGTTTTTCTTGTTAAGCCGAAGCTGAAGTGATTGTTTTTGGGTTTTAAGCTATAATTCATCATCATTAGTTCGCTCGATGACCCGTGCCCACTTCATTGTGCATACAGTTTGTGATTAATTTTTTTCGCCGTTTGAACCTTCCCGGAATTTCCACGAATACTTCAAGACTAAAAATAGCCGAATCGGTTCAGCCGTTCTCGAGTTTTAGCAAGACTAATAAACAGCAATTAATTTTTATATATAAGAAGAAAGAAAAGATAATTAAATTCTGTAGTTACCAGCTTTTGGATGCCAGGTCAATCATTCATCATATAATATTCGAGGTGCAATTTGTGAATTAGACATGGTGATGGTCAGTTATGTGATAAACAATTTGAAATACCGCCGGGGGCTCATAGTGTAATATGGAAAGTAGGGTTCAGTATATCAATATCCAGGTATCCTTATTAAAAACAGCAGAGATACGATTATACTATATACCTTTCCTCATTTTGGAAATGAATTTTTTTATACCTACTTATACCTATTATTTGTCAAAAAAAAAAATACTTTTCACCACATACAAAAATACTTTTACATTTCTGTAATGAGAAAAGGTAGTATAATCATATCCCAAAGTTATAGTGCGATTTGGATGATTTTTTTTTATTTGAAAGGTGGTGCTTCCCGTTTGGTCCCATTGTCACCAAAGTGGTGACTTGATGATGGGATCCGTGAGGAATCGAGGGAACTCTTCAAAATTTATATGGAAACATATATCGATTTTGATTTTTTCTGAAGTAGCCCAAGCATATGTTACCAAATAGTAAGATTTTGCACCATATCCTGGACCTATCCTCATACTGGACCTGGACCATGCTGGACTCAGAAGTTCCTGGACCTAAAGTACTTCAGTACTTTAGGTCCAGGAACTTCTGAGTCCTTAGAGATACACGTTTGAATATTTCAGCGTTGTTTAAAGAAATGCAAGCATACGCCACTACGTCAATTACAGTCGAACTTGGTCTCATAGTTATCAAAGTGCATGCCTGATGATGGTGTCGTGAGGAATCGAAGGAACTCCTCGAAATTTATAGGAACACTCATAGTAATTTTCTATTTTTTTCGAGTAACATGCTTATGTTACTTGATATGCTTATATCCGTCTAAAAACAAACATAATTTTGAATCAACTATCAAGGTATATATATGCTTAGTCTTTGAAGTTATACGTTTGGAAATTACGACATCGCTTAAAGTACTGCAAGCATACTTTAAGCGATGTCACTATATCAATTACAGTACTCAACACCGCCTCTGTCTTCACCAGATAGTAGGTATCATAACAATATGACGAAATAGGTAAATATTAAAAAAGGGAAAAAAATGTTTTAAGCCAAATAAAGAAATGTAAATCGACTAAAAATAATAAAAGAGTTATATAAAAATCATATTCAGTTTGGCCGGTACCGACTTTGATATTATTAAAATTTGTATATCATTTTATAGTCAATTTCTGCGCTGCTCTGGCGGTACCTAAATATCCCTACTCAGTTACCCATAACTAAAAATCTTAAAATAAAATAATTTTAAACAAAAAAAAAAACCGACTTCAAAAGGTAAACTAAAAAGCAAAAAATAAATTTACTTCGCACAAAGTAATACTTATTTTCACTTAAGTAAATAAATTTATTCTATAATTTTAAAGTCGGTGCCAAGTAAGTGCTTCAACAACCTTACTGCAATATCAAATTACTAAATATATGTAGGCAATCACAGAAAATATAATAAATTTATTTACTTAAGTGAAAATAAGTATTACTTTGTGCGAAGTAAATTTATTTTTTGCTTTTTGAAGTCGGTTTTTTTTTTGTTTAAACGTTATTTTTTACACCCTTTATACTTATACAGGCTGTAGGACTACCTAGGACGACCAGTACTTTAATAGCTCCCCTCACCGATTTTGGTGTCGGCAGCCGATTTCATTGAAACCAGGCCAGCTACGCAGGAGTTATTTTAGAGTGTATTTGTGTGTTGCGCACACACTTGGGGTGCGCAACACACAAATACACTCTCTCTTTAGGGTGTGTATGGGTCCCGTATATACAGTTTACAGTGAAAGTACCAGCTCTGAAAGAGATAATTTTTTTACTTATTGTCAGGGCAAATTTATGAAGTTTTGGTATTTTTCATAGAAACATGAAAGTCTTTTATGCTGGTACTTTACATAAGAGGCATGTACACACCCTAAAGTATTACACTCATTTATTGTACATCTTGTATACGTATTAATTTGTTTTCTCGATGAAATTCGCACCTTGACGCATTGACAGCAGTGCCACCTGGTGGGTCAAAACACTAAAAGCTTCCTCGAGGACCACTCTCTCCATTGGTGAAGCATGAAGATCGGTGTAGTCTTTAACTTTGTTGCGAACAAACAGACGGACAGACAGATGCGGTGGAGGACTTTGTTTTATAATATGCAAGGAAGAGGAAAGGTTGTTTTTGTTTGCCATGGGCTCCGAAACTACTGGCCAAATTCTTATTAATTTTGGCATAGACATTGAATACACCAAAGAGTATCATTCAGGCTATTTTTATCATCCCCAATAGTGTAGTGTTACCGTGGGATACTCTAAGGCCCGTATAAATAAAACAATCTCAAACCCAACCTCACCTTGAGAACCGACAGATAAAAAAACTTCGTTTCACTTTTAAAAATGAAGAATTTTAATTATGTGTGTAACATTAATTTTTTTCTTTCTTAAAAAGTAAAAATAAAGATTATACATTAGACTTATTTTATTGTTTTATGTAATCTATAATATGAATATAACGGTATAAAAAGAAAATAAATTAAAGTACTATGTAACATTAATAAAGTTGTTCACTTTTATAAGTGAAACGAACCGTTGTTTTATCTGTCAAATAGGTTCTCAAGGTGAGGTTGGGTTTGAGATTGTTTTATTTATACAGGCCTATATCTTCGGGTGGACCCGCGGACAAAAGCTAGTTAAAAAATGAACGTATTGCTCTATTGCAACAATAACAGGGCAAAAAAAAATACAGAAAACGAAATAAAACAGTCGTGCATATAAGAGACATCAACGCACACCTCATATGGTTACATTTTTAGTGATCTGTACCTAAGTCCGCGCGACCGAGCGACCCGGCCGCAATGTTGTGAAATTGCAATCAACTATATGCAACCCAGACATGCGGCTGGGCCGCTTTTAAATAGATCGTTGCACATAATTGCTTGCGATTTTGCGGTGTAGCGCCCCTCGTTCGCGCGACCGTATATTATTCGAGCCTTAAGGCCAAAAATGGGGCCCTATTACTAATACGACGCTTTTGTCCGTCTGTATATCTGTTCGTCTTTCTGTCTGTCTAAAACGCGATAGCTATACAGTTGTTTTTATTGTCCATGGAAATGCTTAACGAGTAAAACAAATTCCAAAACATATAACGGCACTTATTTACCTATCACTAACGAATCTATAAGATTCTACAAACTAGCTTTAATTTGCTGTGTAGGTTTGTATATTTTGTCGATTAAATCTTAAATCACAATACACACACATATTATGATCTGTTCATAATCCACCACTTCCCTCCTTCCCACACTGCTTGTACGTATACTCGCAAGCAAAAACGTGAAAACACCACCACCTCACAATCACTAATGTGTTAACATGGTGCAAAGCCCCACCATCATGCAGGTTGCAAAACTCGACGCGTTTCGCTCCGACCCCGGAGCATCCTTAGGATGTAGACTCTGCGAACAATGTTCGTGTGGCGTCGCCCGTCACACCTTCTTTAAGTGTTGAAAATGATTAATCACAAGTATATTTTATACTAGCTGTGCCCGCGACTTCGTACGCGTGGAAAAGTGATTTAGGGCAGCAGTTCAAATACATTTTTAGTTTATGAACACTGTCGTTTGGATATTTAAAATCACTAATTTATAGTAATGCTTCTTTATACACGATATTAGACGTGCATAGGCAAAAGAAGTACATAGTAAGGCCGATGGAGTAATAATAATAGTTTACTGTCAAATAAAGGCCGTTTTTGTCGTAAATGTTTTGAGGTATTTTTTCTATGAAAATGCTAACAATTCCTACTACCAGCTCGAAAAATGTCCGTGTATTATTAACCGACTTCAAAAAAAGGAGGAGGTTCTCAATTCGTCTGTATGTATAATTTTTTTTTCTTTTATGCCAACGGGACTACTTGATAGTACGCTCATATACGCGACGAAGATCTCTGTACTGAGATTTGTATGGACTTTACGCCGCAGCGACTGCAGACGATGATCGTTTTCACACCGACGCTGTGCTGCTGGCGCCAAGCGCCAAATTTTTTAAGTCTACTCTCGGTGGGCAATTCCAACTCGGACTTGCCCGGTTTTTTATTTATTAATTACGCCTACGCCAACAAACATGTAGCCTACTTAGGGACTTTACGGTTAAAGTACTAACTTCCTTTAGACGACTAAATAACAAAAGTCCAAAAGAAAGAAAAAACCCAAGCCGTACCTAGCATGAAAACTTATAAATAAAAATATCATGAAAAACATAAATCTTACTTATATTGACATAATTTCTTCCACACTTCTACAGTGGTTTTAGCGTGATGCGACGACAAACATTCCCATACGGACAGACAGACAGACAGACAGACAGACATTTTTTTATGCATTCATTTTATCATTTTAGAGCAGCGCGAAATTTTTCAATATAATATATATATACATATAGTAAACTATATATATATATATATATCAGTAAACTGAAACGCGAAATTTTTTGATATTATAGATCCAGGATATGGTGCAAAACCTTACTGTTTGGTAACATATGCTTAGACTACTTCAGAAAAAATCTAAATCAATGTAATATTCCACATAAATTTTGAGGATTTCCTTCGATTCCTCACAGATCCCATCATCAGGTCACCATTTTGGTGACAATGGGACCAAATTTAAATTATACCCTACACAACATAAAAAAAAAAAAAAATCGTTTCTGAAACGATGAAGAAACATAAAAAAACAAACATATATTTACGAATTGAGAAACCTCCTCCTTTTTTGTAAGTCGGTTAAAAATATTATGTTGGTTATTTCATGTTACAATCTACCTTTGTGCCAAGTTTCATTCAAATACGTTGAGTAGTTTGGCTGAAATACCGTCAAATAGGTAGCTACAATTTTTTGAAGATCCCACGGGAACCCTTTCGTTTTTCGGGATAATAATTTTCTAGTAATGCTTTTCAGATCATAAGCTACCTGCCTGCCAAATTTCATTTAAATACGTTGAGTAGTTTGGCTGAAATACCGTCAAACAGGTAGCTACAATTTTTTGAAGATTCCACGGGAACCCTTTCGTTTTTCGGGATAACAATTTCCAATAATGCTCTTCAGATTATAAGCTACCTGCTTGCTAAATTGCATTAAAATACGTTGAGTAGTTTGGCTGAAATACCGTCAAACAGGCAGCTACAATTTTCTGAAGATCCCACGGGAACCCTTTCGTTTTTCGGGATAACAATTTCCAATAATGCTCTTCAGATTATAAGCTACCTGCTTGCTAAATTGCATTAAAATACGTTGAGTAGTATGGCTGAAATACCGTCAAATAGGTAGCTACAATTTTTTGAAGATCCCACGGGAACCCTTTCGTTTTTCGGGATAACAATTTCCAATAATGCCCTTCAGATTATAAGCTACTTGCCTGCCAAATTGCATTCAAATACGTTGAGTAGTATGGCTGAAATACCGTCAAATAGGTAGCTACTTTTTTTTGAAGATCCCACAGGAACCCTTTCGTTTTTAGGGATAATCATTTTCTAGTAATGCTTTTCAGATCATAAGCTACCAGCCTGCCAAATTTCATTTAAATACGTTGAGTAGTTTGGCTGAAATACCGTCAAACAGGTAGCTACAATTTTTTGAAGATCCCACGGGAACCCTTTCGTTTTTGGGGATAATAATTTCCTATAATGCTCTTCAGGTCGTAAGCTACCTGCCTGCCAAATTTCATTTCATTCCATTCAGTGGTTTTAGCGTGATGCGACGACAAACATTCCCATATGGACAGACAGACAGACAGACAGACAGACAGACAGACAGACAGACAGACAGACAGACAGACATTTTTTTCAAAAATGTTATTTTTAGGTTCTGTGGCTTTTATAGACCCCCTTTTTTTATTTTTCACTTAAATATTCTTAATGTACAGACATGACCCCTCTACAGATTTATTATATGTATAGATATAGATAAAAATTTCACATGAAATTCAAGTAAATAAACCCGCGTGCAATAGCCAATAAAGTATAAGTGGCCTCGTTGGTTATTAATTTTAGTGTCGCCTCGTCGATGTAATTCCGCAGCTGTTTTTATAATGCATTTATATCACCTCATTTCGATTCGCCGTTTTCTTATTAACTACTAATTTGACAGATGCGTCTTCAGGGTTCCGTAGGGACCTTCATAGTGTAGTTCTGTCCGTCTGTCTGTACTTCCTCGTTATCTTTGATAGTTAGACAGGGCGTAGACCAGTTATATTAACTGGATATGATAATACTACAGTTTCTCATTATGGATTTTTTGGTCAAAAAGTTTTTTTTTACTTTTTAACAGTTTATTTATCATTTTTTTGTCGTAGAAATCTACATCACTAATATTATAAAGAGGAAAAATTTGTATTTTTGTATGTAACGACTTAACTCATAAAGTACTGGACCGATTTTAATAATTCTTTTTTCATTAGACAGCTACATTATCACTGAGTAACATAGGCTATATAAAAATCAATTGATGTTCGATAGTCTCGCTAAAACTTGAGATCAGCTGAACTGATTCGGCTATTTTTGGTCTTGAAATATTCATGGAAGTCCCGGGAAGGTTTAAACGGTTTTCATGCTCAACGTAGTGGGCACGGGTCAGCTAGTAACATATATTTCTAGAATGAGAAAAGGTAGTATAATCATATCCCAAAGTTATAGCTACTACACACTTTTTACACCTTGCATAAATATAATTTGATATAATTATATATTAACTATACGTGGACTTTATTTTTGTCATTATAAACCAATTGAAGACATGAATGGATGTCGCAAAAATTTTAATCGAGAAAATTGTGTTTAAACTGCCACTTGAACATTTTAGGATATGTCGTAACGTATTAAGTAGAATTTAAAGATGGTTCTTTAGATTAATGTAGGTACTCAATTTTCTTTCAATCGGAGTTTTACGACATAATATCACCTTCTTCCATTCATGTGTTCCATTTTTGTTAAGTATTTTACGCCATCGTTGGGATATCAATAGGCATTTATCAAAGTTTATAAAGGTTTCGTATAAGTTTTGTAATAATTTAATAATAACCATTTTCGAGTATTTCTAATCCCAGTATTTCTAAACTATCAAAGTTAACTTGCAATTTTCCACGCTTAGGACATGCGAAATACTGTTTAAATAAAATATAATACTTTTTAAGGGAAATATTGAGATAACTTAAAAAAAAATTGCCGTGTGGTGACGGCATTAGAATACAATTGTCACCACCCCCCGATACTATCCTAGGGGAGTCGTAAGAGGCGACTAAAAGGAAGCACACACACATAACAACAACTAGTGTGAGAGAAGGAAAACTCGAAACAAAACCCTGTACCAACCCGTCTAGCCAGCGTGGTATCAGTAGGCTTT
Organism: Celastrina argiolus; assembly: GCA_905187575.2. Classification (NCBI taxonomy): domain Eukaryota; kingdom Metazoa; phylum Arthropoda; class Insecta; order Lepidoptera; family Lycaenidae; genus Celastrina; species Celastrina argiolus. The sequence goes on along the minus strand of LR994591.1, from coordinate 15,867,897 downwards.
TAAACCTCCTATGTTTACGCACCAGCAGACCAGGCCCCTAGTCCCCGGCGGCCCCGCTATTCCTGGCTACGGTAGCGGCCACGGTAACGGCGGGGCGGGGGGTGCTAAGAATCCCCGGAAGAGATCCGGCTACCACCCCCCTTCTAAACGACAACTGGCCCTGGTAACACACAACGTGCGCACTTTGAGGTTGGACGAGAAGCTCGTAGAGCTGGAAGAGGAGATGAACAAGTTGCACTGGGACGTTATTGGTCTATCGGAGATCCGAAGAGAGGGCGAGGATACGATAACCTTACAGTCCGGCCACTTGTTCTACTACCGGGAGGGTCTTCTCGTCTAAAATACCTCAGTGCCTTAAGACAAAGTTATACAACCAATGTGTGTTACCAGTGATGACTTACGGTTCTGAGACGTGGTGCTTCACGAAGGATCTTTTCAAAAGGCTCAATGTCGCTCAGCGAGCTATGGAGAGGGCAATGCTCGGTATTTCTCTACGTGATCGAATCAGAAATGAGGAGATCCGTAGAAGAACTAAGGTTGCTGACATTGCCCGTAGAATCAGTCAGCTGAAGTGGCAATGGGCCGGCCACATAGCACGAAGATTGGACGGTCGATGGGGCAAAAAGATCCTAGAGTGGAGGCCACGTACTGGCAAGCGCAGTGTGGGACGGCCACCAACCAGATGGACCGACGACCTGGTGAAAACTGCCGGGTCACGTTGGATGCAGGTGGCAATGGACCGGTCACACTGGAAATGTGTTGGAGAGGCCTATGTTCAGCAGTGGACTCTAAAAGGCTGAAACGATGACGACGATGACGAAAAAAAGATATTGTGCGTTGACAGAACCCTCCTTAGATTATTTTAAAATTGGAATGTGTCTTGGTTAGATTATTTAAAATTGAAATGATGGAAAAGACGATGGCTGTTCTTTTTAAGATAATAATAGACATTGCATGTAATAATTAGGTATCTACGAACGAACACGAAGGGCATTAAAGATATAAACCCATATTGAACACTGATTGGTGAAACATTCATCAGAGAGAAAGAGAGGGAACGATATTGAACGCTGAGTGGAAAAACATTTATCAAGGAGATAGAGACGGATAGACGTACAGATATTTAAAATAATTGCATCGCGTTCGCACTTGTAAGACTGGTTAAAATACCACATGACTCAAATTAATGTATTATTATCATTTTTAAAGGGTCTCATTAAAGGCGTGATACGCCTTTAATGAGACCCTTTAAAACTTGTTATCACCAACTCTATATAGTTTTACAAAAATCCTGCGTTTTATGTAATATGGTCACCGAGTAAATTACAATCATGTAACGTTTTACGATAATAACAACAAGGTATTTCAGCCACCCACGAAAATCTTAAATGTGAATTTAATATGACTCATACTGGGGTGACCATATTCTTAAAATAAACTGAATGAAATTAAATTTAATTCAGGGCAATTTTATTTATTTATTTATTAAATCAATAAAAGAATTACATAAAAAAACTTAATCTACACAGTGTAACATAAACCATTACTGGTTTTTCCGCACACTGCTAAATGCTAGTCGTCAATTACAGGTAATCTAAAGTAGTTAGTTTAGCTAGTAGTAGTATTTAATATTTATATAATATACATTATTATTATTCTTGATATTAACAAAGGTTTATTAGTACATTTTAATTGTAAAAGCAAGTAATTATTCCCGTAGCCCGTATGACATATTCTTATATTGTATTATCTATGTAAAGAACTACGAGTAGATACAAATTACGATCTTAATTAAGAAAATTAAGAGATTAATTTGGGTTTACAGCATTAAAATTTCGCTCAACAGATACTAAATATAAAAAAATAATAATATTATGACATTTGATCAATATTCAACTTTGTTTTACAATAATGTAACGATTATTAATTACTTAATAGTAAAGTATAATGTGTATAATAGGCAAAAGATAGGACCGTGGTAATCTTAATATATTACCACGGTCCTATCTTTTGCCTACCATAACCCTTGAATAGGCTCAGGTAATTTAAATGGCCTAAAGACTATCTATGTAATGATGACTAGGCTTACTGCCATCGTTCTCATTCTACGATTAAATTGCTTCTAGACCTAACTTATCATTCCTTGAACAGATAGTCTGGCCAGAATCTAGTATATTTTATTTTCCTTATTGAATTGCCTTTGCCATATCATTGTGAAATTTACTGCAATACTCATCTTTAAATTTACTGCAAAACTCATTTAATGCAGATCAAAATAAAAAATATTACTTTAACGATATCTTCTAAAAACACTTATTAGTCTCGTGTCGTTGTTCAGTTTTCTCTTTCCCGACGTTGGGTTATTTTCCAGCAGCCGCGGTAAAAAGAGGAAAACCTTGAGAAAAGGAAACTATACCGCAACACTCACACAGAAGCACACAGCACACTGAGTCCTGAAAGAAGTATCGCGGCAATAAGTGGAACTAGAAATAGATGATCGATATTTAACTTTTCTAAGTAGGAATAACCTGTAAATCATAACACCGGAAATCACAGCGCCGATTTTTAGGATACTTTTTTCATGGAACGTTTTTAAAATAACAATGATCAGTTATTATAAAACTTTCTTATATTTGCAAAAAATAAATCTTAGCTTAGTGTTTTGTTTTGCTTGCAACAAAACTTACTTGAAATAATAGATTACTGAAGGTACCAAAGGCAACTTATCCAAAAAACGTAAAGACCTTAAACGTAAATTCGAAAAATTTTGTGCTATGTTCGCAGCAAACATGGTCACCGTACTTACATAAGAAGGTATAAATAAGTTAATCGAATCATGTCCAATTGTTTATCAACTGAAATGTGATTGGGCAACATTTGTAATGCAAATCCGGATCGTGGGCAAAACGTTTAATCGTACCACTTGTGGGCATGTTGATAAGGGAATAACATTTATTCAGACATGCTGTGACTCATATTGAAAACCACTTACAGATAACAAATAATTGTAACAACGGAGAAGGCTTATTCTAGTAATTTATGCGTTAAATAATATTTGGGATATTTTTTTAATATTTCCTTTCGAGATTTTTATTTTGACTAAATCATTTTATAAAATAGAATACTAATAAAGGATAAGATTTTTACTAACCAACAGATTAGATTAAGTATGGATTTGTTGTTGTCCGAAATAAAGAGATTTATTTATTTAATTATTTATTTATAACACCTTCCTTTATAACCATAAATACAATGTAGCAGCAAAATACTCGAATATACAAATGAAACGAGCCTAAACTCGATGGTGAAATGTTGTTTTATTGCGGAGTTCCTACCACCTGCCAGCTCCATAATCAAATGAGCTTATTGAAATAATGCATTGTCACGACATATGAAAGTAAATAAACGCTTATAAAATGCAACCACTTGAATAAATAAACGCATTTTTACCAATTAAACTAATAATGCTCTTTTCAAATTTTTTTTTTATTTTTGTAAAAAAAAATATTCATTTCTAGAGTGACAAAAGGTAGTATAATCATATCCCAAAGTTATAGTGACTGCTCTTTTTACACCCGTTATATTTTCTGTTTTTATATAAAATATTTTTTTAACCCAATCCAGAACCACTCAGTTACAGTACGGTATCAAGTACAGTCTGTTAAAAAGCCTAAACAAACACAAATATTTAGGATTTGTAGTTAGTACTATTCACCTTATAGTTTTATTTTGTTAGTAAAAATATATGTAAACACAATTTTGGCACGCTCCAGTGCCAATATGATACAAATATCAAGATATACGAGGTGTAAAATGAGTGATAATACTTTAGGATGTGTATGTGCCTCCTATGTAGTACTGTCAAAGTACCAGCGACCGCTAAATGACTTATTTTTGACTTTAATGTTTCTTTTAGAAATGCTAATACTATAATTTAAAAATAGTAGATACCTCTTTCAGCGCTGGTACTGTCACAGTAAACTCTATACGAAACCCAATATGATAGCCTGTATGTGTGTAGGTAAAAGTGCCTCAGCTTATAAATTTTGTAACCATCTAAAGTACTTACCAATTTTGAAGCTAATCAATTTAAGTTTATACTACTGTCAAAATCATTAGGATACAAGCTTTTTTTATTTATCTATTAAATCAATAAAAGAATTACATAAAAAAAACTTAATCTACACAGTGCAACATAAATCATTACTGGTTCAAAAAATTGGAAATTCAAAAAAAAATTTTTTTTGTTAGGTTAAAGACTTGGACCTAGGCTAGTAAATGTTATGACTAGCATTTCCTACCTGCCGAACGCAACCGTCTATTGCAGCTGATTATAATTTCACAAATCATACTCGCATTCAATAGATATTAGATGTCTCTATGAATACTGACATCTGGTTTGACATTTCGTTTCCCGCCAACTATCACTTAGATCTGGGATTGCATGCACTTAAGGGCATGAACACACTGCGATGCGACTGCGAAAATTGTCAAACTCGCACTGTTCATCGCGAAACTATACGAACGCGCTCAAATCTACGAATTTGCACGACTCGTCACAACGCACTTTGCAGCGAAATGGGTATCTTCGTTAATTGCTACATTCATAAAAATAAATGTGTTTATTTTCTGTAACTTCTAAAAAAAAAAAATTATTACCCCTTTCGGGTAAAGAGTTCCTCTAGCATCTCTCTGGTATTTATTTCATAAAGCTTTCTTTGTCCAGTCGTTCCCAGTATTTTTTTTCGTCCTAACTTATTTTTATTACCTAGCACATCTTAGAGAATTGTTAATGCATAATAAAATCAATAAAGGTAGGTAGGTCTCATAACGACTATACGAAGGTCTAAAATAGCCGCACTATGTAAATCGTGCTATGAAACATTATCTATTCAATTTAACAGTACTTTACAAAGGACATGCGAATAAAATTAATGTATTAGAATTAAAAATAAATCGCATCGCAATTCGCAACTATTCGCGACGCGATTTCCTTTCGCAGTTGTGTGCAAGCCCTTAGATAGGTCGTGATACAAGTGTTACAGACCTGCCCTTTGCTAGACTATTATTTGTGAAGCCGTGGCCAAGTGGATTAGTGATAAACATCTAGAAGGCTATGACAGCGAAAGGTTTTGCCAGCACTGGCATGTTTTGTTCCGTATCATTAATTGAAAAAATACTTTAGAGTCCTTTCCATGAAACAAAATCTTGCCAAATGTTATCTAGATAATATTAATATGATGTTGGCTGTAACAATTTAACTAGGTATTTGTACGAATATGTCGTAATTGAAACATCCGATCTCAGTAAATAAGTACCTATTATTTTATTATCTATAGTAATTTCTTTTTAAATTTAACCTAAACGTAAACAAACCAAAAACACCGAAATATCACATGTATTCATTGTAAATACATAAAAACACTTTCATTGGATTATTAAAGGATCATACTGAATTATCAAATACATTTTACAGACAATGTTTAAATATATTAATTATTTAAGTAAACAATTTACACAATTAAACAACAATCAATTTAAACAATAATTAATATATTTTATCATCAAATGAAAAACTTTCACTAAAAATAGGTAGGTACGCCATTTTGACACAGCCGACTGTAGAATATTATAGTCTATAGTCTATGGATTTATAGTCACAAATAATAATTGATTTAAATTCTGTCGCGCGATTACAGCGGCGCGATTACTATTTTCACGGAGAAGGTTTTAATAAGTGGTGTTGAATTTTATTTATAATTTATAAAATTATGAGAAAATAATTTAAAAAAAAACTGTGTGTGAGTGCGATAGCATGATAAACATTCAACATTCGATTAGTAGGATCAGCCGTTTGTATGTTTTTTTGACTACACGTTTTCCAATGGCCTAGTAATACTGATAATAAAAGAATATTACGTAGCATTGGAATAATCAGGTGCTCGGTAATCGCGTCATGTGCCTTCGTTTACGCCATCTTGAAGAATTGCCACTTCAAAATTAGGAAATGGTGTAAAATATTCCACACACGTTAACTATTTCAAGGATTCTACGTGTTTGTATGTTGCTGGAAATTTCTAGAACACTAATTGTAGAATAGAATAAAATAATGCCAGGTTTAAGACAAGCCAAGTTTTCGAAATGATAAAATCTTACAGCTAAGGTTCAGTGACGTTCTCCTTCAGAACGAAAGCCATAGACTGAACCTACATCCAAATTCCCACCGCATTTGGATGAAGGTGTTCAAACTTACATTTTTTTTCAGTATATTTTTTTTCCGAATCTTTTCTGAAATCGGGTCGTTGTGATACCATCGGTTCGGAACCGTCTTTATTTATTTATTTATTTATTTATTTATTAAGGTTACCAGCAGAATATACACCAAAACATTCACAATCAACAACATTGCACGAGAAATAAGTATCTGATACATACGCCTATGTAGGCAACACAACAGTTACATAATAAATTTTAAACAACGAATTTTAAATTATAAAAAAACTAACAATATACTTATTAGAAGGATACATAATTAAATTTTAATAAATTCATTAATTTTGGAATTTCAAACCATACTAAAATACTTCATAAAAACAAAATAACATATAACTTATAATAACACTTACTGACTAGTGATAGGATCCTTAAAGTCAAAGATACTACCATACTTACCTTTTACGAAAAAAGATAGAAAATTGCATTTTCAAATAAAATTTACAAATGTCAAAACTAAACAATATTTTTTTAGTAAGTATTTAACTCAAAAGATTAGTGGTAACTGAAGCCGGAGCCCGATATAAATGTAGTTATAGGAACCTTATTACGCTAAGTTTTATACGTTATTACAATATACCTACGATGGATCTTCAACTAATCTGGGGCCTTACTCTTCAAACTGATTTGATTTTGATTCGGATTGGATCGTGACGCGTACTCCCGAATAAATTGACGTTTATTTATTTTGATTCTCAGTCGATTGATACCACAGAACAGATAAAAGAGGTCCCTATTTATCTGTTCTGTGATTGATACGGTCGGGAGTACAAAAAATTACGATCTAAAGCTTTGCTTTATCCTTGTTAGTAATCTACCATATAAATTACCTCAAATCGTTGAGATCGAACTGATACGATTTTTATTTGTGTGATGTGAAATACGTTTACGTTACGTTTTGACTTCACAAGCATTAAAACCGAAGAAATACGAATATTAACACCAAGGAAATTGTAGGTACATAATATAATCTAAAATTTTAAAAATTTTAGACCAAGTCACCATTAATATGGTATATTATGTTATGTGTGGATGGTGGTTATGCTGCTAAGTGCTAAATTACAACTTTAACTCGTAAGATACTATTTCGTTGATTATGAAATAAATAAAAAAAATGAACCAGGATTATTAATACAATCCACGTGTTCCAAGATGGCCACCCTGAGTCACACTTGGTAAACAAGGAAGATGTGTCAATCCGTATTGTTAAGTAATGTCCTCGCTTGACTCATTTCGATGTTGGCCACTTGCCAATGCGTCGCTCCAAAACAAATTAATATTACAATCCGTTTGATATATCAATCATCTATTTTGTTCACCTTTATGAGGTTTTTGGCCTAATTTTGATATTTAAAGATGAGTAATATGTTTATAAATATTTAAACAACTAAAGGATTTATTGCATTATATTCAGACGAAAACTAAAAGGTCATTGACCCATTAATTATTTAATGTCAACTTTGTTGATGGAAGACTTTTCAAAATATATTTTTACTTTAAATTTGTCTTTAGTTAACAAACTATTCAAATGTCAAATTAGAGTCTACTTGTGGATTTTCGATGCACAACAAACATGAAGAATTCGTTATTAAATTTAGAGAAATTAACGTCAATCTTAGGAAAAACGTTATTTTTGTGGATGTCAAATGGTTAGTAAGTATTTAGTATATATACAGGTGTAAAGACCACTTATATTTTTTTTGGGATTTTGGAATTATGTACTTTTTTTTGTCAAAAACTAAAAGAATAAAAAAAAAAGAAAAAAAAACCATTTGGTAGAATGAGAAAAGGTATTAATCATAATATCCAATACGTATTAGTTATTATGTCTTTTTACAGCCTGTATTATAGAAAATGTAGACATCAAAGGAATAAGGACTATACGTTTTATATTCTTACGATGAAACTGACAGTTTGATGTGGATAGCCGGTAGCGATAGGTTTCTATAACTTTATGATTAGGAGACGATCTTTTAATCTTTAGATTATGAGTATCTTATCTGACTACCTTTATTTATAGTTTTTAATATGCTTAAGTAGCTAAAATATTCATCATAAATATGTTATCATAATTATAATTAAAAAAAGAATAAAAAAAAGCGTTACTGTTCTTTTTATACCCCGTATAGCTTATTTTTCATAAAAACAAGATCTATTATAAATGAGTGATAATACTTTAGGGCGTGTATGTGCCCTATGTATAGTTAAAGTACATAGCATCGCTGAAATACTTACTTTTGACTTTTATGTTGTTTTGAGCAATGCCCCAACATCATAAATTTGCCAATAGAATAATTTAATAAATAATCTCTTTCAGCGCTGTTACTTTCACAGTAAACTCTACATACGGGACCCTTACGTACCCTAAAGTATTATGACTGATTAATATTACAGTCTGTATGTACATAATTATTGCCCGGGTCTTAGTCGTTATATTTATATTTGATATTCATTTACTACATTGTTTTTCTGACATTCTGACGAGCACCTAAAAGTCGCTACACCGGCTCCGAGTGATAATAGCGAGTCATCCTGCCGACTGCGCTATGTTAATACTTCGATAGACGATTCATCCACATTCAATGGCGATATTGACGGGCTATTACATACACACTACATAGAGATAGCAACTGATTGATAATTCATATTGTTATTCGTTTGCTTTTTGTAGCATCTCATAATGTCATAAATATATTATAAGCTCTTGTTAGGCTTCTAAAGTGATTCACGTTGTTGTAAAGACAAATTTCTTAAATAAAAAAAACCCTTTGTAGACTGTTTCGAGTGTTACTGGTGTGTTTTAGAACTAATGATTTGTGGGTAATTAATTTAAATAAAATAAATAAATAAACGTTTATTCACATTACACATTATTTGTGACTGAGACTACTAATAAGGTACTACCTATGTATTGTAGGTACATATTTGTTAGAAGATAGTGACAGTCATTGTCTAATGTCTTTGTCACCTCTTTCTTTGTGTAGTCTACATAATATTATCAGGGCTTCATTTGTCATAGTCCATTTTTTTTTATTAAGACTAGATATTATTTGTGACAATCAATTTTTATTAAAGAATGCCTATGCCTAAATCAGAGAAAAGATTTTGAGATGAAATATGGAAAAAAACTAAAACAATAGTCCCCCGAGTCTATCCTCACTTTTTTCACAACTTTCAAACTTGCGTCACTATATTGTAATTGTACAATAAGGAAAAAAAGGTTACATTACATTATTAAAACAAAAACATCAATGTATAACATGATATTAGGTACTCTGGAATTATAATGAAGATTAAAATTTATTTTTGTTTTTAATAAGAGCAATATTGAGAAAAACTTTTCAAAAGAAAATTTTCAGCTTATTGCACGCACGCATTTTACTCATAACGAAATACATATACGCCGTTCGCTATACAAAACGATCGCTATACCTAATAACCCCTCATATGCCATGCAACAAACAACACCGTCATCTCTGCATAGAATATCGTCAATCCGTCAGTCGAGCTATTGCATTGAACATTCCTATCACACGCAAATTGTTTCTCCAATCAGCTTATTGTGACGTCATCGCCGTGTTCAGCAAAATGGCTGCCACTTACCGCTAGTACTACCGATAGATGGAGCAAATATAAAGTCAAAAATATTTTTCTGATCAAAATTTTATTCTGTTTATGATGTCTACCGTGCATAGGTTGGAGAACTCAAGCCCAGCGTGAGGAACCGGCGTAAGAAACTCGTGTAAGCCCTTCGATCAACAATATACTATTATACTATATATTTTTTTATTATACTAAATAACGTGTCCCATTCAAAAACAAGGCTAAGGACATATTTCACCAAGCAATGTTAAAGTTAATCCTTCGATAAATATCATGTTGTTCCTCTCGTAATTCCTATCAATGAACGAAAAGGCATGGTATTTTAACAAGCCGTTAACACTAACATGCGTTGGTGAAATCTGGACTTAAATATTGTCCACGTGGTATATGTCAATAGAACTACATTTGTTTAGTAACAAACTGAGACGAAAGTTTTCAAACATTTCAAAGTTTATTTGGTGATTTGAAAAAAATTTAAAAATCTAAGTTTAAACTCAATAACAACAAAATTAGGTTTTTTAATTTTATGTGACATAATTTGCGATTTCAAAGCATTGTGACACGTGTGTGAAAGATATCATCTTCGCAAGTGATAATAGATATCGCTATCTCAGCATCTTGGATCCTCAGGCTTACTCCTGACAAGATCGAGAATCGAATCAGTTGGATCTCAACGGCTTCTGGTGTGTTATTTGGTGGATTACTTTGAAACTAACCAGGATAACGGAAATCTTCAGATCGTAAATCTTTATACTCCGGCCAAATCAATCGACTGAAAATCAAAATAAACAAACATCAATTTATACGGGAGTACGCGGCACTATCGATTTATAATCAAAATCGAATCAGTTTGGAGAGTAAGGCCCCAGGGACCTGAGGGCTGATTCAAGATGCCATCGCTAATTATCGGTTACAAAGTTCGATAACAAAATGTATGGGATTTGACATAAGGTACGCTAAATGACATACCAAATCGCGATCATTTAGCGTAGCCCCCATACATTTTGTTATCGAACTTTGTAAGCAATAAAAAAACCATCTTGAATCAGCCCCCTGGGGTTTATAATATGTAAGGATAGACTAGTTTACGAAGTGACGGTTTTGGTAACCCCAAGGTCGGGTCACCTTGGTTCCCTTGCCCACACCATAAACGTTATATTTAACTGTTTCTACGTAGCAACAGCGTGTTATCACAGATCAAAAGACGCCGAGGCGCGCGGAATGTCCGCTATACTCGTAGTGTGGCGTTTTTTAACCAAATGTCGCAAAGTTTTCTATGAAGTGTTGATTGTTGAGCTATACATTACTAGGTATAGAGTACTAGTTAAGCAGGTCAATGTCCCTATTTTCAAAGGCTAATTTTGTACGGCCATTTTTTTTACTGGGCAGCTTGACTTTGTGGCTTCTATGAAGCGTGATCTATGTTCTTTGATACGTGAGATACTGTATTGAGTTAGGCTAGTTAGCTTGTACAGTACAAGTATCTAAGCTATAATTCTGTCTTTCACAAACGGGAATCCAGTGGTAGGGCTTGGATTTCAACTCCGAAGGTCGTGTAGATCCCCGCTTTGTTCTGGTTAGGACAATGGAGTATGATCACCTAGTTTTGTCGGCCCTGCGCCTGATCTCCCACCAGACGTGTCGGTTATGCGTCCCACTGGACTACGAGAGCGAAGGAAGAGAGAGTGCTTCTGTGTATAGCGCACACACTTCGGCACTATAAAATAACTCCTGCGTAGCTGGTTTGGTTTCAATGAAACCGGCCACCATCACCGAAATCGGTGTAGGAGGTATTATAATCTAATGTGTTCTACTCGGAATAGGTCAGGTTAGATTAGTTAGTTATATCTACATGCCGCACCGAGTGGATATAAGTTTGATGTGTCTGTGTAAATGTGTATGTGTATGTCTGTGGCTTCGTAGCTCTCAAACGGATGATCCGATTTGAATGAGGATTTTTTGTTTGAAAGGTATATCAGTCGAGAATGTTGTTAGCTATGTTTGATGGAAATCGGTTCAGGTCTTCAAGGTCAGGTCGTTTGTTAGGTTTGATAGGAATGTTACACGCTAAGGCCTCAGCCTCGAATTTTACGGCAGCGGGTAACGAGTATCATTCCCGCGCCGCCGCCGCTTCCGCCCCGCTGATTTCGAGAACCGGTCCATTCGATTTTAAGCAAAAGATCCGGCCGCTCCCGCCGCGCTGCCCGCAAAATTTGATGCTGAGGCCTAAGTTGGAGTTTTTTTTTTAATTGTTATTCCTCTGAACGCTAGTAAGCCCTAGAAATATGAATTACTGTGCCATGATTCATGACAGTCCGCCAGTCCGCCGGTCACGCAGCTGTAATAGCTCCCCGCGTGTCGCACATTCCTGTGTAATTTGTCTTGGAATTGTACTACTGTTTTTACGGAATCTGTGTCATTTTAAGTTCTGTGAACTGACTTTATAGAGCACTTACCTTCCTAACTTCGTTGTACTGCCATTAATTTTTCTTTATTTATTAAAAGGCTTTTCGTACAGGGGCCTTACTCTCCATACTGATTCGATTTGGATTCAGATTCGATCGTGCCGAATAAGTTGACATTTCTTTATTTTGATTCTCAGTTTATTGATATGGCAGGTAGTACAAAAAGTAACGATCTAATGATTTTCTCTATCCTGGTTAGTTTCAAAGTCCACCGGTGGATTACCACCAAATAAAACACCAAAAGCCGTTGAGATAGAACTGATACGATTCTCTCTTACAGATTATAATTATACAAAAATTATATACCTATATATAAAAAAGACGTGTGGCACTCGGGGACTGCCGCGGTAAAGCTATTGCATAGTATTTTTTATTTTATATGGTTCAATAAACATAATATGTAACTTTTAGTTCACAATGTTAAACCTAGATGGCGTTGTTACTTTTCTGCAGTTTTCTACATCGCCCTATTTACAACAACATTAGTGAAATATATAAGTATTGTGAAGGATTTTTTTTGTTGTGTTGGACTATGTTCGGAAATATAATTCTTATTAGTAGGTAACGAGTATGAGTTATTATTCAAAGATTCAAACCCCACCACTCAAAGTGCCAAGTGAGTGTTGTTTAGGGGGTGTTAGGTTTTTTCGTTACGGAATTTCTGGATTCAGTCCCCATGTTCAAGGCCCGCGATAGAAGCTATGCAATAGCTTAAAAACTGAAATTACTTAATACTACCTACTACACCCTATCAGTTAAAATCAAACCAGCATTCCCGCATCAGAGTTTGGTTTGGCTAGAATGCTGTGTAGAGCGCATACGTTAAATAAATTAAGTTTGGCATTAAATTAACAATACTCGTATCATCATTATTTCAGCTATAACGTCCACTGGATTTAACCATCCTATAAGGTATTGGGAGTATTTTTACTCGTCACGCTTGGCAGGCGTGAGCACAGTTTTCTAATTATTATGTGCAGAACCCGCGGAACCCGCAACGCGGAACCCGCAACGCAGAACCCACGACACGGAACTTAAATGACGATTGATCAGTTATCGACCGGGGACGAAAAATGATTAAATTATTATAATGGCTATTAAAAAATAGTGGTTGATCGTAGAAGGGTGAAAATTGAGGATTGTATGTATTTTTGTATGTTGTATCATAAAAAAATAGAAATTAAAAATTTTGTCAAAAAAATTAAAAAAAAATTAGGTGTGGACTACGCCTAACATTTAGGGGGATAAAAAATAGATGTTGGCCGATTCTCATAGATACCGGATAAGCACAAAAAATTTCATCATAATCGGTCAAGCCGTTTCGGAGGAGTATGGCAACAAAAACTGTGACACGAGAATTTTATATATTAGAAGATGATATTTTTTTTACAAAAATATATATAAACACATATGTATAAAAAAACAAAATACAACTATAAAAACAATCAATTATAAGCAATTTTGACGACCTCTGTAGCGCGGTTTCGGTGAGTTCACGGGTTCGAATGTCGCCGAAGGAACAAATAGGTTTCTATGTTCCTGGGTCATGGATATGTATAATATGTGGATAGTAATTATATAATTAAAATCTTAAGGCCGTCTTTCACCAAGCAATGTTAAAGTTAACGCCATGTTAAATATCATGTTATCCCTCTCGTATTTCCTGTCAATGAATGGTACGGCATGGTATTTTAGCATGGCGTTAACTTTAACATTGCTTGGTGAAACACGGCCTAAAGCTCTCTAAGCCGGATTGGTGTGGTGTAAAAACTTCCATAGATTACAGATATAACATTAATTAAATGTGCAACAACTTAAACGGGCAATAAGTCTTACCTCTGCACATCATTCGCAAATACAATCCATTATGGACCTGTTGAAATAATAATGTTTATTTATCGTCTACCCTGAGATCGTGAGCTCAGCTGAGTAGCCGGGGACTGACCTATTGCGAACAGGGAAATTCAATTTAGGTGATTGGATATGTTTCAAATATTCAATTAATTATTGGAAATAAGTTTCGATCAACTTTATACTAGACTAGCTGACCCTTGCCCACTTCGTTGAGCATAAAAAGAGTTTATGATGAAATTCAACTAAAAAAAAACAACGTGGAACCCGCAACGCGGGAACCCGAAACCCGAAACGCGGGAACCCGCAACGCGGGAACCCGGAACCCGCAACGCGGGAACCCGGACCCGGAACCCGCAACGCGGGAACCCGGAAACCGCAACGTGGAACCCGAAACCCGCAACGCGGAACCCGGAACCTGCAACGCGGAACCCGGAACCCGCAACGCGGGAACCCGGAACCCGCAACGCGGGAACCCGGAACCCGCAACGCGGGAACCCGGACCCGGAACCCGCAACGCGGGAACCCGAAACCCGAAACGCGGGAACCCGCAACGCGGGAACCCGGAACCCGCAACGCGGGAACCCGAAACCCGAAACGCGGGAACCCGCAACGCGGGAACCCGAAACCCGAAACGCGGGAACCCGCAACGCGGGAACCCGGAACCCGCAACGCGGGAACCCGGAACCCGCAACGCGGGAACCCTGAACCCGCAACGCGGGAACCCTGAACCCGCAACGCGGAACTCGGAACCCGCAACGCGGGAACCCGGAACCCGCAACGCGGGAACCCGGAACCCGCAACGCGGTAACCCGGAACCCGCAACGCGGGAACCCTGAACCCGCAACGCGGGAACCCGGAACCCGCAACGCGGGAACCCTGAACCCGCAACGCGGGAACCCTGAACCCGCAACGCGGGAACCCGAAACCCGCAACGCGGGAACCCGGAACCCGCAACGCGGGAACCCGGACCCGGAACCCGCAACGCGGGAACCCGAAACCCGAAACGCGGGAACCCGCAACGCGGGAACCCGGAACCCGCAACGCGGGAACCCGAAACCCGAAACGCGGGAACCCGCAACGCGGGAACCCGGAACCCGCAACGCGGGAACCCGGAACCCGCAACGCGGAACCCGGAACCCGCAACGCGGAAACCCGGAACCCGCAACGCGGGAACCCGGAACCCGCAACGCGGAAACCCGGAACCCGCAACGCGGGAACCCGGAACCCGCAACGCGGGAACCCGGAACCCGCAACGCGGGAACCCGGAACCCGCAACGCGGGAACCCGGAACCCGCAACGCGGGAACCCGGAACCCGCAACGCGGGAACCCGGAACCCGCAACGCGGGAATCCCGGAACCCGCAACGCGGGAACCCGGAACCCGCAACGCGGGAACCCGGAACCAGCAACGCGGGAATCCGGAACCCGCAACGCGGGAACCCGGAACCCGCAACGCGGGAACCCGGAACCCACAACGCGGAACCCACAACGCGAAACCCAAACGCAGAACCCGCAACGTTCACGGAAACGCTGACAAAATATGGAATAAATAGTATCCTATGTCCGTCTACTTGCTCTAAGCTACTTCCTCACCAATTTTCAGCCATATCGATAAAGCCGTTCTTGAGTTATAAATAATTTAACTAACACGACTTACTTTTATACATATAGATGTATAGATTACTCCTACTAACATAAGCTAAGCCCGGTGAATGCTCCCGTCACAGTCGGTCCAGCCAATTCGGTGAACATTAGTTAGATGACGACGATGATGATGATTAAAAGTAGCCTAAATGAATCCTTATAACTTTAGCTATCTACCAGTGAAAGTCTCGTTAAAATCGGTCCAGCCGTTCCAGAGATTAGCCGGAGCAAAGAGACACGCTGACAGACATTTTTTTTTAATTACATTTTCGTTTTCAGTAAATATCGTTGCCAATGCAAAAAAAAGCAGAAGATATCGTTTAAAATGTCATATGCATTCAAAAAGACGTTGCTAATTGAAAGTTACAAACTGACACTTCAATTTTATTTATTTGTATAGATGTATAGATTTGGAAAACTTCCCCAATCTTGGCGTTTTCACTGACGCGGAGCGGGGCGCATAGGAACTTAGAGTTTCCAAGCGAAGTGGAGCAGAGATTTCGAGCATAGTGATTGGTCAATTCGGGTACCGCAAGCTCCTGTCCGCCTCGCCCCGCGTCAATGGAAACGCAGCCAAACGTCTATAACGTCTAAAGGTCGCCATGGTAACCACGTTGTTTATAAATGGAAAACAAAAATTAGGAAATGCTATACATACCGTATTTATATCAGCTTAAACTATTTGGATTCATGTTTTTGTTAATCCTAATAATTTTATTAATCCAAATAGTTTAAGCTGATATAAAAACGGTATTTATAGCATTTCATAATTTTTATTTTCCATTTGTTAATACTTATGTTGCCATGACAGCCGTGTCATATAAACTGCCAACGACGTGAATCGATCGAGCCCAGGTTCAAACCCCGCGTGACCATCACGTATTTTCTTCTTTTTTCTAATTTTCTGCTTATTTTTTTCAACATTTTCTTTCATAATAACCTTTTCGTAACAATAACGAACATACCGTAAAAAAATTTGCGAAATTAGTCAAGCCGTTGTCGAAGCGCACACGATGTAAGAAATTTTGGAGGTCGTTTTTTTACACTTTGGGCTACATTTTTGGGGTTTTAGTAAGGAACCCTACTTTTTTAAAACATATAATATAGCCTATGTTCAGCGCTAGGAATGTAGCTTTCCAACGGTGAAAGAATTTTTCATATTGGTTCAGTGGTTTCAGAGCCTATTCCATTCAAACAAACAAACAAACAAACAAACAAACAAACAAACAATCAAACATTACCTCTTTATAATATTAGTATAGATAAAGTATCCCATACAAAACAAGGCTAAAGTAATAACTGAGACAAAAAATTTAAAATATTTCAAAGTTGATTTGGTTATTTTAAACATTTGAATATTAGCTAATTATCTTTTTTATTTATTTATTTTATTTATTTAATAATTTATGTACACACATAAAAGAAAAAAACAATAGAAACTTAAATTAAGACACAGAAATTATGTACAAAGGTGCTACTTATCCCAATTTGGAATTTCTTCCAGTAGACCTAACAAAGGAAAAACTTAAATTTAAACAATTAGGCGCGTACAACATACTTCAATAGTTGGTAAGAAATATATTATATAAGTATACAATATATATATTTAAGTACGAATACATAAATAAATAATACTATAACATACTAATATATAATGATTACTATTCTACATACATATTATACATAATCATTATAATAGACTAATAAAAATTAAATATATTTAGTTTTTTTTTTAAATCTAAATTTATACACCGCTATGTGTACTTATTTAAAGTTAGATTTTATAAATTTTGAAGTGACGTAATTAGCGAATCAAATCAATTGTGACACGTACGCACGTTGACAGTATTCCAACTTAATTAAATATCAAGTGAGCTGATATTCGACGAGACGGATTTGTGGTGCTGTCACGATATCTAGTATATTTCGTATAGTGATATCGTAGTATAATAATTAGTATAGTTTTGATCGAAGGAAATAAGTGACTAAATGCCTTAGTTAGTGCATGGTTAAATTAAGTTGCGGCCCATACACATGCTGTACTTTTCATTCCACCAAGGTGTGATAGAGACAGCCTGTGAAAAAGAGGGATCTTAACTTTAATTGGTCTTTCTGAATTTTGTCGTGAATACGTAAGTTAAGAATAAGTTAAGTGTACGAAAACTTAGTACAAGTTTTTCGTAAATTTAGTGTACCTTAGAATCGGCAAGTATACGTGTATTATGTTCATTGTGGAATAAATTGAAGACAAAAATAAGTATTTTTGTAAAAAAACACCCACAATATTTTGAAACGTTTAGCGATAATCCTAATAGCCGATCTAGACATAAAAATAGACTACGCCTACCTAAGATAAAATTAGAAATATATAAGCAAAACGTTTATTGTATGTGTATTATAATATTTAATAATTTACCTTCAAATATTATACAATTACCTTTGACATTATTTAAAAAACGATTATATGAGTTACTATTGAGCAAATGTTATTACAGTATTAGACATTTTCTAGAAGATAAAATAAAACAATTTAATTAGATAAATAATATTATAGTAAATAATAATTTATTGACGATCGTATGTGATGCTATTTATATTCTAGTAAAATAATTTAAATTTATGACTTATGTAATTTTAATTTATGTTAAATTTATCTAAAAAATATTTGCACGCCACAAGTGGCAGAATATGTTTGTGACTTGGATTAATAATAATTGTTTAACACCGTTTGTACCATGTTCTTGCAAATAAACGATTTGATTTGATTTGATTTGATTTGACAATGAATGGGTAAGGATATGTCGCAAATTTTATAGCCAGAAAATTGAGTTTAAACTGTCTCTTAAACTTTTTGGAATATGCAGTAACGTATTAAGTACATTGATTCTAGAGACGGATCTTTGTATTAATGTACAGTCGGCTGCACTAACATGGATACATCTACAAATTTGCAAAAATATGTCTACTTACTACGTCAAAATTAACGTTTACATTATAATGAAATAAACAATGTTTACATATTATTGAAATTTTTCGCGTATTCATAATTATGAATTTAAGTGTGCATACTATTCACTGAAATACTTCTGTTTACTTCATTATGAAAATAATGTATTCATAATTTTGAAACACTTTGCTGGTTACATCGCTTTGAATGCAATAAGGTGACGATATTTTTGAAAAACTACCGTAGACATATTTTTGCAAATTTCTAGATGTATCCATGTTAGTGCAGCCGACTGTACTTAATACTTTACGACGTTATCTAAAATGTTTAAGTGACAGTTTGAATTTAATTTTCTCGAAATCCGAATTATGCTACATAGGTATCACTCTGGATTAATTATCACATTCTGAATGAATGTGATATGTAGCACAATTCATGTCTTCAAATTAAACTATAATATCAAAAATATTGTATCAGTAAGCTTGTGTAATATTCTGAAAGACCCATTCCGAAATAGATTTTCGTCAAAAACATAAAAATTAATAAGCTAATCGAACACTAATTACAGTAACCCAATCTAGCGGAACGGGAAGGGGAGGCGGACAAAAATATCCCGGCTATGACACGCGGCCTCCCGGGAAATAAGCGAGTGTTGCCAGTTGCCACACCTCGCCTCTAATTTATTACCAGACTGAATAATCACTCTAAGCAACGCCCGTTTAAAGTTTCGCTCAATGTTTTGTTTTATTGTGGGCTTATGTTGAAGTTGAAGTAAGTAATTGCGATAAATTGATGGTTCATAAAGTCAACTTATCTATAAATATAGTTATCTAAACAACTAGCTACCGGCTAGTTATAGTCCGACACAGATAAATCGGCTATAATGTCATTTGTGAGTACCCTTTAAAAAAAAAATCAGGCGTTACTCTGCTTGAAGGAGAGAGGAGTGAGTTTTGTCTACATCCTGTGCATGCAAGGAGTGTGTGGTGTTATAAAAATATAAAACAATAAAAAACCAATATAATTCATTCATTTCTCGTCTTAGTAATCAGCGGCCTTACTCTCCAAATTGATTCGATTTTGATTCAGATTCGATCGTGCCCCGTACTCCCGAATAAATTGACGTTTGTTTATTTTGATTGTCAGTCGATTGATATGGTCGGGGTGCAAAAAGTTACGATCGAACGATTTTCTTGATCCTGATTAGTTTCAAAGTAATCCACCAATTGAAATACCAAAAATCGTTGAGACAGTACTGATTCGGTTCTCGAATCAGTACTGTCTCAACGATTCGGTCGTGTCGGGAGTAAGCCTGCTGGAAAGTTAAATAAGATAAAAAAATACAATATTCTTTTAAAAAAGGATATCACTTATGATTTTTTTTCGTATTTTTCAGGACGGCCATCTGTCGTACTAACTATAAGACATTTGAAGGTTATCCATTAATTATCGGATAATCTGTATATAAAATGTATGTTAGTCTGTAAGGTATTTTATAATATGGGCCTATGCAGCCTGAAATAAATGGTATTTAATGTAATTTAATAATATTATTTTATACAACGACAACTTTTGGAATGATAAATAATATTATGCTGCCAAATCTAAATTCTAATTTAATAATTATTAGTTATTATGGGGTTGTGGAATAATAATATACATGTTTCACAAACCTATCAGTACAATTGAAAACAATTGTTTGTTACTAGATTAGACACAACTAGCAATTTTGGGTACTAAAATTCTGTTTTCCCAGAAAAGTACGCTCTGAATTTTCTGTGGACAATAATACGAGATACTTATTAGATATTTTATTTTTATTTTATCAGGAAAACTCACAGCATACGGATTATCACAATAAAATTACTTATTAAAAAACTAAATGCCCTTTAGAACTAGTAAGACAAATTAAATTAAGTTAAAATAAGCATGACGTATGCTAAGCATCTAATCATAGAACTACATAACTAACACTATCTTTATAAAACTAGAACTTAAATCTATAGTAATAATGCATGGTAAAACATATTCGCTTTCAAGCAACCTTTTATGAGAAGAAATAATTAATGAACAAAGTTACTATGCCTATTATTTACAAGTTATTATGTTTTACATGTTATAAATGTTTTACATAAATCTGCCTTAAGCCCTGATTCAATGTCTTACGAAGTTCGAAAACAAAAACGTATGGGATTTGAAATAATATTCGCTAAATGACAAGGGAAATCGTATGTCACTTAGCGAAGCTTATGTCTTATGAACTAATCAAGTGATAATTGCGATGCGAATTGATTCAGGGACCAGCAGGCTTACTTCCGACGCAACCGAGAACCGAATCAGTTCGATCTCAACGGCTTTTGGTATTTTATTTGGTGGATTTGAAACAAACCTGAGTAAAGAAAATCGTTAGATCGTAACTTTTTGTACTCCCGACTATATCTATCGACTGAGAATCAAAATAAACGAACGTCAATTTATTGGGAAGTGGGCGGCACGATCGATTCAGTTTCAGATTTGGAGAGTAAGGCCTCAGATACAGACTACTGACTATTACTTTGACCTGTCTACCTTTGGCCCACTTTCCCAAAGCTCTGTCCACGCGTGGCGCGTGGGCAGTGTCAACAGTGTACCACGCGTGGGCGTGGGATGAGTGGAGTAGCAACAGCAGTGTGGTGTAACTGTTACTAAGTGCTCTATGGAGTATTATGAAATCCTTTACTCTTAGTGTTTTCGCCTCGCTGTGCTTCAGTGTCAGTCTAGTTCTTCTTTAGAGGGAAGTCAGTATAATATACATACAACTCCGTGGTCCTTCCCGCGTTGGAACAACAAAAAAAGTTGTTTTTAAGTTTGGTTAGTAGGTACAATGCAGGCTGATCACTGATTGTCTGTCAAGAAAGATGATCCATATGTTGGATGGGCATGTAAAAAGTCAGTCCTGCGCCTGTTATCTAGTCTAGAGAGTAAAAGGAAGAGAGAGTGTCATTGTGTATTGCGCAAACACTTGGGCACTATAAAATAACTCCTGCGTAGCTGGGCTGGTTTCAATGAAATCGGCTACCGACACCGAAATCGGTGAGGGGAGCTATTGAAAGTTTAGGATCCAGGGCCCTGATTCAAGATGCATGGAATTAAAGGACAATGTACAACATAACAGCTTTCATACAACATTCGTGCATTTTTGCCATAAAACGACACGACTGGCGAGAGAACAGGCGCAGGACCGACTTTTTACATGCCCATCCGACGCATGGATCATCTTTCTTATCAGACAATCAGATGATCAGCCAGCATTGTCCTTGAAAACAACATTTTTTGTTGTTCCGACGCGAGAATCGTACCCACGACCTACGGGCCAAGAGCGAAGCTCTGAACCACTGGACCACGGAGGCGTGAAATCCTAAACTTTAAGATATAAGCTTTCTCATAACTCCCTTTCTGGGGTACTGGTTGTCGGTGTTGGGGCTATGCCCCCTGACCGAGGGATACACCTCGTCTCACTACTGTGAGACGGTCTCTGGGTTGAGGAAATCTTCTTCTTTTTGGATGTGGTGTGCGCGACGTCCATGGCTGCAAGTGAGCTCTATCCTACTCTCCTTTCCCTGTACCACTTCGGCGGTCCACCCCCCCAGGTGAGATCTCCGGTAGCCCCGGGGAAGGCCTAGCGGAGGCTGCCAGCAACAGGAGCGGTGAGCACAGGTAGGTAGAGCGGGAGAGCGGCTTGCAGGGATAATATTATTATATAGGAACACCAAAGAAGTTCTTTTATGGTACCCCAAACTGCACTCTTTGCACTGCACACATACAGCCCAAATTTTGTAATAACAAGGAGTGTTTCTGTAGGTTTGTATGTCACGAGTGGGAGCCGCTAATGCGTTAGTATTGTGCAAGCGACGTAGGCAGATACATAATAACTTTAATATTTCGGTGAAAGTCCAAACTGATTCGTATTCAATAATTCAACTTTGAATTATGAGTTTTCACCGACGTCAGAACTCAGATGTAACTGGGTTAACGTGGTGTTTATTAATGTTGGCTGGTGCTTAGCGATTGGGAAATAATACTTTTAAATCTGTTGTCTGTAATTTAAAAAATTACTTCGTAAGTAAGACACACAAGTTAGGTTCCTGAAAGGCTTATAAAATTGTCGATCAGCTATGTTAACATCTCAGTTAACACCGCCCATTGTGAGTTTAGTGCGAGCGTTAGGTTAGGTTAGGTTAGTTAAGAGTGATGGTCATCAATTAGCGTTTAGAACGGATTTTAGCTAATCGTCGATGTTATTAGCTGTTCGCCTTACTCTCAAAGCTGATTCAATTTTGATTCAGATTCGATCGTGCCGCGTAGATCCCAATAAATTGACGTTTGTTTATTTTGGTTTTCGCAAACCTTTTTTGTTTTGTGATTACAAAACAAAAAAGCAAAAACCATTGCAAAAGCAATTGCATTGCATTCTAAGAAACATTTAGCCTATACCTAGATATAGCTAATGATGATGAGGTAGGGTGTGCACACAATAGTTAATTGTGGGACGTGTCATGTGGGCGGGATAAAAACAGCACGCGAATAGCGTGGTCATTATAAAATCATTTACCATGCGATTTGCAATGCGATATCCAGATATACTGCGATCTATAAAGTTGATACCTACACCTATTCTTTTAAACCCATTTCTTTAAAGTTCAATTTGGATCGTAAACAAAGCAAAAATAACCGAAATATATAAACATATTTACTTATTGTACGACACACTTATCAACACTTTTACCGGAATATTAAAGGATCATACTTCGTTATACATTACATTTTATAACAATCAAACAATAATTAATATATAAAAATATCCAATGAAAAACTTTGACTAGTATCTGCCAAGACCCTTTTTCTCAGGAGCGCGTGCAAGTGTCATAAAAATGAAATGCTAAGGTCTACTGTCTCTAAGCTGCGAAACAGATCTTAGCCAACAAAATCAAAAGATACAGCCGTAATCTTCTACATTTTCGACACACGAAAGGTAAAACCTAAAGGTACGTAAGGTACGGATGAATCACTGCAAACTGACGCTACACAGATAGATTAAGGGCGTGTTTCACCAAGCAATGTTAAAGTTAACCCTTCGTTGTTCCTGTTGTTCCTCTCGTAATTCCTATCAAAGAATGAGAAGGCATGGCCTTTTAACATGCCGATAACAGTTAATGGAATCAGGCGTTACTTTGCGGAAATCCATAGCATACAATTTAAATATATTATATCTAGCAATATCCCGCGAAACCATTATAACCACAACCTGCAAGCAGATGAGTGAGTGTACGCATAGGCATGCGTTTGATGCACCTCGCTCCTCCCACACTGCTTATGCGTACACTCGCAAGCAAAAAACATGAAAACACCACCACCACACAAGCAATAATGTTAACACGATCGTGCAAAGTCCCACCACCATGCAGGTTGCGTCGAGTTTTGCGAGGTTTCGCGGGATATTGCTAGATATAATATATTTAAATTGTATGCCGATAACAATAACATGCGTTGGTGAAATCGTGACTAAGGGAGTGTTTCACCAAGCAATGTTAAAGTTAACCCTTCGTTAAATATCATGTTGTTCCTCTTGTAATTCCTATCAATGAAGAGAAGGCATGGTAATTCAACAAGCTGCTATCATTACCATGCGTTGGTGAAGTCGGGACTAAGGGAGTGTTTCACCAAGCAATGTTAAAGTTAACCCTTCGTTAAATATCATGTTGTTCCTCTTGTAATTTTTATCAATGAAGAGAAGGCATGGTAATTCAACAAGCTGCTATCATTACCATGCGTTGGTGAAATCGGGACTTAACTTGTAATTGTTAAACCGTTAACATAATCTGTCCATTTGTATACAGTGTGATGTCCCTTGATTGTGCATTACGGCCGTGGTCTGGACACGTGGATTACAATTTCCAAGCACTTGCTAAGTGTTTGAATCTGAATTAGTGTCTCGTACAGGTGCAGAGAACAGTAGGGGCCTGATTCATGATGCCTTCGCTATTTATCGCTTACGAAGTTCGAAAACAGTATGGGATTTGACATAAGCTTCGCTGTGAATGAATTCGCTTGTCATCTATTGAACCTTATGTCAAATCCCATACTGTTTTCGAACTTCGTAAGCGATAAATAGCGAAGGCATCTTAATAGACCTCCAGGATAATTTGAGGTAAAAGATACGGGTCAAGTGCGAGCCGGGATCACGCTCGATGAGTTCCATACAAAACGGTAAAAACGCACGAATGTTGTATGAAAGCTGTTAGGTACCACCTGTGTCCTTTAATTCCAGAACGGAGCCCAGAGACAAGCTAATATATATGTAATAAAATACCTAGCATTTTATTTGAAATAGGATTTATTACGTATTTAGAATAAATTGTTTTGAAGTCTATTTTCAAGACTGACAGAAATGATAGAAGAAAATGTTATCCAAGTAAGATACAGATAGAATTATTATTTTAATTATTTAAAGAATACAATATAGGAGGAACTAGAATAAACTTAATTGTCGTTTCTCGTATTTTCAGGTATTGTTTATTTTATATATTTTCTAAGTTGTTTATTGTATATTCATTTTGTAAGTTACTTATAATATACCTACTCGTATTTTCAGAGAAACAAAATGGTTTATTTTCCCTATGAGATATAATCTTATAAAACGAAGCGGTAAAAACGCTATTATGCTCAAAACCGATATTAGAGATTTTTGATCAGCTTTTACCTATTAATATTTATACAGACGCATCTATAGAAGGAGTTGGCGCGGTTTTAAAACAGATACAACCAGATGGGAAAGAAAGACCTGTAGCTTATTTTTCAAAGAAATTAAAAGAGAGTCAAAAGAAAAAGAAAGCTATTTATTTAGAATTATTGGCGATAAAAGAAGCAGTAACGTATTGGCAATATTGGTTAATAGGAAAATCATTTACAGTTTTTTCAGATCACAAACCTCTGGAGAACATGAATTTAAAATGTAGAACTGATGAAGAACTGGGAGATTTAACTTATTATCTTTCTCAATATGAATTTAAAATAGTATACTCTCCTGGAAAGAATAATTTAGAGGCAGATTGCTTAAGCAGGAACCCAATACTGGATTCTGATGTAAACACAGATGAACAATTGAAAGTTATTAACTTAATAAAGATTGAAGACATTTTAAAAGATCAAGAAAAAAATAAAGAAATACAAGAAGGAAAAGATAAATTAGTAAAGAAACAAAACATATACTTTAAAAAGGTCGGAAAAAGAGATAAAATAATTTTGTCAGAAGAATTCAGTTTTACATTTTTAAAAGATGTTCATGAAAATATGTGTCATATTGGGATAAACCAAATGCAAAAGACAGTTGGTAAGCTTTATTCCATAAGCAATTTGTCAAATAATATAAAGAAAATTTGCAGATCCTGTGAAACTTGTATAAAGAATAAGTCGAGAGGACATGATAAATTTGGGTACATGTCTCAACTAGGACCAGCCACGAAATCTTTTGAAATACTGTCCATAGATACAATAGGAGGATTTGGAGGTTCTAGATCATCAAAGAAATATTTACATTTATTAGTAGACCATTTTAGTAGATACGCATTCATTCTTACATCAAAAACTCAGACTGCTAATGATTTTATAAAGTTACTGTCTAACATAACGGAAACTGAAGAAATTGGTATGATTTTGACAGATCAATACCCGGGGATTAATTCGAGTAACTTCAAAAAATTTTTAAAAGAAAAAGATATACCCCTAGTATTTACAGCAGTTAACTGTCCATTTTCTAATGGCTTGAATGAACGTTTGAATCAAACATTGGTGAATAAGATTAGGTGTAAAGTTAATGAAAAAGGCAAAAAAAAAGCATGGACAAATGTAGCTAGAGAGTGTGTTAATAAATATAATGAGACTATTCACACAGTTACAGGATATGCGCCAACTTACCTTCTAAATGGTATCACTGATGTGACAATATTACCAAAAGAGTTTAGAAATAAACCAATGGATGATGATTGGACAAGAGATAAGAAAATGGCTCTTGATAATACAAAAAAATCTCATAGTTACAACAAAAAAGTATTCGACAGAAATCGGAAAGTATGTTATTTTGATGTAGGAGATTTTGTTTATGTTGAAAATGGAAACAGACTAAATAGATCAAAATTGGATGAGATATATATTGGACCGTACAGAATTATTGAAAAAGTGTCCAATTCAATATATAAGATAGACACAGGTCATAGAAAAATTGAATCAAATTATTTTCATATTACTAAACTGATTCCAGTACCTATATTTGATTTAGAGAAACGTTAATAAGAAGTAGTTAGTTTATATAGGTAGATTATTAAAAAATAGGATTTTTTTTTTCCCTAAGGGGGGAGATGTAATAAAATACCTAGCATTTTATTTGAAATAGGATTTATTACGTATTTAGAATAAATTGTTTTGAAGTCTATTTTCAAGACTGACAGAAATGATAGAAGAAAATGTTATCCAAGTAAGATACAGATAGAATTATTATTTTAATTATTTAAAGAATACAATATAGGAGGAACTAGAATAAACTTAATTGTCGTTTCTCGTATTTTCAGGTATTGTTTATTTTATATATTTTCTAAGTTGTTTATTGTATATTCATTTTGTAAGTTACTTATAATATACCTACTCGTATTTTCAGAGAAACAAAATGGTTTATTTTCCCTATGAGATATAATCTTATATATATTTTTGTACTGGTTGTAGCGACAACAGAAAAACATCACGTGTGTAATTTGTAACTGTCTACCTGTCACGAGATACAGACTGGTGGCAAGCTGATAGACATACGAACGGACAGCGAACTCTCCAGTAGTAGAGTCCCGTTTTAACACGACTTCGGCGAAGTCAAAAGGAAGGGTAATGATTTTGGCAGTCTACGTATGTACGAGTATGTATGTGTGTTCCCTCGCATATTTGATGTGGAAATAGAAAAATGTTGAATAAAAAAAGATTGCGAAGCTATAACCCGACTTCGAAAAGAAGAGGTCTAAAAAGGCTGAAACAAGAAAATAGTTTAATTTGAAATCCAGATCTGCATAGGTACAAAAATGTCAAGGTAGAGTTGTGGTCGTGCAAGCATCAGTTCACACCGAAGTACGGTAGAAACAAAAAAGTATTCGTCTGCTGTTGCAATATTGCCATTAGTGGGTGCGACCATGGCTCTACCATTTTTGTACACTATGCATATTATCTGGATTTCAAATTAAATTATTTTCTTGTTTCAGCCTTTTTAGACCCCTTTTTGCGAAGTCGGGTTATAGTTTTTTAATCTTTTTTTATTAGTATCTAGGTATGGAATCCTAAAAAGAATTATAATAATTTGAAGACATGAAGGTGATATGTAGCAAAATCCGGATTTCGATAAAATTGAGTTCAAACTGTGACTTAAATACTTTAGAATACGTAGTAACGGATTAAGTTCATTAATCTAAAGGTCCGTCTCTAGAATATGGATTCTAGAGACGGACCTTTAGCACGGCATTACGTTACTACAAATCCTAAAAAGTTAAAGTGACAATTTAAACCTATTTTTTTTTGCGATATATCACCTTCATTCAACCACGTCTTCATTTACAATTGTATTTTTTACGAGTCATGCATTTTTCTAGCAGATCCAACAAACAAATTTTTGGAATTTAGTCTACATAATGATAAATCGTGATAATCATCATGGTGATGATGATGAAGCCCCTACTAACGGTTCGGTAAAAACTCATAACTCGCCCAGATCGTGAAATATCTCGACAGCAAATGATTTCTATCTGTTATTTACGAACAACTCGGAAAAGGTTAGCTTATTATTTTACTCCAGTGACAATACAGGATTTATAGTTTAAATGAGGCAAAAATATCTCGAAGATAGATCGTCTTTGAACTTATATTCCTAATTAACTGCGCTTAAGGATGCCCGACCACCATCGATAATCGGAGACCGACTTTTCGGAGGTGGAAATAATAGAACATGCTGATTTCAATAATAATAATAGCTAACCTTACCGATTTCGGTGTCTGTAGCCGATTTAATTGAAACCACGTTAAACGCAGGAGTTATTTTATAGTGCCCAAGTGTGTGCGCAGTACACAAAGACACTCTCTCTTCCTTTTACTCTCATAACCCAGTGGGACGGTAAACCGACACGACTGGCGAGAGAACAGGCGCAGGACCGACTTTTTACATGCCCATCCGACGCATGGATCATATTTCTTGTCAGACAGTCGGGTGATCGGCCTGCATTCTCCTAGCCAAATTTGAAAACAACATTTTTTATTGTTCCAACGCGGAAATCGAACCTACGACCTCCGGGTCGAGAGCGAACAAAACTCTGAACCAGTAGACCACGGAGGCGTTTGATTTTAATAGTGCAACACACGTCTACACCAATATTATAAAGAGGAATGATTTGTATTTTTGTATGTAACGACTTAACTCAAAAAGTACTGGACCGATTTTAATAATTCTTTCATCAGAAAGCTTCATTACCACTGAGTAACATAGGCTACATAAAAATCCATTGCTGTTTGTTAGTCTCGCTAAAACTCGAGATCAGCTGAACTGTTTCAATTATTTTTGGTCTTGAAATATTCGTGGAAATCCCGGGAAGGTTTACACGGTTTCCATGCTCAACGAAGTGGGCACGAGTCAGCTAGTCGTATATAAAGTCGTTCAGAAATTATATGGAGGGAAAATCTGATCGGTTATCTGTCCTACAAAAGTGAGCCGTGTGTGGGCACCCTAGGGCACATAACTCTTTCTTCATTAATTTTGTTTACGATACACGAAATTAGGTAAACTTTATTGACCAGGAAAAGAAAATCACTTAAAATCTATTTTCCGTAAGTTTATTAGTTGAAATTGAACTAATTAATTTGAAATGGCGATCAATCTGCCAACATCCTGCGCTAGGAGTAGTCAGGGGTAGAACACCTTTGGCACGATCAAACAATTCAAGCTTCAATTAATATTATATCAATTCTTTTCATAAATTGCATAAAACCTACTTTTCATATAATTTTTATTTTTTTGCTCGTAGTATTTTTACTTTTCAGTTAACATGTTATTTACTATGACAAATATTTCGTGTGCAATATGTTAATTAAACTAAAACATAATATGTGATCTAAATACGAATATTTCAGTATTGACAAAAATATTAACGACAAAACTTTGTGAATGATACACAATTCATGTAAATATATAACTACACGAAAACGCCGTAAAATGACGCATTCGGACAAGTGCGACACCTTGACGCGAGTCACACAACGGCAAGTTAAATATAAATACAGAATTTTAAGGCGAATTATAGAATAAATATATTATAGAAGAATAATTAATCAATGTTTGGTGCGATTTAAAGCTACAAATGAACATAAAGTTTCTACAAAAGGAGTAAATACATAGGATAACATACTTGAGACTAAATAATGAATATTTACCGCCATATTTTAAATATATTTCCGTTGTCTGGTACCTGTAACACAAGTTCTTCGGATACTTAGCACAGGGCCAGATTGACGTGGTGTGAAGCGTCCATAGATATTATTATTATTATTATTATATTATATTCAAACGAATATCGAAAAGAATGTCAAAATTGCTTTTTCTCTTCTTAATTTGTCATTCGCGCCAAAGGTTCAGAATACATGAGCGCCACCATAAATCCATCGAGGGATGGGCGCACAAGAGCGGCATTATGTAACGCAACACCGCGGCGCGCCGGGGCGCATCACTAGTAATACACCGGATCTTATTAACCGGGGGTTCATTTGGTTATACTCCAGCGGTAAAGGGAATCTTAGTTATAACTGATTGAATATACTGTTGGTTCTTGATGGAAATGCATGTTCACAATAATAAGACACAACTTTTTATTTAGACTTTTCCACTTTTATTGCACATATTATTATTCCACATAAAAGTGGAAAAGTATAACTAAAAAGTTATGTCTTATTATTGGAATCTTAGTTATTAGGGTTTTGAGGCCTAGTACCTTGACAGTCATAGTACTGTCTCCGTGGTCTTTGGTTCAGAGCTTCCCTCTCGACCCGGAGGTCGCGAGTTCGATTCAAAATCACAACAAAAAATGTTGTTTTCAAGCTTGGTTAGGACAATGCAGGCTGATCACCCGATTGTCTGACAAGAAAGATGATCCATACGTCGGATGGGCATGTAAAAAATCGGTCCCGTGCCTGTTCTCTCGCCACTCGAGTCGTAAGCGTCCCGTACCACTCCAATCAGAAAAAATACATGATGGACCGAATGATTTGGCGGCATATCTCTGATTTGATGGTCCTTTAGCATGCGTTACTATTTCAGAGTTCCTAATTTACACTGAACTCTATACAAATTGTATGCGCAACCTTAAATAATGATAATAATATCTATGGACGCTACACACCACGTCGATCTGGCCCCGTGCTAAGTATGCGAAGAACTTGTGTTACAGATACCAGACAACGGAAATATAAATAAATAAATAAAAAAACATTTATTCGATAGATTTAGAGTTTAGACATCACATTACATACACTTAAAAAAAAACAATAGCAAATTAAAATTAAAATTCATACACAGTAAGATTAAAATTAATAAAATAGTTTACACATTTAACTAAAACAAAGATAAAAAATATACCTAGGTATTAAGGATGAGTGCGGTCGGAAACGACGGTACGGAATGTAATGCCTATACCGTCGAAATGGACACCACTCAGGAGTATTACCGCGGCGTGAACACCACAGTGCCTGGTATTATATAATATCTTGATTACTTTAATACTATGTATAAACGTATTTAAGATTTTTATTATATTAATACATAACTTTAATACACCTCAAACATTGAAAGCTTTTTGTTCCCTCAGCGGGATTCGAATCCGCGACCTCCGGGTCAAGAGTGAAGCTAGACCATGGAGGGGTCGAAATAATATTATCACTTATTTCTGTTGTGGCTGAAAAACTTTTTACAAAGTTCAATACTATTTTTATTAAAAAAAAAACAAAAGAATACAATAATGTACAATACATTTATCAGATTATAAAATATAAATAAATAATACATTAACGCCCACGTGGAGTCCCGGATACGTTTTGTATCATTAACAGTTATTTGTTTGGCAATCACCGACATTACAGCTTCGACACGCCATATTAACTCTCAAAACAATCTCCTCTTGTCATTACTTGTATTAGTTCCGTGATAATACATAGTTAAGTGCATAAACAACTTGTAGTAAATATTGTTTGAAACAATTATAGGCAGGGTTCCCCCATACATTGTTTTCACTCGATTAGTATCAAGCTAGTTAATTTTTCTTGAGTAGCTTCATTTTGATGAGACGTCCAATAATTTCTTGGACGGAACTCTCGATTATGGTAGCTAACAGAGTTAGCAAGGATAAAAATCTCAACTTTCGAGCGTAGGACCGGGATAACGTACCACGCAATTTGTAGGACAATTATTATGTCTGTTGAATTACATTAATATTAACTAGTAATAAAAAGAAAATCAGCTGGTTACTAATAGTTTAAAATGACCGCGTTATCGATACAAGTTGGCTCTTGCCAACTCTTTGATCAAAACATAGATTTTGTATAACTAATATTTTTTCGGATATTTTTCGGTGTCAGTAGCTGATTTCATTGAAACCAGGCCAGCTACGAGTTTTATAGTGCCCAAGAGTGTGCGCAATACACAAAGACACTCTCTCTTCCTTTTACTCTCATAACCCAGTGGGACGGTAAACCGTCATGACTGACGAGAGAACAGGCGCAGGTCCGAATTTCTACATGCCCATCTGACGCATGGATCATCTTTCTCGTCAGACAATTGGGTGATCAGCCTGCATTGTCCTAACCAACTTGAAAACAACATGTTTTGTTATTTTAACGCGGGAATCGAACCCACGACCGGGTCGAGAGCGAAGCTTAGAACCACTAGACGACGGAGGCGCTAACACTGCGTAGGAGAAATCGGGACTAGGCCCTATACGTTTAACCCTCACAATTAATAGTAACCATAGTGACGAAGGGAAACAGGACAACACAAGGAGACAAATAACACACACACACGATACGACGACCGAGGCGCGAAACTGGAATTAAAAAAAAACATGAGTAAAATCATTTTCTTTGAGTAATAATAAGGCTGTTGGACAATAAAAACCAACAGCTATTAAAAAAAAAAACCCTCACAATGCTGGTGACTCGTACGGTTAAGGGCACATACCTACACGTCCCCCCCCTCCCCCTCCGCCCGCGGCCGATGAAGCCATAAATTACATAACATTGGAAATTGTTTTGGATACGGACGCACCTACTAATCTCGTACGTGCCTCGAGCGAACGATGATTTATCACACCGTTCGCCTTATATGGACATGCCGTAGATCTTGATCTATATAGCGAAATCAATTTGGAGCCCGCGACATCGTTTTTATTATTTATACTAATATTATAAAGCGGAAGAGTTTGGTTGTTTAAAGAAACTACTGGTCCGATTTGATAAATTCTTTTTTTGTTGGATAGTCCAATGACAGAGGAAGGCAAGGCTATATTACATTACGCTGCGACCAATAGGAGCGAAGCGTCAGTGCGAAATGTTGCAAAAACGGGGAAAATTATTCAAATTTGAGGATTTTCGCTGCGTGCGCTGCAAACGGTTTAAGTTACTCAAAAAATGTGTATCAAAGAATTATTCCTTTTTATTAATCATAATAACAAAAACCAACGTGAGCAATCAAAAGATTATCGCGATAGTGTTTCTGACAACCACACGAACGAAGTCGCAAGCACAGCTAGTATAAAATATAAATTTTTAAGTCATTTTTCTTGGTTAATCACACATTTCAATACAGAAAATGTGTATGCAAGGAGTACTAGTAAATCAAATTTGTAAGCAGCTGCTAACATCATTCATCAAAAACATTAAAGGAAAGAAGTCCTAAGAGTGTAAGAGAAATCCGCAATTGTTCATAATTGTCTAAGGTTTCAGTTCCATCTTTTTGATAAAAGTAAAAAAAAAAACATCTTATTAAAAAAGATGGGCCCTTGCGACTGCAAGTTCCTTTAGGGTAGGCTAGAGTTTTATTTACTAATAAACTTTTTTTTATTCATTTATTTTAGATTTCACAACATACTGTTCTAGAAGCTGTGCTGAGTTTATGGTGTGGTACTACCTAACAAGCATTGGTCTATCGTATGTTAGTTGCAACATTTCAAAGGGGTAATATTTTTTTACGAACGATAATGATCTTTAACGGTTTAGCTGCGGTATGACCGTATATATTACAGCCATTGTGTTCTAGTACAGCCAGCAACGGAAGACTTCAGATGAAATAATACTTTGGTGGCTGCAAGAAATTTTTACGTAACTATATGAGAGCATTTTGTAAATTCTACTTATGAAAAAACTGTAATTAATATTGCATTTTAATGTCTATTGCATGTTACTAATACAAAACGGGCAAAAGACAAACACAAGTTTTTTTTAATGAGTATAAAACATCCCCTGTAAAGTTTGGCCGTAGATAGATATTATAATGTAAAATAAGCTCTATAATGAGAAATGTGAGAGAAAGAGAGAAACGAAATTTTTCGTATGTGAAGAATTCTCTATTGCCTAAGAATTGTGTTTCTGGTATCTCGTTACGAAATTTTGGTGTGAAATCTTTCTATCATTTCATATTGATGAGCGCTTGGCCACTATCTTCGTTGCTTCGCCAAAGGTTTTTTCTAGGCGTTCCGTCATCGGCAGTTTTCTCGCCAAAACAATAATATTACAATATCTTTTCGTTTTGATTTCCATGAAGTGAGGCTTGGCCCCTGATCAGACATATACCCTTCCACGGGCCCAGGAAGTAGAGTCACAGGTCAGATACTTCAGTATTTTCAATCTGTAGAGTTTTTCAATAGAAAAGAATCTCAGAACAAAAATTCTATTTTAAAGTAACGTAACTGACTTTACCTGAAAAGAGTAACGTTTCTGCTGACCGTACATTTACAAACTTTACGAACTGTAAATACGCGTTAAAGAAGGAATGACCAATAAAAGTGACTATTGGACAATGGCGTCTTATATTACCTGCGTCTATACGTTTAATGATTGTTATTGTTCGAGTGTTAGTAAATTATTTTGTAGTGACGCCCATCAGTTAAGGACTGGTGTTAGAGGTCCGAATTGTGACCTTAACTACTTGACAAGTACACCAATATTGTGTTAAGGGCTTTACAATATATTTTATGCCTATGCAAAAGTGTGCCTGTCTGTTGCCTCTTCAAGCTTTGCTGAGTCGAATTAGATGCAAATTTGTATGAAGGTATTTTGTGTCGTGTGATAAACGACATAGTATAGTTTCTATAATGTAAGGAAAAATGAGAGAAAAATGTCCACATCTTTTTGTCATTTTTGAAGGCTGTGACTTTAGAGTCCAAGTCACAGATTAAGAATTAGTTACTACGTAACAGATGCGACAGCTATATTTTACCGAGTTTCCAGTTGTTACGTTTTGGCAGCACTGTAGCATCTGTCATTTTGATCGCACACCACAGACCATAGCACATCACAGACTACAAACACACATTGTATAAGTGGTTGAATAATCGAGTCCAGCTATCGATACTTTAGTGAGGTATCGATTTTTTTGTAGGTAGGTTTTTGTAGTTCAGGTAATTTATTTTTATAATAAGTAATACAAAATAAAAACAGGTTGCATTTATCATTTATTTATTGATTTTTTTCTGAATTTCTAATAAGCCCTGATTGATATAGCAAGAACATTAATATTTAACAGAATATTTTTTTAATAATATTTTAATAATTATCCTAATAAAACTCTCTAATGTCGTAATCCAACCATCTAGTGATGGTAACACACAAGTCCAGGTTTTCCTGTTTCTAAGGCCACTTGCCTTACTTGAAGTGTGCTCATATTTCAATTGTTTTCATTTCTTTGATGACACAAAAGTTGATCAGTCACTTCTGTAAATAAATAACACAATATTTAAGATGAAAAAACAATACATAAGTTGGCCGGTCACTTAGTCCGGCCATCAACAACAACAAAACAAGGAGGGTTTCTAGTAAAAACTATAGTTAATTAGCAAAAATAGATTAACTAGTTTTGTCCTTCAGCACTATAAGTTGATTACCCTAAATAAAACTGCAATAATATTCTGCTATCAAATATGCTTAAACTGCCATAACACTTGTTTAACATTTATGAAAAGACCATCTTTTCATAAATGTTAAACAAGTGTTACATAAATTTTTTGTTGTTTCAATGAAGTTATTGATACCCACAACCTCCAATTCCTGAGCCAAGTTCCAAACCACTAAACCTTGGTATTTCACAAAAATAAAACAATTTCAGTATCTTTTGATATGTTAAAATATCATATAGAATGAGTGTCAAAATGCCATAGTACTTAATACATACCCGCTCTTCCAATGACCAACATTTCATCAGAAGCATTTACATCCTCATTGGAGTTCTCTTTGTAATAATTGTTATCACTAAGGCCTAGGTATTTCTGTCTGAAACAAATGAGTACAGATTATTTTTAATATATTATACTGGATTAATATTGATATACAAAAGCAAAAAACATTGGCAAACTTAATGAGTCAAAGATTAAGTATAATTATATTATATTGTTCATACTTTATATTACACTAGCTCTAACTATAACGTGTTAAAAGTAAAACTCACCTGTGAACTAATAGTTGCGTTGCAACCGCCGACACAAGACTTAAATAGTCCCTTAAAACGAAAAATGAACAATATTTACACTAAATTAATTAACATACTATAAAAGATTGATATAATGTATCAATAATCTGCGGAGTAATTGAATATTTTGGATCAAATCAAGCAAGAAACGAGGATAAACAAAACACTAACAAACTACACGCGGCCATATTTGAGTTTTGACAACAATATTACTCTAATCTATGTTTGACAACATAGATCATATTTTGACACTACAAACAGGAAACAGGAACTATACGTGTGTGACGTCACAAAAGGACGCCATTTTGCTTTCGACCGCAGCGCCAAAACGTAACAAATGGAACTACACTGTCAGCCCCCTGGTCCAAGTGGAGTCCAATCTTGATTTGAATTTAGAATCTTTTAATATCTCAATAACATTGAGATAATGGCACATTTCAGAATCGGCACATTTGACACAATGTTTGGCAAATGTGCCGATTCAGTCCGGTATCCATGTTATAATAATGTGGGGTATAGTCATAGAAGACAATCACAACATTTATAGACTGATATTCCTTGTGGGAGGCCATTTTTAAGAAGAAGAAGACGTCACTTGACAGTTGAAAAAAAGGTAAATGAAATTTGTCAACGAAAAAAATAAATACAAGTTTTCATTTCAATCCTGTCTCTGACATCGCATGTATAAACAATATTAGCATCTTTTGTATTATTGAAATAAGTGTGTACAGTCTGCCCAATTATTTTCTCGTAAATCCTCTTGGAATACGTGACTTGGTCAGACCTTTTTTGTAAGGTCGGCGTCAATGGATCTCGATAAAGCCATAAATTATAATAGCTTTAGCAAATTATCTGTAGTTTTTCGATACTAAAGTACAGGGTAGGATTGCGAGAGTAACTAAAGCGGCTTTTAAAAATTAGATGGAAATGTAGAGTAGTTTGTTATAGAGACGGAACGTAGATCCGCTCAACATAGAGGAAACAAATATTATTTATTTACTATAACTGACTCGTGTCTACTATGTTGAGCATACAAACAGTATTTTCTTACCGTTTAAACCTTCCCTTGAAAATAGACGAATCGGTTCACCCGTTCTCGAGGTTAAGGAAACTAACGAAGAGCAATTCATTTTTATATATATAGGTAGATGTACAAAATATAATTGCAAGGGGGTTATTCACAATTTCTTTTAACTCGGATTTGAATACTTAATTCGCGGTTAGATATAAGTATACCTACTTAAGGCTTGTTTCGCCAAGCAATGTTAAAGTAAATCCTTCCTTAAGGCGAGGAACAACCGCAACTAGCGCCACTCTTTTTAAAATAAATTTTACGATGACACAAAGATCTTATAAAAAAATATCTTTGTGTCGTTGTAAAATTTAATTTGAAAAGAGTGGCGCTAGTTGCGGTTATTCCTCGCCAAAATATCATGTTGTTCCTCTCGTGATTCCTATCAATGAATTGATAAAATCATTGATAGGAAAGGCATGGTATTTTAATTTTTAACAAGCCGTTAATACTAACATGCGTTGGTGAAATCGGGATTTAGCGCGGGAAGCGTTTATTGTCTTTTGCTCAGGGAAGTACGACAACAGAAATGTATATGCCATGACATATGAATTCGTGAGTAACTTAGCGAAGCTTATGTCAAATACTTTTTTCGCTTCGATTTTCGCTTTCGAACTTCGTAAGTGATAATAGCGATGCCCTATTAACTAAGAAGCGTGCCGGATGGATAAAACTATCCTATCCATATTATTGCTTTCGCCCGCAAAGGCCAATCAGCATACGAGATCACAGGTTACGCATTAGGTCTTAGGGCTAAAGAACTATCAGGTAAGGTCTTCCGACTCTAAATCAAAAATTGCTTGATTTACATCGTTTTTACATCTAATAGCCTCTTACAGAGCGTTAAGTGGTCATTTAAATTTTAATAACGGTTTTAAAGCAACATTTATGACATTTCATTTTATAGCCTTCTCTGAATATACAGCTGATAGGCATTTCCTCTTTATGATTGCAACCAAACCAATTTTGAACTGAATGATTTGTGTTTTTGATTTTAGGCAATTCTACAAGGTGTAAAATAAATTAGTGATAATACTTTAGGGTGTGTATATGTCTTTTATGTGGCAGCGCTGGAACTTTCACAATAAACTGGGTCCTTACTCTCCAGACTGATTCGATTTTGATTAATATTCGATCGTGCCGCGTACTCCTTAATAAACTGACGTTTGTTTATATTAATTCTCAATTGATTGATATGGTCGGGAGTCGAAAAAGTTACGAATTAACGATTTTCTTTATCCTGGTTAGTTTCAAACCAAATAAAATAAAAAAGCCGTTGATATCGAACTGATTCGTTTCTCGATTGTGTCGGGAGTAAGCCTGCTGAACTGTATATACGGGACCCATACACACCCTAAAGTATTATCACTCATCAATATTGCAACCTGTATATGTTTGCCTGTTTTCAGTTATTTTACTGTTTGAAGTAATTATTAGCACTATACCTAATTGATGCCCACTAAATTCGCTAAATTCGATGATATGTGTGCTGACATCGTAAACTATTTTGCGAATTTAACAGAAATAATCACGTGAGTTGGGTATTTGACAACATGCAAACTAATACATTCAGAAATAATAATGAGGTGTTATAAGTAAATAAAAAATGTTATATTTAAATTTCTTTTACTTGTCTCACCACCCTACTGTTGTATTGACTAGACCACGGAGGTAATCACCGTTCGTGGGTTCGATTCTCTCATTGGAACAACAAATAATGTTGTTTTCACGTTTGGTTAGGACAATGCAGGCTGATCACCTGATTGTCTGACAAGAAAGATGATCCATGCGTCGGATGGGCATGTAAAAATTCGGCCTGTGACTGTTCTCTCGCCAGTCGTGTCGGTTTACTGGGTTATGATAGTAAAAGGAAGAGAGAGAGTGTCTTTGCGTACTGCGCACACACTTGGGCACTATAAATAAATAAATAAATAAATAAATCTCTTTATTTCGGACAACAACAAATCCATACTAAACTTAATAATATCTAATCTAATCTGTTGGTTAGTAAAAATCTTATCCTATATTAGTATTCTATTTTATATAACGATTTTGTCTTATTTAACATGTGTTCGATCAGTGGACAATTCCCACTGTCGACTATCTCCCTCAGAACGCTGTGGCCGCTGCCGCGGAGTCTGGCTAGAAGTGATGCGGTCTTCTTGCGCAGGATAGCTTCAAAGCTATCGACATCCGCTAGGGCAAACATCGCGGAGGCGCTACAGAACCGCGGCAGCCGCAACAGCGCCCTGAAGGCATTATTGAATTGAGTACGTAGGGCATTGTAGGCCTTCTTAGTATAGTTGGTCCATAGGCTGGAGGCATAGAAAGATGTACAGTATGCCTTAAAAAGAGTAATTTTAACAGCGTCCATGCAGCGACTTAATCTATGTACCAACATGTTCGCCATGACTGACAACGCCCTACGCTCCCTGTCTATGTCTATATCGTCTTTAAGTTTGTCTGTTACTAAGTGTCCAAGATATTTAAAAGTATAGACTCTTTCTAGAGGTTCGTTGTTCAAATAAATAGGGGGGACATTTTTAGGACACTTACGACCGGCCTTAAAAACCATATATTGCGACTTTTTAGTATTGTATTGTAAACCATGTGAGACAGCAAATTTCTCACAAGCACCGAGCAATGTTCTTAGTGCACTGACAGAGGGCGCCAGCAGTACCATGTCGTCTGCATAAGTCATAACTAATATTGTTGACGCACACGTTACCGATGTGGCAACCGACACGCATACCGCTGAGCTCCCGTATCAGTGCATCCACGTACAGGCTGAAGAGCCTCGGTGAGCTCAGCCTCCCCTGCCTCACCCCGCACTCCATCATGTACGGCTCCGAATACTCGTTCGCCCATCTCACATGGTTCACCTGATTACAATACCAGTACTTAAGCAGGTCGGTACATCCATCGGGCAAACCTAAACCTTCCATTTTACTCCACAGGATGTCGTACGAGACAAGATCGAAGGCTTTGCTGAGATCAAGGAAACAGGCGTAAACCGGTGTATGCCTATCCGTGTAATATTTGACAGTGTGCTTCAAACTCATTATTGCAGTCTCAGTTGACAGTCCACGCATGAAACCGTGCTGGCAAATATAAAATAACTCCTAAATAACTCTTTCTAGAGTTATTCTCCTAAATAACTCTTCCTATGTAGCTAGCCTGGAAATCGGCTACCGACACCGAAATTGAAAGAAAATAACTTTCATAAGAAAGAAAAGACTGGAAGAAAATGAAGTCCGCCATTGTACAACGTGAAAAAAGTGGACAAAAATAAATAAATAAATCAATACCTACTTTTGAAATTACATGCATTCGAAAGTTAAATTTTTTTTAGATGTTTAGTGTAAAATTCAATGTCAAAGATGCGACCTCGCTCATAATTTTTTTAGGAAAAAAGTATCAAGTTACATATTAAATTGTAATACATACAATCGCTTATGACTTGGACCACCGGCTTATGCAGCTTATAATTACTTTTTTCTGTATACCTTTATAATCGGGCCTACATTATTTTGTAATAATTAATATTATGTTCTCATGTAAGTGACAATGTCTTTAAAAAATTTAAATTTCGAAGAAATTTTAATGCAGTGTAATACCGCATTAAAATTCCTGCATTTTTTTTTTGCGTACGAATGAACTGGAAATATCTAGTAAAGTAAAAAGGTACATAATAAAAGCGAAGTACGTCCCTGTACTTCAGGGTGGTCCGATCAGGCCGGCCATATCGCCTCATCAGCAATACGCGCCTCGTAATAAATCGATCAGGCGTTATTTAAAAACGGCATCTCGCAGCTTCCACAGCTATATGGTGATAATATGGCCCAGTTTTTAACCAGCGACAATAACAGCGGGTGTTATAAGTGCATGTGTATATGTATGGCATAATAGCTCCCAAACGGATGAACTTATAGTTTCAATTACTTATGTTTAAAAAAATGTTGTTGTAAAAAGGGAATTATCGAGACTGCCCCAACACAAGTAATCTCTTACTAAGGCCCGTATAAATAAAACAATCTCAAACCCTACCTCACTTGAGAACCTGACAGATAAAAAAGTTTCGTTCCACATGACTTTTTATGCCTAACTCTAAACATTCGAAGCATAAACCAGAACTTTGACTCTTTTCTTGTAACTATTAAAAGATTAAACCTAAAATTAGATGTGATCATACTCACTGAATGTTTTCTCTCAGATGATACGACAATCCCTTTACTTCCTGGGTATAACTCATTCAAAACATCGAAATTTATAAATAAAAACGGTGGAGTCATCGTGTATGTGTCTGTCAAATGGAACGCTGTGGCTTGTGAGCCAGATTGCGATGATTGCAATTGCTTACAGGTCACATTAAATGACAAAATAGTAGTTTTTGGTATATACCGCTCGCCGTCTTTTAGGTGTATAGACCGGTTCTTAACATCACTTGACAACCTATTGCGAAGGAAGAACACAAAAACTATTATACTGGGTGGCGACATAAACATAAATACTCAATCTATCCCATTGGATGACAGTTGTGCAGAGTACCTATGTATGTTAGCTACCCACAAGCTTTTACCTGCTATAACTCTTCCGACGAGAGGCTCATCATGTCTAGACCATTTGTTTACAAACGTGTTTAACCACACTATCGGCATTGTAGCAAACTCAAATATAACCGATCATGAAATATGTATAATGGCCACATCCCTTAATATACCTAAGAGTTCCCAAAATAGAACTCGACTTATAATTAATAATAATGGGATCCTGGAAGATCTACAATCTACCGACTGGGCATCTGTCCTTAATTGCAACGACGTTGAGCAGGCCACTGACACTTTTTATCAAATCTTACAAACCTCTGTTGACAATCATTCAAAGCTGGTTCGTGTCAGTCGTAATCGGTACAATATTAACCCCTGGATTACACCGGGACTTATGAGGTGCCAAAGAAATCGTGACAAACTACACATGAAATGGAGAAAAGACCCTAACAATAAAATATTTGAACATACATATAAAAGATACAGAAATTTTCTTGACAAACTTCAACGAAATTTGAAAATAGCATATGAAACACAAATACTTAAACTTAACAAAGATAATCCTAAAAAATTATGGACTTCCATCAAAAACATTTGTCACATTTCTAGTAAAAAGAGTGAAGGGAATGCTCTGTCTCTTATAGGAGCTGACCCGTTAAGTTCGTTGAATAAATGTAATGACTTTCTGACACATGTCGGCAGAAATCTGGCTAATACCATCTTAAATTATCATGCTACTACTGAAACCATTTTGGCAAATAATTTCAAGCCCCCACGAACAATTACCGACTCATTATTCTTGACCCCCACTGACTCACAGGAAATTAATAGGATAATATCGGACCTGGGTACTGATGGTGCTCCTGGAGCGGATAAAATATGTCCCCGCTTAATTAAGCATATAAAAACTGCTATTCTCCACCCCCTTACCCACATATACAATTTAAGCCTCTCGTCTGGAGTATTTCCCTCAAAATGGAAAACTGCAGCTGTTACTCTCATACACAAGGATGGTTGCAAAAGTAACCCTAGCAATTATCGCCCAATATCATTACTATGCATTTTTTCTAAAATACTGGAAAAACTTATTAACAAACGCTTGACGAGTTTTCTGGCATCACACAATGTGATTTCTAAGAATCAGTTCGGTTTTCAGCGAAACAGGTCTACTGAGGATGCTGTAATGCTTCTGTGCGAAACAATATCTTCTACTTTAGATCAATCGGAACATAGTCTCGGGGTATTTCTAGATCTCGCCAAAGCGTTTGACACAGTATCGATCCCAATTCTCCTTAGGAAACTAGAATGTATAGGTGTCCGAGGTGTGGCCTTGTTATGGTTTCAAAGCTACTTGTCTGATAGGAAGCAATTTATTAAAACAACCGATACTATAAGCAACTCCATGTCTGTAAACTTTGGGGTCCCCCAGGGTAGTGTCCTTGGCCCTACCCTGTTCTTAGTCTACTTAAACGATCTTTTGGAACTGCAGCTAGATCAAGCGGATATTATTTGTTACGCAGACGATACGGCTTTAGTTTTTCGTGGAAATACGTGGGATGATGTCTTTAAAATCGCGGAAAAAGGTCTCAGTACTATCGCAGAGTGGCTAGACTCAAACCTCCTTACGCTTAATGTACATAAAACTAAATATTTAACTTTTCACATTACATCTTCATCAAAACCCCCCATATCTATCCCGTTAAAGTTGCACTCCTGCAACGCAAATTACACGTCATGCAGTTGCCCTTCAATACTCCGAACAGACAATATTAAATATTTGGGTATTATAATTGACGAAAATCTGTCGTTCAGTCACCACATCTCTTCAATAGCTGCTCGCGCACGCAAGATAATCCTTGTGATGAAAAACTTGAGACATTCGGCAAACACGCACCTATTATTAATTGTGTATAAAGCTCTCTGCCAATCTTTATTAATTTATTCGATAAAGGCTTGGGGTGGGGCTGCTAAAACAAAACTCATACAGTTAGAGCGTGCACAAAGAACAATTCTAAAAGTAATGCTTAAAAAACCGTTTCGATACCCAACCAATCTACTTTATACAGAATGTAAAGTCCTGCGCGTAAGGCAACTATACATACTACGAGCCGCAACTTTCCAGCACAAAACAACTATAAACTCGGAACAGTACAACAGTTTTCTTCTGCGCAGAGTCTTTAAAATACCAGTTCCATCCGTACGCACAACATTTGCTCAACGTCACGCACCCTTCCTGATACCTTACCTGTATAATGAGATCTGTAAGAAAGTTCCATCTGTGATAAGGTCAACAGTTAGGC
Organism: Celastrina argiolus; assembly: GCA_905187575.2. Classification (NCBI taxonomy): domain Eukaryota; kingdom Metazoa; phylum Arthropoda; class Insecta; order Lepidoptera; family Lycaenidae; genus Celastrina; species Celastrina argiolus. The sequence continues at coordinate 15,823,414 of LR994591.1, read as the reverse complement.
AATCGAAGAAAATTATTGAGAATTGGCTGTTAGGATTTGACTACCTTGAAACGGAATTACTTTTACCATAACACACACACATACATTCACACACTCACACACTCACACACACACACATACAAAACTAGTTTTTATTTGTATTATAACAAAAATGTTATTTCTCATATTAATATGTCCGAGCTATTTCTAAGCACCTATATTTTCTGGTTCTTGCGATACAAGCTGTGCTTAGTGCAAGAGCCGCTGTAATCTCTTTTAAAACCTAGCTCTATGTATATTGTTAGATTTAGTTATTTCTCTTGTGAAAAAGTTTTTGGTAAATAAACATTATCATTATCATTATCATTATCACTTTTAAAAGTGAACAGCTCTATCAATGTAACATTGTATTTTCTTTTTATACCTATTAATGTTATAGCTTACAGACAGTCATTACAATAAGTATAATCTATATTTTTATTAACTTAATTTTTAGGTTTTAAAAAAGGAAAAATTAAAGTATGTAACTTATGTAATATTTTTTAAAAGTGAATCGAAACAGTTGTTTTTTAAAATTAAATGTTTTTAAAATTAATTTTTTTTTTTTTTTAATCTGTCAAATAGTGAGGTTGGGTTTGAGATTGTTTTATATAAATGGGCCTTGATGGGGCAATCAAGATTATGATCTAAATGATAATAATTTGAGAAATAAAGTTTTTTATTTATTAATAGTTTTTATTGTGTGAAAAACTTCAACTTCAAAGATATAGCCGAGTTATAATACTGTTTGATGAGGTGATAATGTGGTGTTTGAACCCCCGACAAAAACAGGGGGTGCTATATCTGCACCTGCCAGTATGTGTATGGCATCATAGCTCCCAAATAGATACAACTCTGGAGAATCTTCCTCTTTTTTGAAAGTCGGTCAATAAAGCATAGCTCTATTAAAACACGGCGTTGATTTTAAAGAGAATCAATCATAATAATTGAAGAAGCCATTAACATTAGCAATTGTGCATTACGCATTCTTAAAAAACCTTTTCTCAACCCGTTATTTTTTAACCTGGAATCAGACTAAAGAAAAATCGGCTAAGTGCGAGTTAGACTGCGCAAGAAGGATTTCGTACGACACATCTAAAACTCCCGTTTATTGTATAAGGAGCCCCCTTAAATTTTTTTCTGGGTATATTATTTGTTGTTAATAAAAAAATCAACTGTCTACCTATCACGGTTCAGAAAATACAGGGCTGGACAGTTTCTGGAACACAATGTACCATCAACGGACATGGCATTTACATTCAGAGAGAAAGGAAGGGACAGACATTTTATAATTACATCACGCTCGCACTTGCAAGGCTAGTTAAAATTTTACATAAGTTTAATTTACCAAAGACACCGATTTCAATAGCGTTTCAGAACCCAGCCACCACAGTCTGGTGACAGTGAATAAATAGGGTTTCATTTTTACCATTTAGGTAAGGAACGACGTTTTAAATAGAAGAAATCAATTATAAATAAAGCTCCAAATACCACACTCGTAATGCAAAAAGGGTTACGATATCATCTTACCTGCCCTCTGGACTGATGTGTGTTGATTTAGAAGCCTATTACGTTCTACCACATAGTAGATATATAACAGAGACACGATATAGTACTAGAAAAGGGTATCACCCTAATACTGGCAACTCGACTGGCTATTTTTGTTTTCTACGATTTTCAGGTATTCCGGAAACCGCCATCTAGCGCCACAATTGGAAATTACTAATTACTAATTTCGTTTCGTATCTTCTTCTTATTTAAGGAGTTGAATTTAGTATAATGTGATGCTATGCTTAAAAAATATGCTTATCTTTATTTATATGTCAATATTTGTACTTAATTCGGCATATTTAGATTTTATGATTTACATACGTTAATAGTAGTGACATCTATTCCAATGTTTTTATAGAATAGAATAGAATAGAAAATCTTTATTTGCAAAAATATGGTACAGTAAGATGGTATAAATTTTGATTCTTTCACATATTTTGTCGTATTAATCACGACGTGCAAATGTTTAAAAATATATTGTTATAGTATAGTAGTAGTATAGTAGTTATGTAAATACATTATAATTGCATCATGTAAAATAATTTATTTAAAAATTAACATTATTATTATTATTATTTATTATATCTACCACCTTATTATTAAAATTACAAATATATTTATTAAAATTGGTAAAAACATTTTCATTTCATCCGTCATTTAACACTTGTATAATAATAGATAATATATTATGTCAATGGAAATATTTATCTTAAAACAAACATAATTATATTAATTAAAATTAGCATAAGTAGATAGAATATTAAACAAGATGTCAAGTATATAAATTATATTGGATATTTTAACAGTGAATTAATTATATTATAATATTGTCAGATAGGTAATCATTTATGTCATAGTACATTTTGGATAATAACAATTTGAACATTTCATTTTTCAACTTTCTTATTGTAAGGTCCTTAAAGGAGAAAGCCCACTCTCCATAGTGTCTCAGGCCCAATGTGGACATCAAAAAATCGCATTAAAAATGAATGTTCTAAAATCTTAATAGTATTAGATATCTTAGAAAAAAACTTAAAACGGCGCCATTATTATAGATTTTTTTTTAACTTTTTGTCTATTTTATTTTCAAGGCCTTTTTCGAATTTTCAATAATTTATATTAGTAAGATATAATAAGATAGCCCTTGTTGTAGTGCAAGACTTGCAATTATTGCTACCCAGCAATTGTGGCAAACAAGATTATCGCCTGACACCTAAAACATATTAACATAATTGATAATATATTCTCCAGTAAAAGATTTAACGATTAAACCATGATGACGAAATAATAGAAACATTTTATTATAATATTATGATTACCTGCTGCGGTGCAACCCACTGCTGTATGGCACTTAATTCTTCGGGCTCTAAAATACAGTTCTCGGTAACATTATTACCACAACATATACAATGTTTTTCAGACATATCATTTTATGTATGCACAATCAAATAGCGTAATCCTTTAATCCAGGGCCAAGTAATCGTAGAAGGAGAAAACAAAACTAGTAAAACAATGCCAAAATCGTACGTGGAAAGCTGAAACAAGTTCAGGCGAGAAAGCCAGATTGCGGTGAAAAAAATCGAAAACAAAACAAAACGCATCCACATTGAGCATTGCACAAAAATGACATTTCAGTCATCAGTGTTGCCGCTTGTCGCAAAAAAATAAAATCGATAAATCGGTTACGTAAAAAACAATCGATATAAGATGACTTTTTATTAATCTTTATCGTATAAAGTAACAAACGTAAACATTGGTTTTAAGATAAATGTTTTCTTTTGATTAATTCTTTACCGAATTACCAACAGTAGCCCGTTATTTGTATTTTACATGAGTTTATTTTATTTGTTTATAAATCGATATTCAGATTGATTGATTAGAGTAAAGATATTTTATCATCGGGTAACATTTCACCTCAACGTTTTATTTAGATTCCAAATAATTCAATAAAATTCCTTTTTTTATTGAAACATTACTGATTATAGTGGCGGTTATTTGAATGTTATCAAAAATCGTGTCTCTTTATGGTACATTTCTGGAGAAATTAAGGCTTCTTAAGATGGCTGTCCGCTCTGGGCCTGAAATGGGCTTTCTCCTTTGTTGGTATTTTATTGTATATTTTTACAGCAAAACAGTATGCATTTTTACTACACATATTTATTCTTTGGTCAGGGATACAGATATTATTATGGTTTCTACAGCTTTTGGCAGCTGTTTTTGATTTTCTAGAATAGAATTCATCACAGTATTTATGGACGAAAATACAGATTTCTAGAATGTAAATACATGGCAAGGGAAGTATACAATGTTTTTTAAATATTGGTTTACAACTGTCTAAGACATTAAGTCCACAGGCAGAACGAATACATTTTTTCTGTGCTCGAAATGCGCGTATAAAATCTGTAGAATTTCCCCATATTATCAGACCATACCGTAAGGCAGATGCGACGTAACCATGATATGCTAACAATGCAGCTTTTTCAGACACAGTTTGCCTGACATTTCTAATGACGTAGATAAATTTTTCTAACTTGAGGCACAGTTTATCAATGTGCTCTTTCCACGAGCAATGCCGATCGACAATTATGCCTAGGAATGGAGTGGAGATTACTTCTTCTATATCATTGTTATCTACGGCAATATTTAGTTTGTTGTGTTTGCTGTTTATAGCTTGAAATTGAATTATTTTAGTTTTATTTGCGTTTACTGTCAGATTTTTAGAATTTAACCAGTTTATTGTTCTTTCTAGAGTCCTATTTATTTCAGCATCATGGTCATCTCTATTTGTATTATCAACTAATATAGTAGTATCGTCAGCGAAAAGTATAGATTTATGCATAATTATGTCAGGAAGGTCGTTAATATAATTTAAAAATAATAGAGGTCCTAAAATTGAGCCCTGAGGTACGCCATAAGAATTAAGGACATATGATGACTTGTGTAATATTTTATGTTTACCCCTGATTTCATTTAATTGCACACATTGATACCTATTGGTAAGATAGCTTTCAAACCAGTTGTTTGCTATGCCTCTGATTCCCTGGTTATGTAATGTGTCCAATAGAATATCGTGTGAGACAAAGTCGAACGCTTTTGTAAGATCTAGGAATATAGCAGTAACAGGATGTTTATTGTTAAGGCTTTCAGTTATGCATTTTATCATGTTAAAGCAGGCCAATGTTGTAGAGCTGTTTTTACGAAACCCAAATTGTTCAGGCTTGAGAATTTTGTGTATTGTGAGAAAACTATACACTTTCTGAAACATAACTCTCTCAAATATTTTAGATAGAACCGGAATTAATGTTATAGGTCTATAATTATTCATGTCAGTTTTTTTGCCTTTTTTGTAAATAGGCTTAATAATAGAGAATTTAAGTCTTGTTGGGAAACTTCCCTCACTTAATGAGAGGTTTATGATGTGAGCTAAAGGTATAGAAAGACTTTTATTGCATTTTTTAAGCATATTTGTTTGAATTCCGTCATAACCTGCTGAGTTAGTGTTTTTAAGATTAAGTATGATTTTTTGTATATCAAAAGATGTTACTGGCATTAAATATATAGACTTAGTATTATTACTGTTTTTTTTACCAAACTTATTACTATTGCTTTTTATGTTAAGTTTATTTGTAGTTTTTATAAAATGTAAATTAAGAGTTTCAGCTATTTCTTTAGTATTTGTGATTTCTCTATCCTCTACTTGTATTTTTGTTATGTCATTATTAATTTTAGCAATATTTTCATTTTTAATAACATTCCAAGATGCTCTGCATTTATTATGTGAGTTTTGTATATATTTTACATTATTTATTCTTTGAGATTCGTGGAGACATTTCTGTAATATTTTAGAATATGTTATATAACGTTGTTTGTTCAGTAATTTATTTGACTTAGAGAAACGATAATTTAGATATAGAATTCGTTTTCTCAAGCAGCATCTTTTTATTCCTTTCGTAAGCCATTTATTTTTAATTGCTTTCTTGAGCCTTTTTATGGTAATTATAGGAAAACAAAGATTGTAATATAAGATCAAGTCATCATAGAACGTACCAAATGCCTTATCAGTATTTTGTATTTGGATAGTGTCAGAAAAAGATAGCGAATTCATACAGTTGCAAAATTTTCTTAAATTGTCTTTGCTGAAATCTCTTATTTTTTCAAAATAGTAGGCAATTTTATTGCTCATTGATGTTTTAAAGCTTAAGTTGAGAGATATCGTTTGACCTGTCTCATGATCTGAAAGCGCGAGATAGTGATTATTGCAGATAATTTCAGATGAGATGTTGCTGCAGATAAGATCAATACATGATTCCTTACGAGTTGGGCGTGAGACATGATTTTTATAGTTATAATTGGCTAATAGTGCGAGCAAGTCTTTAGAGTGTTGAGTATTTTTTAATATGTCTATATTCCAGTCGCCACATAGTATAGTATTTTTGGATTTTAATGTAGTAACTTGTTTTAAGAGGTTGTTAAACTTATTAAGAAAAATGTTTACATTTGAATTTGGGGTACGATAAATACAAACTATGTTTAAGTCCAAACTAGGGATTGATGCGGCACAATATTCAAAAACATTCAGTAGAGGTGAAATTTTTAAATTTATTTTATAATGTTCAAGTTCTTTATGTACTAATTATACAGGATCCACCTCTTTTTTGTTGAATGCGTGAGTAGTGGGAAGCAAGCTGATAATTTTCAAGTTTTAGATTAGATTTTGTATTAAACATAGATTGTATGGGATGGTAGGCTATATATATATTCTACTAATCACGTTAGTCGCAACGCACTTGAAATTCCTCGATTTCAAACGACGTTCTCTTTCCATTAGGCGATACATTTGCTCATTTACAAACATCGTTAAATTATTATTTCTTACAAGAATTACAGAAAAGATGTAAAAGAATCCACTTCAAACGACTCATGTATTCGATTTTATTGAACTTATCTTACGGGATGCAGTCTTGCAAAAATGTGTCATAACAAACGACCGATAGAGCGAGAGGGGTGATCATTATTTGAGGAAATAAGCGAGGGTAAGAGAGACAACAATATAGTGCAATGTTCATTAAAAAAGGTCAGCAGGGGTGTAATTTCCCCCCATTCCTCGGGCTATCCTGTGGTCGTCTTTTTAATTTGTTCTTACGTTTCAGGGGTGCCAAATGACTAGTTTTCTAGGAAAAATATATGAGTATTTTGAATTAAAACATAAAATATAAGTTAAACCGCATGCTTAAGTTTGAATTTAAATCTTTTGCTGGGCCCCACGTTGGGCGCCAACCATAGTACATTTTTTTTTATTGGTTGGCCATTAATAAAAATGGAGTTTAATACCATGTCATCCATTATAATATTACTAATAATTGTAATATGCTGTAGTGGTTACTTTAGTACAATAAATCCATGCATGCACGAAATGTGTGTGTTGTCCTACATCATACTTACAATTTTCCACTTCCAAAAATTAGGCGGTTATAAGTTCGACCGTAAATACAGTGTGCAAAAAGAACACTATAACTTTAATATACGATTATACTACCTTGCCTCATTTTGGTCAATTTTATTTTTTTTTGACGAAAAAAAAAATTTACCATTGCTTATTTTTTGTGTGCCATTGGTTTCTGCCTCGCATAGGGTTACCATATTATGACAGGCGTTTGCCGCATATGACAGGCATTTTAAGGTTTAGACAGGTTTCGTGATTTGTGTTCTATGTTCGTGGATGACAACCCTAGAGTACTGGGACAGCGATGCCGGGAGGCGCGGCGTCTTATCAACGAATTAATTCTAGACTAACGAAGACCGACGGGTGGCTGCGATTAACACAACCACCCCAATTCGTAGAGATATGACTCTACTGGATGTGGGATAATAGATGTTATTATATTATTTATTATTATTATTGTTATGTTTGTGTATAGCTTCCTTGCTCACGGGCAATTAAATTCCGGACCTTTGGAAGGCATGCGTGGGATTTTAATTTAAATGTAATGTGACACTAGCCGGCGACTCTCCCTGTACGCACCATGGGAGTGCGCCCACGGAGACCCGGCGCTTAGTGTAGGACTATTGCAAAGAATGTTTATAAGAAAATATTATATTATTATTATTATTAATAGCCGTTACTGTCCCACTGGGCAAAGGCCTCCCCTCTCTCTTTCCACTAGCCTGATCCTTTGCAAGACTGGCCACTAAAATAACTCCTGCGTAGCTGGCCTCGTCTCAATAAAACCAACCACCGTCACCTAAATTGGTGTGGGAGGCATTATTATTATAATAGATGTTGCCAAATTTTCGAGTTTGTATTGACTTACGGCACTTTTCAAAAGGACTTAATGACAGCACAGGCTTACTCCCGACACAATCGAGAATGAGTTCGATCTCAACATCTTTTTTATTTGGTTTTGGATTTGGATTACTCGTACTTTGAATCTAATCAGGATAAAGAAAATCGTTAGACGATGAATGGATGAAGGTGATATTATGTACCCAAATTCTAATATCGAGAAAATTGAGTCACTTAAACATTTTAGAATACGTCGAAAAGTATTAAGTATATCAATCTTAAGATCCGCCTCTAGAGTTAATGTACTAAATATGTTACTTAATAACCTAAAGTGTTGAAGTGACAGTTTAACTAATTTTTTTGTAAGTATTTTTTTTCCGACATATCATCTTCATCGATTCATGCCTTCAATTATGGTTTGGTAAAATAAATCACAGAAAATTTGGGCCTATGATTTATAGATCTAAAGAAACGAATCGTCGCTAAGGTGGTTGTCCTCTCGCTCAGCTGATTGACTTATAAAATATCTTTATTACTCAATCAGTGAGGTGAATTTGGTGAGCGGGATGTCGATGATAATTTTTTTAAAATTTTATTTTGCTTTAGCTTTACTTACTTGCTTTACATAAGCAGTAAAGCATGTGCTGAACCTGATATATAACAACGCCTCTACTGTCGTTCCTCCTCTTTCCTCTTTGCCACCTCTAACCCTCCCAAGCTCTATCGCCCAAGGTCCGAGCGGGTGGCATATTAAGACGAAGTTGGAAGTAAAAAAAGGCGAAAAAGAGTTTTATATTCTCTCTCGAATGGGAAGAAATAGGAGAAATCTTTCTCATTTAGTCCACCAGTGCTCACTGGGTGGCTGTTGGGGACAGACTGTTCTGTCGATTAATTATTCGAGTGATTTTTGAAGTGATCGGAAGTGAAGTGAAGTGATTTTGAGTGTCATGTTGTGTGTGATGTGGAGTTTTCGTGACAACCTATCTGCTGCTTGCTGAGGTCAAATCTTAACCTATCTGAGCATTGTTTAAGAGTCTAAAATTTTCAGGATTGCGTTATAGATACATCGTGTTATTAAAATGTAAACGTCTCTTAAAAATTGTGTACATTTTATAGGAGCTGTTTTTTGTAACTATTACTTTTATTTGTGTAGCTTGTAACGTTGAACTTATTTATTTAGCAAGCTGTTTGTTCGCGGCTTTTAATCTTGTTATAGGTATATAAAAATGAATTACTGTTCGATAGTCTCGCTAAAACTCGAGAACGGCTGAACCGATTTGGCTATTTTTGGTCTTGAAGTTTGGTCAGGACAATGCAGTCTGATCACATGATTGTCTGACAAGAAAGGTTCCATTCGTCGGACGGGCATGTAAAAAGTCGGCCCTGCTAGTCGTGCCCTCTGGGTTACAGGGGTAAAGGAAAAGTGAGTGCTTCTATGTACTGTAACACTTTGGCACTATGAAAATAAGTTAACCCGGCCACTGTGTGGGAGGCATTAATACACTATCAAGGCTAAAGTTTGTGAGCACGTTTGTTAAATCTTCCCGCAAAGGATTTTGATAAAATTTGGTATGGTAGTAGTTTATGTGCAAGATTAACACTATCGGTACTTTGTACTACAACAAAACGCACGGTTCCCGCGTTATTTTGCACGTACGAAACGGCTTCCAGAAGCTTCCAGAAGCCTCTAGTTATTAATAACTCTAGAATTTGACGAGCGGTTTTGTGGGCCTCCTTCACGATTTCCCGAATATAATTTGCGTGATCATCGTTCCCGAAATTTGTGTGTCTAGTCCGTATTGATTCCAGAGTGAACTCCCGAGAAATATGCTTACATCACACAGTCTTTGTCTCTTGATAAAAATACGGGGAAGTGTGGAGAAGGAATCTTATAAGGTTATTTCTCTGAACTTGCTAAAAGATTTGGTTGGATTTGGTAAAAAAAGGATGAAATTGTCCACATAATTAGGACCAAATTGGATGCAAACTAGAAACTCAAGAGAGGATGGTCAAAATTGAAGGAGGCGTTTACCTGCAAAAGGGTTATTGCGGACTAACTATACAAAAATAAATAACACACTAACACTGAAATAAAAATTTAATATAATATAGGGATACCATGAAAATGTAAAAAGTAACTAAACAATGTAAAATTAATTGTCAGGCGAGAAATACAGGCTTTTTTTATTTTATTATTCCTCTGATACAGCCTACAGGTAACAAGCTTTTATAAAATAAGTAAATAAAAAATGCATCAATCATCAAATAAAAGATTTATTAAGTTTGAACATAAATATGAAAATATTTATTAGCATTATGTGCAGAATATGGTTTTTCGTAGCTACTATGTGACGTCAAAATCGCAGTGATTTTTTAACTGACTTCCAAAAAATTACGTTTTTTTTTTATTCGAAGTAGAATAGCTGCCATTTGATCCCATAAAAAAATTACATAGTTTAGCCTTGTGCTTTTTAACTATTTCACCAATTTCCAAAGGTGATACATATTTTGACGATACATTTTTTTAGATATATAGACGATTCAGTTTCAGGATGGCTATCTTAGGAGATTTTCACTTTTGCATTTTACACGCATTTTCACAGAATATTATAAATATGGTGTCTGTCAGTCTGTCTGTAGCATCGTAGCTACGAAACGGAATTATCTTTTGCTTTGACCTAGAGACACAAAAAAAGTAAAAAATAAAAAGAAATTACGTTTAAAAAAACCGACTTCAACAACTAAAAAGCATAATATAATACTTTCATAATGTAGTTATAATTAATGTTCTTTTTGGAGTCGGTGACAGCTAAAAGAATAACATTCTAAAATAGTCCGACTTGAAACTCACTCACCTTTGATGAGACCGACTTCTTCGGATACTTAGCACAGGGCCACATTGACGTGGTGGGAAGCGTCCATAGATTATATTGTTATACAATATTATCTAAATGTAATCAAAATATGGTGACTATAATTTAATAATTAATAAAAATTGACGACCTCCGTAGCGCAGTTGGTTGAGCGCGTTGGTGCTCGAACGAAAGGTCGCGGGTTCGAATCCCGCCGAGGGAACAAAAAGTTATCAATGTTCCTGGGTCATGGATGTGAATTCAATTTGTGTATAATATAATAAAAATCTTAAATATGTGTATAGTATAAAAGTATTAAATATATTTCCGTTGTCTGGTACCTGTAACACAAGTTCTTCGGCTACTTAGCACAGGGCCAGATTAACGTGGTGTGAAGCGTCCATAGAAAAAAAATGCTTTCAAATTAAATTTCACTTATTCATCGAGGAATTAAACAATGACACATTCATTTGGTCGGATTTTATTGTTTTGTTTACATTAACATCACATTATATCGGAACGGAGTATAGTTATCGTTTAATTTAAACATCCAAATAAATATCTTGAAAATTAATTCACCGTTGATAATAAAAATGTATGAAGCAGAATAAATTTAACAAAAAAGCTAAAAGTCCATCTCCATACCGTCAAAAATCTATGAGTGTCAGACCGAGAGCGCGCTCTACGGGCGAGCGGGACACAGCATATAATCCACTTATACGTCACGCTCAGCTTGCTCCCATACATTTTTACTGGAGAAAATTCGAGCTTAATGCATATTAAGCCGGTAGATATCGGTATTGAAATGAAATTTTCCACCCCGTAGGTTCAAGGGATAACGAAGGTATAAGAATGTGACCCTTCAGCCGACCGGACCGGATTACTGAAGTACTTTTATTAATGTTTGTTTCTGTTTACGGGTTATACTGAGTTTCTGTCTCGCCGACAGTTTTTGTCGCGCGACAGGTTTCGCAGCGTGGTGTGAGCCCTTGTAAGACCGACTGTACTAATCGTGATGATTATAACGACAAATGTATTAAAATATAGTTCAATAAATGAAAAAAACATCATTAGTCCTTGATAAGCAAAACTTCAAATGAACCAGACTTCTGGAATTTGGTGAAAATTATGCTCAAAGATTCCGTTACATACATACAAGGTCATAAAAGCGTGTTAAAAATAATTCATTATGTTAGGTGCAAATAGGTACGCTGTCAATTATTGAAGCTAAGTGTCCCTGTTCACTATTCGCAATGAACTATCATTGTGGCTTTGATGGTAGAATAAAGGTTCTTAACTAGGTATTTATAAAGAAATAGTGATACAAAATTAAAAACTATGCAGTGAGCGAACTAATGCTGAATTATAGCTTAGATCACTTGCGTGCACGTAAGTATGTTTTCAAACAAATAAAACCGACCGAACAACTAAAAAGCATACAATAATAAAATTAATGTTCTTTTTCGTCGTTTTTTTTTAAACGTAAGTAGTTTCTTTTTTTTTCTTTTTAGAGTCTCCAAATAAAAGTAAACTAGTAGGATAAATCCGTTTGTTAGTAACGACAGACTGCTTTCAGTCTGTCGTATCGCACACCACACACTTATTTCCACGTCCTTTTTTTTAGAGTCAATTATAAATGCGAAAATGAAAAAATCCTTAATTTGACGTACTGAAACTACATCCATGTAAAAAATGTTCGCACATATATGATACACCTCTGCAAATAGGTGAAATATGTTCATAAAATATAAACTACATGGCCCAAGTATATAAAATTTTTATGAGACTAAATGGCAGTTATTCTGCGTCGAATAAAAACAATCACGCAAATCGGATCATTAGCCTCAGAGTTATCGGTGTACATACATAAAAAGAACAGGCCGAATTGAGAACCTAATCCTTTTTTTGCAAGTCGGTTAAAATCTAGATAAAACTAGATCATAGTTCATTTTTTAAGTGATTACATTAACAGACACACACAGACACATCAAAGTTGTAGTAACTCTATATTCTTGGGTTGAAATAGGTATAGAATAAGCCAGACAGCTAAAATAAGGTTATTGATAAAAAATTCTCGTCTGTAAATGAAATTTAAATTAAATAAAGTGGGAAAACCTGACGGAGAAAATACAACATGGCGCCAATCCTTTGCCGATAAGCCAATAGACGAGTAATGCGTTTACACGGGACTTTATTGGAGTTGCATTTTCCACTTGCGGAGAGTTCTTGTATAATCTGGGGAAATAAATGGAAACTGAATGGACTGTTTTGTTAAAAATAACAAAAACAAAATTAAAAATTTCAAAGGTAACTCTGTCTAAGCAAGTAGACATCGCACTCGGCCGGGCGGAGACGATTGCCGGGTGAGGCGGGGAGGCGCGGCGGTGTCGACCGGCGCGGCGGTCGCGAGCGCAGCGCGAGGGCGCGGTCTCTTGCCATCGAACCATCGACGCGGACGCACATATTATTTATCAATACACAAAGTTATAGCCCTTTGCCTTTTATTTATAACTAAAGTGACACGGATAGGATCCCTAACAAACTCCTTAATTGTTAAACAATGAGTGAACTGTAATTATGGATCCCACCAAAAACATTTTCATGTAAAGATGTTGCCAAGACGAGTGTACATAGCTTACCCTGTAAAAAAAGTAACAGATATTGAATAAAGCCAAGCTCTAAAAACTACACGCTCTAAATCTACAAGTTCTACATTACACGCCGCGACGCCCAGCGCCGCGACGCCTGCCGACGCCCAGCGCCGCGACGCCTGCCGACGCCCAGCGTCGCGACGCCTGCCGACGCCTAACGCCACGATGCCTGCCGACACCCAGCGTCGCGACGCCTGCCGACGCCCAGCGCCGCGACGCCTTCCGCCGCCCAGCGCCACGACGCCTTGCGCCACGACGCCCAGCGCCGCGACGCCGAGCGCCGCGACGCCTGCCGACGCCCAGCGCCGCGACGCCTAGCGCCGCGACGCCTGCCGACGCCCAGCGTCGCGACGCCTGCCGACGCCGAGCGCCGCGACGCCCATAGCCGCGACGCCTGCCGACGTCCAGCGCCGCGACGCCCAGCGCCGTGACGCCTAGCGCCGCGACGCCAAGCGCCGCGACGCCTACCGACGCCCAGCGTCGCGACGCCTGCCGACGCCCAGCGCCGCGACGCCTACCGACGCCCAGCGCCACGACGCCCAGCACCACGACGCCCAGCGCCGCGACGCCTGCCGACGCCCAGCGCCACGATGCCCAGCGCCGCGACGCCCAGCGCCGCGACGCCTGCCGACGCCCAGCGTCGCGACGCCTGCCGCTGCCCAGCGCCGCGACGCCCAGCGCCGCGACGCCAAGCGCCACGACGCCCAGCGCCGCGACGCCTGCCGACGCCCAGCGCCACGACGCCCAGCGCCGCGACGCCTGCCGACGCCCAGCGCCGACGCCCAGCGCCGCGACGCCCAGCGCCGCGACGCCTGCCGACGCCCAGCGCCGCGACGCCTGCCGACGCCCAGCGTCGCGACGCCTGCCGACGCCCAGCGTCGCGAAGCCTGCCGACGCCCAGCGTCGCGACGCCTGCCGACGCCCAGCGCCACGACGCCCAGCGCCGCGACGCCTGCCGACGCCCAGCGCCGGCGTTAGGTTACTCAGGGAGGGTAGTTGCTTGTCAGGCGTGTTGGTGAGCGCAGTGTTTAAATAATAACATTTTCACATTCACACACAACACTGCTGCAGTTCCCCGGTATATATGTAAAAAGAACAGTCAGTATAACTTTGAGATACGATTATACTACCTGTCCCTCATTTTGGAAATGTTATATCTTTTTTTGTCGCTAGAATAACGAAATAGCAAAAAAAATGTTTTTTATTTAATAAAAAAAATATAATAGTATAATCGTATCTCAAAGTTATAGTTGTATACTGTTCTTTTTACACCAGTTCCTCCGTGGTCTAGTGGTTCAGAGCTTTGCTCTCGACCCGGAGGTCGTGGGTTCGATTCCCGCGTTGGAACAACAAAAAATGTTGTTTTCAGGTTTGGTTAGGACAATGCAGGCCGATCACCTGATTGTCTGACAAGAAATATGATCCGTGCGTCGGATGGGCATGTAAAAGTCGGTCCTGCGCCTGATCTCTCGCTAGTTGTGTCGGTTTACCGTCCCACTGGGTTATGAGAGTAAAAGGAAGAGAGAGTGCTTCTGTGTATTGCGCACACACTTGGGCACTATAAAATAACTTCTGCGTAGCTGGCCTGGTTTCAATGAAATCGGCTACTGACACCGAAATCGGTGAGGGGAGCTATTATTATTATTATTTCCTCTGTCGCCATTTACGACACCCATGGAAAAGACCGTTCATGAGGAGGTTTTTTTTTTCATTTTATTTTCTGTACACTTATCTCTGTTTTATGTCGTTGTGATAATATTGTTTTTTTCCATTGTGTAGTGTAATGTACTTTGTGGTATTGTCAAATAACGTATGTTTATTTGTTCATTCTCCCGCACCTCACCTATAAATACGTATGATGTGAACCCACCTTTAATCAACGAATATCTATTTCCAATCGCAGAATGCTCGTAAATCATAAATCATTGATTTAAATCGTAAAATCTGCTTAGGAAATGAGAAAGTCACTGAGAAACCGCGGCGAGTGGTGATCCCACCGCCAGCTGACCATATCGGCGTAAAAATGAGATCTACCACTGGTTATGGTATCCGATCGAAACTGGTAAATGCACGTAAACAACAACATAACTATTCTGTAAACAAGTAAACATTCTGTAAACAACTTGGGACAGGTTCGCGGTTTTTAATCGACTAAGGTTCTCATATCGTCGGATTTTTTTATGTATGTTCATCAATTCAAAATACAATCACTCAAACACGCCTGGACCGATATACAATTTTTTTGTTTGGAATTCCCAGGTGTTCTCATAATCATCAGGTAAGGATCGTACAATCATCAGAATGACGGTATCATTGAGAGATTGGTAGAATTGTTTAAATTGTTTAAGTTGTTTTTTTAAACATAGATTCTTTTTTATTCTATCGCCACATGGTAGACCTCAGATTAATAACAATAGGTTACTAGCTGACCCGTGTCCACTTCGTTGAGCATTAAATCGTTCAAACCTTCCCTGGACTTTCACGAATATTTCAAGACTAAAAATATTCGAATCGGTTCAGCCGTTCTCGAGTTTTAGCGAGACTAACGAACATCAATTCATTTTATGTTTCATTTTATATTATATAAGATAAAAGAAAGAAAGATATAGAGTTTTGTGAACGAAGTCCCGCGGTAATTAATCTTTGGAACGAAATGTAACTTAAATTATCTTAAAAATATATGTTTAAGGTTGTAGGAATATACGACCACCCGATTTCAGTAAATATTAGCTTTTAATCTTTGTAGTTCTTACAGGATAAGTATAATTACTAACTTTCTAACGCCTCAACATTATTGAACGCTTGGTGAAATATTATCAGACAAAAAGGAACGGACAGACATTTTATAATTACACTTCCAAATTTTTTAAAATTCCTCAGATAAGGTTAATTCACCAAAGACACCGATTAGTTGACATACGATTTGAATCAACCTTATCTGAGGAATTATAACCAATCTTGCAAGAACGAGATTGATGTTATTATCATAGTTTTCTAAATAGCAGCTTGTAACTTGTTTTTTTTTCGTTATTATTGTATGTACATTTCTTTGCAAATCTGGTATCTATACTGGTGGGTGTACATAGGCTATATCGAGCCTCCGCCCGTTTATTTCCCCAGAGTGGTTGTGTCGCGGAGTATAAAGAATATCTCTCCGAATGCGTTCACTTCAGTGTCTTGTGTAGCGCGCTCGCAGCGTTTGATACTTTGCATTGTTTACCCGACTACGACGAAGGGAAAAAGAAAACGGTAATAGCGATGGCTTCTTGAACAGGGTCAAATTCAAATGCCAAATGGTGAATTTCGCAGCCTTTGAGAACGAAATTCGAAAACAAAATGTATTGATGAATGTATGAATTCGTACGTCACTTAGCGAAGCTTATGTCAAATTCCATACATTTTTTTTTGTAACTTAGTAAGGGATATCATTTTAAATAAGGGTTCTGGTTAAATTTAAATCTTATGTGTCAATAGTTTCGTAACGATAGCCCAGGTGACATGGTTAGAACTCAAATTTTCTTAGGCGAAGCCTATGTTAGCTCACGGAGATTTGTGTTCTTGGTGGCAAATGATAGCTGTCTTTACGGTCTATTGTGTTTGTTTTGTCTCGGTGCGCCTTTTGGTTCCCGAGATATCAAACTTTTTGTAGTTTTATATCTTAGGTCCTCTGTTCTTCTTTACCCGTAGTCAGGTCATCTACGTAGAGCAGCACTGGTCGACGAGTTTGTCCCGGTGTTGCGCTGCGTGGGTGACTCCCTCGGGGGGGAAGAATAGTTTTACATGTTAGGTTAGGTTTATTCATTATTACGGTGTAGGTATTTTGTTATTATTGGTGTTGGTTTATTATTACTATTAGTTTTAAGTTTTTGTATAGTGTGTTTGTAACTTGCCTATACATTTCTTGGCTTTCTGCCTAGGCTTGTATAGGTAGGTCACCTTTCCTGTTTCTGGCGTTATGTCAGAAGCGGAGGAAGAGGTCGAGGGGGGGGGGTTACTAATGTTGAGAGGGGGGGTAGTAGTTTCTCTGCGCGAGGTCTCCGACTGGAGGCTCGAGCAAGTGGTCGCACTAAGGGTTATTCCCGTGCCGGGATAACTCTGGAGGAGGTTTTGGGTGACTGGTCGATGCCATCCAACTCTGAGTCGGACGCCTGTCGGGGAAAACGACTTTACTCGGAGAGGTCCGGCTCGGACACGGAGGTGGAGAATGTTGTTGGGAGGAAGACTGTCGCCAAGCGTGGAAGGGTTCGTGGTAGTGGGTCCGGGCCATCCTGCGCCCGTCGCGATAAGGAGTTTGTTGCTTCTTTAGAGAAGAGGGCCTTTAAGAAGGCAGCTGCGGAGCCAGGCGAGCCGGTGATTCCACCTGGCCCCCTGGATCTGGATGTAGACCTGTTGGGTGCCAAGGAACTGATGAAGGCAGCCGAGGACAATTTGCAGGAGATCCTGGGTATTGTTGGCAGATCCACCAATTTAAAGGGTGGATACGCCAGCAAGATAAGGCGCGCAACGGGGACTGTAAAGACGGTCCTCGAAACGCTTATGGGCCGTACTGAGGCTGAGGAAACTCGGCGCCTCCGTGCCGATAATGGGAGGCTCCAGCGGGAGGTAGAAAACCTCCGCGAGGAGGTTCGCGCATATAGACGCGAATTTGAGGAGGCGAAAAAGGCGGCGACCAAACAAACAAAGTCGTCGCCATCGTCGTCGAGTCCAATGTCCAGCGAGCAGCTGGGCATATTAGAAAGCAACATCGCCAGGTTGGTCGGCAATCTGGTTGATGGCCGCCTGGCGGTTTTAGAGGACCGACTTCCGCCTCCTCGAATTGTCCGCCCGCCGTTGGCCGGGGACAAGAAAGTCGTGCCTGAGTCTCGGGTCCCTGTTGTCGAAGGGGCGGAGCCGTCGGATAGAGAGGGTTCACCGGTTTTGGTGGTAAGGGGTCGTATGCCTCCTTCGGAAAGGCCCCTTACTTCTCAAAAGAAAAGAGAGGAGTATCCGGCGCTACCAGTCCGTCCTATAGTGCGGCGTTCAGGTTCTGGTTCAAAGCCTAAAAAAAAGGGAGCAGAATCTGGACCTTCTGCCTCCAGGGCAGCAAAGACGCCCGGTGATTGTTCGGCGGTAGAGGCGGCACCAGCACCTCCGCTAGCGCCTGTACCTGACCCCTCGGGCGCATGGACCGAGGTGGTGAGGCACAAAGCGCCCAAGAAGAAAGCGCAGGGTGCTAAATCGACCCCTGCGCCAGAAAAGGCGAAGGGAGCCAAGTTGTTCCTTCCTCGCTCCACCGCCGCGCGGGGTGCTACCTACAGCTCTGTGCTGACAAGGGCCCAGCGAGACATTAACGTGGATGAACTGGGCCTTGGGCCTCTTAGAGTGCGCACGGCGGCGACGGGCTGCCGTCTAATAGAAGTGCCCGGGCGGAATAGCGCCGAGAAAGCGGACGCCCTGGCACTTAAAATGGGAGAGTTGTTAAGTGAAGAGGCGGAGGTGGTGAGGCCCGTCAAGAACACAAGCTTTCGATTGACGGGTCTCGATGAGACGGCGACAGCGGAACGCATAAAAGCGGCAGTTGCTGCAGAGGGGGGTTGCGCGATGGAACAAGTGTGGGTCGGAGAAATATACTTCGGCCCACGTGGATCCGGCTTCGCACGGATGTCGTGTCCGATGTTCCCAGCCAAAAGGCTGATAGATGCTTGAATAATGCCAGCACATCTCGGCATCCTCCAGGGCAATCTCAACCACTCCGCTGCGGCTCAGGACTTCTTCCTTCAGTCCATGACCGAGTGGTTGATAGATGTGGCGATTGTTGCTGAGCCCTACTATGTCCCTCCCCTACCACACTGGGCTGGGGACGACGCGGGCTCCGTGGCTATTGTTGTGAGACCAGGTGCTAGCCCACCCCTCATACCCAGGATGAGGGGACCTGGATACGTCGTTGCCGCTCAGGGGGAGTACGTCGTAATAGGGGTGTACTTCTCCCCGAACCGCAACCTGGCCGCCCTAGAACAATTCCTCGATGTTCTGGGGCCGCTGATTAGGAGGCTAGCCCCACTTCCCGTTATAGTGGCAGGGGACTTCAATGCCAAGTCCTCGGCGTGGGGTTCCACTGTCACGAACCCGAAGGGGAGGGAAGTGGAGGAGTGGGCTGTGGCCTCAGGGCTGTCCCTGCTCAATATTGGGACAGCCTTCACCTGCGTGCGGCGGACGGGTGGTTCAGTGGTGGACTTGTCGTTCGCCACTCCCACCGTCGCACGCAGAGTGGAGGGGTGGAGGGTGGAAACGGAGGTGGAGACACTTTCAGACCATCGGTACATACGGTTTGAGGTGTCTCCAGCCTCCGCATCGAGTCCGGCATCAGAATCTAGGCGTAACAGGTTCCCGCGTTGGGCGCTCAATAAGCTCAACCGGGAGCTTGCGGAGGAGGCGGCCATTGTGGGCCGCTGGAGCCTACCGTCGATGGAAGGCATGGGGGTGGAGGAAATGGCTGGCTGTCTCGGCAACGTGCTCACAAACGTCTGTCAGGCAGCCATGCCCAAAGTACACGGTCTCCCCTCTTCTCGGCGGTCGGTGTACTGATGGTCGGCCGAGTTGGCCGAACTTCGCGCTGCCTGCAACGCGGCGCGAAGAGCGTACGGCCGTAGCAGGATGCGCCGCCCCCATGACGTAGAGAGAGACGGCCGGCTGTACAGGATTTACGTGGCGAAGCGCGAAATCCTGAAGCTGGCCACCAGTCGGGCCAAAGAGAGAGCGTGGCTGGAGTTGGTAGAGGGTCTTGATAATGACCCATGGGGTCGACCGTACAAGAGGGCGCGAGACAAACTTCGCTCCCAGTCGGCCCCATTGACAGAGACGCTCCAGCCAGAACTGCTGGGCAATATCGTCCGGGAGTTGTTTCCGGACCCCCCAGCAGGTTTCGCTCCACCGCAGATGGCCCGATGGATGTCGGACTCGATGGAGGAGGGTGTTCCGCCACCAGTCACTGACTTAGAAAAAAAACCTGGCGCCCTCCTCTTACAAACTCCCGTTGTAAGAGGAGGGCGCCAGGTCCGGACGGGGTGCACGGGAGAGTTTTGTCAATCGCTCTCGTGCATCTCGACCGAAGCCCTGCTCTTCCGCGGGCCTGGGAGAAAAGGACCCCCACCGGGTGCACGACTCCTTATCGGAGAGACAGAGGTCAGGGTGAGCCCAACACTTAAGTGTCTGGGACTCATCCTGGACGAGAGGTGGACCTTCGGACCCCATTTCCAGCAACTGGGGCGAAGATCATAAGGGCGGCCTCTGCGCTGGGCCAGCTCCTACCAAATGTAAGGGGGCCCAGCGATGCCTGTCGGCGGCTTTACTCCGGAGTTTGTCGGAGTATAGCCCTGTACGGAGCCCCCTATTTGGGCGGATTCCCTCACCGTCCGCAATAAGGCTCAGCTGCGTAAAGCGCAGCGGTTCACGGCGGTGAGGGTAATCAGGGGCTACCGTACAGTCTCCTGGGTGGCAGCCACTGCTCTGGCTGGAGATCCGCCGTGGGAGCTCGAGGCGTCGGTGCTCGCCGAAGTGCACCTCTTCCGCGTCGAGAAGAGGCTGCAAGGCGATGCGCCGACTTGGGAGGAGCTCTCGCGACTGCGGAGGCTGGGGCAACAGTGGTTGCTACGAAGGTGGGGTGAGGTCCTGGCGCAGTCCCCGTATGGTCAACATACGGTCACGGCACTGCGCCCAGGCGCATCCACGCCGCAAGAGAAAGCCCCTTACCTTCCGCCTTACACAGGTACTCACCGGACACGGATGTTTCGGTGCGTACCTGTATAAGGTTGCCAGGAGAGAGCCTACGCCAGCCTGCCACTGCGGAGGACACGGCTCAGCACACCTTAGAGGTGTGCGATCGATGGGCCGTGCAGCGCCACGATCTTGTGGCAGTGATTGGGCGGAACCTCTCGCTTTCGAGTGTGGTTCGCTGCATGCTCGAGAGCGATGAGGCATGGCAGGCGGCGGTCTCCTTTTGCGAATACGTCATTTCGTAGAAGGAGGCCTCGGAGCGGGACAGAGAGATTGACCCATCCTCTGTTCCGCTTCGCCGGCGCAGGACGGGGGTGCGGAGGCGTCGTTTTGCGGCCCTCCCATCTCACGTCTAGTACGGGGCTCCGGGTAGAGGGATGGGTAACCTCCCCGGCTTTGTCAGTCTCGGCGCCGAGGAAAGCGCTTCAGTTTGCCGGAGCGCTCTCTTAAATTGATGGAAGTCCG
This sequence comes from Celastrina argiolus, assembly GCA_905187575.2. NCBI lineage: Eukaryota > Metazoa > Arthropoda > Insecta > Lepidoptera > Lycaenidae > Celastrina > Celastrina argiolus. Next base: position 15,801,842 of record LR994591.1, on the reverse strand, counting down.
GTCCCTGTAGAGGTGAACCGGCCGGTCGAGGGAGGAGTAGCCTGTGTGTAGACAGATCCAGGCACTCCACCCAACATAACGCCTGATGGCAATCCGCAAGTGGTTTTAGTGGGTCAACCGGCCGTAGCGAGCCGGGAGTCCCACATACCCCTCGGGGACCCTCCCGGGGATCCCCCCGGATGCGTAACGCATTTCCCTTGCGAAATCAAAAAAAAAAAGAAAAAGGTGGCATGGTTAATTAATTTAATTAGACGGCTTCCAGCCTTTAATCCTGCTTTTTTTTAATGTTCACATGAATTATAAACTAAGTTAAATATTATGTACAATCAAAGTTTGTTGCGAATGTTGTGACCAGTGGCCAGTAACATTTCATTTACATAACGATATTTTTAGTCTATATATATACGGGTATATGGCGTAGTTTGTAAAATATTTATTGCAAACAGGTAGATCTACAATCTGCATAGTACTTTAAGCGATTACAGTTTTGTTTACATGATATAATTTAGTTTTGATTGCAAACGTATTTTACATGAGTTGGCCGCATAATAGTCAATTATTATTTTGCATATTATTAAATAGGGACCATACCTAATAATATACAATGACTTTTGAATACGCATTTTCTATCTAATATTACAAAGGATTTTTGACAAAATTCGGCCATAACTAATATTTTTAAATATTAAGTCTACCTTTTTACGAGGGCTTTTCTGTTTTATGCATAAAATGATATTTTTTTTTGATGATATTTTACAGTGTGTTGTTTTGCCTTTTATTTGAACATTAACTTTTGCAAGTATCAATCCACCTCGAGCGCGGTAGAATTAGAAAAAATCCATTTCAGCTGAGCCAAGAGACGCTATAAGTAGGATTTGGCGCTGGAATCCTGGTAGAGAGAGCTTAGAGGGGGCAGGGACGGGCCATGAGGGGGGGGGGGTACATAGCGGCGTATATAAATTGAACATTAAATAAAACTCAAATATTGAGTGGAGTGTAGGTGTGGGAATGTGGTAGACGTGACTGTAAAATAGTTCTAATATCTGTTTTGTTAGTGCACAACTTCATTTTTGCTACGACACTAGCGTCAGAATAAAATATCCCACATTTTTTTTTGTGGGATATTGTTAGATATGTTGCAGTCAAAACTCTTAACCAGTCAAAAGTACTATTGCCTAGCAAAATCAGTCAAAAGTACTTTTGATCGTATGCTTTAGTTAATAACACAATATATTTATATTTTATGCTACGAATTTCCGCAAAGTAACGCCTGATTCCAGTAACAAAAATTGAAGCCTATTTTTCTGAATTTTATAGCTTTAAACTGCTCTTCTGTTTAATTTAGTTTTTGGCGCTAAGGCCCTATTACCTTTTACCGTTGACAAAGTTGACGAAAATTGCGCAATTTTTTAAGATTGCTTTTGCAATGTGTACGATATACAAGCGATAATCGATAACCTAATTGTTGTAGGAGAATATATAACATGCTGCTTTATATTTTGCTGTATATTTCATACATGTCATACAAAAGTCTATCAGAAATAATATGGAGAAAAAATCTGACGTACGGTCCAGCAAAAAGTAGGTCGGAAGCACCCTTAAAGTCGCCCATATTGTTGTTTACATTATAATAATAATAACTATGGACGCGTCACACCACGTCAATCTGACCCCGTGCTAAGTAGGTATCAGAACTTGTATTACGGGTACCAGACAACGGAAATATATTTGATTCTTTTATACTATACATATATTTAATATTTTTATTATACAGAAATTTAATACATCCATGACCCAGAAATATTGAAAAATTTTTGCTCCCTCGGTGGGATTTGAACCCGCGACCTCTCGCGCGAGCACCAACGCGCTCGACCACTGCGCTACGGAGGTCGTCGATATTAATATCACATTGGATGGAAACGAAGTGTCTATTTGCTTGTATATCTGTGGTCCATACTTATTTGTGATTAAAATGGTTGCTCTGTAAAAACAAATGAGCGGATGCGAATTTCTTGCGTCGTCGATTACTGAAGTAGCCTAAGTGGATGAAAATAGCCTAAGTGGATGAGAATAGCCTAAGTGGGTAAAAATGTCTCGAATGAAACTAGCGGCGCCCTTTGGTAGATTTTTTCGCCAATGATAGTTTAAAATTGGAAGTTTAAGTTTTATTGGAATAATTTAAATATTTTGCTTCCTTATTTTTTTTAATGTCATAAAGGGAAAGGTTTTTTGTTAGTAAGCTCTAAAACTACTTAGCCGTATTAAGGTAAAATATAAAGGGGAAGGTCAAAGGATTTGTTATCTATTTAAATCCAGTTTTTTAGATTTTGAGTTACCTCTGAATGTAGTATTGAAAAGCCGATAGAAAATAGCTGAGAAGTAAGAGCGTGGATGGGGATCCACACAGCTAACAAGCGACAGCTTTCAAACAGAACAAACTAGATCAAAATCGGTCCGTCTGTTTGGTAGCTACGATGCTACAGACACATACGTCAAACTTGATGGCTTTGACACACGACAACTTTGACAACCTCTGTAGCGCAGTGGTTCATGGTTGAGCGCGTTGGTGCTCGAGCTAGACTTAATATAATAGAAATGTTAAATATGTGTATAGTATAAAAATATTAAATATATTTCTGTTGTCTGGTACCTGAAACACAAGTTCTTCAAATACTTATCACAGGGCTAGATTGACGTGGTGTGAAGCGTCCATAGATTATTTTTATTACTCACTAACGTCAACAAAATCGACGCTGCTTTTGACGGGATAGAAAAATGTTTTTTTTTCTCTTGTTTTCATTAGCTTTACTAAAACGTGGATGCACAAAACTTGCCGCAATAAAATGCTTAGAAACGTCGAGTACAAGTGCTCCGTCTTAAACAAATAATATCTAAAGTCTGCAAGCCGGCCATATTGCTAAAGTTGCCCGACAGCCGACTGAACTTCGCAACATTTTTATTACGAGCGCTTTGTTCTTTGACTGAGTGCAGACTTATTTAGTTTCAGTTTTATTTACGTTCCGTAAGAGATTTAGGGTCTGCAAGTAATTTTTACCCGAAGGTTTGCCTTCATAGAGTTTGCCAAAGGAAAGGGTAAATTGTACAGTATCTTTTGTCGACAAAAACTGTTAAAACTGTTTGTGAAAGTAAGATATTAATAATGTATTATACTTGCTGACCCGTGCCCGTGGGCATGGAAACGGTGTAAACCTTCCCGGGACTTCTACGAATATTTCAAGACCAAAAATAGCCGAATCAGTTCTGCTGATGTCGAGTTTTAGCGAGACTAACGAACAGCAATTGATTTTTATATAACCTATGTTACTCAGTGATAATTTAGCTTTCTAATTATAATCTAAATGAAAAAAGAATTATTAAAATCGGTCCAGTAATTTTTGAGTTAAGTCGTTACATACAAAAATACAAATCTTTCCTCTCAATAATATTTACCTAGTGTAGATAATAATTTATCTTTATTTCTCTCACATTACCAATAACAAAATATATTATATAAAATAAAATAAAAGTCTTCATTTCAGGCATCAGCAATTCAAAAATGAATTGCTGTTCGTAAGTCTCGCTAAAACCCGAGAACAGCTGAACCGATTCGGCTTTTAGTCGTAAATATTCGTAAACATACGTGGAAGTCCAGAGAAGCTTTAAACGGTGAGAAAATAATGTTTGTATGCTCAAAGAAGTGGGCATGGGTCAGCTAGTTACATATAATATAAGAAATGGTTATAGAAAATTCCATAACTCTATGTGGTAACTTCGAAAAATCTGTATTTTTGTATATTAGCAAAGAGTAAGTATTGTTAAAACTATGGTAATGTATGAGAGAATCGGTCGTTTTAGGAACATGAAATTCAAATAAGGAAAATTGGTTCTGGTAAGTTTGGAACTCTTTCTGGAAACTTTTTAAAAATTTCTTAGTAAACTCTTACTGGAATCCATGGAAAATCCGTTTGTTTATTATTAGTAATATTAGATTCTGAATGCTGATTTTTCAATCGACAGATATCTTTTCTCTGTCGGATAAGCATGAATAAATTACCTATCTTTGATAGTCAAAATCATATTACATAATTTATTTTACTAGCTGTGCCCGCGACTTCATTCGCGTGGTTTTTGAGTGACTTAAACCGTTTATGCAGCGCACGCAACGAAAGTCCCCAAATATGAATAATTTTCCTCGTTTTTGCAACATTTCTCATTGACGCTTTGCTCCTATTGGTCGCAGCGTAATGTTATATAGCTTAAAAACTTCCTCTATAAATGGAATATCCAACAAAAAAAGATTTTTTTAAATCGGACCAGTAGTTCCTGAGATTAGCGCGTTTAAACAAACAGGCTCTTCCGCTTTATAATATAAGTATAGAATATATAGTAAGATTTGAATTTTAAGGATACGATTCCACCAAAATAGACTTCAGAACATTTGTTAGCCAACATTTTTTTCAGAATTCCAGCTGTGCCAATTTGTATGTGTTCTAATTTGTTGCGTTAGCGAGTCCACCGGAACAAACATCTGTTACGCACAATGTTCGCAACAGTTCAGACCCGGTGGAATCGCACCATCCTCAACCGTTCCATCCTTCAAATACATTACACACACGGGTATGTTACATACGACTGTAGACATTTTTCGGATGCGTCGCAAATTCCTCCCCATCTTAAGGAATTGCCAATAAGACTACCCCTGCGACGTCCTCGCAACTCTTTTCCCCGTTATCTGGAACATTCTCCAATAGTAACGTATGGGCGGGGCCGGCTATATTGAACATTCTTTCCCTGTGATATCGCTTTTTCAGCCAGTTAATTCAAATTTTTGCTTTCCATTCGAAGAATTCAGATTGGAATTACTTCGTTTTTGTTCTTGGATCGAGTGCTCGCCAAGATTTAATTTGTTTTCATCTTGGGAGCTCTAGATGTAATGTTCGTGTTGATCGATTGTATGACAATATGATTCTATTGTGTTGAGGAATGTAGATTCTAGACTTTTCATTTCAGTTTTCTATTAGAACCAAAAGGTCAAGACCATAAAACTTATTATGTCTATTAGTATTTCAATAGCACCTATAAAATTGTCCTACATGTTGCATATCATCGGTTCGAAAAATGTTCAGGCGAAATAAACCGGCGTAATTTGTATTGTCATTTTTGTATAGATATATTATAAACCGGGAAATAGAATATTAAAAAAAGCAATCTAATAAATATAGTAAACTAAAAGCAATGTAAAACTGAAAATATTTGCACACTAAACAGGATGTAAAAAGAAGTCACTATAACTATGAGATACGAAACTACCTCTCCTTTTTTTGGAAATGCCTGAAATAAAGGCTTTTTGAAAATATTTATTACCTATTTTTTAATTATAATTCTTATTTTCTGTTAACTTGTGTTTCTCTGTTTAGTAGTAGTTAAAGGCTTTGTTACATTCCGCTAACTAGTTGGAAGTTGACTGACGCTTGTTCAATCAATGTTTGGTTTAGTCAATCAATTAAATGTCGTCAATCAATAAACGCGCTAGACATTAAATCAAATAGCTGATTCAATCAGATGACTGCGACATATCCACTACGGAAGGATTTTTTAACATTCAACTTCCAAGGGATGAATTTCATGAAGCCTGAAGCCATGATGATGAAAATTTTACCGCAATTTAAACCACACACGAGGGGTAATGATGAATAAAATCCGTTTATGAGAAGGTAGCTGTCGTAAGAGGCCGGCTTATGAGAAATTCTTTCTTTGACCTGCGAAATTGAACAACACCGTATATTACCCGCCCTGTGTGTACAATACTTTATTATTACGTTCATTTTTATGTTATATTCATGTATTTACGTTGGCTAGAGGATGCCCTGAAATTCGCCCATAGGTCTAAAAATTTAAGGGTTCTCAGATAGAAAAAAACACAACATTAAGGTACAGGATGTAAATTAACGAACGTCAATCGTAAAAAAAGATTTAATCAATGTTACACAGTAATAATACACTAATTACTTGCACTTTCATTCATTCAAATCTTAAGAGCTATGCTCTTGTCGGTGGTGTAATCGCCATGTTTCTCTGTCCTCTGCTTTACTTTTGACCTCTTGATACGACCCAACGTTTATCTTCTCCTTTATTTGTTCTATATAACTTCTCCTAGGTCTTCCTCTTCTCCCCTCTACTTTTCCTTCCATAATATTCTTAAAAATTCGTTGTGTCGTATCAAGTGCCCAACCATCTTTCTCTTCTGTTTTCAATTGTTTTAATTATATGTCTATTTTCTTCCACTATTTAAGCACCTCTATATTTGTTTTTCTTTCCATCCAATTGATGCCTTCCATTCTTCTCCAACACCACATCTCAAACACCTAGCCTTTCCTTATCTCTCTTAGTTAAGGTCCATGTTTTGCATCCATACAGTGCAATGTTCCAGATGTAAGTCTTAAGAAAATGTTTATACGTGTCTATAAAGGTATGCTTTTTTTAATTAAACGTTTTTTACTGTTAAAAGCTGTCTTGGCTATGACTTTATTTTATTCTACTATAAATTAATGTTTACTCCGTCCCAAAAATGTGATCTAGATTTATGTCTACACTAATATTATAAAGAGGAAAGATTTGTATTTTTGTATGTAACAAATAAACTCAAAAAGTACTGGACCAATTTAAATAATTATTTTTTCATTAGAAAGCTACATTATCACTGAGTAACATAGGCTATATAAAAATAAATTGCTGTTCGTTAGTCTCGCTAAAAATCGAGATTAGCTGAACTGATTCGGCTATTTTTGGTCTTGAAATATTCCCGTCCTTCCCGAAAAAGTCCCGGGAAGGTTTAGACGGTTTCCATGCTCAACGAAGTGGGCACGGGTCAGCGAGTCAATAATAAAAATATACCAAATTAATATGCCATTGTATTTCTTCATTCCTCGTCGTTGTTTTACCTAGGGCTTAAGCCTCCCTTAAAGTTTTCCAGTGAGACCTTCATCAGATCCTGTTTACCTAGTCAGTCCACCAGGGAGGTGATTACTGAATTGTGCGGTAAATATCTGATATTCATATTGGTAGCCTTACAGCCCATACTGAGCTCTGTAATCGGACCGAATCATGGTCTCTAACCAGTATTGCCAACCCCAGCATAGAGTTAACCTGCAGATATACCAGAAAAAAAACTGTAGAAAACTGTAAATAGTTATTAAAATAAAAAAACAGTAAATTTACATCTTTATCTTTTTGTTATTTTTATTGTTTAATAGTGATCATAAATATATTATAGGGAGGAAATTAAGAACAAGAAAAATCGTGTAATTATTAAAGTTTTAATCAAATAAGTAATGTCGCAGTTATAGAAACTTGCAACAGTCCCACTAATTACGCCACTGCCATAACAATGAGACAGTTCACAGCAGCTGATCAACTGATGATTTTAAAAATTTTCATTTAAAGTCATATTTTGTCACATTGAACTCGATACAATTTAGTTAAAATTGTAGGGTTTGCTACACTGTCTCCAACTACCATCATGCCGCGTCGCCCGGCGCCCGCGCCGAGGCCGAGGGTGGAGAGCTCAACGCGTCTCAGCGCAGACTAATTGTGTATGGCGGTTCACCGATAGATAATTAGTTCGTTGGGATTAATTTACCATTGTGTTATTTGTATATTATTCTATGTATGTATGTGTTGTCTTTAATTTTATTAAGTAGTGTGAATTTTGTTTGTGTGCCGTCGCGAGATCGCAAACTTACAAGGGGTCACGGAAGACCAGGCGCCATGGCTCGCCGTGGTCGAAGCCTGAGTGGTTTCCCTTTTAACGCATGGCGTGGGCATTGCATAGCCTTGCTATTTTTTTTTCTTTTGTCTTAATATGTGTGAGTTAGTGTTTTGTTAAACTTTGGCTGTGTAATGTCCCTTTATGTGTTTAATATGGATATTTTTATTAATTTTTTATTTTATTTATCATCTTAATATAACAGTTTGAGGAGTTTTCTATTTGCCTGTACAAAACTATTCCACTCACCTGTACTTATGGTACACTGTTTAATCAGTACCAACACGTTTGTACGCGCGTATAAATGTGTGGTGAACACACTTCATTAAGTGGCTTTATATACGCTTAGCGGATGTCTAATGTAAGCACGAGATGTATGTACGGCTATCGTCAATATTATATTACGGTACTTGATTGAAGAAATAAGTAGAGAATTAGGCGCGAAAACGCCGTTGAAGGCTCTTCAGCTCAAGCAGACGCGATTGACAACTCATCATTATTGCAGCTAACGCCTGTCTGTCTAGTGGTTCAAGGGTTTGCTTGGGTGCGATTCCCGTCTTGGAACAACAAATAATGTTGTTTTCATGTTTGATTAGGATAATGCAAGCTGATTGTCTGACAAGAAAGATGATCCATGCGTCGGATGGACATGTAAAAAGCCGGTCCTGCACCTGATCTCCCGCCAGTCGTGTCGGTTATCCGTCCACTGGGCTACGAGAGATGGTTGATGGGGTTGATGGGAAAATGGTTGAGGGGGGATGGGGGAGATGGTTGATGGGGAGATGCTGTTCTTTCTCCTGCACCACACGGGTAGACAACCACGTATCTATCGTTATCGAATGCAAATTGTATGGGCGTAACTTTTCCACCACCCTTTTAATAGTCGCGAAAAACTTTTAAATATAATATAATTTTTTTAATTTTGGAATAAATTATATAAATATATACTTAACCCAAAACTTTTACCCTTATACCAGTTGTAGATGTGGATTGTAGGAGTAGGTTGTAACTTGTAGGTGTAGTTTGATCACAAGTAAAACAGCTTAAACGCTCCATCATGCACTGATCTGCAGCTAATCTTGAATATAGATTCAATATTTATATTACCTACAACATATTCCAGTAATCCAATATTTATATTCTTATCCAATCCCCAACCATTAAATTAGTTTAATGGATAGTCATGGGGATAGTCTTGGGGAGCGATTGGAATTTGACAGTTATCAAACTTTATTGTGTCTATATACCTTGGTATACATTTATTTAGAAAACAATCCAATTACAATCCAATCCAATTACAATCCAATCCCAATGCCAATTCAGTAGTTTGAATAGTAGGTCTACAGGTAGTCACTTAGCGTCAATTGAAATTCTAGCAATGTTTACAAAAACCTTAACAAACTGAAAGGTACAAAAATAGTCACTAATATGAGTGATGAAGAAATATCTCGTCATTACGTAGTAATAGCAGTAATAGGGCGCGAGCAATGCCGGCAAAAAGCAGTTTTAGTGCGGTTACAGTGCGGCTCATTAGCGCCGGCCGCCAGATGCTTGTCTAATTTTTTACTTAATTACTACTCAAATAAAGGCTTGATAATGTGAATAAATACATCATTTATAACGTGAAAATGGTAATTAAAAAAAAACGAAAATTAATTTGGCGGCAAATTCCGCCATTTTATTTTAGTTAAATTTTTAAAATTATCCCGTTCCACTCGCAGAGTAAACATGAATCTATCAAACTTTTACATTTCAAACTTAAATCCATCGGCTGCAGAGGGCGTACAATGCGTAAACATACACACAAACATGCATAATCTCGAAAAACATAACCCTCCTTCGGGCGCAGTGGGGTGAAAAGCAGGGATATTAGGGTACCGTAACCGTAACCGAAACTATCGGATATCCGATATAAAAAATATCCGTAACCGAATCGAATCCGAAACGAAGGTTTTTCTACTATCAAAGGTAACTAAAATTTAATATCCGTAACCGAAATTATCCGAAACAAACGGATAATCCGAAATAATTTCATATCCGTATCCGAAATTTCATATCCATTTCATCCCTGGTGAAAAGTATGCAAGAGTGACACTTTTTTTAGCAAACACCGGCACAGACGAGGGTGATTTTTAACCGACTTCCAAAGAGAGATCTTTGGAAGTCGGTTAAAAATGATTGCCGTGTCTCGGTGTGAGCTAACCCTAATGTTATTCTCTATGGGTAGCTCATTGTTACCCCGCGCGGAGGCGCGAGCTGGCCGCTACGTGACCGCCGGACACGGAACTCCACTGCATAGAAACGATACATGAATACCACATAGATACTGATACCATTAAAAAACCCGCATTAAAATCGGATCATCCGTATGGGAGCGATGCCAGACAGACTCATACACATTCACACAGGCACGTCAAACTCATAACCCGTCGTTTTTGCGTCGAGGGTTAAAAATTGGCACAGACACAGAGTAAAATAAGATGGACATAGGATACTTTTTTTATGGGCAAAATGTAGGTTGCCGCAGTATTTTCTTGCACTTTTGCATTCCATATTAAGTCCTTTAGGGGTTGAAACCTTAGGGCCATGGGGTCCGGGTGCGCATAAATTATTTGGTGAAATTTCAAAAAAACTAGTAGAGGCCCTGGCTTCAAGAGTAACCATCGCCATCCAGTGAGGAAACTCTTAGAGCCTTCTGGGTACTGTACTTAATGTGGACGATCTTGGGGTTATATTTATTTGTAGTTTTTAAAGTGATTTTTTATATAGTTTTTTTTTTAATTTTTGTTTGTTTTAGTTTATAGTTCGTAGCTAATCATATTACTTTAATTACTGTTTTATTTCTTTTAGTTTACTTTGCGAATAAAATAATGAGTACTAAAAATCCGTTCAGAAGTGATGACACTTCCAGAGGACGATGGACATTGTCTATTCATTTAGCTGACAGGTTTATTAGCGCACATGTCCATGAATAGATGTTACTCGTGCTGGTCACGGCTTCGAATCCCATAACCGTCGCTGGTCGCTACCGACTACAAGGAAGACATTATGGTGTCCAGCCAGACAGACATTTTAATTGTAAAACAATCTGGGGACTCTCGAAACTGATTCGATTTTGATTCAGATTCGTTCGTAACACGTACCTACCTACACTCGAATAATTTGACGTTCGTTTATTTTGATACTCAGTCGATTGGTATGGTCGGGAGTACATTTTTTTGTTGAGGATGGAAACCATGTAAACCTTCCCGGGACTCCCACGAATATTCAAGACCAAAAATAGCCGAATCAGTTCAACTCATCTTGAGTTTTAGCAAGACTAACGGACATCAATTGATTTTTATATAGCCTACGTTACTCAGTGATAATGTAGCTTTCTAATGAAAAAAGAATTATTAAAATCGGTCCAGTACTTTTTGAGTTAAGTCGTTACATACAAAAATACAAATCTTTCCTCTTTATAGTATTAGTGTAGATATAGACTAGCTGCGCCCGCGACTTCGTTATCGTGGTTTTTGAGTGACTTAAGCCGTTTATATGCAGCGCACGCAAAGTTAATTTTTTTGCAACACTGACGCTTCGCTCGTATTGGTCGCAGCGTAATGTTATATAGCCTAAATCCTGCCTCTATGAATGGACTATCCAACAAAAAAATATTTTTTCAAATCGGACCAGTAGTTCCTGACATTAGCGAGTTTAAACAAACGAACTCTTCCGCTTTATAATATTAGTATAGATAGGCAACTACCATGAAATATTTTGGAGGAGTCTTATGTAGTAAACACAGCTGAAATGATGATGATTGTAAACTCTAAAAAGCCGCATACTCAATTTTTAAGTGCCATTACCCATGCAACCACAAATTTTCCATTTTCATTTCAAGACAGTTTCTATTTGGTCAGAGTTTTATGGTGGGGTTTGAAATGAGCATGTCTGGCAAATATTGAAGTATTATATTATAATTTGCCCGACTGACTGTTTGCTCGACGATCAGAGAGAAATTAAGTAGACAAGAGGTAGCGACAGCAGAATTATGTTGTTACCAAATGATTTCAAATCACTGTAGCCCCGATTTCTGGTGGTAGTGTAATCTTTTGTCAGTTATCAAATCAGCAAGCTTACTCTCGACACAATCGAGTATTGAATCAGTTTAATCTCAACGGTTTTTGGTATTATAATATTTGGTGGATTACTTTGATACTAATCAGCATAAAGAAAATCGTTACATCGTAACTTTTTGTACTCCCGATCATATCAATCGACTGAGAATCAAAATAAAAAAACGTCAATTTATTCGGGCATACGCGAAACGTTCGAATCTGTCAAAATCGAATCAGTTTACTCTCAAGTAATGCCCCAGTACCTACTGAATTTAGACTTGACCACTGATTAAATAATCAGATTTGGCTTTCAGGAACCGGGGTAGATGTTTTGTATACTCACAGTTGATTTTTTTTATTTATTAAATCAATAAGAATTACATAAAAAAACTTAAACTACACAGTGTAACTAAAATAGGTATTTTGGAAGAAACTATAACTGTTTGATTATAAATTGAAAACTCCATCTTGGCATCAAGATAAAATAAAAGAAATGGCAAACGTGATTGACTGAAGTAACGCACTGGCTCCTCTTTAAAGAAGTCATGTAATTAGTATTTTTTAAAATTCAACTCCTATGGGGGTGAAATCATTTTTACGCGGACTAGTAATATAATATTAGAACTGTTGCAGACGCTCTGTTCATTCTTTGACTATGTTATTTATTTATTTATTAATAAGATTTACCAACGATTGCTAACACTTATTACATTTTTGGAATAAACATTCTATCACATTGCTGTAGAATGTGTCACAATCACTTATAGGTAAATACAGCATGCACTTAAAGAAAACAACATAAATATCTTAAAATTATTTGCTGGTTTTTTTCAAAACAGCAAGTTAGTCCCAATATCCAATCAGCAATCATAATATTCTAAAACTCAAATTCTTTTTCTATTAAATAAAATACAAAAATTAAAACAGCAATAATAAAACATAAAAAGTTAATAAAATGTAACTTATTTGTATAAATTTTATTGTGTGGTGTGGTGAGATGTAAGGTGTGCGGTATGTGTTGTGTAGTGCGTGTCAGTGTGATGCCTTCAATATGGTTTAGTATGTGTAGGTAATTATTTAGTGCTGGATTCTGTATGACTCAGCCATATGGTTCAGGACTGTTTTTTTAACCTTGTAAAGATGTTGACCGCTACAACTAACGGTTTTTTGACAATTTAACCTCCAATGAAATAAATTTATTTTACTCGATGATATGGAGTGAAATACAAAACCCTTGTGTTGCTGACGCTTCGAAACGCATCACCCTTGACTCTCGAGTATGTTGACAACGGTCAACAATAGTATTGGCTACCGCATTCCGCCGCTCCGCAAACATTGTGTAAGCCTTTCCTTTCAACGGTTTTTGCTGTCCCTACACTACACGCTTCGCCGAGTAGTGCTTATGCTAATTTTTAAGTGACAATACTAATACTTAAAGTGACGCGAGCATAGACAATGACGACGTTGAAATGGCCGGAGACAATGATGTTATGTGCACACGAAAATTGTGCTGTGCATCGCACAGTCTTAAGAGGAAATACCACGGGTTAGAGAAATACAAAGTACACTGTAATGATGCACATATTACTTGCACTTTTTCCATTTTATTAGTTAACTAGCCACCCGGTCGATACTAAATACACTACAGAGAAAACGCTACGTCCTGCAATTTTTAAATCTGTAATATCTTCGAAAATATTCATTTAAATCACATGCTGTAAAGGGCAATTTCGATCTACATTAAATACACAACGTATCTAATGTATTTAATTGGATAAGGAATGATACTGTATCGTTTAAAATAGCTTGGTAAATAACCCTTTTTTTTGTAGTATGTAAAAGATAAAAATGGTTACTATGGGTTATCCTTAGGAGATAAACATAATTATGCGGTTTGGACTAAGTCATCATCAGGTGTAACATGTATATCCATCAAGAACCTACGGTACATTCAATAACAAATACAAAGTAGGTATTTATATAATTTATTGTTGTATAGCAGTGCCCTAGCTAGCCGATGCTAGCACTGGCGCGATGAACTGAAATTACCTATTAAAAGTACAAGAAATCGACGTTTAGGTTTCCTACTCCAAAACGGCTTGAACTTTGTTTCTATGTGTTGATTTTATCATAAAATGTACAGCAATCTAATTTTAATAAGTTTAAACACTGCCAAAAATCTGACCATATTTTTTAGGTTTTTAAACGTCCATATTTCTTTTAATAATTAATTTATGAAAAAAGGAAAAAATAGGGATGTACAAATAGTATGTACATAGATATTCAGAAATTATCAATCTCTAAAAAACAAACAAAAAAGAAATTAAAAATCAAAAATTATCACTCTAGTGACATTATCCAGGGCGGAAGCAGGGGTCGCGTATACCGCTAATTCTGGATAGAAAAACGACCGTTGTGTTTCCTCTTAAGGACAGGGCATGTGTAAGCGTTAAAATGTCTCCAAGGTAAGCCCTATTGGGGCCAACGCGAAGCCGCTGCGTAGTACTTAAGAAACATGACTTAAGTAATGTCAGTCAAAAACAAAGCTTAATATCAGCTAAAAAATTGTAAAGACACTTTTTTACCGCGCATTAAAGTAAAACAATGATTTATTTAGATCACATTGGATCGGACTAAAGTTTATACTTTAGTCCGATCTATTTATATAATAAGCTAAGTGTAGGGGCCGTATTAATAAAACAATTAAAAACTCGGTCTCAAGTATTGCGATCAAACCTCTACTTTGAACTGATTTGACGGAAAAAACAAAGTTTTATTTCCTTTTTCAACCCCGACGCAAAAACGACGGGGTGTTATAAGTTTGACGTGTCTTTGTAAATGCGTATGTGTCTGTCTGTGGAATCGTAGCTCCCAAACGGATAATCCGATTTTAATGCAGTTTTTTTTGTTTGAAAGGTATATTAGTGGAGTGTCCTTAGCTATGTTTGGTGCCAATCAGTTCAGGTTTTCAAGGTCATCAGTTCGTTTGTTAGGTGTGATAGGAATGTTACAAGTCAGGGTTTTTTTTTATTTTAAATGAAATGAAATGAAATGAAATGAATGAAATGAATTTAGTTTTATAAAAATTAACAACCTTTAATTGTTTTTTTTTCTTTTCGTAATACAGATTATAGAAAAATATTATAGAGGTAGCGATCGCAATTCCTGAAACCGAGTTTGAGACTTGTTTATTAATACGGGCCTTAGTTTCGAAGTCATTGGGAATAATATATAGAAGTGACCAGAGACAATACCATAGAGTATAGTCTCCAATAGAAACACATTACTCTGCACACGTAGCTCTGTATGGCGCTGCCAACTAGCATTCAACTTGAAATATTACGCTACTGAAGACTGTGAGGTGATGAATTGGAAGAAAATTGTAATCGTCTAAGTTGACAGACTTGAATATATTACGACTTTGTTGCAAATCGTGCAGGACTCAGGAGCATTTTCTTTAACACGTCTGAGGATAAGTGGGGATGGGCGTGCTCTTGAATCATCTACATCATCTACATCACCATCATTAACATCACTATCACCTACATCACCATCATCTTCATCACCATCACCTACATCACCATCATCTTCATCACCATCATTTACATTATCATCATTTACATGGTGATGAATATGATGATGATAATGTAGATACATTATCATCATTTACATCACCATGATATTCGTCAGCATCATATTCATCAATTTCATCATCATTTAAATCACTATCGTCTTCATCGTCCTCATCATCAACGTCATCAGATAATATTTCGACTACGTGCGTTACAAAAAAAATAATTAATCGTATTTATTGCCGCGAGCAGCAGCGAGGCTGTATCTGAAGAACGGTGACAGATAGACAGTTTAAATTTTCACTGATTTAGACAAAATAAAACAAATAATCATGGTATAACAATTAATCATATACAACAAATGTTATTTTTTTCTCGTTTTGTTCGGAACCCTCTGTACATGAGCCCGACTCGCACTTAGCCTTTTTTGTCTTATATAACAATATATCAGTTCAATACTCTGCAATGTACACACAAAATAGAACCTGCACTAGGTAATGCTTAAGCGATCTACCATTGGGCCACAAACAGTTAATTAGTTCACAATAATAACACACAACTTTTAGTTACACTTTGCCACTTTTTATTACGTTTTAATAATTTTTTTACAAAAACACGACCGGTTTTTTGACCGGGAACCATTATCACCTGATGATGATTTAATCGTAACCGGAAAAAGTGGAAAAGTGTAAATAAAAGTTGTGTGTTATAATTTAAGACATGCATGAAAGAAAGTTATATTATACTATAGCA
Organism: Celastrina argiolus; assembly: GCA_905187575.2. Lineage (NCBI taxonomy): Eukaryota > Metazoa > Arthropoda > Insecta > Lepidoptera > Lycaenidae > Celastrina > Celastrina argiolus. The sequence continues at coordinate 15,785,652 of LR994591.1, read as the reverse complement.
AAATTATGATTTCGAGAAAATTCAGTTCAAACTGTCACTTAAACATTTTAGAATACGTCGTAAAGTATTAAGTACATTAATCTAAAGATCCGTCTATAGAATCAATATAGGTACTTAATACGTGACTAAAACTAAACTAAATTTTTTCTGGTTTTTTTTTGCGACATAGGTATCCTATATCCATAGCCTTCAACGTTTCGTGTCTTCAATTATGAACACGATTTTCCATCAAAAACCAACAGCACATTCAATCAGTTATACTTAATTAGTTATCAATCAAAATTCGCGCCCTCATCTCGTACAATGACCTCACCTTGAAACCGCGACCTATCCCATCGTAATTACATAAACAGCCCTATTGATCGGCGGAATTAAGTCAAAGGCCGACCTACTGCGGCCCCACTGCCAAGTCCAAATCTGCCTATTAAACAGTCCTAATGAGGAGGAAGTTTAAGAAACGTGGGCGGATGGAGCGTCTTTGATACTTGACAAATTATACAATTGTATTGTATTTAATAGTGTACACAAACTACCTGTACTTTTTCCACTTAGTTATTTTGACGTCTTTATTAATCGTAGGCTTTGGCCACAAAGTAGATATATTACAGATACACGACCTAGTACTAGAAAATGGTATCACCCTAATACTTTTCAGATTTCCAGGCACATTCCAGAAACCGCCGTCTAGCGCCACTATTGGAAAATACTCATTACTAATTCCGCTTCGTATCTTCTTCTTAATTAAGTATTGGAATTTAGCTTAAATATAATGTTCTGCTTAAAAATATGCTTGTCTTTATTTTAATGTGAATATTTGTACTTAATTCGGCAAATTTATATTAATAGTAGTGACATCTATTGCATTTTTTTGTATTTAATTGTGGATTGTGTTGGATGGTAGGCCATGCTTTGGCTGAGTCATCATCAGCCAGTCACTTAAGATGACTAGTTGAAATAAAGTCATCATCGGGCGTCTAGGATTACTTATGATGACTCAGTTGAAAATATAATATGACTAATAAACCAGGTAATGGTAGAAATATTTTAATGATTTTTTGCAAAATAACAACAAAGTGGAAAATGTACAAGTTTGTGTATTATTACTGTGTTGCATGAATTGCCATCAAGAACTAGTACAGAAGATAAACATATACAAAAGGTAAACATATACATGCTATAATATTAATGAGTAATAATACTTTAGGGTATGTAATGTGTATGGGACCTGTATACTTATAGAGTTTACTGAGAAACTACCAGCGCTGCTTTTAAAAAAAAATTGTATGGGAAAATGTATGATGGTTGAACATTTCTCATATAAATAATAATCATACAAACGTGAAAGTCAAAAGTAAGTCTTTCAGCGCTGGTACTTTCACAGCAAACTATATTTCAGTGTATAATAGTATGTACAGTAGGTACAGTCTATAAAGCTATATTAAAAGAACTATAATATGTATTATGTAAATCTGATCAAAATATTTGGGGCACTTTTAATTAAGGTGTTAAGTATGTCTTTTAACCGACTATCATCGAATATGTTTAAAAAAAGAATGTAGGAACGAACTTTCTTCGTTGACAAGTATCAATACATCACGAGCGCGGTGTAATTAATAAAAAAGAATTAAAAGGAGTTCGGTCGTGCCCCAGAGGCCAACGTCCTTTACACCCTCTCACGGCGTCTCGCTCTAATTAAGCATTTAATCTATTCCTCTCTCTCCGAGGGATGCTAATATCGCGACCCGATACCCCGCTGGGCGATTCATAATACTTTTCGAGTTCCAACATCAAAGAACGAGCTATCGGAACATTCCAGAACTCGTGTACGTCAGTAATGGCAGAATATATATGTCGCAGTCATCTGGTTGAATCTACTATTTAATTGAATGACTAGCGCGTTCATTGAATCCTGTTTTTACCAACAAATTTTAGAATCTGAGAATAGGACAGCACTTAATATTTTATTTTTAAACTTCAAAATTTCCGAATGAGTACTATCATAACGCACATTAAAGTAAATTAATCAAAAAAATATATCAACGCACTGCTAATGCTATCTGTACCTACCTACGAGCTGTTTGACGCCATTAAGTAACCGCGCTAGTCATTCAATGAAATAAGCAGATTCAATCAGAATATGACTGCGACATATACATCGGATGAATCATTGTTATCACGTTAGCAATGATAATAAAGTACGCTAAATACTTTCGTCCTTAATATCTTCCAGGCGAGAGCGCGCGACGCGCTATATCGGAGAATTCTCATCTGAATATTTTCATTTCTTATTGTCGTTATCTGAAAAATATGTTTTTCGTTCAACCCGTGTTCGTGGACGGTTGGTATTCTATAAAGTCCCAAGCGCCACGCGGCGGGACATCCAATTGGCGACCTCCCGCCGCGCACCAGGGTCCACATTCTTGCGATAACAATGTAACGTTACAGGGTGGGAAGGAGAAACTTATATCAAAGCGAAAGCGACTTTACACACATGTGCTAAAGCTCAATTCGCATCGCCCACGTGTCGGGAGGAGCGGAAGTATGGGGAGACGGAAGACCGGCGAAGGAATAACTTGGCTATACGTATGGAGCGAGGGCGGACGAAAAATTCACTGCTCCCAAGTTTTCACAATGAAACGACGAGTATTTTATCATTTGTCGTGATGAAACCCGCCGACCTCCGACGGCTCATTTATTTCCCAACTACCCGCTATTTGGACCTATTAAAATTCTATTAGGCAGATAGAAAAACAACATTTTCGCTTATGTGTAACTAGATAAAATCTAGATATTTTATGTTCTCAAACCAATAAGAACTCATGTCTGTTGCGTAATATTAAAAAAATGTAATGTAGTCAATTGATATAATATGATGTGATGCCTAATATAGTCTATATCAGTCGACCAAGTATACAGAGTGATTCACGGATCCTATATGAAGCCGAATATAGCGTGAAGAGAAGGACTAGAAGAATAGAAAAACGCGTAGAGCATTTTTTGTAAATTACTTACCATAACGCGACAATTAAAGATCTCCATAAAAGTCCTATGTAAAGGGTTACCTCACGATGTTTTCCTTCACCGTTAGACTCTTTACTTGAGATCCGAAAAAGTCTCATAGGTACATGCCACAAACTGGGAATCGAACCTGCACCCTTTCGAGTGCTAATCAACCGTCTACCTACTAGGCGACGGACGCTTACTACATAAATGGTGCAAATATCAAGGTCTTTGTAGTAATGGTATTGCTACTGTATGCCCTTTAGCGTCAGTTAATACTGTGACGCGACGCCAACGCGCCCTAAGATAGCCAATCCAATGAAAGTTATTACGCGATTACGGAAAGTCAAAAGGAAGGGTTTTTGAAATTTCCTAGTATTTGACTGAGGTGTCAAATGTCAATAGATTAAACAAGGTATAAAATAAAGGAGTGATAAAACTTTAGGGTGTGTATGTGCCTACTATGTAGTATATACCGTGAAAGTACCAGCGCTGAAAGATTTACTTTTAACTTTCATGTTTCAACATCTAAAATTTGCCCTTAAAATATTTTTTTTTAAATATCTGTTTCACCGCTGGTACTTTCATAATTAACTCTATGTACGGGACCCATTACACCCTAAAGTATATTATCACTCATTAAAGTAAAACAACAGCACGGGTAACATAGGCTATATAGCTACGTAACTGAGTAAAATTTAATGGTATAACCAATATGTTATACACTGCAGTGTGAATTAAAAATCTCACGAAAATATAACTTTTGCAATAAATTTACATTCATAATACTAGAAGACTAGTATTATGAATGTAAAGTTAAATTGTAAACCGCTATTTTAAATAATCCACAGCCGAACTTCTAACCTCCATCTTTTTTGGAAGTCGCTAACAATGCGCGATCCATCATGCCTCAGTGTGAGGTTTACGTGCCGCGTCGCGGTGTACGCTGACCTTTAAGGTCGTAAAATGTTATAGGTGGTATTCACACTATTAACATCACTCACATTATTATAAGTTTCCCACTCGTTATAGTCATCTGCAAATACTCCCATAAGTAAGGGTGCACACCCTCGAGCAATTATTGGTGATCAACTTTTTGCAGGTCAAAAATAGAACATAGTGACTGCAACAGCAACGCACACGATACAAAAAGTAGTTAAATCGGTCGTATTTGTAAAGTCGAATAATCTGCGGTAAAATCGGCCAAAAAAAAAACTAAGATAATTGTCTCGTGTTTGGTATCAAAAGATAGGTCTTGGCAAGCTAATCACGAATATGTATTTAAATATATTAGTAATTATTTTATTTTATTGGTAAATTCGAAATAATCGTTTAAAATGCGCTCGTACAATTATAATCTAGAAGTTGTTTAGTTAATTATCTACTATGTAATGGTTAATGAATATATAATGTTACATTTGACGTGGAAACAGAAAAATATAAAATAAAGTAAAAGTTAAAAAGACTATAACCCGACTTCGCAAAAAGGGGTCTGAAAAGGCTGGAATAAGAAAATAATTCAATTTGAAATCCAGATATGCATAGGTACAAAATGGTCAAGGTAGAGCTGTGTTAGGGATTGAATATTCCAACAGCAGACGAATATTATGATTTTTCTAGCTCGTTTTTATCTACCGTATTTCGGAGTGAGCTAGCGCTTAGGTTTGTTTAGGATACGACCACGGCTCTACCTTGACCATTTTTGAACTTATGCATATCTATCTGGATTTCAAATTGAATTATTTTCTTGTTTCAGCCTTTTTAGACCCCTTTTTGCGAAGTCAGGTTATAGTCTTTTTAACTTTTACTTTATTTTATAATTTTCTGTTTCCACGTCAAATGTAACATTATATTTTCACTAAATTAACTATTACATAGTAGATAAGTAACTAAACAACTCCTAGATTCTAATTGTGCGACTGCATTTTAAACGTTTATTTCGAAATTACCAATAAAATATTTAAATACACATTCGTGATGTGCTTGCCAACACCTATTTTTTGATACCAAACACGAGACAATTGAATTATTTTCTTAAAAATCCAAAATTTATTGAAAAATTATATGTTACTCGCAGTATTATTCCCATTGATACATCATTTTATTAAAATCGGACTAGTAGTTTAGCAGCTACGAGAGAACATACATACATACATAGACTGCCAAAATCATTACTCCTTTTGGCTTCGCCGAAGTCGGGTAAAAAGTAGGCTGTGAGGACACCCTAATCCAGTAGTTTTAATACCTAATTATTGTTTGTTTGTACTTTGTATCGGCACTAAAATTATAAGCATCCATAAATTGTCTTTTATTTCAGTGAGCAATGACTTTAGCGTGTTATTATTGAATCTCGCAATTGAAATTATCCATAAAAATGCTCAAACAGAACATTAAGAAAATTACCACACCGGGGTATTATTTATAGTTGGCAAAGTTCGCATGCGACCAGGCAATTTGTAATTGCAACTGGAGAATACCGAATCACTATTACTACGGGCATACGTTCAGTGTTACCAACCTCAAGAATATTTATCCCTAAATTATGTGAAAAAACCTAACATTTATAAAACATCATAAAATATTATAATAGTCCATTGAAAAGTTACATTTTGGGTTGCGTTTTTTAGAGGACGCAATTTTATTTTTTTGATGTGTAGTGTAAAGCTAAAACCAAGTTTGTGGGGTCGCCACCCTTGTCCCACGGCCGCCATCTTGAAAATAGGGGTTGAAATGGTATTTACGATATATCTCTTAAACTATTTATTTTATAAAAAAAAATTGTTAACATTTTTTGTTGCAAATTAAATTTTCTACAACTTTGCTCCAGTAACTTTTTGTCGTAGAACTATAAATAAAAAAGTTATAAGTGAAAATCTTCGGAAATTTGAGAAAAAAAATTATATTTTTCGATGTAACTTTTTTTTTATCATTTTACGAAAAAATGATATTCGACCATTTTTGTACATCGTTTTTTGAGGAACAACTTTTATTCGCATCATTTTTTCATTAAGTCAAAAGCTAAGGTTTTACAGCGCTCCGAAGTGAGTACTATTTTTCAGTACTCTTAACTATACCTATACCTGTGATAAGTCATCAGTTATTGTTTGTTTTTTTTTTGTTTTTTTTTTACTTTATTATTATAACTTTTTTAATTACAAATTTTGCAATATTATTAATAATTAATTATCGACTCTTTTCCCCACCACCCACGAGGTAGAGTCTAGAGGCGCGTTTTTTTTACGTGGTATCCCCAATAGGCATAATCCACGGTGATTTTCTAAATTAGAACTACTTCGTCCTCAGTCGTTACGATGGACCAGGCTGGGGCTCAGCTTCTGATCGGCTTTCTGAATTAAATACCAGTGGGAGAACTGGAGAAGGAAGGGGTGTTAATGTTGGCGGTTCATCATCAAAGTCATCTTCATTTATTAATTCTGAGAGTTCCATTACGTTGCTGCAAGTCTCTCCAAAACAATGGAAGCACACTGCAGAACATTTCATTCCTGCTTTTCGGCATCCACACATCGCTCCACAGTTTCCTTTGCATTTGCAAAAGATCAATTTTAGAAGCTCAGGGGTGCTGGAGGTTTAGAGGCATCAATAATTTTCCACATTTTTTCCAGCCCCAGTCTTCAGGATCATTATAATTACCAAGCCACGACTGGACCTGATGGTAGACTCAGAAAGTATGAAAGCGAGCTGTGTCTTGTGTTGGAGGAAGTGAGGATAAGTTAAATGTACTTTTTGTCACTGCCTTGGCGAATTGTTTGTATCTTAGGCTGTCAAGAGAATTATCAGATGATAATGATAATAAAGGTAATAAAGATGTGGTAATAAAGATTTATTACCACCGTATAAAGAGATAAAAAAACGTTCACCAATTACAGTGAGCAAAGCAGGGTCAACTCTCTTGTTGAGAAACAAAGCCGTTCCACTTGCAAACTCTAAATGTTTTTCCAGGGTTTTCACAAATTTCATTTTACCGATATTGTATGGAGCTGAAGTTGTGTCACATCCGGAAAAAGCATGAAGAAACAGCAAGTTATTCGCAATGACATCTCCGTACATAAAACCTGACGCACTATATAATTGTTCTGCTGTTCGTCCTTTTGATGGTTTTAAAAAAAAATACATTTGCTTATTTTCTGCCAAGTGCTGTGAGCAATATCAGTATGTCAATATCTTCAGCTACAATAGTAACGGTATTAAATAAAGGAGTACGAACGATAAGAGCGTCTGCGTCTGATTCTGCTTGGTCAACAGTGAAACCCATTTCCGAGAATACAGTTTTAAGAAGTATAATAAAGTTAGATTTGTTCTTCTCATTACCAAGAAATTTCTCTTGTGATAACGTCGGTATGGTGTTCTTGTCACATTTTACTTCTGTCGACTGGTGTTTTTTCGTGCGGCGCAAACGTTCCCAAGACTTTGTTCCTGCGACATCCGGGTCGTCTGAGTAACCGTCAAACACAAAGCCGAAGAGAAGAAAAAAAGTTACATCGAAAAATATTTTTTTTTTTCTCAAATTTCCGAAGATTTTCGCTTATAACTTTTTTATTTATAGTTCTACGACAAAAAGTTACTGGAGCAAAGTTGTAGAAAATTTAATTTGCAACAAAAAATGTTAACAATTTTTTTTTATAAAATAAATAGTTTAAGAGATATATCGTAAATACCATTTCAACCCCTATTTTCAAGATGGCGGCCGTGGGACAAGGGTGGCGACCCCACAAACTTGGTTTTAGCTTTACACTGACCCCCCCTACACATCAAAAAAATAAAATTGCGTCCTCTAAAAAACGCAAGGTAAGGCCTAAAAAATGTAACATTTCAATGGACTATAAATACTTTAAAGTTCTGAAGGTCAAATCTGTTTTTCCTAAAATGTTTTTCCTCCTCAAAACCCAATACAGCTTTATTTCCCCTATATTTAGAGAAATAACCCCCAAATTGATTAAAAAATCGACCAAATTAATTGCCACTGTATTTCGTCGCGGTAAATAAGTGACATAAGAATAAGTGAAATGGTTACATCTGTAACCCATACTAAGCTTGGTAGCATTAAACCCATATTGAGATTAGTAGCATCAAACACCATACTGAGCTTAGTAGCATTAAACCCCATACATAGCTTCGTTTACATTTGTATCACAAAGAATCGGAACGGAGATCGGAATCTTAATCGGACCTTTGAGTCCCGCGGTTTCAGAAATTCCTTTGCACTCGAAAATCAAAGCACGAAACGGCGAAAGCTGAACCTTTGAGCGCGTTATTATTTTCTCGAGAAGCTCTTTTATATAAAAGAACGCTTCAGAAAGGGAGGGTCGGGTAAAGAGAAAAATATGACGGAGTTGTGTTGTTCCCGTCCCTCTCTTGTCTACAGTTTGGAGGGGGATGGGCGATGTCGAGTGGCTTTCGAGTCGAGAGTCCGTGCAGTGTTCCTCGTTACGTCATGCCCGAGGCGTACATTCGGGCAATATTAAATGAAAAATTTTACCGTCTTAACGACAATGCTGTAATGAGATGAAAATTGCCATATATGGCTTCCAAGAATTAGCTGAAGACAACGGTAATAGTTCCCTGAATTAAAATTAACCCCCAGTTTCCCGAACGCTGTTCAAATGAATGATCAACTAACATAGCATTCAAATCAACGACCCATATTGAACGCTGATTGATAGAATGTTATCAGACCGAAAGGAACGAACATAATATTATATTTTATAATTACATCACGCTCGCTCGATTCAAATCGTATGTCAACTAATCAGTGTCTTTGGTGAATTAACCTTATCTGTGGAATTTTAACAATTCTTGCAAGTGCGAGCGAGATGTAATTAATTATAATATATCTGTCTGTTCCTTTCTGATTTCTGATTTCTGATAATGTTCTACCAACCAGCGTTCAATATGAGTTGTTGATTTAACCTACCTAATGCTTTTCACGCGCTCACCTGGCCCGAGTGGCCGGGAGCGGGGGAACCACGACCAGGGGCTAATGAGCCCCTCTACGTGGGGTCGAAGGACCCGGTATTGAAGATACCGAGCCGTATTATACTTTATGTTTTTCTAGGGAAAACCCCCCGCGGCAGAACGCAGGGGAAAACCATGGCGCTAAGGGAAAAGAAGCCTTGAGAGGCTTATTCCTGAATGGCGAGACGACAAGTGGCGTGTGAGGCCCCGGCCCTGAGACCGGGGAACGTGTGTGGTTCCACTCCTCCCACGCCTCTCATCGTCCCGCGGACCAAAGCCCTAACAAGGTGGGGGCAAAATAAATGACACGACAAGACGTTTTTTTGAAGGCAAAACCCCCGCGTCAGGGCGCAGGGAAAAACCTTCTGTATACATTTTATTTAATGTGCGACTGCCTGAAGGGCTAGACTTTGACGAGTCGGTCTTTAACCGACTCGCGGACCCAGCCGATCCAGGGAGTGGGGGGGCTCCGGGAGCCATGAAGGGGGGAGGGGGCATAAGGATGCCAAATGGTGGACGCTCGGAGAGCGTTGCAGGGAGCGCCGGGTGCGCGCCCGCGCGTCGGGCGGCCTTCCCCGGGTGCCGGGCGGCGGGCGGCAGGTGGCGCTCAACCGTACGGGGGGTGCGACGTCGTCCGGGGCCGCCATAGGATCCCCGCCAATCTCCCAGGTTCCTTCCCTTACAGGGAACCTTCTGGTGGCAGGGATGTCCACAGGCAGGCGCGGGGCTCCGTCGCAAGGCTCCTTCGCTGCAGCAAAAAGGAGCGGGGTGTGGATGTTAATCCGGGCGAGGCTGCTGGACCGTTGCGCGACGCGGCGAGGGGGCTTCGCGGGTCCACGGCGGCGTGACCGGGAGTCAGCCCAGGCAGGGGAGTGTTGTCCACCAGCGTGACGGGGCCGGGAAGCATCAGCCCCTCCCCAGGGGGGCGAGTTCGCACGGCGCGGCGAGGCCGGCGGACGCGGCTCAACCCAAGCGAGGGCGAGTCACCTGACGTCAGGCGGGCACGTGGAGGGCTCGGCCGCCTCAAGCGGCGAAGCGGAGCCGGGCAGCAGCGGTGGTGCCGTGTTGGCACTGGTGGTGGTGAGGTGGTGGTGGGCTGCGGTGTGCAGCAGTGCAGGCCGGGTGGTCTGCGGTGTTGACGGCGGCGGCAGGGCGCTCACCGGTGGCCGGGAAATTGATCCTCGGCGGCAGGAGCGGCAGGTTGGTCTGCCGGGTGTTGGGCGGGCTCAGGCGGGGTGCCTGAGGGCGGTGGTGTGTGGCTGCGGCATGGGGCGCAAGCCACGAGGCAGCGCTGTGTGCGCTGCGGCGAGTCCGTGCACTTCACGGCTGGATGGGCGGGTTCCGGGACGCGTCGCAGGTCTCGGCCGGACATTGGGGTGGGGGGCTACCACAACCCCCCCACGAGAATGCCGACGGGGGCCCGGCGCGAACGGTGTCCACTCCATCGCAGCTAGGCACGGTACAGGCGGGTGGTGTCGCAGGTGGCAGCAGGGCGGCCACGGGACACGACAGGCCGTGGTCGGGGCGACGGCACGGCGGTGTGGCACCAGGCGAAGACGCTAGGTGGAGCTGGCCTCCCGTGACCACAACGCTACGTTGATGTAGCGGGGCGGGAGGGCAGTTCGTCTCCCCGGCAAGGCGGCAATCCGCGCCCGGTTCGAATGAACCAAGCACGGATTGCCGGACGCCATCAGGAGGTTCCGGAACTGCTCCAAGGGTGGTCGGCACGGACGCGTCACGATCGCGACGGACGAACGCGGGATCGACGTGCGCGCGCGACGGAAGCCAGGACGATCCGTTGTTGATTTGAATGCCATGTTAGTTAATCATTGATTTGAATAGCGTTCGGGGAACCGGGGGTATGTTTGGTGCAAACGAACCACCCAGCTGTTGCCACACAGCAAATCGCTACACATTTTTATACCGAATTCACGCTACATCTTTTCAACTTATGGGAATTGTGTATTGCGTTCTGTAGCCCGTCTGCACCGTTAAACATTTTGTGCATTTAACTCGAAGCTATTAAATGCCTAATCGTTACGACTTCGAAACGCACAGAAATTCCGACCCGTTCGTTCTAAGAACTTGGATAATTTACTTGATTCAACGACTTAATTATTTTAAATGCCTTCCTATGTAAGATGACTTCCTCGAGTTTCTATCTCAGTATTCTGATCGAGAATGGAGAAATATAGAATAAGATAGCGAATTGCGATCAATATAGATTATACAGGGTGTAAATAAAGTTAGTGATAATACTTTAGGGTGTAGGCATCCTATGTAAGTTTACTGCGAAAGTACCAGCGCTAAAAGACTTACTTTTGACTTTCATGTTTCTATCAGAACATCATAAATTTGCCCATACAATAATTTTTAAAATTACTAACTGTTTCAGCGCTGGTACTTTCACAGTGAACTATACATACACATCCTAAAGTATTGTCACTGCCTGCAGATGGAGAATGTACTACGTCAATGTCCACTTTACCAGATTTGGATCTTGTTGCCTCAGATTATATGCAGATAGAGCAGCGAACGGGGTTAAGCCACTAAAGGAAATACAAAAACGACGATAAGGACCGGCTGGATGGTCAGAATGCTTCTTGATTCTTAGGAAATTGGGGATCTAGCTTACCCGTAGGAAGAAGCGGACAGAATAGCACACACATCTTTCCCGTGGGGTTTGTAAAAGACGACAGAGGCAATATCTGGAAATAGGCAGCATGGTTTCCACGGATATTGTTATTGTCTGCGTTCACCAACCCGCCTGCCAAGCGTGGCAAGTATTAGCAACCCCCTTCCCTGAAATATTTGGGGAGGCTTAGGACCAATAGTGGACAGAGCTGAAATGATTTTGATAACTGGCAGCATTAATCCATTTTTGCTAGTAAAATCGCCTCTTAGATGTCCCTTCTTTGGTAGTCGAGTAAAAAGGCACCCGGCGAAGTTTTCCAAGGATCCTGATATAATTAAATACACATAAGTTGTTGAGTTCGTAAGAATCCGTTTGACGTGTAGGAGCAATAGCAGGGATAATAAACTCCGGAAGGCTGACATTTTCCTTCAAGGAGTCGTGATTGCCTGGATGCGACATGATATTAAGTAGGTCAAAACAATATTATGATTAAATATAATATAACTAGCTTTTGTTCGTGTGAACATATTTCTTGGGGATGAAAAATTCCTTGGACTGCTATTGTGTGCGAAATTTATATTCTCATGAAAAAAGCAAAAAAAAAATTAGCTTTGTTTTTTATATATTGGCTTTAGAATCATCAAGAGTTTATTATTTATTACATTAAGGACTTGTCTTTTTTGTACCGATTTTTTTTAAATTATTATATTAAAATTGTTTTCTACCAGCCATTATTTCCACTATTATACATATGTATTATTATATCACCGCTATTCAGATATCTTAGCGAAATCATAATACTTCAACATTGGTTTTTGTTCAGCACTTTCAAACACTCAAATAAATCCCGCAACCAAGATGCTTACTTGTGGAACACCCTTTGTGGAACCACTGTTTTATGTTTTGTCTGTGTCCACCTCATTTTGTGGTTGTGGTTTCGTGGTCGACGCGATAAATAGTGTTGCCTAGGTTTATGTTAGTTTCAAACGGGATTTAACGACATGGTGAATCTGACCGTTGAAGTATCATTCATCCAGGGATGTCGCAATTTATTGCAATATACATCTACGGTATCGGCTGACGTTATAAACAATAAATCATCTTTATCATCCAAATTATAAAAAATATTTTTCTACTATAAAACTTTTGCAAGTCTAATACTTGCGAAAAATTTATAGTGCGAGCTATCAAGTTAGGACCCCCAACAATTGATAGTCAGTGCCCCCCGGTAAGCGCTTACTTTTTCGTTGGGATTTCCCAAATCAAATGGTTACCCTTATTTTCGGTTACTCGCTCAATAGGGTTTCCCAAATAGTTATGGTTACCAAATGAAAGGGATTCCCTTTTTAAGGGTTTTGAAATTAAACGTGTTTTTCGGTCCCTAGTACATGCCAGTGTTAGGTCCCTGATATGGTACATCGACGTATCCGTCACATGACCCCAAAACTATGTGCACACTGTGTTAATAGCTTAATAGTAATAGGCCGTTAACACGCGCTGTTCTCAATTGTGCTGATTGCCTCTTTGTCACACAATTTGTCGTTCCCAATGGCATTAGCAGTTCATAAAACGGCGATAAACCTTTATAAGTTAATCACTTTGAGGATTGTGTTATTCAGTAGTAACTTAAGATGACTATAACTTTTACTATTTTGTATTACAATATATTACGTAGGAGCCATCGATTTTTGCTTTCTGATGTTCGGATGTTAATTTCGATATGCTTCTCGAAACAAAAAAGCCACGTTTCATTTGTCTGTGTCATAATAATCTAATCAAATTAATGTCCTATTTCACTATAATTATTACAATATGTACTTAATTTTGAGCTGTATAAGTTCTCTTAATTATGATTAGTCCTAAATACCTATAGACTTACAAACCTACATGTTGAGGATATTATTTATATTACAATTGGTGTACAATTTTCTCGTAGAAAATACCAACAAATTAAAACGTTACTCCTGTAAATTTCTATTCAAATTTACAAGCAAAGGTTTCGTATTTGTTGATTATTTTTTCATTGTACATTTCCCATGGCAATTCCTGTTCCGTCTCATCTGTAATTTCTGAGATCTACGTTCTCAACGCAGATTATTATTTGCGCGAGTCCCTCATTACGAAGCAAATCATTACTTGGTGAAATCGTATGGAATCGCTAAAGAGGGATTGTTGTAATTGCCAAACGAATTCCAACCCTGATCTGCGCGGTTAGGGTATATTATCGCGTGGCAACTGCGATGTTTGCTATGGTGTGTCATCCATATCTGTATGAAAAATAAGGGAATATTGAGAAAATGAAATCACTCCAATATGAACGGCGTTTATGGTTCGCAATATATCAATCATCATCATCAGCTTTTGTGCTTTCGGTTTTATTATTTTTTTCGTAAGTGATCAATATTTTTGGTGTTGCCTGTGCTATTTCTTATGTTATATCTTATAAGTTATGGTATTCTTTATCACCATCATTGTTATAATGAGCAAATTCCCTTGAGATATTTGACGACGAATAAACCTATATATCTGATTTAATGTTCTTATAAGGCCTGTTTTAATAACCGATTTATTTAGAATTTAGAGATATATAAATCGGTTATTAAAACTCGCCATTAAGCAATGTTAAAATAAACTAAATTAATAGCGTGTAGCGTGTAACATCCCTATCACACCTAACAAACGACCTGATGACCTTGAAGACCTGAACTGATTTCCACTAAACATAGCTAAGTACACTCTCTACTGATATATCTTTCAAACAAAAAAAGCGCTTTAAAATCGGATCATTCATTTGGGAGCTACGATGCCACATACAGACAACACATTTAAACAGACACGTCAAACTTATAACACCCCGTCGTTTTTGCTTCGAGGGTTAAAAATAAACAAATACTATGTCACAAAACCTTCTGATATAACCTAAGGAAAATTGTGTCACATATGGAGTAGGTACGCACCTTAATCGTATAGGGTAAGAAAAAAATCTATTTTTATCAGCCAATAGTAGTCCTCAGAAGTCCCGATTTCCCGCCTACCTACATCTTACCCTCTCCTTATCACATGTGGAATTGATAACGCGGTGACAAAGGAAACGTAACATTGGCAACTAGGTTATAAGGTACAGTTTTGAAGGACGGTATTAGATAGTTCGGTACTTGTACAGAAGGAGTTTATTTTTATTTATGTTGTGTACTGAAGATACCGAACGGCATTCACCAATATTAGAGAAGCTACTCATGAGAGGCTCAGTTTGTAAGTGTTGTTTAATAAATCGATTCTGAACATTTCAATATTCTTTGAAATGCACAAACTAGTTGACTGAGTGCGTTTCACGAACAAATGTTAAAGTTAATCCTTCAGCAAATATTATGTTATCCCTCTTATTTTCACAAGTTGGTGAAATCGTGACTAACAGTTCGTCTGAATAACCAATATCTATGACAAAAGTTTGAAAGCCAATAATGTGACAGTTAAACGCTGCATTCAACCTTTTGTTATACAGCGTGTCTCATGGTCCATATTATATCAAGCCGAATATAGTGTGAAGAGAAGGACGCGTAGAGCATTTTTTTGTTTTGGCACTCATATAAATTACTTACCATAACGCGATAAAAAAATACAAAGGTTTAAAGTGAAAACAAGGAGTAAATCTTACTATGCTGGGCCGCGCGGGCTCCTAGTCTATACGTACACGAACGCACTGGTCGTTGACCTTACACCTGGCCAGGGTTGAAACTCGTCTGTTTTTTTATTTTTTAATCGCGATTGGCGCGTTATGGTAAGTAATTTATATGAGGTGCGAAAATAAAAATTTATATATCTACGCGTCTTTCTCTTCACACTATATTTGGCTTGTTATATGAACCATGAGACATGCTGTAGATAAAAATGTTATTGAATTGGGCCAGAAATGATTACATATTAGTGAATTACCTTTGGCCAGCCTTACCTTACTACATACCTTACCGGTGTTGGCAACAGTGTCGCGTGTTCAATGGTTGCCATCTCAACAAAATCACGTTTACAGTGGTTTTCACTACAATATTCCATGACAAATAATACAATTGTTATAACAACTCTGGAGTATTGTAGCTTGTAGCCATGAAAGCTACAATTAAGCCCCCAATTACACTGTGACATGCCAACGATAAAACAACACAAATAAAAAAAATCCCATAGCGAGTAAGTACTAACAATTTGTTCGTACATTCCTACACGCTACTTTTATATTTATTGGCTATTGTAAGTAAAGTTTAACGATTATTTACGATGTCAAAATGTGACGTCATGTTCCAGCGTTCGTTAATTTGACGTTAATTAGTGGGCAGTTAGAAGTTAAGACGCCTCTAGATACGTTGAGAATTTGTTAATATTGATGTCTTAGGACTTAGGGCGCTTCTAGATGCTTTAAGCATTTTTATCATATTACCTATATATTTTATTATATCTTATCTTATATATAAAAATGAATTGCTGTTTGTTAGTCTCGCTAAAACTCGAGAACGGCTGATCCGGCTATTTTTGGTCTTGAAATATTCGTGGAAGTCCAGGGAATGTTTAAATGGTTTTTTTATGCTCAACGAAGTGGGCACGGCTCAGCTAGTCTTATATATAAAAATGAATTGCTGTTCGTTAGTCTCTCAACGGCTGAACCGATTCGACTATTTTTGGTCTTGAAATATTCGTGGAAGTCTAGGGAATGTTTAAACGGTTTTTTTTATTTTTGTTATGCTCAACGAAGTGGACACGGCTCAGCTAGTCTTATATATAAAAATGAATTGCTGTTCGTTAGTCTCGCTAAAACTCGAGAACGGCTGAACTGATTCGGCAATTTTTGGTCTTGAAATATTCGTGGAAGTCCAGGGAATGTTTAAACGGTTTTATTTTAATTTTTTTTATGCTCAACGAAGTGGGCACGGCTAAGCTAGTCTTATATATAAAAATGAATTGCTGTTCGATAGTCTCGCTAAAACTCGAGAACGGTGGAACCGATTCGGCTATTTTTGGTCTTGAAATATTCGTAAAAGTCAGGGGGATGTTTAAACGGTTTTTTTAATTTTTTTATGCTCAACGTAGTGGGCACGGGTCAGCTTGTAATATTATATTTCTCTAATTTTAAGCATTTCTATATTATTATAACTTAGAGCGCCTGTATATTGAGCTTTTCTATATTATTGACTATTGTAAGTAAAGTTTAACGATTTACGATGTCAAACTGTGACTTCATGTTAATCAGTGGGCAGATAGAAATTAAACTTCTCTAGATGCGTTGAGTATTTTTTTATATTGAAATCTTAGCATATAGACCGCCGCTAGTTGTGTTAAGCATTGATGTCTTAGGACTTAGAGCGCCTCGAGATCTTAAAATTATTTTCTAGATTTTAAATTTACGTAATATTGATTCACAGGGTTAGCCGGAATAATTGGCATCTACGTAATCGTAACGTTATCTGAAGATAAATGTAAGAAAATTATATATGCAATAGTATCTAGTATATTTTAATAGAAGTAGCATCCATAATATAATATAATATAATAATAATATAATAATATAAATCCATAGGACCCATACAATTGATATCTGATACGCAGTTGTTAATCGTTCGTGGTTGGCACCTATTTCACCTTTGACTTGGGGCTCCCTGAGCAATCAAATAATTGTTCGTAAATATGGGGCAGATTATGAGTAAGCAATTATTTGGCTCGGGGTCTTTGTCCCGGGAGATTCCTGGTAATGTGATGAACACGGTTATGTCAAAATAAAAGGTGTGTGTGTTGATATAATAGATTCACAACGATTATAAGGATATTAAGTAGTATTAAATACTAATATTATAAAGCGAAAGAGTTTGTTTGTTTGTTTAAACGCGCTAATCTCAGGAACTACTGGTCCGATTTGAAAAAAATTGTAAAATAGAGGAGGGCTAAGGCTATAAACATTACGCTGCGACCAATAGGAGCGAAGCGTCAGTCAGAAATGTTGCAAAGACGGGGAAAATTATTCACATTTGGGGACTTTCGTTGCGTGCGCTGCATAAACGTTTTTAGTTACTCAAAAACCACTCGAACGAAGTTGCGGGAACAGTTAGTAATAAATAAATTAATAAATTTTTTATTTTTCTAATTTTGCTTTTCTAAAAAAATACCTATGGACGCCTCACACCAGTGACACCACTCAATTAACAACAAACATATTAAAATATCTCATACCTAGCTGGCATTATTGACCATAATAAAACAAGGAATATAATAATATATTCCGGTATACCACAATACACGTTACGTTGCTGTTTAGTACTGCACATATGTGGGGTAATGCTTCTTGACCAAATTTGTGTTAGTAGCACCGTTCGAAACCTCGTAAAAATTGCTTTAAAATGCTTGGCTAGTCTCGTACCAAAACCCGCTAAAATATACAGAAATCTGCCCACCAAAAATTTATGCAAAATCAAAAGCCCCTACAACAGTGCAACAGTATCAAAATCCGATTAAGCTTGTTTTTTGTATCCTGCGATATTTTTTGGAAAGTACGTTTTAGTGGGTTTTGATACTATTATAACATCTCTTATATTCGTACTAGCTATTCCCGCGACTTCGTTCGCGTGGTTTCTGAGTGACTTAAGCAGTTTATGCAGCGCACGCAATGAAAGTTCCCAAATGTAACAAATTTTCCCCGTTTTTGCAACATTTCTCACTGACGCTTCGCTACTATTGGTCGCAGCGTAATGTTATATAGCCTATAATCTTCCCCTATACATGGACTATCCAACAAAAAAATATTTTTTCACATCGGACCAGTAGTTCCTGAGATTAACTCGTTTAAACAAACAAACAAACTCTTCCGCTTTATAATATTAGTACATATAGATATAAGACCCAACTATCATGAAATAGATCTGACCTTAGATAGCCGGAGCCTCGCGCCAAATCTGATTATTTGCGCCGTGGTGACTCCAATGTCTTAACACTAATTGCCAGTTGATCGTGTAGCTAATAACTATCGACACTTTCTGCGGAACCGTCTTGGTACTTGAACTTTCATGACCCGTACATTTAGGGTACTTGCCATTTCAATTTATTTATTTATAGCCTTTATTACAGAGCTTACCATACTAAATTAACTAACAATGTGATACTTATAATATAAATATTCTACTATACTTTTTCTTAATTTTTAAAATCTTCATATATATATATATATATATATATATATATATATATATATATATACAGGGTTACCTCGTAAGTCGACCTAGATCCTTTAAGGGGCTATAGTTAAGATCATTTCTGACTGATTTGATTATGAAACACCCTATTCTAAATCCAATGGTTTTCGAGATAATCAAATTTTAAGTATTTTTCATAAAAAGTCACTTTTTCGCGTTTTGTTGTATCTCTTTCTTGTAATCTCTGCTCTGGTATATTTGTTTCTACGTTTTTTTTTAGAAGATGAATGGCCCTATCCATTTCAATAGAAAAAAACACAACTGCAGAATAAAAAGAGTCGCAAAAGATGGAGAAGAGTGAAAAATTAAACAAAAAAAAAACCTAAGATGTGTCTTTCTTTAAGCGATACTAAAAAAAAATCTATGGAAGTCATTTTGCAGATGAGCTTAAAAACATCTCCATTTTGTCAGCTATCCAAAAAGGTATAACATTATAGGGTAATAGTAGTTTTGTTTTACAAAAAACTTTGATGATAATTACGCGCATTAAAATGAAATTCTTAGTTGGTTCTAAAAATAAAACAAAACAATGTAAACATTAAATATTTATTAAATATTGTTTTTATAGTTCATTTTCTACATGTCCGCCTCGGTTTCGAACACAAATTCTCATTCTTTTTCTTAAAGCACTTTTCACGACTCCAGTTGTTAGTGTAGTTCTCATTTTATCGGCAGCATCAATTATTTTTTGGCGTAAAACTTCTACACTCGTTATGGGATTGGGGTCATCATACACCAAAGTCTTCATGTGACCCCATACGTAATAGTCCATGGGGGTTAAGTCGGGACTTCTGGCTGGCCATGGTGTAGGGCCACCTCTCCCAATCCACTTATTGGGATACGTCGTATCTAGCAATTGTCGGACTGATCTTCGGTAATGTGCAGGGCAACCGTCGTGTTGGAACCACATATTTTGGGTAATTTCCGCCGGTAAGTTCAGCAAAAGTTGTGGTAATTCTTCAGTCAAAAAGTTTTCATATGTTTCTCCGTTTAAATTTTCGGGTAGAAAGTATGGGCCAATTAGATGGTTACAAACAATACCCATCCATACATTCAAACTGAATCGCCTCTGGGATCCCTTTACTCTTTTCTTTTTTGGATTTCCGTCTGCCTTTGAGAACCAATAGTGAGCATTGTGGTAATTTGTTATACCATCTTTGTCAAATTTAGACTCATCAGTCCACAAAATGCGTTTAAAAAAATTTGAGTCTTCTAAATCGGCATGCAGCATAAATCTGCAGAAATCCAACCTCCTCACAGGATCACCTTCTTCGATGACTTGTACCGGCGTATAATGATAAGGGTATAATCCAGCTGTATGCACGGTGAACCACACTTTCCACTGCGAGCATCCAAGATCTCGGGCAACAACATTCGTTGTTGTAGTAGGATCCGATCTAAATCTTTGTACTATATCGTTACCTTGTTCGTCGTCATCATTAACACGTGGACGACCTAGGTCAGACCGTCGTCTGGAAACTGAACCAGTCTCTCTAATTCGTCGGTAAACTCCATCAAACACACTGACATCTGGAGCACGACGGTTGGGATACCGTCGTATGTATTCGGCACGAGCTCTTGATGATATACCATCGGAATATCCGTAACAAAATAACATATCTGCATATTCCTCGTTCATATAGGCCGCCATTTTCAATAGTTCCAAATCAGAAGCACAAAACAAGCACAGGTCAGAAAGAAGAAACAGGATCAGTCCAGAAATACAAGCC
Organism: Celastrina argiolus; assembly: GCA_905187575.2. Taxonomy (NCBI): domain Eukaryota; kingdom Metazoa; phylum Arthropoda; class Insecta; order Lepidoptera; family Lycaenidae; genus Celastrina; species Celastrina argiolus. The sequence goes on along the minus strand of LR994591.1, from coordinate 15,765,088 downwards.
GAGTCAAATAAAACAGAGAAAGCACAAACAAGAATCGCATCTACCACGGACGAATCGCATGAGCAGACTAAACAAAATCTTTTGTTTAGTGATCCAAAGTAGGTCAATTATCTTTTTTTTCACTCCTACATACACAAAACGTATGTCATCTCGCTTGCACGTACCCCTTTCCAAAAATGGATACTTAACAAAAAAACCGGAACTTTTGCTACCTGCTCTACCTTTTACCTAAGTTTTTTTATGAGCTTTTGATGTTACCCTCAAATATTATAGCTTTTTGGATAGCTGACAAAATGGAGATGTTTTTAAGCTCATCTGCAAAATGACTTCCATAGATTTTTTTTTAGTATCGCTTAAAGAAAGACACATCTTAGGTTTTTTTTTTGTTTAATTTTTCACTCTTCTCCATCTTTTGCGACTCTTTTTATTCTGCAGTTGTGTTTTTTTCTATTGAAATGGATAGGGCCATTCATCTTCTAAAAAAAAACGTAGAAACAAATATACCAGAGCAGAGATTACAAGAAAGAGATACAACAAAACGCGAAAAAGTGACTTTTTATGAAAAATACTTAAAATTTGATTATCTCGAAAACCATTGGATTTAGAATAGGGTGTTTCATAATCAAATCAGTCAGAAATGATCTTAACTATAGCCCCTTAAAGGATCTAGGTCGACTTACGAGGTAACCCTGTATATATATATATATATATCACTCTCCCTGTCGCTCCGTGTGCCATTTGGCATTTCAATACTGAATTTTATCTATAATCGTTTTGGTACGGCATTTTTGTTGAAACTTTCTAGCATTTTATTTTAATTACGTATTTTATCTTTTCTAAATTGTTAATGGAATCAGGCGTTACTTTGCGGAAATCCATACCATAAAATTTAAATATATTACATCTAGGAATATCTCGCGAAACAGTTATAACCACAACCTGCAAGCCGATCTAACGCATGCCTATCCTTACACTCACTCATCTGCTTGCAGGTTGTGGTTATAATTGTTTCGCGGGATATTGCTAGATATAATATATTTAAAAAATAAAAAAGTACTTCGTGCTTTCGACAAAATAATACTGGCCGTGGCTTCCCTGGGAGTTATAGACTTAGCTAACGTGATCTGAAAGCGTACAAAGATGCTTATTTATTTATCATTAAGGTTTCATAGGCTTTTTGACATGTTTATATTTTAAGCCTAAGATACAAGACGTACATAAAGTAGTGTTTAATGGCCATTCACCATAATATGGTGTAAACGTTTCTCTAACGATTATAGTTACGAGCATGTATAATTCAATAAATTTAAAAGCAGTTTAACAACAGGCGGTCCCAGTGTAATAATTTGACAACAAAATAGTTATGCTATAAAAATTTAAATTACAAAATCTGGACCCAAAAACTCCGAATGCGACAAGTCTATTTTTGGAATCCAGTTATTTGAAACGAGATGTTCAGATTTGTTTTATTTTGAATCATTTTTGTACAGTTATGTTACCATGTTTTAAGACACACAAAATGTTATAGAACTTTAATATTAAACGAGGTGTTATTTATGTCACAGTCATCTAATTGAATCAGCAGTTTAATTTAACGACTAACGCGTTTATAAGATGACGACAATTTAATTGAATGACGAAAAGACAACTCGTCAAGTTTTTTAATGTAACGTTCAACGTTTTGACTTGGACGTTGAGTGATGCTTGTTCAATCAACGTTCGACCTAGTCAATCAATTAAATGTCGTCATTCAATTAACGCGCCAGACAATTAATCAAATAGCTGATTCAATCAGATGACTGCGACATTTTTATTACAATAAAAACTTATCCAAAGTTTCGTACACATAGAAAAAATTGGCAGAACTTTCTGTTACCTGCTCACTCATTAAAAGTATTACAAACTAATATTAAGTTCCATAAAGTTAAACGTTTATAAATCATATTTTATACAAAAGTAAAGTTTGTATTTACATAATGAACAATTTCATGTCAGCTATCGCTTATGAAACATTAACTCCCGGTTTCCTGAACGCTATTCAAATGAATGATCAACTAACATGGCATTCACATCAACAACCCATATTGAACGCAGATTGGTGGAATATTATCAGACAGAAAGGAACGGACAGATATTTTATAATTACGTCACGCTCGCTCGCTGATTCTTATAGTATGTCAACTAATCGGTGTCTTTGGTGAATTAACCTTATCTGAGGAATATGATTTATGTAAAGGAACGGACATATATTTTATAATTATATCACGCTCGCACTTGCAAGAATTGTTAAAATTCCACGGATAAGGTTAATTCACCAAAGACACCGATTAGTTGACATACTATTTAAATCAGCGAGCGAGCGTGACGTAATGGAGAATGTTACTGGGTATGCGAAATTGGTTGTAACTTTGTCACAGTAAAGCCTATATGAATATAAATACACTACTTTTTGTTTCATTCCAAAATATCAATTAGTTTAGATTTTATAGACATTTAAAAATCTCGATAATTTAAAATTGTCACGCGTTGGCGCAGTGTTAGTGTGACGTCACAGGTCGTACAGCTCCTGCCGCCCGCGCGCGCCGTATATCGTCCGGAGACATAACTTAACGCTTCGCAGTAAATTGTTGCTTTATTTCATTTGTTATTTTATTTCAACATGGATGAATGATATGAAAAAGGGCAATCAGATAATTTACCCAAAATAGATGGACTAACGGTTGCCATCTATTGTGGAAAAAATAGTGATTGTATTAGTAAGTAAGCATTTTTTTTGCCACATACAACAACTATTTCGAAAATAGTATGCGATATGATAACAGATCTTATTAAAAAAAGTAATCGGTTCAAACTTTAAGTAAATAGTTAAACTAATATTATATAATACATCTCGTAAGAAATAACTAAAACGGTTTTAACTATTTACTTAAAGTTTGAACCGATTACTTTTTTTAATAAGTTCTTTGTGTCATTGTAAAATTTATTTTAAAAAGAGTGGCGCTAGTTGCGGCTATTCCTCACCTTAAATATATATCTATATAATAATAATATTATATTGTTTAATCACCCGCATCTCATATCTGGAGGCACGGGAGTGCCCCCGTCAAAATGAGCCAAGCGAAGCGCAAGGCACTACCTAGCTTTTCTCGAAAGGTTTCGTCGTTTTTTTGAGCTCTCATAACTTTGCTTTGGATGGTGCTACATAGTTGAAAATTTCAACATATAATGACACCAGTAAAAAACATGAAACATACAAAGTTTGAATGTTGTAGCTATTATACTTTAGATTTTATCAATGTCTAAAATCCCCAGATTACGTCACTGACTCATTTATAGATCATCAAAATTCATAAGGTACTTCCTGACGTCCTAGTAAGCTGATATTATTTATATAAGCTGTTATTGCTACAAAACCAACAAAAAATTATTAAAACATAAATGCCGCCATTTTGAATCCAATATGGTGGACGGTACAAAATGGATGTTTAATATTATTATGTTTATTATACGGATATGATCTTTAATACATAAAAGAAATATTATATTATACAATATTATACTAGTACATAAAAAAAAATAAGACCTACTTTTTGTAGGACCGATAATCGGTCAGATTTTTGCTCCAAAATATTTTGTATCCAACTTTATTTATTTGAGTGCGTTGCACTACTGCAATCAGTACCTATGCTCTATTTTATTCCGATTATTAATCCGACTTTTTGTAAATGAAATGAAAATATGAGAAAATTAGTTTTTATCCACTTATTTAAAATTAGGTATTAATTTTATGGAAAGTAAAATTTAGGTAAGAATTAACAGGCAGCAAGTAGTAAATTGTAGTCAGAATATATAAACAAAATATTACGGCGATCACTTAAATCGGTCCGGCATAAGCTCCAGCTGATGTTATATTAACATAATATTGTTTATAGAGGGAGAATTGGAACCTTATATACCAATGTTAAATTTCCATAAAATTTTATGTAAAAACCGTTCGACACTTCGATAGCGCGATGCAGATAGCTAACAGCGCAATCTATGTTTAGAACTGTGAAACATCTAAACACACATTTATCAACACATTTAACAGTCGGTAACGTTATAATGATAACAATAAATGAAAATATTACACGATCAATGTATAAATAATTTTAGTGTTTAATCTTATGACTATTAACATAATAATAATATGATTTTTAACACGTCACGTCATGTTTAATGATAGACATAATCAAAATAAAACCTTAAAGCTATTTTTCAAAAATAAAAATACGTACATTTTTTTTCCTTCAAAAATGCTAAGTTGCACTTAGGTGTATGCACTTAGCATAAGTTTATAACAGCCGTACAAGAATTAGTACCTACTTCTAGTGACCAACAGATGGCGGTGACCGACGTCTACATCACGATATTATTATAGATTTACTGTATTATTTTAATAAGTATCAACATGCTTTATCTCCCTCGTATATATAAGTAATTCTCAAATTCTCGAATGTTTATTAGTGTTGAATTTATACTAGTGGCATCCTAGGATATCCAAATAAGAAGTTTCACTCCAGCAATAAAATAATGTATATTTTATAATTTATATAATATAATAATATAACAAATAAAGAAATATGGACGAGACATTTATTTGAAAAATTTAATTCTGAGTCGATGGCCGAGAGTACAAAAAGTTACGATCTAACGATTTTCTTTATCCTGATTAGTTTCAAAGTAATCTACAAAATAAAATACCAAAAACTGGTGAGATCGAACTCATTCGATTCTCGATTGTGTCGGGAGTAAGATTACGAGAGTAAAAAGAAAAGAGAGCGTCTTTGTGCATTGCGCACACACTTGGGCACTATAAAAATTACTCCTGCGTCCGACCGACATCGAAGTCGATTGATTATGAAAATTAATTAAGGGCTTATGTATCAGTGGTAAGCGTCGGCGTTCTAACCTTAAGTGGCGAGTTACAGCGACGGATCAAAATTCAATCCTCAAGGGGGTGAAAGATACAAAATGCAAAAGATCAAGTTTGAGGGTAGATGCAAAAGATCAAGTTTGAGGGTAGAAGCAAAAAAAAAAACAAATTTGAGGGTAGATGCAAAAAAAACAAATTTGAGGGTAGGTGCAAAAAAAAACAAATTTAAGGGTAGACGCAAAAAAAACAAATTTGAGGATGCAAAAAAAAACAAATTTGAGGGTAGATGCAAAAAAAACAAATTTGAGGGTAGACGCAAAAACAAAAAATTTGAGGGTAGACGCAAAAAAAACAAATTTGAGGGTAGATGCAAAAGATCACATTTGAGGATAGATGCAAAAAAAAACAAATTTGAGGGTAGACGCAAAAAAACAAATTTGAGGTAACTGCAAAAGATGAAATTTGAGGGCAGATGCAAAAAAAACAAATTTGAGGGTACATGCAAAAAAAAAACAAATTTGAGGGTACATGCAAAAAAAAACAAATTTGAGGGTAGATGCAAAAAAAAACAAATTTGAGGGTAGACGCAAAAAAAACAAATTTGAGGGTACATGCAAAAAACAAATTTGAGGGTACATGCAAAAAAACAAATTTGAGGGTAGATGCAAAAGATCAAATTTGAGGGTAGATGCAAAAAAAAACAAATTTGAGGGTAGACGCAAAAAAAAACTAATTTGAATGTAGATGCAAAAAAAAAACAAATTTGAGGGTAGATGCAAAAAAAAAACAAATTTGAGGGTAGACGCAAAAAAAAACAAATTTGAGGGTACATGCAAAATAACAAATTTGAGGGTACATGCAAAAAACAAATTTGAGGGTAGATGCAAAAGATCAAATTTGAGGGTAGATGCAAAAAAAAACAAATTTGAGGATGGACGCAAAAAAAAAACAAATTAGAGGGTAGATGCAAAAAAATCAATTTTGAGGGTAGATGCAAAAAAAACAATTTGAGGGTACATGCAAAAAAAAACAAATTTGAGGGTACACAATATATAAAAACAATTTGAGGGTACATGCAAAAAAACAAATTTGAGGGTAGACGCAAAAAAAAACAAATTTGAGGGTACATGCAAAAAAAAAACAAATTAGAGGGGAGGATGCGAAAAAACAAGTCTGCGGGTAGATGCAAAAAAAAAACGAATTTGAGGGTACATGCAAAAAAAACAAATTAGAGGGGAGGATGCGAAAAAACAAGTCTGCGGGTAGATTTGAGGGTAGCAGGTAGCAGAAGGTAGTAGCATCACGTTTTAACTGCAATGTAGCGTAAGTGAAGTTAAGCCTGGTGAAGTAAGGGCGCATAGATCAAGAATTTTGGTTCTACATGAGATCTGACGACTTTTTGATAGATTTTGATTAAGGTGTAGTGTAGAGCTTGGCTTTATACGATATCTGATAACTTTTTCACAGGGTAAGCTGTGTAGACTCGTCTTGACAACATTTTACATGAAAATGTTTTTGGTGGGATTATATCTACTCGTACAAATACTCGTAATGAGATACATAGACAGTGGTAGATGAATTTATTAGTTCATAATAGTTAATAAAAATTATTAATTCATAATAACAATAAGTAGCACTAATTGTTATTATGAATTTTGTTCGGACAAGTGTACAAAACCTTTTTCGCGATAACGCACATAATACAAAAATTATGTATGCACATACACTTTATGACATTTTGTAAATTTTTCCTATTTCAGATCGCTTTTAGCCATTTCTGACATATTTTAATATAATATATTATTGGAACCAAAAAGAATTATTTTCCTGTGCTATGGTGGTAGTACTTTCACATTTTGGCACAACACATGATTTTCTTCTAATTGAATTCGACATTTCGAATAATATTAGCGTTATTTCGTAGTACACCGTACTGGAGCGAGCAACGTACTGCGTGAGCGTATGACTCGTGACGTCACCGTGCCGAGCGCCGGCCGACCGGCACTCCCACCCTTTAAAGTTTAATATCTCGGGAACTAAGCGACATATCGAAATAATTTTTATACACACTTTTTTTATTTCATATGGACTATATGAAACGTAAAAGATCAAAACTAGTGAATATTCTCCATTATAAAATATAATATGTCCGTTCCTTTCTGTCTGATAATATTCCACCAAAATTCCGTTCGGGAAACCGGGGTTATAAGGTATAATTATTATTATAAAGGCTCGTGTACACTTATCGCGAAGGTCGAGAGTTGATTAATCTTTAGAGATTAACTAGAAGAAAGTAATAAATTAGTGAAAGTAACATTTTATTATTTGTTGTATAATGTATAATTTAATTAATTAATTTTCAACGCCTGATGAAGACTTTTGAAGTCTTTATCAAATAAATAAATTCCATAATTTATCTATTTGGCGCAATCATGGTCCAGATGTATGGAGCTTGGCTGTCGACCGATAGGTTGTTGGTTCGATTCCAACGTTGGACCATCAAAAATTGGCCACCAGATTGTCTCATAAGAAATTTTTTACATCCCATCCGACGCATGAATCATCTTTCTTGTCAGACAATCAAGTGATCAGCCTGCATTGTCCTAACCAAACTTGAAGACAACATTTTTTGTTGTTCCAATGCAGCTATCGAACCCATGACCTCCGAGTCGAGAGCTAGGCTCTAAACCACTGGACGGGTAGGCGGTTCTAGTATATATTAATTACTTAATATATTTATATATATTGACGATATTTAAAGGAAACTTAGGGTGGATTTTTCAATCGTCAGATAACTTTTATCTGTTGAATAAATATGTGACTTTGGCATATTTTGTATGGAACAAAATACGTCTGCGTCGATACTCTACAAAGTATAATACCATGAACTCTGCAACTTGCAAGTAATCCGTGATTTGATAAAATCAATTTGGTTGTTGTGATTAATTGATAGCTATGTTCAGAACATTCGTGATAGGACCCTAACCTCTACAAATTATTCGTGTCCCCAGATAGAAACTTATATAGATCAAGTTAGTTGCAACTAATATCTATAAAAGCTTTGTTTAATCTTATCTTCTCTTATATATAAAAATGAATAGCTGTTCGTCAGTGTCGCTAAAACTCGAGAACGGCTCAACCGATTCGGCTATTTTTGGTCTTGAAATATTCGTGGAAGTCCCGATAGGTTTAAGCTGTTTCTATGCTCAACGAAATGGGCACGGTGACCCGTGTCATTAGTCTCGCTAAAACACGTGAACCGCTGAACCGATTCGACTATTTTTGTTTTGACATAATTATGTGGAAGCCCCGGGAAGGTTTAAGCGGTTTATCACAAACTGTTTCTATGCATAACTAAGTGGGTAGGGATAGTCAATTACTAGAAATCTAGGCTCATGTTTTACAGCTTAAGGGTTTACATTGAAGAACCAAGAGCTAGAACAACTTTCTTGATATTTTAGTGTAAACGAAAGGTGGTTTTCCGCGTCTTCTACATTACCGCGTTTTCTACATTCAGAATTTTTCTGAATGTAGAAAGAAGAAAGAAAGAAGGTAGCTACGTATTATAGTATAAACAGAAAGCTACATTCTTACTTTCTTTTATTATAAACTTTATACTAAACTTAATAGAGTGGGAATTGAAACATTCGATTGTTTTTGCCGTTATGTAAAGATGTTATAAAAATATTAATAAAAAAAAAAAAACAAGCTTCTATTTTAATGCTCTGAGTTGCTAGTCAAGAATATTCAAACGAGTTCCAACTCGACGGTTTTATCTTGTTTAGTTTAGGAGTTCCTATGGTCATCTTCTGACTCCATCTTGATACCAGCTTCATGGTACCATATAATTGCATTCTCACCGAAGTAACATTTGTTAAACCATATTTCATCCTAATCTAACGACAGGAAGGAACTCGCAAGATTTGTCCCACACTAACATTATACTAACAGGGCAATTCCTCAAATGTGAGTAATTTTCCCGTTTTTGCAACATTTCTCACTGAAGCTTCGCTCCTATTGGTTGCAGCGTTATGTTATGTAGCCTTCCACTATAAATAGACTATCCAACAAAAAATAATTTTTTTTCAAATCGGACTAGTAGTTCCTGAGATTAGCGATATTAGCAATATTAGCGATAGAATTGTTTGTTTGTTTAAACGCTCTAATCCCAGGAACGACTGGTCCGATTTTTATGTTGCAAAAACGGGGAAAATTATTCACATTTGGGGACTTTCGTTGCGTGCGCTGCATAAACGGTTTAAGTCACTCAAAAACCACGCGAACATCGCGGGCACAGCTAGTATTAGTATAGATGTAGACGATGCCATAGCTATAAGCAAGTAATAAGCCAATAAATAAATCCCACATGGCGTGTGAAGCCCCGCCCTCATGGGGACACAACAGCGTTGCTTATTCGCGGATTTTTCCCATTTCCCGATATTTTCCCGCCACCAATACATTTCTTTATCTCGTGTGGAAGGCGTAGACTTGGGAGGCGAGGCGCCAAGTGTTCAACTCAATCTTTTTACCCGATTACGGCAGTGCCAAAAGGGTTATGATTTTCACCGTAGAGTCTAAACTACTGATTAGATATTAATGAATTAGTTGTCAATAGATTTGTAATAATAGCCCGGGTAACAATGGCTTTTTCAGTCAGGTTTATGTTTTTATAGAAAGAAATGAATATTTACGATAGGTAATTTTACCCAGAAGCCTGACTCTCCAAACTGATTCAATCAAAATCAAACTGCGCTACGGAGGTCGTCATTTTATAATTATTAGTGTTGGAAGGCGCGAGATGTAAACTAGCTCATAACTATCATGACCATATTTCGGGTTCCCGTTAACTTTACGACAAGTATTAGTCGTATTTTTAAATTATGATGAATGTAACGACCCGGCCGGTAATAAGTTTGTTATTTATGATCATTTTAGAATATTTTTGAGAATTAGAAGCGGAGGAAGAAAGTATATTGTGACACTGATCCTAAGTTGGAGTGGAGTGACTTATTGTGGATATACTAAAACATAGACCTCGGTCACGCGAGCCGTTTATTATCGCGTACTAAAACGCATTAAATTTCAACATTATTTTAATAAATAAAAAATATTCTAAGCCTATTGATATTATTTATTTTTAGAAAATATGCCCACTAATGCCATTGAACTATGTTATATTTCCTATAACTTTCCTAAGTTTACAAATACTGAAAAAATCACAGGTTGTCACTGTTACTAGCTTGGGGAAATGACAAGGACAGCATGTGAATACTATATTTTAAGTAAACATATAACACAAGGAATATATTATTATCTCGCGGAAAAATAATTCAGAATAAAAAAAAAATTTAAGCACATTTCCATGCCTGTGTTCACACGAATTGGAATACGAGCTTTTAAATCGCTGCAGTGTGTTAGATTTTCAGCTCTTAGCTAACAGAAATTATACTTCTTCTTATTGTGCCGTCGACTTTAGGAGATCGGCGTTCATTCGGACACGTCCGAAATATCTTAACTGTCTTCATCACTGTGACTACTTCTGGGTAGGTATTATACTAGCGCAGGGGGCTGATTCAAGATGCCATCGCTAATTATCGCTTACAAAGTTCGATAACAAAATGTATGGGATTTGACATAAGCTACGCTTAATTATCGCGATTTGGTACATGTCATTTAGCGTACCTTATGTCAAATCCCATACATTTTGTTATTGAACTTTGTAAGCGATAATTAGCGATGGCATCTTGAATCAGCCCCAAGATTTAAACATTCAACGCTATTCAATTTTAACTTCTTCGCGGCATTAAAACGATCGTGCGATCGAGGGCTTAGGGTATAAAATTCCCTATTGGTACATCAAATGGCAAATTAGCCAGTGACACAATACACTGTGTGTTTGTGTGTCTGTATGCTACTGACTTACAAACACACAGGCACGGTTACCAAATAGCAGAATTCCTGCACTGTTCCACCGCCCACCAGTACTTGTAAGCTTACCGTGAGAACTTACGAAAGCCTTGTACTCGATTATTGGTTCCCCACACCGATTTCGGAGACTGTAGCCAACCAATCAAAAGTAGATCATACAGGATTTTTAGCACCCAAGTATGTGCGCAATACACAGTGGGAAGAGCATTCTCTCAGAGGTGTTCAGTGCACGTGAGACACTTTAGGTTGTACCAAATTCAAATTTAGAATTCTTTTAAGTTTGACACGTAATAGTTGATTATAAATTATTTGTTGGTTTTTACTATAGTCTAACGTGTAATGATCTGTTAAATGTTCCACATTCGTATGTATCATTATCATCGTTTAGTAATAATGATGATAATGATAAATGAAAAGAACGCGCTTATTAGTCGGAAGAGTTCTTTCGACTATTCAGCGCGTTCTTTCCTAAAGTATTATAGTCATAATTCTTTTTTATTATTTTTTATTTAGGGACTTGAACACAGCATAAGTCAGTCCCTAGTTCCCAGTTCAAATATGAAGAAACACTATGTTTATAATAATTGTGACATGATTTAAAACAAAATCTCAATCATCTCAATCAATATTCTTTATAGCTGTTCACCCCTTCTATATATTACCAAGGTATTGTATAGAATACCCCATTATAAATATTGCTGATAACATACAGATATATTTTACATATATTCAAGATTTTTATTATAATACTAGTTGATCTGTGCCTACTTCGTTGAGCATACAAACCGTTAAGCCATCCTGGGACTTCCACGAATATTTCAAGATCAAAAATAGCCGAATCGGTTCAGCTGTTCTCGAGTTTTAGCGAGACTAACGAAAAGTAATTTATTTCTTTATTTTTATATATAAAAAAGAAAAAGAAGATACTCAATTACATAACCCATGACGAGGGTTAGTGATGTGTATATTCCAGGAAATATTAATAACTTTTTCCTATATCATCCAATTAGAAAAATATTGTATGTTCATGCATGTAATTATTATTAAGCTTTCAAATGCGAGGCCTATACTTTGTGAACTTACATTTACAAATTGGCAGACATTAACCGATTTCTATGATTCTATGGTGTACGTTGAAGATATGCCTTATTACTTAAACCATAGGAGTTATTTTCGCGTGCACCCGGTCTATCATAAAGGTTAATGAATCCTAGCGTGGGATGTATCAATTTTGATGTGAATTATTACCGTGTCAATGTAAACACCTTGTATCATTTGATTAAGTGAATGTTAATTGCTGTTTGTATAATATGTACATATTGTATGTGTGTATGTATTTAAGTATGTTATACATGCTTACTGTGAGAAAGAGTTTATATCTTTCCCGTGGTTGTCGTAAAAAGTGACAGTCGGATTATATATCCGGAAATAGGCATAATATATCCGGAAATAGGCATACTATATCCGGAAATAGGCATACTATATCCGGAAATAGGCATAATTTTGTTAAACTATTATTTTTTATCGTTGCCAAATGTACAATTCTCGCTACGTCCATATTATAAGAATAAACGAATATACACGAACTAGCTGTGCCCGCGACTTCGTTCGCGTGGTTTTTGAGTGACTTAAACCGTTTATGCAGCGCACGCAACGATAGTCCCCAAATGTGAATAATTTTCCCCGTATTTGCAACATTTCTCACTGACGCTTCGCTCCTATTTGTCGCTGCGTAGGTACCTAATGTTATATAGCCTAAAGCCTTCCTCTATAAATGGACTATCTAACAAAAAAGAGCTTTTCAAATCGGACCAGCAGTTCTTGAGATTAGCGCGTTTAAACAAACTAACAAATAAACTCTTTCGCTGTATAATATTAGTATAGATATACGAACAAAGTTGCGGTCGACATCTTGTACAATCCGTGTATTTGTATGTTAATTATATCTGATAACAATTAGTGATACGGCAATAACTCTAAGATCAGTTGACGTATTAATCAGTGTTGCCTATTTGAATTCGCTTATTATGTATTCTCTATGGTGAAACACGAGTAATGAATAGAATACATTAATGGATGAAGGTGAAGAATTGATATGTCGCAAAAATTTTTATCAATAAAATTGGGTTCAAACTGTCACTCAAACATATGGATATGTGTACATAGATATTTGATTCTAAAGACGGTTCTTTAGATAAATGTGATTAATACGTTACGAGTTACGACATAGTATTCTAAAATGTTTAAGTGACAGTTTGAACTCAATTTTCTTGAAATTGGAATTTTGCAAAATATCACTTTCTATTCATGTTTTCAAATATACCTAAGTAATTATTTTTGTCCGCAGACATCTAAATATCTGGTCACCTCTTTATTTTTGTATAAAAATATATATTAAAAATACTAATCTTCACTAATGTAATGACTAGATACGGTAACTGATTAGGAATTATAATTTTTCAACCATTCAAACGTAGAAAGCTCAAATTAAATTAGTTTAATCTGGTCTTAGAGTCAAATTAATATGATATTTATGGAGCTGTCAGATTAATAAATTCACACGTTGACATTTTGAATGTAGAATGTGCGAAATGCGCTTGTTTTTTTAATTTGAATATTGTCGTTAACTTTATAGTAGGACTTCTATAATGGGTTATGTATAGGTATATAATATATAGTGTAACATTAGGTGACGTACGAACTACGAAATGTATTTAGTAAATAAAAAATAATAATAAAAAATGTCTCTTGCCTATGTACTTACTTAATTAAAACAATAAGTAATTTAAAATAATTATACTTTCTATTAATATATAATCTAAAAATATTATCTACAAATGCGTTGACAGTCACTTAAAAAAATGTTATTTCACGACGGTTTTCTGTGAGACCGTGATATTTCTCCTGCCGAGCGGACACTGGGTCTTTCAGCTTTTATTGTAAATCATTTTGTTACTTGCTAAATTTAGTATCATATGTACAACCTATCATTCAATTTATTTTAATCAATATTTACAAGGAACACTTTATGTACAAAAACATCTTGTGTTAAAATTGGCTTTAGAAACAACCTCAGCTTTCTCATCAAATAAAAAACAACGTAAACACAATGTAATTTTTTTAATAGTTCCGATAGGTACAAAGTAGGCTCGTTTGGAGGGCCCGGCGAGGGAGAACATGCACTATCTGAGATCTGCGGCTGTGCTCAAGGGCCGATACGCGGTCAAGTGGCGAGCATTCTAAATTTGAAATTTAAAATGACGTTTACATTTTTTAAATAATCGCGTGGTGTGGCACGATAATCGATACTTACTAAGAAGCTTTTGGATAAAGTGAGTTTTGGGTTTATCAATTTAATTCTTTGTTTATTTAGATTTTAGTAGAGTTACTTAAATGAAATAAAATAATTGCATTCTATTACACAATTCGTTGCTCAATTTAATATTGCAAAAGCTTCGTTCGTGGCTACTACAGGGCTACTTTATAGCGATTTCGTCAGTTCTTATAATTTTACTCTAAATAGGTATTTCTGATTGTAATAATTTCTAAAACATTATAACTCTTATGTTATCTAATAAATAGTATTATAATATAATAAATAACATAAATTAGTATACACGAATAGTGTTAGCTCCAACCCAATTAAAAAAAAGTCTCAAACTAACCCCTTAGCGGCTATGAATATTCCAGAACATGGCCAAACAGCGGGTCCATGCGGGGTCACGAACGCGCTCTCATCACCCCACCGAGGTGGGGGGCTTTGTTTTTTTTCACCCCACTTCAAATATCAAAGATGTGAGTAGACGTCAAATGACAAAGACGTAGGTGATTAGATACCTGAAAGTACTTTTTCTTGGTTTTTTCCCTTCACTTCAGACAAGAAAGAGGTAGGTATGTACTTTTTCTTTTTCGCTCTCAAATGTCGAGAAAGACGTTCAAGGGAGTCCTTTTTGGGTTTTTTTACTTCAACATATGCCATGTCCAATTTTTTTGTTTTTTGCTGAACTCCAAACAAGAAAGACGTGGGTGATTCTTTACTTTTTATTGTTTTTTGCCTTTCCCCTCTATTCAAAATGATGTGAGGCGTGACATTCTTTTTTTTTCACAGGTGAAGGGTGAAACTCCATTCCCTTAATAATAAAAATATTATATGTATACCTACTCTAATAACTGTTGGAGTCTGTCTGTTACTACTTACTTTGCAAGTGTCACACGACAGACAAAGGCGGCAACATCGATTGGCGTGTCCGTTGCGTAAATACTTTTAGCTCTGTAACTAAGGCTTGTAAATCTTGTAATGTATATGTCGCACTTCGCAGTCATCTAGTTGAATCTGCCATTTTGATTAAATGACTAGCGCGGTCATTGAATGGCGTACAGAGAAATGTGTTGATATATATTTTACTTTAATGTCCGATATTCTTTGAAAATAGTACACATTTGGAAATGTTGAAGCTTAAAAATAAAATATTAAATGGCTGTCTTATCTAATTAGTCTTGGAGTCGTTGAATTCATTGGATTTGTTGGTAAAAATAAAATTCAATGAACGCGCTAGTCATTCAATCAAATAGTAGATTCAACCGGATGTCTATGCGACATATGTACCTACTTATGTTATACCTACATATTTCTACGTGTCGTTTCATGTGTTTTAAAAATGTGAGGGTATCTAAAGAAAGAGATTTATCAGTTTTTACAGAAAAAGTCTTAATATACTATTACGTACGACTATCTAATGTAGCTCACTCTTCATAACCTTAAATATAATATTCTAAAAATATTCTGTACTTTATAAAAAAGGAGACTCACCTCCGTATGAAGCACCCCAGCACCCCTTTGGGGTGTAAGGGGTATCCTTTTGTGTTCCGCCATTACGGATCCCAGCGTGCTCCAAGATCACGCAATCCCATTTCGTCCATGGACGCGATTTGTCAGTGTCATTATGGCGTATACGGCGATGTCGAATAATAGAAATGGATTTAAAAAAAGAAAAGTGTTGGGTTATTTAAAAAAACGATTTTAATTTCTTTGTGGCCAGTATTCTTGCATTCTATTAAAAAAACTACGTACGTATGTTTACATTAGCATTACTTACACATAAGAGAAAAATATATGCTAACTAGCTGACCCGTGCCCACTTCGTTGTGCATAGAAACAGGTTTTGATGTCCCGTTTAAACCTTTCCGGGACTTACACGAATATTTTAAGACCAAAAATAGCCGAATCGGTTCAGCCATTCTCGAGTTTTAGCGAGACTAATGAACAGAAATTAATTTATATATATATATAAGACATATTGAAGATGATAATGCTGAAGCGGGTGTTTGTTTGAGCGCGCTAATCTCAGAAACTTATCGGTCCGATATACATAGTGTAAAAAGAGCAGTCACTATAACTTTGAGATACGATTATACTACCTTTCCTCATTTTGGAAATGTATTTTTTTTCATTTAGAACCAGAAGATGAAGAACACCAATGAAGAATGTTTCAAAATCGGGGGGTCTTTGAGGAACACACGGAAGATGTCGCTGGCACAGATATTTGAAAGAAAGAAAGAAAAGAAAAATTATTTTGTAAAATGTACACAAAATGTAACTTGATGTAACAGAAATAAAACACATTAAATTTTACCAAATTGGTGCCCAGTGCCCACTCAGCATAATATGCTGCAAATAAAATTTGTAGAAATGAAATTAAATATAATAAACAAATTATAATAATTTAAAACTTAACTAAACTAAAACAAATAAACATCATTCCTCAATTTAGCTACACAAAAATGTACAAACAAACAAAAACTAAAATAACTAATAACAAATTAAACGTTTTGTTTCATATAATTCAGGACAATACTAATAATTACATAACAGTTATTAAATAATATGATAGACGTAATTGGAACTAGGTTTGATTAAAATTTCGCTGTTTTCAAATTAGGAAACATTAAATTCACAGTTTAAATATGCATAACGTACTAACGGTCTAAGCAACATTATAGCTAAAACTCAGAATACTTTTCGTGAGTATCTTTCTACAACTTTTTTCTTCTCTTTGTCGCCGCATACACAAAGAACCGTGTCCATTCCTTTTGTTTCGTGAACATCAACCAGACACCGCTGGTCTCTCGTATCGTCCTCAACTCCGCCAGTCCCTTTGAGGAGTCCAGACTTGTGAGTTTCGAGAGGTCAACACTCGCTGGACGTGCTCAAAGGCACGAAAAAAGTTATTGTTGTAAAAATTTAATATGAAAGCCAACAAGGAATTACCTACGTGCATTTTCAGAGTAACATGTCGTATTAGTTTATTTTGGCTAGCTAGAAGTTGTACTCTGTTACAATTAAATGTTTTATAAATGTAAAGAAAACAGGAATCGACTACCTGTTTTCTTTAATGGAACGTTGTAGCTATGTCGCAGTCATCTAATTCAATTGAAAGACTAAAGGACAACTCGTCATGTTGTTTATTGTAACGTCCAACGTCTTAACTGAACGTCATTTAGTCATTAAGCGTAGTCGTTGAATTACCTACTTATGGAACACCTAGTTAGGTGATATTTTCTTCTAATTTGAATTCATACTACCGATATTTTACTTACCGATAAATGTAACTTTGCATATTCTACTATAAATAATGTAACATAAATACATTTATTAAGTGTGGTTTTGTATGTTTTAACAGCTAAATTAAAACAACGACGTACAGCATGTTTAAAACTTACCTTAATTATGTCGAAAAAATATCAACACAGTGCTATCAGTGCGACCTGTTTGACGCCATATTTGTTTTGGCGACCACTAGCGCCGAAGTGAGAAAAGGTTTCAATAACCTGACTGATTTTAATCCGCTAACTAATTGGACGTTGATTGACGATTGTTCAATCAATGTTCGGTCTAGTCTTTTAATTGAATGTCGTCATTCGATAAAAACGCTAGTCACTCAATGAAATGGCGATTTCAATTAGATGACTGCGACAGCTACATAGGTACATAGCAGAGGATGTTAGGTAGCTCCGTAGCCGTAACCGAAAGTATCGGATATCCGGTATAAAATATTATCCATAACCGTAACCGAATACTCCCTAATGTAAAAAAGGAAAAAATTAAATCCAAAATGTAATATCCGTAACCGAAATTATCCGAAACAAACAGATAATTCTAAATAATTAAATATCCGTATCCGAAATTTCATATCCATTTCGTCCCTGGTACATAGGTCGTGCGCATTGACACTCAAGCCGGAGGTCATGGGTTCGAATCCCGAAGACGGAACAAAAGTTTTCAATGAACCCGGGTCATGGATGTGTAATGTGTATTAAATTTTGACACTTGCCTCTTCTATACTAATATTATAAAGAGGAAACATTTGATTGTTGAAACCACTGAACCAATATGAAAAATTATTTCGCAGTTGGAAAGCTATCCTATCAGCGCTGCAGCGCTTAGGCTATAATATATTTAAAAAAAATTGAAAATGAAAGAAAATATACGTAACAGTCACCGGGGTTTGAACCAGGACTCGATCTTTTCCGTCGTTACCAGTCTATATGATACGGTTACGGTTGTCATGGTAACAACATTGTTTACAAACGGAAAATAATTATTATGAAATGCTATAAATACCGCATTTATATAAGTTTAAACTATTCGGATTAATATTTTGTATTCCAAATCGATAAATAAAGTAAAAAATTAATTTGTACAAAATTCTGCCATATCCAGAAATGCCTATAAGAAAAACTTACAAAAACTTCAGAATATATAATAAAACAAGGAACGATCCGGGTTCCGCGTTGCGGGTTCGGGGTTGCGGGTTCAGGGTTGTGTAAAACTATTTATATGCTTAACGAAGTGAGCACAGGTCAGCTAGTTTCTAATAATTTCATAGACAAATCAGACTCGCTAGTAGCTACATACCACAAATTAACAACTATTGATGCTGAAAAGTGAAAACCTGTCGAATCCAAATGTAAGGGAAATTATGTTGACTTATGTTTTGTTCCGCCGTAGCGCCTAAATTACTAATAAAATTTTAATAAAATAGGTGGCATTAGATTACACAAAATATTAAATACGTAAGCGTGTTAAAGTTTCTTTTTCTATATATTGTAGTTAGAATTATTCTCACCTTTCCATTCACCTTTTGAACTCAGAACCATTTTTCAAATTCTAAATTCGAATTCAAATTTGCACAATGCCGAAGGGTGTATCGAGGCGCTGTGTCGAGTGGCGAGGAGAGGACTCATCTTACGTGGGCTTGAGTTGCCGCCGTCCCCTTCGAAATATTATATGCCTGTCAAATGTAGCCCACGAAGCAGAATATTCATTTCACGCAATTTCCAAACTTGGACGAGTTACGATTTTTATTTGTTGTGTTTTTGTCGCAGGATGATTGCAGGATTAGGTTTTTCTTTATTAACGCCTCAGTAGTCTAGTGGCTCAGAGTTTCGCTCTCGACCCGGAGGTCGATTCCCGCGTTGGGCCAACAAAAAATGTTGTTTAGGACAATGCAGGCTGATCACCTGATTGTCTGACAAGAAAGATGATCCATGCGTCGGATGGGCATGTAAAAAGTAGGTCCTGCGCCTGTTCTCCCGCCAGTCGTGTCGGTTATCCGTCCCACTGGGCTACGAGATTGATAGAAGAGAAAGTGCTTCTGTGTATTGCGTACACACTTGGGCACTATAAAATAACTCCTGCGTAACTGGCCTGGTTTCAATGAAACCGGCCACCGTCACTGAAATCGGTGTGGCAGGAATTATTAATATTATTATTCGGTTTTTCGTGAAAATTCTAGGATATTTGGAAAATGCCGGATTGTTTGGTTATGAGATAAACTTTCGCTTACAAACCTAATTTTGCAATTTCCTGCGACTTATTATTGTTATATTTCGAAACCTAACAATTTACAATACGTATTTAAGTCCTTCAGGTTGTTGATAAGATGTGAGTTGGCGCCTACAGCATGACACGTGTCACACAACTTTGCTGTCTTTAATTAAATATTACGTGACGTGGCAAAGTGGCACGTTATGGTTATTGTTCGTAGCACACAACATCACATGTAGATGCTGAAGGCGCCAACTCTAATTTAACGGCTCATGTGGTTAATGTATACTTATATAAGTTTGTTTTTCTCTCTTTAGTGAATCATACAAAATGACTGGAATGGTCAATGCGGATGATGCAATACGCTAGTAACTAGTAATATAGAGGGGTAACTGGGGCTACTTTATCCCCACTCTTTTGTAACCTATTTCCCTTCATATTGGTCATAATATATATGAACATGTTTCGCACTTGGACACGCATAATTTATCCGTCTACAAATCAACATGATAGCAGTTAAAAGTATAGACTACTAAAATCACATAATATAGTATAGTACAGAAGGTAAAGACAGTAGACTTATTCCCGACACAATCGAGAATCGAATCTTCGATCTCGGCTTTTGGTATTTTATTTTGTAGATTACTTTGAAACTAATCAGGATGAAGAAAATCGTTAGATCGTAACTTTATGTAATCCTGACATCTACAAAGGAGTTATTTTTTAGTGTAGTAATGTGTGCGCAATACACAGAAGCACTCTCTCTTCCTTCACTCTCGTAGCTCAGTGGGACGGATAACCGACACGACTGGCGGGAGATCAGGCGCAGGATCATCTTTCTTGTCAGACAATCAGTGATCAGCCTGCATTGTCCTAACAAAACTTGAAAACAACATATTTTGTTGTTTCAACGCGGTAATCGAACCCAGCTCCGGGTCTAGAGCGAAGCTCAGAACCACTAGACCACTAGATCATTTAAAAATATACAAAACAAAACCAAACGACCCAAGGGCTGGCGCTTACCTCGGCCAACGTATCAGTTTAGCGATACAGCGAGGTAATACTGCCAGTCTTTTGGGTACATTACTAGCGGCCGCCGATTTAGATATAGTTTTTTACATATAGCCTTTTTTATTACTAGTTTAGTTTATAGTTTAGATAATAATAATTTACCTAAAATAGTTTTTAATTTATATATTATGTTATTTTCAAAACAAATAGCAGAAGTTTTAAATAGCAGACAAGACGAGAGCCGTGTCGTAGATGCATGTCGCAACTGGACACAGGTCGTCATCTTAATTACAAGACCAACACGTTGAGCTCGTTTTATAACAATATTTACACTCAACTCAACTGAAGTGGTCTTTAGAAATCTTCTAAGAGCGTTTACACATGCAGTTCTTTGAATCGATTACGTGATAACATATTAGAAAGTCTTTAATGTTTGTTAAATACTAAAATAAATAGATAATAACTAGTATCGGAACTGCTCCGTTCCGGGTAATCGGATCTGGGAAAACAAAATGTGTGGAATTTGACACAAGCTTCTCTAAATGCCATACGAATTCACTCGTTATTTAGAGAAGCATAATAATATGCCAAATCCCATACATTTTGTTTTCAAACTTCGTAAGCGATGAATAGCGATTTCATCATGAAGGGCCCAGCTCCGTTTTGATCCTAGTAAATCGGAACTTCTCCGTTCCGATTAGAACGATCGGAACTGTATCATCCCAGTATTTATCCCGATCCAGTATGTTACGTGCCCGGCAAGCCGCTTCATACTCGGTTTATTATTATTATTTATTATATAATCAACCTTTTGGAGCTCGGCAAAAGAAGTAGGCCCCCGAACAACGGGTAGAAGCAAGCGAGGGTATTCGGGTTATTCAGATAATATTATACCCGTATGCACATAATATGTGCGTTGGGATTAAATAGTGGTATTGGGCGGGACGTGTTAGCAGAATGTATCCTGACCGCTGGGCAAAGATAGTCACTGGTACTCGAAGATGATGACACCGACGTGGCTGGCCTAATAAAAGATGGCATGACAACTTGGATGCACATCAGCCGGGCTGGCCAGTGTTGGCATAGGAAAGAGAAAAATACATTGAGTACATTAAAAAAAACCTTGTTGGCCATCTTATTCCCAAGGTGTGCAATCGTCAACAAACTCGTTGATCCTATAATAAGCATTAGCACACAAACGATTGTTAGGTCAAATTTTAGAAATGTATGTATTATAAATTATTATTATAGCAAATAACTGTATTAACTATTTATTTAGTAACATTTATAATTTTAGGATTTTTGTAATTGGCAATACTAAAAGCGTGGTTTAATTGTATTTAACTATGGTAAAATTGTAAACTATTATTTTTAAGAAAAGTTATTACAAAATAATTATTGCATAATTATTTTGTGTGGATTATGATTTTTAGAATGTTTTATAAGTCTTTAAATGTATTTGATTGATAATTTGTTTGTTAGCGGAAGTGACAAATAATAAGTTGTTAAATAGTGTAAAATATAATTAATCAGATCAACTGTATAAAAATTAGGAAATATCATTATTAAAATTATGTAATTGTACAATATTTATTAAGACTGTGTGAGGATTTTTATACTATTGTAAACTTAAAAGTACATTTGATATTCTCATATTTGACTTATATTTGACTTATATTTGACTTCCTTCAGAGAGTTAACGCTGATACCAGTTGGAGGGAACAGGCAGGGGTTTTAGTATAAAATAGGGAGTTTGAGCCCTGTGAGCTCAATTCTGGTATCAGCGGTGGCCTCATCAGCTCATTGGTAAGTCATAGTCTCTTTTATAAAATTGTTAATGTTAATATTGTTAAGTAGATTTGCTGTTCAGTATTAAATGTGTTATTTTAAAGATTTATGTGATTATATGTGTAGGTATGTTTAAAAATATTTGAGTTATGATGAATAGATAATTTATAATAAATACACTATGAGAGATCTGGAGTTTTACTACAGATCAGAAGTGACACGTACACGCCTACAATTTAGAAATGATATTAATTTAAATCTTCAACAATAACTGAATTTTTAAATTGTTTTTGTGACATATAATATTAAAAGTACCCACTTTTTGTGTGTTTGAGTACAATGGAAAACGAGACACGAACGAGAAGACTTGATGACGGCCACGAGAGAAAGCAATCCACTTCGAGCGCCGTGAGCGCGACGTTCGCGAGTCTCCGCGACACAGCAGTCGCACGCGCAGAGGGCGCGACTTTCGCGAGTCTCCGCGACGCAGCAGCCGCACGCGCAGAGGGCGCGACTTTCGCGAGTCTCCGCGACGCAGCAGCCGCACGCGCAGAGGGCGCGACTTTCGCGTGTCTCCGCGACGCAGCAGCCGCACGCGCAGAGGGCGCGACTTTCGCGAGTCTCCGCGACGCAGCAGCCGCACGCGCAGAGGGCGCGACTTTCGCGTGTCTCCGCGACGCAGCAGCCGCACGCGCAGAGGGCGCGACGTTCGCGAGTCTCCGCGTCGCGGCGGCCGGGTGCGCCGCGGGCAGCCTGAAATTTGCGAGACTTCGCGGCCCGGTGACCCGATGTCTTAGCATCGTGCCGAAATTATGGACCAAAGGTCAGTGAGCCCGCAACCAACTATGCATATTCTTTTATTTTTATATTTATTTAAAGCATATTCAAACATTGACATCGCAGCCACAGACACCAGTTGTAAACAATAGAAATGATTACAAAAACGTTTTACCGATATTCGATCCATCCTCTAATAACCAACGTATAGACGTATGGTTTAAAAAGGTCAACGAATGCGCTGCTGCCTATGGCTGGGATGGTAAGACTATCCATTTCTTTGTGCAAAAATTATAAGGATTGGTCAAACGGTGGTACTATACACTTGGGACGAGTGGCAAGTCAATTTGACTAGCGCAGTTCCACACGAACACTATTATGGCCAATCCTTTAAAAAAAAAATGTTTAGACGTAAAAGTAGGTTTAATGAATCTATACAAAATTATTTCTATGAGAAATTAGCACTTGTAAACCAATGTGACATTACGGAAAGCGAGCAGTTGACTGTAGAATCCATCGAATAAGTGATAGAACTATGAAATCTAGTGCATTAGCGTTGCGTTGTTCTCATCCCGATCAGTTAGATAGATCAATAACAAAAAGGAGAATAAGAAATGAAAAATCATTTATGCGTACAGGTTCTAATCAATTTCAAACACTCACTTGTTATAATTGTAAAGACCAGGACCACTGTTATACTAGATGCACGAAGCCTTTTATTAGGTGTTCATGATGTTCAAGAATTGACCACAATTCTGAAGCGTGTTTTTAAACTTTAAATAACAAGGAAAGCATTAACCCTATTTATAAAACTATGCGCATTTCATCTTCCTCTCCCAATGCAAAATAACAAAATAAGTTAATGGATTTACAGATTTCGTCAGTGAAGTTAGTTTGGTTTATTTTAATTATGTTTGATTATATTCATTTGATTCATTCATTCAACTCATTTGGGATTGGAACATGATCCTTTTATAGGACAAGATATGCGTCTTGTCCTTACTTATTTCTTTTTACTTGATTTGGAAATATAAATGTAGGTCTCGTAATAGATGGCGTTTCTGCCAACGTACATAGCAAGGTAGTCTCAGATAAATTATCAAGATGTTCCATTGTTAATAGGTCAAACATTTACAGAACAGTCTCATATTTTAGTGACAAAATGTAGTAACAGGCTTGATTTATTTAGTGTTGATAAGGAAATGCCCTTGTTAGATAATTGTGGAAAAAATATTATAAGAGTAGTAATTAGCTAAACTATTACACTTCATGGAAGCTCGACTGTTAGGGCTGTTTCTCAATCTGATTACGATGGTTATGTTTTGATTTATAGTAAAATTATACAAAACAAAACCAAACGACCCAAGGGCTGGCGCTTACCTCGGCCAACGTATCAGTTTAGCGATACAGCGAGGTAATACTGCCAGTCTTTTGGGTACATTACTAGCGGCCGCCGATTTAGATATAGTTTTTTACATATAGCCTTTTTTATTACTAGTTTAGTTTATAGTTTAGATAATAATAATTTACCTAAAATAGTTTTTAATTTATATATTATGTTATTTTCAAAACAAATAGCAGAAGTTTTAAATAGCAGACAAGACGAGAGCCGTGTCGTAGATGCATGTCGCAACTGGACACAGGTCGTCATCTTAATTACAAGACCAACACGTTGAGCTCGTTTTATAACAATATTTACACTCAACTCAACTGAAGTGGTCTTTAGAAATCTTCTAAGAGCGTTTACACATGCAGTTCTTTGAATCGATTACGTGATAACATATTAGAAAGTCTTTAATGTTTGTTAAATACTAAAATAAATAGATAATAACTAGTATCGGAACTGCTCCGTTCCGGGTAATCGGATCTGGGAAAACAAAATGTGTGGAATTTGACACAAGCTTCTCTAAATGCCATACGAATTCACTCGTTATTTAGAGAAGCATAATAATATGCCAAATCCCATACATTTTGTTTTCAAACTTCGTAAGCGATGAATAGCGATTTCATCATGAAGGGCCCAGCTCCGTTTTGATCCTAGTAAATCGGAACTTCTCCGTTCCGATTAGAACGATCGGAACTGTATCATCCCAGTATTTATC
Source organism: Celastrina argiolus (assembly GCA_905187575.2). Lineage (NCBI taxonomy): Eukaryota > Metazoa > Arthropoda > Insecta > Lepidoptera > Lycaenidae > Celastrina > Celastrina argiolus. The sequence goes on along the minus strand of LR994591.1, from coordinate 15,739,740 downwards.
CCGATCCAGTATGTTACGTGCCCGGCAAGCCGCTTCATACTCGGTTTATTATTATTATTTATTATATAATCAACCTTTTGGAGCTCGGCAAAAGAAGTAGGCCCCCGAACAACGGGTAGAAGCAAGCGAGGGTATTCGGGTTATTCAGATAATATTATACCCGTATGCACATAATATGTGCGTTGGGATTAAATAGTGGTATTGGGCGGGACGTGTTAGCAGAATGTATCCTGACCGCTGGGCAAAGATAGTCACTGGTACTCGAAGATGATGACACCGACGTGGCTGGCCTAATAAAAGATGGCATGACAACTTGGATGCACATCAGCCGGGCTGGCCAGTGTTGGCATAGGAAAGAGAAAAATACATTGAGTACATTAAAAAAAACCTTGTTGGCCATCTTATTCCCAAGGTGTGCAATCGTCAACAAACTCGTTGATCCTATAATAAGCATTAGCACACAAACGATTGTTAGGTCAAATTTTAGAAATGTATGTATTATAAATTATTATTATAGCAAATAACTGTATTAACTATTTATTTAGTAACATTTATAATTTTAGGATTTTTGTAATTGGCAATACTAAAAGCGTGGTTTAATTGTATTTAACTATGGTAAAATTGTAAACTATTATTTTTAAGAAAAGTTATTACAAAATAATTATTGCATAATTATTTTGTGTGGATTATGATTTTTAGAATGTTTTATAAGTCTTTAAATGTATTTGATTGATAATTTGTTTGTTAGCGGAAGTGACAAATAATAAGTTGTTAAATAGTGTAAAATATAATTAATCAGATCAACTGTATAAAAATTAGGAAATATCATTATTAAAATTATGTAATTGTACAATATTTATTAAGACTGTGTGAGGATTTTTATACTATTGTAAACTTAAAAGTACATTTGATATTCTCATATTTGACTTATATTTGACTTATATTTGACTTCCTTCAGAGAGTTAACGCTGATACCAGTTGGAGGGAACAGGCAGGGGTTTTAGTATAAAATAGGGAGTTTGAGCCCTGTGAGCTCAATTCTGGTATCAGCGGTGGCCTCATCAGCTCATTGGTAAGTCATAGTCTCTTTTATAAAATTGTTAATGTTAATATTGTTAAGTAGATTTGCTGTTCAGTATTAAATGTGTTATTTTAAAGATTTATGTGATTATATGTGTAGGTATGTTTAAAAATATTTGAGTTATGATGAATAGATAATTTATAATAAATACACTATGAGAGATCTGGAGTTTTACTACAGATCAGAAGTGACACGTACACGCCTACAATTTAGAAATGATATTAATTTAAATCTTCAACAATAACTGAATTTTTAAATTGTTTTTGTGACATATAATATTAAAAGTACCCACTTTTTGTGTGTTTGAGTACAATGGAAAACGAGACACGAACGAGAAGACTTGATGACGGCCACGAGAGAAAGCAATCCACTTCGAGCGCCGTGAGCGCGACGTTCGCGAGTCTCCGCGACACAGCAGTCGCACGCGCAGAGGGCGCGACTTTCGCGAGTCTCCGCGACGCAGCAGCCGCACGCGCAGAGGGCGCGACTTTCGCGAGTCTCCGCGACGCAGCAGCCGCACGCGCAGAGGGCGCGACTTTCGCGTGTCTCCGCGACGCAGCAGCCGCACGCGCAGAGGGCGCGACTTTCGCGAGTCTCCGCGACGCAGCAGCCGCACGCGCAGAGGGCGCGACTTTCGCGTGTCTCCGCGACGCAGCAGCCGCACGCGCAGAGGGCGCGACGTTCGCGAGTCTCCGCGTCGCGGCGGCCGGGTGCGCCGCGGGCAGCCTGAAATTTGCGAGACTTCGCGGCCCGGTGACCCGATGTCTTAGCATCGTGCCGAAATTATGGACCAAAGGTCAGTGAGCCCGCAACCAACTATGCATATTCTTTTATTTTTATATTTATTTAAAGCATATTCAAACATTGACATCGCAGCCACAGACACCAGTTGTAAACAATAGAAATGATTACAAAAACGTTTTACCGATATTCGATCCATCCTCTAATAACCAACGTATAGACGTATGGTTTAAAAAGGTCAACGAATGCGCTGCTGTCTATGGCTGGGATGGTAAGACTATCCATTTCTTTGTGCAAAAATTATAAGGATTGGTCAAACGGTGGTACTATACACTTGGGACGAGTGGCAAGTCAATTTGACTAGCGCAGTTCCACACGAACACTATTATGGCCAATCCTTTAAAAAAAAAATGTTTAGACGTAAAAGTAGGTTTAATGAATCTATACAAAATTATTTCTATGAGAAATTAGCACTTGTAAACCAATGTGACATTACGGAAAGCGAGCAGTTGACTGTAGAATCCATCGAATAAGTGATAGAACTATGAAATCTAGTGCATTAGCGTTGCGTTGTTCTCATCCCGATCAGTTAGATAGATCAATAACAAAAAGGAGAATAAGAAATGAAAAATCATTTATGCGTACAGGTTCTAATCAATTTCAAACACTCACTTGTTATAATTGTAAAGACCAGGACCACTGTTATACTAGATGCACGAAGCCTTTTATTAGGTGTTCATGATGTTCAAGAATTGACCACAATTCTGAAGCGTGTTTTTAAACTTTAAATAACAAGGAAAGCATTAACCCTATTTATAAAACTATGCGCATTTCATCTTCCTCTCCCAATGCAAAATAACAAAATAAGTTAATGGATTTACAGATTTCGTCAGTGAAGTTAGTTTGGTTTATTTTAATTATGTTTGATTATATTCATTTGATTCATTCATTCAACTCATTTGGGATTGGAACATGATCCTTTTATAGGACAAGATATGCGTCTTGTCCTTACTTATTTCTTTTTACTTGATTTGGAAATATAAATGTAGGTCTCGTAATAGATGGCGTTTCTGCCAACGTACATAGCAAGGTAGTCTCAGATAAATTATCAAGATGTTCCATTGTTAATAGGTCAAACATTTACAGAACAGTCTCATATTTTAGTGACAAAATGTAGTAACAGGCTTGATTTATTTAGTGTTGATAAGGAAATGCCCTTGTTAGATAATTGTGGAAAAAATATTATAAGAGTAGTAATTAGCTAAACTATTACACTTCATGGAAGCTCGACTGTTAGGGCTGTTTCTCAATCTGATTACGATGGTTATGTTTTGATTTATAGTAAAATTATAGGAAAACCAATTGATCAATATTTTATCAACTGTGGTCTGTACAGCTGTATTAAAAATAAGTAAACGTTGTTATAACGCCAGAGTAATCGTCATGTCAAATAGCTAAAAATACCCTCATAGGTCGAGCTTTTCCAGTCCAGATTATTAGTCGTATTGCTTCCACATTACCTAATAAATTAAGTATCAAAAACACTAATATGATTACCCTCCAAGATTTATCTATAGGATAATCTGTATGTGAAACGGAAAATTAAAGCTTTAATATAAAAATTGTTTAGGGGACTCCCTTCAGGAGTTAAGATGCCCAAACCTAACTGAAATGAATATAGAACTAAATAGTAAAATACCCGTGGTATATAGAACATATAGACTGTCTCATACAAAACTAGAAAAGTTACGAGAAATGATTGAAATGTTAGAAGTTGGCATTATTAGAGACTCGACGTCTGAGTACGCAAGCCCTCTGATACCTATAATAGAGGATGAAATTGCACGATTATCAGTACATTCTTGTTTTTATAACACTTGATTTGGCATCGGGATATTTGTCACACGCGATGGCCAGTATGAATTTAACCGTATTCCATTTGGTCCGGCTAACGCACCAACCGTATTCCAACGGATGAATAAGGTATTAGGCACTTCTAAATTTAAAAAAAACCCACTGCTTACATTGACGAAATAAGGGTATTTACGCTGTAAATATTGATGACTGTTTAGATAGATTACAACACGTTCTTGAATTGTTACTAAACGCTAATTTACCCCTTAATTTAAAGAAATGCGATGTGAAATTTTTATGTGACAGAACAGACTACTTGGGGTATAAGATTAGCTCCGACGGGGTTCGACCCGGTAATCATAAAATAGATGGCATACAAAATTTTTCACGGCCAGTAAATCAACATGGCATTCGACAATATTTAGGCTTGGTTAGTTACTTCTGTAAGTATATTCAAAATTTTGCACATTTATCTTATCCTTTTAGCAAACTTCTTAAAAAGGATATTCTTTTTACCTGGGCTGACGAACAAAACTATTTTATAGAATTGAAACGAAGACTTATTACTAGACCCGTCTTCTTCATACCGATGCTAGTAAAATCGGAATAGGCGGTATTCTAATGCAACGGATTAAAGAAAATACTCTACACCTGTAGCTTTTAACAGTCGCCAGACTTCTACAGAGGAGAAATTTTCACTCATACGAATTAGAAACATTAGCTTTCATATTTTGCCTTAGAACGCTTTAAAATAATTACCGACTGTACTGTGCGTACTACCTTTTCAAAAAGGGATCTCGTTCGAAGAATATCGCGTTGGTGGCTGCAATTACACGCAATAGAGGATTTACTTAGTAGAATACCGTCCTGATACTCATAACACACTTAGATGCAATATCACGGAATCCCACAGAATCACTTATAAGTGACGAACTAGAACAATATCCTACGATTATGTTAATTACTAATGAAGATTGGCTACTTAAATTACAATTGGAAGATTCGGAATTACAGAGGGTTATGGATATATAGTGATAGTTACATAATTAAATATAATGGAATTTATAAAATTATAGATGGCAATAAAAATTATTTAAGCTAGGCTGTACCAAAGAGATCGAGATGGATACCCGACCATTATATTGGATGTTTTGGCATAATAGAAAAAAAAACACTTAAGAATTAATCAAGGGTACATTTTGGTTTCCAAAATAAATTTCAAAATTTATAAGAAAAAAATACGTAGGCGCCTGTGTCTACTAATTCCGAGGGGATAGTTACATTATATTACTAAAATTAAGGATCCATTTCATACCTTGCACATTGACCATCTCGGCCCCTTTGTGAAATCAAAAAGACAAAATTATTATCTCTTATTAATCATAGATGCTTTTACTAAATTTGTTTTTATTAAACCAGTACAAAATACCAATTCTAAAAGTGATATGGGAACTTGTTTCACCTCGAGAATGTTTAAAGAGTTTTTCAAATACGTATTAGAATGCTGTGGCAAGTCCTCGAAGGATATATTATAGTGAACAAGCTAAACAATAACGTTATTTTGATAGAAACGCTACCCAGCACAAATTTATAATAAAGGTGATTTAGTAAAAATAACAGACTTCTTTTAAAAGCTGGTAGTAGTTTCAGTGCTAGGGAATGATCGGTATCGGTAAATAAAAACAAACTCAAATCAGTCATAGCCGCAAACCGTATGTTACCTTGGGTTAATACTGCTTCTCATGATGTACATGACGATATGGATTAAGTTGAAAGTGTTGTAGATAGTAATTATGAAGATAATTAAATAGTTCTAAATAGCTTCTAAATTGTAATTTTAATAATTAATTATTATTAAAAATTATATTCTTAATTTGATTTAAAAATATATATATTAAGAGTAAAATGCTAAGATCGAAGGACGGTCATAGTAACTCGAGAAGATCTTGCATTATAAGAGTCAGTTGTTTTCTTTTAAGTAAAAGTGTTGCAGATTGAAAGACGGTCATAGTAACTCGAGAAGATCTTGCAACAAAGTCAGAGTATAAAAGCTAGTTTGATAAAGAAAAGTTTAAGTAGTACAATGCTAAGATCGAAAGACGGTCATAGTAACTCGAGAAGATCTTGCATTATAGGAGTAAGTGTTGCAGATTGAAAGACGGTCATAGTAACTCGAGAAGATCTTGCAACAAAGTCAGAGTATAAAAGTTAAGTTTAAAAGATCGAAGGACGGTCATAGTAACTCGAGAAGATCATGCATTATAGGAGTAAGTGTTGCAGATTGAAAGACGGTCATAGTAACTCGAGAAGATCTTGCAACAAAGTCAGTTTAAAAGTTAGTTTTAGTTAAAAGTTAGTAGTCTGCATATTAAAAGTTCAAAATTAATGACGCTTTATTTATAATATATGCCGAGTGTTAGGTCAAATTTAACTGTGTATGAGGGCATACACCAAATCAGAATGGCCGAGTGTTAGGTCAAATTTTAGAAATGTATGTATTATAAATTATTATTATAGCAAATAACTGTATTAACTATTTATTTAGTAACATTTATAATTTTAGGATTTTTGTAATTGGCAATACTAAAAGCGTGGTTTAATTGTATTTAACTATGGTAAAATTGTAAACTATTATTTTTAAGAAAAGTTATTACAAAATAATTATTGCATAATTATTTTGTGTGGATTATGATTTTTAGAATGTTTTATAAGTCTTTAAATGTATTTGATTGATAATTTGTTTGTTAGCGGAAGTGACAAATAATAAGTTGTTAAATAGTGTAAAATATAATTAATCAGATCAACTGTATAAAAATTAGGAAATATCATTATTAAAATTATGTAATTGTACAATATTTATTAAGACTGTGTGAGGATTTTTATACTATTGTAAACTTAAAAGTACATTTGATATTCTCATATTTGACTTATATTTGACTTATATTTGACTTCCTTCAGAGAGTTAACGCTGATACCAGTTGGAGGGAACAGGCAGGGGTTTTAGTATAAAATAGGGAGTTTGAGCCCTGTGAGCTCAATTCTGGTATCAGCGGTGGCCTCATCAGCTCATTGGTAAGTCATAGTCTCTTTTATAAAATTGTTAATGTTAATATTGTTAAGTAGATTTGCTGTTCAGTATTAAATGTGTTATTTTAAAGATTTATGTGATTATATGTGATTATAATTAATAATTATATAATGTTAATGTAACCAGTTATAATTTATTAATATGGAAATTAATGTTATAATAGAACATATTGTATGTAGGTATGTTTAAAAATATTTGAGTTATGATGAATAGATAATTTATAATAAATACACTATGAGAGATCTGGAGTTTTACTACACGATCTTTAACTACTTTTTTAAATTTATTAATGGATAAGTTTTGAACATTTTGTGGGAATCTATTGTATAGGCGTATACATTGGCCTTTAAAAGATCTACTTACTTTGCTAAGTCTAATCACTGGTACATCTAGCTTATGCTTGTTTCTTGTGTTTATACTATGATTATCACTTTTCTTCTTGAATAGTTTCAAAAAGAAAAGTGATAATCATTGTCACACTTAAGTTTTTTTTAACGTTCAGTACATTATCTAAAACATATTGAGAAGTGATGGTCAGGATACCAGTTTCTTTAAACTTTTCTCTCAGAGATTCAAAAGAAGACATTTTTTAAATAGCACGTATAGCTCGCTTCTGCAGCACAAATATTGAATTTATGTTATTAGTGTCCAATAAAACAAATAAATATAGTTTAATACTTGTTCATAATGTTATTTGGTTGCCATAAATACATATTTGGGTTTTCCATAGAACTTGGCACTCATTTCATTATTTTCAGATTAATCCTTCCAAACACTCCCAAAATAAAACCTTAAATCACGAACAGGCGTCTTAATCCAGAAAAATCTAGACGCAATTCAAACACTAGACTCAACCCTTTAGTTTAGGGGATAATTGAAACCACCCTAACACATAGCCGCGGGACAAAGAGTACATAAGCCAAGGGCATGCGACTATTTACCGTCTGCGAAGAATAATGCACCGGCGAAAAAATTATAACCCCCGTACTTGAGGTAGGGGTGGCAACACTGAAAAAAAATATTTTTTTCTAAATTTATCTTTACTGAACCAACTGCCACAGGATAAAATATAGGCAATATTTTTTTTACAGGATAAAATATGGGCAAATTTCTCTTTTACAAAAAGTATAGTATGTTTACATATAAATAAGTCACATAATATTAATAAATCTTTATTTCAGGTTGCATAGGCCCATGCTATAAATATATATAAATAAGGACGTGTCAAGATGTTGGACGTTACAATAAACAACTTGACGAGTGCTCCTTCAGTCTTTCAATATAATGTCGTCATTCGATAAAAACGTTAGTCACTCAATGAAATGGCGATTTCAATTAGATGACTGTGACATATATACTAGCTGATCCGTGCCCACTTCGTTGAGCATACAAACCGTTTAAACCTTCCCTGGACTTCCACGAATATTTCAAGACCAAAAATAGCCAAATCAGTTCAGCAGCTCGAGTTTTAGGGAGACTAACGAACAGCAATTCATTTTTATATATAAGAATAGTCATTAAGGTTACTACTTACTATGTATCTCTAAAACTAGGTAGTAATTCCGTCCTATTTCATTTGAAATCCAGCAATGATGATATTAAATGTTACGGGTAAAGCAATAAATTTGATACTCGTTCCTATTACTGCCTTAGACAGAGAAAGCTGGTATCTGGTAGCCCAACCTATTATTATGATGAGTATCCTATGGTGGTAATAACATAACAGCCCGTATTCGAACCCATTACCCGTAATTTTCATTATACGGTGAAATGCATGTAATAGGACAATAATTATAGAATTAAAGTACTTTACTTAATGCCCCTAAAGTATCCTTGTCTTGTGAGGTTTCTAATTTAATAACGAGTGACGTGAACTAGACCAAAATGTGTAGTGTGCCGAGTGAGAATTCATGTCAATACACGTCGTGAATAAGTTGACTATAATTTGTATGACGAAAAATCCCTAGTGACAAATGGTATGCCATCACTCACAATCAGCTTGCAGTACTTTAATACAAATAAAAAAGTAAAGGGCATTGTGAACAAAAACTGAAGCCTACTACACACTACATACCTATTAAAAAACCTGCCAAATGCGAGTCGGACTCATGCATGAAGGCTTCCATATTTATGTTATTCGGCGAGGCGTAGTATTATATAGTCCGGTTTCACTTTCTGGGGCCGTAATACCAGCCTGTATCCAAGCAATAGGCGTGACGACATTAACAAATAAACAATGATTTCAGGGTAAAATAGATATAAAAAGGATTTGAAATACTGATATACAAAGTTTGTGATTATTAAGATTTTCAATAAATTAAAAGATTAAAATAGTGCAATCGGCCATTTTGACTGAAACACCGCATTACAGCGCATGACATCAAGTCTAGGTAAACATCACTGTCATGGTCCATCGCTCCTGTCATTATATATTACTTTTTTATCTATGGTCTACTTAAGCATCTGACGTTTACCTAGGCGTGACGTCACACTCGACGCCATGACACTTCGATCTGTTTTGGCGTACAATTGAAAATATATCAGAAAAATGGCTATAATCTTCGATATTCATTAGTTTTTTACCGAAATAAAGGTTTTTCATAATTAGAAAATGTGTATCCACTTTACAAAAGTTGATTTTAAAATCTTTTGTCATACCTATTCAATAATACGGCCTTCAACTGCCTTGTTCTTTTTCATATTACAACGACATGTTATTCTGAATGGATCCACCCTAGTTTGGTTGTCTGAAAGTGACATTCGGTGTCACGTGACCGCTGACTGGCTGTCATTATGTGATCGTAATACGAAAATTCCAGGCAGCCATGTTGTATGGCATAAACTAAAATTAAGAGATTGTAATAGGCCCCAGACCGATAAATAGGAAAACTTTTTCCACTTAATTATTTAACGTCAAGTTTATTGAAGGAAAATGCAAAACAGGTCACGGACGTCAAACGACTTGAACTATACGAAAATAGTACGTATAGATCACGTCACTTGGATCATCGAAGTGACATCGGTCGTGAACCAATCTCAATACGATCATCGATCAATGTTATCTTTTCGTAACTTCTGACATACTCACATAAGTACGTGTCAAGTATGTTATAAAGATGTAACGAACACTATCGGCCGGTTTCCGAAACGCTATTCAAATGTATGATCAACTAGCTTAAACCAGCCTTGCAAGTGCGAGCGTGATATATTTGAAGACATGAATGGTTCAAGGTGATATGCAGCAAAATTCGAGAAATTTGAGATCCAACGGTCACTTGAACGTTTAAAATACGCGTAACGTATTAAGTCAATAATCTGTAGAATCAATGTTATAATACATACGGTGGTGGAACGGCCAGATATTTTATAACTACATCACATCGCACTTATATTCCACCAATCAGCGTCAATGGGTTGTTGATTTGAATGCCATGTTAGTTGATCATTCATTTGAATAGCGTTCGAGAAACCGTGAGTTAGTCTACAATCGTTTGAGTATTCCGCCGTTAGCGATGCTTATGTCACTTAGCTTATGTCAAATCCTATAACTAAAAGCAATACATTTTTTTTAGAGACAAGTAGGTGAAATGAGTGTTTAATTTAACAATTTTATAAGAAAGAAAAACTAACTAAAATAATATGTTAAATGCTTAAGTCAGTTATGGTTGAATACTGAACCGCAGATTGCCTTTCTTTTCATAGCCGGTCATTGTCACTTCTTGGAGGAATGACACCATGAGACTTTAGCCACTTACCCCCATTTTCTGAAAGGCTGATTAAATTGATCAAATCAGCTAATCTGAACGCTGATTGGTGAACATCACTTCGCAGTCACTGTTTTCACCAATGAGCGTTCAGATTAGCTGATTTGATCAATTGATCAATTTGATCAGCCTTTCAGAAGCCGGGCGTCAATCTAACAATCGTTTTATTCCGGTGCTTAGCGGCGTCGTCGCGATTAACGAGAGCTTTTAGTTCATTAAAATTGTAAAAAAATATACTTTAAAAATCTACTATTGCCAGCCCTAGATGAAGTTCGTCTCAAAGGGCTCATATCGCGTCGCCTTCTAATGTTTTGTCCTTTTTTAACTGCACATGTCTGAAGTTGCTCTCGTCGTTTATTTGCTACTCCGCCTGTGACGCAGGGAATGCTAGATTGTATAATTTTAGGCCGTTTTCACACTATAGGTTTATTCAGGAAATGCTTTCCATTATATTTTAGAATGCGATACATAAAATTGCCATATAAATCATACATACATACATATACAACAGTGGGGCCATTACTTAACATCTCTTCGAAACCCAAGTTATATTCAAAATATGTTTCTATCAAGTATCAATTATGTATGTACTTGGTCTATGCATATTATTTACGCTTCCGTGGGCTAGTGGTTCAGAGCTTCGCTCTCGACCCGGAGGTCGTGGGTTCAATTTCCGCGTTGGAACAACTAAATGTTGTTTTCAAGTTTGGTTAGGACAATGCAGGCTGATCACCCGATTGTCTCTCTCGCCAGTCGGTTTATCGTCCCACTTAGTTATGAGACTAAAAGGAAGAGAGAGTATCTTTGTGTATTGTGCACACACTTGGGCACTATAAAATAGCTCCTGCACAGCTGGCCTGGTTTTAATGAAATCGGCTACCGACACCGAAATCGGTGAGTGGAGCTATTAATTATTATTTGTCTATGACCCTAATATATTATTATAACCTGATGTGATTGATATTATGATGAACGATTTACGATTAAAAAATTTGTTATATCGCAGTCTCTTAATAATACGGAGATTAAAAAAAATTAAGTTATAGATGATCCGTAGATCAGGGTATGAGGCGTGATTGCACCATGTATCTCATATTGTACTAAATTAAGCTCCATTTTGAATCACTATCTTAGGCCCGTATTAATTAAAGTCACTTCGCTTTGAGACTTCTTCATTAATACGGGCCTTAGAAATGCTACGCGTCGGGGTCTGCATATAGACCTAATCCTGCTCCTTCCTGTCAATGACTGTATTACCCCCAGGTGAGCCGGTGAGTGGGAACATCAGTTGTAGATGATGATGATGATCGTAGTCCGAGATCCCGCGTGTTCCTGTCACAGCTGTCACAATTTACGACCTTGTTTGCACCGCGATTAGTCGGCGACCGCGGACGGACGATTTCCGCGTGATAAGGCTCGTCCACTGTCCACATACTCGTTAACGCCTCCGTGCTTTAGTCGTTTAGAGCCTAGCTCTCGACCCGTTATATTCAAAATATGTTTCTATCAACAAGTTATATTCAAAATATGTTTCTATCAAGTATAAGTTAAGTATGTACTTGGTCTATGCATATTATTTATGCTTCCGTGGGCTAGTGGTTCAGAGCTTCGCTCTCGACCCGGAGGTCGTGGGTTCGATCCCCGCGTTGAAACAATAAAAAATGTTGTTTCCAAGTTTGATTAGGACAATGCAGGCTGATCACCTGGTTGTCGGATAAGCAAGATGATCCATGCGTCGGATGGGCATGTAAACAGTCAGTTTGCGCCTGATCTCCCGCCAATCGTGTCGGTTCTGCGCACACACTTGTGCACTATAAAATAACTCTTGCGTAGCCTGGTTTCAATGAAACCAGCCACCGTCACCGAATTCGGTGTTGCAGGAATTATTAATATTATTATTCGGCTTTTCGTGAAAATTCTAGGATATTTGGAAATAGCCGAATTGTTTGGTAATTGAGATAAAATTTCGCTTAAAAACCTAATATTGCAATCGTAAACATATCCCCTATGACACAACCGTATACTAGTTAGTAATGCGAACACAATACAATGATAGTTGCTTGCAACTATGAATCCATTGTCGCATATTATATGCGTCGTGATGGGACCCTCTGAGGGTGCAAATGATCGGCGTATAAAGTCCAGCGACACATCTCCTGCCTCAAGCCGCTCTGTAAATGTTGCCGCCTTGGTGCACCGTGCGTGCGACCATTTTAAGGGGTCCATTACAATGAGTTGGCGAATCACCGTCTGCCAACTTTATGATACATGTAACTACGTCGTATCTGGCAGACACCTTAGTTCCATAGTCCTAGATACCCAGTCCACTAGCACCTCACCCCTATAGCCTAGAATCTTTTCTTATAACCGTTCCTTGCTAGATAGTCCTACACTAACCGTTGGGTCTCCGTGGGCGCACTCCCATGATGCGTAGAGGGAGAGTCGCCGGCTGGTGTCACATTACATTTAATTTATAATTGTGTGTTGGCCTCTGCGTGTTGGCTTCGGCCCCACGCATGTCTTTCAAAGGTCCGGGATTTAATTGCCCGTAAGCAAGGATAGCTATACGCAAACATAATAATAATAATAATAATAAATTCGCACTAGGCTCACTAGCCGACCGACGCGCTCAACCACTGCGCTACAGAGGTATTGAGTTGGTGTAACTGTGTCTGCTAATACCGTATTTCCAAATCACCACAGGGCTCGCCCTTTTCTCACGTTGCTATTATCAAGTGGAATACTCAAATAGATACTCCATGCCCTTTGGCCCTTCGTAATGAAATGATGCAGGTAGGGCTATCGTTACATCATCGATTAAAGGTTAATGATTGAAGGCATGTAATTATAGGGCTCTTGGGCCAGGTGAATAATTAAATAGTCAAGGCCGAAAAATTTCATCATCATCATCGCCGACTGTTCAGAACCACACGGATATAATACAAAAAACTACGTTTAAAAAACCGACTTGAACAAATAAAAAGCATAGAATATTTTTTTATAATGTAGTTAAAATTAATGTTATTTCTTGAGTCGGTGTCAGGTAAAAGAACAACATCCTAAAGTTGCTGACTTCAATCTCACCTTTGCTAACACTGACTTCAAAAAGAACATTAATTGTAACTGTAACATTAAGGGTACATTGTAAAAGTACCTATTATTATTTATTTTATGCTTTTTGTAGTCGAAGTCGGTTTTTTTAAACGTAGTTTCTTGTTTATAAATAAATACGATTTATTTCAGGCTGCATATGCACATATTATAAATACCTTAAAGACTAACATGTACAATGTATATACATAATACATAATAATTTAAAACTACACTACACTACACGTGTTGTCGGCGGCAAAACTCTTCTACCTCGAAGGTCAAAAGAAGATGTGTCGTCGGCAGTCTCACCACAGAGGGACTGAAGTTAACCTTGTGGCGAGACTCCAGATGCTCAACCTTAGTGGATTATAATGGTGTTTTTAATTTAAGTAAATTGTATCTTTTTATTTTGGGAAATAAAGGAAAAAAACCCTTTTACATGTGCTTGAATAGCACCATTCCCATCTACCATACTTTCCGTGGGTCTCGTAAAAGACTTCAAACTGCGCTCGACAAAGTGCCTGTCAAGCGTGGTGAGTAAAGGTGTTGCTTTAAAGGTGTTGACACAAAATATATGTTTATAGGAATATAATATGAATAAGTCAATTTGGTACTAACGACTAAAGCATATAATTTATTTCATCTTAAAATTAAGACTGGAAAGTACCTACCGCGTGTACAAATAATATCTAGTCAATTATATCATTGGTACCAATTTACAAATTAATATTTTTAACTTTCTGATTAACATCAAGAGTTGCGTGAAAATGTTCTTCACTACCAAAAACGTGTAACTCACTTTTATGATACGGCAAAGTAGATTTTATGTTGATGTAATATGGGCTGCTATAGCATGTAACAATTGTCTACTAACATATTTATGATGTAGGTTTGTTTGTGGTAGAATTAAGACGTTTCCGGAGCTAATAACTACGTTTAAAAAACCGACTTGAACAAATAAAAAGCATAGAATATTTTTTTATAATGTAGTTAAAATTAATGTTATTTCTTGAGTCGGTGTCAGGTAAAAGAACAACATCCTAAAGTTGCTGACTTCAATCTCACCTTTGCTAACACTGACTTCAAAAAGAACATTAATTGTAACTGTAACATTAAGGGTACATTGTAAAAGTACCTATTATTATTTATTTTATGCTTTTTGTAGTCGAAGTCGGTTTTTTTAAACGTAGTTTCTTGTTTATAAATAAATACGATTTATTTCAGGCTGCATATGCACATATTATAAATACCTTAAAGACTAACATGTACAATGTATATACATAATACATAATAATTTAAAACTACACTACACTACACGTGTTGTCGGCGGCAAAACTCTTCTACCTCGAAGGTCAAAAGAAGATGTGTCGTCGGCAGTCTCACCACAGAGGGACTGAAGTTAACCTTGTGGCGAGACTCCAGATGCTCAACCTTAGTGGATTATAATGGTGTTTTTAATTTAAGTAAATTGTATCTTTTTATTTTGGGAAATAAAGGAAAAAAACCCTTTTACATGTGCTAGAATAGCACCATTCCCATCTACCATACTTTCCGTGGGTCTCGTAAAAGACTTCAAACTGCGCTCGACAAAGTGCCTGTCAAGCGTGGTGAGTAAAGGTGTTGCTTTAAAGGTGTTGACACAAAATATATGTTTATAGGAATATAATATGAATAAGTCAATTTGGTACTAACGACTAAAGCATATAATTTATTTCATCTTAAAATTAAGACTGGAAAGTACCTACCGCGTGTACAAATAATATCTAGTCAATTATATCATTGGTACCAATTTACAAATTAATATTTTTAACTTTCTGATTAACATCAAGAGTTGCGTGAAAATGTTCTTCACTACCAAAAACGTGTAACTCACTTTTATGATACGGCAAAGTAGATTTTATGTTGATGTAATATGGGCTGCTATAGCATGTAACAATTGTCTACTAACATATTTATGATGTAGGTTTGTTTGTGGTAGAATTAAGACGTTTCCGGAGCTAATAACTAGTTGCATTATAAATGTTAGTTTAAATTAACTTTTGTTGTTATTTCCGCGTTTTAACAGGGTGCCCTAATCGTGGACTCGGAATAAGGAGGTTTGAAATTTGAACCTATTTTTGTTGTTTTAATTAACATGATGAAGAGCTAGTTATAGTCAGGGTTCCCTCATACATGGTTTTCACTTGATTAGTATCAAGCTAATTTTTCTTGAGTAACTTCATTTCAATGAGCCGCCCAAGAATTTCTTGCACGGAACTCTTGTTTGTGGTAGCTAACAGAGTTAGCAAGGATAAAAAAAAATCTTAACTTTCGAGCGTAGGACAGGGATAACGTACCACGCAATTTGTAGGACAATTATGTCTGTTAAATTACATTAATTAATAAAACTAAGTAATAAAAAGAAGCAGCTGGTTACTAATAATTTAAGATGTCCTCGTTATCGATACAAGTTGGCAAGAGAGTTCCTCATTGATGAAACCATAGATTTTGTAGGACAAATATGTTTTCGGATAATTTAGATCATTAACTTGAGATTGATCAAAAAAAATATATAAATATTTTGAAATCACTAAATCCATCCACAAACTTTATTCTTGCTATCTCTGTTAGCTACCACAAACAAGAGTTCCGTCCAAGAAATTCTTGGGTGACTCATTGAAATGAAGCTACTCAAGAAAAAATAGCTTGATACTAATCAAGTGAAAACCATGTATGGGTTCCCCTATACATGGTTTTCACCCTGACTATTATTTTTTGTAGCAACTGTTGTGAAAATAAATAATTTAGAATCGTACCACCTTTGAATTCAGTTGAGCAATGACAACAGCCAAGTAAACCTAATTTGTTCAATTGTGAATCTAAGCCATCCTCGAATAAACTTGAACACATACAAATAATCATTCAAATCGGTTCATCTGTTAACTCCTTAACGAGTTCACTGAACAGTGAACACACGTTCAGAAGAAGTTATATACTACTAGGTGTAAAACAAATGAATAATAATACTTTAGGAGGCCTTTACCAGTTCTGGGGTTCATGAAGACAAAACTAACATAGAATTAAGAACTAACTAACTAACAACTACTTATAATATTTAAAGGAAACTATAATATAAGATTCACCGTTTGTAACTGCAACTTGTTATTTTACATGAAATGAAAAGGCTTTTTTTTATTTATTTTTAATTTAATACTTTAGGGTGTGTATATGCCTCCTATTATTAAGGAAACTGTTATTATTAACGAATTTTTCAATCACAATCCTGATCCGTTCACCCTAAGTTCATACATAAAAAAAACAGAATGTGATTGAAAATTTGGTTGATAACGTTATTTCCTTGCAACTGGAACGCAACTTTTTCTGAATTTGAAATCAAATATCAAATTTGACAACTGGACACTTACTATAATATTATGTTCGATTTTCAACTAGTAGTTTTACTTTTTTATATAATCTTAACATATTATAACGTACAGCAAATATCCTCACTCCTACTCCAAGATTAGGGTAGTAGTACCTACTTTGTATCCCCTCTCCCTAAACAGGTCACCTATAAAACAATACATGTCTTTATTACGGACCATAGTAGGCTGCACGTTTCAGACCACTGAGTCTATTTTAATGTTGTTAGCGAATTAGTGGTTTAGAATTAGACACAAAACCCATAACTAAGGAATACTATACATACAACTATGAGGCGTACAAAATGAAAAGTATATTTCAGTTGCACTTAGCACCGAAAATATATTACGATACGAATATATTACACTGATCTGTCCGATCTGTGTGGTGCCGGAGAAAAAATAGCACTTTTTCTAAAATTCAATTACTAATAATCGAATTTTGTATCATTCGCCGACTTCGGCGAAGCCAAAAGGAAGGGTAATGATTTTGGCAGTCTATGTATGTATGTATGTATGTATGTTCCCTCGGAGCGGCTAAACTACTGGTCTGATTTTAATAAATGAGATTTGAAATCCAGAAATGCATAGGTACAAAAATGGTCAAGGTAGAGCCGTGGTCGGACCCGCTAACAAAATCTAAGCGCCAGCTCACACCGAAATACAAAAAAAAAATGAGCTTGAAAATTCATAACATTCGTCTGCTGTTGCAAACTTGCAATATAATGCGGGTGTGACCACGGCTCTACCTTGACTATTTTTGTACCTAAGCATTTCTGGATTTCAAATTGAATGTTTTCTTGTTTCTGCCTTTTTAGACCTCTTTGTTGCGAAGTCGGGTTATAGTTTTTTAAACTTTTATTTTATAGCAATAATTTATAAATCGTTAATTTTTTAATACAGCAGATTTTTTTGAGTTTGTCGTTGAATTACAAGACTGACCGTCCTATTATGATTTCTTTTGTGTTGAATCTATTATGTAAAACTCATGAACATTGTTTCATTCTTATTGAATACTTCAATAAAAAATAACTTCTAAACTTTTAATTTTTTTTTCTATACTTAAAAAAAAAATTTGGACAGATTGACTAATTTCACACAACTACTAAAATTATTGTCAGTTGAAACATCTTTTTTTAACTATTTCTCATACATAACATTTAAACTGTACAAAATTAACATTCTTCCGTTCCCAAAATTCTCGAAAAAGTTAAGTAAAAGGTTTGCTTTACATATCAGTATAAAAATGCCCTTCTACACCTGGAATATCTTCCCAATTCTAGAAAACCATAAAATGAGAAACTAAATTATTTAAGAAAATTAAACTTCTCATCATTGAGAATCTTTCTAATTACTTCTTTTGAGGAATTTAAGGTGTGTCTCAAAACCATACACTTTCTCTCCGAGCACCCAAACGGAAATATACTCTATATTATTATGCATAGATTTCAAAATCATCCACACTGTTGTTTCACCATTTCCCACGATGGCGATTTGTTTAAATGTCCATTTCCTGCCGCTTGAATTTCTATCTTATACAGCTGTGATACGGTTTAAAATGCCTAATGTTCACATTCGCGGTTGTGTAGTGGTCATTTCTTGAAGTAGAGAAGCACTAGAGCCATGTATGGGGGGTAATTAACTGTATTTGATGGCATTTTATGCATGGTCGAATGAGAAATCGCCCACCGACGCGGTACTATGAAAAACTTAAGCATTTTGTTTAGACACGCACTCCGGTACATTACACACTTGTCGTGTACCCAATACTAAGTTGAATTGTGTAGGACGTAGGAGTGAGGTATTCAGTTATGTACTTTTGGGAACGGTTTTGATGTGGATAGTGATCGTAGGACGTAGTCCAAAGTACAGCCTGGTTTTGAGACGATTTTGATGGTAACGTAGTTTAACTCCGTAGGACCTAGGTGCAAAGTAAAGTCCCACACTTATGCACTTTTTGAAAACGATTTTAATGTGCATAGTGTAAGTTCGTAGGACGTAGTGCAAAGTTCAGTCAGGCTGCAGCTTTTGAGACGATTTTTATGGTAACGTAGTTTAACTTCGTAGGACCTAGGTGCAAAGTGCAATCCCACACTTATACACTTTTGGAAACGATTTTGATGTGGACAGTGTAAGTTTGTAGGACGTAGTGCAAAGTACAGTCAGTCAGGTTGCAAGGGATAGTTGTGCAGCTTTTGACGATTTTGATAGTAACGTAGTTTAACACCGTAGGACGTAGGTGCAATGTACAGTCACACACTCTTGCACTTTTTGAAAACTATTTTAATGTGGATAGTGTACGTTCGTAGGACTTGAGTGGTAAATACAGTCAGGTTGCAAGGTACAGTTATGCAGCTTTTGAGACGATTTTGTTGGTAACGTAGTTTAACTCCGTAGGACGTAGGTGCAATGTACAGTCACACACTTATGCACCTTTGGAAACGATTTGGATAGTGTAAGTTCGTAGGACTTGAGTGGTAAATACCACAGAAGAGTAAAAGAGGTTAGAATGGCATTGTAGGCGGGGCAGACGCGCCGTACATATGATCAAATGATCATATGTCAGCCGAAACAAGTTTTATCGGTCAACAGTCACACTCTTACTGTGACAGCGTACGGAGCTCCATAAAAAGTCGTTAAAAATGCCGTGTTGCCCTGTTTTAACGTGTCGGAAAAGAAACCAAGTGTGTAGTGTAGCCCGAGAAGGAATTTCTTTCCACCGGTAATTCCAAAAACTTTAAATTTTATGTGATATTAGTAATTATTTCCATAGCATTATGTACTTCGTGATCGAAAACGATACATTCGTATTTAGGCGCAAAATTATCCATTGCTTGCAATACGTGGGTACCATTTTGTATAATGTGTTTGCGAGTACGCAATGTATTGCATTCACAGCGAACAATGCGCACGCCGAATCATAGCTTCAATTCTAGGTACTTCGTGCGTATCGATAGTGTTGTACAAAGATGTAAACAATGTCGATATAAGAAAATTATATTATAATTTAAGCAACTCTCTTTATTGATAATTACCATCAATTATTGTTTATTTAATTTAGCTTTCTATTAAGAAATAAAAGAAAATTTCATACGGACATTATTATAATTATATTGTTATATCTGTGATTAATGTATGTTTTTTTTGCCTAGTAAAAAAATAAATAGATTATTAAGAACATTACATTAGTCGTACGGTACCCTGTCCCCCCTCAAAAATTTAACCGACCTATTGCAAAAAATGTGACAATAATTTTATCGATATTAATTATCGACCTTCGGTCGCCCTAACGTGTATGAGAAAAGTACGCGTGTGTAAGTCTAATGCATTGTTTACGTTAGTGTGACAACCAATTACAAATTAGCAATCTAAGTGCGTGAGGTTTATTTGTGTGCGTAACGCTCGTACGTATTGGGTTACTTCCTTGTAGTGGAATTAAGAGTGGGAGACAAGCGGCGACGCGCGTTCTGATACAAATTCGAAACTATTTCCATTCTAACCTCTTTATCTGTTCTGTGGTAAATACAGTCAAGTTGCAAGGTACAGTTATGCAACTTTACAATTTTAACACAGTAATATCGACTCAAGAATATGAAAATGCTGTAAGTACAGTACTTACAGTATGGAACTTACAGCATTTTCGTTTTCTTGCGTCGATTATGTTTAACACAATTATGTATATTATGATAAATTCGTAGGACGTCGTTATAAGGTAGGGTCATAGACAGTTGATATATACCTATATTGTTTATTTATGCTATTGCCAAGTAAAAATTACTTATTTATTTAAAACATGAAAGATTATTAATAATATTGATAGGATCACTATAAGATGTTAGACCAACCGACCAATCTTACCCCAACTTGGCATCACATGGATCTCACAACTTTTTACAGCAAAAGATCTTAGTTGCGAGACTTGGCATAATATTTTACAAGTTATGTTTTTGATGGGATTTATATGAGGTGCTTAAACAAGAAATGCTCTACGCGTCATTCTCTTATTAATATATGAATCACTCTGTGTATTCAACAACTGTAAAACATAAATATATTTTATTTTGATTTTAAAATTAAATAAGTAAGATCTGAGGTTCATTTTAAATTTGAAAAAAAATCTATAACACAGTACGGCATATGACAGATGGTACACATCTAACAGTCTCTAACAATAGCTAATACCACTTGCTACCCTCACCAGTCACTCAATAACGTGGGATTATGGTGCTCACCACTCTAAACTATAATGGATTGCCACTTGATCGATGGTCAGTTGAAGCTTTTCATTTGTTTTATGGATTTCTCGTGTATGGAAATTAATTCACATGTGAATATTTTTCGCTTTGCTTGGGGAAACAGAACATCTTCGAAAGTCCAGGGCCCTGATTCAAAATGCCATCTCTACCTAGTCCTGCCATAAATACATTTTTTTCAACAAATAAAGAAAAATATTTTTTTTCCTATTGCAAAAAAAAATTATTTCTTTTACAGTGTGTTAGTTTTATTCATAAATAAAAAGGTATTTTAATTATGAAAAGTTTATTCAAAGTGGCCGCCGTTGGCTGCAATACAGTCCTTTCGGACGGACAGATCTTTTTATGTCACAAACAGAGGTGGTCTCATTGTAGGTACCTATTATTAGCACGGTAGGTACACAAACATTTTGCTTATGCCAAGCGTATGGAGAGTTTTAAAAATTGCATTGGGCTCCATACCTACTCTGTGTAACGCAATCACAGGCCAGCGATTCTGTTCTCTTTATCACTCCACTCCATTTCAATATCGCAAAATAATAAACAATGTAATGGCGCCAACATGAGAAAACACAATGAATAATTATGTAAAAATGACAGATTCCAAATTCAAATCGAATATTTTATTTATTTTTAATTGTAACATTATTTATGGCCAGACTAGGTACCTATTTATCGCTTACGAAATTCGAAAACAAAAATGATTTGACGTAAGCTTCGCTAAATTTCACGCGAATGTCACTTCGTAAGCGATAAATAGCGATATGATCTTGAATCTGAGCCTGGCTCCTTCATTCTAGTGTACAAGCTAATTTCCAGAATTCGGGTCCAGATACAGCCTTTTAGTTAGAACTAGCTGACGCGTGCCCACACCGTTGAGCATACAAACCGTTTAAACCTTCTCTGGACCTCCGCGAATATTTCAAGACTAAAAGAAGCCGAATCGGTTCAGCCGTTCTTGAGTTTCAGCAAGACTAACGAACAGCATTTATTTTTTATATACAAGAGTAGCTGAACCGTGTCCACTTCATTGAGAAAAAAAAACCGTTTAAACATTCCCTGGACTTCCACAAATATATTAAGACCAAAAATAGCCAAATCGGTTAAGTGGTTCTCGAGTTTTAGCGAGACTAACGAACAGCGATTTATTTTTATATATAAGACTAGCTGATCCGCGCCCACTTCATTGAGCATACAAACCGCTTATACATTCCCTGGAATAAGAAAAAACTGAAGAGAAAGAAGAAGAATACATAAAATTATGGAAGAAGAATATATAAACAGGATCTCTTACGGGTAGCAATGATGGCAAATCTTCAGATTTTTCCTATGCAGATTTGAATTTGAAAAAGTAGAGAGAGTATTGTAGTTTCTTTGGATGATGTAGACTTTTTGAAGAGAAGTAGATATCCTTTTTGAATTCTGTGTAGCTGTAAGATCGCCATTTTGTTCAGATCCTTTAAAAGTGTTATTGTTTTAATGGGTGTGTCCAAATAAAGTGTTTTCTATTCAGTTAATGGTCTTTTATTTATCAAAATCACATAGCAAGAGTAGATTTTACGAAAGGGGAAGTCCCATAACAGCTCATAGTTGGGTTAGTTATAATTAGTATCTATCACAAAGTATATCATGAAGTATCTAATAGACGCTTTCATACCAGGAATGAAATGGATATAACATTTCGGATACGGAAATGGATATTAAATTATTTCGGATTATCCGTTTGTTTCGGATAATTTCGGTTACGGATGGTTGGTTTCCTTTTTACAGTAGCAAAACATTTGTCTCGGATTCGGATACGGTTACGGGTAATATTTTATACCGGATATCCGATAGTTTCGGTTACGGTTGCGGAGCTGGCTTACATCCCTGCTTTTCATCCTACTGCGCCCGAAGGAGGGTTATGTTTTTCGGTTAAGGTTGCGGAGCTTCCTAAAATCCCTGTTTCGTACCACACCAAATATATTGTAATGTTTTGTCAAAAGTGGTACCCAGTTCAAATCGATGCGTTATTCAGTCCGGTGCAGATAACGGCTATTAGTAACTCACCGCACTCGGACAGGTTTCTGATGAAACTTGCACTTGTAGGCTTAATAACAATGCAAAATTATCCTCAACGCCTGCCAAAGTAAACCCAACTTTAATACCAAGGTACAGGATTAAAAATTGGACGAGTGCAACGCACGCAGTGAATTTGAGTGAAGTAAAAAATGAGGTCGACGAACGTAGTTGTCCGATATAATAATGATGGATGACCTCCAGTGTCCTCTTTACGGGTTGAGGTGGGGTGCGAGTGACAGCGAATCGCTTATAGTCATCCGTTAAGAGTTATGAAGGTTTATGCAAGATACAAGTCTACCAAAATGTTTTTTTTCTAATATTTATTCAAGGTCTCTTGGAACTACTAGGGTTATCAGCAACCACAACATGAAACTAAATTAAACTATTTATATCACATGTAGGTACTTACTAAAATTGCATTATATTAGATTTGTTTTTTTTTAAGTTTAAGAATCTTCTTTATCGACGCATGAAAAAAATAATAAAATCGTATTCTTTTTGATGTTACGTACCATAGTATCTATGTTTTTCTAAAAATCAGTAGTTTCACTTCTTACGTGTACTGTACAAAAATACACAGTTTTACTATTTATGTTACAGAAGTTAGAAATGCAATTAAATGTTTATGATTATTATAAAATTTATGTTGCTATTCCACAGTCATCTTAGGAGACTATAAATGTTTATTCACGATAATTCAACCATGTTTCATCGCCGTTAGGTGTCACTGGTCAAGTGGGTGCTAAACATCTAGATATAGGGTTAGGCAGTAAAGTTAATGAATATAGTAAATATTTACACAATCTCTTGAAATTCTAGGATGAATTTATTCTTTACGATGTATTATATTTTACGACTATGTCAATAATAATCAATAAACATCATACTGAAAGGTCATGTTTACTAATTCTAGTAATCATTTTACTAAGTTATATTTTAGTAAGCTAAGTTTATGTCTCTGTGTGAGTCAGCGGCATCGTAGATCCCAAACCAGATGGACCGAGTTTGATCTAGTTTATTTTGTTTGAAAGCTGACGTGATTAGGATAGTTCCTTGCATTTCATCATCGTCAGCTCGCTCTTATTTTAATTCGTTTATAAATATACTTATCACGCTAATTGCTTACGCTTAGCGCTTGCCGCCCGCGATCATTCGCGCCACACTTCCGCATGCAAAATGTATGCAATTTGGTGTTCACATCAGCGATCTGATAGTGTTATCTTGTTCGGTAGCGGTTTGACAAATGATACAAGCTATCGGAGGCATCTTCACGCCACTGCTTGGCACTCGGCACTAATGTGTTCTTAAGCTATTAAATAATAAAAATTAGCATACTCAATTACTTACATGCATAACCTTGCAAAAACCAGACATCCTCAATATATGTCGCGTGGTGCTAAAGCTTCTATCAATAAATAATTAATTATAATCAACCGAAAATAGTGCAAGTTATGATTGTGAGCTTGTGTTCTAAGTGTTCGTTTGTAACGACACACACAATCCTCCCCGCACCGAAATTGGCTGTTTTGTTACATAATTTTCATGCGAAACTTATCTATGAGTATACAGCGTGATTCATGGTTCATATATTGTTGGAAGAATGTAAACATCGCTTAGTCAAACTAATTTAAAAAAAACTGTAATTGTCAAAACCGAGTTTAATTTGTTAAATCTAATAATTGTATTATTTCCCTGATATATTAAGCCGAATATAGTGTGAAGAGAAGGACGCGTAGAGCATTTTTTGTATTCACTTCTTGAGGTCATTTTAGACTTGTGTTTTTTTTTTTGAGTTACTTATATTTAGTAATTTATATAAGGTGCCAAAACAAAAAAAAAACTCTACGCGTCATTCCTTTTGTCCTCCGGTGACGACCTCCGTGGCGTAGTGGTTGAGAACGTTAGTGCTCGAGCGTGAGGTCGCGAGTTTGAATCCCGCTGAGGGAACCAAATGTTTTCAATGTTCCTGGGTCATGGATGTGTATTACATTTGTGTATATTAATAAAAATCTTATACATGTGTATAGTACAAAATGTATTAAATATATTTCCGTTGTCTGGTACCTGTAACACAAGTTCTTCAGATACTTAGCACGGGGCCAGATTGACGTGGTGTGAAGCGTCCCTAGATATTATTATTATTATTCCCTTCGCTCTATATTTGGTTTAATACATGAACCATGAACCCTGTATAATCTACATCATTTGATTATTCATAAATCAATCTCTCGAGCTGGGACAGAGTCCGACTCGCACTTAGCCGGTTCTATCACAAAAACTATAGTGATTCCCAAACTCTCCACTCGAGACAATGCTCCTCACAAGACATCCGCCACCAGGTGCCCGTATACTGTATACAAATGGAGGGAACCCGATAGGGGGTGTCCGGTTTCGTCCCCGGCGGTGTTTGGATCGATTCTAAAATTGAATTTGGGTCGGGTTACCCCTTCTAACGCCAGGCAATGTTTTGGATTGCGATACAATAAAAAGTGTTCTGATATATTACGCATATTTGCGCTGGACCACCTCACCACGAGGTCTTATAGGAGTATTACTTTAACATTACTTATGAATTCTATATTCTATACAAATTCGTGTAAACAAATATGATCTTTATATATATGTCGCAGTCATTCAATTGAAATAGCTATTTAATTGAGTGACTAGCGTTTTTATGTAATGGCGACATTAAATTGAAAGACTAGGCCGAACATTGATTGAACAATCGTTACATCCAACTAGTTAGCGGATTGTAATGTTGTATTGTCAGTTAGGTGATAGAAATTTTTTCTCACAGACTTCGATACGCTTAGAATATTTTATAAACTAAGTATACAGTAATCGCGAACCAATTAAAATTAAAATGTTGTTTTCAAGTTTGGTTAGGACAATGCAGGCTGATCACCTGATTGTCTGACAAGAAAGATGATCCATGCGTCGGATTGGCATGTAAAAAGTCGGTCCTGCGCCTGTTCTCTCGCCAGTCGTGTCGATTTACCGCCCCCCTGGGTTATGAGAGTTATAGGAAGAGAGAGTGTCTTTGTGTATTGCGCACACACTTGGGCACTATAAAAGAATTCCTGCCTAGCTGGCCTGGTTTCAATGAAATCGGCTACCGACACCGAAATTGGTGAGGGGAGCTATTATAATATATTATTAATCGCGAACCAATACTTTTGGTGATAATCTCGCGATAATATTCAAATCACCATCGCCATTACAAATTGACGAATGTTCGCGAAACGTGTTGATTGACATATAAACGCTTTTTTATCGTAATAAATTCGCAAGATTATATTTAATGGTAGTAATTTATTTCCCAGATGTTTCTGTATCGAGAATTTAATGATATTTAATTGATCAAAAATAAAACTATTGATTACAAATTACAGAGAAGTGGAGCATGGTTGATTTAGCAACTGGTCTATAATTATGTTATGATTTATAAAAGATTAACTGTCTAGTGTGTAATTTGTGGCGATTTATTTAGTATTATGTTAATTTACGACATGCAAATTGATTGTTTTATATTTTTAATAGAGAGAACAATTTATAATGCCAAGTACGAAGGGCTTATAGTTTTCATTGTTGAAAAAATTGCAGCATTTTCACTTTACTGTAAATTACATTAATTGCAAAGAAAAGGGCTTATCTACTTTTCCTTAAAATACAATTTTCTAAACGTTAGAAATCAAGTATGAACAGTACATTTTGATAATATTTTTTATAATAATAATAGCAGCCCTCACCGATTTCGGTGTCGGTAGCCGATTTCATTTGAAACCAGGCCAGCTACGCAGGAATTATTTCATAGTGCCCAGGTGTGTGCGCAATAAACACAGATACTCTTCCTTTTACTCTCATAGCCCAGTGGTTTTTTATAATGTAGTTACAATTTTTTTGAGACGGTTTTTTAAAAATAATTTTTTACTTTGGGCCCATTTTTTAATCATCAGATAACTTTTACCTAAGGAATAAATATGTAACTTTGACAGATTGTGTATGGAACAAATGTCAAAGTCACAATATGTTTATTCAACAGATAAAAGTTATCTGACGATTGAAAAATCGGCCCTTAATCAACTGTATATATTCATATTATTCGACCTGTCGCGTCTATGCCCTACCAACTCTACGATTATTGTCTATGACCTCACGATTCCGAGTGTTGGTTTAATCGATTAATTACATGTTCATACTCGTTTTCATATTGAAACGATTATCGGTGAAGTACAAGGGATATTATAAAGATTGTGAGTAAATGTATAATGTCTACTAAAAGTATATTTCTAGTAATTAATTATTCAAATTCATGTGATTTATCGCCTTTAAAGGTTTATTAAAGAGTATTATTATTTTTATTGTATTTTATTTATTAAGTAGTTACCTACATACCACGAAATAAGAACATTTAACAACCAACAATATATTAACAAATTACATTAATACTGAAGTCCAATTACAACCATACACAACATTAATTCAACTTAAATATTACAGATTACAATAAGGGTAACAGAAAAAAAAGAAAAAACCAAACATAAAATAAAAAGAGAAACTTGCTTAAAACAATGATTCCTTCCTGAGCCACGGCAGTTCACGGCACAACTGCTATGCCCAGCTGGCTATGTCTATGGGCTCTTTTTAATCCTTATGTATATGTCGCGGTCATCTGATTGAATCTGCTTTTTTAATTGAATCACTAGGCGGTTATATAATGGTGTCAAACAGCTCGTACAGATAGCAATGTGTTGATATATTTTTTGATTAATTTACTTTAATATACGCTATATTAGTTCACATTCGGAAATTTTGAAGTTTAAAAATAAAATATTAAATGGTTGTCTTAGTCTCGGATTCATTCTAATTGTTGGTAAAAATAGAATTCAATGAACGCGCTAGTCATTCAATTAAATAGCGGATTCAATCAGATGACTGCAACATATATAAATTTAATTTGGCCAATTGGCCAATATTATTTACAATGATTATCATTTGCTATGAATCCATAGACAATATTCTACAATCGGCAGTGTCAAAATGGCGTATTTTTTTTCTGTGAAAGATTTTCATTTGATGTTTAAACATATTAATTATTGTTTAGCTAGAAAATGTATTGGATAATGAAGTGTAATTCTTTAATATACCTGTGAAAGTGTTGATAAGTGTGCACAATACGATTGAATAAGTGAAAATTTCGATGTTTTCGGTTTGCTTGCCTTTAGCTTAATTTTATCAGGGACGAATTATAGCATCACTGAATAACCGACAATTTTTGATTACCTTCTTCAACTGAGAAATTTGTCAAATTTGCTACATATTCATGTCTTCAATTATAATAAACAAAACGAACGATTACGAAACTACGTTATTAAATTACAAAAGATTTGTCTGCAACATTACTTACCTTAACTTAGGCCATTATAAATTATAAGTAAATGCACAAATTTTTGTTATAGTTCCGCGTAAGCCGGTAGTTAATTTGCAATTTATAAATTATAATGTAACTGGTTGGCTGATTACGTAAAAAGTAGCAATTAGCAAAAATCGCGCAATAGACGAGCAATTGATTGCTAGCTTATTATCTTGCTTAATAGCTATTGTTATGTCGGTGGCCGATTTCGTTGAAGGCCAGCAACGCAGGAGTCATAGTGTCCAGTGTCCAGTCCAGTGCCCAAGAATGTGCACAATACACAAGGACCCGTTTCTACCTTTTACTATTTACATTATTTTTATGTTGAATATACCTACTTATACTTATACTTATTTTACAGAAACGTTATATTTAACCGACTTCCAAAAAGGGGGTTCTGTTTTTTTTATAAATGGTAAACTAATGCCCCAAACAACACAATTTTTCTCACACTCAAAGTGGACTTTTAGCCTCGATACCCATGCTTCGTCTATTCATTCTATTCTAGCAAACAGCTGGATACTAATACAATAGGAAAATTAGCTTACGCTTAAGTCACTTGATGTCCTTGTTGTCTTGTTGTTGACAGTGACATCCTGTTAATAGTTAATAGTTAATAGTTAATAGTTAACTCCTAACTTTATTTAGCTATTTAGTATTCGGGCTTAGGTCTATGCACAGGAAGCGCAAGTATAGGTCTATCTCTTTCGTTCAGAGTGTTATATTATTGCATATTTTAAAGATATTACGTTTCTCTATATTATCTAGTATGGAATAAAACATATGAAATAGGTATAAATAATATTATTGTCTGTCGCATCAATCCCGCAGATGTCACCGTCGTAATGGTCGCCATTAGTGAGGGGCATGACATTTGGACCGATATCGATACCATTACAATAATTACACTAATTATCACACAATCGATTAATTAAGCTTATCGATAAATCGATTCGCGACGTTTTTGCCCGATAGCTTCATTAATTAAATACACCTGCTATTCCCTGTTTATTGTTTTAAATGGTATCTTTCATGGCGATAAATTAATAAATTATTTTACAAAATATGTATTGATGTATTTAGATTTTTTCGTTTTTAATTGGTCTTTTTTATTGTACCAGCCTTAAAGCCTGACTGTTTAAAAGGCAGCATTCATATACCTACAGGCTGTAATATTAATGAATGATAATACTTAAGGATGTTTATAGGTTCCGTATACTGTAAAAGTATCAGAGCTAAAAGAGTTACTTTTTTGAAATTATTCTGTGGGAAAATTTATGAAGTTGAAGCTGAGACTCATGGAAACATGATAGTCAAAAGTAAGTCTTTCAGCGCTGGTACTTTCACACTAAACTCCACTTATGGGCACATACACACCCTAAAGTATTAGCACTAATTTATTTTATAACTTGTAGATAGAGTAGATCGGTGGTAGCTTGTTTTTCTTGTTGACTTTCCGAAAATAGCTTGTTAATTTTCATTTGGAAATAAAACTTTTCTTATTTTTTTTATTTTTATTTATAGGTGGCGCTCAAGTCATGCATTCTACTAAAAAGTGACAGTATAATATAATAATATAATAATAATAATAATATCTATGGACGCTTCACACCACGTCAATCTGGCCCTGTGCTAAGTATCCGAAGAACTTGTGTTACAGGTACCAGACAACGGAAATATATTTAATACTTTTATACTATACACATATTTAAGATTTTTATTATATTATACACAAATTGAATACACATCCATGACCCAGGAACATTGAAAACTTTTTTGTTCCCTCGGCGGGATTCGAACACGCGACCTCCCGTTCGAGCACCAACACGCTCAACTACGCTCAGCTACGGAGGTCGTCAAAGTAGCCTGAGAATTGAGAGGCTCTTAACTTTAATTATCGTTTCAGTGTTCGGCAGTTAGTAGTAGGATTATGGAAGTGGACCTTGGGACCAAGTGGTCACAATTAGTGCCCACTGCCCAGGCGTCGCTGTCACTTGACTGTGTCACTGCACTAATTATAAGGCCCAGCAGATAATGGGCTCAAGATTTATGATATTCTTAACTATTAGGTACTAACTAAAAAAGGGCCTTGCGGCACACGTCGGGTTAAATAATAAATCTAGGGTTAAACTGATATAAAGGAGAATAATACCGATTTCGGTGTCGGTAGCCGATTTCATTGAAACCAGACCAGCACGCAGGAGTTACTTTATAGCGCCTAAGTGTGTGCGCAATACACAAAGACACTCTCTCTTCCTTTTACTCTCATAACCCAGTAAGACGGTTAACCGACACGACTAGCGAGAGAACATGCACAGGGCCTACTTTTTACATGCCCATCCAACGCATGGATTATCTTTCTTGTCAGACAATGCAGGCTGATCACTCAGCCTGCATTGTCCTAACCAAACTTGACAACAACATTTTTTGTTGTTCCAACGCGGGAATCGAACCCACGACCTCCGGGTCGAGAGCAAAGCTCTTTAAGATTATACGCACTTAAGATGCGTACGATTCAATCCATATCAGTATATAATAAAATGTCTCCAATTGTTTTGACAGGGGGTTGAAAATTAGAACACCTTTGTGTCACACTTTAAAATTATACGCACTTAAGACGCGTAGGTTTTAATCCATATCAGTATCTAATAAAATGTCTCCAATTGTTTTGACAGGGGGTTGAAAATTATAACAACTCCGTGTCAAGTTTAAAAATTATACGCACTTAAGATGGTTACGTTTTAATCCATATCAGTATTTAATAAAATGTCGCCAATTGTTTTTACAGGGGGTTGAAAATTAGAACACCTTTGTGTCACGCTTTAAAATAAGACGCACTTAAGACGCGTAGGTTTTAATCCATATCAGTATCTGTAATAAAGTGTCTCCAATTGGCTGAGTGTTTTTACGAGTGCACCATTGACCTCAGCTTCTCCGAAGTGAATTGAGAGGACATTACTGTGCTGTTGAACTCGGCTTTTTACAGTAAAAATACTGTAAACAATCACCATTTTCATAAAAGTTTAAACTTTATCAACATAAATTATATATGTTGCTCGGGGTATTTCTGAATCTAACATTTATATCACACTAGTTGACCCGTATCCACTTCGTTGAGCATAAATATTCCCTGGACTTCCACGAATATTTCAAGACTAAAAATAGCCAAATCGGTTCAAGCGTTCTCACTTCTCGAGTTTTAGCGAGACTAACGAACAGCAATAATTTTTTTAATATAAGAAGAAGAAGATACTATTCTATCTAGCTGACCCACTCCGTTGAGCATACAAACCGTTTAAACCTTCCCTGGATTTCCATGAATATTTCAAGACAAAAATAGCCGAATCGGTTCAGCAGTTCTCGAGTTTCAGCGAGAATAACGAAAAGCGATTCATTTTTATATAATATGAAGAATTGAGATATTCGGATAGACTAGCTGACCCGTGCCCACTTCGTTGAGCATACAAATCGTTTAAACCTTCCCTGGACTTCCACGAATACTTCAAGACAAAAATAGCCGAATCGGTTCAGCTGTAGTTTTAGAGAGGCGAACAAACAGCAATTCATTTTTATTATAAGTAAGATATAGATAGAAGATAGATAGATATATTAAATCGGAGTGAATATCTTAGCAGAAAAGAAGTTACTGCTAGTTTTTTCGCACGCCTATCAAAGACTTTACAGCTTTACATTAAATGAATAGATCGAAAAAATATCTTAGAAAACATCAAATATGGATAAACGTTGATGATGATCACGCCATATTATTGCCCGCTTATAAAAATACGCTGTAAAATACGAAATTTATGGCACGCAATGACTTTAATAGTGTAAAATATTACACAATCTTGGACAAAAATACATTTTATGACCGCGACAAGCGACAGCACATACATATGGTTGCAATTCGCACCACCAAAATGTTTTAAAGCGTTTTCATTGCGTTTTATACTTTACATAAATTTCGAACACATGTGCTAATGGATGACTTTTTCGCACCCGACTGTGTCTGTGTCAACACTTGTCGATGGTAGTTTCGACTCCGTGGAAGCGCATATCGATAAATCTATAATAGTTTTAGTAATAATATTATATTTAAAAGTTTTCTGTGTTCCTGGGTCATGGATGTGTAGGTATTAAATTTGTGTATTAATATAATAAAAATCCATAATATGTGTAAAGTATAAAAATATTAAATAATGTATTTCCGTACCAGTACCTAACACAAGTTCTTCGGATAGTTAGCACAGGGCTAGATTGACGTGGTGTAAAACGTCCATAGATATTATCATAATATTTTTTATTTTTATCATCAGCTCATAGGGTTGGTAATGTAACAAGGATATCACTCAACAGACTGTCGTGCTGAGTCGATTATACGATTGAGTGATCGATAACCAATCGAGTATATGAATTTATTCGATTAGCTCTGGTAGAATTTCACCTTGGAATTATTGTATCATCATAATCGTTCATCTACCATCTACCATCGTAACCAATCTCTTCTCTGTATAACCAGGGTCTTAAACTTGGTCCCAATGCTTCTCATTTCTCACTTCTCAAAGAGCCTCATTACTTGTATCTGTTTGCAAGCTTGTTTATAACTAGCTGTGCCCGCGACTTCGTTCGCGTGGCTTTTTTGAGCGACTTAAATCGTTTATGCAGCGCACGCAACGAAATTCTCCAAATGTGAATAATTTTCCCCGTTTTTGCAACATTTCTCACTGACGCCTTGTTCCTATTGGTCACAGCGTAATGTTATATAGCCTAAAGCCTTCCTCTATAAATGGACATTTTTCAAATCGGACCAGTAGCTTCTGAGATTAGTGCGTTCAAACAAACAAACGAACAAACTCTTCCGCTTTATAATATTGTTTAGAATAGAAGATGAAGTTGTGAAATAATCAATAGTTATAGTCATACTTTTAGTTGTATATTATCTTGAAAGAACTTCGACCTAATAAAATTTTAATCCTCCAAACAAGAAAGTAACAAATTGAATTCTTACGACATTTAGGTATCGAGTGTCTTGAGAAGTTTAATGATAGGGGCACGAGTTAGAATAATTTGGACCCGTATAATAAAATTTGACCCCGCGTCCCGGGCTAATGACTGTGAAGCATTTGACCCCATTATTTATTGAATCTCTGACCTCGAAGGTGAGGATTTAGAACTTGAAGTCAAACCAGAACCTAATAATGCAAGAAATGTATTAGCAAAAAAATGACAAGTATTGATTCGTTAAAAATTTTGATGAAATATGTTCATAAAATAAAAACTATACCGCCAAACTGTGTACAATTTTTATGGGACCAAATAGCAGCTATTCTGCATCGAATAAAAAAAGAAACACGCAAATCGGATTATTAACCTCAGAGTAATCAGTAATACATAAAAAATTACAGGCCGAATTGAAAACCTCCTCCTTTTTTTGGAAGTCGGCTAACTATAGAAAGACAGGTCAAGAAGAAGATTGAAATGGGGTCAAAATTTAATTTGTATGTATACAAGATAGGTATATAATATTTCCGAAAAAATTACGGTTCCCTATAATAATTAGACTATGCAAAAAAGGGGTCAAATCACGCGACGCATCTAGGTGTGAACTAACTCTAATAATATCTAAGAACATCTAACAAGAACAAAGCTACAATTTGGCCAAATTGCTTTTTTTGCATATTTTGTACAAATATGACTTATTTAATGTACCAGTGTATTTTTTTTTGTAATGACCAGGGACCGAAAAGGTTACCCATTTTGGTGTTTTAAACTGTTTAATTTATACGATTCTTTAAAAAACCCTTACATGCGCACCAGCCGTATATACGGCTGAATCAACGGTATAAATAAACCGTTTATGAATAAGGTTCATTTTCGTTCGTTTTTCTGTGTTAAAAAAGGATGCGTGATAAGTAAGTACCGCGGAACGCTATTGGCTGAATTTGTTCCATCATGTCACAACTAGACTGGCGCACCATTTTACGCAAAAATGAGTGTGCGTTACAACTGCTCCACCACGGTAGAAATATGATGAAAATGTTCGCCCAAAATTTAGGCGAAATTTGACAAAATCGATGGGTCCAAACAAAAATTTGTCGAAGTAGAAACAAAGAAGTTATAAGAGTTTTAAGTTGGCCGCGCCAACGTAACGTCCACGATGGCGCGGCCATGGAAATCTCAGGAACTACGTGGGTTAGAGATCTAATTCTTTTTCTAATATGAAGATTGAATTTGGCGAAAATTGTCAAAAAGAAATTATAAACTAGAAATCGATATTTTAAGAGATATTTACCTCAGAAGCCGTGGCGGCGCAGACGTGCACTTCGTGTTTCTTTAATGTTGATTATTTCTTTATATCATAAGACTTAGTACAAAAAACTGATACAGGAAGTAAGGGCTTAATTTGTCGAAACTAATGAAAGCAATAAATACAACGAAATGTTATTTAAACAGACAAATCGGACCGAAACAAAAAATTACATGGCCGCGCCAACGTAACGCTTCTTTGTACGCTGATATCTCATTATCTGTAATTGCTAGGATTTCAGTTTTTATATCCATTTATTCGGCACATTAACCTGATTAGAATGGCATATCGTTTTACCCTCAGAATAGATTTTAACGCGTGTAATCTCCAAAAATGTGCTCTCTCATACAATGTTTGAGTAGGGTAACCATAATTTCGATTTTATTTGAGAATACTTTTTACTCTACAATACAATACAATACAATACAAATATACTTTATTGTGCACACAACAAGTTACAAAAAAAACAAAAAAAAATATACATTACAAAAATCAGACATGCACACAAAGGCGGCCTTATTACTAGATAGCAATTTCTTCCAGACAACCTTATGGTGTTAGAGAAAACAATGCTAGAGAATCCAAAAATGTGCTCTCTCGTACAATGTTTGAGTAGGGTAACCATAATTTAGATTTTATTTGAGAATACCTTTTACTCTACTAGACGAAAATGTGTCTATTTCCTAAATAATGCCAACAAATGGAATAATTACTATTAAATATTTCACACATAAACGTAAGTATGTAGTTAGTACCTATGCCCGTAAGCGGTCAGTTGTAGATATGATAATAATATTATGTTAGGTAAGTATACTGTAGCTAGGCAGGCTACTTAATATTATGGGTTTCTTGCCCTTGAAATTAAGTACATACTTATCTACGACAAGTATCCTCATTCCCTGCAGCAAAGCAAGCCGGCGTAACGCCTGTTTTCATAGAGACCCATGGCCGTGGTTAAGACCCGCTATTGGAATTAATATTATTGCAACGGCAGACGAATAATATGCTTTTTCAAGAAGGCACTTTTTTACCGTATTTCGGTATGAAGTGACGCTTAGATTTTATTAGCGAGTCCGACCTTGACTATTGTACTTATGCATTTTTAGTCATCTGCCTAATACATATTAACTTTCTTGTTTGAGCCTTTTTAGACCTAGATTTTATTTCATTTATTTCTGTATCCATGATGTTTATAAAAGTACTAGCTGTGACCGCGACTTCGTACGCGTGTAAAAGTGATTTAGGGCACTTTAGTATTTTTAAATACATTTTTAGTTTATGAACACTGTCGTTTGGGTATTATGCTTCTTTATACATGGTCACACGGAGGCCGATGAAGTAATAATAATAGTTTCAAATAATGGCTCAGATATGCCATATTAAGACATAGGATTAACCCCAATAGACGTAACAGTACTCCAGCCCGGCTCGGACGCAAGACACGTCGCGCAGCAGCCAGCATCACGCGGCGCCCGGTCGAATCACGGAGAAACGATTTTAATTTTGCTATATCCTAAAGTATTCATTATATTTGCATGGTCTAAAGGGCAAAATATGTAGTCTTCAGAAATGCTTAAGCAGAATAACGTATTTTAAATGATAAGGATTAATACCGTGATGGTAGATGGCATTCATCTAATTCAAATCGCCATTTCATTGAGTGACTATCGTTTTTATCGAATGGCATATTTATATATATAGTGTGTAAAAAGAGCAGTCACTATCCTCATTTCGGAAATGTATTTTTTTTTGTCAGAAACTAAAAAAAAATGTTTTTTTTTCTTTTTACCATTTCTTATTTTTTTGACGCAAAAATAATAATAAAGCCAAAAAAATTATATTTTTTAATTTTTGTAAAAAAAATATGAAAAAAAAATACATTTCTAGAATGAGAAAAGATAGTATAATCATATCCCAAAGTGACTGCTCTTTTTACACCCGTTATAGCTTCTCAAAACCGCTAAATTGTCCGTTTCTTTAAGTTTATCGCTAAAGGCTTTCTTTTAATAATACCAAAAGTTGATTTTATACAATAAATGATAATTTATTTCAGTTTGTGAAGCAAGTTCAAAAATACAGTTTTTATATTATTGACATTGTGGAAACACTTGTCTTTTTAATAAAATCATGTTAATTACTTATTTAATGTTCTAATCTACTTTAGTGCCACGTTCTATAGCTTTGCGTCACTGTGTAAGCGATCCCCCCGCGCGCCCCGCCCGAACCGTTCGTCCGCAGTCGCGCGCGAAATTCATCGACTTGCTTCAAAGTTATCGTCACTGCTCGGCTCCTATGTATCGTAGCGTTATGTTATATATCTTATAACCTGCCTAGGAATATGGTCTACAATCGTAATAAGTTTGGTTAAAATCCCTTCCGTGGTTTTTTATGTTGCACATACAGACAGAAATAGAGACAAAAAATATAGATGAGTGTATAAAAGAATTGTAACCCGTCTTCGCAAAAACGGATCAAGGGCAAGAAATGCATAATATTAAGTAACCTGCCTAGGTACAGTATACTTACCTAACATAATATTACTATCCTATCTACAACTGATCGCTTACGGGCATAGGTACTACATACTTACGTTTAAGTGTGAAATAATGATTAATAATAATTGTTCCGTTTGTTGGCATTATTAGGGAAATAGATACATTTTCGTCTAGTAGAGTAAAAGGTATTCTCAAATAAAATCTAAATTATGGTTACCCTACTCAAACATTGTACGAGAGAGCACATTTTTGGAGATTACACGCGTTGAAAACCATTCTGAGGGTAAAACGATATGCCATTCTAATCAGGTTAATGTGTCGAATAAATGGATATAAAAACCGAAATCCTAGCAATTACAGATAATGAGATATCAGCGTACAAAGAAGCGTTACGTTGGCGCGGCCATGTAATTTTTTGTTTCGGTCCGATTTGTCTGTTTAAATAACATTTCGTTGTATTTATTGCTTTCATTAGTTTCGACAAATTAAGCCCTTACTTCCTGTATCACTTTTTTGTACTAAGTCTTATGATATAAAGAAATAATCAACATTAAAGAAACACGAAGTGCACGTCTGCGCCGCCACGGCTTCTGAGGTAAATATCTCTTAAAATATCGATTTCTAGTTTATAATTTCTTTTTGACAATTTTCGCCAAATTCAATCTTCATATTAGAAAAAGAATTAGATCTCTAACCCACGTAGTTCCTGAGATTTCCATGGCCGCGCCATCGTGGACGTTACGTTGGCACGGCCAACTTCTTTGTTTCTACTTCGACAAATTTTTGGTTTGGACCCTTCGATTTTGTCAAATTTCGCCTAAATATTGGGTGAACATTTTCATCATATTTCCACCGTGGCGGAGTTGCATCAAATAGTCTCGACGTTCAGAAAACATTTTGTAAAAATTTATTCTGAATAAAATGTTTTGATTTTGATTTTGATTGTTAATTCCCATCTTATTTTTTTTTTCTAATTATACGGAATTGTAATTTAGGTAATTGAAATTAGTAAATAAACATGCCAAAGGGTCAAAAAGATGCAATGCACGCATGATTTGCGTTTGAAACCGGTAGCTATACAAAAATCTTGACTTGTCATTGTAATTATTATAAAATATAATGTTTAAAGTGACAAAATCAATGTTGCATAATGCACAGCAAGGCTATTGAAACCTCAAGTCACTGATGAAAAAAACCGCTTTTCATAGATTTGATCCCAGCCACGGCGTGTACTACAAATTTTTTGTCTCTTTCGGTTATTGGCGCAGCTGTATTAAACGGTTTAATACCGCTTAAGACAAGAGCATAGTTCAAAACCCTTAATATGGATATTTAAAATAAAACGGTTTGTATTGATACCGCTACAGCCGTATAGCGGATTAATCGGTCCCTGGCCTAATGACACGTATTTTCGAAAATAGAAATTGAACAAAGGCACATGTCAAATTTGCTTACAAAAAAGGTAATAGAACAGGACGATACAGAACTGCAAATACACACACAAATTTAATACACATCCATGACCCAGGAACATTTGAAAAACTTTTTTTTTGTTCCCTCGGCGGGATACAAACCCGCGACCTCTCGCTCGAGCACCAACGCGCTCAACCACTGCGCTAAGTAGGTCGTCAATATAATATATACTAGCTGACCCGTGCCCACTTCGTTGAGCATGGAAACCGTGTAAACCTTCCCGGGAATTCCACGAATATTTCAAGACCAAAAATAGCCGAATCAGTTCAGTTGATCTCGAGTTTTAGCGATACTGACGAACAGCAATTGATTTTTATATAGCCTATGTTACTCAGTGGTAATGTAGCTTTCTAATGAAAAAAGAGTTATCAAAATCGGTCCAGTACTTTTTGAGTTAAGTCGTTACATTACAAAAATACAAATCTTTCCTCTTTATAATATTAGTGTAGATAATTATTGAAAACAATGTGTGGTAATGGTGTAGTACTGGGCCGGGCCACACGCGCGATCGTCCCACATTTTACTCTCAGATCCTTTTGATCTCAACTATTTTGACATTTAGTTGAGCACGGAAGTCATTATTGTGACATAACTTGGGATATTGCATACATCAAAGATTGTATCATCACTTGGCCGTTCTGTATTAGTTTGTCTACCATCATCACTTTTATTGTCTTGATTAACTGTTTATCCAGTACATCTGCTGAGAGAATTAAAAAAAAAATCATTTTTATCTTCTATCTATCGTCCACCGCTGGGTATGGATTGCCCCGAAGTATTTATGGTTAAACGAACTTACCTTAAGTGAAGTTCGACCAAAATTTTGTGAGATGCTGCATCTGAGAGACTTCCATAATAACCATGTAGTCCGTTTTACGACCTACAACATCGCCACACGATTTTTAGATAAGCATTTAAAAAGATCTAAAAAGTTCACGTTCACTCACGGCTCGAGCGGTCCCGATCTCCGTTCGGCTTCATTTGGTTTAGAGAATTGGTCGAGGCTTTTATTCTGCACCCTGGGGTCCTTGCTCAGCGTGCGCCTCCTGCGCACCGCGTGCTAGGGTGTGGGAGGGAGTGAAGTCTCTCAGATGCAGCATCTCACAAAATTTTGGTCGAACTTCACTTAAGGTAAGTTCGTTTAACCATAAATTTTATTTCGATGCTGCATCTGAGAGACTTCCATAATAACCATGTAGATGTTCAGCGCTTGTGGCAGAATAAAACGGTAATTACAATCTTATCACATCTGTGTTCATTCTTTATCACAAATAAAAACTTAATATTCAAGAATGTAATCATTTCAAAACAAAAACATAATAATGTTATCAATATTATAGTTCTATTCATCCGTAGTTTTAATGATTTATAAAAATAATTATTGTCTAATAAAGCATTTGAAATAAAGTTATATAATCTTTTGTTAATACAGAAAACGATAACACTTGCTGATTCATGTCTGATAAGTATCAGAGGCTTTTTTTTTCGGGGGTAGGCGTGCAAAAAGTTAAGTTGAACTTTTAACTGCTCCTTAACCAAAATTATAAATTAATTATTTTAAATCAATATAATGTAAAAATTTGTACCTGCATCTACTAGTGTCACAATCTCCTATAATTGCAATAATAAGATACAGTATATAAACACTGTTTTCTTAAACAAATTATATCACTTGCACTTTTGTCAAAATTTGCTGTTATTTTTCTCTTCCACTTGTTTACAATGGAGTCCCTGCAAGAATCAATAACACAAATGAATAAGATGTTTAACTCGAAGATGATGGAGTTCCAGCAGGAGCTGTGTGCGGTCCAGACTACAAACACCTCTACAACACTGGCATCTGATTTTTGCGAGTTCAAAAATTTTATATTGAATGCACTTAAGATGATGCAGGCTCAGTTGGAAATATTGATGGATGCCTATGATCAAACTGAGATGAGGCACAGAAGAAAGATTTTGCTTGTGCATGGAGTTCCCGAAGCCAAAAAGGATGCACAAGAAGCTATTGCATCTTTGTTGTCTTCCCAGTTAAAAGTCCAAGACATAAACATTTCTTCAGTAAAATATTGTCACCGCTTGGGACGCTTAAAGGAATCAAAACCCAGACCAATCTTGGTTAAATTTCAGAATTTTACTGATCGGAATGAGGTTTGGAGGGCTAAGACCAGCCTGAAAAATTCCGGCATCACTCTATCAGAGTTTTTAATTAAAAAGAGACATGAAGTGTTCCTGGCGGCCAGGCAGCGTTTCGGTGTTACAAAGTGTTGGACATATAATGGCTCTATTTTCGTTGCTAGATCTGATGGCTCCAAAAGCAGTGTTTGTAGCATAGCGGACTTGGATGCCATTTCTGATCTCTGTGGTGATATGGCAGAAGTCACATCTCAAGTTCCGGCATCCAAAACCAAAAATGAAACTGGAACAAGACCAAGGCGAACCAAAAAGTAAATACTCTAATAATAGCATGGTAACTTTCTCAATCTTCACATATATACATATAAATCTATAATTCTGCTTTGCCAATATTCGCTTCTCATTAATCATTCACTTATAATTTTATTGTCCATACTTAGATCTCATAGTTACTTATTTCTATGCATCATCACTAATTTCTTTTGTCACAAATTGTCGGTATTTCGAAAATGAAACATATTTAATTTTGTAATCTGTACTTTTTGAAAATGTTTGATTTGATGTATTGTTTCATTTCCTTCAACACGAAGCTTTTGACAGATGTGTTTCGGTGACGTCTGACAGGAGTGAGTGATAGTTATTCTTCTTCGTCTTCTTAATGTCACTTTCATTATAATTTTTTTTTTTTTTGTTTTTTGTGTGTGGA
Source organism: Celastrina argiolus (assembly GCA_905187575.2). Lineage (NCBI taxonomy): Eukaryota > Metazoa > Arthropoda > Insecta > Lepidoptera > Lycaenidae > Celastrina > Celastrina argiolus. The sequence goes on along the minus strand of LR994591.1, from coordinate 15,697,877 downwards.
CATGAAATTTAGCATGAGCCATTATGTACTTAACTGATTTCTCTTAATCTAGTATTTTGTATATAAATTGCATCTTTGTTATGTAATTTTTGTAACTAATAAGCTGTGCTTGTACTTAGAACTTTATTATTATATCTCAGTATAACTCCATTAAAATTTTAATTGCCAATTTGTGTTGGGCTAGCATCTCATCTTAAATCTAATTATATTTTGTTAGAATAACTGCTCATATTTAGCTAGGTGTTTAAAAAAATAATAGGCATGTTTGGATTCTTTCCATTTATCTACCTACTCTTTTTCTATTTATTTACTAATTTTATTATAGCAAATTTATTTATATACTTATGTTTTTTTTTTTTATGACACAGTGGGCTGCAGGCCAATTATATTTCAATTGTTGTAGGATAATATATTTATAGTGTTTTATATATTTTATTTATATTTAGTTTGTATTATTATCATGAATGTAAGTGTTGACTCATTTGCTTCAGATGATTTTTTATCCATTTCTTCTAACAACAGCGATGATAGTTTTCAAAGTGCCACATTTATGTCTCTTAGGGATACCATAACTTCAAATTTTAACACAGTTAACAAATGTTTTAAGGCCGTTCATATTAATGCACAGAGCATTCCGGCTCATTACCCCGACTTGCTTGCGTCTTTTGATCGGGCTAATGTTGATGCTGTCTTTATATCGGAAACGTGGCTTAAGCCTTGCTTACCATCAACATGCTACAGTTTACCCGGTTTTAAGTTAATTCGCAACGACCGCATTGGGAGGGGTGGAGGTGGCGTTGCGATTTATCTACGTTCAGACTTGTCCTACACTATTATTAGCTCGTCAGCGCAACCCCCTCCATCTGATGCTCTCGAGTTTTTGCTGGTAGAAGTCCAGGTATCGCACTATAATAAATTATTACTCGGGGTCTACTATTGCCCATCAATGCACAATGATTACTTCTCATCCTTTGAAAATACGCTTGATGCTTTTACACCGTACTACGATCATTGTGTTATAATGGGCGATTTCAATACTTGTCTACTTAAGGGTGATAGTCGATCGACTAAACTTAGTTCAATTTTAGATTCATATAATATGAAATTACTACCTCTGAATCCTACCCACTGCTTTCCAGGTTCCCGTCCTTCCCTGCTCGACCTAATCATAGTCTCCTCTCCTAATCGTGTTACTACGCATGGACAAGTCTCAGCTGATATGTTTTCATACCATGATCTTATCTATGTTGCCTATAATGTTCGCCCTCCCAAAGCTAAGGTAAAAACTCTTCTTCAAAGAAATTTCTCTTCGATGAATATTGAAAGCCTAGAGGAGGACGCACATAACATAGACTGGTCAAACTTACTCTCAGCTGATTCCATTAATGACAAAATTGATATATTTAACGCTAAACTTAAATCTCTTTATGATATTCATGCACCTGTTAGGCCCGTTAAAATCAAACATCTTCCCGCTCCCTGGTTATCAGACGAAATCAAATCTCTGATAAATGCTAAGCATGCAGCCAAAGCCAAATTTAAAATAAAAAAGACAGAAGAATATCGTAACAAATATATTAAAATCCGGAACCGCTGTAATATGATGTGTCGTGACGCACAAAGACGTCATATTCACGCCTCCGTTGAGAACGGGGATCCGGCTAAAACATGGAAATTTCTCAAATCCCTCGGCGTGGGCAAATGCTCTGAACCGCAAGACTCTCATAATATAGATATAGATTCACTTAATAACCATTTTACTTCCTCTTTTAATCTCGACCCCAAAATTAAATCACAAACGTTAAATTATATTTCTTCGCTACCTATATTGAATTCTGATCCGTTCCTTACTGTTCCAGTTTCCGAGTGTGAGATTAAAAAGCACATCCTTTCCATATCGTCAAACGCAGTAGGAGATGACGGTATCAGTCGTAGAATGATCACACCAATATTAGATATAATTGTTCCTGTTCTTGCACACATTTTTAATTCATGTTTAGAGTCTTGTACCTTTCCTGATGCCTGGAAGGCAGCTTACATAATTCCTTTACCTAAATCCTCCTGTCCTAAGACTGTGTCTGACTTCCGTCCTATTTCCATCCTACCCTTTTTATCAAAAGTTTTAGAGCGAATCATTCATCACCAGCTTACGAAATTTGTTACCCACAACAGCTTACTCAGTCCGTTCCAGTCCGGTTTTCGCACTGGTCACAGTACGACTACCGCATTGGTAAAGGTAGCTGATGATATACGGTCAGGTATGGATGATAAAATGCTTACTATTCTCACACTTCTGGATTTTAGTAATGCCTTCAATTCCATAGACCACGATATTCTGCTAGCCCGGCTTGCATCTTTAAATCTTTCACCATCAATAATTAATTTAATTCGTAGCTACCTTGTAGGACGACGGCAGAGAGTTAAATCATCTGATTATTTCTCCGATTGGAGTTATATCTATGCCGGCGTGCCTCAGGGTGGTGTGCTATCTCCTCTTCTGTTTGCAATTTTTATAAACCCTATAACAATATCGATTTCATCATCCTACCACTTGTATGCGGACGATCTTCAAATATACACACAGTCTCCTTTGGACAATCTGAATTCCGCTTTTGATCTAGTGAATCACGATTTGTCGAATATTTGTGAATGGAGCAAGAATCATGGACTTCTTATTAATCCTATTAAAACTCAATTAATTGTAATTGGTAGCCCCGGGCTAATTTCTAGAGTTGACCATGATTCTTTACCTCCTGTCCTTATAAATGGTGTAACAATACCTTTCAGTAAAGTGGTTAAAAACTTGGGAGTGTACTTTGATGAACATTTATCGTGGACGCATCAATTGCAAGAGATTAGTAGAAAGGTTTTTTCTACCTGGCGTTCCCTAAAATGTCTACGATATGTTCTTCCGATACCCACTAAGGTAGTTTTGGCTGAATCCCTACTCCTTTCCCATTTAGATTATGCGGACGCTTCTTTCACTAACTTGACGGAGGAACAACTGAACAAATTGGAGCGCCTTCAAAACCTGGCTTTGAGGTTTGTTTTCGGTTTACGTAAATTTGACCATATCTCCGAGTATCGCCTCAAGTTAAAGTGGTTGCCAATCCGCTACCGCCGTGACTCTCGTGTTCTCTCCTTCCTTTATAACATCCTATTTGACTCCCATTGTCCCACTTATTTAAAAAGTAATTTTAACTTCCGTACCTCGGACAGACTGGAACTACGATCTATATCTAATCTTCTTCTTGACATTCCTATCCACCGCACTAAATACTTTAATTGCTCTTTCATTGTAAAATCCATTTCCCTTTGGAATTCTTTACCTATCCATATAAGGCAGGCTGAAACTATACATCGCTTTAAAACTCTTATAAAAAATCATTATCTGGAATCATATTGTGTCAACCCTTAACTTATGTAACTAACACTTATTATTATAAATTAAAATATCATGTAGGTTTATCTATTGTATATATATATATATATATATATATAGATATATATATATTATATTATATTGTATACATATATTATATATTTATTGTGTTTATGTATTATTTTATTTTATTTACTTTTATTTTATTAAATATACTTTTGCGCAACTCCCATTCTCTAGCATTGTTTTCTCTAACACCATAAGGTTGTCTGGAAGAAATTGCTATCTAGTAATAAGGCCGCCTTTGTGTGCATGTCTGATTTTTGTAATGTATATTTTTTTGTTTTTTTTTTGTAACTTGTTGTGTGCACAATAAAGTATATTTGTATTGTATTGTATTGTTGATTTTAAAAATCCGTAAAATAAAAGCGAGTTGCCTGACCAGTTTTGTAATTAAAATCTAATGACACGCCGGCCTATCTGACCGAGGAAGTGGCGGCGTGACGCGTGCTGTGCGCCGTGAATACGTTCACGTCCACGCCTCTCGCAAGTCGCAGATGCGACTTATGGTCTAAGAACTCGCGTAGTGAACGGGCTTTTTAAAAGGTGAGAAATAATTTATAAGTTTTTACACGATTGAGACAAATACTAGTTCTTTCTAAATATGATAACAAAGTGAGTGCAGGACAAATTGAAGGTTGGCCAAAGTCTTGACTTGCCAAAGCCAAGAGGCTTACACCTATTTGGTGTCGAGGTCTTAATTAATCATTAATTGCAATAACGATACGCGAATCGTAAAAGTGAACGTCTGCTATTCTACTTAGTGACAACGTCTCCAGTCTCCATCCGTTGTCCTGTGGACAACGCCATCAGAGTTAGTGCCTTTTGTGATAAAATTTGGGTTGCAGTGAAATCATACTTACAAAATTTAGCAAATATTCCAAGACTAAATTAGGTTCCTGGAACTAGTTACACCATTGTTTTAATTCCATTTTATATTAATAATATGTACCTTTTGTTACAGATTTTAGCTTTATGTCAATAAACTGAGGCCCGTTAGTATTCCACGCACCAAGTAGGCTTGCTGCACAATACTGCTCACGCTAGGGTAACACTAGAAGGGGACAGTAGACATTATATATAAGGTTTCAAATAAATTATGTCAAACTTGAGTAGCGACTGAAACAGAGGCAACCATGGCAGCAACAGCCAGTAGGAGATTAAAATTTTACATATTATTATAATATGTATATTGTTATTTAAACGTAGATCGCATGGAAACGCAAATAAATCCATATTATTAAGTTGTATAGATAATTAAAAGTCCTTCTTGGTTAATTTCCATTATCTATCGATACTAATGTACCTAGATGTTTCGTCGGCGTCTTTGTCATCGTAAGATTCAAAGTAAAATAAAGCAAAAATATAAATACTTAGGTACGTTTTATTTCGCACTACTACCTAGTTTTGTTGTGAATTCATTGAGATTGAACGCCACATAATCTAATAATATAAGACATAGCTCAAGTATTGTTTATTTCGAGCATTACATAAAATTTACAAAATTATTATAAGCCCATAAATGCAGCTAATAATTCCAGGTAATTACTATGATTTTGAGCCATCAACTAATTAATGGCGTCTTGTTATTACTCCATTGCATGCGGCTCCTCAGCCTATAAGTAGAGAGTACGTAAAGATTTGTAAATCGTACAAATTTCTTTATATATTAATTACTTATTATTAAAGGCTTTGGACCCGATAACGCAACTCCAGTCCATATCATAATATGAATAAGACTGTAGTAACATAATCGAATCAATATTATTAATATATTTCTCCAAACCTAAAAACTTTTCTCTTTCAAAGTATGTATAAATAATTATTACATAACTGGTGTATGCTGGACATGATAATGTCAAATTGTCAATAAACTTCACGAAATCACGTTCACCAATTTGGACGTTACTACGGATTTCGTAATATATTTAAGAGATTTTCAGAAGTTTTTCAGAAGGTAATTATAACTGCATTTGCAGTATCTATCTGGAACCCAAGAAATGTATAAACTTGTGAAGTTATCATATTGCTTTTCTCAAATTTTATAACAAAACCTAGTTATTCTAATTTTACCTTTAGTTCATTAGTACATAGTGCTTAATTACATATTATAGAATAATCTTTACCAACACAAAGATTTTCATCGAGGTAAGCAACTATTAAATGCCCATGGTTTCTTAACCATGTGAGAAGAGGCTTAAGTTAGTTAGTTGAGCTTTGTAAATACAAATGTAGCAGAACTTAAGCCACATGGAAGACAATAAAATTCATGAGGATTATAATTATGAAATCTAAACCTCACATATTTTTTTTTTTATGCCTTTTATGTATTGACACAATAAAGCAAACTTCTTTGAGATCAATTGATGGGGGCTTAGAAGCACCTAAGAATCAAATTTTCTAGCGGTGCGAATATCTTCCACTATAAAATGTTAATTATGTACAAATTTGTTAAGATGTTCTTTAAGTTCAATATAAACTTATTAAACCCACCATTACCATTCGGTGTTAGAATCATTACCCTTCTTTTTGGCTTCGCCGAAGTCGGGTAAAATATGAATTATCATATTAAAATAGCTTCTAATTCCTTATGTTAATTTATAAGCTTTTTATATTTTTACGTCATGAAAACTGACGTCATGTAAGTTAGTAAATAAAAAGGTATATATAATACCTTAAACGCACGACAGAACTGTGCTGTCAGCATTAATTAGAAACCAATTGTGTAAAAACAATGGAATGCATCTTGCGTGAGGTACCTCTAATAACAGCGTCTCCTCTCCTTGTTGGCTCTGGCGCTCGTGTAGGCACGGCCGCGGCGCTGCGGCAGTGTCCTCCTCGCTGACGTGGATGGCTGCGGCTCGTGCAGGCGGGCCGGCGCTGCTGGCGCTGGCCTCGTGTACTGTTACTGCGGCTCGTGTAGCGGGCCGGCGTCGCTGGCGCTGGCCTCACGTACTGTTACTGCGGCTCGTGCAGCAGGCCGGTGCTGCTGGCGCTGGCCTTACGTACTGTTACTGCTGCTCGTGCAGCGGGCCGGCGCTGCTGGCGCTGGCCTTATGTACTGTTACTGCGGCTCGTGCATCGGGCCGGCGCTGCTGACGCTGGCCTCATGTACTGTTACTGCGGCTCGTGCAGCGGGCCGGCGCTGCTGTCGCTGGCCTCATTCACTGTTACTGCGGCTCGTGCAGTGGGCCGGCTCTGCTGGCGCTGGCCTCACGTACTGTTACTGCGGCTCATGCAGCGGGCCGGCGCTGCTGGCGCTGGCCTCATGTACTGTTGGCTGCGGCTCGTGCAGCGGGCCGGCGCTGCTGGCGCTGGCCTCACACAATGTTGACGAGGAGGAGCTCCGGAGTTTCCCGGCGGTATCCGATGCCTGCGCTGGGAGAAGGCTTTAAAGGTTTACTAGTTTGAAGACGAGTATAAATCCTTGGTATTATTTGTGTTTCCACAAGCTTTTCACAGCACCAGTATTCATACCTTTTTCACCTTGGATTGTATTCCAAAATTCTTTATACAATTGAGGCAATATATTAAGCTTCTTTCAGCCAACTGATTCATCAAAATGTAAATCTGGTAGGAGGTCAGCTGTTTTAGAAATTTATTTTATTATTTCTATTTTCAAAAGACTTTCTCTAATAAGTACTTTTGTTAAATTTAGGCACTTGTGATCGTAAAAAGATTTTTGGTATAAGTGGTTTTGCAACTAGAGACTCCTTTGCTCTGTCTCTTTGATAGCCCATTCAATAGGATTTTGCTCTGTGTCTTTGACAGCTCATCCAATAGGATTGTACCCCAACGTTTAGAGAGTTTAATGGGTATGTTTTCGCATTATAATTTGGCAAATTTATTTGCCACTCCAAGAATATTTAAGAATTCAATTACACCACAGAACAAGCGGTCAACTTCTTGGCTAGTCCACCGGCTCAGGGTCTGTTTGATTAACCGGCGCTGACGTCGGCGGATCGGGCTGCTGCGGCGTCGGCGCTAGCGCGGATGACTCGACGTAATCAACGTCTACGATGTCGGTCAAAGACCGAGGAGTGGCGCAGCCAGATTCGGCCACTCGCACTTATCACGTCTGCTGACGCCCGGCGAGCGCTCATAATCACGTCGGCTTTCCCAAAAACAGAAAACCAAAGCGCCAGGATGAAAAGCAAGAAGTAACTTTCAGGATGGCATCGCGTGTCATCACGTTAAGAAAGAACTTATTTTTGTAACCAGGATAATATCTCGTATTACCACATTAAGGTACAAAATAATGACTATCTGGGTAATATCATGTATTAACACGTTAAGACGGTCATTTTAGTAACATACAGTGACTACACCTTAACTGAGAACAAAGGAAAAACACGGAATATTTTTTAAAATAATTGTGGGTAGTTTGGTACCTTTAAAGTCCTTTGTTGCGGCGTAATTTACTTTCCATTCGCCATATATTTGACGAATATGTTCGTGATCATCCTTATACTTCCATATTTCCATGTTATCCGGCAATAAAAACTAATTATTGCACTGTATCACTATTAAAATTAATTATAAGTGTTGACGATGTCGCACACGAAAAACGAATGAAGCCGAACGGAGATCGGGACCGCTCGAGCCGTGAGTGAACGTGAACTTTTTAGATCTTTTTAAATGCTTATCTAAAAATCGTGTGGCGATGTTGTAGGTCGTAAAACGGACTACATGGTTATTATGGAAGTCTCTCAGATGCAGCATCGAAATAAAATGGGGGGTTAGTTTCCTATATATACTACGTTAGTTTCCTATACGCTACGCTTGGCAGTTGGCAGGTGGGTTAGCAAGGGCAGTTTTAAGGTCCGTATAAATAAAACAATCTCAAAGCCAACCTCACCTTGAGAATCTATTTGACAGATAAAACAACGTTTCGTTTCACTTCTAAAAGTGAACATCATTATTAATGTTACATAGTACTTTAATTTATTTTCATATTGATTACATTTACTTATAGATTACAGGAAACAATAAAATAAGTATAATGTGTATTTTTATAATCTTTATTTTTACGTTTTAAGAAAGAAAACAATGAAAGTATGTAACATAAGTAAAATTCTTCATTTTTAAAAGTGAAACGAAACGTTTTTTTATCTGTCAAATAGGTTCTCGAGGTGAGGTTGGGTTTGAGATTGTTTTATTTATACGGACCTAAGTGATATTTACGTATGTTCCCTACTGTCGCCTACAACACCTACGGAAAAGAGTTGATAATATTCCTACTCCGGCTTCCCACACCGATTTCGATATACTCATTTTTATATTCAGCTCCTATTTTTTTTTAAACATTTCTCCCACAAAATGTCTCTCGAATTCGTAAACTTTCATATGCCACAATATCCATGTGATTATCGAACTAATTATGGATGGTTTATTAATCTGTGTTTCTTTGTATATACACACGACCTTAGCAGGACCTAGCTTACTGAACCCAAGACATCCTCGTAGGGCTAGGGTCTACACTATCACACACACACACACACACACAGACACACACACACATACACACACATACACAATATATTTGTAATTTGAATGTCACGGTCCCCATTATTATAATACTAGTGTACATATCTAACTCGATTTTGTTTTGTAATTTTAATTAATAAGGTTTTGAATGTAATCCTGACTGTACCTACTTTTTTTTGTCCTTGTGTCATTTTTTTTTAGATGTTTAAGAAACTGGCCTCCACGACACAGGGAATCCTACTGTGGAGACCAGTGATACTTAAGATTGTATTCATGTGCTTCTGTTCAATATTTTTTTTATTTTTTATTATTAGATATTATTTAATATAACATTCACAAAATGCATTAAAAACGGACGGACAGACATGACGATTCCATAAAGGATTCGTTTTTTGCCATTGGTAAGGAACCCTAAAAAGGGTTTTAATAAATTGCATTGCCAATTGCCAACTGTTGAAAGTGAACAAAGGTAAGGAAAGCTCAATTTTGTGCAACGTTGAGTTCACTATTCTACATAACATTTAATAGTTCACGTCAGTTAACAACTAACCCTTTGCAGTGTTGAAATCCGCCTTAAAAGGGCCAACATGGAAATCCCTGGCCAATTTGAGGCACAATTACCGACAGAGCAACCTTACCCCGCACTTATCTACTTTGGCGTTTAACAACAAAATAATTTTCTGATTGGTTTGTTGCGTTCATTTTGTTATCCGCGGAAATCTATTTTCATTATCTGTGGTACTATTTTAAACAAAGCATCGCGTGACTCGGCCCTACTTACATAACCTATAAACCATATCTCATCCCGCCCCTCCATTTTGACCCTACCGACCTAAGACCTAAAGTGCAAAATTGCATTCGCCGCTTCCATTACGGCAATTACATAAGTTGTAAAGTATATTCCGTTCCGGGATTTAAATTTGAGTTTTATTTGGACGGCGCTAAAGTCCAAAATGCGCTTCGCGGCGTTGATTATAACAATTACAGGAAACACACGGGTGTTGATAATCGCCCTCCCAATTGAGATTGATTAAAACAACTATTTTTGATGCGAACAAATTAATCTTTCTATTTTCAGGGCGGCCAATTGCTTTTAATTGGTCTGAAATCGTTGACAAATTTGATAACCTTAAAGGGAAAGTTAAATTGATGAATCACGATATTATGGCGCACGCTCCGGTCGGTCAATAAAAATAGCTCCATGCACAGGAAGAGGAGATTTCCGCAAGTTGAGCGTGGTGATTACATCGATGTTTCTGGAAGGGCTTACACAATTTGTTCCTGACAGATTGCCTTCAAATGCTCGTTAGTCTTAATTTCCTACATCTCAACGGTCAAGTTTTGTGCATTTTGTATAATCTGTTTCGATTTAATGTGATCCAATGAAAACAAGGTGCCACCAATTCGAATGAGGGATTCACCGCGCAATGAAGAAATACAATGGCTTATTAATTTGGCCGTATTTCAATTTATTGTTTTCTTTTTCATTCAGGTCACATTTAATCGGAACGGAGTTAGAACATGCTTGTCTCGAGCTTTTCGTTAATTTCCATACTAAATGTACGAAGTCTTATAGATACCATAACGTATGGGGAAAGGATAATTTTATCAATGTTTTCAGTTCCTCTCGGCGAATTAGGGTTGAACCGGTGATAGAACTTGTTTTTTTTTTGACTTTCCGAAAAAAATAGGTATGTTCGCATTATTCTGTCGTTTATATTCTAACGCAACTGATCTTCTTTTGTTTTTTTTCTGAATCACAAGTTACCTACCCTTTATCACTAACCCGGCGAGAACCAGCGGCGTAAGAATGTTATTTAGTTATTGAGCTAAGGTATATCCTGTACAAATCTAAATTTTATGGACAATTCCAGAACAGTTAATTTCTAACCTATTTCGAACTTAGGATTTAGATTAATCATTTACATAGCCGTCTTACACAAAAAGGGCAATCTAGAGTCACGTGACTCCTGAGCTATATTTTGCAATTAGTAAATCGATGCAATATTTTCCCTGTCCGGTCCTGTCCGGTCCTGTCATTGCCAACGGTCCCTGTCCTGTCAACAATCCCCCGTCCTGTCCTCGCAATTAATGTCGCGCATCTGGTAGACAATGCAACATTGTAACTTTACCGCGAACCTCACTCTAAAATCGTTGCAACTTGATCTCATGCGCTGGCTACATGTTCCGCCATGTTAAAAAACCATGCCATCTCATTCATTGACAGGAAATACGAGAGGGATAACATGATATTTAACATGGAGTTAAGTTTAACATTAAAACACGCCCTTAGTCCCGATTTCACCAACGCGTGTTAGTGATAACGCCTTTTTAAATTACCATGCCTTCTCATTGATAGGAATTACGAGAGGAACAACACGATATTTAACGAAGGATTAACTTTAACATTGCTTGGTGAAACAGGCCCTTAAACTCGCAAGAACATCGGTTACCATGCAAGTCGGAGCATGTAGCCAACCTTTCCGTTGCAGCTTGATTCATCTCCATCCATGTTAGTTTATAATTACTCCTCATGACATTTGGCTCGGCGTGACGGATCCGGTATGCATCGGTGATCACTTGTTTGTGGGAACGTATCGGCTTACTAATTACACTTGCAACGGATTTTCAATTCTGACTATAGAGTGACGTGTCGTTTATAATCTAAATATATAAAAGGAGAAACTGACTGACTGACATATCATCGCACAGCCTGAACGGCTAAACGTAGCTACTTAACATTTAGAAGGGACGTAGCTTAGGTACCGTAGAGGTGCACTAAGAAAGGAATTCCCGAAATTCCCGCGGGAACGGTAATTAATATTTGTATGAAAAAATCTAAACCGCGTAAGACTATGGTCAGAGAGGGATAAGAGGTACAGTTACAGATCTCTCACTCGTCTTCGATTTTGCGACAACAGCTCATTATTGTTGTTATTTATTACTTCCATGAACGTTATATATGTCGCAGTCATCTTATTGAATCTAGTTATTTAATTGAATCACTAGGCGGTTATATAATGGCGTCAAACAGCTCGTACAGATAGCAATGTGTTGATATATTTTTTGATTAATATACTTTAATGTTCGTTTTATTAGTACTCATTCGGAAATTTCTAAGAACTAAAATTAAAACTCCTAGTCTCGGATTCTAAAATTTGTTGGTTAAAACAGGATTCAATGAAAGCGTTAGTCATTCAATTAAATAGCGGATTCAATCAGATGACTGCGACATATACAAACATAGATCTAGAGAAGATCATAAACGAGTGTTAAAAAAATGTTAAAGAAAACTTTAAATTCTTCCTCCCCTCAATATACACGATCACGAAGAACTTGTGATATATCCCGAGCATACTTTACTTTAAAGTCAGCACGTAAAAGTCATAAATCCAGCCGGAATAAATGATTCCTATCCATCTCGCGAATTATCCAGATAAGGCCCCTCGCACACTTATAAACCAGTGGCGCCGGGGGTTTCACTTGAAAAAAAAACAAAATTAAGTACATTGTCAAGCAGTGGTAGAACTGATGATGATGAAATAGCTAAGAAGTAAACAAAAATTGGTCGGAGATCAAAATCGGTCAATCTGTTTTGGAGCTACGATGCTACACACAGATCAAACTCATAACACCCTTCTTTGTCAGTGATTAATTAAATTAAATTAAATTAAATTAAATACCATTTATTGCAGGCTGCATAGGCCCTATAAATACCTTAAAGACTAACATACATAATATTTAAAATACTTAAAAACTACACTACACGTGTTGTCGGCGACGTGTAGCGCGCTTCATTCCGAAGTCTCCCCCGGAACTTTCGGTAGACCACACCCATCGGCCAGAACTCCTCCGCCTCAAAGGTCGATAGAAGATGCGTCGGTACTCTCACCACAAATGAACTGAAGTTGACCTTGTGGCGAGACTCCAGACGCTCAACCCTCAAGGGGAGGGACGTCTTCTTCCGGTATTAATCTTCAAAATCGGTACACCTATTTGGATGCTACACATACACAAACGCATCAAACTCATAACTCATAACACACCTCTTTTATAGTCGAATGTTAAAAATAAACGCAATAATAATATTATGGTCATATATGGAGGATTTTTGACGGATTTGTTGTGTGCCAATAATTTAGCGTGCGTCATGATTCGAAGCCCCGACCTCCTGCTTGAGCACCGACGCGCTCAACCACTGCGCTACAGAGGTCCCCTTATGTTACTCTTATCACTTTGGACATCACTGTGAAACTGGAGCCAAAATAGTGTGTAAGGGCCCTAACAGTGAATTATCCACTAACAGGATAACAGTCTGCAGTAATGATACAATAATTGAACTTAATACCGGTGCTTATGGCTCAGTAGAGTTTGTGGTTTAGTAATGAATAGTCGTAGGAAGTCACGTGGATCGGATGGATGATTTTTTTGTGTATTGTCAGATGGCAAAATAGTCGGTACAATATAAAAAGAAAAAAATGGGCCAAGTGCGAGTTGGATTTACACTCATTATGTAAAACGAATGGTGTTAGTATCACTAGGATTAATATCGAGCAAAAACGGAAATTACGTTTGGTGTATGAGAATACCACGTTTATCTCTTTTTGTTTTTAAATTTTGTTCTCTTTTGTCAAAAAGTGATAAAAATCTGTCCTGGGAACCTTGTGTTTTTATAAGGTTTCAGTCGTATTTTTAAAATAATTAACACCTAACTTAATCAAGTGTGTGCGCAATACACAGAAGCACTATCTCTTCCTCCAGTAGGACGGTTATCCGACACGACTGGTGGGAGATCAGGCGCAGGACCGACTTTTTACATGCCCATCTGATGCATCTTTCTTGTCAGTCTACCAGGTGATCAGCCTGCATTGTCCTAATCAAACTTGAAAACAACATTTTTTGTTGTTCCAACGCGGGAAACGAACCCACGACCTCCGGGTCGAAAGCGATGCTCTGAACCACTAGACCACGGAGGCGATAATTTAACCCAAACGTAAACAAAGCCGCTATAACCACAGATTAGTAAGTGATGCTAATTGGTAAAAAATAAATATTAATGCAATGATAATTATTATTATTATTGTTCAGTTGGCTACATTATTCCATAGACTACATTCTACAGTCGGCAGTGTCAAAATAGCGTATTTAAAAATAAATAAATAAAAATAAAATACTTTTATTTCAGACCAATACTGTCCATAACAATATTAGTAGATGTGTTAGTAACAATATAAACTTATAATATGTTAGTATTGTTAGTATAATATTACATTTTATTTTCATATCAGACCAAGTGCTACCTCTACCCAGTGCCTTTGGATAGGGCAGTCCGGTCTAGGATGCTGTTCCGAGTGTTACGTAGGACGTAGCAGCAGCGAGGCGGCTTTTTTACGCATGATGGCGTGAAAACCATCAGCTCGAGCTTCAGCAAACATGCCCGACGCGCTACAGCGCCACGGCAGTCGAAACAGCATCCTGAAAGCGTTATTGTACTGTACGCGTAGAACATTGTAGGCTCGGCTCGTATATGACACCCACAGGCCGCTCGTGTAAAAAGACTGACAGAATGCCTTTATGTGAAGGTTTTTCATTTGATGTTTAAATATGTTAATTATGGTTTAATTGATATAAAATGTATTGGATAATGAATTATTATGATTCTTTAATATACCTGTGAAAGTGTTGTTAAATGTGCACAATAAGTGAATATGTGAAAATTTTTATGTTTTCGGTTTGGTTACCTTTAGGTAAAATTTATCAGGGACGAACTATAGGTACACAATATTATGCAACACTAGCTGTGCCCGCGACTTCGTTCGCGTGGCTTTTGAGCGACCTTTTATGTACCGCACGCAACGAAAGTCCCCAAATGTGAATAATTTTTCCCGTTTTTGCAACATTTCTCACTGACGCTTCGCTCCTATTGGTCGCAGCGTAATGTTATATAGCTTTATAACATTACCTTCCTCTATAAATGGACTATCCAACAAAAAATATTTCTTTCAAATCGTACCAGTTGTTCCTGAGATTAGCGCGTTTAAACAAAAAAACTCTTCCGCTTTATAATATTAGTATAGATGATTGACAAAATAATTTCGATGTTCCACATCTGCCACACGCTCCGAGACTGCTCATTGGAGGTTGGTGATGTTCATCGCACGTAGTTCGCCGTCTAATCGTCGTATAAATCTATTTAATTATTGCATCAAAGAAATCCATCTTCAGTCCGGTCCGGACCCGGTCTCGTCAGAGTAAAAACGGGATTTAATTCGCTGCAATCACTTCGTAACGCAGATCCTGGAGACACTGGATAGGATATATTATGATGATACAACATCCGCCTATAAGGGAGGCAGGGACATTATACATTAGTTAGTCAGCTTTGGTGTCAATTTAAGTTGCATTTTTGTATGCCTTGCATATAGTAAGTAAAAGGAGACGCAACGGCCATTTTTCCATGCATAGGTTAATATACTAATGCCACAATGTAACACAGACAGAACAGAGTAACATTTTTTTTCCTAAACATCTATGTTAGTTATTATTACGTCCCTATCTTTTATTTTTTTTCATAAACTAATTATTAAAAGAGATATGTAAATATATAAAACCTAAAAATAAATGCCAGATTTTCGGCTGTATTTAAACATCCAAAAAAAATATAGGCGTAAATTTTATGATAAAATTGAAACATGGGGAACATAGCTCAAGCCTTTTTTAGTTTATAATGAAAAAAGTACCCAAATCGATTAAGTTTCGAAGGAGGAAACAACAGTCCTAATCGTCGATTTCTCCCACTTTTAATACATAATTTCAGTTCAACCTGCAGTCGTCTCTATCAGTTTGATCGGGTAGTTGCGGGACCTGCAATAGACTTTACAACTCCTAATTTTCATTTCTCTAGCCCGTAATGTTTCCTCTTTAAGAGTTTGTTGTCTTTTACACTTATATGCAACCTCAATAGAATATCTTAGGCTATGTGTACCTAATAACAGGATACTAAAATGTCCCTATTGAAATTGTCGTTTATGGTGCAATATAGTCGTAATTCCAACGTCGTAAACTTAGGCCTGTAGAAATAAAACAATCTCAAACCCAACTTCACTTGAGACACCTGAAACCTATTTGACAGATAAAGCAACGTTTCGTTTCACTTTTGCAAGTGAACCTGTATGTGGTTGTAAGAAATTTATGTTCCATAGTACTTTATTTTCTTTCCTTTTTGTACCGTAATATTCATATTATAGATTACAGAAAACCTTTAAAATAAGTATAGTCTACATTTTATTAATCATTTTTTTTTCGTTTAAAAGAGAAAAAAATTAAATATACCTAAGTAAAGTCCTTCACTTTTAATGGTGAAGCGAATCATTTTTTTCATCTGTCAAATGGGTTCTCGAGTAAGATTGTGTTTGAGACTTCTTTATTAATAGGGGCCTTAGACTCCAGTCTGGACAACCTTAGTAATTGACGAAAATACATGGATTTCTCTTTAATTATTATGAGTTCTTAGCTTTGATGTTTTATGAGACAGATAGCTGAGTTTAGCTTCGATTTTAGCACGTAAATGCTACTTTCATAGATGCAACGATCTAGTGATTCGCAGATCCGTGTCTCACAGAGTTGACGTTCTGTCAATACATCCTTCACTTATGACAGCTAAATTGGCCCAGGGCTGGCACCCGCTGGAAATTCCGTGAAAGTACCGTGCGGTGGATAGTTTTTGCGCATTTTTACTTCTTGCCAACTAATTTATGACTTTATTATGGTAAACGTGTGGAATTGAGTTTATATGAGGGTGAAATTGAATTGTAATAATAATTCAGAAAGTGATGGATAAAGAATTATAAAGACAGTACTTTTTACTTTTACTTTATCCTAAATAAGTGACGTATTGCCGAGGTTATTATTACGTATTATTATTATAACTTCAACATCTTTTACATTCATAATATTTATCACATTTTACTGTAGATAACTTTAAACATATCGTCATAACACGATCTACTTAACCCTTTAATGGTCAAAGGAAAACTAAAAGTATTTACTTATTTAAAACTTTTTTTATTTAATTATACTACGGGCTGAGAAAAAATATCAGGACATGAAAAAAATCGTATTTTTCTTTATTTAGTTTTTTTAGGGGTGAAAATGGCACACTGGCCACTTAAGGGTGATGATTTTTACAACATGTTTTTTCAGTGCACAATGATTTCTTGCATTTTTGCATCTAATCAGTAAACTTTTATTGTATCCTAATTACGTAACTTATTGCCGAGGTTATTCTTACGTATTATTATTATAACTTCAACATCTTTTAAATATATAATTGTCACATTTTACTGTACATAACTTTAAACATATCGACCTAACACGATCTACTTAAGTTCTTTGAGTCGTTATAGCAGAATATTTAGAAAAAAAACGAAAAATCTGACATTGACGTACTGTGGAACCGTGCAATATGATCTATGTGCCATCAGACCAAATACGATAAGATTTATAACGTTTTATAATTCGTTCAAAGACAAAAACTCGGATTACACTCGGAGACAATCTCCCATAAATATTAATGGTAACTGGCCATTCAATGCGTGTTCCGCCGGTCAGGCTATCTAACTTCATTTATCCATCACCAATACGTTTTGCACGCAGGTGGCAAACTCGGTCAAATGTATTTTAAACTCTACTTGCATTGCTATATATGTTATTTTCCCGTAACGAGTTTCTAAGATACTTTAACGGCTCTTTGTCTAGGAAATCATTTCTAACACTTAATACGATGAGAGTGATAAGTAATTGTGAAGTCATAATTTATTGTTTGTATTGAGCTGCGGGTATTGCGAAATGTTTTATTGTTTAAGATACTTTTTCGCGTAGGTGTACGAATGTAACAGGAGGAATATTTTAACTTGTTAAAATATGAATTGCTTAATAGTTTAATGCTTTGCAACTGTATCTCCATAGGACTGGGGACTGTACTCTAAAGCAAAGGAGTCAGTGTGACCATATATGGCAGGATCCTGCATTTTCGGCAGGTTTGGCCCTGAATTTGACTCTCTGGCATAATTGTTTGACTTTTTAGAACTTTGGCAGGATTTGGCAGTTTAAAGCATTATAGGGTTTTTTCTTTTTTTTATTTGGCAGTACAGACTTTAGAAGATTTAGGGTGCAGTATTTACAAGAGAATTAGACAGAATATAAAACTTGATAAACATGTTAGATACTAATTAGAATATGTTAGAAGTAATGCAAAGCTAATTCTAAGGGTTAAAAAAATTTGAGGTGTGGTTGGCAAGGCAAAATCCGAAACACAAATGGAAACTTAAAATATCTAAATTTTTTAGTTTAAGTTTCTAATATTGAAAAAAGTTTTTTGTGTTTGCCAATGTCGGATGCTGCATGTGAAAGGATGTTCTTGCAAGTCAAACTTATTAAGACAACGCGAAATAGATTTATTAATAACCATGTCGACTCTATTTTGCATGTAAAACAGTGCATTGGTGAATATGTGAATGACTGTTTCATTCCAGCCAACTAAAGAAATGATCGTAAAAATGACAAAATGATGTACAAAGAAAATGATCAAGAAGAATACGTTGCTAATACGAATGTGTAATTTGAATTAATATGACTTTTTCATTATTTCAAATAAAAATATAAAAAATTGGTATTATTTATTTTAAAGTTTAAAATGATAAGTATCGGCATTATTTCGGCATTTCATCATGTTAATATTTACAATCATGAAAAAGATTATGTAGATGAAATTATAATTGTATAGTTTATTTAAACTAAGTATTTATGAGGTAAAAAAAACTTGGCCCCACATTGGGCGCCAATGTTGTCTATAGATATTTACAACTTAATTGTACCTTCAAAAGTTACATGTTTTCTTTTTTTATTGATTCGTTAACTCTAATACCTAGAATAAAAAATACCGCAATTAATTTAATAGCCGTTCGATCAAATTCAAGATTTAATTGGTCGAGAGAGTCATCATAAATCACATATGATCGCAATTTCATCGTATTTATATTACATTCGCGCCAAATATAGCATGGTCATATATCAACATAGCACCAGGCCCGATAATTATGATATACTGTTCGGATATGAATTTTCATCTGTTTTTATTATAGAAATTAGCAATTTCAATTTGAAGTGAAACTTATTAAAATGTAGGTGGTTAAAATATTTCATTATTTATCATAATTTCCCTATGCAAATGCCTATATGGAAATTAAAATTACTTTCTATTTCTGCAGTATTGGTACTCGAACTGTATTATTCCATTTACAAATACTGGATCTATAATCGTAATTATTTTGTTACATATATTCGTTGATACATTATATACCACTTTTTTTAAAATAGTTTAGACAAAATAGTAGGTACTTAACCGGACCGGACAGCTGCCGGCGCCGTGCCGTTGCCGTGCCAGTGTCGGTAAGTGGAAAAACGGTCAATAAGTCAGGAAATGTTTAAATAATTAAATATGTATAGTAGCTGGGAGCTATGACAGCGTTGTAATGAAAAAAAAATATTTTTTCATACAGAAAAAAAAAAATTTTTCATGCAGACATATTTCCTGGGATGTTCCTAAAATAATAATCTCCTGTAATTACATACAACTCATTTCTCCCCTAAGGTTGAGATTTGCAAAAACTCTGTTCCAAAATGAACTTTCATGCAAAAATTAAAACTACGAACTTTTAGGTTCTAAGATTTTGTGATGAATCACCTCTCGATTTTATACATACAGAAGATAGATATTATATGAATCCATGATTTTAACCCTGCAAATATATAATTCCCGTGAGATAAAAACGCCAGCTACTAATTAAATAAAGAAAATACATTACAAAACTTATTGTTTTAAATTAAAGTACCGTAAATACAAGTTGAGGCAAATAAAAACCTGTAATAAATTAATATTAATAAGACGCAAGTATTTCAACTATGATCGTATAACTACACCTTGCTTAATCAAAATGTAGATTTTACCTTATACAGTGTTTACTTTGTTAAAATAGATTTTATCTGTAAAGCCGATAAATCAGTTTTGAACTTTAATGTGGAAGCCATAAGAGTTATTTCAGGGAATGAGGCGGCAAGTAATAAATATTGCACGCTTTTAATCCGTTTAAAAGTTCAAAAACGTCACCGGGTAATGTTGACTTATTGATGGCAACATTGTAGAGATGTGTTTTTGTACTTGTTTCACCGCAAAACCTCGTATCTAGCTTTAAATTTGTAGAGGAAACATTGGAGATGTTGGAATTTCATCCGGAACTGTTTTAAGACTTACAAGTCTAAGGTCCGTATAAATAAAACAATCTCAAACCCAACCTCACTTGAAAACCTATTTGACAGGTAAAAAAACGTTTCGTTTCACCTTTAAAAGTTCACTTTTATTTATGTTACATAGTACTTTAATATTTTTTTTATCATAATATTCATATTAAAGATTTAAAAAAATCAATAAAATAAGTAAGTATAATCTATATTTTTATAATCTTTAATAATTTATATTTACGTTTTAAAAAAGAAAAAAAAAAGTATGTATCTTATGCAAAGTTCTTCGTTTTTAAAAGTGAAACGAAACGTTTTTTTTATGAGGTTGGGTTTGAGATTGTTTTATTTATACGGGCCCTAAACATAAAAGTGGACCCTCCATTACTTACAAAGTTCGAAAACAAAAATGTAAGGGATTAGATATAAGGTTCGCTGGATGACAAGCGGATTCGTATGTCACTTACAATACAATACAAATATACTTTATTGTGTTCATAACATTACATATTAAAAATACAACAATACATTAAATCAGACATACACACAAGGGCGGCCTTATTACTTGAAAGTAATTTCTTCCAGGCAACCCTTTGGGTTTTTGACATTGGAAAGAAACATGCGGAGAATGATAGGTTATGTGAAAAAGTTTAAGTAGGTAGTTGAAGTCAATAGAAATATTGTAGTTACACTTACCGAAGCTTATGTCAAATCTTACATTTTGTTTTCGAACTTCGTAAGTGATAATAGTGATGGCATCTTCTATTATCCCTGGATTATAGAAGATGCCTGTGATGAAGCATTCAGAAGTGTCCTGTCACACTTACTACTTTTGAAGGATTGCACTGGTCATCTATTGAGAACATCATTTAATATTCGGTTGCTGCACATTAAGATTTAACAAACAAAACACAATATTTCATAGAATTAGCTTTGGCTTGATTAATTATAATATTAATCACAAGTTCCACCGCCGTGAATGTAGTATTCTTTGATGTTGAAATAATTTATTGTGCATGCCCCGTTTGTGCAGCTAAATATAATAGAATATTAAAGAGGCGTAGGTTGGTTTAATGCCATGAGCGTTCAACAATGTTATTGAGAAGGAATGAACAAGATAATTTAAATAAGTGTGATTTGCTTAGAGAAGGAATTAATAAGATAATTAATTAGAAGCCAGAGAGTCTGGCAAAAGTAAAGGTCAAAATGTTTGCCACATTTAGCTTACCAGGATAAATAATAGTCACAAAAGAAGACCTCGGAGGATGCCTTTGCCTAGTAGACATAAAGGCTACTCCCGACACAATCGAGAAACGAAACTAACCAGGATAAAGAAAATCGTTAGATAACTTTTTGTACTGCCGACCATATCAATCGACTGAAAATCAAAATATACAAGCGTCAATTTACTCAGGAGTACGCGGCATGATCGAATCTGAATCAAAATCGAATCATTCAAGTGTCGTTTGGAAAATTCAGGCCAATCAAATGATTGTCTGAGAAGTAATGAAAATGATCTACGTGTCTGATGGGTAAAAGGTCGGTCGGTGTCTGATCTCTTGCTGGACTTATTGGTTACTCGTCCTACTGGGTTTTGGAGCTATATAAAGAAAGATAGATGATGGATGATGAGGCTTACTCCTGACACAATCGAGAATCGAATCAGTTCGATCTAAACGGCTATTGGTATTTTATTGAAGATTGCTTTGAAACTAACCAGGGCGGCAATTCTCAGGCCTCGAACTTAGTTTTTACTATCGGTCTGTCCCGCTCATGCAAACGAGATTTACCGCGCGTGCGAGCGGGATATACTAATATTCGGAACTATGTTCGAGGCCTGAGAATCGCCGCCCAGGATAAAGAAAATCGTTAGATATATCAATCGACTGAGAATCAAAAAAAAACGTCAATTTATTGGGAAGTACGTGGCACGATAGAAATTGAATAAAAATCGAATCAGTTTAGAGAGAAAGGCCCCTGCATGGTCGAATTCAGTATAAGAGATACTTTCATAGAAAGCCTAAAACTGTCCAGCAAATGAATACATCGTCTGTCTATATCTTAACAATTATCTCACGCTTTTTATTAAAATCGTGAAATTGAATCTTTTTGCCGCGCAAAATAAATTAAATTAACCTGTTATGGCTGGCATTAACTGATTCCAGAGAGAAAGGAAGCGAATAGATATGGAATTTGTGTCATACCTACACAAATTGTCATGTATTTGAGTATTTTTTATGTGTAACATTAATATAGTCTTGAAAAACTGCACTTTTACTGTCAAATGATAGGTACACTAGTAATGTATTAGTTATTGCTAGATGTACATCATACTTTCACCGTGCACGCGTAGTATGATCATTGATCATCATAAAAAATATAGGTACCAACCAAAGAATAAATCGATTAAAAAATATATTTGTAACTCGCGTTATTAATTTAAGACAATTAATGTAAATTCCACGGTAATAAGTATGCAAAACACACCTGCTCACAACCACTCTTCAAGGTATTATCACTCTTATTGCTGATTTTATGCACACACCATTTATAATATCTTCTTTGTTGTCCAGAGCAGCTATTCCAGCCCCAAAACCAGTCGAAGAATGAACGAAAGAAGAAGACTGGCATTTAGTAAGATCTACGCGTCTCCTAAGTCTATGGCCAATACCGTGCATATAATATACGTTTTTATAGGACAGTCCCAGCAATGAAGAGTCAGAAATGTGCTGCGTTGTGTTTCTTTTGACGTCCCTCCGGATTTCAGATGCGTCATTTTCATATTGCAACGTAATGCAAAGATTGAAAATTGCAGTTCGGTTGCTATTACGTATATCAATAACTATGGCTATTGCATATACTTTTTTAACAATAAACAAGATATTGTCATTCACAAGAAATCCGTCTCGAATATATGAAAAGTGAGCTGTTATTTCGTTTGCTTGGTACACTGCCAATCTCCGGTACCACATATTTGAGGGGTACAGTAACAAAACCTAGTGGGTTTTGTTACTGTACCCGTGTAAACGTACTTTTCAAAAATACAAGATACAAAAAACGTTTAAGCTTAATCGGATTTTGATACTGGTGCACTGTTATAGGGGCTTTTGATTTTGAATCTATTTTTGGTGGCAGATTTCTGTATGTTTACCGGGTTTTGGTACGAAACTAGCCAAGCATTTTAAAGCAATTTTTACGAGGTTCCCAACGGTGCTACTAACTCAAATTTGGTCCAGAAGCATTATAGCGGATTTGGGTTTTATACCCCTGAATCTGCGATTTAAAATCACCAAATCGACTTTTAAATGTTTTAAAACTTCTTTTGTCTCAATTATTAAACAAATACAGCTATTGGTATATATCACGCGGACAGATTTTAGCCTTGTACGAGACACGCTATTTAGTGTGTTTTTGATGTTGAAGTAAGCACTCGGACATCTACTTCCAGAAAAACAAACAATTTTCGAATATGTAAATTGTTTATTCGAAAGATGTTTCAGAAGTAATTAATATAGCTCTAATGCTATTTTAATAATGGTGTACGACCAGCCCGTGCAATTATTCTAATGCACACAAACGGAATAGGCGATTATAGGCTCTACCCCATCGCGATAAGGTGGAAATACACGTATCAGTTAATTAACTTTCTAATTCGAAGAGCAACAAAGTTTTTCGTTCGTAATGAATTTCATAAAATGTTTCTTGTTTTGTGACATGTGTTTGAATTAATAAATGCTGTGCGAGGAGCTTTGATATTATAGACACGGCATTCTTATTTTAAAATGTTTAATTTATATATGAGGCAAAAATTGCTCTACGCGTCATTCTCGTCACATTATATTCGGCTTATTTATACAAGTATAAGGCTTATTTATACAAGTATAAACCACGAATCATTCTCTATAAATAGTATACTCCCTGGTAGCTTCTCTGTAGCGCAGTGGATGAACTCGTTGGCGCTCAAGCGGGAGATCGCAAGTTTGAATCTTGCCGAAGTAACAAAAAAAATCTGAGTTCCTAGGTCATGGCTGTGTATTAATATAATATTTCCGTTGTCTGGTAACACAAGTTCTTGGGATACTTAGCACGGTACTAGATTGACGCGGTGTGAAGCGTCCATAGATATTATTATTATTTGATAAAAGACCATACATTTTTAACTCCACCATTATGAGGAAACAGCACGGTTGAGAGAAATACAAAATAGGTATTTATAAAATCTATTGCTGTCTCGCAGTGCCTTAGCTAGCCAGCACTAGCGCGATAGAGACAACTGCACTTGAACAGAAATTACCTATTAAAAAAAAGTACCAGAAATCGACGTTTAGGGGATTCCTGTTTCCTCCTCCAAAACTTAACCGATTTAGATATTTTTTTATTTAAAAAGAATTTAACTAGGTTTCTATTTTTTGATTTGGTTGTATAATGTAGTCAAATCTGTATCCTGGATGTTTAAACATAGCGGAGAGTCTGGCCATTTTTTTTAGGTTTTTGAACGTCCATATCTCTTTAAATTATTAATTTATTAAAAAGAGGAAAAAATAGGGACGTACAAATAATATACATAGATATTCATGAAAAAAATAGTTAGGTACTCTATTATCCAGGGAGGAAACAGGAATCCCGTAGACCCCTATTTTTGTATGGAAAAAAATTCGTAGTGTTTCCTCTTAATACTAGACCGCACGGCGTATCTACGTTTTATGACATCATCGTAATTATTACTTTCCGAGTATTCTCGGTGCAAATTGTCCGTATCGTAATGTAACTGAAGGTTTTACTTGTTTTTGATACGGGTGTAGATTTATGTTCATTTAATTGGCTGTGTTCACTGTGCAGTAATATCTGTAGACATTGCACAGTGTACACACACTACACACATGTGCATTGTGCAATGAAGTGTGCAATGGCTATATGTTTTGTGCATTAGTCAAAATTATAAATAATAAAAATCAGGGATGCTAGAGAGCTCCGGAACCGTAACCGAATCCGAAATGAAAGTTTTGCTACTGTAAAAAGGAAACCAAAATTTAATATCCGTAACCGAAATTATCCGAAACGAACGGATAATCCGAAATAATTCAATATCCGTATCCGTATCCGAAATTTCATATCCATTTCATCCCTGATAAAAATTATAAAAAACCTTACAGACTAATATACACTACAAAATACTTAAAACTGCACTACACGTGTTGACGGCGACATGTAGCGCGCTTCATTCCGGAGTCTCCCCCGGAACCTCCGGTAGACCACACCCGTTGGCTAGAACTACTCCGCCTCGAAGGTCGACAGAAGATGCGTCGGTACTCTTACCACAAAGGAACTGAAGTTAAACGTGTGGCGAGACTCCAGACGGTCAACCCTCAATGAGGGACGTCTTCTTCCGGATGTAGTCCACGACGTCCTTAGCCTCCATGGACCAGTGCAGGCGGGACACGTACAGCGGCGTGGAGCGTACTTCACACCGCAGGCGCTGCTCGGGTCCGCAGGGTGCGGTGCCGCGATGGTAGCGGACGGCGGGCTTCTTCTTCCTTCTCTCCACCAGTATGAAGCCCTCATCGCACCTCCTGCTCTCGTCCTTGCCAAATTGAGGAGGCTGAGTCTTGCGGCTCTCCTTATTCTTCGTCCGCGAGGAGAAAATTACGCTAAATATTTCTTTACTTACACAAATACAAATATACATACAACCCAAGATAATAAAGGCGTGTAAAGGTATTAAATATTAGAAACTTTTTTCTATTGCGACATTTATGCTTATTCCACATGTAATTTATGTAAAACCGAGCATTACATGGGCCGATCCGAATAATAAAAATTCTTGTGAAAATTGAACCGATATAAAATAACTATAAAATTGTATAAGCTACTTGAATTTGTAATATTTTAAATCCACCATTTCAAAATGTATACTAAAACCTAAAGTAATGTATTATTGGAAACGAATAAGCAAATTCATATGGACGGAATATAGGCCGAACACACAATATTTTTATTGCGTTTAGCTTTATACAGGCTATAATATTAATGAGTGATAATACTTAAGGGTGTGTATGGGTCCCGTATATAGAGTTTACTGAGAACAGTGCTGAAAAAGGTACTTTTATATTTTTGTATGGGAAAATGTATGATGGGGCATTTCTCATATACTTTCACAGTATACTTTATATAGGAGGCACATACACTCCCTGAAGTATTATCACTAATTTTAAATTTATTTTACACCTCGTATACATATGTATACCAGCACAAGGCTCCAAAATTACAAAAATTCATGTATTAGGTTCTGCGAATAATCCCAACAGTATAACATATTAATATGCATAAAGAAAATAACTTTTGCTTTTTATACCAAAACCTTGCTTTATAGGTCTAAACTTTGACAGATCTTAAGTAAATTGAAGAAACAGCTTATTCATTTTATCAAATGGTTGCGAACTCTTAAGGCTCAATTTACATTGCAGTTCCAGCACTCGAAATTATCTCCGGACGGGGCGATTCCTTTCATAATCCATCCCAAGGTAATATTGACTAGACTGAAACACATTTTCATACTTCATGATGTTTTTTTTAAACTAAAAAAAACATGATGATGTGTGTTTTTGAACTACTTATTAATAAACGGTCAATGACCCGTGACTAAGCAGCACACAAGATTATATAAGGTAGTCGGGTGACCATCAAGTTGATTTTTATGAGTTACTCAAACGTCACTTAAATTAAGTGGCACTCAAGTCGCATTATCCTAGATGTCTTGCTTAGCAGCAGTGACAGATCGCCCCATCCGTTTAGACGGGAGGCAACACACGAAACTTACACCTATACAGGGTGTAAATAGATATATATTTATATTTACTATAATTTTGAGATACCTTTCCTCGTTTTGGAAACGTATATTTTTGTGTCAAAAACAAAAAAATATTTTTTTTTACATTTCTTTTTTCCATGATGCAAGAATAACGAAAAAGTAAAAAAAATACATTTCTAGAATGAAAAAAGGTAGTATAATCAAAGTTATAGTGGCTGTTATTTTTACACCCGTTATAATATTAGCGTGAAAGACATTCGGCCATCTTTATTTACTAGCCAATTAGTAGACGGTTAGACGTTGGTGTCGAATTTGAAATACGTTGTCAACTATTCCACTTTACTAATAACAAAATAGAATAGCACATATTTATACAAAAAATGGACAGTGGACGTTGATAAACAACATTTAAAACCCGCACATATTTATACAAAAAATGGACAGTGGACGTTGATAAACAACATTTAAAACCCTTAGATATACATGCTGCAATATTAATGAGTATATACAGGGTGTAAAAAGAGCAGTCACTATAACTTTGGGATTTGATAAAAGAACCTTTTCTGATTCTAGAAATAATTTTTTTTCATTGTCAATTAAAAAAAAAATTTTTTTGCATTTATTATTTTTTGTCGCAAGGCTGAACTGTTTGGAACAACGTTCTACATTAAATTCTTAAATTTTATAATTTTTGCCCTAGTACGTAATGAACGTCTTACGCGTGCTATTGACCTCTCAGCGTAATCAGCTGATCGCTGTGTTGTGCACGTTGAACATTGCCTATTGAAAATTTTTAAAATTTTAAAACAGTGGATTAAAAGCAAATGACTAGTACCAATGGATATATTTCTTGCCTGGTTGTTACCCCACGATGTTATAGTGACTGCTCTTTTTACAACAATTCTTTTAAACAATTCTTTTAAACATGAAAGTCAAAAGTAAGTATTTGCGCTGGTACTTTCACAGTAAACTCTACACTGTAGACACATACACACCCTAAAGTATTATCACCCGTATATTTTAAAACTTGTATACTTATACTGTATGATCTATGATAGAATCAGATGTTTTTTGGATAAAATGAATTATTTCTAAAGATTTACGGGTATTGCTTTTTACCCGACTTCGAGGAAGCTAAAAGGAAGGACAATGATTACAGTATCGTAGACACTAATTATAAAAAAATACCTTTTTATTGTTCCCTAGTCCTAGACTTCTTATAGTTTCTGTGCGTCCGTCTGTCTGCCCAAACTTACTTATATCCTAAAAAGTTGTCTGGGAAATGGGGATGATAATATTTTTTTTCATTCTACCCCATCTCGTAGGCCAATCAGAAACATTCGAAAGCTCGAAACGAATAATAATTGTATGTAAGGAGAACACTATAAAATATAATGATATATCACGTTTAATTTATATTTATTATTTGTAATAATAATTTTAGTATTGTACCTTACCCAATTTAACCTTACCCAATACATTATTATTCCTTATTCCTTTTAATAATTCCTTATTTCATTTCCTTCCTTTTCTATTATATAAATTCCTTTATATAAACTAGGACAGTTCAGATCAATGTCTTGCTGTGCCCAGAGTTGAACAACGTCTGATCTGTCGATACTGAATCAACCCCTTTAATAAAAACTTGAACAAACAACTTGTTATTGTTATTGTAGATGCAGGTGCACTGCAGGTACAAGTGTGATCATTAGTACGCGTCATAGCTGTGACGAATCAAACGGCAATCTAAATTATTACAATGACATTTATTTGTTGATTTTGTTAAAATTGTTTTACACTCCGACATGTATGAAAATAATAACAGCGCCCAATACACTTGACAATCGATTACTTTACTTTACGTTACTTTCATATGTTCTCAAAATAAAGGCGATGATTTTTTTTTTTATTAGAATCTTAATTGAGGATTATTTTTGTAAGGCATAATAAATTACGATAAAAGAGACTTCTAAAAGCAACATTCAATCGCCATATGGAATTCCATATAGACCAGAATTTTATAAAATATGAAATAGGATACTCTATAAAACCCACTTGTATGCAAACGGCTGGCTCTAAACTGCGAAACGAATGAGCCAGCATCATGGTCTGAGATCCCAGAGCCGCTAGAAACCCTTTATATTCTTTCTAGAAAAGTTTGTGTTTTTTTTTATATTTCGCGTCAAATACCTTTGACAAAAAATTGGCACACGGCACAAACTAGTGGGCATACACTTCGCAAGTATGCGTTCATTACAAAGAACAATTTTCCATCTTTATGCTAAATAAACTCGCAGCGCGAGTTTTTTACGCCAGTTCTTCTCGGCGGGCTAGGGTTGAACCGTTTTTTGTTGACTTTCCGGAAAAAGTTTGTTAAGGTTCATTTGGAAATAAAATATATATATTTTTTACTGTACACACTCATTACTCGTACTACAAAACTGTGTACTAAACACTTCTGTCTGTGGCATAGTAACTCAAACGGATAAACCTATTTAATCTAGTTTTTTTTTCTTTAAAAACTGACGTAGTCATGAGTCTTCTAAGCTATAATTCATCACCATCAATTCTTAAAATGCTTGACAATTCGGGGGTCCTTAATTTTGTTAATTTTGAATGAATAAATAAATGAATGAATGAATTCTTTATTGTGCACACAACATAAACATAATACATGAGAAACATTCCAATATACACAGGTAACACAATGGCGGCCTTATTACTAGGTAGCAATCTCTTCCAGGCAACCACGGGTAGAGGAATTGTTAAAAACGAAATTTAGCTTGCATGTGCAGATAAAAAGGAGGTTTGTATAATTACATTGAAAATGTACAAAAACGATAACTTAAAACAATATTATATATTAGTATTCTATAAATAAATACATAAATACATACATACCTAAAAAAACTTATTTTACTTATTGATCTGACTACAAACAGTCAAATAGTGCAGCGTTACCATACTTTTAAAGCCTTCCAATGTCTTAGCCAGTTTAATATGTTTTGGCAACAAATTCCACAACTTTACACCGGTAGCGATGAAGGAGGAGCCATAATATTTTGTTTGATGCATGGGTAACTCAAGCCGAAAATTGGATGCAGATCGTAACTCTTTAACTGTGGTTTCATGAAATATAAGACTTTCTTTTAAATAAGAGGGTAAGCTAGGGTCATGAATAATGGAATATACAAGGGAAAGGATACGAGCATCCCGGCGATAACGAATTGGCAACCACTTCAGTCTGGATCGAAACTCTGACACATGGTCAAATTTTCTTAGGCCAAAGATGATTACTGTTAAGTAAACATTTGTACATAATATCTGTGTTTTAATTTAAGTTTCTTTTGTTTTTCCTTTTATAAGTGCGTACATACATTATTAAATAAATAAGTAAGAATATAAGGGGTGTCTGTTGGGACTAGGATCTCGGTCTAGTGGTGGGTCGGACATAAAGATGGCTTCCAAGATGGCCACCCTAATAAAGTGTGGGACACGTTACAATCAGCATGGTAATGCGGGAGGCTGGACGCGGCATATTGATCGCCGCATTATGATAATGCACGATATAAACGATACGGGGCCTTCGGACTCGCGATTATTGAGATTGGTATAGGCAGGTATTTGATGACCTCTGTAGCTTAGTACGTAGTCGGTCGCGGTTTCATATCCTGCCGAGGGAATAGTATTCATTCTTCATATCGGTGGTAATACGTTCTTGCTTATATCCTAAAAAGTCAGGGAAATGGGGATGATAATATATTTTCTCATTATATTACGCTGCTATATTACGGCAACGTTCTTAGGAAACCAGGGGGCTGATTCAAGATGCCACCGCTAATTATCGCTTACGAAATTCGATAACAAAATGTATGGGATTTGACATAAGCTACGCCAAATGATCACGATTTGGTATGTCATTTAGCGTAGCTTATGTCAAATCCCATACATTTTGTTATCGAATTTTGTAAGCGATAATTAGCGATAGCATCTAGAATCAGCCCCCAGGACTCTTATTTGAAATGTTAGTGCTATTTATCGCTTGCGAAGTTCGAATACAAAATGTATGGGATTTGACATAAGCTTTGCTAAATGACGAGCGAATTCGTATGTCACACAGCGAAGATATAGATTCTATTCTAGCCGGTCGAAAAGAAACGCCGAAAGAAACTCGCACTGGCCCCGTGGGAGTTCATTTAGATTTCGAACTTCGTAAGTGATAATAGCGATGGCATCTCGAATAAAGGCTTAGGGCCTTAAGCGATATGTCAGTACAACACCTTTTAATTTTCGTAGAAGGCATGTTAGCTAAGCTCAAATGTATACCATGAACGCTCCTAGTGGCATGGGATATAGTGTACTTAATTACTTATTCTGTACTCGTAACACCTCCGTGGTCTAGTGGCTTCGCTCTCGACTCGGAGGTCATTGGTTCGATAATCGATTCCCGCGTTGAAACAACAAAATATGTTGTTTTCAAGTTTGGGATTGGTTACGACAATGCAGGCTGATCACCTTATTGTCTGACAACAAAGATGATCCATGCGTCGGATGATAAAATGTCGATCCTGCGTTTATCCGTCCCACTGGGCTACGAGATTGAAGGAATATAGAAAGTGCTTCTGTGTATTGCGCACACACTTGGACACTATAAATTAACTCCTGCGTAGCTGCCTTGGTTTCAATGAAACCTGCCACCGTTACCGAAATCGGTGTACTACTTATACTCGTAGTTGATAATGATTACTAATTCGATTTTATACCAATATATTCTGTTCCAATTAAATTTAAAAAAATGTGTAGTTGTACTTTGGGCAGCGTCTGCGGTGAAACGCAGCAGCTAATGCGTCAGCAGTCAGCACAGGCGGAAACATCCATACAAACAGTACGTGTAAAGGAGCTTAAACAATTCGACCCAAAAATATACTGACCGGCTGATTACGTACAAAAAGCAATTAGCGAAAATCGCGCGACATTTTTGCTACGACACTAGCGCCAAAAGCAATTTAGTGGCAATCATAGGAACTATCAATTAAATGTTTTATTGACGCCAAATTCATTTTTATGAATTTTAAAACATTAAACAGCTTTTTTTGGCGCTCATGGCTATATGCCAACTTTTGTTAGTAATAATAATTACCTTTATTTGGCTGCTTATGCCCATATTATAAATTCCTTACAGACTAACATAAATGATATAATTATAATTAAACTCTATCACGTGGTATAAACGTCGACGTGATGTGCGCTTCGCTTAGTAATTAGAACAACAATAGTTTTGTAAACAGAGCGCTATACTTACGTACAAATTAATACGCTGGTGGGCTGCATGTTTTAAACATGTAACGTTTAAAAAAATGGGTATTATTATAAGCGCCTAAAAAGCAATTATCATGAATTAATTTAAGAGTAATTTGCGATTGCATTTCTTTTGCAAGATATAAATAATAACCCCGCGGAACTGAAGCCCACCTGTTGCTGCAAAAACCCACAATTGTAAAACAATCACGCGAAGTGGCAATAAAAATAGTGGCATTAGCATCGCGCGTATTAACAGAAAGTGTTGGGATTACCGACACTTGGAAAGTGTAAAAAAGTGTAATGGAATCTTACGTGGAAAGTGTTCGAGGAATGTACGATACAAGAAGCTATATGTGCTATTGAATGATGAATCCGTCAATATCCGTATTAATGTGAACTCAATAATGTAAATAAAGCTCAAGGCTCTGACTAATAGGGGCTTTGTATAACGCCAATTGTCTTGAAAGGCTTTTTGTATGACGAAAAAGGATATTACACAAACCGGAGCGTGTTGAAAAAACTTAAAACAAAATGTTTAAAAATTAAGACAAAATTTGTAAATACTAAAACGATAGTACCTTAAGTATTGCTGTGATCGTAACGATTTTCACCAATGAGCGTTCAGATTGTGAACTCTAATATTAGCTAATCTACGATTTAATCCGCCATTCAGAAACCGGGAGAGATAATTGAATCGGACCGCGGACGTCCAATTCTTGATCTCGGTTCAGTCTACTCTCATCATCACTTCAGCTATAACCACTACATGACATACACCTCCATCAAAGTAAAGTATTATATGTGGGGTATAGTTAGTATCAAAACTCACTAAAACAAGCTTTTCAAAAATATTACAGGATACAAAAATCGTTTAACCCTTCCGCTGACAAAGAGCAAACAAACATATGCACATGCACATATGCAAAGATGGCGCGTAAAATTCTTCTTTGTACAAATAATGTAAGCTTAATCGGCTTTTGATACTAGTATGCACTGTAAAAGGGGCTTTTGATTTTGAATCTATTTTTGGTGGGCATATAACAATATAATATTTATAGACGGTTCACACCATTCTGTATGTATACCGGGTTTTGGTACGAAACTAGCCAAGCTTTTTAAAGCAATTTTTACGAGGTTTCCAACGGTGCTACTAACTCAAATTTGGTCCAGAAGCATTAAAGCTGATTTTGGTTTTATAACCCTTATACTCGCTAATCTATGCTTGGTTTCGAGAGCACAATTTTTAGATGTCTGTGGAAACGGCCTACCTATGCTGTGAGTGGCCCGGAGCGGGAAATCACGACCAGGGGCATGAGCCCCTCTATGTGAGGTATGGCGTCCAGTATTGAAGATTATTTCCTGTTTTTCTTGGAAAAACCCCCCGCGACAGAACGTAAGGGAAAAAGCCATGGAAGGCTAGACCTGAACGGCGAGACAACAGGTAACGCGTGGGGTCCCGGTCCTGAGACCGGAGGCCCATCGTCCCGCGGACCAAACCATCCGTGGAAACGCTGCTCCTCATTTCCAGATATATTTCCTCTGTCGCCTTCTCACAATAATTATAACATGGACAATGATGCACCAAGTTATAACCTCGAAATATTTTAGCTGACAGCTTTTTAAATGTGACAGTGACAACAAACAAGTCAAATTATTTAATTTTTTATTGTATAACTAATAATGCATATTGTACCTAATAACTAATATTATTTCAGAGAAGGCAGAAATTGTGAGACAAAATATTAAAAATATGTAACAACTATGTAACCAATTTCTTGGCATAAATAAATAAATATATCACACCCACGGGCTAGATGTGGGGAGGTGCTATCTCCAACACCCCACGGATGATGTCGAATGCTACTCGACACTAGGTAAGAGATTTCCCCCCTTCTTCATCTTGGGAAGCACATGTCTGTAGGTATACTGTAGACCAACCCGAAGAGTTATCAGTGCCTCTTTACCCAACTACGGCAGCCAAAAAGAAATGGTAAAGATTTGAGCAGTCTATGTAAGTACGAATATTTTTTAGTAGCGCCAAAACTACTGATTTCATTTCGATAAAAGCGGTGTCATAGATTCCTACTTACAGTCCGGGAGGGAAAAATAGGCTATATAATTTACATAAGGGGTTTCTTTAAATAAAATCGTTGGTTTTATTAGCTGCAGAGTGCAGACAAACCCGAAGAGTTACCGGTGCGTTTTTACCCAACTATGGCAGCCAAAAAGAAATGGTAATAATTTTGGCAGTTTATGTGTCAATAGATTCGTAATTACAGAAAACAAAGGCTTTATAATTTACATAAGGGTTTTTTTATAAAATCGTTAGTTTTAGTAGTTGGTAGTCAAGTTTTCTACTGCTAAGCATCTGCAATACCGGTTAGTGAAGTAAACAGGTGTGGTTTTGAATATTATGCACATGATACGGTAAATCCGGTTAGCCCAGCCATTACAAACAATAACTGGGGTTTACTGTTAAACGGCCACATGTAACTTCTAGCTCAGTTGTTAGTTGCTGGTGGTGAATTCGAATCCTGAAATTATTTAATCTTTATATCATGATTATTAAGTATTGGTTTAATATTACACATAGGACTTACTTATTGAACGAGCGTGATAAGATTCTAATCCCAGCACCAGACGTGCCCGCGCCGTCGCTGAGTGCAAGTCCTCGCATATAACGAATCGAGATTTTGAAAGAAAGTTAATCATGTTATTTACATAGAAATTAATAAGCCCTAAGTCCCCCCGAACCGACCAAATTTGTGTTTTAACATTGTCGATACCTACACTCTGTGTACTAATAGATTAAAGCGGAAGAGTTTGTTTGTTGGGCAATTACTTTCGCCTTATCCTTCGTCTAGAATTAAGATGATTTATTGTATTTCTCTTTCATTTGATACCCATATTGTGGGAGTACCTGTGAAAACAATAATTCGCTATTTTGGATTAAAAATGGTGGCATTCATGAAATCTTGTATAAATTGTATTGTAGGGGTTGATATGAAAACGATAAGTCTCCGTTGTCGCTGTGTATCACTGAACTTCAATAAAACACCTCACTACTGTTGAACTCTCTATATTCTTGTTTTTTTTCGAAAGTGCTATATAACTATCCGGGTGGCTAGTTGTTTAGTCATAAGCTTGTTTAATCATTTTAGTGTTTACTAAAATAATAATTATAGTAATCAAGGGATTACTATTATTATTATTTTAGTAAACACACAACACACAGTTTTCTGAAGTGGAAGGCCACACCGATTTCGGTAACGGTGGCCGGTTTCATTGAAACTAGGCCAGCTACGCAGGAGTTATTTTATAGTGCCCAAGTGTGTGCGCAATGCATAGAAGCACGCGCTCTTTCTTCACTCTCGTAACCCGTGCGAAGTGGGAGTGGGACGGATAACCGACACGACTGGCGGGAGATCAGGCGCAGGACCGACTTTTTACATGCCCATCCGACGCATGGATCATCTTTCTTGTCAGACAATTAGGTGATCAGCCTGCATTGTCCTAAACAAACTTAAAACGTGTTTCCAACGTGGGAATCGAACCCACACGACGACCACAGTCGAGAGCCGGGCTCTAACCACTAGACCACGGAGGCGTAATAACTAAAATTGTATAAATAAATTGATCGTGTAATATTGAAACTTATAAAATTTAGTCATGCGCAATTCAATTAAATGTTGATTAATTTGTGGTCACAAATTTCTTTAAGTATCGAAGTTTTTACAATTTTAGACTTAAAAAATCTACGCTCTTGGAGTTTTATGTATCGTTTGTTTTTCGTTAATTGTTATCATTGTATTGTAAATTATAACGTTAATAATAATAATAATAATAAAGCCTCTTTATTTTCCTTAACTTTACAAAGTTTTAACAAACAAAAATATATTGTTGTATTTAAAAGTTATTTAAGTTAAGGCCCCTGTCGGGTATAAATAAATAAATAAATAAAAATAAAAACCATTTATTTCAGGCTACATGGCCCATATTATAAATACCTTACAGACTAACATACATATTCAATTCAAATTCAAATTCAAAAAATTTTATTTCCAAGTTAAACTTAACAATCTATTTTCGGAAAGTCAACAAAAATACTACCACCGGTTCAACCCTAGCCCGCCGAGAAGAACCGGCGTAAGAAACTCGGACGGGGCCATCTTTTAGCAAAAAGATGGAAAATTGTTCTTTTTTTAAAAAGTGTAAACATAATATGTTAACAATGTAAAAACTTAATCTATATATTATAACAAAAGACAGAGTACATAAAGTACATTGAGGTAGCCTTGCATGTGGCCATCTTATTCCCAAGGTGTGCAATCGTCAACAAAATCATTGACCTTATAATAAGCTTTAGAACAAAGACGTTCTTTAACTACAATTTTAAATTTATTGATAGGGAGGCTCTGAACGTTATTTGGGATTATATTGTACAGGCGTATACATTGACCTTTAAATGATTTACTAACTTTACTCAGTCTGATCACCGGTATATCTAGCTTGTGCTTATTTCTAGTGTTCCTATTGTGATTGTCGCTTTTCATTTTAAAATTACTTAAATTCTTTTTAACGTACAACACATTGTCTAAAATGTATTGAGAAGCAACGGTAAGGATACCAATTTGTTTAAACTTCTCTCTTAGAGATTCAAAAGAGGACATTTTGTAAATTGAACGTATTGCCCGCTTCTGCAGCACAAATATTGTGTTAATGTCGGCGGCATTTCCCCATAAGAGAATGCCGTAAGACATCCTACTATGAAAATAACTAAAATATACTAATCGCGCCGTGTCTTCGTCAGAAATTTCTCTAATTTTTCTAACCGCATATGCTGCAGAACTGAGCCTACTTGCAAGATTGGCAATGTGAGTACAAAATATACTTAAAAACTACACTTAAACTACACGTGTTGTCGGCGACGTGTAGCGCGCTTCATTCCGGAGTCTCCCCCGGAACCTCCGGTAGACCACACCCGTCGGCCAGAACTCCTCCGCCTCAAAGGTCGATAGAAAATGCGTCGGTACTCTCACCACAAAGGAACTGAAGTTGACCTTGTGGCGAGACTCCAGACGCTCAACCCTCAAGGGGAGGGACGTCTTCTTCCGGATGTAGTCCACGACGTCCTTAACCTCCATGGACCAGTGCAGGCGAGACACGTACATCGGCGTGGAGCGTACTTCACACCGCAGGCGCTGCTCGGGTCCACAGGGTGCGGTGCCGCGATGGTTGCGGACGGCGGGCTTCTTCTTCCTTCTCTCCACCAGTATGAAGCCCTCCTCATCGCACCTCCTGCTCTCGTCCTTGGCAGGTTGCGGTGGCTGAGCCTTGCGGCTTTCTGTTGCCTTGCGGCTCTCTTTCTTCCCCTCTGTCTTCGCCCGCGGGGGAGGTGCGGGGTGAGCGGCGATACTCGCAAAACTTTTTTGCTGAGTTGCTTGGTCACTCGGCGACTGCGCAACCCGGAGGGCAAGGCGGGCGGAGGCGGCGGCGGTTACTGACGCATCAGATTCTGCTGACACGCAAAACGATGTGTCGGCGCGCGCGCCACCACGACGTGTGTTGACGTAGGCAGTTGAATGATCGGGTGACCCACTTAATGAATTATTACATTTTTATTGTGATAATTCACTACGTAAGTCACTGATGGTAGATTCCGATGCATCCAATCTACCCCGCATCTCGTCCAGCTCTACCTTCATACTGTTGAAGTTCTTCAACAGGCTGGAGACGTCGACGTGGTCCATCGTCACCACTGGCAGCTTGTGGAGATCTTTCGCCACAAAGGCCGGCACGTCGTCTGGATCCGTCTGCTTCAGCAGGGAGATGATATCCTGCACGCTTCTCTCTGTTCCATCTCTCCGTCGCGATGGCATGTTCGCGCTCTGGCCGAGCGTCTCGGACAGCAACTGCTTGCCTGAGCAAATCTCCTCGCTGGTGAAAGAAGATTTGCAGATCTGCATTATGCTGAGCTCATCCATCGTGTCTATGGCGTGCTGGATGAACGCCAGCAACTCGTTGACCACGAGCGCCATGGTGACATGCGGCGGCACACAGCCGCGTGACTCGCAAACAATTAAATTTTGCTACGTAGTGTAATGCGGAGCGCGACCGTTCTGTAGCACTCAACGCAAGACACCTATAGGTATATTATAGTATAGTATAGGCCTCCTCCAACATCTTCCAGGTATTTCTTGAAGCAGCTTTCTTTGTCCAGTTGTTTCCAGCATGTTTTTTTATTTCGTCTACCCAGCGCTCCCTAGGGCGGCCTCTAGCTCTGTTGCCGCTTGGGCCTGCCCAATTGGTAGCCAGGTACGTCCATCTCTCGTCTGTCATTCGTGCTATATGACCAGCCCACTTCCACTTGAGCCTTTTCATATGTTGTAAAGCATCTATCACATTGGTTCTCTGTCTTATGTTTTCTGATTTTATTTTATCCTTTAGCCTAATGTTCAAGATGCTTCTTTCCATAGCACGTTGAGTCTTTTGTATTTTATCTACTGCTTTTTTATTGTAAATCCAGGTTTGTGATCCATATGAGAAGCAAGGTAACAAACATCCATCCATTACGATCTTCTTTAGTCTTAGAGGTAATGTACATTTTAATATTTCTTTTAGGCTCCAAAACTTACTCCATGTCATCGTTACTCTCCTTTCGATTTCATCTTGGTTTCTGGAGGATTTAAATGAGATGGATTTGCCTAGGTATATGTAATTTTCTACATACTCTAGATTATGTGTATTGTTAACATATATAGGCGTTGGTTGGGCGTTGGTCATTACCTTAGTTTTTGACGTGTTTAGTTGTAGTCCTATTCTGTTGCTGACTGTGCAGTGTGCATAGTTCTGATATCATTTGTTCAATTTGTTTTGGATATCTTGAGAATAGAACTTATTATTATTATATTATTATTATTATTATTAGAACTATGTCGTCAGCAAATCTGAGGTTGGTGAGATTTGTTCCGTTAATATTAATACCTTTGTGTTGCCAATGGAGATCTTTCATTATGGACTGTAGAACACATATAAATATTGTTGAGGAGTGCGGGTATCCTTGTTTTACTCCTCTACATATCTCTATTTTTTCTCCAAGTCTGTCAAGCTTAACCCTACTAACGCTTTTGCTGTAAATGTCTTTTAAAATGTTTATGTAAGGTTCTGGCACATTTTGAATTTGTAGAGCTCCCCATAGGCTGTTGTGTGAGATAGAGTCGAAAGCTTTTGCGTAATCAATAAAAGCTAAATAAAAAGGCTGCTGACGTTCTTGGTGTTTTTAAATTACTTGTTCCAGGGTATGGATATGATCGATTGTGCAGAAGCCTCTTCGGAAGCCTGCTTGTTCTTTGGGTTGATGCGACTCTATCTGTGTCTCAATTCTTTTGTTTAGACAGGCTGAAAACAATTTGTATACAGCGGGAAGCAAGCTGATAGGACGGTAGTTGTTCATATCCGTTGGATCACCCTTTTTGTAAATGAGTATAATTCTCGATTCAGTCCATTTCAGGGGTACTTTTTGTTCTAGCAATATTTTGTTAAATAGGTGTGTTATGTGACTAATCAGTATGAGTTTCCCTGTTTTTATTGCTTCATTAGGTATATTGTCATGTCCGGGTGATTTTTCTTGTTTTAGTCTATCTATTTGTCTCATTATTTCAGACTCTTGGAAAGGTTTTATTCGTTCTATTTGTAATAGAGGATTTGTGGTAAGAGTTTGAACTGGAGATACTGTTGTATCGTTGCTGTTTTGGTAAGAGTATAGATCTTTGTAGTAATCTGAGGCAGTTTTAACTAGGTCAATTCTTGATAGAGTGTGCTTGTGTGGTATTTTTGATTTTAAGTTTGGGATCCATGATTTGCTAGTGTCGAGTTGTTTGAACCCTCTTTTCTGGCTTCCGGACTTCAACAAGTTCATTTCTATTATACTCATTCTATGGTTGTTATAGTCGTTTTTAAGTAACTTGTTTGTTTTCTTGTATAAAAACGGTAGTTCTTGCCTCTCTTCTCTACTTTTTGGTTTTTTACGTTGTAGATCGATTCTTCTCTTAATGAATACCTTAGTTTCTTCTGAAATTATATCCTTCTTTACTTTTTTTGAGTTTGTTTCTTTAATACTTTGTAGTATAATAGTTTCTATTATTTTATAGTTGGACTCTACATCTTCGTTTTCGCTCAAAACATATTTCTTTGTTTTATTTTGTAATGAGTTTAAGAATAATTTGACATTCTCTTTACCCTGTATTGGGTTTGAGAGACAGCAGTTGAACATAAACATTTCTTTTGTTTTTCTAGGCTGTAAGTGCTTCGTATTAATTTGTGGTCGCTTGCAAATAGGTTGTTTTTTAATGTTTCTATATTTGAGAAATTTTTTGGCTTATTATTGAGAATGTAGTCAATTTGGTTTTTACCATTCCGTTTGGACTTGTCCAAGTCCATCGGTCATTTTGTTTATTTTCTAACGCATATTGCAATAGCCTTTCGCCTCTCTCTCTCTCTCTTTCATTTCTGTTACCATAGCAGTATGGTCCCAAAATGGTTTTTTCTTCTAATTTTCTTTGTCCAATTTTAGCGTTTAAATCTCCCATTACAATAATTGTGCCAAATAAATTTTTGAAGTTGCTCATAGAATACTGAAATTTCCTCTTCTTTGGCGTCTTGGGTAGGTGCGTATAACTGTATTAATGATAGTCATGTTGTTTCGAACTGAAGATTTAGTATGCACACTCTCTTTGATAATCCTATGTAATTTTGAATGTTTGATTTATATTTCTTTTTGATAAGAAAACCGACACCATGTAGACCTTGCTCTTTTCCAGTATAGCAGAAAATATTTTCTTCAAGCTCAAGGATTTGACTTCCTGCTCTCCTCACTTCCGCCAGTCCAATGATATCATATTTGATTTTTTTAAGAGAGTATTTTAACAGTATTAATCTTTGTGGGGTTAATAGCGATCTAACATTGTAAGTTCATAGATATAGCTTTTGTTTTTGTTTTGTTGGAAGGTTATGGTCTACATCTCCTGCGGTGACCAGCCGTTGTAGGAGATTGAGAGGGGCCTTTTGTGATTGCTAGTTATTGTTTTCTTTATTATAATTAGAATTGTGCGTGGAGTTGTATTTATAAGTGGGTTTTTTTTAACAGAAAATTTTCTATATTATTATATTATTATTATTATATCATACTCCTTTTATGAATTAAAGATCATCAGACCCTTATAATAAATAAACATCCATTTGGCGGCATTTACATTTTAATAATTTTTTTGTTTGTTTTGTAGCAATAACAGCTTACATACATAACTTCAGCTTTCCAAGATTTTCGGAAGTAACCTAAGAATTTTGAT
The DNA here is from genome assembly GCA_905187575.2 of Celastrina argiolus. Lineage (NCBI taxonomy): Eukaryota > Metazoa > Arthropoda > Insecta > Lepidoptera > Lycaenidae > Celastrina > Celastrina argiolus. The sequence continues at coordinate 15,656,197 of LR994591.1, read as the reverse complement.
GATCTATAAATGAGTCAGTGACGAAATCGGGGGTTTTTAGCCATCGATAAAACCTAAAGTATAATAGCTACGACATTCAAACTTTGTATGTTTCATGTTTTTACCGGTGTCATTATAAGTTGAAATTTTCAACTATGTAGCATGATCGAAAGCAAAGTTATGAGAGTTCAAAAAAACGACGAAACCTTTCGAGAAAAGGTAGGTAGTGCCCTTGCGCTTCGCTGGGCTCGTCTTGACGGGGGCACTTCCGTGCCCCCAGATTACTAGCTGTGCCCGCGACTTCGTTCGCGTGGTGTTTGATTGACTTAAATGTATGTATAACATGTAACGAAAGTCCCCAAATGTGAATTGTTTGTTTGTTTAAACACGCTAACCTCAGGAACCGAGGTCCGAATTGAAAAAATATTTTTGTTGGATGGTCAATTTTTACAGAGGAAGGCTTAAGGCTATATAACATTACGCTGCGACCAAAACCAGTCAGACGCCGTCGTGACGTAACGTAATGCCGCGACGCCGACGCCCGACGCCGCGACGCCCAACGTCACGACACCCGACACCGCAACGCCGACGCCCGACGCCCGACGCCACGACACCCGACGTCGCGGCGCGGACGCCCGACGCCGCGATGCCCAACGTCGCGACAACCGACGCCGCGACGCCCAACGTTGCGACGCCCGACGCCCAGCGTCACGACGACCGACGCCGACGCCCAGCGTCGCGACTACCGACGCCGACGCCCAGCGTCGCGACGACCGACGCCGCGACGCCCAACGTCGCGACGACCGACGCCGCGACGCCCAACGTCGCAACGACCGACGCCGCGACGTTTGTTTGTTTAAACACGCTAACCTCAGGAACTACTGGTCCGAATTGAAAAAATATTTTTGTTGGATGGTCAATTTTTACAGAGGAAGGCTTTAGGCTATATAACATTACGCTGCGACCAAAACCAGTCAGACGCCATCGTGACGTAACGTAATGCCGCGACGCCGACGCCCGACGCCGCGACGCCCAACGTCACGACGCCCGACGCCGCAACGCCCAACGTCGCGTCGCCCGACGCCGCGACGACGACGCCCAGCGTCACGACGACCGACGCCGACGCCCAACGTCGCGACGCCCGACGCCACGCCGCGACGCCCAACGTCACGACGCCCAACGCCGCGACGCCCAACGTCGCGTCGCCCGACGCCGCGACGACGACGCCCAGCGTCACGACGACCGACGCCGACGCCCAACGTCGCGACGCCCGACGCCACGACGCCGACGCCCAGCGTCACGACGACCGACGCCCGACGCCGCGACGCCGACGCCCAACGCCGCGACGCCCAACGTCGCGACGCCCGACGCCGCGACGACGACGCCCAGCGTCACGACGACCGACGCCGACGCCCAGCGTCGCGACGACCGACGCCGCGACACTGGGCGTCGTGTGTCGTCGGTGAAAATAACAAAAGTCCAAAAGAAAAAAAAAAGTCGTACCTAGCATAAAAACTAATAAATAAAAATATCTGGTGAAGACAGGGGTGGTGGCGTTGGCGTTACGGCGTCGTGGCGTCCGGCGTCGGCGTCGGGCGTCGGCGACGCGTCGCGGCGTCAGAGTCGTGGCGTCCGGCGTCGGCGTGGTGGCGTCCGGCGTCGGAGTCGGGCGTCAGCGTCGCGGCGTCGGGCGTCAGCGTCGTGGCGTCGGGCGTCGGCGTCGGGCGTCGGCGTTGCGACGTCAGCGTCGCGAAGTCGGGCGTCGGCGTCGCGTCGTCGGGCGTCGGCGTCGGCGTCGGCGTCGCGACGTCGGGCGTCGGCGTCGCGTCGGCGTCGGCGTCGTGGTGTCGGCGTCGGGTGACGATGACGCGCGACTGGTTATGGTCGCAGCGTAATGTTATACCTATAGCCTAAAGCCTTCCTCTATAAATGGACTATCTAACAAAAATAATTTTTCAAATCGGACCAGTAGTTCTTGAGATTAGCGCGTTTAAACAAACAAACAATTCACATTTGGGGAGTTTCGTTGCATGCGCTGCATAAACGGTTTAAGTCAATCATATTGTTAATTGTTATGATGGTATATATGGATACCTACTATCTGGTGAAGACAGGGGTGGTGATGACTACTGTAATTGATATAGTTACAGTACTTTAAGCGATGTCGAAATTTCCAAACGTATATCTTTAAAGACTAAGCAGTAGTGGTATTAGCTTGATAGTTGCTTTAAAATTATGTTTTGAGTCGGATATGCTTATGTTACTCGAAACAAATACAAAATTCAATCATCAATCATCCTCCAATAAGAATTTCGAAAAAATATTCAATGTACAGAATTGACCTCTCTAGAGTTTTATTATAAGTATAGATATATATTAGATTATTTAGTGCGATTATGATACAACCAAAATCGAATGTAATTAATGTGAAATTGGTGTGAAAGATTTATATAATTTTTAACTAAAATAAGTCTCGAATTTAAATTACATTTTTGTGACAAATGTTTATAATTTTTCTTCTGGTACTATTAGCTAGTAGTGGAGACGAAAAAACATAATGCAATCGATGACAATTATTTATTAACATTGTATTGAAATGCTTTTACAAATTGCCATTAATTAAACTACGCCGAAATGAAGATTTATTTGTTTTTTTCTAGAATAATAAATATAAACATAATAACCGTACGACAAACGATAAATTGACCAAAAAAACTGGTAAATCTGGTGTTTCCGTTATCGAATGTAATAAAATAACCACCGTTTTCAAATTTTTTGATAAAATTAAGTCACATATTATGAGGCACTTCTCTTATCTTACGAATTTGAGCTTTTATTTCACAAACTAATAAATAATGATTGCCTATGTATATATAAGAGAAGAGAATATTTAAATCATTTTTAAAAACTTCAAAACCGATAATATATTTTTAAAAATACGAAACATAATTTTTATATACATGAATTATGACACTAAAGAATTTATTTTGCTTAAAGAAGTCAGAATTTTTAGTTGAAAAACGCTGAACGATATGTTATCTTAGAATTTAAGTAATACTGATTATAAGTAGGTAATATTAATAAGTAGGTATTATATTTTATCACTTTCGAATAACTCAAAGTCCGCTTTGGCTTTTGAAAGACCAGGTTTTGTATTAAATAATCTACACTAATAATATAAAGAGGAAAGATTTGTATTTTTGTATGTAACGAATAAACTCAAAAAGTACAGGACCGATTTTAATAATTATTTTTTCATTAGAAAGCTACATTATCACTGAGTAACATAGGCTATATAAAAATCAATTGCTGTTTGTTAGTCTCGCAAAAACTCGAGATCAGCTGAATTGATTCGGCTATTTTTGGTCTTGAAATATTCGTGGAAGTCCCGGGAAGGTTTAAACGGTTTCCACGCTCAACGAAGTGGGCACTGGTCAGCTTGTATAATAAAAAAAAATGTAAAACACGATTTTCGAATACATGAATTAGGTATATTGGTTAAACAATTGAAGACATGAATGGATGAAGGTGCTATGTAGCAAAATTTTGATTTTGAGAAAATTGAGTTCAAACTGTCACTTAAACATTTTAGAATACGTCGTAAAGTATAAGGTACATTAATATAAATATCCGTCTCTAGAACCAATGTCCTTAATGCGGTACTGCATTATCTTAAAATGTTTAAATTACAGTTTAAACCCAATTTTCTAGGTATTTTTTGTGACATGTCTTTTTGAAACACACTGTATACATCAGCAATAGTTATAGAAATAATGGCGCCGGTAAATTGCGAGAATTTACACGTTACTTAACCGACTGTTGTGAAAGAGGATCAGCTACAGAACACATTTTATATTATCCTATGTTTATGATCCTAGTTAGATTTGGCCTATCCTATGTTTATGATCCTAGTTATATTCGGCGTATCCTATATTATTTAGGATCCTAGTTATATTCGGCCTGTGACAGGGCGAATATAACTAGGATCATATATAATAGGACAGGCCGCCTGTCCTATTAGTCCAGTCATTTTAGTAAGTTCACCTCGGAATTTGAGATACCCAGCTGTAAATCTGTAAATAGTTGTATATTGACACCCCAAAAGTTGTCTCAAAACCTACATATGGTAGGGTGTACGCAACTATTAAATTTCAAGGGTCAAAGGTCATAAAAATCGGATTTTTGTAAATATCTCATTTCCTATGGGTTTTTGCTATTTGTTTTTACTATCAATATTGTAGAATACATAATTCTCTGCAAGTTTGTATAATTTTTTTTTTACATGGTGAACTGTTTTCTAGATAGAGGGCGGAGAGCGCGCGGTCACAGCATCACTTCAGGTCAACCGGTGCCTCCGGTCGAAAACGCGCCATTTACAGTTGATAAACTATCGATAAATCAATGTTTTCGCGCCATCACGCACCTACGGATCGACGATCGATTATAACTTTTGGGGTGTCAATATACACCTATTTGCTGCTGGGTATCTCTAATTCCGAGATTCTTACCAATTTTAAGCTTAAATGACTGGACTATATGTTTATGATCCTAGTTATATCCGGCCTATCCTATGTTTATGATCCTAGTTATATTCGGCATATCCTATGTTTATGATCCTAGTTATATTTGGCCTATCCTATGTTGTGTGGAATATTTATTATTATAGGTTATATTCAGACTGAAGGCCAGATTTTGAAAGAGTAGTCAAATCTATGATCTTCTAACATGGTTGGTTGGTGTGGTTGATTCATGTCAAATAATCTGTGCCTTCAGGTAAATTAAGATTGATAATCTGTGGTATTTTAACAAGTCTTGCGAGAGCGAGTGTGATGTAATTTGTATAATATCTGTCTCTCTCTTTCTCTCTGATAAATGATTTACCCATCAGCGTTCAATACGGGTTGTTTACTTGAATGCCTAGTTGATCATGGATTTGATTAGCCTTTCAGAAACTCGTATACTGTCAAATCATTCAATCGCAGTATTCTTGTGATGAAAAAATGGTGGACATGTAAAAATTTTTATATCTACAGCCGAATTATACCCCTTTCCTTTTTGGAAGTCGGTTAAAAACAATGAATATGAGTGTACGACAATGTGTGTAGTACAAACACGAGGCTCGAGCGGCGAGTATTGGCGAGCGGTGAGCGGAGCCGGAAGAGCGGGCGATGACCTTGTGCAAGGACCGTCCGCAAGCAAATACCGTGGTGCAGGGGACAGGCGGCAGCGGGCGGACAAAGTAAAGGCGTGCTTCGGTTGCAGACGATAAAGGTCCGGGAGAAAACCACTAAAAATAGAACTCTGGACTAATACAATAGAATTGAAAACGAACACTGAAGTGTCAGTGTCGAGTAGGCAAATTTGACTTAACTTTCGTGGGTTAAATTTTTTTCGGTATTTAGATTAATATAGTACCAGCCTAAATGATCCTTGCTCAAATTAAAATAAAATGATTTCTTATTTTGGTATTAATTAGAAATAAAAATAAAAAAATAACATTTTAGTTCCAAATGAAACTTGACAAGCTTTTTTAAAAAAATTAACAAAAAAACCCGCCGAGAAGAACTGGCGTAAGAAACTCGCAAGGGGCCATCTTTAGCAAAAAGATGGAAATTGATCCTTTTTAAAAGTATTTATATTTTTACAATGTAACTTAAGTAATCTATATTTATAATATAAATATTCATTAGGTTACTGTATAGTGTATGTGTAGTAGATAAATATAAGCAGTCTTTAAGGTTGGCCACCTTATTCCCAGGGTGTGCAATCATTACCAAAATTATTGCACATGGGACTCTACAAAATAAAACGGTTTGTAAGTTTTAGAAAGGTATGATTTTATAAACTATAGTAATTTATATATACATATATACTATAGTTCTTAATCGGACTTTACAATTTTAAAACTAAATTCAACATTTGATACTTTTACGTATCTATGTAAAAAGCTCAAATGTTGAATTTAGTTGTGATGTTAAACGCTATATCCCACAACTTGCGCTCAACGTAACATGATGTGGACAGTGCCAACATGTTGAGCAAACGGTACATACTGTACGGTTCTCACGCGCTTAGTTCCGGACAGCGGGCGTTTTACCCGAACAGAACTTCAGAACAAAGTATTTGATGGACCTGCAAGTCAGCCAAGTTGCCATCGCTATTTAAGGCGAGGTATAACCGCAACTAGAGCCACTCTTTAAAAAGAGTGGCGCTAGCTATAAATTTTACAACGACACAAAGATTTAATTAAAAAAGTAATTGGTTAAAACTCTAAGTAAATAGTTAAACTAATTTATTGGCATTTAATTACAGCTCTTAATCCTATACTGTATTTTATTTAATTTTTAATAATTATTTTTCAACAGTAGGAATTTAACTTGCTAAAAAAATACCTGTTAAGTATCATGATAATCTGTCCATGCATTCAAAACATATACTACACACCCAACCCAATTCCGAACCATGTACACTACAACCCTGCGATGTAAATGAAGTAAGCAAAATATTCAAGGTCTTAACTCGAACACAAGCACGGGATTGGACGGAGTAAGTGCAAAGATGATTAAATCCCTACAATTTTCCATATCGAATAGCTTAGCACAATCTTTTAACACACTTATATTACATGGTAAATTTCCTGAATCTCTAAAAATCGCTAAGGTCACGCCCATTTTTAAATCTGGTAGTAAAAACGATCCAGGCAATTACCGACCGATCTCAGTTTTACCTACGCTATCTAAAATTTTAGAAAAAATACTACACACTAGATTGATCAATTATTTAAATTCTTTTGACTTTTTATCTAAACATCAGTATGGATTCAGAGCAAAAAGTAACACTACAGCTGCAGCCATTGACATTGTTACAGAAATAAAAACTAATATAGATAAGAAACGTATCGCTCTGGGGATCTTTATCGATTTAAGAAAGGCATTCGATACCATAAGCCACAAACTGCTAATAGACAAACTAAAAAGCATAGGTGTCAAAGACAACGCTCTTAATATGTTCCGATCGTATTTAGAAAACCGAACTCAGGTAGTTAAGATTGGAACCAAAGTGAGCTCTTCGAAATCTATCTCGTGTGGATCCCACAGGGATCTATTTTAGGCCCACTCCTGTTTTTAATCTATGTAAATAATATTACAGACTTAGGTCTCAAAGGTCGTATTACTCTTTATGCCGATGACACGTGTTTATTTTATTTTGGGTCTAATATAAATGACATAATCGCACAAGCACAATTATACTTAAACATTTTAATAGAATGGTTCCAATGCAATTTGCTAAGTCTTAACATAGATAAAACAAATTATATAATATTTAAAGCTAAAAACAAAATTATTCCTTCACATACACCTTTAACAATTAATAATATTCGCATTGGTCTCAAAACTAAAGAAAAATATCTAGGCCTAAGATTGAATAACTATTTAACATGGGACGATCAAATAGATTACATCAAAAACAAGCTGTCATCACTAACTGGTTCACTTTGTAATCTGCATGGCTGCATCCCTCGAAAGACACGTTTCACAATATATAATTCTCTAGTAAAATCTCGCCTTAAGTACTTAATTGAAATCTGGGGCAGTGCTGCAAAAACAAAATTACAAATAACACAAAATAAAATAATAAAACTACTTTTTAATTATCCACACATGACGCCCACAAATAAGATATACAATGAAACTAATATACTTAGTATAAATCAATTATACGTATATAGCACATGCTTAGTCATTAGAAAAATTATTGATAAAAGCGTCAATATAAACATACTTTTTATAAGGAAATCACAAATCACTAGTCGTAGTAATCGCCGTCCAGGTTTGCTTGTATTGCCGCACCAATTATGGCAAAAAAACCTTGAGCTTTGAAGGAGCACAACTATATAACAAATTGCCTTCTGATATTAAAAATGTAAGCTCATTTAACATATTAAAAAAAAAACTATTAGAATACATCAAACAAAAATAATCATATACCTATCAGGTACCTACCTTATTATTTTAAATATATATATTTTAACTATAATAATAAACAGAATAAATATATTATCTATCTTAATTTAGCCAAGTAATTAAAATGTTAAAGGAGCACAAAATCAGAAAATCAGATCATATTACCTACTAATTCATAAAAAGCATAAATTAATACATATTATGTTGTGATGACCATTAAAAAAAATGTTAATCTACTACTGTTCTCATATAAGTGACTCTGTATGTCTTTTTGAGAATAAATTCTTTAAACCTAATTAATTGCTAAAACAGCCACTTTTGGCGGTTTTCATGGGAGTAAATACATTTTCATTTAGAGTTTTAACCGATTACTTTTTTTAATAAGATCTTTGTGTCGTTGTAAAATTTATTTTAAAAAGAGTGGCGCTAGTTGCGGTTATTCCTCGCCTTAAGCCATAGATTTAAAACAAAAATCTATAGGATTCGACATAGTCATAGGCATTGACGACCTCCGTAGCGCAGTGGTTGAGCGCGTTGGTGCTCGAACGAGAGGTCGCGGGTTCGAAAAAGTTCGGCGGGGTTGAGCGCGTTGGTGCTCGAACGAGAGGTTTGAATCCCGCTGAGGGAACAAAAAAGTTTCCAATGTTCCTGGGTCGTGGATGTGTATTAAATTTGTTTATTAATATAATAAAAATCTTAAATATGTGTATAGTATAAAAGTATTAAGTATATTTCCGTTGTCTGGTACCTGTAACACAAGTTCTTCGGATACTTAGCACGGGATTGACGTGGTGTGAAGCGTCCATATATTATTATTATAGCTCAGTGACTGGAGCATTAAAATTAATAATTAATTAGTATGCTACTTAGTACCGATTTCACCAACGCTTGTTAGTGTTAACGGCTTGTTATAAAAAGAAACTATTGACTTCAGTTCATTAAAAGTGTTATTTTAACTTTTTACTTGTTGAAGTCGGGTTTTTTTTTAACGTAGTTTTTTTTTTTTACTTTTTAGCGTCTCTAAGTCAAAGTAGTACAGTAGGATAAATTTATTTGCATCATTATAATTTGTACCTCCTTTTCGTGTCGAGTGTCAATTATAAATGCGAAAGTGAAAAACTCCTAAATATGCTGTACTGAAACTATATATCATTCATGTAAAAAATCTTCTTTCATACCTGGATTACCTGGTACACATCAAATTTTACAAAAAATTTAATCTTTTTGACAAACAAAAAAACAATACATTTCCAAAATGAGGAAAAGTAGAATGATCGTATCTCAAAGTTATAGTGACTGCTATTTTTACCTGTATGTATCGCATGAACAAGGTTAAAACTGGCTAAAAATGTTTAATCTGAAAATGTGGTAAAGACGTATTAAAGACGTAGGTGTTGAAACCTAAACCATAAGTAATGGAGAGTGGAACCAATGAGGTGGCTAGGCTAGATTGAGTTACATGCCGTGAGCGTGACAATGTTGCGGGGAACAAGCTGCGCCGATTGTGGTGTTTCGCATCTGACGAATGGCTTCAGTCAAGCGAATTAAGTTCAATGGCAGGCGGAAAAAATCTTATTTCGGCCTCAGTCGTTATACCGGGCGTAAAAAAAAAGTCACTATAACTTTGAGACAATTATACTACCTACCTTTCCTCATTTTGGATTTTTTTTTTGTCAATAAGTAAAAAAATATTTTTTACTTTTCACCATTTCTCATTTTTTTGTCGCAAAAATAACAATAAAGCAAAAATATATATATTTTTTATATTTGGTAAAAAAAAAAAATTTCTATAATGAGAAAAGGTAGTAAAATCATATCCCAATGTTAAAGTGACTGCTCTTTTTACACCCGTTATATCAACAATAATTATTAAAATAAAAAAAGGTTCATAAGAATTTTTGGAGGTACATTAATGAAAACAAAAATAATACCTAGTTTAAACATTAAAAAAACACGCTTAATTCATAGATCCTTAAATTGGCAATTGGTGAAAATAATGCTGAAAGATACCGTTACCTACAGCTCAAGCTTAAATAATTAAATTTAAAAAAAACTCCCGTGTAACATTCCTGTCACACCTAACAAACGACTGATGTACTTAAACCTGAACCGATTTCCACCAAACAGCTAAGAAAACTCTCGACTCATATACCTTTAAAACACCGCATTTTAAAATCGGATTATCCGTTTGGGAACTACAATGCCCAAGACTTACACATTTACACAGACACGTCAAACTTGGGACACCCCATCTTTTTTGCGGGAGTTAAAAACCGTGTTAAAGGAAAGAAATGGACGCGATATATAAAATTCTTGGAAATAATGTAGACAGTGTGTATGTATCTGTGTGTGTGCGTTACCAGCCGCACATCCTGTCGGAGCCTTGCGGTCGCCTTGACTGTATCTGCTTAAGTTTCCAATACCTCTCCAATTATAAAAGGCTCTCGCGCAGTAATCGTATACAGGCCATAATATTAATGAGTGATAGTACTTTAGGGTACGTGTCCCGAATATAGTTTACTGAGTACTGGTACTTTACCAGCGCTGAAAGAGGTAATTTTTTTTTGTTGTATGGGTAAATTTGTGATGTTGGGGCCTATTTTTGACTTTCATGTGACCTGTATGAGTAATGACTCATACAGGTCACATGAAAGTCAAAAATAGGTAAGGCTTTCAGCGCTGGTTCTTTCAAAGTATACTTACTATTCTATCAATGCATTACTCTACATAGGAGGCACATACACACCCTATAGTATTATCACTCATTTATCTCACACCTTGTATATTGGTCAAAATATTTAATATTAACTAATTTCGTTAGCGGCAGCTGGTTTAGTTGAAACCAGACCAGCCCCCTGATTTATATAACTTCGGTGGATTTACAGTTTTTAAAATTCGTCTGTATTATTGACGTTTGCATCTTTTAAATCGTTTTTCAACAACTTAAAATTTCAAATCGTGTTGTTAAAAAGTTCAAATTTCAAAATGACAGTCGGTGCTCATCAAAGGAAGGTCAGGAAGGTGAAGTATCAGGGGGCAAGACAGGAAGCAAACTAATTTCCCTATTCAAAAAATTCAAATTCAAAATTCAAAAAAAAAAATATTTCCATATAGGTTATTAAATAATACTTATAGAATTGTCCTACATGATGCCTACCACCAGAAACTCGCGCGGGGCCATCTTTTAGCAAAAAGATTGGAAAATTGTTCTTTTTCTCTTCAAATATATAGTATACATAACAATGTTATAACTTAAAAGTAAAATTATAAAAACAAAGTGTACAAAGTTGTAACCTAGCATAGAGGCACCATATTCCCAGGGTGTGCAATCATTAATGAAATCATTAACCTTATACCTTTAGCACACAAACGTTCTTTAACCAATTTTTTAAATTTATTTAAAGAAAGATTTTGAACGTTTTCTGGGATTCTATTGTATAGGCGTATACATTGACCTTTAAAAGATTTACTTACTTTGCCAAGTCTAATCACTGGTATACCCAATTTGTGCTTATTTCTAGTGTTTATACAATGATTGTCGTTTTTTTTTCTGAAATCATTTATATTCTTTTTTACATACAATATACATTTTGTGATTTAGTCCAAAAAATTGGGATTGTCATTCTTTTGATTTGTTTATGTGGACACTATTTAAACACTTGAAATCACCGGTTCAGAACAGTTTTTAAACATAATAAGAGCAAAATAGGTATAACAAAACCAAAAACTTTGCAATTTTTTTATTTTTGTATTCTTATTAAGTTTAGGGATTTTAGCACTTAGCAATAAACTACAAAGCTGTGGAAAACAATAACCAGTGGTAATTTACAGTCTATCAATAACCTATCTATCTACAACTAATTGTATGAAACTAAACTTATGTTTATAAATAGGTCGATTATTAAAATGTGCCGTTAGGTACTAGTAGATATCTACTACTAGTAAGATATCTACTATGTACTAGTAAGTTATCTACTAGTAATAAGATAGATGCTAGTAGTCCTATCTGATCGTCGAGATTGTCGTCCGTCATAGCGGTACCATTAATGTCGCCGCGATCATAAACATTGCAAGACACCTTCACACAGTTAAACGCTGGGAATAAAAATATGATTTTTTTAATCGAAGACATGACTGTAGTGTTTCTATAAAATAATAATTTACACAGATTGTACTTTTTTAATTTAAAAAGTAGAAACAACTGGTAAATTAGTAAATTATTCAAAATATTTCATATTTAATCGTATCGAAGATAAGTAGAAGACTTTGGGGGAAGCCTTTGCTCAGCAGTCATGGGATAGCATAGGACAGTTAAAACAAAACGTTGGTAACTTTAATTCTGAGAATGACTTATATTATGATTACATAATATTATATACCAATTAAAACGATAATAATGTATTTTTTATTATAATTTATAACTTGAAATTAGTTGAGACCATAATTCATTGCCTTATAATAATTATTATATTATTGTATTCACAAGAAACAGATTATAAAACAAAAGGCAGATATAGCACAAATAAAAACTTCGTGAAGATCTAGAGCCAAGCTCAAAATCAGAAGCGAATCAATTTATCAATGAAAAACGACTATTATTGAAATACATATAGAACGTGCGATCTTACTATCAATTGTCTTATAATCTGAGTTTTAAGATATAATTTTATGATATTCGCGCGTCTCTAGCCAGTCTGTCTGTAGGTTCATTACCTTCAAATTACCTCACGCGCTATCTCAATAACGATAATGATCTGGAATGTTCTGTTTCCAGACTTCCGAACAAAGACCATTCACTTGTCCGTCTAATTCCCAATTGTCCACTTTGTGTCGAATATGTCGACTGTTATGTCGAAAGATTGTCGACGGCTGTGTCGAAAGTTCGATTCGCATGTCACTCGAATCGTGGGTTGGGTTTGTGCCCAATTATTTAAATGTGTTTCGAATTTTGCTAGAGCATTCCAAATTCCAATACCAATATGGAACGATTCGAGGATTCAAAATAAGTATCTAATTATAATAATAAGCAATTTTCTTTTATTTGCACCCAATATTAGTATATTTATTTGCATAATATCATATAATAAATGTCTATTTAAGTTAAATTCAATCAACTCCTTCGTTGTCCAGTGGTATAGAGCTATCGACGGTTCGATCCCGGCGTTGGAACAGCAGATGGTGTTTTTAGTCCGTTTTGGACAAAGCAGACTGATGACAAGAATGCGTCCATATGTCGGATAGGCAGTGGATTCTGTGCTTTTTAGTTTCTACAGACATGGACCAAAAATACAAGAGTTACTAAAAGTTTTTTAAAACCTTGTAATTCTTAACCTATCTAAGTTATACGTAAGAAAAATTCTGGAAAATTTGTGACTTTCTTAAAAAAATCTCGTAATAATAAATTAAAACTAACTAATAAATAAGCACCTACAATTTTTTAACATTTAGTTATACTTTTAAATGATGCAATAATACAGGATTGGTGCCATAGTAAAAAAAACTGTTTGACTGTCTCTACAAACCATTTTTTTAGCCGGCTATTTAATAGGTGACCCAGAATAGTATGGGACTTGATCCACGTCCTTTGTGAAAATGTCATATTCGAATGTAACGGTAGGTACTTGTATCGTTTTATTACTATACTCTAGTATTATTGCCTTATTATTCCTTATATTGACACACCATCACCACTGCTATCATCATCATCAGCACTAAGTGCGTACAGTCCCAATAGTGGTTGAAATAAATCGGATCCCGATCTCTGTGGGCGGCCATTGTTATCACGGCGACGGTTAATCTCCGTCCGATTACACAACCCTAAACGTATTCGGTCAGAACGACGGACAATTTGTCACGTCATATTATGTATATCTATTGTATATAATTTGTATTTTTATATTTTATTTTTATCTAAGTATTATTATAAAAAGATGAAGAGTTTGTTATTTTTTGTATAAGTAAAAAAAGTTTAATGGTAAGTAATTTATAAGAGATGCCAAAACAAAAATGCTCTACACGTCATTCTCTTCACACTATATTCAGCTTGGTATATGAACTATGCGACACAAAATACTTTATTAATATCCAATTAGAAACATAATTATAGAAGAGAAGAAGATAAGGAACAGAAGAATGAAATTAGCGCACTATAATGCTACCAATTTAAATGTTACGATAGGCAATACAATGGCAAATTAATTAGGTTTACTAACTGTTTCTTGCTGATTGTTCCAACTGAAAATGTATCATTAATCATTTCATTCTATATCGTTCTGTATGTCACATATATCTCTATATATCTCAAGTGATATTAATATTGTATACGGACAATTTATTTCTAAATAATTGACTCGCTAGTTTTGTCACAAATGATCGATAGGCTCGCGTACGGTTTTCTATTTCGAAATTGATTATACATATTATAATATCTATTACATTGAAGACAAATCGTTGCTTTCAAACGCCCGGACTTTCACACTTATTGCGATAACGAAGCGAACTGCCAGATGTATAGTATCGTGCTGTATACCTGGTATAGATTTTATGATCGACTTTTTATGGGTGAAATATAGAACATACTGCTTACTTAACTAAGGATTAACTTTAACATTGCATGGTAAAACACGCCCTTAGTTCCGATTTCACCAACGCATGTTTCTCATGCCTTCTCATTCATTGATAGGAATTACGAGAGGAACAAAATGATATTTAACGACGGATTAACTTTAGCACTGCTTGGTGACACACGCCCTAAAACTGAAATGTTTTAAAACTTATCTACTTATGTTAGTTTTTGCTTACTTTTTGATTTTAGTCGTAATGAGTCCAAAAGCAAATAATTTAATATTCATTAATGTTAATAACCAAATTATCTACAGCGAATTAGACGATAACTTAACTAGACAGTCTAGATTTAAGTAGGAAATATTTCTTGTCACAACGTCTCTAAAATGATTTTCTATAAATTTATCATCAAAACCACAAACGTTACAAACTATAAAACACATTCATCATTAATTAATTTGAGTGTACAAAATAATATGTGTTTTCAATAAAAGCTAATTTATAGCTAGATTTCTGCGACTTATATTTAATTTCGATACATAATAAATAATCTGTAGGTGTTCCAAGTCTATAAACGTAGTCATTATTTAAATTATTATTTATAGTCATTAGTATATAGTATAGTGATTCTGAATTTATCTTCGTAACTAAAATAATAATTTAACAAATGCTAATTGTTAGTAAGCTAGGCCCTGAGGCTTCAGGTTTGGGCCTACTTTGGGCCTTGACATAAGCTAAAATCACTTAGCGATGTATATGTCGCAGTCATCTGATTGAATCAGCAGTTTAATTGAATGACTAAAGGACAACTCGTCAAGCTACTTAATGTTATTGAACGTCGTTTAGCAAAGTCGTTGGATGGAATATATCATACTTTGTAACATTTGGTAGGAGCAGGTTTGACCATAAGTTCGCAACTTAAAAGGTCCTCAAAATGAGGACATGACATGTCACACAAAATGAAAATGTCAACTATTTGCTGTCTGTGCGAGCTGTTTGCCGCCATATTTGTTTTGGTGACTACTAGCGCCACTGCGGGAAAAAAGGAACTAAATTTCAATCATCTGACTGATTTTACGTCCGCTCTGTTCAAAGAGGTTTGTTACAGTCCGCTTACTAGTTACACGTTGAGTGACACTTCTTCAAAAAACGTTCAGCCGTGTCGTCATTCAATAAACGCGCTAGACATTTCATCAAATAGCAGATTCAATCAGATGACATATATAAATCGAATTAGCGATAACAGCGTAATGCAATTTTAGACAATATAATTATATTATTACTATTTTCAAAAATATATAATGTCGTTCATCGCTGTATCACGAATGTTCGGATTTCCTAGGACAGCAGTGGCGTCCTAGAAAATCCGAACTTTACCTGTGGATATATTTTACTTGACGTTAGAAATGATCGCGTGGGAACCGTACCTTTTGACAGCTTCGATATAAATGCACCATATCGCCAAATTTCTACAAAATTCAGTCGTTACGAGTATTATCAATGGAAACAAACATACGCAAAATCTATACTAATACGAGTATTATAGAGCGGAAGAGTTTGTTTGTTTGTTTAAACGCACTAATCTCAGGAACTACTGGTCCGATTTGAAAAAATCTTTTTTTGTTGGATAGTCCATTTATATAGGAAGGCTTTAGGCTATATATTATTACGCTGCGACCAATAGGAGCGAAGCGTCAGTGAGAAATGTTGCAAAAAACGGGGAGACTTTCATCGCGTGCGCTGCTGAATTGGTTTAAGGCGCTCAAAAACCAAGCGAACAAAGTCGCGCCACGTCGCGCGCACAGCTAGTAAATATATTTCTTCTTCATAATATTACCGGTGAAATAAATATAATCTGGTTTAAATATTGTTGAATTTTTACCCCGCTAAAATGTACAGTTTCATTTTGAAAAGTGAATTTTAATTACAATTCATTTTAATAAAGCTAACCTTTACCATTAAAAAGTTTCTTAAAACAGATAAAGGCAGGTAAAGGGATTTATTTATTTCCTAAATCTGAGATTCCTTCATTAAAAATAATAGCGCGGCCACACCGCTCAGGTGCAGGGGTACACATAAATCGCGCAGGTACCCACACAGGGGTACGCAACCATTTCTATATTTTTTTTTATATCAGGAGCTAAACTCTTAATGCTATGCGGATTTCTGCATAATGGAGCCTTGCAAAGTAGACTATATAATTATTATACAGTGTACTCGATTTCTGAAAAATGGTATAAAAATAATTTCAGATATTTTTCAGTGCAAAGAATCTGGGAGCATAGTAGTGCCCCCACCAAGTTGAGCACGGCCGTGCCATCTTTTCTCGACGCAGTTCAGGCCATTTTTGACCCCTTATAACTTCGTTGTGCATTAAAACCAAAAGCCTGCATTTTTAGTTACGAAGTAAACACTGTATGTTTCAAATTTCATTCAATTTGAAAATTTGAAAACGTTTCTTAATTTTGTCACTGACTCACTCACTCACTGACTGATCATCAAAAGTATTAGGCACTTCTAGCAGGCATAAAAGCTTCAAATTTGAAATATAAGTAGTATTTAGTGTATAAATAAAGGGAAAACCTATACATTTTGGAATTTCTCTCTAGTTATCTAGATAAACCAACTACATAATAACTTTGTAATCCCATATAAATGTATAGGATTACAAAGTTAAATTTGCACTTTTGACAAAAACACTAGTTTAAGTTAATCTTCTACAAAAAGAACTGAGATCCCATCAAAAACAAAACTTGTAAAAAGTGCCAAGTCTTGCAACTAAGATCTTTTGGCGTAAAAACAAGTTATGAGATCCATTTGATATTTAAAACAAAAGATTTTTAATAATATTTATATGTATTATCACTATAATATGTTGTTAGATCGACCGACTTTCCCGATTTGGCATCACATATAATCTGACAATTTTTTACGGCAAAAACTAAATAGCGAGACTTGGATTTTTTACAAGATATGTTTTGATGGGATAATAATTACACAGTGTGACTGGTAAGCAATACTTGAGGACGTGATATTTGGCTATTATATGAGATGAAAAAAAAAATAATATAAAAAAATAATATCAATTATACACTGAGTAAATGTATCTTAAACTTGAATAATTCTTCACCCAACGCATGGACACCGCGCGTAGGAATGCGCCCGTACCTACGTTGATGTCGCACGCCGCCGCGCCGAGCCGCGCCAAGGTATGCCTACTTGCCTAGCCGCGTAATTTTAATAGTATCCATGATTCATTTTTTCACTCTCCTCATTCACTCTCCGTAAGTATTGCACATGTCTCACCAGTCAGGCTGTATTATTTCCTCCATATGGTATGAATATTTATTGTTACAGTATTTAATAATTAACTTTAACTTTTTAATCTATTATGTTGTTTTTGAAGTAGGGGTATATTGTAGAATACTAATAGAATAAGGCCGTGTTTCACGGGAACTGGAACACTACTACTCCTTCATTCTTCTGATTCATTTCGTTGCGGGTCCCAAGACAGATCTAGCATATCCCTCGGGCACCCCTGCGATCATATCGAAGGGTTTTTGAGTACAGGAGTTGCAGTGGGAATATGTGGTGGACCATTTGCATGTTTAAGAAAACACTAAAATAGTAAACATAAGTCAAAGTCAAAGTAAAAAATTTTTATTCAGAATAAATTTAACAAAAATTGTTAATTTTTGAATTTTTCTGAACGTCGTTTCTATATGATGCCTACCACCGGTTCGGGAACTAGCCCAGCGAGAAGAACCGGCGTAAGAAACTCGCATAATCTATTATTCTACTCGCCAGTTTTATAAAACACTTTAGTATAAATAAATATAAAGTTTACAATGAAAAAGTTGCCAATCCCGATGTTTCTAACGCTACAGCTTATATATGGACGGCATTAAATAATATTATCATAGTTTTTGAGAAGTTCAATTAAAATTCGTGACACGTTGACAGATCTCGTGATTCGGGCTTACGCGGGGGCCACGGGGACAAGATATGACGTTTAAGCTATGATGCCTGTATTATTAAGAAGGAACAGGACGGCTGTTTTTCCATACAGAAGTAGGGGTCTACGCGACACCTCTTTTCCAAATATATTTGTATACTATTAATACGTCCCTATTATTCTTGAAAAATTAAAAAAAAAATGGCCAGATATGGCTGTGTTTATATATCCAGGAAAAAAATTGGAGTATATTTTATCATAAAATCAAAATATTATAGTTGCAAGAACTGCGGTTCGAAGCTCCAGTCATCCGCCCTACTCACCAGTTGCGCCTACTACTTTTTCCAGAATTTGGATACTTCTTGGCGGGAAAAAAAATACCCGAGAGGCAGACAGGCAATACAACATGCCTTTGAAGAATTTGTCTCCCGTCTAGCTGATTTCTTTGAAAACAGTCAATGGAATCAGGCGTTACTTTGCGGAAATCCATAGCATAAAATTTAAATATATTATATCTAGCAATATCCCGCGAAACAATTATAACCACAACCTGCAACCTGAAAAGCCCCACCACCATAGTAGAATAGGGGAGAGGCTTATGTCCAGTTATAGTGGACGTTATATCTGAAATGATAATGATGATTTTATTTTTATTTTTATTCAAAAAGGAACAGCAAACAACTACACTATGTATATAAATAATACAATTTAAACATATAAAATAAAATAATAGTGAAGCCCACAGCACTGTCCACAGATTACCAGAAATCATACAAAATAAAAGCTAGGGGGCAAACTATTCATGCGTAACAATTAAGTGTAAAAAATAAAATTATTCAGTACTAGAAATTACTATTTTAATCATGCATTAAGTGCTCTAAATAAATTATATCGAAATTGTGATACAGAATTTGCAAAAATATCAATATTTTCAAAGTTGGTGTTGTACGTTACAACCATTCGTCGAATTGGTAAGCGTTCACCACTGTTAGTGCGACAGGTACTCACAGCAAACAATTTGCCTGCACGCACCTGTCGCCTATGGACAGTTCTGGGGACTGCATAACACAATACATTATTTAGATCTATGCAATCAAATTTGTTATGTATGATGTTATAAAGAATTATGGCTTCGAGCTGTTTACGCCTTGAAAATAGTGTCAAGAGTCCGTATTTATTGAGCAGTTGGTCATAAGATAGATAGGATTTGTGA
The DNA here is from genome assembly GCA_905187575.2 of Celastrina argiolus. Lineage (NCBI taxonomy): Eukaryota > Metazoa > Arthropoda > Insecta > Lepidoptera > Lycaenidae > Celastrina > Celastrina argiolus. The sequence goes on along the minus strand of LR994591.1, from coordinate 15,636,522 downwards.
CATCTGTAATGCATGGCTCGTAGAAACCTACGTTGAACACCTTCAACCAAGTCAATATACTTGTTATAATGTGGATTCCAAATAGGTATCGCGTACTCCAACTGCGAACGCACTAAGGTTTTATATAAGCACATGTATGACGTAGTTCGTTTGAAGTCATTAGTGGATCTCATTATAAATCCATACATCTGATAGGCCTCATTCACAATTCTGTCAACGTGGACGTTCAGACAGAGCTTCGCATCGAGCATAACACCAAGGTCCCTAACCATCTCAACATTCCTTAACAACTCATTGCAGAGTGAATAGGAAAACCTAATAACATTTTTATTTTTGGTGAAGTTTATGTAATTGCACTTATTAATGCTTAGTTTCAGTTTACTAGTCCGACAATAAGCTGATAGTCTATCCAAATCCTCTTGGAGGAGTTGACAGTCATGAGTGCTCCTAATTTTTCTGTAAACTTTTAGATCATCTGCGTATGATATTAATGTAACACTCTCTATAACGAGTGTAAAAAGAACAGTCACTATAACGTTGAAATATTATGATTAATACTACATTTTCTCATTCTAGAATTTACAATTTTTGTAAAAAAAGCTAAAAAGAAAATTACATTTCTAGAAATAAGAAAAGGTAGTATAATCATATCTCTAAAGTTATTGCGAATGGTATATTACACTCTGTATATTAATCGACACTCATAAATCAATATGGACACACCTTTAACAAAATTACTCCTGTGTTGACTAGTTTTCAATTATAGATACTTTTTTTTTGTTTGCTAGCGAATAATATTTAAGTGAATTTGAACTCTGACACAATTGCATAAAGCATGAATTAGCGACGCGTTATGAATTTTGATGTTTAAAAACTTTAAATATATCATGGATGCTAACAAAATTTTTTTCTAGATTGTAATAATGTAGAAAATTATTGAAAGTTTCTTTCTTCTCTATAGTTTAAAGTTTTAATCCAGTTAAGGCTTCAAATGGGTACATAATAATTAATATTATGTATTAGGTACGTTTTTAAGACCAAAAGTATCTAGTTACTAATGGATATCACATGTGTTTTCATTAAAATGGAATTCAGAATAATAATTATACTTTACTACGGGTATATTACAATATAATAAAATTTAGAAATTGTTTGTCAGGCAGCCATTTTTAAATAAGTTCATTGATCCCATCTCACCGTTTCTAGAAGTTGATCAGTAAGTTTTTGTTACCTCAGTATGTAGTTTTATGAAATCAAGATAGCATAGTATTCAACTGTAAAATGTTAGGTTGACCATGTTTATTATAAATAACGGACAATAAATCGTATAAAGTAGGCTATCTTCAATGATTTGAGTTTTGCTTTTTAAAAGTTAACTAGCTTACCCGTGCCCACTTTTTTGAGCATAGAAACTGTTTGTGATGAACCGTTTGAACCTTCCCTGGACTTCCACAAATATTTCAAGTCTTAAAATAGCGAAATCGGTTTAGCCGTTCTCGAGTTTTAGCGAGACTAACGAACACCGAATAAATTTATATATAAGAAGAAGAAGATATCTACTGGTGTCCAATTTTGTGTAACCAAAAAAAAGTGACACCAGTATTTTACTAAGGTTTATCGCCACATTACTAATATTTGTATTGTATTTTTAATATTTATTTTATACCGTGTACACATAACACATGTCACCCATTCACCGAATCTATTTATGTAATCGAACAACATTTAACATCTAACAGCAATAAATAAACCTAATCTATAATTTATAGAGCATACATTATTTTACACCAGTTACCTGTCCCATAATTTACAAGTTTATGGTGTTCCGATGTTTTATCTGCCAAACTGTTGTGTATTTAAATAAGATGAAACAAAGTGTTAGAGAACTTTTATGTTCAGACTCACAGAGACGCGTTTGTGTACATTTTATTAAATTTATTTAGTTCGGAAAATCAACAGCTTATTTGTGTGAAAATAGAGTTAATGTAAAGTTACAGAAAGCCAATTATAAGGTTTTACTGATAGATACATATCTATACTATAATATTATAAAGCGGAAGAGTTTGTTTGTTTGTTTAAACGCGCTTATCTCAGAAAGTACTGGTCCGATTTGAAAAAATATTTTTTTGTTGGATCGTCCATTTATAGGGGAAGGCTTAAAGCTATATAACATTACGCTGCGACCAATAGGAGCGAAGCGTCAGTGAGAAATATTGCAAAAACGGGAAAAATTGGGAACTTTGATTGCGTGCGATGCATAAACGGCTTAAGTCACTCAAAAACCACGCGAATGAAGTCGCGGGCACAGCTAGTTATGTTATAACGCTGGGCAAATGCAAAGCAAAGGCCGCCTTTGTATGATGTTTGCACAAAGTGTTGTGAATAAAAATAAATAATAATAGACTTTATAATCAATAAAAATAAAATAATAAAACAATAAAAAAAAATTGCACAATTATGTTGATAATGATATATTAGTTGTCTCCAAAAATTAAGAAGGTACTTATTACAAGAGTTTAACAAAGTTTTCATAATATAAATTTGATTTTTTTTTTACAAATTTGTATTATGGAAATTGTGTAAACGAGCGTTTTCTATGCAACTACTATCACCGATATCTAGAAAACCACCATTTTGTTTACCTACATAATAATATTATGTTATGTACTCCATACAAGGTGTAAAATTAATAAGTGAATAATACTTTAGGGTAGTGGCTCCTATGTAGAGTAGGTATACTGTGAAAATACCAGCGCTGAAAGACTTACTTTTGATTTTCATGTTTGTATGAGAAATGCTACAACATTACAAATTTTCCCATACGATAATTTGAAAAAGTTAACTCTTGCAGTGCTGGTACTTTCACAGCTCTATATACGGGACTCATAGACACCCTAAAGTATTATCAGTATTAATATTATAACCTATATAAGGCTACCTAGGAAAACAAAGCCCTTTATACAAATATACGGTAGTCGCCTAGTGCGCACACAGCCTCACCGGACCGGGTGCACCAAACACGGAGACAAAAAACGCGCGTGCGACATCCGAGTCGCGCGACAAAAACGCGCGGCGGGCGGCCAACGGATCTTTACCTTTTAGCGCGAATATTGAAAGAAATAAGAATAATGACAGAGTCGATGTGCTACAACGTCTAGAATCTAGATTTGTTTTCACCGTTAATCGGTAAATAAAAAAAATATAATGAAGTAAAATAAATAGAACATACTGATTGCAATTATATTGCAGCGTATATGTCATCAAAGTCGATCAGAAAAAATATAGAGCAAAAATATCCCCGACTATCGGTCATACAAAAATACACGTGGGCAAGCAGTTAGGTATACTTACTTGCATTAAGAGTGTTTATTACATCTTCTCTCTTTTCTTCTCTCTAATATATAAATATGAATTGCTGTTCGTTAGTCTCGCTAAAACTCGACAACGGCTGAACCGATTCGGCTATTTTTAGTTTTCGTGGAAGTCCCGGGAAGGTTTAAACAAACAAACTGTTTCTGTGCTCAACGAAGTGTGCACGGGTCAGCTAGTCTTTCTTTTTTCTCTTCTATATAAAAACGGCATAACCGATTCGGCTGTTTTTGGTCTTGAAATATTGAACGATGAAAATATGTCTATCGAAGTGGGCACGGCTAGTATTGTATAAATATTATCCCCCGGTTTTTGCCAGGCTATCATATAACATCTAAACGCTCATTACTGAAGGTAACGAGTGAGCGAAGTTGATACGAGTGATGTTCACCAATGAGCGTTCAGAATGGCTTGTTAACTCAAATTTTGTTTGGTCGACGATTTGATCAGCCTTTCAGAAACCGGGGACATGTATTCTAAATTATATTTGTAATAAAAATAAAAAAAAATAATAAACCACCGAATTAGGGTGTAACAAAAAAAACCGCATTAAAATCGGATCATCCGTTTGGGAGCTACGATGCCACAGACAGACACATACACATTTACACAGCCACGTCAAATTTCTGCGTCGTTGGTTAAAAACAATTTAATTACAGTCTAGTTGCTATACATCGTTGCGTCCTTTTTCCTCTCATCAGTCATATATTTTCGCTGACTGGTGCCGAGACGGGACGCGGCGGGGAAAAAGTGCAAGTATTCCACTTCACCATATACTATAAATGAGGTCCACCATCTTCACATCTTACTAACTGGTTTCGTGTCTTCAAACTAACTGTTAAGTGGTTCCGTATTATAGAATTAGCTGTGCTCGCGACGTTCGCGTGGTTTTTGAGTGACTAAAACCGTTTATGCAGCGCACTCAGCGAAAGCCCCAAATGTGAATAATTTTTCCCGCATTTTGCAACATTTCTCACTGACGCTTCGCTCGTGACGTAATGTTATATAGGCTAAAGCCTTCCTCTATAAATGGACTATCCAACAAAAAAAGAATTTTTCAAATCGGACAAATAGTTTCGGAGATTAGCGCGTTTAAACAAACAAACAAACAAATTCTTCCGCTTTATAATATTAGTATAGATTCATTAATTCCGTTTTCGATTTGATCGAAGTACATATTATACAACCAAGTAATAACTACTACCTACTATACAAACTTTACTATTGAGATTGCCTTTAGCAGTTTCTGTCCTGTTAAACGTCCATAAGTATTAGAAAAAATATTCTGCTAGACTCAGTTGATATCTGAACCTGCTAACTTATGAACACCAGCGAGCTACAGCGCTCACAGCGTAATATAATAATAATAATGCCTCCCTCACCGATTTCGGTGACGGTGGCCATTTTCATTGGAAACAGGCCAGCTACGCAGGAGTTATATTATAATGTCCAAGTGTGTGCGCAATACATGAAGCAATGTCTCTTCCTTCACACTCGTAGCCCAGTGGGACCGGATAACCGTAACGGGCGCAGCCCCGACTTTTTACATGCCCATCCGACGCATGGATCATCTTTCTTGTCAGACAATCAGGTGATCACCCTGCATTGTCCTAACCAAATTTGAAAACAACATTTTTTGTTGTTCCAACGCGGGAACGAACCCACGACCTCCGGGTCCAGATCGAAGCTCTTAACCACTAGACCACGGGGGCGTTGGTCATAAATATTGCCATAAATCGTGAAACATTTCGAACCTCGCAGATAAATCGACAAGCTACAAGTGTGAAATATATTTGTCTTATAATTTATATTGTGATTCGAGCGGTGAACATTATGAGGAATTTCTAGCCATTAATTATACATGGCTAGACTCCAGCATGGTCGTTGGCTAGCTCATTAATATATTAGAGAGGTTGTGTTTCCATTGGCATACTAACACGTATGCCGTATGACGGTTCAGGAATAAATATAAATTAGGTAGCTTTTGCCCGCGACTCCTCTTTTGACGACCTCCGTAGCGCAGTTGGTTGAGCGCGTTGGCGCTCGAACGAAAGGTCGCGGGTTCGAATCCCGCCGAGGGAACAAAAAGTTTTCAATGTTCCTGGGTCATGGATGTGTATTAAATTTGTGTATAATATAATAAAAATCTTAAATATGTGTATAGTATAAAAGTATTAAATATATTTCCGTTGTCTGGTACCTGTAACACAAGTTCTTCGGATACTTAGCACAGGGCCAGATTGACGTGGTGTGAAGCGTCTATAGATATTATTACTCCGCCAGAGTATACACGTACTTTTTAATCTATTGTCATAACAAAAAATAATTTTCGTTCATTAGTTTTTGCGTGAAGAACTAACATGTAGCGATCCTAAAAAACTTTCAATCGAATTATAATAACAGTAAGATTTTTTTAAAGACTAGTTGTGGTGACATTGGTATAGAAGGGCTATGTTACCTGTTTAATTATAAAAAAAACTGCGTTTAAAAAACCGACTTCAATAGCTAATAAAATTTTAAGAAGCAACTTCTCAATGATACCTGATGACTATGGAACCAACTAGAAAGTATACCCTATCAAACAATAAAAATATTTTGCAAATCGGTCCAGGTGTCTTTGAGTAATCGGTGAACATACAAAAAAAATATTCCCTCCTCAGGAGATCAGTCTCCCGCCAGTCGTGTTGGTTATCTGTCCCATTGGGGTACGAGTATGAAGGAAGAGAGATTGCTTCTGTGTATCGCGCACACACTTGGACACTATAAAATAACTCCTGCGTAGCTTGCCTGGTTTCAATAAAACTGGCCACCGTCACCGAAAGCATTATTATTAATTTATAGGTTGGTCTTGCAGACGCACGGAGTTTGTGGTCATCACTGTCGATAACTAGACAGGAGATTTTCAATTCCAAAGGAATCCTTATTTGCCGTCAAGGATTCCTTTGGCATTTAAAATCTTCTCTCTTCTCATAAATCTTTTTGTGGTAAATAATAATAATATATCTATGGACGCTTCACACCACGTCAATCCAGCCCCATACTACTACTCTGTGGTCTAGTGGTTCTGCGCTTCGCTCTCGACCCGGAGGTCGTGATTTCCGCGTTGGAACAACAAAAATGTTGTTTTCAAGTTTGGTTAGGACAATGCAGGCTGATCACCCGTTTGTCTGACAAAAAAATATGATCCATGCGTCGGATGGGCATGTGAAAAGCCGGTCCTGCGCCTGTTCTCTCGCCAGTCGTGTCGGTTTACCGTCCCACTTGGTTATGAGAGTAAAGCGAAGAGAGTGTCTTTGTGTATTGCGCACACACTTGGACACTATAAAATAACTCCTGCGTAGCTGACCTGGTTTCAATAAAATCGGCTACCGACACCGAAATCGGTGAGGGGAGCTATTATACTAAGTATCCGAAGAACTTGTGTTACAGGTACCAGACAACGGAAATATAATATTTAATACTGTTATAATATAAGATTTAAACTATATTTATACACATCAATGACTCAGGAACAGAGAAACTTTTTGTTCCTTCGACAGGAATCGAACCTGCGATCTCCGCGCTCAACCACTGCGCTACGGAGGTCGTCGATTGGTTGGTACTGGTAACCGCTGCCGCTGTCTGGAGTTGTATGGGAGAATGTGTGGTAGGGCCATAAAATCCTTTTTTTTTTAACGGGCATTGGTTCACCTCACATTCCCACCACTGCAACTCCTGTACGCCAGGATCGACAGCGGTAACCAACCACGACAAACCATTTGATATGATCTCAGGGGTGCCCGAGGGACAAGCTAAATCTGTCTTGGGACCCACAACTAAATTAATCAGAAGAAAAAAAGGAGGTGTAGGAAGTATTCCAGTTTCCCTCTCCAAGCAAAGTGTACAAAATTGTATTGACTCAACAGGCCGAAAAATTAAGGGAAATAATATATATTACTAGCTGTACTACTACCCTGGCGTGGTTTTTGAGTGACTTAAGCCGTTTATGCAGCGCACTCAATGAAAGTCCCCAAATGTAATTAATTTTTTTTCCCGTTTTTGCAACAATTCTCACTGATGCTTCGCTCGTATTGGTCGCAGCGTAATGTTTTATAGCATAAAGCCTTCCTCTATAAATGTACTATCCAACAAAAAAAGAATTTTTCAATTCGGACCAGTAGTTTCTGAGATTAGCGCGTTTAAACAAACAAATAAACTCTTCCGCTTTATAATATTAGTATAGATTATGTCATTGTAATATGAGTTTATGTCATTTTTGGGAATTTATTTGTGATGTGATAAAATCCTTATATTGCCTGTAATTTATTTACTTGTTGGTCTTGCGGGAGATAGTGCAATATTGCATCCAAGATGGCCGAGGTCAGAGGTCACTCGTACCCGTCACCGGCAAAATGTGTTTATGATGAAAACGTGCGCTACCCAATTATAAACTGTTGTTTATTACCCTACCCGTTGACCTCGGTAAATAAATGTTTATTTATATGCGAATTACTGACTGATCACTCCGAGTCATTTAATGAACTTAGTTGACGACCTCCGTAGCGCAGTTGGTTGAGCGCGTTGGCGCTCGAACGAAAGGTCGCGGGTTCGAATCCCGCCGAGGGAACAAAAAGTTTTCAATGTTCCTGGGTCATGGATGTGTATTAAATTTGTGTATAATATAATAAAAATCTTAAATATGTGTATAGTATAAAAGTATTAAATATATTTCCGTTGTCTGGTACATGTAACACAAGTTCTTCGGATACTTAGCACAGGGCCAGATTGACGTGGTGTGAAGCGTCCATAGATATTATATTATATTATAGTAGGGTTTATGACAAAAAAGGGGATTTTGCTGTGTTATGGATATACCTATACTATAGTGCATTTGTATACGTGAATAATTTGCGTAACCATTTGTTCAATACAGCTCCATCGCTGCATTCATATCCAATTATCCAAGTGTGTATGAGAATGTTAATAAATTATATATTATGTACCTGCAACACTAAACTCATTTTGTTACATTTTTTATGTATACTAATATTATAAAGTGGAAATATTTTGTTTGAATTTAATAGGCTCCGGAAGTAGTAAACCGATTTTGATGATATTTGGTACAGATATGGAGGAGACCGCGGGGAATAACATAGGCTACTTTGTACTGCTGCAAAATGTACGATTTCTCTTATAATTTTGCGCGCACGTAGCGGAAAACATCTAGCATTAATTGTCTCTGGCGCAGGTAATTGACTATATTAACAATTTTTATTTCTAGATGTTGATTAAAAAATCTAGGGATGACATGGGGACATGTCATCCTCAACTTCTTTATCTAGATTTTTTAGAGTTCCTCATATTAACTGTACTTGGCAACCTAATATAGAGGTTAGTGTTTTGTTTTCTCCTAACTGGCAGATTCCCAATCATAGCTTCACCCTGCCTTATGACCGCCCATTAATTTATAATGGAACCTATCTAAAGATTAGTGCGATATTAGTAATTGTGTTCTGATGAGCACTAACTGTAATGCACTAACTTAGATTTATCGAAATAACGAGCCTATTAGAAAATTATAAGCTTGTTATCTTGTAATAGAGCTGCTGAATTGCCCTTAAACTTTGAACCAACGGTATAATTCCTAGTGGCTCTATTTTAGTAAAAGACAAATCTGTACAAATCCGATTGTCTTCACCTGCAGTGCTATTTATATTTTCTAAAAATATTTTGCGTATCTCGACAGCTGAAACCGCGGTAAGTGTCAAATATCGAAGTTCACAGTTCGAGATACGAAATTATTCTTTGGGAGTAGCACTGTTGGTAGCTAACATTCGGCAGTAGGTAAGCTGTCGAACAGTGGCCCAAAAAAGGTTTGAATGCTCATAACTCCACGTGATTTTTTTAATATGTATTACTTATTGTTTATTAAACTTTGAATTTGCACTAAAATTTAAGCTTTAAGTCTATTGCAAATTGGACAGTTACTATTTTTAAAGTCGGGAAACGGTTCGCTGAGTAGTGCCATAATTATGTACACACTGAACCAAGGGGTTAGCCTACAGTGAACCACTTAGATTTTATTGATTCTAGGTATTTATCCCATAAGGGTCTACATCAAAAGAACAAATACCTAAATCAATTTCTTTAAGTGTAAACAAAAGCTTTAAGTAGCGACACAAAAAAATCTTATCGCAGGCTATTTGGGTTATATTATCAAAGTAGGATTGCTTTGTATTCAAGCAATAATGCCGCCTACAACGATTTCGGTGACGGTGGCCGGTTTCATTGAAACCAGGCCAGCTACGCAGGAGTTATTTTATAGTACATCACTATCTCTTCCTTCACTCTCGTAGCCCAGTGTGACGGATAACCGAAGCGACTGGTGGAAGATCAGGCGCAGGATCGACTTTACATGCTCATCCGACGCATGGATCATCTTTCTTGTCAGACAATCAGGTCTGCATTGTCGTAACCAAACTTGAAAACAACATTTTTTGTTGTTCCAATGCGGGAACCCAACCCACGACCGAGGTCTAGAGCGAGGACCTGACCCACTAGACCACGGAGGCGGCATTTAAGTAATAAGTAATTATAATATCACTTACATATTTTATAAATAGAAGGCTACTATACCTTATATACTTCACCAGTATAAAAGATTCAATAAGCCTGTGTAAATACGAGTATAATTACCGATTGTGCGATACGTTAAATGTCAACTAAATTTTAATGATTTAAATCGTTAATGACGATCTTTATCATTTAATTCGCGGTTTTATTGAGATGCCGAGGATATTTGATGCCGCGGCGCTTTGCAACTTGAAATAACTTTTCAGTCATTAAACCTACTTTATGTACTCCTAGGTATGCCCACGACATCGACCGCGTAAAATCCCCGAGTTTGAAACATTAGTGCTCAATTCCTTTTTTCTTAGTGTAATTATATAATAATATTGTCTATAGCCTCGTCTTATTGATAAACGGACTATCCAACACTCAAATAATTATTGAAAACAAGCTAGAAGTTCTTGAAGTTAGCGCATTCAAATTCAAAATATTTTATTTCCAAATAAAACTTTAACAAGCTATTTTCGGAAAATCAAAAAAAAGGCTACCACCGGTTCAAGCCCGCCGAGAAGAACCGGCGTAAGAAACTCGGAAATTCAAAAAAACTCTTCAGCTTGATATGATTATTAGTGTTAGGGGTGAGGCATCAACCGCCTAATTTCTGTAGGTTTTGCGACACATTGTTCCACCAGATATGACCGATTTCGAGACCGATTATTCGTATGACAAGTGCGCAATATTGCAAACAGTAATTTCTATTTTTCACCTACAAAAAATCGCTCATAAAGCCTTGAGCACCCAAGTTAGTTCCCGTCAGATATAGTGCACCTTTTAACTCAACAATCACATTAAAATGTGTCGTCTTGTCGCATATCTAATTATTATGACACATGATTGCTACATATTGATCAATCGTTAAGTAGGTCGGACACCTGTTGCGATAAAATTGTGAATAACCATACAATAGGTGCGAGTAAAAAAAGCAGGTGCGGGTACACCTTGTATTTTTTTAAATTCCGTTAAAGCGTCGTTTTTTCGGTTCGGAAATCGTAAGATGATATTCTCGATTAATTTGACACTTGAATCGATTTGAATCGATTACCCGGCTTTGTATCGAGTTATTACTCGATTATTATGAGCGCGTGACGTTTTGATGTATTGTCCGTTTATCGGTTATTGTTTATGTTGTGACAACTAACAGAAGTCCCCATTTGTTTAAACAACACTCGCGTTTGTCTTCGTGCCACCTTACGTAAGTAACTTGCAGAGTTAAGTCGGGATTTTTTTTTACAAGACATTGTGACATAATTGAAGACATGAACGGATGAAGGTGATATGAATCAAAATTCTGATTCCGAGAAAATTGAGTTTAAATTGCCACTTAAACATTTTAGAATAAATCGCTAACGAAGTTCGAAAACAAAATGTATGGGATTTGACATAAGCTTCGCTAACTGACACGCGTATTCGCTTGTTATTTAGCGAACCTTATGTCAGATACCATTAACTTTGTTTTCTTCGTTAGCGATAAATAACGATGCTATCTTGAATCATGGCCCAGAGTCCTTACTAACTGATTCATTCGATTTTGATTTAGATTCGATCGTGCTGCGTACTTTCGAATAAATAGACGTTTGTTTATTTTGATTATCAGTCGATTGATATGGTTGGGAGTTCAAAAAGTTACCTACGATCTGACGATTTTCTTTATCCTGGCTAGTTTCAAAACAATCCACCAAATAAAAAAAACTAAAGCCGTTGAGATCGAACAACTAAACTAATAAGCTATTCGACATAGTATTGAAACATTTGAAAAAGAAAATGAAGTGAAATATAACTTAAAATAAATGCTTCGTTCTTTAGTCTGTGTCACATACACCTAATAACTAAACCACAGACAATATTAATACTCTTCATTTGCCTTCTGTTCATTTTCCCAAAAAAGTATTAGCCTAAAAACTCCGTAGGTGGTCAACACCACAAAATTAGAACGTCCATTAAGATACTATAATCAATGGTCGATATAAATCAATCCGAAATACTTTAATTAGATTTATTTATGTGTATCTACATTTTAATTAATTTTTATATCTTGCATGTGTCAAACTACCGTTTAATGATCAGCCACCGCTCAGCTAACCTGATTGTAGTGGCTGGCACAGAAATGATAAGAATAAATTGAGGAAAACGTTTTTCAATATTCATCATCATCATCAGCCACGTACTCAGTTACCTATTAGATCTAAAATATACCTAGACAGTTATAAGACCAGTAATAATAACTTTGGGATTATACAGGCTATAATATTAATGAGTGATAAAACTTAAAGGTGTGTAGGTATGGGTCCCGTATAAAGAGTTTACTGAGAAAGTACCAGCGCTATAAGAGGTAGGTACTTTTTATAAATTGTTTGTGAGAAATTCATGATGTATTTTTCATACAAACATGAAAGTCAAAAGTAAGTCTTACGGCGATGGTACTTTCACAGTATACTCTATATAGGAGGCACATACACACCATAAAGTATTATCAATAATTTATTTTACACCTTGTATACTTGCTTTTCTTATTCTAGAAACTTATAGGGTATATTTTTCTTGATTTTTTTTTCTTCTGGCGACAAAAAAATCTTCAATGGTAAAAAAATGGTATTGTAAAATAAATTGAAAAAAAAAAACATGTTTTCACTTATGACAAAAGGTAGTAACATATCGCAAAGTTATTATAACTGGTCTTTTTACATCATGTTTATGACCACAATTATTAGATTTTACTAAGCCCGTTTTTTGAAACGCTATTCAAATGTATGATCAACATGGCATTCAAGTTAACAATCCGTATTAAAAGCTGGTTGGTGAAAAATTTATCAGAGAGAAAGAGAGAGACCGATATTTTATAATTACATCACGCTCGCACTCGCAAAGCTGGTTTAAAAATACCAGAGACTTATCTCTGGTATTTTAAACAGCTTAGCATTGACATACCAGCTGAAATACGATTTGAATTAACTAAGGTTAATACAAATCGTATGTCAACTAATCGGCGTCTTTGGTGAATATACATTTGAACAGCGTTCTAGAAACCGGCTCTTAGTTATTACTAATTTCCATATCTTATCAGTTAAGCTTATACCTCGAAGCGTGAAAAATATTAACATTACGATAATAACAGCCTATGTATGTCCAGCTCCATGTAATTTCGTGGGCTGAGGCCTATGTTATTAAAATGGTTCGGTGTCAAAGTGCCTCGGGCGATCTCCACAGCTGGTATTTTGAACGAATTAGTAAGCCTTTTGGTTAAACCATCCCACTATAGTTATAAGTTTATTATCTACTTTGTGGTTATAACAGTTACTAGCTGTTCCCGCGACTTCGTTCGCGTGGTTTTTGAGTAACTTAAACCGTTTATGCAGCGCACGCAACGTAAGTCCCTAAATGTGAATAATTTTCCCCGTTTTTGCAACATTTCTCACTGATGCTTCGCTCCTATTTGTCGCAGGTTAATGATATATAGCCTAAAGCCTTCCTCTATAAATTGACTATCCAACAAAAAAAGAATTTTTCAAATCGGACCAGTAGTTCCTGAGATTGGCGCGTTTAAACAAACAAACAAACATACAAACAAACAAACTCTTCCAATTTATAATATTAAAGTATAGATAAGTATTATACAGTGTACTAAGATTTGAAGTTTTAAATTAGCACCCAGGGAAATCCTTTAGGGATTACCGACTAATTGGGGAAATTGAGCATTTATAATTGACTCTCGACACAAAATGGAGGTGGAAATTATAAATATGGGTAAAAAAACTACGTTTAAAAAAACTACTTCAACAATGTAGTTTCTTTTTTAAATTTACTGTACAGGGGGCTGATTTAAAATCAAAATTACAGAATGATCGCGATTTGGTATGTCATGTAGCGTACCTTATGTCAAATCCCATACATTTTGTTATCGAACTTTGTAAGCGATAATTAGCGATGCCATCTTGAATCAGTCCCCTGCATTCTTACCAGCCATTTCTTCATGTCAATACTAAAAGGTTCTTCCTACATTCTTCCTGGAATCCCAATTCCTCTGTAATCTAGACGTTAGCCTTTGACTCCAGTATCGAAGAAATAAATCTTGAAGAATGAACAACAACTGACGGAATTTCGAAAGTAAGAATGAGCCCCTAGGAACGTTTTGCTAGTTCTTCTTTATAGTATTTTACTTTGTAGTTCGTATGAGGTCTAGTGGTTTGGAGATTAGCTCGGGACTTCGGATGTAGGTTCGATTTTCGTGTTGGAACAACAAAAAATGTTAACAAGTCTTGTTATATAAGTCTTGTAATGCAGGCTTAATCAACAGATTGTCTGACTAGGAAGATGATCCGTCGGACGGGCATGTAAAATGTCGGTCTACCGACATTCATGTCGGTCATCCTTCCCCTCTGGTTTATAAGATTTAAGTAGGAGAGAATGCTCTTGTACACACACTTGAATACTATTAAATAAATCCTGCGTAGCATGGTTTCAATGAAACTAGACACCGTCATTGGTATATGTGGGAGAGGTACGCTACGAGTTCAGCGCTTACCCCAATGGGACACTCCAATTGGAGACATTTAATGCTTAAACTAGGCCTGCCCTAGCGACAGTCTAAGGGAATAAAATATACTAAGTCAATGACAGGTATGTATAGAAATGTTACAAGTGGCCAGTAGCTGGAGATAGACGATATATCTTATGGCTTATTGTTTTAAACCGTTGGCCATTCCGAGTTCGACGTTGTTTATTTATGTTGTGATTGTTGACTACTCAAGTCCCGACATACCAGGGATGGTGGGGAGGTCCGTAACCGTTACCGAAACTATCGGATATACAATAGAAAACAATATCCGTAATCGTAACCGAAATAAAAGTTTTGCTACTGGAAAAAGGTAACCAAAATTTAATATCCGTGACCGAAATTATCGGAAAAAAACTGATAATCAAAAAAAATTTCCCGAGGAAGTAACAAAAAGTTTTCTGTGTTCCTGGGATGTGTTATAAATATGTGTGTAAGAATTAATTACCAATTCTTAAATACCAATGTGTATATAGTATAAAAGTATCAAAATTTAATATTTCCGTTGTGTGTGTGTCCGTTGTGGTGGTACTTGTTATGTTAATAAATTCTTCGGATACTAAGCACGGGACCAGATTGACGTGGTGTAAACAATCCATGGATATTATTATTATTAATGAATAAGTTGTTAAAGTATTTGAAATAATACCTTGGATAGTTAGGTTAAGTTAGGTTAGCTTAACTACAGTAAAAACATGGTTTTGGCCAGCGTGTAAATACCTATTTTTCATAATTTTGAAAAATAGGTATTTACAGGCTATAAAATTAAATTATCTCTAAACAAAAAAGTACTTTTGTAATATATTATATAGATTAATATTTTAAAATTAAATTATCTCTAAACAAAAAAGTACTTTTGTAATATATTATATAGATTAAGTTTTTACATTGTAAACATATGTCAGTTTAGATAAAAAAATTAGATAAAAAAATATCAGTTTTCCATCTTTTTGCTAAAAGATGGCCCCGCCCGAGTTTCTTACGCCGGTTCTTCTCGGCGGGCTAGGGTTGAACCGGTGGTAGCCTTTTTGTTGACTTTCCGAAAATAGCTTGTTAAGTTTCATTTGGAAATAAAATATTTTGATATGATTTGATTTGTACAAATTTATATTTAATTTAGCAACAATACTTACAATTCAGGTTTTACCTATTACCTATTTATTTCTATAAACGCAAGTAAAACACTGTAGTAAAACAGTATACATGCCGTAATGCCTTATTGTATCGGTTATGTGTTTTTAACTAAAGCTATTTCACTGTTTCAAAGTTAACTCAATACGCGTTTAACTATACGACATCGTAAAACAAAAACGTGTTGCGCGGTTAAATGTAAAGCAAATATTAAATAACGTCTTGGTTCTCGAGTCCGAGTGGAAGTTCGTGGGTCCACGTGAGAGTTCACCGGTTCACGGGTTCATGTGAGGTTCGCTGGTTCACGTGAGGTTTGCTGGTTCATGTGAGAGGTTGCGGGTTCGCGTAAGGTTTGCGGATTTACGTGAGGTTCGCTGGTTCACGTGAGGTTTGCTGGTTCATGTGAGAGGTTGCGGGTTCGCGTAAGGTTTGCGGATTTACGTGAGGTTTGCGGATTTACGTGAGGTTTGCGGGTTAGCGTAAGGTTTGCTGGTTCCTGTGAGAGGTTGCGGGTTCGCGTAAGGTTTGCGGATTTACGTGAGGTTTGCGGGTTCGCGTAAGGTTTGCTGGTTCCTGTGAGAGGTTGCGGGTTCACGTGAGGTTCGCTGGTTCACGTGAGGTTCGCTGGTTCACGTGAGAGTTCGCGGGTTCACGTAAGAGTTCGCGGGTTTGCGGGTTCTAAAATTAGCAAATAAATTGAAAGACATTTTGCTCGTTCGCTCTGCTATATCACATTCAACCAAAATATATTCTACACGCATGCTTGTAAAAGCTATTGGAGATTGTTCACTAATTTTTATTTTTAGCTCTGCGTTTATTATTTTCAACAGTTTTCTGTTGAAAAAAATAATAATGGTTTAAAAAATTTTAGTATAATATGTAATCGTATAGTTTCCGAGATCAACTTGTTTCAAATTATTATCGAAGCGAGTACGTCATTTTCTAACACTTTAATTTTTCACAAGTATTTGAATGTCTGAAAATATGAAGTAATAACACGCATTTAATAACACGCATTTATTTAAGAAGTAAAAAGTGTAGTTTTTTTTTTGTTTGATACCTTTAAATAACCTAATAAAATATGAGTGAAAAAAATATTACAATACGTCCTGTATTTTCCAAAACATTTAATTTCAAATGTTCCATTCGATGACGTCATTTTCCAACATCTGCTACCGGCCGCGAAAGTAAGAATTCGAAACTAATGTATTTGTATAGTACGTCCGAGATAAATTTAACCCAAACGTTAACAAAGCCGTCTATGTCACAACCATAGATTAGTCAGTGATTCCAATTGGACAATATTAATACAATTGTTGGCTACATGAATCCATAGACTATAGACTATATTCTACAGTCGGCATTGTCAAAATAGCGTATTTTTTAACCGACTTCAAAAAAAGGAGGAGGTTTCTCAATTCGACCGTATATTTGTTTTTTTTTTATGTTTGTTCGCGGATATCTTCGTCGTTTATGAACCAATTTGAAATATTTTTATTGTGTTGTGTAGGGTATGATTCAAATTTGGTCCCATTGTCACCAAAATGGTGATCTGATGATGGGATCCGTGAGGAATCGAGGGAACTCTTCAAAATTTATATGGAAGCATAATATATCGATTTTGATTTTTTCTGAAGAAGCCCAAGCATATGTTACCAAACAGTAAGGTTTTGCACCATATCCTGGACCTAAAAGTACTGAACAGTTTTTTGCTTTTTAGTTTACCGTTTGAAGTCGGTTTTTTTTGTTTAAAATTATTGCGAAGTCGGGATATAGTTTTTAAACTTTTTTTTATACTGTGAAGGTTTTTTCATTTGATGTTTAAATATGTTAATTACTGTTTAGTTGTTAAAAAATGTATTGGATAATGAAGTATGATCCTTTAATATACCTGTGAAAGTGTTGCTATATGTGCACAATAAGTGAATATGTGAAAATTACGATGTTTTCGGTTTGTTTACCTTTAGATTAAGTTTATCAGGGACGAACTATACCTAATAGCATTCTCCATTCAAACATCACCTAACACACACTAGTTTTATTGCAACAGATCAGTAAGTAGCGGTCGCTTTTACATACAAATTACGATTTAGGATATTATATCGTATTCAAAACCAGGAGCGCTTCACCTTTCCCCCGGCATACTAATGTGCCTGTCCACAGAATATAAAGTTAATAGATTATCTTTTTTAAATATTTATAGACTATTGTACAGTGTGTTCGCAGCCTATTATTTCGACCCACGCCGCCAGAATGCGAAGAAGTAAGTTTGTTGAACCTGACAAATTGATCCAACTGTAGTTTTATGTTTTTATTTTAAGCCAATGAAGCTAAAAAGAAGGTAATGTTTTTTTTCTTTTTTGCAGTCTGTATACCTATGGAATGCGAGTAACGCCTCTGTGGACTAGTGGTTCAGAGCTACGCTCTCGATCCGGAGGTCGTGGGTTTGTTTCCCGCGTTGGAACAACAAAAATGTTGTTTTCAAGTTTGGTAAAATGTCAAAAATGTGGTTTTTCAATGTAGGCTGATCACCTGATTGTACGACAAGAAAGATGATCCATGCGTCGGATGAGTATGTAAAAAGTTGGACCTGCGCCTGTTCTCTCGCCAGTCGTGTCGGTTTACCGTCCCACTGGGTTATGAGAGTAAAAGGAAGAGAGAGTGCTTATGTGTATTGCGCACACACTTGGGCACTATAAAATAACTCCTGCGTAGCTTGCCTGGTTTCAATGAAATCGGCTACCGACACCGAAATCGGTGAGGGGAGCTATTATTATTAATGTGTGTTGGTTACATCGAAGCGTCTAAACTCAATACAATTTTGGTGCTCCCCATACTTAAAACTGAAACTAAATTTTTTTTCATCAAACACATACGTGTGGAGTGTCTATGGTTAGGTCTTTTTACTCGACTTCGGCGAAGCCAAAAGGAAGGGTAATGATTTTGGCTGTCTATGTATGTATGTATGTATGTTCCCTCGTACCGGTTAAACTACTGCTCCGATTTTAATAAATCAGGTGTCAATCAATTTGTAGTGGTCCCGCGAGTAACATAGGCTATATAATTTTTCAAAAAATATTGGATTTTGAAAATTATACCTCAAAAACTATCTTCAAAAAAAAATTAAGAGAATTGTATCGTGTTTGGTATCAAAAAATAGGTCTTGGCAAGCACATTAGAAATATGTATTTAAATTTTTAATTAATTATTATATTTTATTGTTAAATTCAAAATAAACATTTAAAATGCGGTCGTACAAATAGTATCTAGGAGTTGTTAAGTTACTTTCTATGTTTTAATTTAACGTTAGTTTAGTGAAAATATAATGTTATAGTTTATGTGGAAACAGGAAAATGTAAAATAAAATAAAAGTAAAAAAAAAACTTCGCAAAAAAGGGGTCTAAAAAAAAAGATTAAAAAACTAAAACCCGACTTCGCAAAAAATGGTTCTAAAAAGGCTGAAACAAGAAAATAATTTAATTTGAAATCCAGAAATGCATAGGTACAAAAATAGTCAAGGTAGAGCCATGGTCGCACCCGCTATTGGCATCGAGCCTTGAAATTTTTTTTCTACCGTATTTTGTGTGAACTAATGCTTAGATTTTATTAGCGGGTACGACCACGGCTCTACCTTGACCATTTTTATACCTATGCATTTCTGGATTTCAAATTGAATTATTTTCTTGTTTCAGCCTTTTTAGAACCATTTTTTGCGAAGTCGGGTTTTAGTTTTTTAATCTTTCTTTTTTAGACCCCTTTTTTGCGAAGTCGGGTTATAGTTTTTGATGTTGTGTTTATGTTTCTAATATCATTTTTTTTCTAAACTGACTAGTTTGCGGGAGAGACTTTCAAAGCGAAAAAATGTATGTTCCTCTGTAACTTCTAAAATAAAGGTAAGTAAGGTGTAAAAATAATATAAGACGTAGATTACCTTGCAAACTTCCACTGACAATTGGTTTGAACGAGATCTAATAATTCATTTTTAATACGTTAATAATCGTAAACGGCATTTTTCATTTCATTCAATCAACTGAAATATAAAAAAACTCTATTATTAAAACATCGATCATAGTTACAACGATCTTTCACGAGTCCGATCGCACTTGGCCGCTTTTTGTATATAATATTTTTTTTATATTTATTTAGGAACAGTTGCTTAAATAACATAATTTATAAACTAATAAATCTACCGTTATAAGAATAATATGTATTCCGTATCCACTATTCACACACGATACATAATAAACCGGCCTCTTCTTGTTTGACAAAGCTCTTTTATTTGGTTAAGAGCTTGCTGTCTATCCTTCTAGTTACGCGCCTCGACACAGTAGAAGTAAGAAGTGATATTTATAACATTATTGTACCTGAGATATGCACTTTACACATGCAAGTAATAACTTCGCCATTGTTGCCCAGGTGTTGTGAACCTTTACTATAACGCCTTCGTGGTTCAGAGCTTCGCTCTCGGGTTTGATTCCTGGGTTGGAACAATAAAAAAGTTTGGTTCGGACAATGCAGGCTAAGGTGATTGTCGGACAAGAAAGATGATCTATGCGTCGGATGGGCATGTGAAAATTCGGTCCTGCGTCTGATCTCCCGCTAGTCGTGTCGGTTATCCGTCCCACTGGGCTACGGGAGTGAAAGAAGAGAGAATGCTTCTGTGTATTGCGCACACACTCGGCCACTATAAAAAACTGCTGCGTAGCTGGCGTATTATTATGACTATAAACATTATACCTACTTATAGATCCTATGTAATTAAAGCACGAATAGCATTTTATAATATTTTTACTAGTAAGTTGTGGACAGCGACAGCGAATAAAATTAAATAAAAGTAACTAGCATGCTTACATGATCACCGTAAAAATTAACACATGATGTACGGATGGATTGTTGTTTGATAATTAAGTTTAAACAGTCACTTAAACATTTTGGGATATGTAGTAACGTATTTAGTATCTACATTGATTCTAGAGACGGGGCTTTTGATTCATGAACTTAATATAGTCGGGGTTCAAGCAAATTTTTCGTAAGTAGGTACCTTCATTTTGATGAGTCGCCCAAGAATTTCTTGGACGGAACTCTTGTTTGTGGTAGCTAACAAAGATATCAAGGATAAAAATAAATTCTCAACCTTCGAGTGTAGGACCGGGATAACGTACCTACCACGCAATTTGTAGGACAATTATGTCTGTTGAATTACATCAATATTAACTAAGTAATGAAAAAATAATCAGCCGGTTACTAATAATTTAAGATGACCTTGTTATCGATACAAGTTGGCAAGAGGGAACTCATTGATGAAACCATAGATTTAGTAGGACAAATATTTTTTCGGATAATGTAGATCAGTATCTTGAGATTTATCAAAAATTAAAATTTTGGAATCACCAAATCCACAAACTATATTCTTGCTATCTCTGTTAGCTACCACAAACAAGAGTTCCGTCCAAGAAATTCTTGGGCGACTCATCAAAATGAAGGTACTCACTAAAAATTTGCTTGATACTAATCAAGTGAAAATCATGTATGGGGGAACCCTGACTAATACTTTACGACGTATTCTAAAATGTTTGAGTGACAGTTTGAACTTAACTTTCTCGAAATCATAATTTTGCTACATATCGCCTTCATCCATTCATGTCTTCAATTGTTTAAATCTACAATCAACAAACTTGGTTCGTTACCCCTGGCTACAATAATCCCGTCGCGTATAAACTGGACTTATGTTTATGAATTTAGATTCGATCATATTTTACGAGTATTATAGTAAATTCTTCCATTACTACTAACTATACGCGAGAAATGGCGCGTAAACTTGACTGCTGCTATCTAATTGGCTATTATTGTTTCCAGAATGTTCTATTGGCTATTGTTGTATGATTTAAAGCCTGGGCCTTACTCTCCAAACTGATTCGATTCTCATTTAGATTCGAATGTGCCACGTACTCACGAATAAATTGACGTTTGTTTATTTTGATTATCAGTCGATTGATATAGTTGGGAGTACAAATAGTTACGATCTAACGATTTTCTTTATCCTGGTTAGTTTCAAAGTAATCCACCAAACAAAATATCCGAATATTGAGATCGAATTGATTCGACTCTCGATTGTTTCGGAATTAAGCCTGCTGATCAAGGAAATGAAACCGGCCAAATAGGGTTTCGTAGAAAACACATTTTTTATTTTTTATTTATTAAAAAGAACCTAGCTAAAAATACCGTTAATCAACACGAAGACTTAACTTTCAAGTTTAAATTAACTCTTAAAGTTAACCAACCACGCCCAGTGCTTAACAGTTGTGTTCCTCAGGCCCCGCCCTTATAAACGAGACGATTAAACTGCTCATGGGCCGTAAACTCATTTGCAATTATAATTTCTGCAGATAGACCTCTGCCTGGAACGAAGCGACGAGCGGCGCGGGGGAGACAGCGGGATGGTAATTCCATGGCAGCAAGCCGTTGCGGAGAGAGCACGGGGCGGCGGCAAGAGAGGCATAGCATGGCGGCGGCAAAAGCAGCACGAGTGGCACGGCGCAGCGCGACGGCGGCAAATTAATCACCACAGCTGTGGCGGCAACATAACAATATATATTCCCGTGGTGCTTTCCCATAATTTTTTGGCATTTTAGTCACTACAATTTTGTACTGTCTCCCACTTTGCTTGGGGAGGGAAACTGGAATACTTCCTACTCTTCCTTTTTTTTCTTCTGATTAATTTCATTGTGGGTTCCCATGACAGATTTAGCTTGTCCCTCGGGCACCCCTGAGACCATATCAAAGGGTTTGTCGTGGTTGGTTACCGCTGTTGATCCTGGCTCACAGGAATTGCAGTGGTGGGGATGTGAGTATCAATAGTCACAGCTTGATCCTACTAATATTATAAGCCCGAAAGTTTGTATGGATGGATGTTTGTCACTATTTCACGTAAAAACTACTGAACGGACTTCAACGAAATTTGGTAGAGTAGTAGTTTATATGCAGGATTAACACAAAGGCTACATTTAACCGCAGTAAAATGTACGGTGTCCGCGTAATTTCATATCACGCGTGCAAAGTAGCGGTATACATCCAGTATATCATAGACTAGCTGTGCCCGCGACTTCGTTCGCGTGGTTGCCGGAAACACTATCGCGATTATTTTTTTGTTCCTCTCGTTGGTTATTGATGATTTTTCCCGTTTTTGCAACATTTTTTACTGGCGCTTCGCTCCTATATAGCCTAAAGCCTTCCTCTATAAATGGACTATTCAACAAAAATATATTTTTTCAAATCGGACCAGTAGTTCCTGAGATTAGCGCGTTTAAACAAACAAACACACTCTTCCGCTTTATAATAATATTAGTATAGATGTTTCGTTCACCCTTGTCAAGGGGCATCCCCCGCCCGCACTGCGCCGCTCACCGCTATCATACGTCCCATGTCCAAGACAGCGGCCTTAGGTAGGTAAAATAGTTTAATTTTGACTTTGAACCATATTTTTAACTTGTCGTTTAACTTGTTGTTTCAACTTAAACTCGTTAACATTTCTTTTATAATTAAACTGTTTGAAATTCAGCAAGACAAACAACTTTTTGAGTGATTTCATATTTATAGGTTAATTAAACTTCGTCAATCACAGCCTCCCTCCATCCTTATTATGACTTCTGTCTCGAAACGGACTTCATTTGTATTGAGACTGAATGAATGAATGACCGTTGAAGCAAGTGAAATCATCTTTAACCTTCGCATTAGCATGTATAAAATATGTATGTGCACATACATACTTTATACATATTATCTATTTAATTGCATAATTAACCTGTAATTACTTTATTCCGCCAATTAAATCAGGTGTCGCGATGCTTGTTTACAGAAAATCGACATTCGAATACGTTAGATGGATTAATTATTCCATATTCTTTTTTCTATAATTTTTTTGTAATATAAGAAACTATAATATAGGTAATTAAATTTTTATGCATATTTTTATAAGGCCTATGTATTAAGTTTTAAATACATTTTTTTTGCGTCCAATCCACAAACAAGTTTTGATATCAAGTCAGAGATCTGCAAAAATTGCCTACATTAAAAATGCTTGCTTGTTGGATAGATCTGTTATTGATGAAATTAATAAATGTTATAAAAAAAAATCTTCCAACATACACAGAGCATCTAGATGCAGGGTAAAATAAAAACAAATGAAGAGTATTAATATTATTGTCTGTGGTTTAGTTATTAGGTGTATGTTGCACCGTCTAGCATTTATTTTCAAATTATATTTCACTTCATTTTCATTACAAATGTTCTAATAAATATCGAATAGCTTATTTTTGTTTTCAAGTTTGGTTTGGACAATGCAGGCTTATCACCTGATTGTCTGACAAGAAAGATGATCCATGCGTCGGATGAGCATGTAAAAAGTCGGTCCTGCGCATGTTCCCTCGCCAGTCGTGTCGGTTTACCGTCCCACTGGGTTATGAGGTAAAAGGAAGAGAGAGTATCTTTGTGTGTGCGCATACACTTGGGCGCTATAAATTAACCTCTGCGTAGCTGCCCTGGTTTCAATGAAATCGGCTACCGACACCGAAATCGGTGAGGGGAGCTACCTATTATTATTATTTACAGCGAGCGACAGAGACAAAACATGCAAATAACGTATCTGATACATCAGTAGATTACGCAACAGTGCGGCGATTCTCAGGCCTCGAACTTAGTTCCGAATATAAGAGGCCTGAGAATTAGGGCCCTGGTCCTTAATATGGACAGGACGTCTGCCTGGTGAGTATAAATACAAATGTGAATATAATGACGACCATCTTGAAGGCGATGTATGTCTGTATGTTATCTACATCGGCACCCCAGCAACATTGTTGCTGATTGACTTACACAGGTAGCTATTCGCTTCTTATGACGCGCTTCGAATTGCTGTTTTCTAATTTTTATTTCATTATAGTCAGGGTTCCCCCATACACTGTTTTCACTTGATTAGTATCAAGGTAATTTTTCGTTAGTACCTTCATTTTGATGAGTCATCTAAGAATTTCTTGGACGGAACTCTTGTTTGGTAGCTAACAGAGATAGCAAAAATAAAGTTTGTGGATTTAGTGATTCCAAAAAATTTTTTTGATTAATCTCAAGATATAAAAAATATTTGTCATACAAAATCTATGGTTTGATCAAAGAGTTCCCTTTCTTCCTTCCCTCTTGCCAGCTTGTATCGATCACGAGGTCATCTTTAATTATAAGTAACCAGCTGATTTTCTTTTTATTACTTAGTTAATATTAATGTAATTCAACAGACATAATTATTGTCCTACAAATTGTGTGGTACGTTATCTCGGTCCTACGCTCGAAAGTTCATAATATTTTTTTTTTCCTTGCTAGCTCTGTTGCTACCACAATCGAGAGTTCCGTCCAAGAAATTATTGGACGTCTCATCAAATAAAGCTACTCAATAAAAATTTGCTTGATACTCATCAAGTGAAAACAATGTATGCGGGAACCCTGCCTATTATTTAATATTTTATTGCGAATTGTACTGATCATTGCTTGGCGGCAGATCTCGAAAGGGTTGATGCATGACATTCAAGTTTCTCGGTTCTTCTCGGTGTTTCTCGGCTAGAGATGAGGTCACGCAAACCGCAAAGCGTGACTATTTCACAACATCAACCGGTGTTTACGCAATCTAGTTTGTGAATAATATAAAGCGGAAGAGTTTGTTTGTTTGTTTGTTTAAACGCGCTAATCTCAGGAACTACTGGTCCGATTTGAAAAAATCTTTTTTTGTTGGATAGTCCATTTATAGAGGAAGGCTTTAGGCTATATAACATTACGCTGTGACCAATAGGAGCGAAGCATCAGTGAGAAATGTTGCCAAAACGGGGAAAATTATTCACATTTGGGGACTTTCGTTGCGTGCGCTGCATAAACGGTTTAAGTCACTCAAAAACAACGCGAACGAAGTCGCGAGAACAGCTAGTATTAAGTATAGATCTCGGAAGGGTTGATGCATGACTTTAAAACTTCTCGATTCTTCTCGGTGCTTCTCGGCTGGAGATGAAGTCACGCAAACCGCAAAGCGTGGCTATTTCACAACATCAACCGGTGTTTACGCAATACATATATACGCGCGTAACCAAATAAAAAGTATAGTTAACGCACACACAAGAAATGTTACACCAACAGAATTTCGGCGTGGGCGCTTGTTGATTTTGTACTGTGTCCGCTTGTTAGTTAAACTAACGGATTTTGGAGATATTATCTAAGAGAGTTAATCATTTATTTGTTTTGGAGATACTTTGCGTTGGTTATAGGTTTTTTTATCCGACTGCGCCAGATAATAATTGTGTTTTTCGAGAGTATGTATAATTAATTGTCTAGCACGCTTTGCAGCTCGGCTCGATGTATTTTAGCTTGAGAGGAGTCGATAGATTTGTATTTACTATTATTTATAAACAAATTTTTAATAAATAATTGTTTTGTATAAATGTATCCACAATATTAATTTTCCAAAATCCTTTTTACAAACAAAACAAAGTAGGTATGTTAAATTTATTCTTTAATCAAATTTAATATAGGGATTATTCGTTTCAATTATTATTAGGTACAACACACCTAGTAGTTTTTAGATCTTTTTTTTTATATCTAATATATAAAATTCTCGTGTCACAGTGTTAGTTACCATACTCCTTCGAAACGGCTTGGCCGATTTTATGAAATTTCATATGCATATTCAGTAGGTCTGTGAATCGGCTACTATTCTATTATTCATACCCGTGTGAATCAAGTGATGAGGGTTGTTTTGCTCAACGATGTGATTGCGGGCATGTTGAAAAAAAATGCAAAAAAATGTAGGTATAAATTTGTTTGTGCAATAGGATACTTTGAATGCATGACATAAATGGCCTTTTTATTTTATTTTATTATTCATTAATTTAATTTCAAATCAAGCATTGTGAACTTGTGATACGTGTGGACTATGGACGTAGGCAGTATTCCAAGCAAACGAAATGAAATAACAGCTCACTTTAATGAGCTGATATTTGCCAAAACGGATTTCTCGTGCTGACACGATATCTAGTGTATCGAAGATGAAGACGATCAAACTGCTAAACTTTTTTTTTTCATCTACTTCTATCTTCTATCTTATTTTCTTATATATAAAAATGAATTGCTGTTCGTTAAGTCTCGCTAAAACTCGAGAAGGGCTGGACCGATTCGGCTATATTTAGTCTTGAAATATTCGTGGATGTCCAGGGAAGGTTTGAACAGTTTGTATACTCAAAAAAGTGGGCCCGGGTCTGCTAGTTAATTATAATTCTGGATGTATGAATAGGTTTCTTTTAAACGAGCATTGGCCCAACTCACATTCCCACCACTGCAACTCCTGTAAGCCAGGATCGACAGCGGTAACCAACCACGACAAACCCTTTGATATGATCACAGGGGTGCCCGAGGGACAAGCTAAATCTGTCTTGGGACCCACAACGAAATTAATCAGAAGAAAAAAAGGAGGAGTTGGAAGTATTCCAGTTTCCCTCTCCAAGCAAAGTGGGAGACAATACAAAATTGTAATGACACAAAAGGCAAAAAATTAAGGGAAAGCACCACGGGAATATTTTCGGGTTCGGGTCATTTTTGTAGATGGTATGTTGGGATACAACAAAACATAATCTAACCAAGTCTCCAATTGATGTAGCTGGTCCGACGTCGTAAATTTTACAATTGGAGTTTTACTGCCAAATAAAACTTTTACTCGTCTCTTGACCTGCCACGACAGTTTCACAATTTTAATAGAGTTAGAAGATTGACCCGCGGATTCCTGTACGCTATTCAAATGAATGATTAACTAACATGTCATTCAAATCAACAACTCATATTGAACGCTGATTGGTGGAATATTATCAGACAGAAAGGAACGGACAGATATTTTATAATTACATCTCGCTCGCTCGCTGATTCAAATCGTATGTCAACTAATCGGCTTCTTTGGTGAATTAACCTTATCTGTGGAATTTTAACAAATCTTGCAAGTGCGAGCGAGATGTAATTACAAAATATCTGTCCGTTCCTTTCTGTCTGATAATATTCCACCAATCAGCGTTCAATATGGGTTGTTATTTCAATGCCATGTTAGTTGATCATTCATTTGAATAGCGTTCGGGAAACCGGGGGTTTATTTAACAATGTTCTTTTAACGGATAGCATATTCGGACGTCTTGTCGCTGCTAGCATTACCATTACAGTGACCGAAACAATAATACAAAATGTGAAATAACAACACGATCAGTAGATTGTGATTTGTGAAACAGCAGGCTCTCTCCCACCACAATCGAGAATCGAATCAGCTCGATCTCAACGGCTTTTGGTATATTATTTGGTACTAACTTTTTTTACTCCCGGCCATATCAATCGACTGAGAATCAAAATAAATAAACGTCAATGTATTCGGGAGTATTCGGCACGATCGAATCTGAATCAAAATCGAATCAGTTTGGAGAGTAAGACCACAGGATATCACTGTAATGCATTTGTCCAACTACAGCGAAGAAAAACGAGGGAAAGATCAGTCTTATGTGTATGTTTGATCCATCGTAAACTTTTGATATGGCTAACTAATTAGTGCCACAAATCGGCATGCGTAGACAAATGTATTGGACTTAATTTTCTTACATAAAATATTGAATGCCAAAATACATTGCCCAGAATTGTTACACATGCTACAGATTAATGCCCCTTCTAGACTACCTAGAAAAAATACTTTTAATTTATTTAATATACCATCGTCAAATACCAACCTAGGATTTTCTGCTGTTTTGTTAAGGATCTGTAAGGTCTACAATAGCTTTTCAAAAATTAACGAATTGGACATTTGTGTTGATCTAACTTTATATAAAAACCACATTAATAGCCTACTAACAATTTAATAAAATTTGCCAAAACTACCATTACTAAATTTTATAAAATATAATAAATAGAACCATTTTTTTTTCCTTAAATGAATATTTTTGTAGTTAAGTAATGTTAGAAGTAAGAATGTACTTTTGCTAAGTTTTCGTTCATTTGTTGTTTGTTGGTGCATGTTGTGTTTGTCTATAAAAGATTGTAACACTTAAATATTTGTTGAATATTGTGTATTAATGTTAAGTAACAGTATATACAGTTGTTGGCAAACCTTAAATAAATAAATAAAAATAAATAAATAAATGTAACTGTATCAGCGTTGCTAATTTTACAATAGTATAGGTATATGTTATTGAATGTACTGTAAGTTCTTGGTGGAAATTCATGTTTATAGGTGTAGACACCTAATGATGACTTTGTCGAAACCAGTCGTGTATTTTAAGTAATAAATAATAATTAAAGTAAAATAACAAATAAAGTGGAAAAAAGTGTGTGTGTTTTACTATTTACAATATTAGTATATAAGTAAAATATTGATCACTCTTGATCACTAAATTTACACTTTGTATATTATGATCGTTCAGGTCTGAGATCTAGAAGGCTCTATGATCCCACCACCTCACTCCGCCAAACACGGACAAACCGCTGCGCGGTTTGGTGGGCTGCATGATTACTGAATGTAACTAAAAAAAATAAAGAAATGAATAAAAAAATAAAAAAAATACTCGGTAGGACATCTTCAAGCCCCCCATTTCCTACAATATCTTCAGAGCCAGCCGTTCTCCCACGGTGCAGTGAACCAGACCAAAAAGCTGTTTTTTTCACAGCGAAGGAAATAATACAGTTAATTAGCCCATAATAATTAGCCTGCTCAGTTGAAAAAGCTAGGAAATATTTCTAGGCTATTTAAATACCTGCGCCTAGGTAGGGTTCCTGGAAGTAGTTGCTTGGTTGTGTAAAATGTAGCTATTACGACTCTTGAGAACCGCAAATTGTTAGAAACATTCTATATTTATCTTCTAGATGTATGCTAGAGTATTATTTGCACGTTATGAACAACTGTTCTTAACTGTTTCCGAAAACTTCAGAAACTAAAAACTTAACAGTGCATAATTCTATTGCTATAGTAAAGTGTAATTTTTATAGGATGCATGGATAAATTTTAATATTTTACTAGCTGTTCCCGTGACTTCGTTCGCGTGGCTTTTGAGTGACTTAAACCGTTAATGCAGCGCACGCAATGAAAGTCCCCAAATGTGAATATTTGGGGACTTTCATTGACATAGACGCTTCGCTCCTATTGGTCGCAGCGTAATGTTATATAACCTAAAGCCTTCCTCTATAAATGGACTATCCAACAAAAAAAGATTTTTTTAAATCGAACCAGTAGTATATAACATTAGCGCGTTTAAACAAACAAACTCATCCGCGTTATAATATTAGTATAGATTCAGAAAACTTACAGCTTATGAATTAATTACGGTAAAAAAACGTTGGATAATCATAAAGCCAATTAAAAGTTTTCACTAATACGTGAGAATATTTACATTTACAACATCTGAGGTTATTAATTATTATAAACTAATAGGTTTTAAGTAGAAAAACTAAATAATGGCATTCCAAACAAAACCTAATCTATAAGTAAGTACATTATTACTAAGACACCACCTCCTACTGCTAACAGCGATTAAAAATAAAGAAAATAGGATGTCTTCCAAGAAGGTTGAGCTTTGAGATTAATTTATCTCTGATGCACTAAATTTGTTTTGTAAGTTAGTGTAAGGATGTTTGTAAGTCTCCCAACCTAAGTGCCGATTTCACCAACGCATTTTACTGTTAACGGCTTGTTAAAATACCATGCCTTTTCATTGATTGATAGGAATTATGAGAGGAACAACATGATATTTAACGAAGGATTAATTTTAACATAGCTTGGTAAAACACGGCCTAAAGCCAATAAACAGATTTTACCGATAATTTTCTGAAAATTAAACAAACTGTTGAAACGTGGTTGAAACGCAACAATATACAGGATAACTAAATTCTTCCTAAAAATAACAGTTGCAAACAATAACTTTTCATTGCGCATTTAATTCAGAGTCCAACTGTTAGCATACACCTAGGCGAGGCGCGCACATTGCTTAACCGGCTTCAAAAAAGGAGACAGTTATATTAGTATATTTTGCTCTATTTAAAAAAATCTTTGGTTTTTAAGATATTCAAAATTGAACTTTATTTACTATACAAGTTTAATTGAAAGAGCGGTGTGCTGCACGGTGCAGGCGGTGCAGCTCATAATATTAACAAGCCTTGCAATGAAACGTGTTTCTTTTAGGGTAGCAAATAGAGTTCAAATTCGAATAGCGTTGAATAAAGTGACGCCTACTTGTTGTTTACAATAGGTAATTAATAGTAATGAAGCTATACTAAAGGTGTGGGTTTGATTCTCATATGCATGACCTTTAATTAGTAGAATAGCCTTTACGGTTATATCTTGTGAGCTACTGTTACGTTACTATTGCGCTAACGTTAATGCTCCGCCATTTTGAGGTCATTTGCGTATTATATGAAATAAAGTTTTATTCCTTACTCACGATGCGATCGCTATTATCACTTACGAAGTTCGAAAACAAAAATGTTTGACATAAGGTTCGCTCCACGCAAACTCGTATTTCAATTAGAGAATCTATACAAAGTGATTCATGGTTCATATATTAAGCCGAATATAGTGTGAATTAAAACGCGTAGAGCATTTTTTGTTTTGGCACCTAATATAAATTACTTAATAGGTATAACTAAAAAAATGGAAGGTCTAAAATGACCCGAAAGAGTGACTCTTACTATGCTTGGGCTCGCTGGCTCCTAGTCTATACACATGAACGCACTGGTCGTTGACCTAAGAGCTGAGCAGGATTGATACTCTTCTGTTTTGTGACATTTATGGAGATCTTTAATCGTGATTTTTCGCGTTATGATACGCAATTTATATGAGGCGCCAGAAATTAAAAACGCTCTACGCGTCCTTCTCTTCACACTATATTCGGCTTGATATTATATGAACCGTGAATCATTCTGTATAGCTAATAAGTTATATGAAATACTAGCGACCCGCCCCGGCTTCGCACGGGTGCAATGCTGATACTAAATTAAATACACTACAGAAAAACTATGAACGTTGTATATAAAAACATAGCGGCCCGCTCCGACTTTGCACGGGCATAAAATATATATGCCCATGTCTCTCAATGAAAACATGATTAAAATCGATCCAGTATTTTTGATTCATTCATTACTGCCCTTGGCCTGCACGCATTAAATTTGGAGTAAAACAATTCCTCTTTCCCTATACTTACTATGAAGATTTCCTGCTATCTTTCGAATATCTAAATTCATACAATTTTTATTACATTACACATTTTTACTTATTTACTTTTTACATTTTTACCTAGGTATTTATTTTATTTTTACAACAATTATTATATTACTGGATGTCTTTATACACAACGTTCACAGCTTTCTTGTCATTAGACAATACAAACATGTTTTCTCTTGAGGTTACTCTTGAAAGAGCGACATACAGTTGGCCATGTGAAAAACAGTCAACGCTCAAATCTCCCCGCACTGCCCTGTCCGGCCGGTACCGCCCGCCGCAAACGCAAATTTTAAATTTGTAATATCTCCGAAAATATTTGTTTAATTTACATGCTGTAAGGAACCATATTGATCTATATTAATTGCACACTGTATTTAAGGTACTTAATTCGATAAGGATTAATGCCGTATTGCTTAAAATAGCTTCGTAAATAAGCCATTTTTTCACGTAAAAAGTAAACAATAAAAATGGTTAGTGTGGGTTATCCCTAAAAGATAAACATATACCATCGCGGACTTTTTTGTAGACCTTTTTATGGTGTACAATACTGTAGTACATTAATTTGATCTAACTCGTAGGGTTTAGGCAGCGTTTTTGCTAAAATAGGTTAATTTACGACATCACGTTAGAAACCTCTAAAATTAGCAATGTTGCCTTAGTATATTATGCATGTATTATACATATAAACCTTCCTCTTGAATCACTCTATCTATTGGAAAAAACCGCATCAAAATCCGTTGCGTAGTTTTAAAGATTTAAGCGCACATACGGATATAGGGACAGAAAAGGCGACTTTGTTTTATACTATGTAGTGATAGTGAAGCTCACTATAAACGTAAAAAACCGCACACTACGACAGCTCGCGATATAAGGTAAGACTATTAATTACATGTGTGTGCGTGATGTAAACTAGACATGGGCGCCGCGCCGGCTACACCGCGCCGATTTCGGACGGCGTCGCCGCCACCGAGGATCCAACTCGTCGTGGCTATTCCTACTACCAGCACTTCAAATGTCTATTGTATCTATTACGCGAACACAACTACTAGATAGTACGTTTACATACACGCCGAAGATCTCGTGGGTCGTTGCACTAAGATTTGTATGAATTTTGCGCCGTAGCGCCTGCAGACGATGTTTATTTTCACGCCGGCGTGGCGCCGCCGCAACCACAATGATCTGTCGGCGCGCCGCCGCCGGAAATTTTTGTGTGAATGTCTAACGTAAACGGTGAGGCGTAGTTAAGTCTCTCAGTGTGGTTCTCACT
The DNA here is from genome assembly GCA_905187575.2 of Celastrina argiolus. Classification (NCBI taxonomy): domain Eukaryota; kingdom Metazoa; phylum Arthropoda; class Insecta; order Lepidoptera; family Lycaenidae; genus Celastrina; species Celastrina argiolus. The sequence goes on along the minus strand of LR994591.1, from coordinate 15,603,339 downwards.
TCTTCACTTTTTGTTTGTTCGAAGTTTATTCACTTCTACGAGCAAAGCCGTGTCTATTGCACTACTTATTGAAGGTATTCACTGACGAGGCGGAAGCCTTAAGTACTTAATTATAATTGATTACGACTCAACGTACTTAAGAGTATTTATTAGCAGCTTAGGATACTCTAGCAAATTCGTCGGTCATCAGTACGTGATGACCTATTGCAGATCCTGGTAGGCTGCAGAATGACTCAAGCACAAAAATTTGACATTTAAACAAACGCATTGACATCTAGAAAAAGTTGGAAACGGCTTGATAATAGTGCCATTAAACATGATTTGTGATGCTAACCCCCGGTTTCTCGAAAGCTATTCAAATGGATGATCGACTAACATGGCATTCAAAATACAAACCCATATTGAACTCTAGTGAAATATTATCAGACAGAAAGGAACGATACGACGACCTCCGTAGCGCAGTGGTTGAGCGCGTTGGTACTCGAGCGAGAGGTTGTGGGTTCGAATCCCGCCGAGGGAACAAAAAGTTTTCAATGTTCCTGGGTTGTGTATAATATAATAAAAATCTTAAGTATAAAACTATTAAATATATTTCCGTTGTCTGGTACCTGTAACACAAGTTCTTCGGATACTTAGCACAGGGCCAGATTGACGTGGTGTGAAGCGTCTGTAGATTTTATTATTATAGATATTTTATAATTACATCACGCTGGCACTTGGTTAAAATTCCACAGATAATGTTAATTCACCAAAGACACCGATTAGTTGACATACGATTTGAATCAACCATAACTGAGGAATTATAACCATTCTTGCAAGTTACCTGCAGGCTTACTCCCGACACAATCGAAAATCGAATCAGTTCGATCTCAACAGCTTTTGTTATTGTATTTGGTGGATTACTTTAAAACTAAACAGGATAAAGAAAATCGTTAGATCGTAACTTTTTGCACTCCCGACCATATCTATCGACTGAGAATCAAAATAAACAAATGTCAATTTATTCGGGAGTACGCAGCACGATCGAATCTGAATCTAAATCGAATCAGTTTGGAGAGTAAGGCCCAAGCACGCTTGAGGAGTGCTCGAGTTGACGAGTGCAGTTTTGAGATAAGAAACGCTTCTGCCCATTTCCGGAAATTACCTCTGTCGCCTCTTTTGTCTCTGACACTCACTAGTGAGATGGGAAAGTACTATCTTCCTCCGTACAACTATACCTACTTATACTTGTAGTAGTACAAGGGCCTCCGTGGTTTAGAGGTTCTGAGCTTCGCTCTCGACGCGGAGGTCGTGGGTTCGATTCCCGCGTTGGAACAACAAAAAAAAATATTTTCAAGTTTGGTTAGGACAATGCAGGCTGATCACCTGATTGTCTGATAAGAAAGATGATCCATGCGTCGGATAGGTATGTAATAAGTCGGTCCTGCGCCTGTTCTTTCGCCACTCGTGTCGGTTTACCGTCCCACTGGGTTATGAGAGCAAAAGGAAGACACTGTCTTTGTGTATTGCGCACACACGTGGACACTATAAATTAACTCCTGCGTAGCTGGCCTGGTTTCAATAAAATCGGCTACCGACACCGAAATCGGTGATGCGAGGTATTATTATATTTGTATTTATAGTTTACATGATTTTCTAGAGTCGCAAACAAGGCTAGACCGTAGCTATGCCAACGGTACCACGCCATAGCTGTCTCCTGTCAAAACGGAAACAAAATGGCGGATGAGGCGGTCACTGCCATTGTCATAACGGTAGGGTGACAATATTAATATACAATTCGTGGAAAGGACAGGACAAAAAGCCGATGACTAGAATTGTAAATGAAATGTTACTAATTAACAGTTGTTTACTAGTTAAGCTGGTGTATGTAATTGTTTATTTAAAATATATGTTATTGTGTTCTCGTTATAACAGTTTTTACTCAGAAAGTAGTCGTACACGTCTAATTATTATTTTAAAGAGCACAAAAACATATTCATATTTATAATGACTAGTTTCGTTATACTTTGCTAGATATTCGTAGTATTTTCAGGTCAGTCAGTTACGTTTAAAATTCATAATATATTTTTTTACTACCTTATATATTTTTATATTGTATTGTATAGTTCGAAATACTAAAGACAATGAAGCCTTCTAGAAACCAGATATTATCTACACTAATATTATAAAGAGGAAAGATTATAATTTGTATTTTTGTATGTAACGACTTAACTCAAAAAATACTGGACCGATTTTAATAATTCTTTTTTCATTAGAAATCTACATTACCACTGAGTAACAGGCTATATAAAAATCAATTGCTGTTCGTTAGTCTCGCTAAGACTCGAGATCAGCTGAACTGGTTCGGCTATTTTTGGTCTTGAAATATTCGTGGAAGTCCCGGGAATGTTTACACGGTTTTCATGCTTAACGAAGTGGGCACGGGTCAGCTAGTTATTAATATATTTATATTATTTAGAAGCTTTTTCAATACAGAATATGACTACCAGCCCCGTCGTAACTTAATCATCGACCAAATATAATGATTGGCTTATAGTAATTATTTTAATAATTAATTTTGTACAAAAAAAAACAATGCTCATGTTTAAATAATTAAATTTAGTCAACAACTCCTTGATAGGCACTTTTCACACTCTATATAATCAAATGATGGATTTCCCTAATCACCGCATTCATCCAAGTTAGATGACATTTCAACAATGGTTTTCTACCACCATCAGTCATTATCCTTAATATAAAGGGTGTAAAAAGAGCAGTCACTACAACTTTAGGATATAATTATACTACCTTTTCTCATTCTAGATTTTATTTTTTTTTGGTTTATTGTTATTTTTGATTTTTGCGACAGAAAAATAAGAAATGGTAAAAAGTAAAAAAATATTTTTTTAGATTTTGTCAAACAAAAAAATACATTTCCGAAAAGAGGAAAAATGTAGTATAATCGTATCTTAAAGTATAAGCCGAAAGAATCTACTATACTAATGTTATAAAGCTAACGGATTTGTCTATTTGAATGCGCTAATCTAAGGAATTACTGGACCGATTTAAAAAATTATTTCAGTGTTGGATAGCCCGTTTATAGAGGCTATTGGCCTATCATCACGCCAAGCTCAATAAGAGCGAAGCACCTACGAAGAATGTTTAAAAATCGGGAAACCTCATCGGGAAGGCATGAGTAGTTTAAATAAGGCTTATAATCATGGATGAAATGGATATGTTATTTCGGATGCGGATACGGATATTAAACATTTCGGATTATCCGTTTGTTTCGGATAATTTCGGTTACGGATATTACATTTTTACAGTAGCAAAACTATAATTTCGGATTCGGTTACGGTTATGGATATTTTTTATACCGGATATCCGATAGTTTCGGTTACGGTTACGGAACTCCCTAACATAGGGATGTTAGCTTCTAATTTCAAAATAGTATGGCTCGATCAATGAAAATGATAGTTGCAACAAAGTATCAAGATTAGTTATCGCGTGACGCTAAATGACACGTCGCTGTGTCAAAATAAAATGTCATTTGTCACTTTACGAACTGGCTCTACTTGAATGACTTCTATTTTTATTCTATAGGTAATTAAGTTTTTATCTGTATCCGTGGCAATAGTTTCCTGACATGATTAGCTATTATATTACATACCTAGTTTTTATTAATTTAATTGAAGAAATGAATGGATGAAGGTGATATGTAGCAAAATTCGTATTTCGAGAAAATTTCGTACAAAATTAAACATTTTAGAATACCTCGTAAAGTATTAAGTACGTTAATCTAAAGATCTGTATCTACAATCAATGTACTTAATACGTGACTCCTAAAATGTTTAAGTGACAGTTGAAACTAAATTTTCTGGTTAATTTTTTTTTGCGATATATATCACCTTCATTAATTCGTGTCTTCAATTGTAAATTACATAAAAATAAAAGATGAATTAATTTCATATAATGGCGATGTTTTATTATTTCTTTTCGCGCAAACTGGACCAATTTTGATAAAATTGAGAAGCTACTTTGTTACTGTGTTACAATGGGATACTAATCTACGGGGGTAAAGTCGCAGGGAAAAATATAAATGTGAAAGACGACCTCTATAGCGCAGTGGTTGAGCGCGTTGGTGCTCGAGCAGGGGTCGCGGGTTCCAATCCCCCCGAAGGAACAAAAAGTTTTGTGTGTTTCTAGGTCATGGATGTGTATTTTTGTGTATTAATAAAAATCTTCAATATGTGTATAATATAAAAGTATTAAATATATTTCCGTCTGGTACCTGTAACACAAGTTCTTCGTATACTTATCACGGGACTAGATTGACGTGGTGTGAAGCGTGCTATATATATTATTAAGAAACATCCATGTTTGTGTCTTTCACGCAAAAACTACTGAGGGTATTGAGTACCAAATATTATGAGTTTGATAATATTTGGTATGATAGTACGGGGGTAGTTTGGGCTGAGGCTTAACATAGACCACATAGGCCCAGAAATATACAGTCCCGAAGGAGCTGTGCAGAAGCCAGGATTCCTTTTTATCCCGGAAAATAGTTAATAGAATCAGTCGTTACTTTGCGGAAATCCATAGCATAAAATTTAAATGTATATCTAGCAATATCCCGCGAAAAATGATAACCACAACCTGTTAGCAGATGAGAGAGTGTACCCATAGGCATGCGTTTGATGCACCTCCCTCCTTCCCACACTGCTTATGCGTACACTAGCAAAAACGTGAAAACACCACAAGCAATAATGTCAACACGATCGTGCAAACCCTTACCATTTTTCGCGGGATATTGCTAGATATGATACATTTAAATTTTATCCCGGAGAAATCCAGAAATGTAGAGGTAGAAAGTTAGCCTACCGAAGCTCCTAACTCCTGGTGAGCCTACACTCCACAAACAAAACGCATTGTCTTGCTGCCAAATTGTGTTATTACGGCGCTGCCTCTTCCGTCCGCTTGTCTGTCCGTCCGTACATAATCATGGGGTACTGTACGGATGACGTAGTATTTGCATATGGGGACATTTGTACATTTTTTTTCGACGACGAAACAGAAATGACGATTATAATTATGATAAATTTAACCCAAACGTAAACAAACCCGTCTATGACACAGCCATAGATTAGTCAGTGATGCCAATTGGGCAATATTAATACAATTATTATTGTTTGCTATGAGTCCATAGACTATAGGCTTAAATTCTACAGTTAAGTCGGCTGTGTCAAAATAGCGTATTTTTACTGTGAAGGTTTTTCATTTGATGTTTAAATATGTTACTTATTGTTTAATAGTTATAAAATGTATTGGATAATGAAGTATGATCCTTTAATATACCTGTGAAAGTGTTGATAAGTGTGCACAATAAGTGAATATGTGAAAATTTAGATGTTTTTGATTTATTTACCTTTAGGTTAAATTTATCAGGTACGAACTGTATGTATGTATGTATGTATGTATATAAGTATGTATGCATGTATGCATGTATGCATGTATGCATGTATGCATGTATGTATGTATATATTATGTATGTATCATAATTAGAGGAATGAGGTGTCGTAGGGTGTCTTAACTAACCCCATATACCCTTCGTGGTACAGTGGTTCTGACCTTGACTCTTGACCCGGAGGTCGTGGTTTCGAAGGGTGGAACACATAAAAAAAAATCTTGTTTTCATGTTTGGTAGGGTAATGCAGCCTGATCACCTGATTGTCTAACTAGACAGATGATCCATGCGTCGGATGGACACCTGATCTCCTGCCAGTCAATGGACGTTTACCAGGGGCTGTATTATGATATTCTACAATACCAGCCTGTTTCCAGGCTATAATAATACAGCCTTAATCTTTTTCATATTACAACAACATGTTATTCTGAATTAATCCATCCTAGTCTGGTTGTCTGAAGGTGACATTCGATAGCAAGTCAAGTGTCACGTGACCGCTGACTGGCTGTCAATGAGTGATCGTAATACGAAAATGCTAGCCAACCATATTGTATAGCGTAAACTGGCTGGATTTAATCTTGTAATAGGCCCCCAGGTCTACGAGAGTGAAGGAAGTGAGAGTGCTTCTGAGTATTGTGCACACACTTGGACACTATAAAATAGCTCCTGCGTAACTTCAATGAAACCGGCCACCGTCACGGGAATCGCTGTGAGAGCATATTATTACCCCAGATAGATATTATCACAAAATTTTCTTCCTGTTCAACCATTATGCATCCATAAATATGGCTTAATTAACAAAAAATATAATAACATGTCATCCACAATACAATAACGAACCATGTTAATTGTATGAAACTGTTGTAAATTATCAAAATTGTTATGTTAACTGAAATTAAAGATATTATGGTTTACAAAATTTACAATGCAGTCAACAGTGACATAGATGTTGCATTATAGACGCAGCGAAATGGAATATAGACGTTTCTTGGATCAATAATGTAGGGTAAGTAGTTAGTAAATATATTATGAAAGGTACGTTCCAGTTGCAGGGAAATAACGTTTTGAACGAAATTTTCGATCAGATTTCTGTTTTTTTCGTCCTAAGTTCATATACATAAAAAAATGTGGTTAAAAGTTTCGTTCAAAGCGTCATTTCCTTGCAATTGGAACGTACCTTTAATAATATGTAATTTTGTAAATTATATAATACAATCTCTCTATCCTATATATGACCTGTTAGTTACAAAATGTAACGACATATTTTACCTACTGCTTAATGCTTTTGGACCAAGAAAAAATTACTTACGATTAAATAAATCTATAATATCATAATATTTATGTTCTATAGGTACTTGTAACGAATTGATTTCTACAAATACTTGCCAATATTATTAAAATAGGCCTGCTAGATTAGCAGGAAAAATTAAGAACTACGTACCTACTTATAAATCAAAGATCATTATGATATTATGACACGAATACGTAGTTGTCAATAATTATTACAACTTGGCCTATTCAACATAATAAAATGATTTAAAAATCTGTATCTCATCTTTTAATAGTAGCATATTACAATTGATAAAGATTAAACACTTAGAAACACTGATGTACGTATGAAAACAAAGTTAACATAATATCTTGATTTTAGTAGTAAACAGAAATGAATCTAGACTGGACATCTCTCCACAAAGACGGATTTACCAAGTAACTAAATGGCAAGACCCAAAAGGAAAAATAGCAGGAAAAATGGATGGAATTAGCCACAGACCTAGGAAAATATTGTAAGAGGCTTTTACTCATAGAGGGGTCATACAGCAAAAACTAATAATAACAAAATTGAAGACATGAGTAGATGAAGGAATAGAGGTACGCAAAATACTGATTTCGAGAAATTGAGGTCAAACTGTCACTTAAATATTTTAAAATATTTCGTAACGTATCGAGTATATTAATCAAAAGATCCGTCTTTGGAATTAATATATTTAATACGTTACAACATAAATATCATAAAATCTTTAAATTACAGTTTAAAGTAAATTTTCTGGGTAGAAATTTTTTGCGACAAATATACCTTTATCCACTCATGTCTACAATTATTGTAGAATATATATTATTATTTAAGTTCTAAGTAGACATAAAGCTATACTAATATTAATAATCTCATCTTTTTAAATATGTAGTCATAAATCATAATCTATTCTAGAACATCAATGTTGGAATCGAAATTAAACAATTCCCCTATTATCGTAAATTCTGTGGGTCATGAATCTCGACACAAACCCGTTGTAATGCGTCTATTGTTGAGTTTAATTTAACTAGAGGAAGCTGATTATAATATTCACTTCCTGAACTATCCAATGTGGTTAAAATACCATAAAGTTAACAACGCTTATTTGTTTCGTCGAAGGTTGTCAGCCCAACAAGTGTTGAGATAAAAAACCAGGGCCCCGAATAAAGATGCCCAACAAAATTCAATGTTAAAAAACAATATTATACGTATGTGATTTGATCATTTGACATTTATTAAGCTTCCCTAACAGCGTGTTCCTTTAAACGCTTTTTTTGCTCAAAACGCTCCGATCGTTCTTACCGCAAACTGTCGTTTCTTTAGCGCAATATTGTCAAATTTGAAATTTTCGATCTGATTGTTTGTAGAAAACTTTACTGCTAGTGGAACGACTGTCAGTGTTAAAATTTGACATTTCTCATTTATCTAATAATTCTAATTATATTTTAAATTATCAGTAATAACTACAAAATAAAGTCATCTAAAATAGATTTGCTTCCTGATAACTTAAAAAAACATCCAGATCAGTGACATATGTCAAATCCAAGTAAACGTTATCAAAAACTAGATAAAAATATGTAAAATGGCGTGATCATTCTGAGCGTTTTTAATAGTTTTTGACAGCTAACAGCTGTGTGCGGAACAAGGGTGAAAACAGTTCAAAATGATCATAGTGTACTAAAGGAACGCGATGTGAACGAAAAAAAACGTGATTTTCGTTTATTCTTAGGTACTGGAACACAGCTTAAGTGACACGTGAAATCGTATGCCACTTAGCGAAGCCTATGTCAAATCCCATACATGTTGTTTTCTTCGTAAGAGATAATAGCGATGGCAATCGTGGCCCTGGGGGGTGATTCAAGATGCCATCGCTAATTATCGCTAACAAAGTTCGATAACAAAATGTACGGGATTTGACATAAGGTATGCTAAATGACATACCAAATCGCGATTATTTAGCGTACCTACCTTATGTCAAATCCCTTAAATTATGTTGTTTTCTTCGTAAGCAATAATTAGCGATTGCATCTTGAATCTGCCCTGAACTGCTATTCCTTAATCCTACTAATTATTATAATATATATAATTATATTCATCGCCTTCGTTACAGCTATGACGTCCATTTCTGAACATAAGCCTCCCGCTATTTCATAAAGGGCAGTTGCCTATACTCGCCACAGTTGGCGAACAGCCCGCACCCCACGGATAACCAGCTAGACATATACCTGGCCTCCTTGGGGTGTTTCAGAGCTTCGCTCTCGACCCGGAGGTCGTGAGTTCGATTGCTGCGTTGGAACAACAAAAAATTTTGTTTTCAAGTTTGGTTAGGACAATGCAGGCTGATCACCTATGTCTAACAAAAAAGATGATCCATGCGTCGGATAGGCATGTAAAAAGTAGGTCCTGCGCCTGATCTCCCGCCAGTCGCAAGATCGATTTTTTACATGCCCACATTACAGTGTCGGTTATCCGTCTCGCTGGGCTACGAGAGTGAAGGAAGAGAGAGCGCGTCAGTGTAGTGTTCTCTCCTTACTCTCCTGTGTAGCTGGCCTGGTTTCAATGATGCCATTGTCACCGAAATAGACGTGGGAGGCATTACTATTATTATACCTGGCCTAGCAACAGTGATGATGATGCTGCGCGGCGTTGTCGGATGGAATTAGTGGAAATTAGGCCTCCCCCGGCACATCCTTGTTACCACACGCAGTACAGCTCACATCGCCAGATGCACCACTATTTTAGTTTAACACTATCGGATTTTGTACCTTGAATAAATGGTAATTATTGTTAGGAGGCCTATTCTCAGACTGTCACACACTTGGCGGAATGATAAGCGTTAAGGCGTGAGCGTTTTTTTTTAAATTTGCAGTTTCCCATTTTTTAGATTTAACTCAATTTAACTGTCGTTTAAGTATTGGGACGTTTACATTACAATTGGAAATAATTACGTACAGGTTTCCATGCTCAACGAAGTGGGCACGGGTCAGCTACTGCATTATATTATAAAACATGTATTAATATACACGTATGTGTATTTGTAAGTGATCGTTAACAGTTAAACATACACATTAGCGGCCGGTTTCTGAAAGGCTATTCAAATGTATGTGTAAATATTATTAATAATACCTGTCCCTCTCTTTCTCCTTGATAAATGTTTCATCAACCAGCGTTCAATATAGGTTGTTAACTTGATGCCATGTTAGTTGATCATAGATTTTATTAGCTATGTCTAGCATAACATTGTTACTTTTTTTAAATATATTATGCAAACCTTTTGACACGTCCAAATTTTGTAATGTGCAAATTATGGCAATATATTATAACGTTGACTTTGACTATCGTTAATTCTAATGACGTTTATAAAACGCGGCAATGAAATGACAATACAAAAATATGAACGACCAACGAGACGTCCAATCGCCGTCATTTCCATTTTCGAATGTTTGTCCGGAAATGGATAATTGTCGGTTAAACCGGAAGTGCATTAGTTTAAACAAATACAAGTTAATCTCCAGAGCGCGCTTGTACTGGACGTTGCGACATCAGGAAATGACTCTATCGAGTCGCAGCTACCCCACTACACGAACACGGGGCACTGGATACGACTTGGCAGATAAAGAGCAATCCCATCAAAAACATAACTTGTAAAAAGTGCCAAGTCAACTTAGTTCTTCTACCGTAAAAAGTTGTGAGATACATGTTATGCCAAGGTTGGTCAGTCGGTTTAACAACATCTTATAGTGATCATAATCAATATTATTAGTAATATTTCATGTTTTAAATAAATAAGTAGATTGATCTTGGCAATCGCATGAAAACAATGTAATATTTATCTCACAACTGATATATATTGAATCAGATCGTTTATTTATGCGTAACGATATACAGATTTTTTTATTTTTTCCTTCCACGCCATTTCTCTCGTCGTTATGTCAGAGACAAAATAAACGAAGAGGTGCTGACCTTTTCGTTTATTTTGTCTCTGCATCACCCTAATTTTGTCCGCCAATGTCCAAAATGTGTAAATAAATATAACAAATAAGAATGTTTTGAGTAGGTCATTTAGTTCCATAAAATCTCAATTTAAAACGAATCTGGCGCTAGTCGTGTTCAATACAAAAGAACTAGCAAATTCCAATATTGATCTATTAAAAAAAACATACAGACGAATTGAGAACCTCTTCCTTTTTTTGGAAGTCGATTAAAAAGTAGAGTAAGTCTACAGATCGTTGAAATACTCTAGCTGTCGCATCCAGTCAACCGATGTCTGGGCGTCACGGTGATCTGCCCGTCATATTTACACATCAGCGTGCCCCGTGACCGCCGGAGATGTTCAGATACCGACAATATTCTAATTTTATACTAGACACGCCCACTTGTGCCAGTCCATGTTAAAAAGCCCGAGCCCCTGTTCTGGATCTAACATTTAACCCAGAGTTATTTGGTACAAATGGGCTCACTGCGATGAAACTGCGAGGGAAATGCTTTTGACAGTATATTAATGAGGTAGGGTTATTATGACTTTTCCTATTGACTATATGTTTTAGCCCTTAACCTTACCTTTTGAAGACGAGTCTACCTATACCTATTATACAAGCTAGGGCTTCCTTAGAAACTGCTACAAATGAAGTGAAAATTTACCATCACATGTTAAATTTAATCCTTGATTAGATATCATGCTATCCCAATCGTATTTCGCATGAGGGAACGAGAAGGCGTGGTATTTTACAAGTAAGTGCCTACAACACTAACAAGCGTTGGTGAAATTGAGGCTACGATTCGTAATAATACATAATAATATATAGTTTATAGATTGCGTATTCGGTTTAAGGATTTCATAAAAAAAACGGCCAAGTGCGAGTCGGAATCGTGCAAAGTGGCGAAAAAAATCACGTTTATTGTATGCCGTATGGGTTAGTTTAAATTTTTCTTTTATTTTGCTGTCAGTATTTGTTGTTATACCTGCGGTAACAAGAATACATGACTTGTGGCAATTTTCCTTTAAGCTATCTTGATTCTACAGGCTAGTACTAGTAATAGGGTCCCTAAGAACGTGATACAACATGATGATAATGAGGTTGACTGAAAGTGCTGACATCTATCTATAAATAACCGATTCTGAGGGTCTGCTCGTGTAATTACGCTACATCGCTGCAAATCTTACTGTATACTGTCAGTCTGTCACGTTACGCTCGCGGCGACACGGCGACGCGTCACGCGGTGTCGAGACCGCCGCGTGAACACGCCGCACGCGCTTCACGACGAGGACCATTCTACTGAAATTGTTTATAGTTTTAGGCCCGTAACTATAAATAAAACAGTCTCAAACCCAACCTCACTTGAGAACCTATTTGTCAGATAAAAAATCGTTTCGTTCCACTTTTAAAAATGTAGAACTTTTTTTCTGTTTGAAAACGTAAAAATAAATATTATAAAATTATAGATTATAATTATTTTAATATACACATTTCACATAAGTACAAGATAGACCAAGAAAGATGCGATTTAAAGAAACAGATTAAATGAGAACAAAACGAACGTCCTTGTAGTTTTCTATGGCATATAAGCATGTAATGGGAAATAGGTGACATTTAAATTGGTAGCATAATGTGTTCTATTGTTTTTTGTGTTACGTAGGGATTAAATTGGATCTACGACCTGAAAACAGTATAAAAAAATCTAGTTCTCTAGGCTTAGTCCCGACTTCACCAACGCATTTTTGTGTTAACGGCTTGTTAAAATACCATGCCTTCTCATTCATTGAAAGGAATTACGAGAGGAACAATTGATATTTAACGAAGGATTAACTCTAACACTGCTTGGTGAAGACGCCCTTAGTTTGTAAAATATATAATATCATGTTTCATACCTACATCGAGCCAATATTTCGTAAATGTGCCAATCACGTTTGAAATATTTCACTAATTTAGAATTATTTTGTAAATTTATTTTAAACATAATAATCTTTTCATTTTGTTGCAGAATTGCGCTGCCAAACGTCAGCTGGGGGCTGTCCCACGTCCTACTGTCGCACCGTAGGACGGCCATGACCGGTGTCCGACCGATTAATCATACCGTTCACAGCACGACGTCGAACCTTGAACTATATATTACAATGAACTATAGGTATATATATTACATTTAGTAATATTTACAAGGTACACAGTTTTTGAAAATTATATTTACTTTCTTATTAGGTATATAATAATATATACCTAATAAGAAAGTAAATTATAAAACTTAAAATTTTAACCTTCCGGATTTTTAAGCAGTGATGATGAAATAAAGCTAAGAACACTCTCAAGCACGTCAGCTTTTCTGATTAAAAAAAATCAAAACTGGTTTATCCGTTTAGGAGCTATGATGCGACAAACAGGTTGTCATACATAACACGCGATCCTACCAACTACATACTAGAAATATCTAATACTCATCTAATTAATAGGAAATATTTTTATTTTTCACGTACTCTAGTTAGGTATATTTATTTATTTATTTAACAATTCGCTGCATAAACAACTAACAGATTAAACAGAATGAAATACGGCACAAAATGACTGCTTATCTCTAAAAGAAATTTCTTCCAGCAGTCCTACAAATTATAATGTTTTAATAATATAATAATTATTTACATAATTAAAATTAAATCGTATTTAAAAAATGTGGTATCCAACGAATTAGAATTCAACAGGGTGCAAGGGCAAAGTAGTTTTGGTGCACAAAAGTACATAGGTGCACTTTGCAGTTCCGCTGACGACTACTAGATGGCGCTTTTATTATTTCTGAAATGAGTAGAAAAGTTACTTTTGTAATAATTAAAAGTTCGCGTGGGATACTTTATTTACGTTCATGGAACCGCCACGAACCGCGGGGAAACGTAAATATTATAAATAATAAATGATATTCATTATTAATTTAATTAAAACATTTTCACTTTAAACTCAAATAAAAAAGTACTTAAATCATAAAAAAAAAATTTTTTGAAAAATATAAAATAAATAGTCTCAAGACTTACGTAACAAAATTAATTATTAATTTTGTTAAATGTTTTTTACAAAAAATGTTTCCGCCCGGGATCGAACCGGGGACCTTGTGCGTGTGAAGCACACGTGATAACCGCTACACTACGGAAACTGTGCTAATTCTTTCGAAATTAACGTGTAGTTAAAATGATCAAAAGAAATGGGTAAAAATAACGTTCACACAAAAATATAATTAATTTATTGAATGTGGCGCAACCGCCATTTCGAACAGTAATAATAATTATAATAATTATTGCTATACAAATATTTGATTATTTTCCATCATCTGATCCGACTCGGTATCGCAGGCCGATAACTGATATCTGATAGGGCAAATAAAATGTATTCAAGCATATTAAATCTATTTTCGAAGAAATAGAAACGAGCTATTCAATAATCTAGATTCTAAAATGCTCTTTCATTTTCATTGTTCTGTAATTCTCTTCTCGGAACTGAAGTCATTTCGTCATGTCCGTCTCTATTCTTTCCAAAAGCTTGTCATCCATGTGATACTGAAGGAAAACTTTAACTTCCTTGTATTACATAAATAACGTTAGTACAGGGGGTTATATTATAGTAGCCTCTAGGGGTCTTGCTTATTACTTATTTTTGTCGGTTTGTATGGAATAGGCGTGGGAGACAATATTATTATTATTACATTTTTTTCGATGTCCTCCTTCACGCTTTATGGGGGGGCCATGGGAACTGCTATACTACCACAACCCCGCTGGGGTATTGCCTCATCGGGCATCATCTTATTATAGATGACGGCGATGCTGCCATCTTCCTTCGCCAAGAGTTCCCCGAACATTAGGGATCTCTAGCCCTCTGGATCCTTCGGCAGACGGCAGCCCTCAGTGGTTCCGTCTACGGATCCATTCACGGCGCTCTGTACTTAAGAACTTCTGTTAACAATATTATTAATAAAAACAACACAAAAAGATAAGATTATAACAGAAACACATAATATTGTTTTTAAAATTGGTTCCTGCACTAGTTCCTGTTACTGTCCTGCAGAGGCTGCAGATAACCAACATTTTTTTTACTTATGTTGCGTAGTATTGCTTTTCAGTTGCCCACGCATGTAGCTTATTGATGTTGCACACACAAGTTACTTGTGGCAGACCTCAGTTGCATACTTGAGTCGGTTCAACACGAAAAATAGCCTATTATTTCCGTTCCAAAACACACCAGGTCCAGTATAAAATAATTATGATCAGTGAACACATTAAATTGGCTGCAGCCTTCAATACACACTTACTAGTTCATTAAAATAAATTAATAGCGCGAGTTTACGACAGTAGTGTAGTGTAGTGTAGTGTAGTGTAGTGTAGTGTAGTGTAGTGTAGTGTAGTGTAGTGTAGTGTAGTGTAGTGTAGTGTGCTTGACGAAGCGCAGCTGTCGGGATTGGCTATTAGTTTATATTATAGTTTCATAGTGCATCATCTTCACCGTCATCACATCATGAGTCGCATTGTACCGCAGTCAAGGCCTCATTACGACCGGTCAAACAAATTTCTGCATAAATACTTCCCATAGTATTGTTAAGAGGAAACACCACGAATTTTTTTTCATACAAAAATAGGGGTCTAGGGGATTTCTATTTCCTCCCTGGATAACACCTCTAGAGTAACAACTTTTTTCCTGAATATTTATGGATATTGTTTGTACGTCCCTATTTTTCCTTTTTTTAATAAATTAATTATTTAAAGAGATATGGACGTTTAAAAACCTAAAAAAAATGGCCAGACTCTACGCTATGTTTAAATATCTAGGAAACAGATTTGACTACAATAAACAACAAAAGCAAAAAATAGGAACCTAGCTCAATTCTTTTTTTAGCTAATAAAGAAAAAAATATTTAAATCAGTTAAGTTTTGGAGGAGGAAACAGGAATCCCCTAAACGTCGATTTCTGGTACTTTTAATAGGTAATTTCAGTCCAAGTTGTAGTTGTCTCCATCGCGCTAGTGCTGGCTAGCTAAGGCACTGCGAGACAGCAATAGATTTTATAAATACCTATTTTGTATTCCTCTCAACCGTGGTGTTTCCTCTTAAAGTTAATCCTAAAGGCACCAACGCATGTTAGTGTTCATTGATAGAAATTACGAGAGGGATAACATTCTTGGTGAAATACACCCTTAATCGGGGATTATTTTTAATTGAATTAAACACCTCTTTCATTGTTACCAAGTCCGGCAAAACTATGAGCTATCAATAATTAAAAATCTATGTAGGATAAAGACTTAAGACACCGGTTTCTTAAGCAGATTAATTAAAATTTTCCTTTTTCGGCGGCAAAAGGTCGATGGGCAATTATTGTAGGTTCACACTAAGAGCTCCGTCATTTAGAATCTCATTATTTCCTCATTTACATTTTAATTGGTCCTTGGGAATTTAGACGTTGAGCGGCAAAATAAGATATTAGACTCGAGAACAAAAAGACACTAACCTCCGGTTTCTGAAAGGCTGTTTAGTGCGAGTGAGCGAGGTTGTTGTGATGTTCACCAACGAGCGTACAGAATGGCTTAACTCAAATGTTAGCTGATCGAATCGATCAGCCTTTTAGGCCCGTATAAATAAAACAATCTCAAACCCAACCTCACCTTGAGAACCTATTTGACAGATAAAACAACGTTTCGTTTCACTTTTAAAAGTGAACATCTTTATTAATGTTACATAGTGCTTTAATTTATTTTCTTTTTATACAGTTATATTCATATTATAGATTACAGGGAACAATAAAATAAGTATAATGTATATTTTTATAATCTTTATTTTTACGTTTTAAGAAAGAAATACATTAAAGTATGAAACATAAGTAAAATTCTTAATTTTTAAAAGTGAAACGAAACGTTTTTTATCTGTCAAATAGGTTATCAAGTTGAGGTTGGGTTTGAGATTGATTCATTTATACAGGCCTTAGTGTCTTTTCGTTTTCGAATCTAATATCTTATTTTGACGGTAAGACAAGGCAATTATTACGATGGTGTAATATTCTATCAGAATTTTATATCTCCCTTTCATTGTACACGCACACAAATTTGAAGGCATCTCCGAAAT
Source organism: Celastrina argiolus (assembly GCA_905187575.2). Lineage (NCBI taxonomy): Eukaryota > Metazoa > Arthropoda > Insecta > Lepidoptera > Lycaenidae > Celastrina > Celastrina argiolus. The sequence continues at coordinate 15,586,521 of LR994591.1, read as the reverse complement.
TCTTGACAAAACAAGTTTTTGGGGGTCAACGTTTAGAATAGAACTTAACTAAACCAGTTAGTTAACTAATGAAAACAACATCTGTCGCGGCGCGGCTATTCCTCAGTTATTTATGTTGAGTTCAAACCTAACTGTCACTCGAAATAACGTATCTTCATTAAGGTGTCGACCAAATAGCAATGACCCTGATTATTTTAAATACACGTTGGAATACGTTTATGGTGATAAAGGCATAATTATATTGCTTGGAATTCGAATAATATTATTCTGATGACGAATATTGTTCCTTCTTTCGTTTTAAGGTACTAGGGATGTGAAAAATATAGTTTTTTTTTTCTGTAAATCGTTTTATAATAAAAATCAATTATTTTGATTCCGTTGATGTTGAGTTTATCATGTAAACATATGAACCAAGTTTGTTTCATTCGTACAATAACATGAAAAATATTTTTAAACCTTTTTTTTTCTATTTTAAAACAAAGTAGGTACTTATGAAAAACCGATTATATTTTCCTAAAAAAAAGATTTTTCAGCTATCGTTTTTTATGGGACTGAGAAATATCGATGATTATTAATCGATTTTTTTAGTCAATGTTACATCCCTCCTACTCTCTCTACTGTCTAGAATGATGATTAGCAGCTGTTCTAATAAGAAGATAGGTTTATCTTATTAGACTATTTTAAGCTAGATTTACTTGTAGTTCTTATGTAGGTACTCCAGTAAATTAAAAAAATAAGAAAGCTAAGATTACTTTAGTAAGTAAAGGTTTTTGTTAATGAGTACACACCCTGGGAATAAGGTTTCTTAGGCAGTGTTTCACCAAGCAATGTTAAAGTTAACGCCATGTTAAAATACCATGCCATCTCATTCATTGACAGGAGATATGAGAGGGATAACATGATATTTAACATGGCGTTAACTTTAACATTGCTTGGTGAAAAGGTTCTTAAGGTGAAGTTAACCTCCAACGATGTTTTTATGTGTTTGGTGGCTTGTTTTTGACGCATGCGCTTGTAAAGCACCAATCAAAAACCTTTATTTTCTATTACCAGTCAATTTATTTAAAAATAAAGGTTTTTGATTGGTGTTTTACAAGGGCATGCGTCCAAAAAAAACGCCAACGAACACGGCCCAAGTAACTTTTGATTAGTGATTTATGTTATGTAATAATATTATTAAAAAAAACTATTTCCGCTATTCATTTTGTTGACCCCGATGTACGAGTTTTTCTGATGATCTCTTGTCGATTTTGTTATGTAATATGTTAATTATATAAGTATACAGGGTATAAAAAGAGCAGTCACAATAACTTTGGGATATTATGATTATGCTACCTTTTCTCGTTTTAGATTTTTTTTTTATCAAAAACTGCTTACTAACTTTACAGCATTTGTTTTTTTTTTGTAATAAGAAAAAAATATATTTTATTTATAATCTTTTCACACTTTGTATATTATAGACCATTTACGTAACTTAATATCAAGGAATAGGAACACAGTATAGGTAGCGAGCCAGGGCCCTGATTCTCATCTTTCGAAATTAGTTTCGAATATCTGTCTGTCCCGCTCTTTCGAAAGGAAGTTCTAGTTACGAAACCGGGGCTCATGGGCCTTACTCTCCAAACTGATTCAATTTTGATTCAGATTCGATCGTGCCGCGTACTTACCAATAAATTGACGTTTGCTTATTTTGATTCTCAGTCGATTGATGTGGTTGGGAGTTTAAAAAGTTACGATCTAACGATTTTCTTTATACTGGTTAGTTTCAAAGCAATCCACCAAATAAAATACTAAAACCTTTATTGACGATCTCGGTAGCGCAGTGGTTGAGCGCGTTGGTGCTCGAGCGAGGTCGCGGGTTCGAATCCCGCCGAGGGAACAAAAAGTTTTCAATGTTCCTTGGTCATGGATGTGTATTAAATTTGTGTATTAATATAATGAAAATCTTAAATCTGTGTATAGTATAAAAGTATAAAATATATTTCCGTTGTCTGGTACCTGTAACACAAGCTCTTCGGATACTCAGCACAGGGCCATATTGACGTGGTGTAAACTGTAAAGCGTCCATAGATATTATAATTATTATTAAAATCCATTGAGATCAAACTGATTCGATTCTCGATTGTGTCGGGAGTAAGCTTGAAGTTTAATGAGTAGTACTAATTATTTTCTCTACCCACACACACACTTGTAAACACGACAAACTAATCAGTAACGACAGAGATCTGACTAAGCTGGTCGTGTCATGACGACAGGTTCGTAAAAACGGACACTTAACTTTTATTGTTGAATCCAATCTGGAATGAAAATAGAATTTATTGCCATCTGTTGAATGTATTGTGATATGTGAGAACTTGAAACTATTATTTATAAAAAAAGTTTAAAGAACAGCCATCTTTTAGCCCTTGAAAAAGAAGAAACTAGAAAGTGGCCGATGTGATGTAAAAATGTATGATTAATATTGAAAAGAATGGCAATAATAACTTTAAACTAATTTCTTTGTGTCTCAAAAATATGTTGACACAAACAATTCAAATTTGGAATATGAGAGAGAGGGAAATAATGGTGTGAAGTCATTTCAGTACCGCTCTATATTTCTCCCCGCCAATATCGTTTTGGGAGATAGATAGGACAATATTTATGGTTTTCTTATAATTTTTAAACTCTTCTTCCTATGCATGGTGTAAAAAGAAAAGTCTCTATAACTTTCAGATAGGATTATACTACCTTTCCTCATTTTGGAAATGTACTTTTTTCTTTTTACTTTTACCATTATGATTTTTTTTACAAAAATTAAAATAATCTTTTTTTTTATATACCTATATTTGTAAAAGAAATACATTTCTAGAATGAGTAAGGGAGTATAATTATATCCCAAAGATAAAGTGACTGTTGTTTTTACACCCGTTATAAGTTTTTTAGGAATTATTTTTGAATCGTCAGATAACTTTAACCTGTGGAATAAATATGTATTGTGATTCTATGAAACAAATGTCAATGTCAGATTTCGACAGATAAAAGTTATTGGACGATTGAAATATACCTAACTTTAAAGTAAAACACGTAAGTTTTTCAATTCACAATTAATAACAAAATTAAATTGGTTTTAAAGTGATATTCGATACTATGTATGTCTGGGGCCTTACCACAGAACAGATAAATAGGTTAAAATCTGTGATTTAGATACGATCATGCCGCGTACTTCCTAATAAATTGACATATGTTTATTTTGATTCTCAGTCGATCGATATGGTCGGGAGTACAAAAAGTTACGATCTAACAATTTTCTTTATCCTGATTAGTTTCAAAGCAATTCACCAAATAAAGTACGAAAAACCACTGATGTCGAACGGATTCGGTTCTCGATTGTGTCGGGAGCAGGCCCGCAGACTCAGTACCATGTATATTGTATACTGAGGTTACTTTTAAGTTATTTAATTTTAATGTCCCAATGAATCTTGCTGTAATAAATACTTCCCCAGGATATGCATGTTAATTATTACCACTTTTGAATATAAAACAAATTATTTAATTATAAGTCATAAAATATTTTATTACTCAAGTTCTATTTATATGTCCCCCGCTGCTTATAAAATGTCTTTATTATCCGTCGTCTAATAATAATAATGGTTATAAAGTTTTTACTACTTTTTAAAACTTATAATAGAGTTAACTTTTACCAATAATATTAACAATATCCCAAATTCAGAGAGCTACTACGCAATATTTTTTAAATTGCTCAAGTGTGAACGCAATACACAAGATCACACTCTACCTTTACTACCCATTTGGACGGATAACACGACTGGCGGGAGATCAGGCAGACGACCGTTGAGTTATAACTACACTAGTAATATTAGTTCAATGCGCAGGACCGACTTTTTGCAGGTCCATCCGATGGATCATCTATCATGTCCGACAATCGGAGTATCTGCTGCATTAATCTGACAGTTACGAAAAGCATGATCATTAATATCACAGTAGCTGTAAGCAGACCCGTGCCCACTTCGTTGAGCATACAAACCGTTTAAACCTTCCCTGGACTTCCACGAATATTTCAAGACTAAAAATAGCCGAATCGGTTCAACCGTTCTCGAGTTTTAGCGAGAATAACGAACAGAAATTCATTTGTATTTATAAAAAAAGAACAAAATAGATAGATTAGTGATCGAATCCACGACCTTCGGGTCGAGAGCTAGGTTCTTAACCACTATACTACGGAGGCGTTACTAGTAGTAAATATCTAATACTAGTATTAAAACTTTAATACTAATCGTGCTCCCCTTTTAACCAGGGTTATAAAGTTTTATGCTGTAGGTAGTTAACGTGTATAGGTTGCTTACATTTAATTAAATTTACACCGTTTACATTAAGTAAGCATAGTAGTAAAATCATAACAAGTTAGCATGTCGTTTTTTTATGTACAACCATCACAAACAGCAACTCTAAGGCCCGTGTAAATAAAACAATCTCAAACCCAACCTCACTTGAGAACCTATTTGACACATGAATAAACGTTTCGTTTCCCTTTTTACCCGACTTCGGCGAAGCCAAAAGGAAGGGTAATGATTTTGGCAGTCTATGTATGTATGTATGTATGTATGCATGTTCCCTCGTGGCGGCTTAACTACTGGTCCTATTTTGATGAATGAGGTGTCAATCGATTCGTATTAATGCCGCGAGAGACATAGGCTATATAATATTTTGAAAAATTTTGGACTTTGAAAATTATACCTCAACAACTATCTTCAAAAAAAATTAAATTAAGATATTTGTCTCGTGTTTGGTATCAAAAGATAGGTCTTGGCAAGCACATTACGAATATTTTTTATATTTTTTATTTATTATTATATTTTATTGTTAAATTCAAAATAAAGGTTTAAAATGCGGTCGTTCAAGTAATATCTAGGAGTTGATAGTTGATACTTTCTATGTAATGGACAATTAAATAAAAATTTAATAATTATTATATTTTGATGTGGAAACAGAAAAATATTAAATAAAAAAAAGATTAAAAAACTATAACCCGACTTCACAAAAAATGGGTCTAAAAAGTCTGAAACAAGAAAATAATTCAATTTGAAATCCAGAAATGCATAGGTACAAAAATGGTCAAGGTAGAGCCGTGGTCGCACCCGCTATTGGCATCGAGCCTATTTTTTTTTTCTACCGTATTTCGGTGTAAACTAATGCTTAAATTTTATTAGCGGGTACGACCACGGCTCTACCTTGACCATTTTTGTACCTATGCATTTCTGGATTTCAAATTGAATTATTTTCTTGTTTCAGACTTTTTAGACCCATTTTTTGTGAAGTCGGGTTATAGTTTTTTAATCTTTTTTTTATTAAAATGACGAACTTTACATATGTTACATACTTTATTAATTTTCTTTTATGAAACGTTAAAATAAAGATTAAGTATAAAAATATGAATATGAATATTACGGCATAAAAAGAAATATTAAAGTACTATACAGTAGCATTAATAAACTTGTTCACTTTTAAAAGTGGAACGAAACTTTTTTTTATCTGTCAAATAGGTTCTCAAGTGAGGTTGGGTTTGAGTTTGTTTTATTTTTACGTACCTAAACCTCTGAGTAAAACCTGAGTGATGATAATTATTAAAATGTGTCTTATTAGGTTAGCTCTCCAATTGGATTTTAATGAGTTCGATTCCCGTGTTGGAACAACAAATTTTTTTTCAAGCTTAGTTAGGACATGCAGACATTGCAGGCTGATCGCCCGATTGTCTGACAAGAAACGATCCATGTAAAAAGTCGGTCTGACCGCCAGTCGTGTCGGGCATCCATCTCACTAGGTTATGAGAGTAGAAAGAAAACCTTTTGTATTGCGAATACACTTGGGCACTGTAAAAATCCTGCGATACTGACCTGGTTCCAATGGAACCGACTACGTAGTACGTACACGTTTATATAGAAGTTTAATCACTAATTACCACGCAATTTGAATACGCACAATAGATCTATAGATCATAATAGGGCCCGCATGAGCCCTTTGTTTTAATATTAAAGCATTTTTAAGTACAATAGGTCTGTATGCTGGCACCCCGTAGCTCCTTTATGTACTTAGGCCACTATTGAGATGCGGGCTGCACGTGGGTCTATTGTGACCTATATACATGCTGACATATTTCTTAAATTATGAATTTTATAAAGAATTTTCATACAATTAATATACAAGATGTAAATTAAATGAGTGATAATACTTTAGGGTGTGTATGTGCCTCCTATGTAGAGTATACTGTGAAAGTACTAGCGCTAAAAGACTTACTTTTGACTTTCATGTTTCTATGAGAAATGCTCTAACATCATAAATTTGCCCATACTTTAAAAGTACCTCTTTCAGCGCTGGTACTTTCACAGTAAAGTCTGTATTACGGAACTGATACACACAATAAAGTAATATCACTTATTAATATTGTAGCGTGCATAAAATAATGTCTGTGGTACTCTATAACAAGCTGACAACAGCTAATATCTATGATCGCATTATTTTGATAAAATAATAATATGTAATTGTAATAATGGTAATAATAATAATAATAATAATATTTTACATTATTTTTTTGTTAACATTGTGATTATGTATTTACTTTTTACGTATAATATAGTCTAACTGGGTATATTATATTCTTATAAGAATTAATGAAATCTTAATTAATATTATTGTACCAACTTCTTATGCCAGTCTACAATATGTAAAATAAGTGAGTGATAGTACTTTAGGGTATGTATTATGTAATGTATGTGCCTCCTATGTAGAGTATATTGTGAAAGTACCAGCGCTGAAAAGACTTAGTTTGACTTTCATATTTGTATGAAAAATCCCCCAATATCATTTGCCCATACAATAATTTTAAAAAAGTAACTCTTTCAACGCTCGTACGTTTACAGTAAACTCTATATACACCATAAAGTATTATCACTCGCTTATTTTACACCATCTATAAAATTCTAACTTACATTAACTTAAACAGGACCCGTAATATATTACGGGTCCTGTATATGATAATCATCATCATCGGATATATCCGATGATGATGATTATTCCATCAAATACTAGTCCAACCGAACCTCTATTCAATTTAGCAGGAATTACTCGATTCAATTTGCTTGAGCTAGTATGATAATTAAAGCCACATCAGTGCGCCTGCGCGTGTTTTTACACCACAATCAGTGATTAATCGCAGTTTTATTGTAATTAGCAGTAAACAAAGACACTAACTAGAATCGTAATGATTCAGAGTTATGTACAAATGTACATACCGCGTCCAAACGCGATGGTGTGTGCCACTGTGCACCTAAACATATGCCAGTATATGCGGTAAGTTCAACAACATGTTTAGGGCTACTCCAAAGGCTACATTTACTGTTATCACTCCTTAAAATCATCGTATGGTACACAACAATTAGGAATGTAATATACTATTAGATAACTGTATGAATTTTAAACGTTCACAACAAAACACCATGATCCACTATTTGCTTTGCCTACCTACTGCCCGCACGCAGTGCACATGTGAAATAAATATAATTACTAATATAACCATGGATACGTTACCGAAAGGCACTTGACAGAAGAAGAAAGCAACATGGATTAGAGTATCCATGGAGAAAATAAGTAAAAAATATTATATCTATACTAATATTATACAGCGGAAGAGTTTGTTTGTTTGTTTAAACGCACTAATCTCAGGAACTACTGGTCTGATTTGATGAAAATATTTTTTCGTTAGATAGTCCATTTATAGAGGAAGGCTTTAGGCTATATAACATTACGCTGCGACCGATAGGAACGAAGTGTCAGTGAGAAATGTACGTGCGCTGGATAAACGGATTTAGTCATTCAAAAACCACGCGAACAAAATCGCAGGCACAGCTAGTTTATTAATAAGAGGGCATGTGACCAAAAATGTTATCTTCAAGTTTCGCTCCACTGTCCTAATACAATGGAGGATGATCACCTAATTGTCTGACAAGAAAGATGATCCATGAGTCGGATGGGAATGTAAACAATCGGTCCTGCGCCTGATCTCCTGCCGGTCGTGTCGGTTATCCGTCCCACTGGACTACGAGAGCGAAGGAAGAGAGAGTGCTTCTGTGTACTCCGCACACAATTTGCCACTATAAAATAACTGCGTAGCGGGCCAGCATTCAACGAATCCAGCCACCGTCAATCGGCGTGGGAGGTATTATAATAATAATGACATCTCCCCTCACCGATTTCGGTGTCGGTAGCCGATTTCATTGAAACCAGGCCAGCTACGCTGAGTTATTTTATAGTGCCCAAGTGTGTGCGCAATACACAGAAGCACTCTCTCTTCCTTTTACTCTCATAACCCAGTGGGACGGTAAACCGACACGACTAACGAGAGATCAGGCGCAGGACCGACTTTTTACATGTATTATTATTATTATGTGACGAATTTGAATTTTATAAGAGCCAATAGGAACAAACCCGCGGCATCGTTTAATCTCGTGAGTCACATAGCTCAGTTTTCCCCGACCGCTCTTTCCACCGTGCACCGTAATTATTATTAATTATGGACAAGATCGTGCTACAAATATTATCTTGTCATAGACATTTATAATTGAAGACATGAATGGATGAAGGTGATAGATATATGTAGAAAAAAAAACTACCCAGAAAAATGTTTTTAAACTGTAACTTATACGTACGTTACTACATTTTAAGAACGTTTTAAGTACATTGATTCTACAGACGGATTTTAAGATTAAGATGCGGCGCGTTTTTTAATTTTTTACTGAATGTTCCTACAAATAGGTAAATACTAAATACATACTGACCTAAGTAATAATAATGACTAATAATGGCCTCACGCACCAATTTCGGTGACGATCATTGAAACCAGGCCACGCAGGAGTTTTTTATAGTCCCCAAGTGCTTGCGAAATACACAGAAGAACTCCCTCTTCCGTCGCTCTCGTAGTCCAGTGGGACGGATAACCGACACGACTGGCGGAAGATCAGGCGCAGGACCGACTTTTTACATGCCCATCCGACGCATGGAACATCTTTCTTGTCAGACAATCAGGTGATCAGCATACATTGTCGTAACCAAACTTGAAAACAACATTCTTTTATTTCCAGAGCGGAAATTGAACGCACGACCCCCGGGTCGAGAGTGAAGCTCTGACCCACTAGACCACGTAGGCGTAGCTGACCTAAGTATAATATGTATATCCAGATAAGATTAAGTCCCGACTTCACCAACGCATGTTAGTGTTAACGACTTTTTAAAACATCATGCCTTCTCATTCATTGATAGGAATTACGAGAAGAACATCATGATATTTAACGAAGGATTAACTTGAACATTGCTTGGTGAAACACGCCCTTAGATTCACACTATCCCCATTGCTGCGCCTTAGATCTAAAAGCTATTTGTAAGCAGACATAATATTATCATCCATTTTTAATTAAATAAAATAAGTTAGTTACTTGAATTACTTTATGTATTACAAATGGTGCCGCGGAATGATTTTAATGAAGGTCTGAACACACTAATAATAATCTTCGAATCAATATTCGAAAAGCTGTCGAGTCCTGTGGCTCTTTTGTTTTCGATGTTATAAAAGAACTTTATTATACCCGTTTGAAACAATAGGTCGAGTGACGTTAATGTAAGGCCGTACTCATAATGAGGGTTATGAAAGAACGACGGAATAATGGTAGTAGTATTATTATTATACTAGCTGATCCGTACTCACTTCGTTGAACATACAAATAATTTAAACCTTCCCTGGACTTCCACAAATATTTCAAGACTAACTAGCCTTTGGTTCGGTTCAGCCGTTCTCGAGTTTTAGCGAGACTAACGAACAGCAATTCATTTTTATGTATAAGATTACTAAGTTATTTGCTGTATGTAGTTAAGTTAGCTTAAATTTTTTTCGGGTCATGGCCACGGTGTTTTGAACTTTCTGGAGATTTTAGATTTTTTTTTATGTAATAAAAAATAATTTATAACATAAGAAAAAAAAAAATTAATAAAATAATAAATAATAATTTATTACATAATTTTTTTTAAAAAATCTCCAGAAAGTTCAAAACACCGTGGCATGACACGAACATGATCGTAACGATATTTTAAAGAAATTTTGGCAAAGACTGAAACATTTTTTTTAAACTCGTTTTGAACAATATCCGAATACCATTATAAACCAGCCCCACGTGAAATCGAAAACAAACGCTGTTTTTAACGAACCTACGACTAAAAAACAACCCCAATAATAACCCTTGTACTGTTTTTCATACTGTTCATACCATACTTCGCGCACCACTTATTTGCATACGGTTAATTCGATCCAAAACTTTTTTTCTAGGCAGTTTAATCGAAAAAAAAACGTATTTAGGGTAAGGTTTTTTGCCATCTTAAAAAATCATTGTCATACTAGAAGCTTCGGTTTTTTTACGTTGGACATCTGTTGCGTATATTTCGTTATTATTTGATGAAGCATTTAAATTTGCATACGTTTTATATTATAAAACATCTGCCGGGGTGGCCATTTATTAATATAATAATAATTAATTGGACTAGATCATGGCTGCCCATGACGCATTAGGCGTTACGCAACCATAGAGGTAGAAGAATACAATGCCAAACATAGAGTAGGCAAAAATTACATAAGTATAGCACAAAAGCCGTTTTTCCATACAAAAACAGAGGTCTACCCGATCCCTTGCTCCTCCCTGGATAATGCTTATAGGAACAATTTCTTCCAGCATATCTATGTACACTATACTTGTAGTTATTTTGTCATTTTTTTCATAAAGTAATTATTAAAAGAGATATCTATATCTATACTAATAATATTATAAAGAGGAAGAGTTTGTTTGTTTGTTTAAACGCGCTAATCTCAGGTACTACTGGCCCGATTTGAAAAATTCTTAACCTACCTATGATTTTCACACGCTCACCTGGCCAGAGTGGCCGGGAGCGGGGGAACCACGACCAGGGGCTAATGAGCCCCTCTACGTGGGGTCGAAGGACCCGGTATTGAAGATACCGAGCCGTATTATACTTTATGTTTTTCTAGGGAAAACCCCCCGCGGCAGAACGCAGGGGAAAACCATGACTCTAAGGGAAAAAAAGCCTTGAGAGGCTTATTCCTGAATGGCGAGACGACAAGTGGCGTGTGAGGCCCCGGTCCTGAGACCGAGGAACGTGTGTGGTTCCACTCCTCCCACGCCTCTCATCGTCCCGCGGACCAAAGCCCTAACAAGGTGGGGGCAAAATGAATGAACGACAAGACGTTTTTTTGAAGGCAAAACCCCCGCGTCAGGGCGCAGGGAAAAACCTTCTGTATACATTTTATTTAATGTGCGACTGCCTGAAGGGCTAGACTTTGACGAGTCGATCTTTAACCGACTCGCGGACCCAGCCGATCCAGGGAGTGGGGGGGGCTCCGGGAGCCATGAAGGGGGGAAGGGGGCATAAGGATGCCGAATGGTGAACGCCGTGAGGCGTTGCTGGGAGCGCCGGGTGCGCGCCCGCGGGCCGTACAGCCTTTCCCAGAGGCCAGGCGGCAGGCGGCAGGTGGCGCTCGACCGTATGGTGTGTGCGACGTCGTCCGGGGCCGCCATAGGATTCCCGCCAGTCTTACAGGGGCTCCTTCCCTTCAAGGAGCCTTCGGATGGCAGGAATGTCCAGGGGCTGGCGCGGGGCTCCGTCGCAGGCGTGACCGGGAGTCAACCCAGGCAGGGGAGTGTTGTCCACCAGCGTGGCGGGGCCGGGATACTTCGGCCCCCCTCTGGCAAGGGGGCGAGTTCGCACGGCGCGGCGAGGCCGGCGGACGCGGCTCAACCCAGGCGAGGGCGAGTCACCTGACGTCAGGCGGGCACGTGGAGGGCTCGGCCGCCTCAAGCGGCGAGGCGGAGCCGGGCAGCAGCGGTGGTGCCGTGTTGGCACTGGTGGTGGTGAGGTGGTGGTGCGGTACAGGCTCGGTGGTGTCTCAGGTGGCAGCAAGGCGGCCACGGGACACGGCAGGCCATGGTCGAGGCGACGGCACGGCGGTGTGACATCAAGCAGCCGGAACGCTTGATGGAGCTGGCCTCCCGTGACCACAACGCTACGATGTGCAGCGGGGCGGGCGGGCAGTTCGACTCCCCGGCAAGGCGGCAATCCGCGCTCGGTTCGAATGAACCAAGCACGGATTGCCGGACGCCATCAGGAGGTGCTGGAACTGCTCCAAGAAGGTGGTCGGCACGGACGCGTCACGAACGAGACGCGACGATCGGGCAGCGTAACGACGTGCGCGCGCGACGGAAGCCAGGACGATCCAAAATTCTTATTTTGTTGGATAGTCCATTTATAGAGGAAGGCTTTAGGCTATATAACATTACGCTGCGACCAATAGGAGCAAAGCGTCAGTGAGAAATGTTGCAAAAACGGGGAGACTTTCGTTGCGTGAGCTGCATAAACGTTTTGAGTCGCTCAAAAACCACGCGAACGAAGTCGCGGGGACAGCTAGTTAATTTATATTTTCTTTTTATGTGTTATTTATCTTTGTGTGTATGTGTAACTTCTGATTGTGTACAATAAAGTATATTAGGTATTTAATTTTTATATTATAGACGATCAAAGCGTTCGAAGTTTAAACATCTAGGAAATAAATTGGAATACGTACATTTTGTGATAAAATTGAAACAGCTTAATCCTTTTTTTAGTTCATAATGAAAAAAGTATCTAAATCGATTAAGTTTTTGAGGAGGAAAGAGGGGTCTATTAATCGTCGATTTCTTGCACTTTTAATAAGTGATTTTAGTTCAAGCTGCAGTTGTCTCTATCGGTTTGATAGGACAGTTGCGGGACAGCAATATAAGTACTTTACCAATATCTTTTTTCCATTTCTAACTAGCCCGCAGTCCTTAAACATTCTAGTGGCGAATCAACTTATAGACTTTACTTTGACTTCTATAGATCATATTAAATATTTTTTTTATTAATTGAATTGTTAGTGTTACTACGGTGTATCCTAACTGGTTTCAATTAACCAAAAAAGTAGTTTCAATTTTCCCAGTTTACTTTTTACTTTTAATCGTTTTTTTTGCATTTATGCCATGTGTAAAACATGACGCTTCGACTGTGCGCTAGTGTGAGTTACGCCTTACTTTTGGAAGGAAATTAAAATGGTCTAATAACTACTTTCTTATGATTAATTTCGATCGGAGATCGTAATACGTGGGGATAAGAGTCACACTCATAGAATGGTAGTGGGTTTTATTGAAACCAGTCAGGCTATCCAGGAGTGACCAAAGGCCAGCACATAAGAACTTTCTATCTATCTTTACTCTCTTAACCCAATGGAAACGATGACCGACACGATAAGATAAGATTGACTTTATTATCAAGAAATTGGTTTACATAATTTTCGATTCGAAATCTCTAAACTTACTACCACGACATCAATCTTTTCTCTAACACTAATCATATTAAGCCCACTGGCACCGTCCATATTTACCCATATACCATAATCCTATCTAACAATAATTATTATTATTAATAAATATATATAATTATCTTCCATGCTTAGAATACCAAAAGACGTAAATAATACTGGCTGGTGACAGATGTAAGTTGCACAGATTAAAAAGAAACATTGTGTTCCAAATTTGAATATCTTTGCTTCCGAATTCACAGCAGCCATCTTGGTATATTTGCATACGGAACGTGGGAACCAAGTTAACCACCAAATATCTTCGATTGATTTTTATGTTAATATATTTAAAGTGTATTCATAGATTTTCGATTTGAGATCGCCAAGGAGTATTGTTTGGTATGTAAATGTGGGATTAGATGTGGCATACATCATACACAGAATTACCAAATGTATTGACTGGTTAACTGCAATTTGCATAAGAAAAAGTTTAAGAGCTGCCAGCAAACTTCCGTAAGTTTGAATCCATCCTTTGCTGGTTATAATGTTTTGCATAGTATACTGATATAATACTCCATTCCGAATCAATATAATATTCTAAATGACGAGCTCTGTAGCGCAGTGGGTCTCCGGTTCGATCCCGCCGAAATAACAAAAAGTTTTCAGAGTCCCTGGGACGTGTATTTGTGATTAAAATCTTAAATATTACGTGTTGTATATTATAGAAGAATGAAATATATTTTCCGTCAAGTTCTTCGGATTCTTAGCACGGGATTGACGTGATATGAAGCGTCCATAGAATATTATATTATTATAATAAGTTCGGCTATAATGCTACCAATTTGAAAGACACCGTGCATAAAAACGTAATTTTTTATTTAAATCACATTGTTTCTGTTTTGATATTCTATGTGATGCGCTTATTTCAACTTACTCCACCCACATGACAAGTTCGGTCCCTACCTATTGCCAAATCGCCCTTTGCGAATCAATCGTGACATCGGCTCATGATTGGTTACCACACATCCCTGTGACAATAACCAGTTTATTTGGATCCTTGAGTTTGGTCGCCTTTTTGGATGCTGTATGCGTAATGTTGGACTGTTTAGGGGAGGGTAGGTCAGGATATGCTGGTGGGACCACGTGTGTGCAATAAAATTTTTATTTTCCCTGATTTCCCCTATTTCAGCCATCTCTCGGGGGAGGCCGTCCAATCAAATTAAATCCGCGATTGACGTTTTGGCGTTTGAATTTGAATTGTTTTTATTGTAATTACTCGGTTACCGGTTTGGTATGGCTGCGGCCTGCGATAATATTTCGGTTTTGGTAAATTAAGGCCCGTATAAATAAAACAATCTCAAACCTAACCTCAACCTGAGAACCTATTAGACAGATAAAACAACGTTTCGTTTCACTTTTAAAAGTGAACATCATTATTAATGTTACATAGTACTTTAATTTATTTTCTTTTTATACCGTTATATTCATATTATAGATTACAGAAAACAATAAAATAAGTATAATGTATATTTTTATAATCTTTATTTTTACGTTTTAAGAAAGAAAAAAATTAAAGTATGTAACATAAGTAAAATTCTTCATTTTTAAAAGTGAAACGAAACGTTGTTTTATCTGTCAAATAGGTTCTCAAGGTGAGGTTGGGTTTGAGATTGATTTATTTAAACGGGCCTTAGATACCTACATATTATACTAGCTGTGCCCGCGACTTCGTGCGAGTGTTGCCAACACACTATCGCGATTATCCTTTCATTGCATTTTTTGAGTAACTTCAACCGTTTATGTAGCGCACGCAACTAAAGTCCTCAAATGTGTATAATTATTAATTTTCCCCGTTTTTGCAACATTTCTCACTGACGCTTCGCTCCTATTCGTCGCAGCGTGATGTTATATAGCCTTCCTCTATAAATGGACTGACTACCCAACAAAAAAATATTTTTTCAAATCAGACCAGTAGTTCCTGAGACTAGCGTGTTTAAACAAACAAACAAACTGTGCCGCTTTATAGATACAATCACATAATATTATTATGTGAACTTTATCATAATATTATAAATTATCATACTAAGTAGCTGGGAATTGACTAACGAAACACATTTTGTAAAGATTTTTTTCTCATGTTAGTGACCTAATGTTTTAATGAGAACAAAATATATCCCTCAACCTAAGCCCATGTAATTTGCTAAATGTGTAGATATTAGGCACGTTATAACAGTTTAAGAAATGTAGCTATATTAAATTTAATTTTGAAATATTACGAAAATACATTTCATATTTAATACACCTCCTGACCCAGGACCACCGAAAACTGTTTTGTTTGGATTCGAACCCGCGACGTGCATGAGGGTCTCTCAACCGCTGAGCCAAAGAGGTCAAATAAAATATTAAGGAATATTTCGATGCGATCCAAGCCGAGATATAAAAAGCCTGTTGTATCGCGGTATTGTGTAAAATCTGGCCCAACACACATGCTACATGTGGTCTCACGACACTCGCGATCCAATTTGAACTCTATCCCGAAGGAATAGAGCTCATAATTAAAGCTCACGGGTTGCTCTACATTACATTAATTGTATTACCACAAGGAGAAGATGTGTTTAACTCAAAGCGCTTATTGTGTCGAAAACGGGACTGAAGCTGATTCTAAAGATAGTTTGTTTCACAACTCACTGTTTGTTTACAAGGATGTTTTAACCCCCGAAGGTGATATTTCTTATATAAAAAAATGAATTGCTGTTCGTTAGTCTCGCTAAAACTCGAGAACGGCTCAACCGATTTGGCTATTTTTAGTCTTGAAGTATTCGTGGAAGTCCAGGGAAGGTTTAAACGGTTTGTATGCTCAACGAAGTGGGCACGAATGAATTGCTGTTCGTTAGTCTCGCTAAAAGTCGAGAACGGCTGAACCGATTTGGCTATGTTTGGGCTTGAAATATTCGTAGAAGTCCAGGGAAGGTTTAAACGGTTTGTATGCTCAACGAAGTGGGAACGGGTCAGCTAGTAAGTTATATAAGTATTAAGTTGACGAGTCTGGCGTCATCCGAAAGAATGAACCGATTTTGATGGAGTTTTATACTAAAGCTAGCGTGATCGCGAATGTTCTTCGTTATAATTCATCATGGGTTCAATGCTTAGCAATTTGGAGGTTAGGTCTTATTTTGAAAATTAAATTTTTAGATTGACAGAAAGAATTAGAACAGTTTGGGCGCCTATCCTTACCTTCGATTCGATTTTGGCTAAAATGGTAAAAATCTCAGAAGGATATTAAGACACAAAATAATTGCGGATAAACAATTTATGTACAATTTACCCTGTCAAGCGGTTTCTAGGTCAACAAAAATTCTCAGTACGCTTAGTTCCAATAGAAAACATATTAGGTATAATAAAAGCTTTTAATCAACAATCAATATTGAAGAGAGCTACAAAGGAAGTGGGACAGGTGCTGCTGATGATGATGATCGTGATAATCAACTTGACCCTAACATATGATTTCAAGCGTCTCATCAAAATTATTCCCTAGGATACACTCCCATAGACCGAAGGAAGGAAAAGATAGAACTATTTTAGTTTTTTTTTTATCTATATTAAGGAGCTTTTTAATTTTAGTTATAATAATAACCTCACACACTAATGGCGGTAGGATCGGTTTCATTGACCGCAGGAGTTATTTTATAGTGCCTAAGTGTGTGCGCCATACAATTGAGCACTCTATCTTCATTACTTTATAATCTACACGACTATGTGTAGGATTTTAGATATAATTGTATATTAAATATTAATGGACTAGAACCGATCAAACCAGTTATTTATGAATAATATTGTGCGAACATACCTACGTATGTAGGTAATAGGTATACATAAAAACCACACCGTCTTAGTTTACAAGGTAAGGCGTAGTTTTGTTACATGTGTGCGTGTGTGATTCGAATTTTGAAATATAGCCAATAAAGGTATATTTTTTTACCCGACTTCAGATATATAAGCTCTTTTAAGATCTTATTGTATACTTTGTAGCGAACAGGATATTATTTAATAACATAATAATAACGTTTAAATAATTATTTTAATTTTAAGTATTTTGTAAATTTCATAATGGTTTAATTATGTTAAACCATTATGAAATTTACAAAATACTTATAATAAATTTACTACGATAATATTTATACTTTGAAGTCCTAAAACATAAATAATATTTTTAGAATGTTCAAAAACCTGCGCCTCAAAAAAAATTGCACTTAACTACACTACTAACAATAGTGGTAAAGGCCGATTCTGCTTCAGACAGAAGCACTAGCCTGTACACGATTAAATTCCTACCGAATTTGAATGAGGGTCTACAAAGTAACATAAATACCTTCTCGCAGTCAATAACCATAGCAATCAAGATCTTAATCTGTATTTAATACAGCATAGATGTGGTACTAGATCTGTAACTATGAGTAAATATGAAATACCTAGAGTACATAATTGAAGACATGAATCGATGAAGGTGATATGTCGCAAAAAAAAAATTACCCAGAAAATTGACTTTTAATATAATATAATATAATATCTATGGACGCTTCACACCACGTCAATCTGGCCCTGTGCTAAGTATCCGAAGAACTTGTGTTACAGGTACCAGACAACGGAAATATATTTAATACTTTTATACTATACACATATTTAAGATTTTTATTATATTATACACAAATTTAATACACATCCATGACCCAGGAACATTGAAAACTTTTTGTTCCCTCGGCGGGATTCGAACCCGCGACCTTTCGTTCGAGCGCCAACGCGCTCAACCAACTGCGCTACGGAGGTCGTCAAATTTTTAAGTGACTTTAATCAGTCACTTAAAAATTTATGATATGTATAACGTATTAAGTACATCGATTCTAGAGACGGATCTTTAGATTAATGTAGTTAATACGTTACAACATATTCTAAAATATTTTAGTGACAGTTTGAACTCAATTTTCTCAAAATCCTAATTTTGTACATGTCACTTTCATCCACTCATGTCTTCAATTATTATGATGATGATTAAAAAACCGAAATCCATACATACTAAATAGTTTACGAGATATTTTTAATACATTAGATTGGAACCAAATTTATGCAAATATAAAAGTCTACTTAAATAATATAGGTATTTTTTTGGATTCGCTTTAAAATAATACCTATGTTAGAGTTCACTTATATATAATGATGTTGTAAAACATGTAACATAAAGAGACATGCGGGGTATGTTTAATGTAAAATTTAACATAATATGTATCTATACTAATATTATAAAGCGGAAGAGTTTGTTTGATTGTTTGTTTAAACGCACTAATCTCAGAAACTATTGGTCCGATCAAAAAAAAACTTTTTTTGTTGGATAGTCCATTTATAGAGGAAGGCTTTAGGCTATATAAAATTACGCTGCGATCAATAGGAGCGAAGCGTCAGTGAGAAATGTTGCAAAAACGGGGAAAATTATTCACATTTGGGGGCTTTCGTTACGTGGGCTGCATAAACGGTTTAAGTTACTCAAAAACAGCTAGTAGTAAATAAAAAATAAACAAGCTAAGGAAAAGTTTATCTGATATGTATGGAGTTATAGGATCCCCGTGCCACTTCTGTCCGTCATTTCCAACTCTACACAGAACCGGTCGCAGCGATATTTAATATCACGTTTAATTTGGGCACCTATGATTAGGGCTCCCTTCGAACCCTTTCCTTAATCGTGTGCTGGCATTTCTTTTTGTTCTTTACTATTTTACGGTATGACGTTGCTTTATATGAGTTTTGATACTTTCATTTTTTTATTTCACCCTTCATTACTGCTAGATTTTCAGGCTAGTTTATTAACATGTTATTAAAGATATGATTTATATTTTTTTTTAAGTTAGCAGTAAGATAATATTCAATTACAAATTTTGGCATCTAATTCATGAAGATGTAGGTTGCTTTGATAATTAATTATTGACGGTGTTATTGCAATTTCCACTTTGCGCTTATAAAACAAGTAACTTTGCTTGCTTTAAAGGCACATTGCCTTCTAATACTACGAAGCACCAGCTAGAAAACAAATTAAACATAATATTTAAAAATTTAAAAGTATCAAGATCGTTTCAATATACTAGTCGTACTGTCAAAAAACGCATCACATCTATCATCATCCTGACGTATCACCCAATCACGATATATTCTTTTTACGTTCAGTTTCATTCATTAAATTAATTATCTTCAAACGGATTTGATCCGATGCGTAATTAAATGCTGGGTTTAAAATAATACCAACTACCAGTACTTATGTTAAAATAATACCAACTACCAGTACTTATGTTAAATGTAACTTTTCTGCTGTATTGTTGTAAACACACAAACAGTAAGTTTAAAACGTTTATTTATTATTATAATATAACTAAAATGAAAATGTAATTTCTTTTAAATATTTTTTAATTCTTTTACAGCTTTATGTGGATCTATTTTTCTGAAATTTCGTTACCAGGCCATTAAATGTAAAAAAAAAATCAAATCTGTAATTATAACAGAAAAGTAAAAACTATAATGACTTAATCTGTCAAAAAAGGATGTTGAAATTCTCTGTCATATAAAATGATAAAAATATAATTAAAAATCTAATATTCATCATGAAACGAAGTACTTATAAATTCTGGTAATGTCGGTTGAAGTGGTTTAAAAATGTATAATGAATGCATACAGAACTTCCTTAATAAGTCTCATCCGAGCTCTGCAGACCGATACTCAGACAGTTCAGACTTTGAAATACCTTCAAAATATTTCAGAGTTGCTGCTAAAATAGCAATACATACTAGTAAGTCGCATAATGAAAATAGATGCTTAACAAAACAACACGCCGATCTATGTAATGCGCAAGTAAGCACTCAATATTGCATCAATAGTGAAAATAATATTTCATTAAATAACATGTTTAAATCTATCGAAAGAAGATGCAGGAAGGAGAGTCAAATAGAAGAAAATTATAGCAATATTTACTTCAATAATGGCAAAGACCATGGAAATTATATTAAAAGAAGTCATGGTAACATTGATATCGTTCGTGATCTAAATATTGTAAATCATGAATCTTGCATGAAAGATAAACTGTCCAGTTCTACCGAAACAGAAGATTCAAATTCAAGTAACAGCAGTAATAAAAACAATCATTTTATTAACAGCAGTAGCAAAGGTAAGATTAAAATACGTGCATCGCGAGTAAATAAAGTTGTCAATATTCAACGACAGAAATGTGATAAATTAATTTGGCGTCCCAAGAAGTTAAAGAAAGTTGGTAATGATGTTGAAAGTTATACTATTCATCCAATTTATGTAATCGAAAGAAACAATAATGTCAAAAATGTTACCTCTAGTAAGAATGAAAATTCGGCGGAAGCTGTTCCAGTTTACTGTAGTAGCTGTTGTAGTATTTCATTTGCTGAGTCAGAAAAAGAAATATTTAAAAGAAGTTATCATATATCAACCGTATCAAAGCAAAATGATGCACCAAATGAAAATAAAAGTATCGCAAGCAATAGCGCCAATAGTCCACAATATTCATTGAAAAGAAATATTAGTACACCATGTCATATGTCTCCGATATATGAATCAAAATCTGTGTCAACCGATCTCAAAATAATAGATAAATTGACTTCGAGTTCCTCAGCATTCTGGAATTTTTTGTCTGACAAAGTTCATAGAAAACATTCAAAGAAAAAAGATTCCAGGAGTAAATATCTACGTGACACTTATAATATTTCATATCATCAAGGAATTATTGAGAACACTGTGACTGTGGATAAACAAATGTTGACGACCGAAACAACACTCTCAGATGCCAAAATACGTATCAATGAAATAAACCAAACTGAATTTCTTGGAAGAGATAAAAATTGTCAATGTAATTACGGTTCCACTAAACTTGAAATTCTCAGTGACATAAATAAATCCGAAATAACTAAAGATTCTAGCGAAATTCCTAAAAGCAAAAGTCAACAAAAACATGAAGTAATTGCAAATGCACTTGCAGAAAAATACAACGGTGAAATATTATGCATCCATAATCCTCCGTGTGTTCTTATAAATGGCTGTTTGAATATGAGTTCAAGTAGCTCCGGTCAATCACAATTTTGGCCAGTTATGACCAAACGGAGAGTTGCATTTGGTCAAAAAAATAAAAAAGCAAAACTATCCAAAGTTAAGAAAAATAACAAAAGTAGCCAATATCAACCCTCTTTTTCTAAACTAGAAGAGTGTTTGCCAGAATTTAAGATAGAAAATATACAAAACAAGCGATCACCTTATCAAGTCTTCCATTCTCGTGGAACCAAAGGCATTAAGCGAGAAGATCCAACTCGTGGACCAAAAATCGATAGCTTAGACCTAATGGAAGATATAAACTATATGTCGGAAGAAAACGCCAACTGTACAAAGATACCTGTATGTTCCAAAGTGTATGTCGTCGTTAACACCAGTGAGAATATTCCTAAGGCAGTTTGCCCTCACAAGCCACCGTGTCTGATGATTCCTAAATGTTTAGCACGGTTGATAAGCAGCAATTATATCCAAGTAAACTATGTACCGGATTGTATCCATGTTCCATATTGTCAGAAGATTCCTGCATGTTATGGCAAAGCGATCAAGGATGCTACAAAAGTAAAACATTCAAAATCAGCATGCCACATCGTTTAGAATTATTAAATTGATATAAAAGTATCGATGT
Organism: Celastrina argiolus; assembly: GCA_905187575.2. Lineage (NCBI taxonomy): Eukaryota > Metazoa > Arthropoda > Insecta > Lepidoptera > Lycaenidae > Celastrina > Celastrina argiolus. The sequence continues at coordinate 15,564,370 of LR994591.1, read as the reverse complement.
CTGCCTCAAATAGCGCGCATCAAACACCTTGCTGGAGCTACTGAAGGAAATACCAGATCAAAGGTAAATAAAATTTTACAACGAAAAATTTCAAAAGACATTATATTTGAATATATATTCTATTGAATATATTAATTACAAAATTGTATTTGCTTTATTAGATACACCTAGATGTTTGACGCGCTCTATCTACCAACTATTTAATTACTGTGTCAAAGTTATTACAGCAGAGGTGGCATATGATCATAAATTACTATTAATGTTATTGTTTTCCATAGTCTGACTCATACTTTTATACTATTTCCTTAGTCATGATGCCTGGAAATATTAGGTTAAACATAGTAATAAATAGTAACTAAAACTGTTGTATTTTATTGTAATATATTATGTTACAAAGTATGTTACAAAATAATTTATAAATAACAATAATTACAACATGCTGTATTTCCGAAGACGCATCTGATAATAAATATTTTTGATGTAAAACTTTTTCACGTATGGAGCTGGTGAATGAAAGACGAGAACGTTACAAAAAGAGTGATTGGGAGGCAAACGGAAGCTGAAGGGGATAGAAAGAGAAAGAATTACCTTTCGTATATTACTGTTAAGGCGTGAGACGTTTTGTATATCTGTCGCAGTCATCTAATTGAAATCGTTATTTCATTAAGTGACTAGCGTTTTTATCGAATGACGACATTAAATTGAAAGACTAGACCGAACATTGATTGAACAAGCGTCACTCAACGTCCAATTAGTTAGCGGATTAAAATCAGTCAGGTGATTAAAACTTTTTGTCACTGCGGCGCTAGTAGTCACCAAAACAAATATGGCGTCAAACAGCTCGCACTGATAGCACTGTGTTGATATTTTTTTCATTAAATCTACATTAAAGTGCGATACTCGTTATAAAATAGTGTGACAGCACGGATTTATCTATTATTACGTCGCCGCCGGCTACTCTTAAAGAAAAATTTGAGGCGAAATTGACTGAGTATGAACGACATAATAAAGGTAAGTTTTAAACATGCTGTACGTCATCTTTTTACTAATTTAGCTGATAAAACATACAAAACTACACTAAATGGATGTATTTATGTTATATTATTTATACTAGAAATTGCAAAGTTACATTTATCGATAAAATATCGGTAGTATGAGCGCAAATTATAAGAAAAAAAATTCACCTAACTAGATATTTCATAAGTAGGTAATTCGTCGACTACGCTAAATGACAAAATGACGTTCAGTCAAGACGTTGGACATTACAATAAACAACATGACGAGTTGTCTTTCAATATAATGTCGTCATTCGATAAAAACGCTAGTCACTCAATGAAATGGCGATTTCAATTGGATGACTGCGACATATCTAACAGTGCCTATATTTATCAACGTATATTACATATTCATTTCAATTTGGTGTGACATGTGATGTCCTCATTTTAAGGACCTTTTAAATCGCGAACTTACCTCTACCAAACATTACAAGGTATGTTATATCCCATTTAATGACTATGCCAAAGGACGTTCAGTCAAGACGTTGAACGTTACATTAAACTTGACAAGTTGTCCTTTAGTCATTCAATTAAATGTCGTCATAACATAAACTCGTTAGTCGTTCAATTAAACTGCTGCTTCAAATAGATGACACGCAGTCATCTATTATAGGGAATATATAACTAGGGAAGTTTCACTTCAACCATATGGTCCAACGCACATATTATAACTCACTAATCACTAAATAATCTAACGTTAGTATTTTTATATTTTGCGAAAAGCCAATAGAACATGCCTCTTCTCTGCGCAGTCTTTAAAATCTAATCAACTTAATAACCATGTCATGTAGATGCCCATATCAATATACACATAATCTCACATTGTAAAGGATGCAATCTTAAAGTTCATAACAAAACATCATTAATTATACATACTGTGTGGTTCACAAGTCCTTTTATTATTGCTTATATTAACATTATAGCTCTATTATTAACTAAATAATGTTTTAGGATCTGTCTTAAAATGTAGTGTTGCGTATTAGATACTACATCTTTCCCGCTACTTCCGCAAAATGAAATCCCACAGGACCCGTACATTTTGCTACGGTAAGTAGCCTATGTGTTAATGCTGGGTGTCAGCTAACTCCTTACCAAGTTTTATTGAAATCGCTCCAGTCGTTTAGACGTGAAGAAATAAGATTAATAAAAAACATAGTGACACTGACAAACTTTCGTCTTTATAATTTAAGTGTGATAGTGTCATTAGTGTGATGTGTTGTGAAGTGTGATATGAGGTGATAAGTACTTCGTTTCGATTATAAGAGGTGTAAAATAATGACTGATAATACTTAGGGGTATGTATGTGTCTCCTATGTAGAGTTTATTGTGAAAGTACCAACGCTGAGACTTACTTTAACTTTCATGTTTGTATGAGAAATGCCACAATATCATACATTTTTCCATACAAATTTCCCAAAGAAAGTACCTCTTTTAGCGCTGGTACTTGCACAGTAAGCTATATACGGGACCCATACACACCCTAAAGTATTATCACTCATCAATATTATACCTATATTACAAATTGTCAGAACGGGTGGCTAACATATAGTACTACGAGTACCATGTACCTACCAATCATTATAAATGGTCTATGGTACTACTGAACCTACCTATGTAGCTGGCGCTGGATTTGTTGGTCCTTCATGGACTGCTAGAAACTCTTAAAGGCTCAGATGTCGAATTACATTACCCGGAATATACAATAGAAAAACAGAACTAAAATCCAAGTGTCGCTATACCTGTTAGCAACATCTTCATGGCTTTGCAACATTTTGAAGTTTGTATTTATTGATGTTTTTATATTGTAATGTGCCCGCGACTTCGTTCGCGTGGTTTTTGAGTGACTTAAACCGTTTATGCAGCGCACGCAAGTTCACGCAACGAAAGTCCCCAAATGTGAATAATTTTCCCCGTTTTTGCAACATAATATCTCACTGACGCTTCGCTCCTATTGGTAGCAGCGTAATGTTATGTAGCCTTCCTCTATAAATGGATTATCCAACAAAAAAAATATTTTTGAAATCGGATCAGTAGTTCCTAAGATTAGGGCGTTTAAACAAACATCAAACTCTTCCGTTTTATAATATTAGTATTAGTATAGATTATCAACATCTCTCATGCCTTAGCAACAATTTAAACATGAGGTCGTTAAATGATTTGTTGAATTTTATATTCCTACCGTGTTGAATATAATTTTTCTATTGAATGCAAATGCAGAATCTCGGCGGCATTCTTCCTCGTAATGTCCCCGCGTACATACTGATGACTACTGCGAACCATACTGTAGGAATATTATATAGTTATATTATCTTAATATATATATTTCTTGTGTGCGTGTGTATGTGACTGAACTCCTCCTATACGACTGGACCAATTTTGATGAAATTTTTTGTGTGTGTTCGTGGAGATTCGAGAATGGTTTAGATTTACAATTGGAACCGATAGGTGGCGCTGCAGTCAGTATGTCAAGCAAATAATTAATAAGGCAATACGAAGTTTGCCGGGACAGCTAGTATTATATAATAAAGTTTGAAGTATAGAAGATAATATAGTTAGAAGTATACTAATATCCTTCCGCACATAATATTTAAAAAGTATTGCTTGTCTTTATGTCTGTTCGTCAGGGTTCCCCCTTACACTGTTTTCACTTGATTAGTATCAAGCTAGTTTTTCTTGAGTAGTTTTTTTTGATGAGACGTATAATTTCTTGGACAGAACTCTCGATTGTGGTAGCTAACAGAGTTAGCAAGGATAAAAAAAAATCTACTTTCGAGCGTAGGACCGGGATAACGTACCTAACACGCAATTTGTAGGACAATTATGTCTGTTGAATTATATCAACATTAACTAAGTAATAAAAAGAAAATCAGTTGGTTACTAATAATTAAAGATGATCGCGTTATCGATACAAGTTGGCAAGATAAATTTACCTAGTCAATAATTTTAAAAAAGTACCTCTTTCAGCTCTGGTACTTTCACAGTAAACACTATATATGGGACCCATACACACCCTAAAGCACTCATTAATATTATAGCCTGTACACGTTCTATACTTTCAATGTAGACATGTGCGCCGATCAAAATTTGGCGGCGGCGGCGCGCCTTCAGTTCATGGTCGGGGCGGCGCGGCGGCGCCACGCCGCCGGCGTGGTGCGTATGTAAGCGTACTATCAAATGTTCCCGGGGGCCTACTCAAGATGAAATGACATACCAAATCGCGATCATTTGGCGTAGCTTATGTCAAATCCCATACATTTTGTTATCGAACTTTGTAAGCGATAATTAGCGATGGCATCTTATCAGTAGGCCCCCCGTTCACGTAATAGAAATAATACACGGTCATTAGAATGCTGCTGTAGAGTATCGAATTGTCAGCATTTTCATACGGAAAATCGCCATTTGCCACTGACACCGGTCGCCGCGCCGAGCCATGTAAACTTTTATATGAGGCATAGGGCAGTTTTTACCATATTTTTTGTCTCCCATCGTCACTGTATCTGTTCAGTGCATGACTGTACCCGAATTTAGACTTTAGTCACATCTTTGGTAATTTGAAGTTGATATCGCATTCAATATGCGTTCCGTTTGATCGGTATTTTGATTGTTCTTGACATTAAAATTCAATTCGATTACTATGCAGTACGTTCAACTAATCGAAGCTTTATTAATTCCTCATTAAATTGTGACCATGATCACCTCACGTCATAAACTTGTGACCATAAAATGGTCAATCTCGGAGGCAACTCTCGCATTCCAATACGAGATCAGCCTCCCAAACCGGCCTATCCTCAATAAAGCTAAGATTTCCTAATCTACGGGCACTCGCCAGAGGAATTTTATCATTTCGGTCGTCTTTGAGAACCTGTTGGTAGCGTCAAAAAACAGAATCGTACGGCAATGGACTGTCGACTCTGAATCAAAGATGTAAGGTGTAATTTCCATCGAAATTCAACCGGTTCTTGTTACTTTCTTAGCGCGATGTGGTCAAAACTAATGAGCAAAGTGCGTTGAACCCTACCAGTTTTCTGTCTTGGTTTTTGGTATTTATATGTCATTTTGAGTTGGTCAATCTTATTCACAATTTAATGTTCTTATAATTGTTTCTTTTAATATTAATGGTATAGCATATAACCATTGCCAGAGTCAAGTTCAAGGCAGGAAAATAGAATTTTCGTTTAGTAAATCAGTCGATACATAAACTAGTAGACGCGTTACTGAAAACTCCGAGGTTTATGTGAAAATACAGAATAACATGCCTTTTGGAGTTGTATCCAATGTCCATAAGCACCTTTTACGGTCTATGTACTAAAAAATTTAATACACTATACTCCTACTAATAAATCTTCAAGTCACATTAACAGCCGCACTGCGAATGTGTGCCGATTTTAATATAATATCCATGGACGCTTCACACCACGTCAATCTAGCCCCGTGCTAAGTATCCAAAGAACTGTGTTACAGGTACCAGACAATGGAAATATACTTACACACATTTTATACACATCCGTGACCCTGGAACACAAAATCTTTTTGTTCCTTCGACAGGATTCGAACCCGCGCTCTCGAGCACCAAACACGCCCTTCCACCTGCGCTACAGGGGTCGTCAATTCGAAAAAGATTCGGGCAGTGCTTTATAGTACCTACTTTATAAGTCTACTGCTAACTACTCTAATTTGTGCCATTTTATTCTGGTGATTGCTGATGTATAAAAAAGTAAGCGTTTGCATCCGTTATTGGATGGCTTATACAGTATTCTCCGTGCGAAGTACTCTTGAAATACTGTAGTGCCTAGGAAAGGCGGTTTTTAAAGCTATATTTCACCAGTAGGCTTACTCCCGACACAATCGAGAAATCAGTTCGATCTCAACGGCTTTTAGTATTTTATTTGGTGGATTGCTTTGAAACTAACTAGGCTAAAGAAAAACGTGAACCGTAACTTTTTATACTCCCGACCATATCAATCGACTGAGAATCAAAATAAACACAATTTATTCGGGAGTACGCGGCACGATCGAATTTGAATCAAAAACGAATCAGTTTGGAGAGTAAGGCCCCTGGACACCATGAAGGCGCAAGCAGTCACCGTTTCGATCAAAATGTATACAGCTGTATAGAGACCAAACGGACACCAGGTGAGTCTCTCTCTAGAGCTGTATATACATTTTGTTGGCAGCGGCGACTGGTAGCGCCGTCCCGGTGAAATAATATAGTCGCATATCTAGATGCCTAGCACATACGTCATTCTCACAACCAGGGATGAAATAGATATGAAATATCGGATACGGATATAGATATTACATTATTTCGGATAATCCGTTTGTTTCGGATAACTTCGGTGACGGATATAAAATTTTGGTTCCCTTTTTACAGTAGCAAAACTTTCATTTCGGATTCGGTTACGTTTATGGATATTTTTTATACCGGATATCCGATAGTTTCGGTTACGGTTACGGAGAGCTCCCTAACATCCCTGCTCACAACATAGTCGGCCTAATCCAGATCCTGGTTAATACGTCTGAGGCCAATCAAGTGCGGGTATCCTCACGATGTTTTACTTCACCTATAATGTACTTGAGACCTGAAAGAGTCTCAAGGGTAGTCAAGTATTATGGTTCGATTTCCATAACCTGGGAATTGGAACTTGGGCCCGAATTATCAGGCCTCGAACTTAATTTTTACTATCGGTCTGTACCGCTCATGCAAATGAGATGTAGCGCGCGTCTGAGCGGGATATACTAATATTCGAAACTAAGTTCGAGGCCTAAGAATTAGGGCCCTACGCTATTGCGTTCTAATCAGCGATCTATCTGTCGCAGTCATCAGGTTGAATTTGCTATTTGATTGAATGATTAGCGCAATAGACTCTGTTTTTACCAACAAATTCAATGAATCCGATACTAGGACAGCCTTTTAAAATTTTATTTTTAAACTTCAAAATTTCCGAATGTGTACTATTATAACGGACATTAAAGTAAATTAATCAAAAAATATATCAACACATCGTTATCTGTACGAGCTGTTTGACGCCATTAAATGACCGCGCTAGTCATTCAATCAAATAAGCAGATTCAACCAGATGACTGTCACTCCACTAGGCCATGAACGCTCTTCTAATGTGCAAGACACATTACGTGTTCTACCGCTGGTCGGTACCTTAGCTAACTATCCTGAATCTCTCTACCTTTGTTATCAGTTCCTGACCATATAAGGCCTGGTCCATCACTTGCTAATGCATCAACCATAAACGGCCTGACAGTACATACATTTCCGCCATACAAATGACTAGTAAGTCAGGACAGTAAGTATACTGGGCAGCTAAATTAGATTCATCTATTTAAATAAAGGAAATGCTATACATGCTCTGGTTATGAAGTGCCTCCGCGATCCTGTGGCTTAGAAATTAAGACTTAACCGGTGTCGTGGGTTTGATTCTCCCGTTGGAATAACAAAAATGTCGTTTACAAGTACTAGGACAAGGAAAATCCTTGCGTCGGATGTACGAATCCTGCTTCTATTCTCTCGTGCCTGTCATTCTTCTCTCTGGGTTACGAGTCACGATTGAAGAGTAAGGGAAGAGGGAGTGCATTAGGATCCGTAGTCAGCATAGAAGCCTACTTTTCAAACTGATTAGATTTCGGTTCAGATTGTTTATTTTTATTACCAGTCGATTGATATGGTCGGGAGTACCAAAAGTTACTTACGTCGAGATCAAACTGATTTGATTCTCGATCTACGTCGATTCTAAGTCTGCCCCCCCCCCCCTGAGATACTTTAGCAGAGCATATACAGTCCAGCAGTGGGCTTAGCTGAAATGACGAACAATTAATATCATTCATAATAGTAACTAGTTACCACTTACCAGCTTGAGTTCGAAGCAGTTTGCATACATTTGTAGCCTCGTAGGCGTCATGCCGTATTAGCATACAGATGGGACTGTGGGTTCGATTCTCGGTTTTTAGAAAGTCGTAATGATATTTATTATGACAGCCTTAATGTGGACTCGGCTATGATTTATTTAAATGCCTCTACGAGCTGGCAATAAAATTTAAATAGTATTTTTTTATAATTAAGACTAGGTATAGTTGTGTTATTTATTTCATGGACATCATAAATGTTTATCGTTTGGTGTATTCAAATTTTGAGGTGATTCTCGTGTATGTATTACATGTCATAAATATTTGTATGTAACTCGTAGAATACAAAATAATTATACATGAGTTTCTTACTCTTCTCGGTGGGTGAGAGGTTTGCGATCCGGTGGTAGGGATTGGATTTTGACTTCTATATATTATATGTTTCATACATATAAAATATAGGCCAAAAGAAACAAGATAGTAATTAAATATTACGTTTATCTGGGGGTACTGTAATGCCCCCGCCAAGTCGAGCTCGGCCGTACCATCCTTTTCTCGAAACAATTGAGGTCATTTTCGGCCCCTTATAACTTCGTTATCGATAAAACTAAACGACCTTATTATGTTGTTTTCATGCGATCGCCAAGTCAATCTACTTATTTATTTAAAAAACTAGCCCACTTCGTTGAGCATACAACAGTTTGTGATGAAATTCATTTTAAAGAAAAAACAAAAACCCGAACCTGCAAACCCGCAACGCGCAACCCAGAACCGCGCAACGCGCAACGCGGAACCCACAAAGTGGAACCCGCAACGCGGAACACGCAACGCGGAACCCGCAACACGGAACCTGCAACGCGGAACACGCAACGCGGAACCCGCAACGCGGAACCCGCAACAAGGAACCCGCAACGCAGAACCCGCAACAAGGAACCCGCAACAAGGAACCCGCAACGGGGAACCCGCAACGCGGAACCCGCAACGCGGAACACCCAACGCGCAACCCGGAACTCGCAACGCGGAACCCACAACACGGAACCCGCAACGTAGAACTCTAAACGTGGAACCAGTTTTGTAAGTTTTCTTATACTTACGCGTTGTTGGCTTTTCAGGATATAGCTGAATGTCGTTCTAATTTATTTTTTAATTTTATTTATCGATTTGGAACAAAAAATATTAATCGAAATAGTTTAAGCTCATATAAATACGGTAATAGTTTTATAATTACCTATATATTTTACGGTATAGGTTTATCGAAGCAAAATGTGCGGTTCCTGCATGAATTTTGCACGTACGAAGACGAAACGTCTTAATCATCTTAATAATCTAATAAAAAATGAAAATACCTAGCTTTTTATAAAACTTCTTGAATGAAGCTGATAAATACGCGACGAGAGCGTTACAAAAAGTGTGATCGAACGAGGCGAACGAAAGTTGAGAGGGAGATATAAATTGTAAAAATAGAAAGAAAGAGAGTTTTGTATTATTGCTAATATGTTATTGAATGTACTATCACCTCCGTGGTCTAGTGGTTCAGAGCTTTGCTCTCGACGACGGTCGTGGGTTCGATTCCCAGGTTGGAACAACAAAAATGTTGTTTTCAAGTTTGGTTAGGATAATGCAGGCTGATCACCTGATTGTCTGACAAGAAAGATGATCCATGCGTCGGATGGGCATGTAAAAAGTCAGTCCTGCGCCTGTTCTCTCGCCAGTCGTGTCGGTTTACCGTCCCACTGGATACTCTCATAGAGTAAAAGGAAGAGAAAGTGCTTCTGTGTAATGAGCACACACTTAGGCACTATAAAATAACTCCTGCGTAGCTGGGTTGGTTTCAATTAAATCGGCTACCGACACCGGAATCGGTGAGGGGAGCTATTTATTTTATTGAATTTACTGTAGATTCTTGGTGGAAATTCATGATAAATAGTAAAACACAAACTAGTTGTAGCTACTTACACTTTATTTGTAATTTTACATAAAAAGTGGATAAAAAGTGCAAGTAGTTTCTGTTTTACTACATTATTGCTAATTGCTATAATCTCGAGAAAGCTGCGACACGTTATCTTACCGTCTTCCTCTTATAGCCAGAATAAGTATTTCTAGTTACAAGTTTTTTACACTTTATGCAGAATGTACAATGGCGGACTTATACTTCAGTCGCGATGTCACTTATGTTTTTTTTATTTGTCCGTCAACACGTTAATAAAGATTTGTCGCTATCGTGAAGCCGTGTCGGTGCATATTTTAATTTATTTGCTATCAACTTTTCCCATGACATAAAATACATCTTCACTATGACACTTTTATAACAAGCACAAGACACGATTACTTTGGAAACTTTATGTCGTCGTAAAACGGAGAATGTCGTTTTTATAACATTATTATATATTTTATTATTAATAGACACGAGCTATGCACACTTTGAGTACAGTTTATGAAATATTTAACACGCCTATTACATGTTTACGATTGTAAGTAATAATGTGCTCCACCTGGCTAAGCCGGGACTAAAATAATTTTCTGGTCGTCCTGGTACTATAAAGTTTGAGGATGGGTGGAAAACTGAACATATTTTTATGAAATTGAGTGAGGTAGTTTAAGCAGTAAAAATATACAAATAAAATACGCTTGTTTCAGACTTACGAGTACAACGTAGAATTGTCAGTAACAACAAACAATGTTAAGATTATTTTATAAAAATAATAATAGCTCTTCTCAGCGATATCGGTGTCGGTAGCCGATTTCATTGAAACCAGGCCAGCTACGCAGGAGTTATTTTATAGTGCCCAAGTGTGTGCGAAATACACAAAGGCACTCTCTCTTTCTTTTACTCTCATAACCTAGTGGGACAGTAAACCAACACGACTGGCGAGAGAACAGGCGTAGCACCGAATTTTTACATGCCCATCCGACGCATGGATCATCTTTCTTGTCAGAAAATCAGGTGATCAGCCTGCATTATCCTAACCAAACTTGAATACAACATTTTTTGTTGTTCCAACGCGGGAATCGAGCCCACGACCTCCAGGTCGAGAGAGAAGCTCAGAATCACTAGACCGCGTAGGCGCTTATTTTATGTTGGTATATTTAGTGAATTAAATTAACATAAAATGGACGCTTTACACTTTATCCGAAGAACTTGTGTTACAGGTACCAGAAAACGGAAATATATTTAATACTTTTATACTATACACATGTTTATAATTTTAATACACATCCATGACCCAGGAACAGAAAACTTTTGTTCCTTAGGCAGGATTCGTCTGAAACAAGAAAATAATTCAATTTGAAATCCAGAAATGCATAGGTACAAAAATGGTCAAGGTAGAGCCGTGGTCGTACCCGCTAATAAAATCTAAGCATTAGTTCACACCGAAACACGGTAGAAAAATTTTTTAAGGCTCGATGCTAATAGCGGGTGCGACCACGGCTCTACCTTGACCATTTTTGTACCTATGCATTTCTGGATTTCACATTGAATTATTTTCTTGTTTCAGACTTTTTAGACCCATTTTTTGCGAAGTCGGGTTATAGTTTTTTAATCTTTTTTTTATAAGTATTAATAATTTATATTTTAAGTATTTTAAGCATTTTTATATTCTTTTTCGACAACCTCCGTACCGTAGTGGTTTAGCACATTAGCACGGGGTCTGATTGACGTGGAGTGAAGCGTAACATATTATATTGTTTTTATTCATTTCGTATTTTGAAAGTTATACTTCTTTAGGCGCGTTATGAAAAAATGATGAGAGTGAAATTTTAAGATGCGCACCTGTGACACAAAATTAACAGTATGAAGTCGTCTGCTTAACCGCTCATTAAGTCTCGAATATCTATATATAATTTTTTCGAGACTTAATGAGCGGTATATATAAAATATGCGCGGTATGTATATATATATATATAAAACTATTTTTTAATGATGCTAAAAAAGTATAACTTCTCACGCGCGTACATAAGTACACGCACCCATTTTTTTTTATTACCTACTATATTAGTACACTAGGTACCTGCTTAGGCTATTTAATATTTAGTGTATGAAAAGTGGTTGTGCCGTAAATTCCTTTTATTATACCTACTCTTTTTTGTTAAATCTATGGACAGAAAGAGTATGTCGATAACTACCTATATAACAACTTATTTGTTTACAATTTTATATCACACTAGCTGTTCCCGCGACTTCGTTCGCGTGGTTTTTGAGTGAGCGCAAGCAATGAAAGTCCCCAAATGTAATTAATTTTCCCCGTTTTTGCAACATTTCTCACTGACGCTTCGCTCCTATTGGTCGCAGCGTAATGTTTTATAGCCTAAAACCTTCCTCTATAAATGGACTATCCAACAAAAAAAGATTTTTTCAAATCGGACCAGTAGTTCCTGAGATTAGCGTGTTGAAACAAACAAACAAACAAACTCTTCCGCTTTATAACATTAAATTTCCACCCCATAAATACCTTTCTAATTTCTATGCGATTTTTTAGCTTTAGGTATTACTTTATTGGTAGGTGTTATGTATAAGTATAAGCTTAAGCTAGTGAGTTTAATAGGAACAGTTTGTCTCCGAAAAAGAAGGATAGGATTATACAGTCAGCAATTCAGCATACCATCAGCAATTCAGCATAACGTCAGCAACTTAGCACATCGCCAGCAATTCAACGTTCCGTCAGCAATTCAGCGTACCGTCAGCAATTCAACGTACCGTGAGCAATTCAACATACCGTCAGCAATTCAGCAAACTGTCAGCAATTCAGCATACCATCAGCAATTCAGCATACTGTCCGCAATTCAGCATACCACCAGCAATTCAACATACCATCAGCAATTCAGCGTGTCCTTATCATTTCCGCATACCGTCAGCAATTCAGCATACCACCAGAAATTAAGCATACCACCAGCAATCAACATACCACCAGCAATTAAGCACTCTGCCAGCAATTTAACGTACCGTCAGCTATTCAACGTACCGTCAGCAATTCAACGTACCGTCAGCAATTCAGCATACCGCCTATTTCAGCATTTTTCCCACTTCACAAGTGAGTTGCGCACTGCGACACATTACAAATGCGTATTTTCAATTTGTCACTTTGATGCGGTTGCGGAAATTGAATGTTTCGTTCAAATACTTCTGGATTTTTACACGTTTCTCTTTTTACCTGACTGTGCCAGAAGGAGGGTTATGTTTTTCGACAGTAGGTATGTTCAATCGTTTGGCACGCTTTGCAGACTGAAAGGCTCGATGGATTTTAGCTTAAGAGGGGATATATCAAAATAAAAAAAGGAGTCAGGTTTTTAGTTTTTTTATTGCCGTCTTTTATGCATAAATATATTATAATATTATTACATAAACTACACGACGTATCGTAGTAGTTTTTTCACGCATATTTCAAATTATCAAACGTTTACGGAGAGCTAAATATTTAAAAAAAATGTAAACACTCCACTAATTACAGTGTTTTGTGAAAATTACGGTTATTAATTTCTCAATGCGAAAAATATTTATGATGCCTTCTACTAGTTATCACTGATAACGTCATCCAAAACCTGATTTTATGTTTTTCGAGATTTTCCTCATAGCTACAACATGTACGAGCAAGACAGGTATCTATAAATTTTATTTTGACATTTTAAAATATATACGCATCGTTATTCGTTAGTCGTTACATCATGAATACAAACTGGGCCCCGATCTGGTACCTCTGAATATCTATCTCACTCGAGCACGTATGATTTGGTGAGTGGGAGCGGGACAGACAGAATAGAAATTCGAGTTACATGAATCGGAGTCCTTTAAGGCGAGGCCTTGTTTTTAATAATGTCATTATTTTAAAAATAGTTTTTCTAGTAAATATGGAGCTTTCAATGTCAGTGTCACGCCGATATAGGTGTCGGTGGTGGATGTCGTTGAAACCGGATCATCTACGGAGGTGATTCATTTTATAATGACGACCTCCGTAGCGCAGTGGTTGAGTACATTGCTGCTCCAGCGGATGTCGCGGGTCCGAATCCCGCCGACGGAACAAAAAAGTTTTCTGTGTGCCTGGGTCCTATATGTGTATTAAAATATACAGTATAAAAACTTTAACTTTGAGATACGATTATGCTACCCCTCCTTATTTTGGAAATGCATTTTTTACCATTTATATTTTTTGATCGCAAGCATAACGAAAACCAAAGAAAATATATTTTTTTGTAAAAAAAATACATTTCTTGAATAACAAAAGGTAGTATAATCATATCCCAAAGTTATAGTGACTGTTCTTTTTACATCCGTTATATGCACAGGGTGATTCATGGTCCATATACCTATTAAGACGAATATAGTGTGAGAATGATGCGTAGAGCATTTTTTGTTTTGGCACCTCATATAAATTACTTACCATAACGCGACAAATCACGATTAAAGATTTCCATAAAAGTCACAAAACAGATGAGTTTCAATCCTGGCCAGGTCTTAGGTCAACGACCAGTGCGTTCATGTGTATAGACTAGGAGCCAAGGAGTTCCAGCCTAGAAGATTAACTCCTTATGGTCATTTTAGACATTTGATTTTTTTTAAGTTATGTTTAGTAATTTATATGAGGTGCCACAGCAAAAATGATCTTCGCGTCATTCTCTTCACACTATATTCTGATTGGTATATAAACCATAAATTACACTGTACATAATATAGTAAAAAACTTAAATTATAGTATATATTATGTATAAAAGTATTAAAAACGTTTTCCTTGTCTGGTCCTCGTAACACAAGTTCTCCTGATACTTAGCACGGGGTCAGATTGACGTGGTGTGAAGCGTTCATAGATTTACAGGACAGACTTATATAACACGTCCGTCACGGATCATCACTCTTGTCAGATTGTCTGACAAGCGCAATACAGAGAAGCACTCTCTCTTCCTTTTACTCTATGAGAGTATCCAGTGGGACGGTAAACCGACAGGACTGGCGAGAGAACAGGCGCAGGACCGACTTTTTACATGCCCATCCGACGCATGGATCATCTTTCTTGTCAGACAATCAGGTGATCAGCCTGCATTGTCCTAACCAAACTTGAAAACAACATTTTTAACGCGGGAATTGAACCCACGACCTCCGACCAAGCTCTGAACCATAGAACCACAGGCATTGATGGTTTATCTATACAATGTTCAACAGAAATGAGGGATGAAAATGATAATATGTTATATTCCAGTTGCCGCTATTGCAACAGATATTAAAAAAAACATTTTAGAGTCCTCCCATACAATTAACGTGATTTTGTACGGGACGCTTCGTTCGTGATCGACTCGCACTTGGCCGTTTTTTTTTCTATCGGTCGCATAGGTACCATCAGGCGACCCAGCTCGTTTCCCCGTCTTATAATAATGAAGACATGAATGGATGAAGGTAATATCTAGAATCAATGTACTTATTAATACGTCATTTACAAGATGTCCTCATTTGAATCTCTGAGAGAAAACTTTAAAGAAATAGGAATCCTAACTTTTATTATACCTAACTGGGATTTTATTGTATACATACGCCTATACAATAAAATCCCAGAAAACGTTAAAATTTTTTCCGTTAATAATTTAAAAAAAGTAGTTAAAGAACGTTTGTGTGCTAAAGCTTATTATAAGATAACTGATTTTGTTATTGATTGCACACCCTGTGAATAAAGTGGCCAACCATAATGGCTGCTTATATTTATTTACTATATGTATCCTAACTTTTATAATATTAATATGTATAGATTAAGTTACATTGTAAAAAATATATACTTACTTTTAAAAAAAATATCAATTTTCCATCTTTTTGCTAAAAGATGGCCCCGTGCGAGTTTCTTACGCCGGTTCTTCTGGGCGGGTTAGGGTTGAACCGGTGGTAGTTTGTTTTTCTTGTCGACTTTCCGAAAATAGCTTGTTAAGTTTCATTTGGAAATAAAACGTTTTTTAATTTTTATTTATTTATTTTTTTGTCACTGTTACATAATTATATATCTACTATAATATATACATAGAGTGAGTATTCTACTATAATACATTTATTATACAGTGTACTATAATATACAGTCACATAAACATATTATATATTATACTATAAAACAAACTCAATTTACTGGCTAATTTTTTTTGCGAAATTCTTCAATTAATACCTAAGATTAGCATTTAGTACATAACTTGTTACTTCCATGAACCCTTTGTCTAATAGGATTCGAACTCACTGCTCTCCGGTTACTAAGCGGAGTGAGGCTCCGTTGTCCCCTCGACTAACTTTATAATTAGGGTTGCCAACGTACAGTTTACGTATACAACGTGTAAAATAAATGAGTGATGATAGTTATGCGTATAGGATGCTTCTGTATAAAGTTCACTGTAGAAGTAAAAACGCTAAAACTTGAAAGAGTAACTTTTGTATACTAGTTGAACGAACGAGAATATGGGCGTAATTGAAATATGTTGGCAAAATTTTAAATTCGGTTTACAAATGTATAAAAGTAAATAATGATTTAAATAAATGTGTGGGTACTATTTTTATTTCCTAAAAGCCCAACTGAATGAATGAAATTATACTGTAACTAGCTGACGTGTGTCCACTTCGTTGAGCATACAAACCGTTTAAACATTCCCTGGACTTCCACGAACATTTCAAGACTAAAAATAGCCGAATCGGTTCAGCCGATCTCGAGTTTTAGCGAGACTAACGAACGGCAATTCATTTTTATATATAAGATAAGAATAAAGGAAGATAGAAAAAAATAGATAGATAGATTATACTTTTTTTGCTTCTAACAAGGTGTCAACCCTATTAATAACCCAGTTTGTTCACAACTTCGCAGCACAGCGTAAACAAAACATCGTATTTTTAATTCCTCAACAATTTTACAGTTGCACGTTAACTGGCGTTTGCATAATATGTTTGTATGGATATTGTTAAGTGTAGCTTCATATAAAAAAGTTAAAAAAACGGGTTGCTCTCCGAAAATGCCGGAAGAAGTGAAAAACGAAACAGCAGGAGCAGGCATCCATTTTACGGTAGAAAGAGACGGGATATTACTTCCTTTCCTACGCTGCGCCGGAGATCTTACTCATTTTCGATCAGGGCGGCGATTCTCAGGCCTTGAAATTAGTTCCGAATATTAGTATATCCCGCTCGCACGCGCGGTAAATCTCATTTGCGTGAGCGGGACAGACCTATAGTAAAAACTAAGTTCGAGCCCTGAGAATTAGGGCCCAGGTCACGTGTCCTGCCGCGATTTCCATCCCAGAATGTGCACATTACTGCTAAAGAAGTTTTCACTTAAAAAATAAGAAATATTAAATATATTATTACAGTTGGACAATTAGAACAGCAGGCCAATCGCGCTATTGTACAACGTTTCATTTGAGGTTCAACTTAGTTTCGTTTGTGTTTCAGCTGCGTTTCGTTTCCAATCCAGCTGAACATTTTTGGCCCTTTACACAATTTAGATTCAAAAACTTTACTTATATACGATCACTTTGTTCCAAACGTTCGAGCTGCGTACGAGGTAAACTAGCTCCGTACGAACTTTTTGTTTGACAGCGTTTGAGTTACATCTACGGTCCAGCTTCGTCTCACCTAGCTGTCAAAAGGATAGCGCTATACCGAATACGTCACAAAGTCGAGTAACGTTCACGTTTCGGTAGCGTTTCAGCTAAAGTTTTTTAGCGCGATTGCCCTGCAGACTGCAATGTCCTAACCAGATTTTTGGAGTTCCAACGCGGGAATCGCACCCACGATCTCTTAAAGCCAGGTCCTAAAGCCTAAATTACTGGACCACGTAAGCGATTTTATTAGTCTTTTGAATGATTTTTTTAATCGTTTAACAAATAATGTAAAACTAAAATTATTTAAGTACCTTTAAAAATAATGTTGATATTAAACTATTAAATATAATTTGCGAACGAGAAGGGAACAACCGATTGTGACGTCAAATGGTTCACCCTACATAGACATCACACCAACATGCGTACAAATATCGTTTTGCGATACAGAGATGGATAATTTTATTTAATTGCTTTAAGTCCCGATTTCACCAAAGCATGTTAGTGTTAACGGCTTGTTAAATTACCATGCCTTCCCATTCATTGATAGGACTTACGAGAGGAACCATGATATTTAACTAAGTATTAATTTTAACATTGCTTGTTGAAACACGCCTTTAAACTTAAATGTTTAAAACTTAACCTAGGGTTGTGTTTCACCAAACCATGTTTAAGTTAATCCTTCGTTAAATATCATGTGATCCCTCTCGTATTTCCTGTCAATGAATGAGAAGGCATGGTATTTTAACATGGCGTTAACTTTAACATCTCTTGGTGAAACACGCGCTAATTCTTTCTTTCTATTTTAGATTGTGCTCTTTCTGATTTTCTTTGTAATGAGTCCAAAAGTAAATAAATTGAATATTCATTAACCCAATTATATATCCTTTTGTTTCTGCTGTCATATCTTCTGCATATTCTTCTTAATTATCTTCTTGAATCACTTCTGCTCTGTAGGACATTGGCAAACCCAAGAGCACGGTATGAAGTTCCTACAGTACATTATA
This sequence comes from Celastrina argiolus, assembly GCA_905187575.2. Classification (NCBI taxonomy): domain Eukaryota; kingdom Metazoa; phylum Arthropoda; class Insecta; order Lepidoptera; family Lycaenidae; genus Celastrina; species Celastrina argiolus. Next base: position 15,545,913 of record LR994591.1, on the reverse strand, counting down.
AGTAGGAACTCTATACCTCGCTAGTGGCAATCACCGTATAACTCTTCTTTCTTCTTAGTATCCTTCTGTTCGTTCTTGAAATAATTCTTCTATATTTTCTTTCTTCTCTCGTAACAAATGTTAAAATGTTTATACCAAAACTTGTAGCCAGTACCTATATAGAGAAATAAAACTTAAATCTAGCATACCTTTTTCCTTGGGCCTTACTCTCCAAACTGAATCGATTTTGATTCAGATTCGATCATGCCGCGTACTTCCTAATAAATTAACGTTCATTTTGATTCTCAGTCGATTGATATGGTCGGGAGTACAAAAAGTTACGATCTAACGTTAGCTTGGTTAGTTTCAACGTAATCCACCAAATAAAATACCAAAAGCCGTTGAGATCGAACCGATTCGATTCTCGATTGTGTCGGGAGTAAGCCTGCTGTTTCAATTTAAATACAAGTAGCATGCAAATAGTTATATTGAATCTTGAGCTAATATCCACTGAGTCGTATTAAGCCTGAAGGTTGTAGAATGTAGATTGTGCCAAGCAAACACACATACTCCAGAAAAACATCACCCGCATTATGTAGTCGGGTAAAAATATAAAACTACTCGTAGATCGAAAGCTCCAAACCCCGATAATGTCGCAAATAAACATCGAACAATGACATTTTAATGCGAGCCAGTTCAAACAAAGGTGTGTGATTTCACCTTCGTAATTACCATATGAATATGGCAGCTGCGGCACAACCCTAATTAATATTTGAATTTGCATACTCTATCCGAAAGGGGTACAGCACTAGACATATGACGGCGCATGTGGTTGTTTAACACCTTATCGAAATGAAATATTATAATGGTTTAAAGTTAATTTATTTTTACACAATTATAATATCTATGAGCTGACCCGTGCCTACTTCGTTGAGCGTAGAAACAGTTTGTGATGAACCGTTTAAACCTTCTCGGGACATCCACGAATATTTCAAGACTGAAAATAGCCGAATCGGTTCAGCACAATTAAAAAAAAGTTCAATTAAAATACTGTAGTATAACTGTTGATTATTAACCTACTGTCTGATTACGTAATATTAAAAAAAAAGTTATTTACATCCATATTGTCACGCTTCACAATAATAATGAGAACCTTTTGAAGTCTCATTTGTGCCAATTTCACCAACACATGTTAAAGTTAATCATTAATTAAATATCAAGTTATCCCTCTCGTATTTTCTGTGAATGAATGAGAATAGTGTTTTAACAAGCCGTTAACGAGCGTTGGTTAAATCGGGACTAATACCACTGTATCTACTTAAATATTAGATGCACAAATAAGTATAAAGTACATTAGGACTCTGTATAAGTTACCCTCAAGGTTTCAAACCCTTTTAATGCAAATTTGGTCACCCTGTCGTTAGCATCACTATAGACATATCTTGGGAGCGGCTCCGGAAGACGTTTCTCTCGCGTTTTTTATATTTAAATAAGAAAGGCATTGAAATTTGCATGTTTTTTTATTACCAGAAGCTGTGTGTTGCAGCAATTTTTAACCCCCGCCGAAAGCAGTGTATATAAGTTTAACTTTGTGTGTCCGTGACGTATCTTCAAACGGATAAACCGATTTTGATCTAGTTTTTGTATGTTAGTTGACGTGATTGGGAGATTTTTAGTTATATTATCATCATCAGTTTGTTCACTCGGGGGTCAGATTTGGGTCATTTAAAAAAATCATACGGCGTTGATTACAGGCATATTCCCCATTTTGCTAAAAGATGTGAATAGTGTAAGGTGTATTTACAGGAACATATTTTTTTTTTTTATAACTAAAAGATGGAGGATTAGAGTTGAAATATTTTTTGATTATTTAATTTATTTATTCAAATATAGTAGTTTCATACCTCCATATGATTTATTAAATGTAAAAGAGTTTTAAAAAGATAAAAAAGAAAAGTACACAATATAATGTGTGAAAATTACACTTGCCCACCCTAAGACATAAAATATCAAACTATTTACATATTGATATGTGGGTGAACTATTTTATCGCTGTAATAAATATTTTGTTATCCTAACACCCGTTTAAATATTAAATCGCCATATCAGAGAGGTGAAAAACATTACACCTAATTTCCGGTAACGCGATCAAAAAGAACGCGTAAAAAGTTCGAAAGTTCGTGATTATAGAGGGGTTTGTATTATATTTATTTTATTTTATTCTTCTTCTATAAAACATTGGATTGCTGTTCGTTAGTCTCGCTAAAACTCGAGAAAATCTGAACCGATTCGGCTATTTTTGTCTTGAAATGTTCGTGGAAGTCCAGGGCAGGTTTAAACGGATTCTATGCTCAACGAAGTGGGCACGGGAGTCAGCTATTGTATTATACTGTAGTGTTGTGTTTTACTTAAAAAAAAAAAAATTCAATGGGTGAAAGATTTTCTAACTTTAGTTAATTACCAATAAGAACCAGTAGCCTTGTGGTATGATAGACCACTCGTTTTAGATTTTAACTGGGTCACAAATAAGAGTTTAGTACATTATGTGTAGTTTAGTGGTAAAACTCGTCTATTAGTATAGATAGTCAGGGTCGGAGTTAATGGGGCGGAACGTACAACTGCTGTGTCCGCCCCTGATAATTAGGGCTCCGGGGGGCACTCCACGAAACATATTATTAAAACTTTTAATAATACCCACCTATGGCCATAGATTAAAAACGCGTAGATCTGACCAGGGGGCCAATTTGAAGTGACATCGTGATGAATTGACGACAGGTTTGGGGCTGACTGACATTTCACTGGACAGTAAAGTAATCATAAAAGTCTGCCCAAAATTATTATAAAGTATATTCATAACTAACGACTTGTTATCTAGACAAAAATAATGAAGATTAAAAATAAATTGATGGTTTGGCATGCGACATGTTATAACTAATTAGTCACATCTACCTGTCAAGTATATCTGTGGGTTCATTAGACAAAAATGTGGGATATGTTAGATAATGCGACATGTTGACAAGCTGACATGATCCAAACGAAATAATTAATATATGTGACATGACACTTAACAGCCAGCTATGATAGAAAACACACTGAATATTCTGTAACATTTGTATCATACTTCGGCTAGAATGGGTTTTTATTAGCGCGACAAATACGCGTACCGGCCTGAAATGATATGCTAACGTTGGCACCGATATTTTACAATAAAACTATTTAAAAAAAACCGACTTAGCTTGTAACATTCCTATCACACTTAACAAACGACCTGATGACCTTGAATACCTGAACCGATTTCCATCAAACATAGCTAAGAACACTTGCAACTGATATACCTTTTAAACAAAAAAAATCCCATTAAAATCGGATCATCCGTTTGGGAGCTACGAGCACAGACAGACACATACACATATACGTCAAACTTATAACACCCCATTGTTTTTGCGTCGGGGGTTAAAAATGAAATCCATGAAATATAATTATATATATTTTAAACATTATAGAATATTCTAGATTTTTTGTATGTAATTCAGACATATTCGGATTCAAGAAGGTATATCCGTGGGTTCTGAGGGCTCCTCTAGGTACTCGTCTGAAGTACTGAGCACTTCAGTCATCTCTTTAGGGACGGTAGGTGCTTTTTAACCTAAAAAAGGTTACCCTTGTTTTGATTGTTTTTACCTAAAGGAAGGATACCTATTTCAAATAGATAACATATTTGCGTTTACTGTAGTCATTTTGAGTCACTATGGTAAACTTAAAAATAGTTGTGAACTATTCTTGGTTCAAAACAGTTATTAATCATAATTAGTTCAAAATAGTTATGAAAAGTTTATGGTGCAAAAAAGTTGCGAATAATTTGATGCAAAATTATGAACTATTTTTGGTTCAAAATAGCTGTGAATCATTTTTGGTCCATAACTTCTCGCGTTTCGCGCATATTGGGTTTTCGCGGATAAGAAATGCCCCAAAAAGCATAAGATACAACAAATCCCACTCATTTTGAGGATTTGCAGTTGAAATTAGTTGCAAATCCAGGCTTACCCACCCTCGGTCGCCCAGACCCGGGGCAGATGGTATGTTACATTTATTGTCGCCTCCGCGGTGTTTATGTCTTGTGATTACATCTTTACGAATATTACAAAAAGATATATAATATGTCGTAATATTTTATTATGGACTTTTCTCACCGGTGTCATTTTTTGTGCCAACATAAAACTTGGGTATAATTTTTTTAAATCCTTATTGGCTTATATCTTATTGAATCAAAAAACATTATAAATGAAATACCTACTTGCAGTTTAGAAACTAAAAATTTAGTTTCAAGTTTCAATATTAGTTTTATCGATAAGTAATATTGTCTAATGCCCCCATTCGGTCGTAAAATACGAAACTTTAATTAATCGCTATCTCAGAGAGATAAGATTGAGAATAATCGTTTTGATGACCTTATGTAGGTATGTAGATTTTAGAATATTAAGACTAAAGTAAATAATAGTAAACCTACCGTTTAAGTATTAAGATATTTGGTTCTGAAAACCTTCAGAAATATGTCCTTAAAAATATTAAATTTGCAATTCCATTAAGATATTTTAATATTAATTGATTTATTAAGATAAATCAATTAATTTTAAAATAGACTATAAAATAGGTGTATGTTTAAATATAAAATATGGTTGCCATGTCAATATTACAAAACTTTTCCTCTTGATAAAATTAACATATTATATATTATGGCTTATGAGTCATATAATATTTGATTTGTGACGTCATGTTTGTTTCACAATCATTTCCATAAAGTGATTCAGGTGACTTTTGCCGGGTAATACCTTATTTTAATTAATTATATTTTATCACACCTAGTTTATCACACACATTATGTTATTATATCATTAAAAAGTTGGGGTCTGTAATTTGAAAATTTTACACACGTCTTAAAAAAAATTAAAATTGAATTGTAAGAAATTGTAAATTTTGCTTAACTTTTATTCAATAGATAGGTACACGCAAAATGTCACTAGATGATTCTAATTACGATTGTTTCACAGATTGTTTGAGGGAAAGCGGCGGACCAGTATAAGTAGAACTGTCGATACACGCAACGTGAAGCACGATATTAATATACTTCACAGTTAATAAATCATTGGGAATCGAGATTATAATTCATGAGAAATGTCATTTAGTGATTTATGGTTTTGGAATATTAAGACTTAAGTAAGTAGTTGTTATTTTAAAACAATTTCAGATCATAAAATTTTTGGACCAATAATTGGCACATTTTGCTTCCATATTATTTCTGACCGACGTATTGTCTGAATGCAATAATCACAATCAAAAGATAAAGTAGATAGGTATGGTACACGTATCAATAAATATTCCATTCATATTCCATGTAGAAGCATATTCTAATAGCCATAAAATACACAAATGTATTATTGATGTGTCTTCTTAGTGAACTAAAACGATGCTAATTTTAATACATATCAAATACCTATTACAATTTATTACATCATACTACGCATATTACATTTACGACCCATTTAAGACAATGGAAATGTGTTGTAGTTTTTATCTGTGAATTTTTAAAATATGCTAATCATCAGATGGAAATTCGCGATTGTGTCCTCGGCCTAAACATGGCGTGCGTATAGGCAGTTAGAGCTGACAGACAATCTAATAAATGCGAATGTGAGCATCATTTTCATGCTAATAACAGAACCACTTAACTGATTTTCGTTAATTCTAATTATTATAATTTCACAAGAACAAAGTCACGGCATCGCATAGAATTACGATCGTTCACGACCAGCGTAAGTTGAGCCTTCCCTGCCTGTTGGACGTATAACGACTAAGAGATTACTTATTTTTGATTTTTGTCAATTTTAATTATTATAATTTTACAATACAATAATTGTATCAAAGTTATTTTGCCGTGCGTAAGTTGATCCCTCCTTGCATGTTGGTCGCACAGTGACTAATTCAGACAGATTACTAAATTTTTGTCAATTCTTGATTTTTGTTAATTTTAATTATTATAATTTTAGAATATAATAATTGTATCGACGGTATTTGGCCGCGTGAAGAGCGTCCAGCGTAAGTTGATCCCTCGCTGCCTATTTGGCGCATAACGGCTTATAGATCACTGTGCACGCACTGTGAGTATACGTCTATCAAACGTGTCACAATTTTACTACAAAACAATTTTCTGTTCTTAGCGGTACGGTAGCGTAACGCTATATTATTTTATTTCCTCTACATTTTATTGGAACGGCTTTCTAATCAAGATATTTTTATTTATTGTAATATTATCTTTTATATAAAAATAAATCACTGTTCGTAAGTCTCGCTAAAACTCGTGAACGGCTGAACCGATTTGGCTATTTTTAGTATTGAACTGTTTGTATGCTCAACAAAGTGGGCACGGGTCAGCTAGTCAATTATAAATCAAAATTTTACAACCAACCATTGTGTAGTAAGATATTATGGTTAGTACCTAATTTATTAATAATTTTAGATTTGGAGACCAACTTAAGTTGACCCGTTAAACTAAGTGCTCGAAGACATCCCCCTGCAGTTAAGTCCTGTTTAATTATGTGTGAAGCTACACTTCAGCCTTTATTGTCAAACGCATTAGCGTTGAACATCTAGATTCGCAATTTCAATGGAAACAGTTTACTTCAATTGATATTGAAATAAACTTTTCAATGACTTGCGTAGAATTAACGATAATTATGAGTTTTCAGTTTAAATTTATAATTTATGAAAGAAAGAAAAAAGAAAAGACAAGGATACCTATTCTACTCTATAACCACATTTTTAGTCGGTCCGACCGACTGTTTGATATCAAGCTGTTTCTTTATTACTATTTCACTTCTCGAATAAAGTGCTGTCATGATTTTCATACAATCATTTATTTCATTACGAATATAATATCGTTAATAATTCGTGCTTAGCTTACAGGCTGTTTGTGAGTTTGCTGTTGAGATTTTATTAATACACACACATCGTGTCTAAAAAAAATCGATAAGTGGATTTATTAAAATTATTTTTGTGTTAACAATTTTATGTGCACACAAATAATAAAAAAAAACAAACAGACGAATTGAGAACCTCCTCCTTTTTTTGGAAGTCGGTTAAAAGGGTTACATATTATAAAGAAATACGAATACAAAAGTCCACCTACCTACACCAGTACCTATAGTCCTACTACCTACATTTTATAGACAATTATGATGATGATGATGCAAGTTTTTTATTTTTTTTAGACGATGCAACTTTTTATTGTTTTAGACCATGCAACTTTTTTTAGACGGTGCAAAAGCTCGCAGGGCATAATTATTGAATAGCACCAAACTATATTGAAAAAAAATGCACAAAATGCGTTTTTCAATGCGGATGCGTCGTTATCTATTTCTGCTCGAGTACTGGAGGGAATCTCATCGGAAATTCACCATTATCATACCCTCCGACATATATAAACACGTCGACACGCACGCAGTCGAAAACCCACCCAAACTACACCGGATAGGGTCCATTTTGCCCCGCATAGCCAACACACGTGTGGGGTTGGACCCCACGCACTCTCCCGGGGGTAATTTTTACCCCATCACCGCGCGTCGCCACCCACTACTCATCATTGGATATTTGAATTACTTATGAGCAATTTCGTTGATTCGATTTTTGGAAAATATAATTGTCAGCAACTTATTGGCGGTTTATCTTACGATTGATTCGGTTATGATTCAGATTCGATCGTGCCGCATATAGTTACCTAAATAAATTGATTTAGGTTTATTTTGATTCTCAGTCGATTGATATGGTCGGGAGTACAAAAAGTTACGATGTAACAATTTTCTCTATCCTGGTTAGTTTCAAAGTAACCCACCAAATAAAATACCGTTTTGATCGAACAGATTCGATTGGCAGATGAAGTAATTTGTAGGTGACTTAATTATATGAATCAAAGTGCTGTATAAAATCTGTGTAAATTATAGGCGATCAAAAGCCAATAAAGTTGAATCATCTGAATCTTCAATTATGTTAGGCAGTTAAAACATAATTACTGTTTTTTATTATGATTGAATGACATAAGTGCGATATTATAGAGAAACTGTTACTTATTAATTTATTTATAGGTAATTAAAACGGGTGACCCCAATTACATGAATTAACTTATATCTAAGCACAATTATTAATACATACTAACAAATTATAAACTAAGTAATAAGCAATACAATATACACATGATATAATAGCTCCCCTCACCGATTTCGGTGTCAGTAGCCGATTTAATTGAAACCAGGCCAGCTACGCAGGAGTTATTTTGTAGTGCCCAAGTGTGTGCGCAATACACAAAGACACTCTCTCTTCCTTTTACTCTCATAACCCAGTGGGACGGTAAACCGACACGACTGGCGAGAGAACTGGCGCAGGACTGGAAGCCCCCCTGCGGTAGGTAATTATACTAATTTGTCCATGTTTATGTTGAGGCATTTCTCTAATACTATTAAATAATCTCCCAACTAATAGGTAATAAACCAATAAAATTGCTTAATTTTCATCCTTAATTATGTGTTACATTAGGCAATTATTATTTATAGTGATTGAACACGGTATAATAGAGAAACTTATTCATCCAATCCTATAGCATTAAAAGAAGAGAAGAGAAATACTTGTCTTTAAACTATACCCACTACTTCGGATACGCAAAATGAAATCCCACGGGAATCATTTTGCAGGTTTAAAAGTAGCCTATGTGATAATCCAGCATGTTAACTACTACCATACCGAATTTCTTCAAAATCCGTTAAGTACTTTTTGCACGAAAGAAACTATAAATACATGCAAACTTTTGCATTTATATTATTAGTAGGTTTTATCGCTAGGCCTCTGTAGACCAGTGGTTTAGAGGTCAGTTCTCGATGTGATCGTGGGTTCGGTCCTCGCGTTAGATTAATAAAACATTTTCTTTTCAAGTATGGTTACAATGCAGGCTGATTATCTAACAAGAAAGATAATAATTATGTGTCGGTCCTGCGCCTGATATCTGGCATGTTTCGGTTTTGAGCACACACATGGGCACTATTAAAAGCCGTATCCGGAATCATTTCAACGAAACCACCACCAAAATCGGTGCAGCATTTGTGTTTAATGTCAACTAAATTAGAGGTTATAATTCTCGTTAGAACAGACCAGCCTTATTTGACCCCTCGTTACAAAGTTGTTTTATTTTTTTAACTCAAAATCAATACGAAGCCACACACCACAGACAATCAGCAGTAACTCAATATGTTTCAGGGGGCTAGCAGTATCTATTGACAACTACGTATTCGAAAAATTCATATGTGACTGAATTGTCCTCAAAAAGCGATGATAAAGCTAGGAACACTCTCGTTACGTTAACTTTAATATAAAAGATTAAAATCGTTTGGGAGCTACGATGCCACAAACATACCTCTTTTTAACCGACTTCAAAATAAAAGAAGGAGGCTCTCAATTCAATTTTTTTGGGGTTAGGGTTTAAAAATCTATTTTATATTATATCAGCGAGTTATTCATCACTTAAAAAATTGTAGTTCGCTGCCAAGCAAAGTTGGCATGCCAACAATTTCATTTTCAAAAGTGTATTGTGCGCATGTTTCGAACCTACAAACATTAGACATATTTTCAAATGTAAATAGGTATATTTTATTTAAATATTTATTTTATTTGATGACGAATGTTTTTCAAATAATATTGCACAAGCTAAGTACCTACGAAGCTAAGCTCTCGAAATATTCATTTAGGAACGTACATATTATTATTATTTATATTTTTATGATATTAAAATGGTACGTGAAGCAAAATCTTTAAATACCCATTTCTTCGAAAATGGCGGGAGTATGAAATTTCCCGCACTTGCAAAAGTATCATGTACTATGTAAGTACGAGTGCAAAGTGGGATTTTTTGTCAAACCTTAGTTCAAGCTTACAAAAACACAAAATGAAACACACATTACCTCTGCACTCGCGATTCAGCTTTTTATGTATATTATTTTGTAATTTTTTTTAGGAAAATGTTTACGTAAATACTAATATACTTACTAGCTTACCCGTGCCCACTTCGTTGAGCATACAAACCGTTTAAACCTTCCCTGGACTTCCACGAATTTTTCAAGACTAAAAACAGCCGAATCGTTTCAGCCGTTCTCGAGTTTTAGCGAAACTAACGAACAGCAATTCATTTTTATATACAAGATAAATTCTACATACCACACATGCAGTTCGCATCCAAATTTGTTTTGACATTCGCAAACGAACGACCCAGTAGCCCGCCTACTAGTTTGCGAATGAAATTAAAAGGGTGTGGCTAATGCGCGGAGAAATGAATCGTATCTACGTGCAAATAGAATACAAAGTCAAACGATTGCGACACAATTGAGTTTCCCATATCTATGATACGCTAAGCCCTTTTTTGTGAAAAGGGGAATCCCCTTAGCGCGTGCCGCAGGATCAATACCAACTAAAACTTTAAAGGTCATTTGTAGTCACTTCACTATTGACTTTATAATACGTAAACGCATCGTATTTAAAAAACGATTTAAAAAATAGAAAAAAAAAAACAGAAAAGAAAAAATATCAGCACACACCGAAAGTGCAGTAATTCAAAAAATGCAATTTTCGAAAGTAATTCCAAACCACTTCTGTAGTAACTAATTATGCAGCTATTAGACGTAACACATACACAAAGACCATTGTCTGCCACACAATGGCTGAGTCACGGAAGACAATGAGACCAGACGTAAAGGTACGGGTAATTTAAATGCCTAGTTTCTTAGGTTTTTTTATTCTTTAATGTATTTTTTTTGTATTTAATTAATTACTGTTATTTGCTTTAATCGTTGTTATTTGTATTGTTGTTATGCGACTAGTTATTATGAGTAATTTAATATATTTATTTTATTTAAATTTAATGTTTACGCTTCCCTATTATACTGTAATTAAATGTAAAATTACTTACGGTTTTGTTATTTTAGTATGCAAAATATTTTATTTTATCTTATGTCTACAAATGTTTAACAAAATATATTTTTTATCACAAATACCTGCGATTGTTGTATAATGTAATCCGGACTCCCACTTCATCGGCATATCTGTAACAAGAAGAATGCACGTAAGTATTGGTGAATTAAAAAAAAAACAAAAATTAAACGCAAATTTTTCTTCTTCTCACACTTCATGATCTATATAAATGTACTCAAAAGTACATGTCACCAGGGATAGAACCCCTTGCGTTCAATGCAAGCGGTTGATCGTTCTGCCACGGACACTTAACGTAAAATACAGCTGTGAAAATACAAGAAAATCATTTGTTCATCCGCTCTATTTACTCAGATCGACGTAAACGTATGTTTTCACAGAAAAACGACCTTGGCGATCACCTCATGTCAGTCATCACACTTTTAACCTTAATAATAAAGGTTGTTGTAAAAACACGATTGATCAAATTATTTTAAGATTTTTCCGCTTCCATCATCATGAGTGTTTACAATTTTTTACTTTTTGTTCTTTGGTATGTTGGTTCGGCCACAAGACTGTATATTCTTCTTTAACAACAAGCCACATAAATGTTTCATTATTTTCGTAACTGAAATCACTCACAAAATTCATAGAAGCACACACACACTTTGCGGTTCATTATAATCTTTCAATAAAACTTTTAATGTTAATATAAAATATAAAAACGACTTAGGATTTATGATATTAATTAGTTTTATAAAATTTTCACGAATTATTTATCAAAATAAAAATCTCAGAAAAAAAAATTACTTATATACGATCTAACTACTGCCTATCTCACACTAGACTGCTCGCCTCACGTCCTCCACAGCCTTTATAAAGGGCAATGTACACGTCACTAATAATGACATAAAGTTTGTTACAAGTAATTACTCATTGGATTTAGAGAAAATACCATCGAATAATAATAATTTATAAAATAACATTGGAATATAAACACAGGAAATTCTGGACATAATTCTAATACATAAATAATGTGCTTTGGAATATTAGCGTAACATTGTTTTGTCAAGCAATCGTAAGTAAGGAAAACAGTTATGTTTATTAATAACTAGTGCATTGTTTTTCATTTATATAATAAGACTTCAATATTATTAAATAGCATTTAAATCTAGTATACTCATATTTCTATATTTACGATTCTACAAAAAAATTCACATTCACATCACAAAAAAATTTACACGCATTCTAATTTGAAAAGAGACATTTTTTTATTAAAAAAACTCACAATATCGGAATGCCAACAGCGGTGAGTCACACTGTTTTTGTTGTACGATGATTTGGCGTATATTTTTTTTATCCGTGCAATGGCCGACACGACCTATACGACCTAGTCTTTGTTAGGTTACATCTAACGTTTTTTGTTTACAAAAAATATGCGGTGAATAACGCTGCAATCGATTTTAAATTGTAGGCAATTTGGACAAATTTGGCACGCTAAATACTTTTGTTGCTAATATAGTTGGAATAAAAAATGGATAATGTATTCTTTTTAAATATCAATACAAATTGCATGTTAATAAAATATTGGATGAATAACAATAATTACGGGACAACAAACAACATACTGGACTTATCAACATTATTTATCAACGAGGTTAATTATTTTTAAAGTGACAAAAGTGATAAATAAATTAAAATAATAATTAAAAAACAATTTGGATAATACAGATGTGGTCTACTTTGACATAGTAGCAGGTATAGTTCCAAAAAAGAAAATAAATAGTCATCACTCATCGCTATTCGTCATTCAACACTAACTTTATTTTATGCCTGTAGTAAAATAAATAAACTGTTAATAAAATGGGCACGTGAAGGCAAAAAACCGGAATGTTCGAAGACTTCAATTCCTAGATGCGAATGCCCTAACAGTAAACTAAAATGCCACGTAAATACTACCTAGAATGGGATAAAAAGATTTATTCCTTAATAGGACTAAGACTGTAATTAGCACTAATAATAACCTAGGGCATAGGCAAAAAATCCACACCGACCGGTCTCTGATTACCGACTTCTCGAAACATATCATTTGCCAGAAAAACCTGACCAGTTTTACACCACGTATGTTTGGAACTTTAACAAAGCTTGAATAAATAGTAGTGTTTCTTTTTTTAATGGCACTGAATACTTGTTAAGCGAATTATTTTTTATCATACGCTATTCGACAACGACAAAGATAGTAATAAACTTTTTATCAATTGAATTATATTTTTAACGTACTTAATTATTATTGAAGTTAATTACGTCTCGTACATTTTAATAATGTAAAGTAATTAAAATAAGACATTTGTAAGTGTTATCATATCATAACTATTTATATTACGTTTATTAGATAAAAAAATATCTAACCTGATAAACTAATGTAAAGTCTGAAATGTATTTAAGAAATTGCCTTAATTAACAATTTTAGTGTTTTAATGGACATTTTAGTTGTTTTTTATTAGTCAAAACGATAAAGTTAATTTTATAGCAAAATTCCAGGTTCATTAAAATTATAGAGCTGTATTATTTATCTTCGTTATTGTCTATTTTACTTAGTAAACACTCTATAATAGATATGAAAAGATTACATCGTTCCTGACAGAAAAAAACATAGTTTCTCTTTCATCATAGTTATTAGTTGACCTATCAGTTCTAGTTCTTCCTAGTATCTTCTCAATGTAAGAACTAAGAGGATAATGGTCCTCCAGTAGACTACGGTTTACTTATTTCACTACATTATTTCAACATAATTTTTTATCTTTTCTTTTTCAAAAAAAAAGGCTTACGTCTCTTCCCTATAAACATGTTGTCGTCATATCAGGAACGTAAACAATTTACACTAACGCATAAACGGCTCAGATCCCACGGGTTTTGTAAAAAAAAAATGTAAACGATCTTTTTTTTCTTTAGACAGGTCCGAACAGGTGTCTGGTCCGCGTGATGCCATATGCAACTAACATGTGCTACAATAATACAATTTATTTGTATTACTAAAAAAACAAAGGGTAAAGAGAAATTTTGTATAAATAACGTTACGACTTGAAGGGTAGAAGCTAGAAAGTGTATTAAGTATTGTATAAGGTTTTTCTAGGATATTTTATAGATCTTTATATATTTTATGAATTTTGTTTTTTTTTCTATTGTCTCACTATTACGTACTTTATAATAAGATATTAAATATTATAAGAATTACCTGAGAACTAATTAATTCATTGCCTATAACAAAAAGTACCTGTAATATCTATACTAATCTATACTTTAATATTATAAAGAACAGTTTGTTTGTTTGTTTAAACGCGCTAATCTCAGGAACTACTAGTCCAATTTGAAAAATTCTTTTTTTGTTGGATAGTCCATTTATAGAGGAAGGCTTTAGGCTATATGACATTACGCTGCGACCAATAGGAGCGTAGCGTCAGTGAGAAATGTTGCAAAAACGGGGAGACTTTCGTTGCGTGCGCTGCATAAATGGTTTAAGTCGCTTAAGAACCACGCGAACAAAGTCGCGGGAACAGCTGGTTATTAATAAAAACAGAAGTGGTTTTCTTTCGCATAGAGTCTCACAGGTAGATTACGATTCTCCGAACGATTTACACAGAAATACAATCTTAAATAATTACGACATATTTCTATGAATTGAAGGAGTAGGTATAATCATAATGGGTTATAAAGAAATTTATGACAAAGATTCAAATTAAAATAATTTAATCCATTTTTTCCTAAGACAGTATTAACTCTTAAGTAACTCTCAAATTCAAAGTTTTAACTGCTATAAGGACCTTGATCTGTCTAGATTTTATTAAAACTTTAGACAAATCAATAGATTGGGCTTCTTAAGAAGGCTATAAGTAAAAAAGAAGTTTTGACTTAAATATGATATTAAAACGTGATTTTGAATAATTATTTTGATAAATTTCAATATCTTGAAACCTACACTAGCTTTGGTCATGGCAAGTGGAAACTTACTAAAGTATTCCTTACCCTAACATTTCATTAGAGCCACACAAAACTATCCAATACAAAAAACAACATTAAGTTTTTTGATAAAATTAACATTTATTCACCTCGAGGGCCCAAAATCAAAATAAATAGGGGTTTAACCCAGTTTTGAGAACAGAAAAAACGTTACCTGCTCGTCCCCGCGAGGTCTTTTAGAACTTAGGTCAGGGGTACACTGGGGTTAACGATAAGTATACAATTCGGCAACAACGTCAATGATTCTCGACAAATGTAATTTTTTATACATTGTCTATCTTTTTGTGAATATTTCTATAGAAACACTAAGACTATTATTAAAAATTGGTTTTAATATTAGTAGTAAATTGGTTTTAATTTACGATGCATTAAGTTATTGAGAAATATTCTTTATAGTTTCTAGGTTTAATATTCACTAAGTTTTATCTGAAATTAAGTATAATAAAAAAACATTCAACCCTATTTTCTGCTTCGTCTTATTACGAATGAAAAGTAAATTATTAATAACGTATATAATACTTAAAAAGAGATCTAATTTATCTCTATCGCTCTGTAGAAATTTAGGAAATGTTAGATAAAATTAAGTAAGTAATGTAAAATATTATGTTATGGGTCTTTTATGTTTAAATTATTAAATGTTTATTCTTTGAAAAGATATCGCGATTCGCGAAGTACTGAGTGCATCCACATCATTACGCCATTCTGAAAGATCGTTTTTTACAAAGTCGGTAAAAAAGGGTCAAGAATGTTCACCAAATGGGACAATCGGGACAGGTTCAGTATTTACGGGTTAAAGTTGTGTTTCCGACAGCCGGGATACGATTCATAAAACTTCAATGCTACTTTGATAAAATCGTAATGTATAATCGGATTAAATTGGAAAGAGAGTTATTATTTCAGATAATTTAAGTCAGTTTTTAATAAAGTTAAAATCTTAAAAAATCTATATTTCCTACTGTGTTATGGTGTCTAGTGTCTACGTTGGATGTTTTTTAAGAACGAATAAATGATAAGGTATGAATTGAAATCAAACTGTACTTTGTGTTAAATTTTTTCCTTTTGCCACTCTCAATAATATTGTGTAAACAAGTAAAGAAGGTTAATTTACAGCTTTCCAGAAAAAAATCCAAGATGGCGGCACTGCAATATGTTTATCAGAGCGAGTGGCGAGGGGCTCAAAGCGATGCCGCCTAATGATAGCACAGTAACTTCACGCGGCTTTATCTCAGTCGTAAAAAAGTAAAGCCGACATTTCACATAACCTACAATATAATCTGAAGTGTCAAAAATAACGGGCCTAGAGGAGAAAATCCGATTTTTATGGACATGTCAAACTACTAACCTCAAAATAGAGCGTCATTCGTTTTAAAGTATGTGGCAACTGGCAAGCCATTGTAATTTATACATTTACAGCGTATATGCATGACATTTAAGCCGTTAACTTTTTACAGATTGCGAGCATATTTCATAGAACGGGGCGATTAAATATAAATCTACAAGCTACATCGAATTCTGAGAACCTTCTTTGTGAGAAGCCAAACAAGGCAACTTAATTAGCGAGGGCAGTTAGGGACTTGCGTTTGCGCATATCGAATTAAATAAAAAAAAAACAAAAACAAGATGGCCGCGCATTCAGCGGGGGAGCGATTAGTCCACGTCGCCGTCACTCGGGCACGCCTCATGATGAATGCCAGCCGAGAACAGATACACAATTGCCAAGCGATTGCAACGATAGGGATCAAACTTTATGCGGCTTATTCACCGCACAAGTTAAAATATTAGCGTACAACGATACAAGCGAAATACACAGACTAATAAAGTACTACAGATTGTTTTTTTTTTAAACTAGCAAGTTAGAGATTTTATGTCAATTCTGCTTTATCAATCTTACTTTTTTTTCTGATATTCCGGATGCCAGATTATTGCCATGCCAACGTGTGAGTCATTAAAATTACTGGCGTAATCATAAATTCTATCCGAAAAGATTTTGAAGAAAAACGTAAATTTGGAATATTGCAAAAATGTATTGAAGTCAAACGAACTCTTTCAGCGTTGCTACTTTCACAGCGAACTCTATAAAAGGGATATACCCATTCTTAAATATAACTCATTTATTTTACACGTCGTATAGTCTCATACTAAGTTAACCTAATATGCAGTAACTCGAGCAATTTAATAGTGTGTAAGCTATGTACGGTCGATGACAGATTCAGTTTGTCACTTCTCGACCTTTTCACGTAGAAATAAAGTTCAAAAATGGTAAAACGAATCTGTCGGCGACTGTACACACTGTTTTAATTATGCTCTAGGAACTTTTATTGAGGAAGCATACAAATTACATGACATTTATTGGCAGTTAGTGGCAACCATGTGCGTTTAATACGATGGTTATTACGCCATAATATAACTTCTATATTTGTTACTCATAGAGAATAGAAGCAATCAAATGAACAATAATATTCTATTAATATGAAATATCTGAGCAATTTAATCTAATTTAGACTCTATTTAAAAATAAGTAAATATAGAGAGAACAGCTCTGTCCTAAAAAGAAGATAGTTAAATAATAAAATAAAAAGGCTTAAATTCAGAATAATATACATATATTTATATGTATTAACTTTCAATAAATTGTTATTATAAACTGATCCATTCTACTATAAGATGTTTGTAATGTTTGTTAGACGTTTATGAGATTACCATTTTAATGTAGTTTTTGTTTTAGCTGGTCCTTATATATTTTTCCGTAGTACCAAGAATATTACAAAGGTAACTGTTAACCCTAACTTATACCAAAGTAGCCTATGTGTATTACTAAACCAATCTACTACCATACTAAATTTCATTTAAATCCGTTCAGTACTTTTGGTGTTTAAGAGCAGTAGACTTTTACCTTTCACGTTTTAATAACGACGGAATACTAAGGATTCAGATCCATACTCCATATTACAATAATTCGTTATCTCTTTCTTACAGAGCTGACTATTAATAATTTATAGTTTTACATCAAAAAAGGAAACCTATAATACAAATGATGCAACATACCGTTACTTCGCCATACAAACTATAAAAAGTAATTAATGCTGACATTTATTTATTGATGTTTTGTCGTGAATGACCTAAACAGGTATTTGCGTCATTATGAGCTAATCCTAGACGTAGTGTTTACATGCGACTTCGGTTGTTATACCAGAAGTCGATTCTGTAATTCTTCTTCTTTTTTTGGCATAAGTCCCCCCCCCCTCAATAGGAGCTGCCAACGTCAGAGTGTAAAAAGGTTAGCAGTACAGTGGAATAATAAGAAAAACTTCACGCGAGTCTCGTGCAGATACAAGTTAAGTTCTGTAATATAATCTGACAACAATACAGATTCAATACATTCTCAATCTCATCTGACCAAAATTGTATTCTCATAAACGTCAAACGATTATATACAAACGTCACCTGTAGTATAACGACACTTTAGGTCATAGTCCATGTTCGTAGTTCTTGTATTATAAAAATGAATTGCTGTTTGTTAGTCTCGCGAAACTCGAGAACGGCTAAACCGATTCGGCTATTTCTAGTCTTGAAATATTCGTGGAAGTCCAGTGTCCTACTCAAGATGCCATCGCTAATTATCGCTTACAAAGTTCGATAACAAAATGTATTGGATTTGACATAAGGTACGCTAAATGACATACCAAATCGCGATCATTTAGCGTACCTTATGTCAAATCCCATACATTTTGTTATCGAACTTAGTAAGCAATAATTAGCGATGGCGTCTTGAGTAGGCCCCCCGGGAAAGTTTAAAAGGTTTGTATTGTAATGGCCTCTACGAAGTGGGCGCGGGTCAGCTATATTTTAGTATCTGAATATGCTCGAGATACGAGAATATTCAGATACTTTTCTGTTGTTTTTACTGTCTATGTTTGTCACAAAATATAAAAATATCTTCACAAACTAAGCAATAAGTAAGTTGTCTTCCAAAGTTGCTAAGTTGGTTAATCATTACGTCAACTCATATATTTTTTAATTTTAATTATGTTCAAAAACAAATGAATATATCTATATAAATTGTATTTCAAGTGCGGATGTAACAAAGACATCAAATAATTGTATGTAAAATGTACACATTCAAACATAAATTCGAATTCTACAACAGTTTATAATCCATAATAAAGACACTTCGTACATATTAGACATATTTAATGTAAATTATGCAGATTAAAAAATTCGAAATCGACCATTATTAAATCAAATGTCGACCACTACAACATTGTTGTATGAATATTCAGCATCCAAGTAGGAATGGTGGTTTTGCATGAGAATAGTGAAGACCAGCTGTACCAACATCTGTAAGTTCTTGCATTTATAATTATATGCACCTCGAAATGGTACAATGGTATGGAGAATGCACCATCAGTCAAAAATGCATCGAGTAAAAAAACGACTAATTATAATTAAAATGTGTGGATCAAATAATGCTTAAGATATTTTAATGTTTTAAAATAATATTTAACTTTAATTTTATAAGTGTGTATCTGTTACTTCTTTAACTTTTAACCGCTGATTTTATTTTGATGAATTAGATATAATAGAGCATTTCCCTGGGATCCTAGTTCAAGCAGGTGGAGATGCCAGCAAAAGCTAGTGTTAATATTTATATAGCCAGGTTAAAAATATTGTAATACGTACTCCGATATAATGGTGGATGGATGGAAAGTGGAAATCTGATAATGTAACTCTACTAGTAGATTTTTTTTTTAATTCGGAGACAAAAATAAAGATGGTCGATACAAACACGCTGTATAATCTCCCCCATACACGTAAACCTAAATGGTTTTTTTATGGGGATAAATATGGTCATTTGTTTTGAATAAAGACTTTAAAAAAATGCCATCGACACAACTGAAAAGTAAGCTGATTTTAAATCAATCGCTGTCCTTGTCATTTTGCCAAGTGACAGCCTGTGATTTAAGGAGCCCTCAGCTTAAGTAGCGTTTTAGAATCGGCCGTTAGTCTCTTCCTTAATTATTCATAGAAAAGTTGACTTATATCGCTTTGGCTTCCAACGAGCAGAGGCAGAAGTTATTCAACTCAGCTACAGTGTGTGTCAATTAAATTTATAGTCCCTTTATAACAGACATCCTTCTTAGTTTAATGGTTCTTTATAATTAAGGGCTCGCCTTAAAGGGACATGTCACTGCATTAATTATGTGAATACATTAGAATAAAAAGTAAATCATATTTATAGCTTTTATGTGTCCTGTGTTATTATATTAGTCCCATATGTGTGACCAATTAAATTGCTTCTTTGACGTTTATGGTGAGAAAAATTTAGAAGTTGACACCATTACAGATTTAAAACCGTTTTTATTAAAAAAAATATTTGTATCGTAATAAGTAGACAAAGGAAGAAAGAAAATGCCAGCGTTGTAACTTGTAAGTGTAATAAACAGCCAATTTAAAATAAACGCACGTCAGTTGTTTTTTATGATTCAGCCTTCGTGACGTGACGTGTCAATAGTGTGCGCGGGGCCTAATAAAGTCGGTTAGCACACAGTAAAAACGTGTAAAAGTTTTTTATGGGGTAAATGTGAAAGTAACAAAGACGTAAAGTTTGTCGAGAAATTGTGTGAACGTTCTAGAACAAACTTAGGTGTAGGAACCAAATTTGATTACGCGTTTTAAATTTCTTGGTGACTTTAACGGCTAATACTGAAATGATAGTTACATCAAGTGGCGCTCAAGTCATATGCTGTCCTTGTCATTTCCCCAAGCAAAGACAGTGACACCCTGTGCGTTTCAGTATTTGGTAAATTTACGTAACAAACAAAATATCAAGTCTCCGTCGTGTCATGTCAAGCAGTAAACAAACTGATGATGAATTATAGCATATGGTTTCAATTAAAAATAATGTAGATCAAAAACGGTTCACTCGTTTCTGAGTTTAGATGCTACGGACAAACACAGAAAGACAAACAGATGCGCCAAATTTTTATCACCACCTTTTAATACTCTATGGAATGAAAAGAGGACTAATGGTCAAATAATGTGTTCATATTTGTGATTTTTGTATATAACGACTTAATTTAAAAAGTACTGGACCGATTTTAATAATTCTTTTTTCATTAGAAAGCTAAATTATCACTGAGTAACATAGGCTATATAAAAATCAATTGCTATTCGTTAGTCCCGCTAAAACTCGAGATCAGCTGCACAGATGCGTTTTTTTTGGTCTTGAAATATTCGTGGAAGTCCCGGGAAGGTTTACACGGTTTCCATGCTCAACGAAGTGGGCACGGGTCAGCTACTGTATTCATATTTGTGTGTATGTGACCTCTAATTGTGCAGAATAAAATATCTTTTTTATTTCATTTCAATTCCATTATTCAAGCTTAGAACTTAATAAAAAAAGTACCAAATGAACCAATGTCAATAATTTATACAGAAATGTAGGTACGTGATGTGTATTTACGAAAGTATCGAAATTCGAAACGGTTTGAGTGTAAAATTGCTTCTACCACAGCCCTGTTTTAGTAATTACTAAATTGAAGGCCTGCAAACGGAGAAAATACCGCCAATTATCCGACTTTGTTTTTATTTTCAACTGTACAAAGGAATAACTAAGGCAAATATATATTTCCATTGATTATATAAGCAGTCAACTCAAATATATATTCACATATTAAAAAATACTTTATTGTAATACTTAACACAGTTTGAAAGTTTGTTATATATCTTGTTTGTAAAGACTAAGCATGATTTCTTATATGATATATGTATATAGCTATGTAGTTATACTATGTAGGTATATGATTTCGATTTCTATGTACAAATAATTTTGACATTTGAAATACTTTTTTTATTTTTTTCTTTTGCCTAAAGCATTTTATTTTATGTTCAAATAAAGAATGTATTTTTATTTAAGTATATATTATTATATGTATAGATATCACATGATTATGCAATAGCGTACATAAATATAATTCAAACATACAAAGTACATTCACCTTCTAATTAATAAAAGTAGGTTTAATCTACTTTGTAATTCTTACAACTTGATGACAAAGGCGAAGTATAATTTGTAACGCCCAGGAAGTCCCGCCATTTTCATTTGAGCGATTTCGTATAAAAAGTCATTTGCTGCTAGTGTACGTGTATGTTTGTATCTAATTTGTCCTTTTGTAGTTTTCAATTTCATACCGAATTCAATAAGTGGTTACGTTTACTGTGGTGAAGCTTTTTATATATTTTTTTTTAATAATTTCAATGTTACTATTAAACTTTGAACACATTGATATCTTATGAATAAATTTCTAAAATCTAAATATGAAATTTCTATTTCACATCATTACTTACGCCATCCAAAATCTATATCTTCTCACATAAATTTAACCCTTTACCGGCTATGGGAATGAAAGTAGACAATGGGTAAATCTTAATAAATGATCACATTCAAATGGGGTGTATTTGAATCTCAAGCAACCCAACGACACCTGGTCTAAGCGACCCGGAGTCAAAATCTTCCTTTATCGGATTAGCATAATATTTATAATGATGACAATGGGACGGCTCGTATTCATACGGTAGTTATTGTACTGAGATAAGAGTTGACAATGGCGGTTTTGTAAGACGACCAAAACGGTTGTAGAATCTATGCAATTAGGTTATGAAATATAGGTACGGCAAAGCGATGTCACACAATTTTTTTAAATTCTTTTTTTAAATTATATAAGTAAATTATTATATATTATTATATTATATAATGTAAGTATATTTTTGATTTTAGTCAAGTATGGATTTTAGGGCTGCTGTAAGAGATTTCTTGTTCAGAAATACGCAGTACCTTTGTGTCGTATTTCCATGCAAATTGTTATGTATAAATGTCTCTGTGAGCAATAAATTTGTAAATAATAAAAAAAAATCGAGGCTAAAACTTACAAACGTTCGTTGGATTCTCTGATACAACTCTCATAAAAAAAGTAATAGGCAAATCTTGTAAATTGTACAAAAACATTTTTTTAAGTATACCTAATTGTTCTATTACAGTTGTGTGGGAAACGGTCGTAAAATTTAGGTAATGAGATTGAATTAGATACCAACACAGATATCCATCTCAATCTGGGACTACTCAATTATGCTAATGCTCTATTGTGTTTGAGATTATTTCGGCCTATGATTGTGTCATACGGACAATCATTATTCTACTAAGCAACCGCGAGCCGTTTCGCCTCTTAGATATCTTGCTTAAACATAAACTATTATTTTAAATATTAAATTCTCTTATTTGAACTGGTGTCTAATGTGAAAGCAACACGGTAATCCAACCCGACGGGTAATAAAAGGATGTAAAAAAAGATTATCATTAAAACTATGTGTATCAATATCATAGAAAAAAACTCCCTTTAAAGGTAGCCTTTTGTCTCGAAGCCGTCAAATGATATGCATTAGGTTTTTTGTCGCGATGAATACATTTGAAACAGGAAGGATGTGAAAGTGTACTAAAGACGCCGTATGGCAGAAAAGGGTTAGGGTGTTTATGCCAGACAAAGAAACGGAATAAAAGCGTTTGAATTATTGTGGCTTCTTCATTTATTTTTTTGTTTTCTAAACGCAATCGTGAATGGAATAGAATTGTATGAGTCATTGTGGACAGAACAATGCCGTTACCTGCATAGATTTTTAATTAATTTCTGCTTTTAACTTGAATACAATTTAATTAATGACTATGAATGAGACGCGCGATGGTCAATAATGAATACATTTATTAAAACATCTTTTTTATAATTGAAATTTTCATCAAAATCGGCCAGTCTTTAACTATTATTATTAATGCGTACAAAATTTCTATAGATTTAAAATTAGAAAGTATAATGTCATTGAAACGACTGTCTTGCCTTTCACAAGTTCAAGGAGTCCTTATCTTATCTTTTATCACAAACAAATACATTTTATCAACTTATCACATTTTTTGAGATATTAAAATCATGACATTCGATTGTGCCGAGGATTATTTTTATCTTTATTACTTTCTTTCTTTAGTTTTTTTTGTTATATTATATTGTAGACAATGATTATTGTATAATAAGTATATTTTTCTACGGCTTATAATTTTTTACGCTACCATGGCAATACGTAATAAGGACCTTTTTTTAGAAAAAATGTACGCCTCGTTGGTAATACGTTCTTGACATGTTGTCTAGACCGCGACCGTTTGAGACCAACTCAATATTGGCCTTATTTTGACCAACAAATTTACGAAAATTAGTTAGCTTCGATTAAGGCCTAAAATCTATGACGTCGGGCTCGAACCCGCGAGTTTTCACTCGTAGTTAGCGCTCGGACCACTCGACCACGCACTGTGTTGGAAGTGATGCGAAAACCTGTTACATATCTATCGTACGTTATTTTTACGTTTATTTTGTATTATGGAAGTATTCTCCCGTGTCCAAAATGCTGTAAATGACGTTTTTCAGTTTTGTAAAAAAATGATTTTGATATTTTATAAATGTAGGAAAAATATAATTACCTCAAACAATCCAAATGTATGAACAATCTGAAACAAAAAAAAAACAAAATTAATATTGGCATTTACGGTTTAGGTAAGTATATAGTTGTACCTACCTTACCTAGGTATCAATTGTCTAATATTTAATTGTCTAATTGTATAATATTCTTACCTACATACATATTATTATTGCCGAATTTCATTTTACGAATACAGTTAAAATAGTTTAAAAACTTTATAAACTAATCTTATTAATTTTTTGCTCCTAAAATTTAATTTTAACCGCGATGATGCAATGCTATCAGTCAGAATGACATTTAAATTGGCGGAAACAAAAAATATATGTAATTGAATAGTTGCCAACAATTGATTTGTTTTGGAGACTTATTAATATTAATGATGGCAACGTAGATAGGTACCGCAAACCTTACTAATCAGTTTGGAAATATTATTTTTTAAAACTTACAATAAGATTATTTAGGTATGAAATCCCGCATTTAATCATATATTGTATTAAATTCATACTTAGTTTGGGTAAGTCCCTTACAAAAATCTCGTTTATTTCAGAAATGCTCACCGGATAAAATCTAGTGACAAATATACCAAAACATTCATTATAATTTTTATCAGACGGTGGTGTCAACCAATCCATCCATCTTTGTCTAACCCGGCTTATCGTAAGATATCGGACTTGGCGAAGTCATACATTATGTATGCGAGTATTTGCATCCCGCTCTAAGGGTTAAAACCCTGCTAGTGATGGGACCGCGACGATAAAATATAAATTTTATGTTGAATTTAAAAAACGTATGTAACACATTTTTTTACTGACAACTATAAACCTTTTTACTTACCTACTCTAAAAACTAAACCAATTTTAGAGTAAGTAAAATGGTTTATAGTTTTCTTTGGCGAATTGCTAATTGCTATGACAAGTTGAAAACACACAAGTCTCAAAATTTTAAAAGGATGATTTACATTTTGTGTCAGCGAAATATGATAATGGTTAAATAAATTGTTAAGAAAAGGAGATTTTTTTGTAAAGATAAAGGTCGTAAATATAAGTCGAATTTGACTATACATATGTTAATGGTGTGTTGCTATGCTCAGCGGTGCATGCTAACGGGGCACCTGATTTATG
Organism: Celastrina argiolus; assembly: GCA_905187575.2. Lineage (NCBI taxonomy): Eukaryota > Metazoa > Arthropoda > Insecta > Lepidoptera > Lycaenidae > Celastrina > Celastrina argiolus. The sequence continues at coordinate 15,520,282 of LR994591.1, read as the reverse complement.
TCATACCTAGCCTCCTTAAAATTAAAACGTTAATCATCATAAATTACAAAATTAATTAATCCAAAGTCATAAAAATAAATTACGATACGCGGCAATAAAAAACTAAATTTCTGAATTCCCATCCCTTTATGGTGATTAATCAGTGAACATGACGAACACGGCTTTTTCTAATTTCAACATAATTCAAAGATATGTAATCGCGTGTAAAATCAGAATACATTAAAAAATGATTCTTTGACGGACATTCGTTTCTATAGTCGTTCCGCGGCTACGAATCTGATTTTATGATTTTAATTATTATGACCTTTTAGCCAGAGGAAAAAGTCCACACTGGATATGTTATTTTTTTATAAAACCCCTTTTAAGAACGTAATACGATTCGAGCCGCGACTGAACATTAAAAATTAAAATATCAAGTTCCCGCTCGGCTTCGTTCGTAGAACGGAACGTTATATTGTTCAACTATGTCTGGATTAACCTCATGTTCATTTTTTAGTATGAAATTTCATGCTGTTAAATAAATTTCACGTCTCAATCTAAATAGAAGATTAATTTGCCACGATAAATCTTGGGAAATTAATTGATATCTTCAAAGCCACTTGAGACGGCCAGTAAAAAAAATAAAAAAGAACGTTCGAAAATTAAAAAAGTAACAATGGCGACCGCAAGAGCGGTTATAAGATGAAGTAAGAATAGAACATTAACGACACAATAGTTTACAAGTTTCATGTCGATTATAAAGCTATGCACTTACGATTGTCCTTTTGTGAAGGGCTAAGGTTTTTGTACTCTCGCATTGACAGTAATGAATTGCTTGTTATTTTATTACGTCAAATGTTTTGACAGCTAACATTGCTTAGGAGCTGACAAGGGCTTAGCCGTGTTACCGTTTATTTCGTTTAAAATATGACCTTTACCGTTTTTATTTACTGTATAAAATATTAATACTTTATTAATTTAACTACATCTTCCAATGAAAACGATTAGGTTTGGCTTTTTACAAAAACTAAAGTGTGATTGGATGTGCATGGTCTGTACTTTATAATTTATAAGAAATGGAAGGTCCAATTTATTACATTCAAAATACAATTTAAATAACTTAATTTTCAGTAAACAAAGATAAGATACAAAATGAACTGATAAAGATGATGTATAGGACCTGTGAAATCTAGAATTTAGTTTAGATATTTACATAGTTTTGTACTTTATAAAGATCGCTTTCAAAACGGTATGTTAAATAAATTACAATATTACAAATATTGTACAAAAGTTGGGACGAACAAATAAGCTCCAAAAATCGGGATACCCACAAAACTATCAAACAAAAAATAAGATATAGCCCCTCTACACGTTGGCCCATCATGTTGGTTTGGTACAGCGCTGGTCCATCGTAGGTAGGTACATATATATTATAGAAATTTTATTTAATATTTCGACTAATTTTCAAGCATCTTTTCAATGTTTTTACTAGTGGGTTTTCTATGATAAATATATTTTTTAAATACATTCAGCGTATATAATTATTATTAAATTACATACCTATTTGTAATAATAACTTAGGTCAATGACCGCTCGTTCTTGAATAAATTCTTGAATATAAATTAAATTAATTTTACGCTCATTTTATTTATGTCGGTGAGTAACTGAGTAAGATAAAATGTATTCAAATAAACAATAAAATTAGATTTGAATGTAGCATAATGAGTCTTATAACTTAATAGCATAAATAGGTATTTTAAAAATAACAAAACTAGGTACCTAATACCTATCTCATGTATCATCATTAACAAGAAGAACAAAATCAAATAACCTAATATAATTTGTTATAACCATTAGGTACGAAACACTAATCAACATTCTTATTTGTAATGTCGTGTATGTTAAAATCAAAGAAAAATAAATAATGTGTTATTTCTTTGTTGTTGTTATATAAAAACTGTTTGCTTTGTGTTGGGTGCTGGCGGTGATGTGTCACAAGACTCACAAGCAACCTTCAAGAATACAATTATAATGGTTGTTGGCAATTTAATAACCTGGAAATTATTATGCTGTTTTGAATAATTATATGTATTATATTATTTCTACTGTCGCTACTAGATCGAGAAAAAAACGCAGAAGCTTCTTAAACAGAAGAAGAAGATTGTCGCTAGTCATCCAGTCATCTTTGTGGTAAAAACTGGAGTCAAATTAAGATTTAAGAATCTCTCATTTCAAAAGTTGGTTAAAAATAAAAATGGGAACTTACTAACAATATACCAAATGTTATCGTATATTTTCAATATTTTGGATTTCTTTACGGTTTAGTTTCACAGTACCTACCTAGTTAAGTTTATTAAGCAACCTGAACGCTATTCACCAAAAGTTATAAGTGCATTTTTAGACCCTAATTCCCCTTAATCATCCTATAACTATTATAATATTTTATTTGTTCCCAAAAATTTTAATACCTGAGATGTTAAACAAAAACATACATTTGACTGTTTGATCTTGATTAAAATTGTATAAATTCCAAGGATGTTCTCCAACTAATTATTACAAACAATATTCTTACAAATTGTATTTTAGAATATTTTAATTACACATTTACAAGCACACTAAACTTCTGATGTGATTAATTTTACCTGTAATTATTATATAAAGTTACACATAATTATGATTTCATGTTATTTATCATTTTGTTTTTGTATTCAGAACATTAATTCACTTGATTATATATTTTATTTATTATATTTTTAATCAGCTAAATATATTTTCATTTCAGTATCTAAAAGAGGCTAGTGAACCTTTAAAATTTCAAAACGTTTAAATACTTACGATTAAGTGTGCGTACGATAATCGGTGTCCGTTTATTTGAAAATAGAAAATAGAACAACGTGGAACTATTCAAACACAACTGTTTGAATAGTTCCACGCACACAAACAAAATCTGACATTTTGTTTGTGTGCGTGGAACTATTGAGGATTGAATAGTTCGACGCACACATACAAAATGTCAGTCAGAATTTATTATCTACTTTGTGGTCAGAAATATAAATGGAGGAAAAATCAGCCCGATTATTGATACTACGTATGTCGTGGTACTGATGAGTACCAGTTAGTTACACCTACATTTTGAACTATTTATCATACTACTACATATACTGCGCAATTAACCGACCATGAAATATAAAATTACCACAAAGAAGCTATTGTACTATGTAATACTCGCCCCGCCCATGAAGTACACTACACTACAAGCTTACTACAGTACATAACCTCAGATAACCTCTATACTACATGTAAATGCCCGTGTTTACGCTGTTATATCACAATTATTATTGTTATTGTAATGCATCGTTTGATAATTTCTAAACTGACTTCAAAAAGGAGGTTTCTCAATTTTTAAGCTTTTTCGAAATGTTATGCATATTTATTTTAAACAGATGTTACCCGTGAGTTCGTTTGTTCAAAGGGAAAGTTAGAAAAGATATTTATTTCCGAAAAAATAGTATCGCATAAGTCCAGCCCCTGATTTAAGATGCTATCGTTATTTATCGCTTGCGAAGTTCGACAACAAAATGTATGGGATTTTTGACATACCTACGACATCGCTTGTCATTTAGCAAAGCTTACAAATCCCATACATTTTGTTGTCGAACTTCGTAAGCGATAAAAAGCGATGGCATCTTGAATCAGGGCCCAAAGCCTAATCTACTAATACCATTGTACATTTTACTAAAATAGTTATAGCTATTTGAGCGTGAAAGTCAAACATACAACACTAACGTTTTCTATTTCTACTAATATTATGAGGTGGAATGATTTTTGCATTTACTAATCTCCGAAACTACTGAACATATCTTAATGAAATTTGGCACAAATAGGCTCTTTTGAGTTTCTAAAAATTTTAGCTTTCTATGATTCTTCACTAGAACGTTTAAAAGTGTAGGTACACAATAAATATAAAAATGTACTTATTTTAGTTTGTAATATTTCATCAGAAACCGGTAGGAGTATGATTTTTTACACTTATAATATCATCTATCTAATATTATTTAAGAATTATTCCAAAGCGAGACTGAAGGGGTTACCTATTCATTGTATTGATTTTCAATGTATTTTATAACATTAAAACGTACTAAATGTTGGCCACGAAAATTTATTAAAATTGAGGAAATTTAGCGAAAATTTTATTACGACAAAATGTAGAATAATAATAATAATATGTTATTTCGTGTGGTCTCTGTACACATACTTAATTTAATTAATTTCGGTTCAGTGGCTTAGCCAATGCGAATACATTTTTTTTTTCGTATTTATTAGTTGTAGTTGGAACAAGTCCGAAGTCTGACAGGGACAGGGAAAAGACAACTGGCAGAGGAAAGACCAATATATTTAATAGACAATTTGGTCGGTGCAGGCGAAAATATGCCGTAAGCTATAGCAGGAAGATTGTTAATGCGTTCATTGTTCCTGTGTTTATATTCACGTATCTATGCCAACAAGTTAGATGATTCAAAGTTTCCAGGGCTACCGCAGGCTAGGATAAACAGGCTATATATGGCTTGTGCCTAGCCTGTATTGTAGAGTATGATGGCCATTTTCAAATAGCAACACTAGCTTTTGCCGCAGCTACGGCGAGGTAGGTATATAATGTAATTGTAATTCTTATTTTGTGTTAACTTGTGTTTCTCACCTATGTTACAATTATAATATGTATTATTTTTGTGAGAAAAAAGTCTTAAACCTAACCTAATATTCAAAGGACATTTTAATAACTTTTTGAACACTTTTTGAGCATAAATAGCCTATGTAATAAAATCTCAAGTCTAAACAACTATTATACGAAATTTTATCAAAATCCGTTGAGTAGTTTTTGTGTGAAAGAATCACAAACATGTCACATACAATCTTTCGCGCTTATTAGTAAGATTCTCATAAAATATTATTTTCAGTATGATGTATATTTTTTGACCACATTTACATTTAACGAAGGAATAACTTTTATTAACTCAATAGATTTTACATTATACGTACTTATATCTTTAAGAATAATTTTGAAAAAGAAACATATTTTTTCCCTGCAACTTACAGACTAATATTGATTTTACTACTTAAAATTAGGAGCCCTCCTATTCACATTTCACATACTCTCATTGTACCTGTAGTATGCACATATAAGAATTGACTCTGTGTACCGCTAGTAATAACTACCATATCTGTCAGGCACGTCCGTCTATCACTCCGGTTATGGTAATACTCTCCCCACTCTATGTGTCCTGTACATGGTATATATTCCGGCGATAAAGAGGCAATCAGTTATCAAACACTACAGTACCCGTTTCGCAAAAAACGGCAAAAAAACTACAGCATACGACATAAACACCACTCATTTTAGGTATCGTTTGAGTTATCTCATTTCAGCTGACTGAGAGTTACTTTATTTGTTATTCTCATCGTAAAATATAAAACTATTTTTTTTAGCCGAATATCTATCATAGAAGCCAAATATTAAATTTTTAGTTCACAATGTATTGTTACTTATGGGAAACCTGTTATTGGCTATATTCTTTGTAAAATACTAAGTTAGTAAAATCGTATCTATAGCTGTTGGTTTTCACAATATAGGTATAAATAAACTAGGTATAATCCCTATTTTAATTCTGTACAGCCCTATCTACAACTATGTTGTGCGTTCATTTTAGGAACTGCATAATATTTCTAGATAGAACTGAAATATCTAAGGTCATCGAGAGAACGACATACTATATTACAATACCAAAGAGTAGCATCTCACTATTTATATAGACGCGATTTAAACAAAATATTTCTGTTAAAAAAATTGTCCCGTACGAGTTTCTTACGCCGGTTCTTCTCGGCGGGCTAGGGTTGAACCGGTGGTATCCTAATTTAAGTTGACTTTCCGAAAAAAGCTGGTTAAGTTTCATTTGATTTTTTTTTAATTTTAGTTCGATGTGGCAAGATGCATGTTTCCTTTGTGGAGAATATATACCAGCTACTGAGTAAATTGCTCTATCAATACGGCAACACATTAACCCGACTACGAAGTAACGTAACGTAAGAAGTAGAATGGGTGATGATTTTGATAATCCGTAAGTTTATTGCACTGTAGTCGCTAAACTATTACATCTGATTGAAAAAAAAACTGTTATTATGCTTGAAAGTATAGTCTGGGTAACGCTAAAAAATAGTAAATATAATTATAGGATATGATTATACCTACTACATATTCACATTTTGGAATTATATTATTTACTTTTACATTTTTTAGTCTAAGACTTTAAAAAAAATTACATTTGTCGGATCTTTTTTTATTTATGTATATTGAAAGAAATTAGATTTAGTTTACAAACATTGTAGAGTTATTATTTATAACACAGGCATATTACCTACCTCTTACACGCAACACTCCGTAAAGGTTAATAAAAAATAGGTTGTTATATGCTTTTATAAAGATTTTTTAAGTTACACAAAACATATAGGATTTTATTATACAAAAAAATAACTCTAACAAACTCACTCTATACAAAAAAAAACATGATATTATGTACGTTATGTCAATCATGTGTTATATTATTATTCGTCTAACATGTAGGTATGACTAGTTACCTATAACTTAGTAAAAGGTTTCTAACTAGGTATGTATAACTTACACAAAACGTGTTCCCCTTAGTTCGATTATAAAAGTCTACATTTTATTACAATGAGAATTTTGATTTTCGAATGTAAAAATATATTCAAAACTATCTTTCGATAGGTATATACTTCCTATTACCTCGGGCTGTGAGGCTCACATCAATAATAATAATTAGTAGCCACTAGCCGGGAATCGAACCCGCATTATAAACGACCGCCGAAGGCTGTAAGTAATTAATAATAACTACACTCAGATTATCAGAGAACCATAATGTAGAGTTATTAATAGTAATTAGTTGGATTACGAGTTATATTATAGAGCCTTTGATACAATTTTGAACAAATACAAAATAATTTCAATTCTTAATAATTGAAAATTTTAAAATAGTTGGAAGGTTTTTAAAATAAATTTGGAATTCAAATAAATAAAAAACGTGAGTTTAACATGTGTAGTGAAGATATGGACTTATTTTAAATTAAAATAATACAAAATGACTGATCTTGTCGTTTTACAATTTAAAACTGTTTAAATTTATACATTCTAGTTATAATATTATCATGTTTAACCGTAGCCTAAAAATCTCATTAAAAATATGAAATAAAAAATAGTTGAATTTATTTGTAACGCTTCACATTATTTTAATTTGTAATAATAAAAAGTACAAGTTAACAAAATGTAGAGCTAAAATTTTCGTGCTTAATTTATTCAAAAAAAATAACGAATTAAAAAAAAAATAAGAGAAAGTAAAATTTATCTTTACCCAACCTAGGTATATATATTACCTTTTTATAGCTACAATTAAAGTTAATGACGTGTAACTTTTTCATACCTCTGTATGTCATTCGTAGTAACCCTACTATAAGGCAACGGCCTACGAATTGCTACGAAAAAAAAAACATATTTTTTCTGTAAGCTCTATCAATAAATGCGAAATTTGAGTGGAGTGTACGTTATTCTATATTTGCGTGCGATAAGAGAATTCATAGCAACAAGATAAAAATGTTGGTGTTGTTATCAAAATTACTGTAACTATGTGCCGCGATGTGCACAAATCCAATTGAATTATATTAATACGAATACTAAATAAATAAAAAACTTACCACAAATGGTGCGTTGAGTCGGTTTAGAGTTGTAAATTCTTATGGCACTATGCAGCGCCACTTTTCATGGAATTCTAACACTTCACTGGTCCTCACTTAGCCGTCACGGTTTTTCAAATTTTTACCCAAAATCTCTTTAAAAGTTTTCATATATGTGAATATTTTCGATTGGTGAATAAAATTTCAGTATATACTATAGCCCGTCATGATCCTTTCACAAATCTTCACGGGCTTATGCTATGCCGCTTCGAGTACGAATAAAAAAAAACAAGTGATGATACGTGTTCGCGCGTCGATCGTCCTCGCGAGAAGGCCAGAGCGGGCACCGCGCGCGCGACGCCAACGAATTGTGTAAACGCGCGCCACCGGCGGCGGGGGCGGCGGCGTGGAGGGGGCAGGGGGGTCACACACACCCCGCGTCCACTAACGCTCCTATTTTGAATACGAGCCACGCCAATATCACCCCTACGCGTTAGGTATAAGCACGCGAGCGCGACGCACGCACAGAGCGAGAGCGGAGCGAAACGACACTATCGTAAAAAACATGTGTGCGCTAGTGCGGCTTAGACTCTGTAAGTGCGCGTAGAGAAGTGCCGTGTCTTGAAATTTTATGATACTTTGAACGTGGCGTCGAATTTGATTAGGGACTTCGCGAGCCATTGAACATTATGCTACTTAATTTAACCCAACGTGTCATCCGATATCTGGATGGAGCTAATCGATTTTGTCTATTGACCACGAAACAAATCATGTGGGGCTCTACATTTTTTCAATTTCCTTGACTCTACTTTTTTTTTAACAAAAAGATGGAGTTGAGCTCCATCATTTTGTTTAAAAAAAAAGTGAGTGTCATGGAGTTTTTGGAGTATTTGTCTGTTTGTTCAGTTTGCCGCGTAAACAGAACCTCTTTCGGTACAGCCGGTACAGGTTACGCTCCGCCCACGTAGGCTCTTTAATATTTAAATACGACACGAATTCATCTGAGCCACGTTTTCTGAATAAAATTTCCAAATAGACATGTAGAGCCGAGATTAAGTCTATTGTGCAGCCATAATTTATTAACTGACTTTTAAAACGAGGATGTTATCGTCGGGCTATTTTTACTTTTCATTCATTTTTAAATGTCACTTAAAAGTATGTGTTTGGCATAATTTATATTCTCATAATTAATTAGAGTTACAATATTCCATCGTTTTATGCATTGCAATTAGAAGTAAAGAATGTAGAGTATTTTTCCTTAAGCAAATTTATTTCAACATAAGTCTCATAAAATTTATTAAGTTTAGGTGGTAAGACAAACATTTCAATAATATAAATAATCAAAAACACGTTTTTCGTAACATTTTAGTTTTATACATAATATTAGTGATACATTTCTATCAAATTAGGATACATTTTTAGATGACATCTCAAGTTTATTTCCATTTTTAATTATACTATTATTCAACTGACTATCTCCGCCATGTGTTTCATACTCGTATAAAAGATAACTTGTTCTTTCTAAGACTTGAATAAACGTAATTTATTCAAATCTAGATTTATGAAAGAGAATCATATTATAATGTGTTCAGGTGTGGTGCGCATTATTTCTATATAATAATTTATTTATACAGGTTTCACGTATGGAAAAAAAGATATTATATTAAATCATTGCACATGAGTTCTTGAACACATATTTTTGGAGTCCATCCCAAAAAAATTGTTTCCGAAATAATTATATTTAAAATTTATGATCATGAAATGACTCTAAATTTTTTTAAATAGTTCTAGTTTTTAAACATGTTTTACTACAAAATTGGCATGTACATATGGTGTGATCATAATATTAAGTTACAATAACTTTTTGTATTTGTAGATGGGTAATAATATTGTTGTATGTGTAAAGTACAACAGGTTTTAAGCTCTACATCATGTAAATTATACGGAAAAATATTACTGACAGATTTTATGAAATAAACTTTAGCAATTTGGTTCCTCGAATCGTCTTATCGTTACTTTAGGTCAATTAATTTTCATAATTTAAAAATTCTGCACTTAAACTATACTTTAAATAATACATTTTTCTTTATCCCTCAATTTAATGGACTATTACTGAAAAAATCAGCATCTCGAAATGTAGAGTTAAAATATATCGTGCCTTACTGTCTGAGCAAAAGTGTATCTGGAACCAAAGTAAATATTATGTTTTTATGTAATCTCACAGTCACACGAATGTGATAGCGTTATCATTCGTGATTGTGTATCACGAGATACAGTCAAGAGCAATGTCAAATATTTAAATTTTTGCACGTTTGACTTTGTTTTTATTGTTGATGAACAGTACCTTTGAAATTAAAAATAGGAACAAAAATATGATTTAAACGACTCTACATTTCACCTAAGGACTCTACATTTTTATTACTTTATTTTTTTTTATAACATACATTATTCTGGTATTAAAAAAATAGTACAACGGTTAAATATTTTACACTATTAGTTAGATACGTACGATGTTTTTGAGCGGGAAAAATTGTAGCGGACGAACGCGTTATCGAACAAACACCGGCCCACGGCGACCGTTTTGGGAAACGTCAAAACTGGTTTGGATTTTGGATATTTACCTTACCGCCGACACATCTTCGGCACACACAACACTGGAATTTGTCGAATTTTACATGAATTTGTCGAGTTTTACATGAATTTGTCGAGTTTTACATGTACACTCGTGGTCACACGCGGGCAAATTACTCAGTAATTAGCGGTGATTGTTTTGCGAGCGGCACGCCGATGCACTGCGAGCGGCAAAGTGCCCTCGTGCGTCTCTTTCCCCCTTCACTTTGCAGGGCGCAGGCGCCCCTGGCATTTTTTAAACCGCGCCCATGTCTACATTTCTATTGCGACGCGTAATGAAAATCGCATTTTTTCTTGCATTTTTTCGCGATCTCTTTCTACCGTGCTCGCTATCACCCCCGGTCTAACGGTCGCGGCAGCACGTGTCTGATGCAGGGCCGGCGGCGTAATTGCATCTCGCTCTACGACGCCGCGACGCTAGTGCCGCCGATTTTTTTAATTTTCCGATCTAACTGTATCAAAAGGAATCGCGCGAGTTGCGATTTTGAACTCTAAAACTATGCGCACTAGGACGCCCCGCGGCGGTGCTAGAATGCAGATGTGCCGTTATGGTACACGGCGAACTGCGTAAAGTTACGGCCATTTTTGCGTTAAAAAATCGTTTGCGTGTACGTAACCACGCCTTTGTATAGACGTATTGCTGTCTATTTTACTCCTTTTTTATTTTTCTACTGCGCTCTCACTCTATCACGCACACACACACGTAGTAGAGCGAATGCTTCGGGACAACTCGGAAAGCGCCACCTAGTGGAGAGTAGCGGAACTACATCAAGAGAAAGGGAGATTTTATGGTTTCTATTTTCGCCGCGGCAGCACTGTTGAAAGGGGTTGTTTTCGAAGTTATATTTTAGTTCCAATGTTTGCCACGCAACACCAACGCCTTGTATTTTCAAGGCGCTGGGGTCGCACGGTGGTGAAAGCTTTACACTTTTGGCGTTACGAGTTTAGGGAAAATTCCGACAGATGGACGACCCCTACATATTTTATGGTTTTCTCAACTTTCTTAGTTTAACAAGATTTCGTAGAAAATTAATTATTCTCTGTTTATTATATTGTTCATTGAACAAGTAAACCGACCACAAAAAACGAAAAACAATCAAATACCAAACTTTACGAGGTACTAAAATTAGGTATCTATTTATACACACGACACAACATTATATTCGTATTAACATAACACAATAATATAAATTATATTATTGCATTTCCAACACATCTGGATCCCAAATTAAATAAATTGTTTTTACCATCATCCAATGTAAAGTCGCCTAAGTCACAGAATTAACATTTTATTTGGTCCGTCCACCGCCGCGGGGGTTCCGCAGACCCCCAGTGCGTAAATTACGAAAGATTACGACGTAAAAACACTGCGCTATTGGAGACCTTTGCGCGTATTAAATATCAATTATATGATCTTTCTTTACGTTTATCTTCTATCATCATCATCAGCATCGACACTGTTGGTCCTTTTCTTACACAACCGCCAGAAGAAGGGTTATAATATCGTTTGACGACTTCTGTAGCTCAGTAGTTGAGCGCGTCGATGCTCAAACTGGATGTCCCGGGTTCGAATACCGCCGAAGGAACAAACAATTTTCTGTGTTCCTGGGTCCTGGATGTGTATTAATATAATAAAAATCTTAATGTGTGTAGCGTAAAAGTATTAACTATACAAGGTTTATTATTAATCTACACTAATATTATAAAGAGGAAAAATTTGTATTTTTGTATGTAAAAAAACCCAAAAAGTACTGGACCGATTTTATATTTTTTTTTTCATTAGAAAGCTACATTATCACTGAGTAACATAGGCTATATTTAGTACTAGATTACTATAGAAATCTCTAGAAATTCCTATTAAAACCAACCGAAGGTGTAAAAAAAAAATGCCATAAAATGTTTGCTGTTCGTTAGTCTCGCCAAAACTCGAGATCAGCTGAACTAATTCGGCTATTTTTGGTCTTGAAATATTCGTGGAAGTCCCGGGAAGGTTTAAACGGTTTTCATGCTCAAGGAAGTGGGCACATGTCATGAGAGCTAAAGCCTTAGGGTGTATAAGGGTCCCGTATATAGACTGAGATAAAATGTATGATGTTGGGACACTTCTCATGCAAACATGAAAGTCAAAGGTAAGTCTTTCAGCGCTGGTACTTACACATTATACTCTACATAGAGGCACATACACATTACACATCCTATTAAATTATCACTCGTTTATTTGTCCTGTAACACAAGTTTTTTAGATACTTACAGATCTTTTTCGAATAATCGCGGGGCTAGATTGATGTGGTATGAAACCATAGATATTATATAATTAAAAATAGGTGACTTCCATTTCATCCCGCGTTCCGAAACGAATATTTATATTATATAACACACATAATAATATTTCAAACACATCCATGACCCAGGAACACATATCACTTTTATCATTTATGTTCCTTTGGCAGAGTTCGAATCTGCGACCGGCTTGCGATACAACGAGAAACACTGAGCTGCAGAGACCAAATAATATAATTATATTATATACAGCATAAGGACACAGATTACTAAATAGTAATACGTAACTAAGGGCGTGTTTCACCAAGCAATGTTAATGTTAACGCCATGTTAAATATCATGTTATTCCTCTCGTATTTCCTGTCAATAAATGAAAAGGTATGATATTTTAACATGGCGTTAACTTTAACATTGCTTGGTGAAATACGGCCTAAAGATTTAAGTCCCGATTTCACCAACGCATGTTAGTGTTAACGTAGGGCTGCCATCTCTAAAACCTGCCTCCTAGGATCGGAAGCGTAATTTCCCCGGATTTTGGAGCTTTCACCCCGGACATTTCAATACTTTATTCATTTTCTTACATCTTGATTAAAAATTTGGGGGCACGGGCAAGTTTTTGTCCGGGTTTTACCCGGACTACGACGTAAACCCCGCCCGGACGCTCCCCGGACGGCTTTCAAACTAGGACAAATCCGGGGAAACCCGGACGGATGGCAGCCCTATGTTAACGGCATGATAAAATACCATACCATCTCATTCATTGATAGGAATTACGAGAGGAACAGCATGATATTTAACGAAGGATGAACTTTAACATTAACATTGGTGAAACACGGCCTGTTTCACCAAGCAATGTTAAAGTTAACGTCATGTTAAAATACCATCTCGTTCATTAACAGGAAATACAAGAGGGATAAAATGATATTTAACATGGCGTTAAGTTTAACATTGCTTGGTGAAACACGCCCTAAGGTTTAAATCTCCGCGCGTTAACCATGAAATAACTAACATCAAATAATAGATATTGTATCAAATATTTGATTGCTCAACGTAGCAACCGGGATTTAGCTAGATTTGCTAGATTTAGAGTTGCACTGATTGTGTCATGTCGGACTGATGTATTGAACAGACATTGCACAATACAAATTGTTCTACAAATTACGCTCGGATACTTAAAGGGTTGGCGTCAGCAGAACAGTTTATTATTTTAGTTCATGAAATATATTATCGTTATTATTTACTTTAAATCAAAATACATATTTATTTATATAGGTCTCATAGTAGGCTCTTTCCTATAGGACAATGTAAAGACATTATTAGTACATATTATTATTTACTCCGACAAACGAATGAATTATGAATAACTGAAAGCAGCTTCAATTCATTCGTTTGTCGGAGTAAATAATATGTACGCTTTACACCACGTCAATCTGGTCCCGCGGTAAGTATCCGAAGAACTTGTGGTGCGGCCGTACGGGCACCAGACAACGGGAATGTATTTTATATTATTATATCGTTGAGCATACAAACCGTTTAAATTTTCCTTAGACTTCCACGAATATCTCAAGACTAAAAATAGCCGAATCGGTTCAGCCGTTCTCGGGTTTTAGCGAGACTAACGAACAGCAATTCATTTTCATATACAGGGTGTAAAAAGAGCAGTCACTATAACTTCGTGAGGTAATAACCAGGCAAGAGTTATATCCATTGGTACTAGTCATTTGCTTTTAATCCACTGTTTTAAAAATTTAAAATTTTTCAATAGGCAATGTACAACGTGCACAACACAGCGATCAGCTGATTACGCTGAGAGGTCAATTATAGCACGCGTAAGACGTTCATTACGTACTAGGGAAAAAATTATAAAATTTAAGAATTTAATGCAGAACGTTGTTCCAAACAGTTCAGCCTTGCGACAAAAAATAATTAAATGCAAAAAAAATTTTTTTTTCAAAAAATTTATAATGAAAAAAAATCATTTCTAGAATGAGAAAAGGTCCTTTAATCATATCCCAAAGTTATAGTGACTGCTCTTTTTACACCCTGTATAAGATACTTGATACTTTTATACTATACACATATTTAAGATTTTTATAATATTAATACACACATTTAAGACACATCCATGACTCAGGAACAAAGAAAACTTTTTGTTCCTACGCTGGGATTCAAAATCGCGACCTTCCACTTGAGCACTCAACCACTGCGCTACAGAGACAACGAACGCGAATGTGGTTAGCATTAATTCATCATCAACAAATGCTTGCACAGCCGGTCGTCACCTACATTCTTTAATTTTGTATAAAGTAAAAAAATCGCACAACAAAATTAGAATACCTTTCGTATCTTCAATGGCCGCCATTTTTAATTCAAACGGGTAAAAACCCGCGAACCTAATCAGGAACCTTCCATTCCGGATGATGTCTCTCGGAACCACGGATACTGGGAACAAAGTCGCGATAAAAACATAATAATATGGTGCGGTTCCGCATACGCAAACCTCATATGAACTGTACGCGACTCTCGCCTTTATTTCGGATAAATAGGGTTGAATTTCGACGCGATGTTCCGTTGTTGACATGCCCTATATGAGGGATTACTTTGTGTTTCTCGGTATTCTAAACGTGAAGTTTACTAATGAAAATATTTACAGAACTGCAATTCAATGTCGCTATCTCGTTCTATCGAATTACTCTAACCAAGACAGCAAAACAAGTGATTAGCTATTTAATGTTGCTACATCTGTCTGTGATCACAAAAATCAGTTTTTTGGAAATTTTTCGCAACCTATTGCTCGGAGATCAATAGAGGTCATTATTAAATTGTTGCTAATAAAATGATCTATAAATCTCTTATAGGTAGTTTTTTTTTTGTAAAATTAACGGTTTTCAGATTAAAGCGCTGAGAAAGGCTAAATTATGACGATGCACTCGTTTACTCACCACCATCGAGGTAGAATGTGAGATGCGTTTTTTTTTCAAAGTTTCACTTATAGGCATTTTCGAAGCTTAGGCTACGGCTTACCACTTTCGAAGCAAATAAATGAAATGAAATACATTAGTTATATTATTTTCCTGATGATTATCAGTTGTTTATGAAGTAAGTTACAAGAATCTTGGTTCTACATGAGATCTGACTACTTTTTCGTAGATTTTGATTAAGGTGTAGTGTAGAGCTTGTAGGATCACATTAAATCGGAACGCAATATACCGAACCCTACACGATAAACCATCAGACCACTCCTACCGGAAGGCTAATTGGCCACGTCTTCTCCGTATTACTGCTATCTGATCTGCCTGTCTGATGCCTCATTATCATTGCCCAAATTCGACAGTAGCTATAGTTTGAGATCAACTACACAGATGTTTCCTCTGAAATATAATGCCACTGGAACCGTACGATTCGCTGCGGCATAAAGTAGATATTTAAAACATAGACACGTCCTAGTACTAGAAAATGGTATCACCCTAATAATGTGTGACTGGCAAAGGGTGAAGTCCAGGCACATTTCGGAAACCGCCATCTAGCGCCATTATTGGAAAATACTAATTACTAATATCGTTTCGTATCTTCTTCTTAATTAAGGAGTTGAATTTAGCTTAATGTGATGTTATGATAAAAATTGTAACTAATGTGCTTATCCTTATTTTTGTACTTAATTCGGCATATTTACATTTAAAAATTTACAAACGTTAATAGTAGTGACATCTACGTTAGAAGTAGAAAGTATGTGTTGATCCAGCAACAGGCTGCAGGGTAGCCCCAACACTATCCTGAACGCGTCAACAGATAAGTGGAGTTCCCCATTGCTCAAGCACTGGGTGGGCCTGCATGCCCCTTTATCGAGGTGTAATATTTTTGTTTAATTGTAATAATTACTAACACATATATATCTTTATCCTGGTTAGTTTCTAAGCAATCCACCAAATAAAATATCAAAAGCCGTTGAGATCGAACTGACTCGATTCTCGATTGTGTCGGTTGTAAACCTGCCAGCCCTTAACAATAATAATAATCATTTATTTCAAATAGGTAGATCCATAATTTAAAAAAAGCATTTTAATTAGTTACAATTTTTCCTTATATATAGGTATATATGTACCTATATTATTTGGTGGATTGCTTAGAAGCTAACCAGGATAAAGAAAATCGTTAGATCGTAACTTTTTGTACTCCCGACCATATCAATCGACTGATAATGAAGATAAACAAACGTTAATTTATTGGGAAGTACGCGCCACGATTGAATTTGAATCAAAATCGAATCAGTTTGAAGAATAAGGCCCCAGAGCTTTTGTCGGTGTAGCATTAGCCATTTTTCTGGATATTCCGTAAGAAGAACTTTTTTTCGGGGGTTGAAATTCTGCAAAAAATAGCTTACTTTGTCTATTGCCTGAGAATTATGGCCAAGATCTAAAGTAAATACTAAAAACCCGCCAAAAGAAGACACAGCCATATAAACCAAGTTATTTTTATTTTACAACTAGCCTTTTTTGCATAATGGCTGGATCTGCCAAAAAATAGCTTAATTTAATGCCTGAGCTTCATGCCTCTGGTCATAGGTTCGAATTCCACCAAACGAAGACACAACACCCAGCTATTTCCAGCCTCATTTATCTCCTAATACCGCCACTAATGCCACTTAACCATCTGGCCGCGCTAATTGGCTGCAAACATTCGCGAGGTGTAATTAACACACAAACACACGAATTGGGGTCGAATTCATTGTGCTTAAAATAGACTTATTGTGCGAACTGCGATGCTAAGTTGTGCCTGAAGCCCAGAACAGATAATAATAAATAATAAGAAATATTTATTTAAACATTACATTAGGATTAAGAAAAGTAGAAAAGTAAAAAAAAAAAATCAAATTGGCAGCCTTACTGCTAAAAGCAGTTTATAATAGTATAATATATAAGGTTTAAAGTAAATGAGCGATAATACTTTAGGGTGTGTATGTGCCTCCTATGTAGAGTTTACTGTGAAAGTACCAGCACTGAATGACTTACTTTTGACTTTCGTGTTTGTATGATAATTGCCCCAAAATCATAAATTTGCCCATACAATAATTTAAAAAAGTACCTCATTCAGCGCTGGTACTTTCACAGTAAACTTATATAAAGGCACCAATACAATAATAAAATGCAATAGATGTCACTACTATTATCGTTTGTAAATTATATAATGTAAATATGCTGAATTAAGAACAAATATTGACATTAAAATACAGATAAGCATATTTTTAAGCATAACATCACATTAAGCTAACTTCAACTCCATAATTAAGAATAAGATACAAAACGAAAAAAAGTAAAAAACGAAATTAGTAATTAGTATTTTCCAATAGTGGCGCTAGATGGCGGTTACCGGAATTTATAAGAATTTTACCCTTGCCAGTCGCATTGCCAGTATTAGGGTGATACCATTTTCTAGTACTAGGTCGTGTCTCTGTTATATATCTACTTTGTGCTTTGGAATAAGATTATATGTACTACCTTTTCTCATTCTAGAAATGCCATTATTCTCGCGACAAAAAAATACAGAAATGTTAAAAAGTAAAAAATATTTTTATAGGCTTTTTACAAAAAAAGCAAAAAATACATTTCCGAAACGAGGAACGGCATAATCGTATCTCAAAGTTACAGTGACTGTTCTTTTACACACTGTATTATAGTCGCGGGATACATGTAGTACCAGTGACCCTACTTTTTGTAGGTCCGATAAACGGTCCGATTTTTCCTCGGCTGTGATGAATGATGATTCCGACTTTCGTATGGCGTTGCTTTTGACAGTCAGTATATTTTTCATCTATAAAAGTCGGTCAAAGAAGTCTAACTTGGGCGGGCACCCTTAGTACAACAGAATTCCTGGCTGACGATTACTCAGCTGGCTCAAGGTTAGCTATACAATTATAATTGTCAGTAGCTATTACTAGCAGCTTGATTGACAGAGCTGGCGATAACAAATATACTTAGATTAATAGCTATAGCATAGCTTAGGGTAAACGTCCAGTTGTTGGCCTTACCTATATAATATTATTCGCCTCCGTGGTCTAGTGGTTCACCGAAATCGGCGTGGGAGGCATTATTACCTATATAAGAACTACTTTTTGGGGAAAAACTATAACCTTGTATTTTACAAAGCAGGGTTATATATATATACCTAACTAATATTATAAAGAGGAAAGATTTGTATTTTTGTATGTAACGACTAAACTCAAAAAGTACTGGACCGATTTTAATAATTCTTTTTCATTAGAAACTAGAAAGCTACATTATCACTGAGTAACATAGACTATATAAAAATCAATTGCTGTTCGTTAGTCTCGCTAAAACTCGAGATCAGCTGAACTGATTCGGCTATTTTTGGTCTTGAAATATTCGTGGAAATCCCGGAAAGGTTTACACGGTTTCCATGCTCAACGAAGTGAGCACGGATCAGCTAGTATATATGTTGCAGTCAAAACTCTTAACCAGTCAAAATTACTATTGACTAGCAAAATCAGTCAAAAGTACTTTTGACCGTATGGTTTAGCTAATAATACTTATGACTGAAATAACAGTTAAAAGAGCGTCAGTCAAAAGTACTTTTAACTGAAAATTAATAGTCAAAAGTACTAATAACCAATAATTTTAAGTCAAAACCACTTTTGACCAACCTGTTAAGTCAAAAGCACTTTTGACTGATTTTGCTAGTCAATAGTACTTTTGACTGGTTAAGAGTTTTGACTGCAACATATATATAATATATATACTTAGGTATAGGTATATATATATTTATATTATATACACAAATTGCACCGTAACTTTTACGGAAAGTATTTAAAAATAGCGGAACTATCATTCACACTTCAACAGTAAATGCAGTATAACCGTCGATCGCTCAGGATTGCTAACGTGGCCATTGGTATTCGCGGCGCAGAAGTGCTTGCTAATAAACACGCGACATCACACAGAATATTAAATATATTGTACTGTTATACCGTAGATATAAGAAAATGAGGATATGGCATTGACCATATTTATTAACCTCTGACAAAAATAGAGGGGTGCTATCAGTTTGACGTGTGGCATCATAGCTCCCAAACGGGATGAACCGATTCTTCACCGACTTCCCAAAAAAACGGCAGTTATATTATGTTCAGCTGTGGATATTTTGATGTACTTTTGTTTGGAAGTTGAAGTGATCGCGGATGCTCTTTGCTATACTTCATCATCAACAGTTTACCTACTCACAACTTGATTTTTTTTATTGAATTTGGGAGTTATTAATAAATGATTAGTTTGTTAATAGTTATCTTAGGCTTGATAAGAAAACTGTGTAAAGTACTAGCGCTGAAAGACTTTCTTTTGACTTTCGTGTTGGTATGAGAAATGCTTCAATAATTTTTAGAAAATCATTAGAAACTGGAATATTTCCCGCGATATGGAAAGCTGCGTTGGTAACTCCAATCCCCAAAAATAATTTAAAACATCTCATCGCTGAATATCGTCCCATCTCAAAACTATGCATTATTGGTAAAATTCTTGAGAAAATGGTTACCTCTGATATTGCACTGGCCGCACACAGTTTCATTTCTTCCCACCAGCATGGATTTTATAGACATAGAAGTGTTGATAGTAATATGGTCACTTTTACGGAATTTCTTGCAGAGGCTATGGACAATAATACACAGGTGGATGTCGTTTATACGGATTTTTCCAGGGCATTCGACAAAATAAATCATAGTCTACTCATTAGCAAACTTGCAGCGTCTGGTGTACACGGCAACCTTCTTAGATGGATTCAGTCGTACATTAAAAATAGAAGTCAGGCAGTATGCATAAAGGGATTCACATCACAATTCCTTCCTGTGCCATCCGGCGTTCCACAGGGATCCCATTTAGGTCCTCTCTTATTTTTATTCTATATAAATGATATTGGGAAAACATTTAATCATAGTCATCATCTTGTTTATGCGGACGATACAAAATTATATAGAGTTGTGAAATCTCAAGATGATCTTATTAAACTACAATCTGATATTGACGCCTTACGTAATTACTGTGTAAAAAATCATGTCTTCCTTAATGTTAAAAAGTGTTACGTTATATCTTACTCACGAAAGAAAAATCAATTACATTATAATTACCACATGGATCATGATATTCTCCAGAGAGTGACCCACATAAGGGATTTGGGAGTTGTGGTGGACTCTCATCTTTCATTTAATAACCACACAGATTACATAGTAGGCGCTGCGCTTCGAAGGCTTGGATTCATTCTTAGAATTAGTAAACCCTTCAAAGATATAAGTACATTAAAAATTCTTTATTTCTCCTTTGTTCGGTCCATCTTAGATTTTTGTAGTGTCGTCTGGAATCCCTGTTACAACATTCATATAAAAAGACTTGAAAAAATTCAGAAAAAATTGGTCAAATCACTTAACTTTCGCAACAACAGCATTACTACGACATATAATGAAGCCTTGCAGAAATATAATTTGCTCACTCTATCTGATCGGCGAAAATTGTTTGACATAACCTTTTTGTTTAAAATTATAAACTCTTTTATCGATTCCCCGACGCTCCTTAGCAGTATACAATTCTCATGTCGTTCTCGTGATTCTGTGCGCTCCTTACGTAAAATACCATTGTTTATCCCACCACGTCGTAATAAAAACTATACTAGAAATTCATTCTTTTATCGTTCCACCAACACTTATAACAAAGAATTTTTAGATATAGATATTTTCAATGTTTCACTTAACACATTTAAAGACAAGCTTAAAATAATTTTAGATTCACATTATGTCTAATAATTTAAAACTAAAACTGAATTCATGTCTTTAATGTGCAGTGTGCACTGCTTGTTTTTCTGTTTTTGTTTTTGTTTTAGTATAAAAGTGTATATTTATCTATTTTAGAGTATATTATGTATCTATTGGAAATAAATATACCTATAGATGCTATTGTTACCGACACTTACTTTAAGACTTATTTTAAGGTTTCAATTCTAAATTCCAAATTTAACAGCCAAAGAAATAATACCTAATGTTTTATATTATGTTTTTACATACTATTTGATCACGATTCCTTGAGCACATGAAAAGGTGTTTGTTATCGTCTATATTTTTGGGCACTGTTGGTCTTTAATTATACTTATTGTTAGCATAAATTTAATGTAAAAATGTATGACTGTTTGTTGCCAAAATAAATAAAAAAAAAAAAAAAAACATAAATTTTCTTATACAATCATTATAAGAAAGTACCTCTTTCAGTGCTCGTACTTTCTCACACCCTAAAGTATTATCACTCGTTAATATTATAGCCTGTATAGGTAGCTTCTCTTCTGTTTTGTCTATCACTTAGTTCGTTCTTCGAATTACCCATTACTAGCATAATCATAAATATTCTGTATGCTACTGTATTGTAATTCTACATCTAGCATGCTGGAGCCGTGCCTGTGGCTTATAAATGCTACTAATTTATAGCAGAATAATATATTATTATTCTGAGCGTAGTGAAAGAAAAAACATGAAAATGAAAGAACTTAGATATTAATCCGTATAATCTCGACCTCTGTAGCACAGTCGTTGGTTGGAGCGGGTGGTTGCGGGTTCGGGTCCCGCCGAATGAACATCCGAAACACAAGTTCTTCGGATACTTAGCACGGGGCCAGATAGACGTAGTGTAAAGTATCCATAGATATTATTATTATAATGTTATAACGGCATATGGTTGAAAAAAAATCCATTATGACAAAGCTGGCTGATTTCGCACGAAACTACAAATCTGATTGTTTATGATAGTTGATACAATTATTAAATATTCATCACAGCTGAACTAGCGTTATAATAATTATGATGAATCTTTGATTATTTCAATTACCTACGCTACATAGCTTTAGAAAGTAAATGAAATCCAAATCCAAGTAGTGTTCAAAAAATCTAGTAAAGCACTAGCACTTCGCCTGACTCGTCTTGGCGGGGCACTGCCGTGCCTCCAGATGTACAGTGGAATCTACAAAACAATTGTCATTCACGTGTTCGTGACAATAGTGTAATTAACTGATTTTTAGATTTTTAGTTTGTAGACTATTCAATTATTTTCATTCGATAACAATACAATCGCATTTTATGTAAATAGGTAATATGCTTTTTTGGCTTTTATAAAAACACAATAAGCTGTGATAAATTACTGTAAGTATTCTTTCGGATTATAAACCACTTTTGCTGATTTATATCAGCTTCCAATCTTGATTTGATTTTTCACACACAAATCAGACATCTAAAATCTAGATCTACAAAGACAGGTTAGGTCGTAAACGCTTGTAAGCTGTAAACTATACAACAGTAATACGTGTATTAATTATGTAGAAATGTGAGTTTGTACAAGTCGAGGAAACACCGGGTATGGTATTTGTAGCGCTAATGATCGTTATCCTAATAGCCGAGCTATTTCGAGCTTTGTGGTGACTATGAGAGAGGGGAGTTTGGGGACTAGTCCCAAGGAAAAAAGGCTATTAAAGCTGTTAATAAAATAAACGCATACCGTTAAACAATCTAATATTAAAAAGTTTTTAGATTGTACATTAATTAATTCATTCATATTTATGACTAGATGTGCCCTTGACCTTCTGTTAGTGAATAATAAGATAGATCCGTATTATTCTCTTATTGGTCTTAGCGTGACGAAATACCCTTTCTTTTTCCATAAATGGCCTGTCAATCATTCAAAGAATTTTTCAAATCGGACCAGTTGCCTTACCTACTCTCCAAACTGATTCAGATTCAATCGTGCAGCGTACTCCCGAATAAATTGGCATTAGTTCATTTTGATTCTCGGTCGATTGATATGGTCGGGAGTACAAAAAGTTACGATCTAACGACTTTATTTATCTTGGTTAGTTTCAAAGTAATCCATCAAATAAGATAACAGAAGCCGTTTAGATCGAACTGATTCGATTCTCGATTGTGTCGGGAGTAATCCTGCTGTAGTTCATGAGAGTGCGTTGTGGCAAACATGAATAAAATTTTAATAATACTAATAACAAGCTAAAAGAATATCAAATAAAATCTGTACCTACAAAAAAAGTTTAAATGTCATTTATTTGCAGCATTCTAAAAATGTAATCCTATGTACTTGTCGGTCATACAATCAATATTTATGTACAGTTTTTTTCTCCGTTTAGTGACAGCAAGCTAAGTAATTGTACCTACACACAAGACCCTGCTAACTCGATGCTAAGTGAAAGAAGGCAGTTTGCGAATTCTATAATATGCTACTTGAGACACGTGTTGTTCGATACGAATGACGTGCAAAAAGCAATTTGATTATCACAAAATTTCATATAATTCGCTAAACGTTGATGAAATAAAATAAATATCGCGTGTATTTATGATTGTAAAAATCTATACAATTTGATTTAATATTATGTACTCAATAACTAAGCAAATCTTTATATATCCAAAAAATATAGATTCGTTGTTTTTCTAAAAATTTCAATTATCATTATAATTTTTTCGCGACATAAATTATATAGCCTATAATACCAGATTATTACGAATCTATTCACATTACATTAACATCGGTAATATAGGCGCTACGATGGCACAAACACATACATAATGTACATAGTCTTCTAAAAACATTATCTTTCACCGTAGTTGGGTTAAAAACAATAAGGTAATAGAATAGTCGGGTAAAAACAATGTCCTATTTTTGCGTAATCCATTGTGACCCTACATCGTATCGGACATTTAACCAGTATCTAATACAAACGGTTAAATCACAGTTGCTCAACTCCTAACATTCGTCACTTTGTCCCAAAAGGTATGGGCCAAGGATATAAATTGATAGATATGCCGGCCATGATTTAGCATTTGGTTTATCGAGACACCAGAGAACTATGAACATCGTGGCACTTGAAATTGACGTTACCAATATATATCCGGAAATATAAATAAATAAGATGCATAGCTGTAATCTAATTGTGTATTTTCAACCGTTTTACCTAGTTTTGAGTTTTTCACTTGTTTCTATTTTTTTATTGTATAGTATTTTTCTATTGGCTGTGTTTTTTGCCATAAATGTTCAATAAAGATAAATTTTTTTATTTATTTATATCCGGAAATGCAGTTTTTTTTGTTTGAAAGGTAGGTATATCAGTCGAGAGTGTTCTAGCTATGTTTGGTGGAAATCGGTTCAGGTCTTCAAAGTCATCAAGTCGTTTGTTAGGTGTGATAGGAATGTTACACGCTAAGTCGGGGTTTTTTTTTAAGTTTTTATTTTTATTTTAAAACTGATCTCGCTGCCTGCCAAGCGTGTCGAGTACAGGCAACTACCTCCATGGAATACTTTAAGGGAAGCTTCAATGCCAATTACCCCAACACATATTAAAAGGAAATCCTTCATTAAATATAATGTTATGCCGCTCGTATTTCCTGTCAATGAATGAGAAGGCTTTTAAGAAGCCTACTCTAAACTACTACTAACTAGCTCACTAACAAGCGTTGGTGAAATCAGGACTAGCCAGCAGTGTACGTCATAGCTGAATGAGACGACATGTTTATTAAATTACAGTGTTTTGTAAACCTCGTCTCGAAATACTCATTTTAGATTGCTTCTGGAACATCTGTAGTGCAAGATTTATTATTTTGTGTATTTAGGCTACTTACACAAAATCTGTGTTTTTTCCATAATTTCTCGAAGGATTGCAAGATCGGTTAGCCGCAATCATGAATAGATCTTAATACGAAATATCCATGGACAAATGGAAATATCAATGACCAGACAATGGAAATATATTGAATAAAAGTATTCATTATATTAGTATTGACAAATTCAAAATTAAAATTCGAAATATTTTATTTCCCAAACTTAAACTTTTTTCGCAATGTCAACAAAAAATGCTATCACCGGTATACATATCAAACATACTGTACATATTGCGTAATAGAGGTATTTTATATTTTATTATAATATTTAATCCAATGTTTTTACACATTCAAGGATCAGAACCTTGATTGATCCTTCACTAAGTCACAGAGTTCATCATTTTTCTTAATTCTGTCCTACAATAACACGTACTTCTTGATCAGTTGTGTACATAATGTGAGCTAAACGTGTACTTGTTTACTGAGGTCGCGCTCGGCGTATCTACCGTTGTATATCTTTGGCACGAGCCGGCAATTTTGCGGCCAGTCCTGTTAACAATCACTTTCTGCTGTTCCCGACTAGTGATGTGACCATATTATTTTGTAGTTAATATAATTTGGTGTGTAACTATTATTTATATTAATACTAGCTGACCCGTGCAAACTTTGTTGAGCATACAAACCGTTTAAACCTTCCCTGCACTTCCAAGAATATTTCAAGACTAAAAATAGTCGAATCGGTTCAGCCGTTCTCGAGTTTAAGCAAGACTAACGAACAGCAATTATTTTTTATTTATAAGAGAAAAAGAAGAGGATTGTACCTACCAAATCAAGACTCTCTCGGGACTCTCGCAATAAAAGTTCTGTAAAACGCAGAAATATCATGTTTTTCGTATGGCAGCTCAGCAATATTAATTTTATTTTGTATTATACTTATCGCGGCTCTTATACTTTGCAAAGTTATACTAACTATTTACTAACTTAGAGCCAATTTCACCAACACGTGTTAAAGTTAATCCTCCATTAAATATCAGGTAATCCCTCTCGTATTTCCTGTCAAAGAATGAGAAGGAATGTTTTTTTGACTCTTTTAATTTTAGACAGTAAAATTATTTATTTAACGAAAAAGCCATTATTATTTAATTAAGACAGATCAATAAATACCTGTTGAGGTTTTTATCAATATCCAGTATCCATTTATATCGATAACACAAATGTGAGGAAATGGAAAAATCGATAAATTTTAATTACCCTTATCAATAGTCTCACATCTCTATTGCCTTACTGCAATTACCGTGAAACCTGATCTGATTAGTTCCAACGGGAGCAGCCCTAGCGAAAATAAACCCTAACACCACACTATAAAGTAGAGAATAGAACATCCGAGCTGACATGCGGTAGTCCACATCAAGTAGTGCAGAAATTAGCCCTATTTCGTAGGCCACAAGGTAAATAATCGTGTATCATATAAGACAATAATGTGGTAGTCTTGTCAAGTACTTAATAACCACATCAAGTTGATCTATGGTCCAGCATTTTTGTCATACCTCGTCTAGGAAATGCCTCGGATTAATAGCTCCAGCGGGGCTGGACGTGGATTGGTCAAATTATGTGTCGCAAGATTTAGAACTGATAACGTTCAGTCATGGCCTACCATCCCATACAATCTATGTTTAATGCAAAAAAAATGCAATAGATGTCACTAATATTAACGTTTGTAAATTATAAAATGTAAATATGCCGAATTACATACAAATACTGACATTAAAATAAAGATAAGCATATTTTTTAAGCATAATTTCAATAAGCTAAATTCAACTCCTTAATTAAGAAGAAGATACGAAACGAAATTAGTAATTAGTATTTTCCAATAGTGGCGCTACATGGCGGATCTATTGGAAATCGAAAAAAACAAAAAATAGCCAGTCGAATTGCCAGTATTAGGGTGATACCATTTTCTAGTACTAGGTCGTATATATGTATTTTGTGGTCAAAGTACATAATATATAACAGAGACACCATCAAAGTCAAAGATATCGGGGCCCAAGTTGCTCAGAAAACAAAAATGTATGGGATTTGACATAAGCTTCTTTAAGTGACACTCGAAATCGTATGTCACTTATGTCAAATATTGGTTTTCGAACTTTGTAAGTGAAAATTACAATGGCCCATTGACTAAAGGCAACATTTAATTACAGTATTTGATAACTGTTACTTAGCAGTGCAACTCCGAAATCGGAACGATTTTGTCATAATAGGTGTAAAAAGAACAGTCAAGAAATGTTTTATTTTAATTTTTCACTTAAAATGGTTGAGTATTTATTTTTAGATACACTTTTGTCAATCTTGCGACTAAAGAAACATAAATAAATAAAAAAAAGTTGCAATTTTTTTAGTTTTTTAAATGAAAAAAATTAACTAAATCTAGAATTTTATTTTACTTAATTCTAGAGTTAGATAAGATAGTATAATCATATCCCAAAGTTATGATGACTGTTCTTTGAAGGAAGGAAAAGTTTGTAATGCGGTTAGTTAAACTGATCCAATCGGCAGCGTGATTCCGATTGGATGATAGGCTACAGTTACAGTTGGAGATGGAATGTGGAGACAGTAAGAGTACATACAGTTAGAGAGAGAGAGAGAGCCTATAACTGTCAGATTTGTCGGGTTTAGTGCCAATCTCACCAACACAATATGTTAAAGTTAATCCTTCATTAAATATTGTGTTAACCCTCACGTGTTTCCTTTCAATGAATGAGAAGGGATGGTATTTTAACAAGCCGTTAACACTAACAAGCGTTGGTGAAATCGGTACTTAATTTTGTTCAGTGGATTCTTAACTTTTAAAGTATAAAAAAGGCACATGCATTTCATGCAATATTTAGTCGATTACGTTATGTTGCCAAGTGATAATGCTAGGGCTACAGAACTAGTCCTGCGTGATAAATATCTGGTGCTAATCGCAGATGTAATTACCGCTGATGAGGAAGTCTAGGTATGGTGATTACTAATTAGTAACGCTACTGTAGGTACTACATCGATTATTGTACCCGTAACCTGGTCTATTAGAAATTAGGGTTTTCATCTTTTTTAAAGTATTTCACTGAATAATATAATATTAATAATATTATAGACGCTACACACCACATCAATCTGGCCCTGTGCTAAGTATCCAAAGAACTTGTGTTACAGGTACCTACCTACCATACAACGGAAATATATATTAAATACTTTTATACTATACATATATTTAAGATTTTATTATATATACACAAATTTAATAAACTAATTAAATTGGAAATATGGTACTATTTCTACTAGAGAAAAAAATAAACAGATTATAGTGAGAAAAATGAATGAAGGAATCCGGACTCTACATTACATGTTACACATGCGATTAATTACATTAAAATCTGTCCAGCAATTTTGACGTGGAAGAGGAACAAACTGTCAAAAATTACTTTACCAAAATCTACACTTATAATGTAGATTCCTTTTGTATCGATTTCACCAACGCATGTTGTTGTGGTTTAATAACAAATATTCTGCTTCAAAATAAAAAGAATCACACAAATCTCAGAGTAATATGTGTACATACATACAAAGAAAACAACCGAATTGAGAAAAAAAACTTTTTTTAAAGTCGATTAAAATGTAGGTAATAAAAATTTCGGGCTGAATCTTCGGCTCTTCATTGCTGCAAATGTTCATAAAAATACTTGAATTTTCAGTGCAGTTTTATACAGATTTACGTATTATAGAATCGTGATAATAAATTAATATATTCAAATTAAAATAAGGAATGACAACATCGACTACAAACATCGCATTTGCATACCCCGATACGACAAGTCGATAGTCGATAACATCCGATATGGACTTCGACAAGGGACATGCCTAATTGAGGGATGTGATTTGGTGTGCTGTCACTTAGCGTTGTCGATAAAACGGTTTTGGTCCTGCATGCGATAGTGTTGTGTTAATATGGAATGTAAACAAGCAGTTGATCGTCCAATTGTAAAGGTGGGCTTACAACAAAAGAACGAAAAAGATATATTAAAAACCATCGAGAACAGGAGAGGAAAGATGTTAGGACACTTGATACGGCACGACAACTTTATTAGAGGAATAATTGAAGGAAAGATAGAAGGTAGAAGAAAACGTGGAAGGCCGAGAAGAACTTTTATGGACCAGGTGAAGGAGAAAGTGATGGTCGTGTCGTATCAGGAGGTCAAGAGAAGGCCGGAGTGCGAAACATACATGTAACATACACACTGATAAAATCATTACCTATTGGTTTCGCTTTGCTGTAGTCAGTCAAAAGTCCCTATAATAAAATAAATAACATAATTAAGTAACCTCCGAGTCCTTAAATAGTGAAGTGATTATGAATAGCCCAGGACACTTAACCGTTTGTGTCAGCCTTCAAACAAAAAAAAATTGGTGTGAATATGTATATACAATTTTCTAATACTATTGGAAAATTGTATATTTACTAGAGAGGGGGAGCCAGGAGTCTCAAGGAAAAGGGTAACCTAGTTTGTGCTCCTGTTTCCCACATATCAAGTGCAAAAAAAATATAAATGTAACGTTATTATGTTACACTGTTGTACTTGTTGTGGGAGTAAATGTATAAATTAGTGTCCGACCGAAAGTTCGGTTTCGGTTTCGGTAAGCCGAAACTTTTGCCGAAACCGAAACTGATTTCGGAAGTTGCGTGCATGCTCGCCTAACTTCGTTTCTCACGGCAATACATTGGCGGACGGCGGCCTTGCAAGCTTACTCCCGACACGATCGACAATAACTCCCAAACGGATGAATTACATTAATACTATAAATTTGAATGTAATTCTTCCGTTTGGGAGTTATTGTGCCACGGTCAGACACATCCAAGCAGACACGTCAAACACGCCTCTGGGGCCCCCTTCAAACTGATTCTGATCGCCGCGTAATCCCGAATATATTGACGTTTGTTTATTTTTATTCTCAGTCGATTGATATGGTCGAGAGTACAAAAAGTTACGATCGGTTTTCTATAATCTGGTTAGTTTCAAAGTAATCCACCAAATAAAATACCAAAAGCCGTTGAGATCGAACTGATTAGATTCTCGATCGTGTTGGGAGACAGCCTGGTGTTTTCGACATGGGTTGAAGTCGGGCAGTAAAAATAACATACGCGCAAGCAATCAATTAAAGTATTTAATTATTATACATTGTAAGTAATTTATCACGACGTGGCGTCTCCACGTGTAGCAACTTTGTTGACAGTACAATAATTGCGATCTATCTACCTTAAATGGCGTTTGCATAATAATAATTAATAGTTTTTGTAAGTTTTAAATACCGGATGCGTAATGCGTGTAAAACGTTTTTCATTCGCTAATTATAATGTTAATTAAAGTAAGTATGAATGCAGTTCTCGGACGGTAATGTCAGTCTGTCTCGCTCGTGCACGATTGATTGACTTACGTGCGAGCGGGACAGACTGACAATCGAAACGTAGTTCGAGTTACGAGAATCGGGGCATTTTAGGACATAGAGTTCTAGAGTCCTCTATGATCCTAAAAGAAAAAGATTAAAGGTAATATTTACTGAGATCGAGATTTCATTTACGCGTTTTTCCTAGAAATACTTAGTTAAAAACTGACTTCCAATATATATCGATAAGAATCATTTAAATGCCGCGGGGCTTTTTTCGTGGAATTTGTCTGTAATTTTTTGTAGAGTCCTACAACTACAGTTTCTATTTAGGGAAACTTCAACTAGATGGCGCTAGCAGTGCCCTCAGCGGGTAAGTTTCGAAGTTGAGTATTCGTTTGTGTATCAACAGATGGCGCTGGGTGTACATTCCGAAGTTATTTTCTTTTTGTCTAATAAGACCGGGTAGATGTTTCTTTTTGTCTTATTAATTATGTAGTATTCATATTTTTTTTTATTTTATTTTATTTATTTAGGAAAACTTACAGCTAGATCATACAGGACAGTTTTAACATAATATCACAAGAAGGCCAATTACAAGTTTTCACAGACAGTATTTTTAGCACTATTATGTTTTAGTTTCAGGACTTTTACTATGTGAGTTTGTGAGGTCAATGCCTTGATATGAGATGCTGTAGATATTCCTTAAAAAATGTACATAGTAGATATATTATATAGACAAAGTTTATACTTTGTCTATATAATATATAGACTCTAGCTTATGCTAGAGCTTATGTGCACTCAAGTTAAAAGTTGTGTGGTTAAAGAAGACCTGATGTTTGCGAATCGATTGAGAATTTGGCATTATTAATTAATATGTGACATACCTAACTGTAACATGTAAACAAATGACAGACAGAAAGACGAACAATAAAGTGATCTTATAAGGGTTACGTCATTCTATTTAAGATACGGGACCCTAAATATTTAAAAACTCTAATAAACATTAATATTATATAGTAGCTGTTCCCGCGACTTCGTTCGCGTGGTTTTTGAGTGACCGAAGCCGTATATGCAGCGCACGCAATGAAAGTCCCAAAATGTAAATAATTTTCCACGTTTTCGCAACATTTGTCATTGACGCTTCGCTCCTATTGGTTGCAGCTTAAAGTTATATAGCCTAAAGCCTTCCTCTATAAATGGACTATCCAGAAAAAAAAAAATTTCAAATCGGACCAGTAGTTCCTGAGATTAGCGCGTTTAAACAAACAAACAAACTCTTCCGCTTTATAATATTAAGTATAAATTAGTATAGATTATAATATAATACACTCACTCATTTGCTCGCAGGTTGTGGTTATAATTTTTCTCGGGATATTGCTAGATATAATATATTTTAAATTTTATGCTATGGATTTCCGCAAAGTAACGCCTGATTCCATTATCTATTTAAATAGTAGTAGTAACATTCAAGTATTTTAGATTTTAGAATAAGGTAACTTCTAAAAAATGCATAGTCTACGGAATTTTAGAATTAAGTATAGAAACTATTTTGAGTTTTAAGATCTAAGATAATACCTATATAACTTTAAAATTAGTACTCACTTCTACTCTAGTACTCACAATAAGTAAAATGAGTACCTACGCAGGCATAGCATTAGTAATGCAAAGGTAACATACCTTTAACGCAAATACTGCACAGTGCCCACACAAATCATAAATAAGAAAATTTCACAAAATATTATCAGACCAATCATATCATTATTTTCTACTAAGAAAATAAAATCGATTCCCATAAAAAATAAGAATCGATTAAAGCTTATAAGAAACGTCAGCTGTCCCTACCACGTGGGGGACGATTCATCCCCATCAAAAAAATCGATGGGCGTCACCCTTATGGAGACGGGGTAGTCCACCGCACTATCACAAATTATAGGGTGGCAAGATGTGAGTATTGGCTTATTATTTTTTAACGTAATTCGGGAATTTTTAGTTTTTGGGAATATAGGGTTGTTTGTGGAAAATTTGTTGAGGGTTGAGGTATTGTGTAATTGTTACATAAGTTTTATGTTTTTGGATTTTTTGTGTTTTGTTGAAATAATTATTTATACGTATTTTTTTTATTAAGTATTTTAAGAAAACTAACTTTGATCTGTATTTTATTAGTGCTTGTTTGATTGTATGTTTTTCTCTTTACATTTTACATTTTTTCGTATACTATATACGAGTAGGTATAATATACATTATACAAATTAGACTTTCTAGACTTTTCAGAATTAAGATTGAATGTTTTAATATTTAACTTAAAAAAAAATTTTAGACCAAAAAATAAAAATATTTTTATAGTATTATAATCGACCGGCTACACGCTGCCGTACAGCTGGTGGCCGCGACATGTGTAGCAGTAGCACGCGACAGCTACAGGTAGCCAGTTCGCGTATCTCATAACGATTAAGTTATTTAAAAACA
The DNA here is from genome assembly GCA_905187575.2 of Celastrina argiolus. NCBI lineage: Eukaryota > Metazoa > Arthropoda > Insecta > Lepidoptera > Lycaenidae > Celastrina > Celastrina argiolus. Next base: position 15,487,131 of record LR994591.1, on the reverse strand, counting down.
CTTCACAGAACAAAGGACACTATAAGCAAATTAGATTGAAACCGTCACTATTGATATAGCAAAGCCCACTTTATGTTATACTAGGTGTTGTTCGCAACATCGACCGTCCAGAACCCGCAGGAACCGTGCGTATTGCCTGTGATAATACTCTATGTAATCTACTACCATAACATATTTCATCAAAATACGTTAGGTATGTAGTTTTTGCGTGAAATAGAAATAAACATAGGTACAAACTTTCGTATTTATTATATTAGTTTGATTTACTAGATGTTGCCCGTAACTACGTGCGTAAAAAAAAATCCGTGAGAAAACCTATCTTCTTCCTGGAAGTTTACTATATCTGTGCTTTTTATCAAAATTTTATAACTTAGATGGACAATATAGAGAAGTTTGAGTGCATTACCGAAAAATAATTCATTTTCTAACTAGGTAGGTACTAAATAAACTAAATTAGGTATGTTTAACCCCCTCTCGTTCGCACATTATATTTAATAGTATAATACCTATCTTCATTATTTTAAATACTTAAATAATAATTTTAGTTTTACATTATTTGTTTACCAGAGGGGCTATACTTACTAACTTCAATTAAAAAAATAATAAAAAAAAAACTAATTGTATTGGCGCCGTCATTTCATACAATTTATTCGTTAACGTTACTTCACGGAGCTTTCCAGTGTGCTTGGCCTGGTGATAGGCATTGACATTGAGCGTTAGACTGGCCCCGGCGTAACGTTGTATAATTACGTAAGTGTGGCCCCAGCATTATGTTGATTGCGGCCCGCCTCTTCGCTGTAGTGCCCACGACTGGCGGGAACTTACGACTTATAACTGATATGGATGAATTATTTATAATATTTTAATACTCTTTAGATCTGTGACGATGTATTCCTACAATGTATCTACTTACTAATAACCTAATATAGTACGTCCGACATAAATTTAACCTAAACGTAAACAAACCAAATACACCGAAATTTTCACATATTTACTTATTGTGCACACTTATCAACACTTTCACCGGAATGTTTATTATCAAATACATTTAATAATAATTAAACAATAATTAATATGTTTAAACATCAAATGAAAATCACAGACAAAATACGCCATTTTGACACTGCCATATACGCCTATAGTCTATTATTCATAGCAAACAAAAATCATTGCATTAATATTGGCCAATTGGCATCACTGACTAGTTTATGGTTGTGTCATAGACGGGTTTCTTTACGTTTGGGTTAAATTTATCTCGGACGTACAGCTTGGCAAAAAAGAGTGTGGAATAAATGAGGTCGCTTTTCCTTTTTTAGTGGCAACCCTCAATAGTACCTCTATAAACAATTTTAATACTTGTAATTTTTAGTTTTGACCTATTTCGACGATTAAAGGGACCTTACTCAACATAATATTATTATAATAAAATATATTTTATTTTATTATAATAATAAAAATTTAAACAATTTTATACTTGTAACTTTTAGTTTTGACCTATTTAAACGAGTATAGGTTACCTTACTCAAAATAATTATTATAATAAAATATATTTTATTTGAAATATGATATCGTTCCTAAAGACTAACGATGTCTAAGACGCGCTAGTTATTCAATTAAATAAGCAGATTCAATCAGATGAATGCGACATATAAACACACACACAGTCTTATTCTATTAATAAAATGTATTTTAAATTTAACACTTAAGTTTACAGTATGTAAAATCTAGAGGGAAAGGGTATGTTAACCATTACTACAGGTTAACCAGCATATCAAGGGTAACAGGGCTTCACTCATGATGCAACTCTAATTTGTATTTATAATTTTATGAAACATTATTCGTATATACTTCTTTATACAATCAACTTTGGCAACAATAAACTTTTTTTATTTTTATATAAATATCACTAGTAGTTCCTGAGATTAGCGCGTTTAATCAAACAAACAAACAAACTCTTCTGCTTTATAATATAAATATAGGTTTCATTCTACTAATATTATGAATAATATACTTGTAACTGAATAATATACTTGTGTCATATTATTAATGTAATGCCGTGAACGGCATTACTATAATAATATGACTTATAACACAAGTTTTTTTTAATGTGTGTATATAATAAAACTAAATATATTTTTTTTCGTATTTCTATAATTACTTTAATCAGAGTTTAACAAAGTTTCGTCGAAATATTCTACGCCTGAAAACATTGTCATATCGCTGGAGCTTCCTGCAACTTCAGAATCATATTCTGAATCTGATGATTCACAGCTGCAGCTACTGTCGTCTCTGAGGTTAATTACCAGCTGTTCAATATCTTCATAAATTGTTTTAATTACCTAAAACAAAAAAATACACATAATATGTAAATAATTTAATTTTAATAATGTAATAATAACTTCAAGTATCATTGTTATTCGTGTTGAAGTATACAATATTTGTCAATCGGAAAAACATAACCTCAAAATCAGATGTTCGTAAACAAGACTAAAAATCACTGAATTATAGTTTAAACAAAACTATAAATTCATATGCAATGTAATAACATATGTAGGAACCTTATTATGCTGATAAATAGGGATAAATACCTGTCATATCGGCAGTTCTTTGATAAACATTACCTATTTGTGATAAAATTTGTCCTGCTTCATATTGAGCCAAACATCGCAATAAAACTTTATAAATCACTGCTCTACCACTACTACGAATAGTTTTGTTCATTCTGAACAATTCAGAAGAGCTAATTTGAGCTACGATTATATTTAATCAATGTAAACAGATTGCGTGAACGGACTGTTGACATATAATGTACTAGTAGTTGACATGTTCAGTAGTGTTGCCACATGTGCAAAATTTTAGTTCCCGCTGTCACCGCGTCAGACTCTTTTTTGCCAAGCTGTACTATAGTAATATGATTCGATAGACCTCAAAACTAAGGAACGAAAACACTCAAAGATTAGAAATTTTAAAGTGTCTATTTATGTTCCACCGAGATAATTACACCGAAAACTGTAAAATATTAACCATTTTTAAATTCTCCATATAATATGAATTTCTAAGTTACACTAGACAACATCAAATAGAATTTGTCACAAACACAATTTGTTTTAAATAGTAAGGTTTATACAATAGTATTCCTAAGTAGGTATCTAATGTTTATTGCCATAATGCCAAATTTTAAGTGTTATATTCAATCCCGTAAAAGGGGTGTATAAGTTTGAAATGTCTGTATTTGTGTATCATAGCCCCTCAGCGAATGAACCGATTTTGTTGTACTTTTCTTTGAACGTCGACGTGATCGAGTGTTATTAATTTCTTAGTTATAATACTTCATCATCAGCGTTCTTACTACTTGATATTAATTTATATTAATTAAATAATTTTGGTTCATTCGTTTAGGAGCACAAACAATTGTGTAGGGCCTAAAAATATCATTAAGAACAAATTTCTTAACATTTACAAATCATCAATGTTAAATAATACAAATAACGTAACCGAAAAACAATGTTAACAGTTTTTCAAAAAAAGAATGACAGATAAACTGTCGATATTTTTAATCACATGGCGCTTACAAACCGCCAGAAACTGCCCCTCGCTAACAATAGTGGGCAGGCCATATTTTGGGGCCAAACGGGCGAAGTAGGGCCGGTCAGCCGTGAAATTGGCCTTTTGTTCGATACATGGGGGATTCTATACATAATATAGTGAATATTTTATTATATAGCAATGAAACGGGTAATACGTTTTTCAACAAATAATGATGAAACGGTTTTCGGCTATTGTTGTTAAGTAAACTTACAAGGCAAGCTGGAATCGTAGATACGTATATTTTGTAGCTTTGTCGAATCAGAATGGAGAATTTTCACAAATTTTTAGCTCTCCGTAAATTTTGTTGAAAATTAATTATACGTCTCAAAAAATATTACAATACGTTCCGAGATATATACCTACTTGTTTCAAATTCACGACGCGATGACGTCATTTTACAACATTTTTAAAACTCTGTACATTCATTAACCTTATAATAGGTATTTTAATGAAATAAATCTAGTGTATTTGAAAAAAAAATATATGAGTAATAAAATATTTAATTTCAAATTCTCGATCTGTAAATGTGTATCTCATTTTGTACGTACGAAGTAACGCGAAACATCTTGTCTTGGATAAATAAATAATTGTATGTACATATATGGATCGATGGTCTGTAAGTTTTTTAAATTTATTTATTTTATATTATTGTTGATTTTCATAACTTATAAAATCAACTATCAAGTACTACATTTTAGTGACAACTAAGGTACAGTACTCTGTGTCTGTACTCTGTACAAACTACAAAGCCAATAAATCACTCGAGAAATCAATAACCGTATTGATCCCCTGTATACGTCTTTGTGCCCGACTGTCAGCCGAATTTACATTTGCATGCCAATTTGCATATTGGGTTACAGTTTAGCATAACAAACCGTTGATCGCGCACCTGGTTGGTGCAGGGTTGTTAACCGACTTGGACAGAGAGGTAGGTTATGTGTCGCGTGTGTACAAAAAACCTAAAAGAAGATCTATCGCTGAAAAAACGTATAGCCCTTTTCAATGTAACCTAAACATAAACAAACCAAAAACACAGATTTTTTACATAATATGTATTTACTTATTGTGCTCACTTTCACCGGAATATTGAAGGATCATAACTTCATTATCCAATACATTTTATAACAACTAAAGAATAATTCATATATTCAACATCAAATGAAAAGCTTTCACAGTAAAACTACGCCATTTTGACGTTGCCGACTGTAGAATATAGTTTATAGATTCATAGTCGCTAACAGTAATTATTGTATTGTATTCGCATCACTAGTCTATGGTAGTGTCATAGACGAGTTTGTTTACGTTTGGGTTAAAATAAAACGGGACGTACTATTAGGTAGGTCGTAGTACGTGAATAAGTCATTACATACGGATTATTGAATAACATAAATGCTATTTATGATATTATACTGGTTACATATTTGGTTTAAATTTTAAAATTATGTAGGTACCTACATCGTTTATTGCTTAAATTGCGTTTAGTACCCAATAAGGAATCCTTAAATTCCTTTTCTGATATTCAAATCATTCAAAAATTCTCCGATAAAGAGACAATTTCGAAAAAAGAATGTGAATCTAGTTTTTTTTATTTCATCAACTTAACAAAAGGTAGTACCCACTCAGCTTGATTTTATTTTATGTAAGTATGTTACTTTAGAACTAATGTGGATGATTATTTTTGTATTTGAAAGCTAGTGCATATTTAGTTGTATATATTTATACTGTAAAATAAATGACAGATAATATTTAAGGGTGTGCCTCGTAGGTAGAGTATACACTCGTCACAGTAGACATCCTAAACACAGTATTATGAAAGTACCAGCGCCAAAAGACTTACTTTGACTTTCATGTTTATATATGAGTTGTCCTAACATCATAAATTTGCCCATACAACAATTACAAAAGGTAGCTCTACCTATATAAGGGACTCATACACACCCTAAAGTATTATCACTCATTAATATTAAAGCCTGTATTTCTTATCTATCTCTCTCATTCTAGTTTAGAAGTATTATATTAGTATTTTTTTTGCCTAATATTAATAACTTATTGAAATAACTTTCAATTCCTAAATGCTTCATTATGCATTTCAGATCTGACAAATTAATAAAAGTAAACAAACTCCAATCACAACTTAATTAAAAGATTGAATAACATATGAAATCGAACATCTATCATGTAACCCGCAACTTAACCTTTAAATTTCGTAACATTAATCAATGCACAAACCGCCTCGCCCGGACTCCGCGCCCCGATGTTCTTTGTTGAATAAAACCCTTTAACGAACATATGCAAATATAAATCATGTAGTCACAAAATCACAATGTGGCATTGAAGAACTCAGGTGCTCCGAAGACGGCCACAATGGGTGGAATAAAAACGATTTCCCATTATTGTAAAATGGGGACTCGTAGTCTATTTAATATGCGTGTGAATGTTTCTTGTTACCGCTCGATTATTTTCAAATTGCTCCACTAGTTAACAGTAATTTACAGTAATTATTGGTTAAGTATTATATAATTATTAGGCTTTGTTCAATAATGTTATTAAACAGATAATGTTCAATGTTAATATTAAACATCATAGGTAGGTATTCATCCATATAATTCATAAGTTACTTATCAATACGTACCTACTAATAATTTTTCAAAATTAAAAAAATTACATTCCCTAATTGTCAAGCAATGAGCGCTAATGTCGAAGAATAAGAACATTTGGGGTCGCGTCAGCGTTCAACCAAAAAAATTACATCAAAATCGGTTCATTAGTTTAAGAGCTATAAGTATATACATATATATATTTAAGAGCACAGATACGTGAAACTTATGAAAGAAAGAAAGGAAAGAATTTATCTGGTAATGTAGCATAAAAATAGCATTTTCATAAGAAACATGAAATTTTACAAAATTGGGCCCACGCAGCATGTGTAGCAAACATAATTTTTTATTGTCAGGGGTTAAAAAAAACTTTGCACTATTTGCAATTTAGTTAAAAAGAAAAAAAATCTCCTTTTCACTTTATTCTATCATATCTATTACCTACCACAAGCCACAATGGGTAGGCTTAATTAAAACCATCAACCTTTACTAATAAATTTTGATGGTTATTAGAAGATTCCCACGCAGTAATAATAGACTATCTATTGTATCACGGAGCCCTTTCTAAGCAGGTGTTTGAGACCCTCGGCTTCCTGTAAAGGGTTAACTGACATAAAAAGGGCCTAAAACATCCCTTGTGAATCTCAGGTGCGTCAAGATGTTAAGGGTTAGTGAAAGTGAGGTAACATGTTTTAATAATTGACTTTGGTTTTTTGGATGTAATTTTATACCTATTAGGTATACTTTTTGTCATACTTTCGATTTTGTTTGCTTTTTCATTTAAATCAGTGCTGATGTTATGCATTATCTTATATACAGGATTTGGGATATGATTAAAGGACCTTTTCTCATTCTAGAAATGAAATTTTTTCATTATTTATTTTTTGAAAAAAAAAATTTTTTTTGCAATTTATAATTTTTAGTCGCAAGGCTGTTTGGAACAACGTTCTGCATTAAATTCTTAAATTTTATAATTTTTGCCCTAATACGTAATGAACTTCTTACGTGTGCTATTGACCTCCCAGCGTAATCAGTTGATCGCAATTTTTAAATTTTTAAAACAGTGGATTAAAAGCAAATGACTAGTACCAATGGATATAGCTCTTGCCTGGTTATTACCCCACGAAGTTATAGTGACTGCTCTTTTTACACCCTGTATAAAATTGAATCGCTGTTCGTTCGTCTCGCTGAAACTCGAGAACGGCTGAACCGATTTGGCTATTTATAGTCTTGAAATATGAACCGATTCAGCTATTTTTGGTCTTGAAATATTTGTAGAAGTTCAGGGAAGGTTTAAACGGTTTCTATGCTTAACGAAGTGGGCACGGATCAGTTTTAACTATAAATTAGCCATTAACGTTATGTTTTACCAACATATTTTATAATTAAATAGGTATTAGGTTTAATGCTTTGAAATAAAACAGTCCGAATTTGTTTTAACTCAAGATTATTGCTGTAGGTTATGTAGCCTGAGTTATCTAAGCGTAACTAATGCCTGAGGCCGTAACGACTCAGAATTAATAAAAACTGTCATATAAATAGTAGCCTATCTCCAGATATTTATTTCTAAGTCCTAACGAAGCTCATAGTACAGTAGGCAACACAAAACATTATTTCCGCTATATAATTTGTTCTGCCATTGTGTATATAACGTGTTAAATAAATGAGTGAAAGAGTTGCTTTTCTTTACGCATACTGCTGGACCAATCATTTCTAAATCAGAGAGAAACCGCCAATTACCGTCCAATATCTATTTATCTGATTAAACCGGAATTTATAATGGCAACTTACTAGTAAAATAAAAGTATATGTCCACACAATTCATACATCTTTATTTTTTAACGATACATATTATTTCACCAAATTAGTAATACCTACTTTATTACAAATGTCTGCTACTTTACGGATAAAACATATCTCAAGAATTATGGAAGTCAATTTTTATCAAACGTTGCTGTTATACGTTGTATAAGGCCTAGGTTTTGCTGGTTTGCCGACCGTACGGATAGTATTAATTTATTCTGTTTGCAAACAAGTGTCCATTTTGTTTATCGTCTGTGTTCTGTTAGATTGGCGGGAATTAGCGATAGCGTGATATCGGTTGTCCATATAGGACATACTTTGTGTGACTAACATTTTGTAAAAAAAAAACATTTCTAGAATAATCATATCCCAAAGTTATAGTGACTGTTCTTTTTGCACCCTTTATAATATTACTCTTTTTAGTCGTTGAAGTCGGAAAAAAACGACAAAAAAGGGTACAATGTTTACATTTATTAGCTACACAATATTTTGAACCACTTGTATTCGACTTTCCATCAACCGGTTGAGCAACCATACCTTAATTATACAGATGCTCTACAGCCATAAAATACTTGGCAAATGTCAAACGAATGTGACGGCTCGTGTCAGGCGGCCCTTATAGACACGTGTAGATGGGCCCTAAGGCAGGTGCGACCATAGATAAAAATAGAAAAAGGTCGGCAACCCCTTATCGCGTATTGTTTATTGAAAATAATTAGAAAGTATGTGTTGAGGGGCAGTCATTTGTATAGTACTGTGTAGTTATATGTCATTAAACGTAGGTACTGTATGTAGGTCCTTGGTGGAAATTCATGTTACGCAGTAATAATAAACAAATTACTCGCACATTTTCTATGGCATGTAAATTGTAAACATAGTCATAGATTACATACAAGTTCATAATTACATACAAACGTACTAGATTTTTTTCGTTTTTAAACATATAAGTTACAGGTTATATAAGTTACACAGTAATAATAAATTACTTGCACTTTTTTCATTTTATTACTTACATACATGTATTTTCGTTTTTTTCTTCTTTTTGAAATATAAAAATATAGATTATACTTATTTTATTATTTTTCTTTATTTTACATTATGAGTATAACGTTTCAAAAAGAAAATAAATTAAAGTATGTAACGTAAGTCTTAATTTTTTTAAGTGAAACGAAACGTTTTTTTATCTGTCAAATAGGCTCTCAAGTAGTTCTTGAGACCGAGTTTGAGACTTGTTTAATAATACGGGCCTTAGGGCGTGTTTCACCAAGCAATGTTAAAATTAACGCCATGTTAAATATCATGTTATCCCTCTCGTATTTCCAGTCAATGAATGAGATGACATGGTACTTTAACATGGCGTTAACTTTAACATTGCTTGGTGAAACACGGCCTTAGTCACCAACACTTGTTATTGTTAACGGCTTGTTCAAATACCATGCCATCTCATTCATTGACAGGAAATAAATAAAAATAAATAAATAAAAATAGCCTTTATTCTACCACAATACAATACAATACATACTATATAACAATTTTGAATAACAATTAATAATATTTGAAACACAAATTTAACATTTTTATTGTTAGTTTTATTATTATTAACATCTATATTATTTATTGTATAAATTGTATAAGTTATTATTTAAGATTAAAATTTTATATATTATTGAAATATTTTTTTCAATAATATTTTTTTTTATTGACAGGAAATACGAGAGGGATAACCTGATATTTAATGGAGGATTAACTTTAACGTGCGTTAGTGAAATTGACACTTTCTATTGACTGCCTAAAACCTAATCCTTTTGACTTCGTCGTAACCGGCTAAAAATAAAACGACTAATCGACTGGACCCATTTTGGTAAAATTTGGTTGCCCCTGGATGAACACGTATTTCGATCCCAGATGTACTAGGTATTTAATATTTATATTTGATTTCATAATATACAAACTATTAATAATAGCTCCCCTCACCGATTTCGGTGTCGGTAGCCGATTTCATAGGAACCAGGCCAGCTAGCCCAAATGTGTGCGCAATACACAAAGACACTCTCTCATCCTTTTACTCTCATAAGTCATAACTCGGTGTGACGGTAAACCGACACGACTGGCGAGAGAACAGGTGCAGGACTTTACATGCCCATCCGACGAATGGATCATCTTTATTATCAGACAATCAGGCGATCTGCCTACATTGTCCTAACCACACTTGAAAACAAAATTTTTTGTTGTTGCAACGCGGCAATCAAACCCACGACCTCCGGGTCGAGAGCGAAGTCCAGAACCACTAGACCACGGAGGCACTTAAAAAAAACAAACAATTAAGTACCTAACAACAGAATGTTCAAGCAGCGAGCGAACTGCTGATAATGAATTATAGCTAAGATTATTGTCGATCATATCTGCTTTAAAGTTTAAACTATATCAAAATCGATTCATCCGTTTGGGATCTACGATGGAAACGGAATTTTCGATACACACTAAACTCATAACACCCCTGTTTTGTCGGGGGTTAAATTGTAAAGAATGTAGTTAAACATAAACCTAAAATCAATTCCTACCAAAAGCAACAAAGTCCCAATCTACTAATGCGATTTTGTCCCCTACACTTATAAACTAAATGCGCGACCAATTACCAAATAGACACTTTGTAAATATAACTTGTCGATACATTCAACGAAATATTGAATGTACTTCTTGAATTATTCGTTTCGAAGCCTCTGCCAAAATTTTGGAGTTATGGCCGTGTTTCACCAAACAACGTTAAAGTTAACGCCATGTTAAAATACCACCAATACCATCTCATTCATTGACAGGAAATACGAGAGTCATAACACGATATTTAACATGGCGTTAACTTTAACATTGCTTGGTGAAACACGGGTTAGTGGCCAGATCACACTGAAGGCGAGGATGTAAACGATTCAATATTGAACTTTATTTACTGCACAGGACGACATATCTTTCATTGCAAGTAGATATATTAGATTTTTATATAGAGATCCTGGAATCGGTGCGTTTAAATAACCTATATCTACAGGCTGTAATATTAATGAATGACAATACTATAGTGTGTGTTGGTCCCGTATATAGAGTTTACTGTGAAAGTACCAACGCAGAAAAAGGTACTTTTTTAAATTTATTGTATGGGAAAATATATGATGTTGGGGCATTTCCCATACAAACGTGAAAGTCAAAAGTCACTATTTTAGCGCTGGTACCTTCGCAGTATACTCTACATAGGAGGCACATGCACAGCCTAAAGTATTATCACTCATTTATTTTACACCTTCTGTAAGAAATTGTTTAGGCGACTTTCAAGCTTTTGTTATAGATATGCTATTACAAACATTTATAAAAGTGCTTTTAAAACAATAAAGTCTTAAAAAACAAATATTGTAAGTAAGCAGGTTTAGGTTTTAGGGGTATCTTTTGTAGACAAAACTCATATCTTTTGTCTAAGCCCTAAGCCAGGTTTGGGTGCGGACGTCCTGTCCAGACAGATACGATGTGCGGAACCCAAGATGGCAGATAAAACTCCCGGTATTACAAAGTTTTGGGTTTTGAGATAAATAATAGCTCCTCTCACCGATTTCGGTGTGGGTAGCCGATTTCCTTAAAACCAGGCTACGCAGGAGTTATTTTATAGTGCCCAAGTGTGTGCGCTATACACAAAGACACTCTCTCTTCCTTTCACTCTCATATCCCAGTGAGACGGTTAACCGACACGACTGGCGAGAGAACAGGTGCAGAACCGACTTTTTACATGCCCATCCGACGCATGGATCATCTTTCTTGTCAAACAATCAGGTGATCAGCCTGCATTGTCCTAACCAAACTTGAAAACAACAATTTTGTTGTTCCAACGCGGGAATCGAGCCCACGACCTCCAGGTCGAGAGCGAAGCTCAGAACCACTAGACCACGGAGGCGCTTGAGATAAATCCCGGGTGTTAGTACTTGGTACAAAACTCACAAACATCCAAATCCATACTATTAATATTATAAATGCCACGCCACGCCACCTGTGGTTGAGCTTGGCTCTCGATCCGGAGGTCGGGGGTTCTATTCCCGCAAGTCGCAACAAAAAATGGTGTTACGCGATAAAAAAAATACAAATGTTTGAAATGACCACAAGGAGTGATGCTTACTATGCCGGGGCTCGCGGGCTCCTAGTCTATACACACGAACGCACTGGTCGTTGACCTAACAACTGACCAGGATTGAAACTCATCTGTTTTGTGACTTTTATGAAGATCTTCAATCGCGATTTGTCGCGTTATGGTAAGTAATTTATATGAGGCGCCAAAACTTTTCAAACAATTATGAACCATGAGATATGCTGTATTTTTAAAACCCTGATAGGGATCTACTAATATTTAATATAAATGCTGATGATTTTTTATTTATCCAATTTTTAGTTCGCTATACAGAATGTAAAAAAAGCAGTCACTATAACTTCGTAGGGTAATAACCAGGCAAGAGATATATACATTGGTACTAGTCATTTGCTTTTAATCCACTGTTTTAAAATGTTTAAATTTTTCAATAGGCAATGTACAAGGTACATAACATAACACAACGATCAGCTGATTACGCTGAGAGGTCAATAGCACGCGTAAGACGTTCATTACGTACTAGGGCAAAAATTATAATATTTAAGAATTTAATGCAGAACGTTGTTCCAAACAGTTCATTAGTTAGCCTTGCGACTATAAATTAATAAATTGCAAAAAAAATTTTTTTTTCAAAAAATAAATAATTCATTTCTAGAATGAGAAAAGGTCCTTTAATCATATCCCAAAGTTATAGTGACTGCTCTTTTTACACCCTGTATAATCATTAAGTATAAAGAAAACCATAATTAAGGTAAGTGCTGCTCATCAAGATTTGTGCTGAATATTCGCGAACTTAAGCCCGATATCCTATTCTCTGGTTGTCTCTGTCACTGCTTGAGGACAGCATGTGAATTTAGCGATCGATTCAGTAAAATCGTTACAGGCTTTAGTCTTTGTAGATATAACAACTTACTTATATGTGTCTTGTGTTTTAAATAAAGAACATCAACGTATAAGAAACACATATAAACATTGTCAAACCTTTTATTACATTCAATATTCAGATATTTCATAATGTAACGTGAATGTGTGTGTACAGCATCCGCCATTTTGTTTGTGTACTCTCTAAGCCTTTACATGTGTGTGCGTGGTTTACGGTTGATCAGAATTTTACCCGTACGAGGAAAGTAAAGGGTTGGTATTATTTCCAAAGTAATTCGTTCTACAAAGGGATATAATATGTACTAGAGAGGGAAGAAAATTGTACGAATGTTTTACTTAGCCAATTAGTTATATGGTCATAATATTATGTTTATTTAGGCTACCTTTGCGTTATCAAAGATTCTATGTCCAAAAAGCGCGTTTTGGCCCCAAATCATGCACGACGACCTCTCGAAGGAACATTGAAAACTTTTTGTTCCCTCGGCGGGATTCGAACCCGCGACCTCTCGAGTACCAACGCGCTCAACCACTGCGCTACGGAGGTCGTTATAATTTTGTCTTTTATAGTCATTACTTTCCTAACAATATAGCCTGATATATAACATTGGTATAAAAGTATACCCTGTAGGTACATAAAGCTGTAAGGTAGTGTGCGTGAAGGTAAGGCAACATTAGTGTGACTTCTATTCAATCTTCTTTCGTTCCATTTCGCTGGGACATTTAATTCCGTCCTTGTCTGCCGCGTGCGCTGCCGTATATATCCGTCTCCGTCTATTCCTAACGGGCTTAGCGCCGTGATATATTGTATTGAATGGATTTTTCGTTTGAAAATGGAATTTCGCCGAGTACCTGAAGGATGTTAGATCAAACCACAATTTCCTTATTCCGTTTGTTATGGGAATAAATTTGAATTTCATATGTTATTTACGTTCATCATCGTTTCTGTGTTGTGCTTAGGAAAGGGTTTAATTCAGGGGCCTAACTCTCCAAACTGATTCGATTTTGATTCAGATTATATCGTGCCGCGTACTTTTTAATAAATTGACGTTTGTTTATACAGGGTGTAAAAAGAGCAGTCACTATAACTTTGAGATACGATTATAATACCTTTCCTCATTTTGGAAATGTATTTTTTTTTGTCAAAAAGTAAAAAAAATTTTTTTAAATTTTCACCATTTATTATTGTTTTGTCGCAAAAATAACAATAAATCCAAAAAAAAATTTATTTTGGAAATTAAAAAAAAAAAATACATTTCTAGAATGAGAAAAGTATAATCATATCCCAAAGATATAGTGACTGCTCTTTTTACACCCGTTATTGAGTCTCGGTCGATTGATATGGTCGGGAGTACAAAAAGTTCTGATCTAACGATTTTCTTTATCCTGGTTAGTTTCAAAGTAATCCACAAAATAAAATACCAAAAGCCGTTGAGATTGAACTGATTCGTTTCTTGACTGTGTCGGGAGTAAGCCTACTGGCTGTACCTAAAGGTTTGATTCTATGCTTTATAAGAATGATTCTGATCTTCAATTTAGCAATTTCGCAATGTTTCTTCTCGCCTGGTTAGTTCCCGATGGTATCATTGAGGACAGGTCTAAGACAGTTCGTTTCTAACCTTTTTGTTTATATGATTCTCCATTTTCAAGCAACCTATATATGTAATAATAATATAATAATAATATCTATAGACGCTTCACACCACGTCAATCTAGCCCTGTGCCAAATATCCGAAGAACTTGTGTTACAGGTACCAGACAACGAGTCGAAGAGTCACGTTATTTCGTGTTTTTTCCCATAGCATATTCTTCTTATTTTACAATAATTATGAAGGTACAACTTATAATTATGCAGATAGTTTTTAAAGACCGGCGCGGGCGTCGCGTAGCGTCCACAAGCGTCGACGCGCGAAATGAATTTTCCTGGTGAATGTATAGAAATATGACGCATCGCGAGGCTTCGACTCTGCGCTAGTCTGAGTTGAACCTAACTGCTGAACTCTGATGAATTTTGACTAACTTTACAATATATTTCGAAGTTAACACCTCTTATACACAAAATTTGCTTCAAAGCTGTAAGAACGATTTTCGATTATAACTGTTAAACGGTCTACTACTATGTGAATATAACTGTTGATTTCATCAATTTATTCAGTTATTTTATAGTGCCTAAGTGTGTGCGCAATACACAGAAGCACTCTCTCTTCCTTCAGTGTAGTCCAGTGGGACGGATAACCGACACGACTGGCGGGAGATCAGGCGCAAGAGCGACTTGATACGTGCCTATCTCAAGCATAGATCATCGTTCTTGTCAGACAATCAGGTGATCGGCCTGCATTGTCCTAACCAAACTTGAAATCAACATTTTTTGTTGTTCGGGAATCGAAAACACGACTTCCGAGTCGAGAGCGAAGCTTTATTAATATACATTTTATATGTATTTATCCACTCTATAAGTTAATACCCGTACGCCACAAAACACATATCATAATCTAAATAAAATACACAATTCCTAGTAGTTACCATTATCGTATGACGTATTCAACACACGCTTCATTAGAGTGACAGCGGAGCACTCGAGATCAAAAAACCCCAGGGGTGTACCGGGAAATTGGTGCCTCGAATGGGGTATATTTTGAATTTTTATTATGTACTATTTTCTATTCTCCCAAGGTAACCCCTTCGGGGGATGGGGTGGCGGGTGGATCTCGTTTCTGAAGGCTTTGCCATTGCGCGTGTAACATAATATATGTGCGATATATAAGGGTTAAGGCTACTTTTACATTTTCTGCTTTGTTGCTTTTGATTGGTGATGGTGGGTTCAATGACAACTTTTAGATTAGGGCTTGCGAAGGGCACTTTCAAGTTTCTTATCCTGGCGCAAAAAAGTATTTGAAGTTAGAACGTTATTGTATCTAATAATTACGTTTCTAATGCCTGCATTATATATAATTTTTTATTTTTACCTTTTGTTTTTTTTTGTCGCAAGAATTACGAAAATCAAAAATTAAAATTTAATTTTTGAAAAAAAAAGAATAAAAAAAGTACATTAATTCTAGAATGAGATATGATATGAGGTAATATAATCATATCCTTTGGCACAGTGTTCTTAGTGATAAAGAGCTAAGTTGAGGTACCTAGTGTTATTAAGTATTTTAATTATATATATTTCGAGGCAACATTTTGAAAATATTAACTTTTATAGTACTCAATTTGAGCTACAGTTATTAATCCTCTGTTCGCAGTTCGCACAGTCACCGTTAAACAGAACTCAGAGTTGTCTCACGGTTTTTGATTATATTGACGCCTCCGTGGTCTAGTGGTTCAGAGCCTAGCTCGGAGGTCGTGGGTTCGATTCCCGCGTAGAACAATAAAAAAAAAATTTCAAGTTTGGTTAGGACAATGCAGGCTTTTTACCTAATTGTCTAACAAGAAAGATCCATGCGTCGGATGGGCATGTAAAAAGTCGGTCCTGCGCCTGATCTCCCGCCAGTTTATCCGTCCCACTGGGCTACGACTCAGCTACGAGAGTGAAGGAAGAGAGAGTGCTTCTGTATATTGCGCACACACTTGGGCACTATAAAATCCTACGTAGCTGCCTGGTTTCAATGAAACCGGTGTGAGAGGCAATATAATTATCAATTAGAATTAATAATATACGTACTTTAAATACCCAGTACGGTAGGTACATAAAGTAACAAATGGTATATAAAACAACACAACGGCAACTCCTTAACCCTTCGTCACAGATAATACCGGTAGATTTCCAATACCGTTGTCTTGGTAGCAATTTGCGGCGCGGAGCGGCAATAAAATATTACTTTTATTGGCCGATCAGTACCGATGTTCATGATATTACCGATTATTGTACTGTATAATTTGCTTCGTGTCTGCGGGCCGCGATACAGAGCACGCCAACTAAATTACGGCTTGTTTTTAAATAAAATTATGTTTCCATTAGATGTTCAATATACAGAATGATTCATTGGTCATATAGGAAGCTGAAGATAGTGTGAAGAAAAGGACGCGTAGAGCAGTTTTTGTTTTGGCACCTCATATGAATTACTTACCATACCGCGACAAATCACGATTAAAGATGTCCACAAAACAGATGATTTTAATCCTGGTAACGTCTAAGGTCAACGACCAGTGCGTTCGTGTGTATTATTTAGACGAGGAGCCTTCTGGCCCATGGTAAGATTCACTCCTTGTGGCCATTTTTTTTGAAGTTATATCAGGTAATTTAATTGAGGTGCCAAAACAAAAAAAATATCTACGCGTCTCTTCACAATATATTCGGATTAATATATAAACCATAAAACATTCTGTATATCTGTATCTAAAAGTTAAAAACGTTAGTTAACACGAGAAAGACAGTTAAAATCGATCGCAACATAGGGAAAAAAATTGCAAATTTCTCTATCTATAACTAAAAGTTAATAACGTTAGTAATATAAGATAAATATGAGTAAGACAGTTAAAATCGATCGCAACTCACGGAAAAATTTCGCAAATTTCCGATCGGAAAAGTAACCCTTTCCGGATCGGAATAATTTGTAATTTGTGAGAGTCGGCACCCCATCATTACATCTTAATAACCCTGACCTACATCAACGGGGCCCAAATGAAGGAGACAAGGAGCGAATAAATGAGCTTCCGAGTTCGCTTCAGGCGCGCGATGGGTTTATGCGATGGGTTTTTCTTTTTCTTTCGAAATGGGTTTTATTTTTACGCATATTTTGTGTTTTAGTTCAAGTGTTTAAGTGAACGTTTAAGTTTTTTATTTGTAAATTACCTTTTATGGAAAACTTTACTGACCTAGTAAATGTTTTTTGGTGTTTTACAGTTTTGTCTTACTTTCATATTATATAAAATTGATTACTTAAAGGGCCGAATTTTCAATCGTCAGATAACTTTTACTTAAGGAATAAATATGTGACTAACCGATTTTGTATAGAAAAAATGTCAAAGTCACATGTTTATTCAACAGATAAAAGTTATCTGACGATAGAAAAATCGGCCCTTAGTCACTTTAACTGTAAAATATATATTTTGCAATAAACCTGAATTTACATACAAGGTGTAAAATAAATGAGTGATAAAACTGTGTGTGTGTCTCCTATGTAGAGTTTACAGTGAATGTCCCAGCGCTGAAAGACTCAATTTTGACTTTCACGTACAATAAATAAAAAAGTACCTCTTTCAGTGCTGGTTTCACAGTAAACACGAGACCCAAGTATTATGAGTAATTAATATTAACATATTGTATAAATAAGATCTGAGCAAAATCTAATTGAAAGTATGTACATACCATAACTAAACTAAATAAAAAAAGATTAAAAAACGAAAACCCGACTTTGCAAAAAATAGATCTAAAAAGGCTGAAACAAGAAAATAATTTAACTTGAAATCCAGAAATGCATAGGTACCTACAAAAGTGGTCATGGTCCGTGGTCGCACCCGCTGTCGGCATCGAACCTTGCAACGGCAGACAAATATTATGCTCTTTCCAGTTTTATTTCTACCGTATTTCAGTGTGAACTGATTATTATTAGATTTTACTAGCGGGTAATACATAGACCTTCCTTTGGCTTGGCCGAAGTCGGGAAAAAACGAAAGAAGGTACGTATTTAAAAAATATGACGCGTAACAGATTTCTCTGTTTGACGTAACGATTAATTCTCACATAAGTCGATAAAGGATTTCACTTCAATAAAATCGATCACAAAAACATCGCGATAGTTTCGAGTTCGTTTTCAGCGGACGGCTTAATTGGGGCGTCCGGTCTCCGAAAACAATGCGGAACACTCGATGAACTATTTCAAGGGCATCAAACTTTCCACTATCTCTTTCACTATCGCATAAAGCCATCCTGTATAATTAAACGTTTCATGAATGGGTGCGAGGGAGACGTCGTGGGAGAGGGACGGACTCGTCTGCTGTGTAATCAGTTTTACAACCAAATTATGGGGTGGAACATTAACAAGGTCATAATGCGACCCAGTTTTCAAGTTCGGATGTTTGTTTTACATTCGGATGGGTGTCAGTTGAGTATATAATGTGGGTGTAGGTACATATTTTTTATACACACTAGCCGTGCTCGCGACTTCGTTCGCGTGGTTTTTGAGTGACTTAAACAGTTTATGCAGCGGATGCAACGAAAGTCCCCAAATGTGAATAATTTTCCCCGTTTTTGCAACATTTCTCACTGACGCTTCGCTCCTATTGGTCACAGCGTAATGTTATACATGAAAGCCTTCCTCTATAAATGGACTATCCAACAAAAAAAGATTTTTTCAAATTTGACTAGTAGTTCCTGAGATTAGCGCGTTTAAACAAACAAACAAACTCTTTCGCTTTATAATATTAGTATAGATAACATATTCATCTTCTTCTTCATAGAACCATAGGTACCTGGTTCTATGAAAAACACGACGAAGAACTGCATACTTCTACTGGCAGGTTGTTCGAACAAACTAGAACATAATAATATCCTATATAGTTTAATTTGCGTCATTTTCTCACACATACGCGGCTTCTATGTGTTTATTATATGCGTAGAACTATTCGGTTTTAGGTAAGTAATTAAATAATTAAAGAGAAGTTATGTATGCGAAAAAAACCGAATTGAGGACCTCCTCCTTTTTTTGGAAGTCGGTAAAAAATTATTGAATATAAATCTAAAACGCAACTAAAACGAAATCGCTAGATTAGTAGTCGAGATAAATAACAAACACTAATCATCTTATATGCCATGTCGTTCAGTAGCCCGTTTTATATTTCGCTTCCATCTTAACAGATAATACTTAAATAAAATAACAGAGAACCTAGAAATTTAAACCAACCGTAAAAAGCAAACCGACAAATGACAAATGAAAACAAAATGGAAGGTTGACGCGACAAAGGAAAAAATCGAACGCCGCCAAAATTTGAATAAGGAATCATTTTCATTTTCTTTTTTCGTTCGCTGTCAATCATTTGTCTGAGGCAGAATCGTTATTTTCTTTGTTGATGTATGGTATCCCTTTTTCTGAGGAAGCCTGAACCCCTCTTGTCTCGCTAGTTCATATTTCATTATTTTCATTCGAATGTGTGAAGATAATGTATGAATTTCAAAGAAATATCGGGATTGTTATGGATGAGAATTGTCTTGGAGAACTCGGTAAAAATACTTTGTGTATAAAACAATTTAATACAAAAATTGAGAGGCTTAAGCTTAGATTACAAAACAAAAGGCTTATAGAGCACACAAAATTATGTGGTAAATATAGTTATTAGGTATAGTACCTAAATACAAAATCAAAAGCAAACCTTATAGCTATTTATATATAGTATTTCGGGAACGTTGTGTTCCATTGTGATATTGTATTCGCTTTATTTGTATTTGACTATTTTTTATAATCTGACGGTTAAAATATTGAAACATTCACTATTTCTGAGAAAAGCTGTCTTGTCAAGCATATAGTTAGGTGAGTTAGTTATCTACTAGTAAAATCTTGTTATTATTTCATAAGAGATAAAGTAATCTGAGATCTGAACATGTTTGTAGTAGGTACAACAATACCTTTGAAAAATACGGCAATCTCATGACGCCTCAAGAGATTCGCTCTGGAAACATCACGGATAGATGATCTGCTACATAAATAAATCATGACTGTACATAGAATAATAATGATAAACGAGTTTTTTTTTTTTTATTAAACTCGATAGAAAAATGCAAATCGATTTTTCTTTAATCTTAGAATACATATTATACTAAACTGTTTTTATTTATAATGATGAGGAGACTGATGATAATAATTTTACTAAAATAAATGATAATCCAGATACAATACAAGTAGTATAAGATAAATTTCCATTTGATAATACAGATACGAAAACATACATTTTAATAGGCATATATCCGAGCTTATAAGCTGGCCCGCTAGTCATGTAGATTGCCGCCGAACCGCATGGAAATTCTGTTTTTCTTCCCGCATTACCTATTCTGTCTGCCTTTGTATTTGGTTTGTATTTACATGACAAGATCGTATGTTTATGCCTCGAGGCGAAATTTGAATTTTTTTCATAATAATATTTATTATGTTCTATTCTAAAGAATATAAATGAAGGTTTATATTGTAATTTATGTTTTTGGATATTTGAGAGAGATTTTTTTTTTAGATTATTAATTGGTCTCAGCGCCTTCGTCAAAGCGACCAATTATTAATCTATGGTAGAAACGTTTAAATGTTGTAAGTATTTTAAAATAAGTCTTGTAATACGTTAGCAAAGATGGTTTTTTAAACAAGTTGGTAATTTAATTGTAAGATAAAATTATGAAATCATAAGAGATATTTATGTCGCCTTAGCTTATGAACAAAATAAATAAAAGCTCGTGTTTCCCAAGGGAACTTATTTGGTCCTTTATTTGAGTTAACTTACATGACGAATATTGTTCAGATTATTATATTATGGTAAACTTTGCTATAACCATTCATATGTCAACTAATTCGGGATTCACATTTTAAACAATCCTAGGTATAAGGCATAAGTCAGTAAGAATACAAAATTGAGGGTAGATTAGAACTATCGGTACTTATAGAAGACATGTCGTAAGCCAAAATAGAGACGAAATAATATGAGAATGAAGGCACGTTTCTCACGTGCTTTTCGAACTGAAATCAAATGCTTGCTTTACTCAGCCACATTTACATGTACGTTTCAGAGTCTAAACGAGTTAGATGTAATAGTACAAGCAGCCGACGCGAGATGGCGGTGTCACGTGCGAGTCACGTGACCAGAATGTCGAGGAGTCGAAGGGAATTTTTAAACCACTCGCGGCAGATCCGACCGGCTCTTTAGCAAATATAACTGGATTGTGCCCTGAATAAATGATAATTGTTGGTATTCTTCATAAAAAGAATCGAATCAACATGGCAAAGCAAACTTCAACCTTCGATCTTGATTGCATCGTTTGATTTGTTACGTTTTTCAATATTTTTTAATAAACTACAGCTCTTCGCAGTTCGCTAAATGGTAGCTAGGCTAGCTATGTTATGGAACTATGTAAATCGAAACCTTAACTATACAAAAATTTAGACAATACAACTAATAATATTCCAATAATAATAAATGTTAATCTTTGATAAAAAAAATGTTAAATATTTTGAATTTAGTAACACAACTCATATAATACCGAGAAAATATAAAGATAAAAAAGAGAACAACAATAAAGATGAAGATATTGCAATACTATATGGTGGGATGAAAATTGTAATAAATTATAGTAAGCTCAAGGCTGTCGCAAATGCTACAGTAGATGTAACAAGCGAGGACGTGCCCGTTGATTCAATACCGAATAAAATTGGCACCCGTGATGCGAAGACTAAGTACACTCTAACTACACAAGTATTGAATTGTGTAGATAATATTTCCAATTCTAAAATATTATAAACACTTGAGACATACTTGTAAGCATATTAATTTATATCTTTAATCAGAAATGATAAAAAAATCAATAACGTTCGTAAAGTAACAAAACTATAACGAAAAAGTAAAAACAATATATAAGATTAAGAAAATTACACAAATTAAGGACTTTTCTTGTGATTATTTTTATTTTCGACAAAATTAATTGGAATATCACAGTATTTAATTTACCCTTCTTCCCTAAAGTAGTATTTTAATGGCGTAGGTCGAACCTACGCCATTAAAATCCAGATCATGATTAAATTATGTAACTTAATTTTACCTTTGGTCACGATGGTCTAATTGTTTTAAACTGCTCTATCTCCTTAAAAGTTATATAAATATTACTGCGAGAGTAACAATATTTAAATATTGTTTTTCTCGCAGGCATTATGCGTACGGTTAGATGCCTAGGACATGTTAAAATCATTACAACAATTTAATTTGATAAGCATTAGTTATATTTAAAGATACACCATACAAACCTAAAACTTTTAAAGTTTAAATTTCGAACAGCGAGTCGATGTTGCCAGCTAAGCTACAATTTAAGTCTTTTGACATGTGTTTTGCTGCCAAGTTTTCCGTATTGTGAAATTTCTTATTGTTTGCCATGAGCCGCCAAATTCCATATTAGACAAAGTATGTTAAGTTTTAGCTGTGTATCTTTAATCAGAAAAGTAAAATATTTCAGTTACAAAATCTTTACTAATGTTAACATAATATTATTCAATTTAGATAGAGTAACAACATATTTCTAAAACAAAAGAGTCTCGCTCTGAAAATTCTGAATACAGTTTATATCCAATAGTAATATTCAAAATAGAGGAAGAAAAATCATAACACGCCAGAGTACGCGATACATTTCTTCATATCCTCCGTATTTCGAATGAAAAATGCGCAAAGAGTTGACTGCTCCAAACGACTCCTCACCCCCATAGGGGGGAACTACAAATCCGCTAGAGCGAAACGAAATAATAAGTTAGAGCGGGACGCAAAGCTAAACCCGAAAAGATGGATGGTACACAATGTCACTGCCGCTATGCTGAAATTGTATATTTTATATTCTGTATAAAAAGGCTGCCACAACATACGATATTAAAAAAGCGGTCTGTATGTGAAATATTTTCTACGTACTAGTTATATTGTTGAAGAATTTAATCTTGCGATGACATGGGACGTACCTAAGTAAAGGATTATTGGAATGTCTCGGGTTTTGTTGCCGCTCTTAATATCGCTACTTAGGTAGCGTTTAGGAATACTTTTAAGTAAATATTTAATATCTTGCTATCTTGTAGTCTTTATGAGATTTAGTATTCTTTCATTAGTTGGGAGTTTTTTTCGTAATTTGATTTCAAGCAACAATATTATACACAGTACTCCCGCTAGTTCAGTTCTTTAAACTTGAGTACAATGCTTTGTTGATAGATAAGCTGTTGAATTCTTGATGTACTCCAACTCAGTAAATCTGTTTTTTATTGAATGTTTTACAAAATCCAGACGCTGTCCTGATATTATATTAACCAGACTAAGTTTTTACAAGTTGATGATACTAAACATATTTGTTTGAGCATGTCGAGATAAGAACCCTTTGTTTCCATTAACATGGGCAAAACATACACGAGGTCCATAAACTATGGACTCTGTTCATTCGAGACAAGGCTCAATATTGAATGACACATGTCACCCCCGAGTTTCGTTGGTAATCTTCATAAGGGATGATCAGTCAGCGCGGTATCGAAGATATATCCGTATTGGCTTATCAGGTAAAGTTTATGACAACCAACGGCAACATATCCGAACAAATATCTTTATACCTCACAAACATGCTACTAAAAGGCTTCAGCATTTTGCGTCATACCTTCATTAGATTCATAATTTTCATTTTGGCCTACCTAATCTTCGTCTATATGAAATTTTGCCAACGACATAATATTAACATTGATAATAAAATAGATTTTTGTACTTATAATCTTAGGATTGCAAAATTATTTGTTTTCAAGAACTTACTTGGTCTAAAGATATTTAATACCTTTAGTTATTTCTGTATTTACCATTTCTAGCTTTGATACTCTATTCTTAATCCAGTCATGTCGCTACACTAAATTGATGCCATCAACGAGGCAATATCCAAACGTGTACCAATTATAACGAGGTGCTTATTGTTAGTCAAATCAGGGCAGATGCAAGCAATCCCCGCTGTAGGCATAATTGGGATGAATTTGCATCACAAAAGGACATTTTTACTTCCTATAGTTTCAAAGGATGTGTATGTGGAATGTGAAACGTCCTCTTACTTACAGCTACTTGGCAAGGACTTTATCAAGCGTAAAAAAATTTAGATAATAAATCAAATAAAGATGTTGTTTGAGGTAATCACATCGCGGCGATGGCGGAGCCTCTGTGTAAACTGCCGAACAGTAGATTTTAAGATATTTGTACTACTTGCGTTAATTAAATCACATTTTATTCAACAATATTGAGACGGTTTTTATAATTTAGTCTTGATTTCCTTAATTTAGGCACAAGGACCATTCAAATTTTATCATTGACAAAAATTCTAAAGACACAATAGGTATTGAGATTTGTTTAAAAATCTTTTTTAACAGACTACATCGAAGCCTAAAGGAAAGGTTATTATTAAAGACTTAATCTACTGATCCGATTTCAATGAATGATGTGTATAAAGATTCGTAATAAAAGCGAAAGTAACATTGACTGAAAAATGTGCGTGGTCGGTTTAAAGCTGATACGCGTTTATTGAAGATATCAAACTACTTTTTAGACCTGAACTAACATTAAACCGAAACACAAACTTTGCTATCCACTTTCGTTCACAATTTCCTATAAAATTCCTCGGCGAATGAAGGTTTAAAATATATTATGTAAAGTAAGCTATAAGTAACAGTGAAGGCTTCACACATAAATCCACCGTTGTCAGCCACACACCCCCATATACTATTTGCTAGCAATTTATACCTTACCAGATGTCGTTTGGACGTATTTAAAAACACCTGCCTAGCCTAGTCATGGTAACTATTTAGTAATCTGTGGTCATGGTCTAATATAAGGCTTTATTGTAATGTTAGACTCCATTATGTAACAAATAGAAACATATTTTACATTATTGTTTAAATTATGTTTAAATATAGACATATTCCGAAGAATGCCTGTAACTCAACTTGGATTGCCGCATTAAATATAACTATTTCAATAGAATAATAATCAACTCTATTTTTACAATGTTAAGGTACAAATTTGTATTCGCCTCGGCGTGTCTTCGTTTGTCACGCGTGTCTACGTTTGTAACCATATTTCGATAATACAAATTTGTACCTTAATAATGTAGCAATAGAGATGAATTTTATGCTTTAGGTAAAAAAAATACGTTTTTACTCTGCGCCAATGTAAGTTAAGCTAATATTGAATTACAAATCGAAGAATATCACTGATATTCTTTCATTATTTATGACCGGTGATGTTGATCACGCACGTGTTTCATGTCGTTATGAAACAAAAGGTGTGGGTGATCCATTATTTGATCGAATCTCAGACATTTCTTTCTTATCAATATCGCCATCAGCATCATTCCTATCAACGTCATCTTTCTTTCCTCAATTAAAGACATTGGAAGAGAATTCTTAGCGTCCTCCTCAAATACTGGCGGATAACTCCCGGATGGGTTTATAGCCTCCATTTATGGTAGAAAGGCAGTTAAGACACTATCACGTTCCATCTAATGGTGCAGTATTAACTGTGCAACACCTATAAACATAATTATTTAAACCTACGTCCTGTAATTACATGAAAAAGTTATAGCCGAGTTAAAATTAGCCTTTGAATTCGCCGACAGTCATTATCGCGCTATTTTATTCAAATAAAAACGGAAACACATTTTCGCCGCATAGTCGGGAAATATACGCTGGCAACACTCCAGTGCGAGGGGGATAGACAGATAGTTTGGCGCATAAAATAAAGATCAATCAGAGCGGGATGACACGCGTTTATTGGTTCCGCCGCGTTTGTGGCTATCGCCTCGGGCCAAGTTTGATATAATTTTCTTGGCGCGAAGTGAAAATTCCAACAAAATCAACATTGAAACGACTATAATGTTGTGCCTGAGCGATGGCTGAACCACCATTATTAACACGTACATAAGATCGTCTGCGTATTTTATTATTCAATAGCTGTGCCCGCGACTTCGTTCGCGTGGTTTTTGAGTGACAGTTTATGCTGCGCACGCAACGAAAGTCCCCAAATGTGAATAATCTTCCCCGTTTCTGCCACATTTCTCACTGACGCTTCGCCTATTGGTCGCAGCGTAATGTTATATAGCCTAAAGCCTTCCTCTATAAAAGGACTACTCAACAAAAAAAGATTTTTTTAAATCGCACCAGTAGTTTCTGAGATTAGCGCGTTTAAACGAACATACTAACAAACAAAACAAGCTGTTCCGCTTTATAATATTAGTATAGATACTTATTTACCAAAATCAATTTACTATTTTTTTTGCTAAAAGAGCCCGTGCAAGTTTCTTACGCCGGTTCTTCTCGACGGGTTAGGGTTGAACCGGTGCCGCGGTGGTAGCTTTTTGTGACGACAATTGGAAAATAACTTATTAAGTTTGATTTGGAAATAAAAATTTTGATACTGAAATGATAGTTAAATAAGCTCAAGTCACATGCTTGTCATTCCACCAATCAGTAACAGTGAATAGTACAGATCCTAAATTTAATTGGTGTTTTAGTATTTGACCGTTAGGTGCGAATTATCGATGTCTATATTCAAAGATTACTTCTTTTTACCTACCTCCACGTTTCAAAGTTTTGTGCTACTTGCATTAATGTGATAATGATTTTATAATTTCAACTCAACTGTCATCTCCTCGTGTCATTAATAGCATGTAATAAAGGAAAAAAAAAAACAAAAAAACTGGATTTCGTAATCAATATAATAAAAATAACACTATTACTGACGACTATTGAATATAACTTTGACCCCAGCAAGACATCGGCAAGAGCGTGCACTATCTTAGAAAAAAAAGAAGGTTCACTAGATCAATACCCGCTTTGTACCGCACATGTGTCATACGTAGCTGTACGCACAGGGAAAACTGTGGAGTCTCCTTTTTTCTTCAATAAAATTTTTAAATTCATAAAAAAAAGAAACATTGATGGATGAATGAAAATGAAAAATGAAACAGTTTGATTCTATAAGTTGTTTTTTTTTTAATTTTGTTGTATAATAATGAAAGTACATAGTTTACGTTTTGCTTTATAACATATAGGTTGAGAAGTAGAAATATTTACTAAACTGATTATGATGAAATTTCACGCGTGTTGTTTTATTTTATCCAAGAAGTTCGGTTATCCGAAGCCGTTGTTGTAGTCGTCAAGAATAATAAGGTAGTGAGTATTTTTAACCAAATAGTGCCAAATACGTTAACATACATTTCATAAAATATCTATCTTTAACTAAAAGTCAAAAATGATCTGCTATCGTATTGTAAGGTTTTAGTTAAAAATATTTAGACATCACTAGCTGACGCGTGCCCACTTCGTTGAGCATACAAACCGTTTAAACCTTCCCTGGACTTCCACGAATATTTCAAGGCTAAAAATTGCCGAATCGGTTCAGCCGTTCTCGAGTTTTAGCGAGACTAACGAACATCATTTCATTTTTATATGTAAAAAGAAAAGATTATAACAAGATATAAGATTGTTGTATAGAAACCGGCTGTTAAAGTTAGGTGAAAAAATAAAATAAATTTACTGTTATAGCTACGTAACGTTTAATAAAGGATAGATAGGCTATTGAAGCGGTATACTCTACAGTTCTGTCGCGATAGATAATGTGTTACTCGCGCGAGGGTTGTTTTGTCAAACGCCAGTAGGAAGCTCGGTATTGGAACAATATTTCCTTTATATTTTCAACTAAAACATTACAGCTGAAGAGAATTGTACGTTTTTCCTTTTGGGAATTTTGTGATTACCTTCTGACTTTGCCAGGAAGCGCTAACAAATAAGCCACCCTAGTATATTCAGGAAACCTACTACGATGCCCATGGTATTCTGAGACCGACTTTTTGTCGTTTAAAAATAGAATATACATTTGTGTGATTGAACAATATGCGGTAAAATCCGTGGAAAATCGGACTGCAAAAAGTATCGTGGGCACTCTTATAGGGATACTTCGGACCGACTTTTAATACCCTTGTTGAAAGTCGGTCCTGCGAAAGTGTGTTCATCAGTCATCGATAGTATTGGGTTAGAATATATTGTATACAGGATGTCCCAAAAATCAACGATAAACCGAAAACGGGTGATAGGCCAAGTCATGACAGTTATGAGAAAAATGTGAAAAAAAATCTTTGTCATGTATTTTTCACATTATAAGGACTTTTAAAAATATCGGAAAAACTGACACCCTGTGATGGTCTTTCATGTCCTAAGACTACAAATATTACTTTTTTGTGATTTTTTTTTTCGGTATTGTAGTCATGACTAACCCTTCTGTAAATCACAATTCATAATTTAAACATACCTGCCTCAGTTTTCAATAAAATGGTGTGTTTTGCCCAAGATTAAATTCAAAATAATTACTACACCCAACTTTAATCGTCTGTACTGTAAAAAAAAATTACTACAGTATTTTGGCAAGTAACTTTAAAAGATGGCGCATTTAATCTGGATTCCAAAATGGTATGATACTTGCTGGATTACTTCTTTGTTGAGGAAAAAAAAATTTTTTTAACGGAACCGGATGTTAGGCCAACTCTGTTTAAATTTTTAAAATGTTGGTATTAAGTTGTTATGTGACGACGATGAGTGACGTCATCTTGTCTAGAGTGAGCGAGACAGACAAACATGTGGACGGGAATTTTGAATGGTACTGTTATTGGTCCATTTGAGCTACCGGAGAACTTAACTGCCGAGGTTTATTTGGACTTCTTACAGAACCAATTACCAGATTTGTTGGAAGAAGTGCCACTAAACATTTACGGCAGCATGTGGTACCAACAAGATGGCTGCCCAGCACATTACGCTCGCACAGTACGAGAGTTTCTCGACCGAGAATACCCCGATAGGTGGATTGGGCGGGGTGGTACAATTTCGTGGCCTGCCCGTTCACCTGATTTAAATCCCATTGATTTCTTTTATTGGGGAACAATAAAAGAAAAAGTGTACTCTAAACCAATTCGAGATTTAGCCGAGCTGCGCCAAAAAATTACAGAAGCTGCTGAACACATTAATTCAAGAAGATACGCCCGTCTTATTACGCGATCATTTTTAAGAAGATGTAGGGCTTGCATTAGAGCTGAAGGCAAACAGTTCGAACATTTGCTGTAAATCTTTGTAAATTAAAGTAATAACTGAAGAAATCCATTGACTGACTTTTATTTCGAACTTGCACCTAAAACTAACTAATTACATACTTGATAACAAGGTGGCGTCTGTTCTGTATCTCAACCACTCACATTTTCAAAAGAGCGTTGTATTCATACCTGAAAATTGAAGTCTTAAAAATGCCTACACTGCAATACAATTTTTTTTTAATAAAAAAGCACCCGCACTTAGCGTCACTGTCTGTCTCGCTCACTCTAGACAAGATGACGTCACTCATCGTCGTCACATAACAACTTAATACCAACATTTTAAAAATTTAAACAGAGTTGGCCTAACATCCGGTTCCGTTAAAAAAATTTTTTTTTCCTCAATAAAGAAGTAATCCAGCAAGTATCATACCATTTTGGAATCCAGATTAAATGCGCCATCTTTTAAAGTTACTTGCCAAAATACTGTAGTAATTTTTTTTTACAGTACAGACGATTAAAGTTGGGTGTAGTAATTATTTTGAATTTAATCTTGGGCAAAACACACCATTTTATTGAAAACTGAGGCAGGTATGTTTAAATTATGAATTGTGATTTACAGAAGGGTTAGTCATGACTACAATACCGAAAAAAAAATCACAAAAAAGTAATATTTGTAGTCTTAGGACATGAAAGACCATCACAGGGTGTCAGTTTTTCCGATATTTTTAAAAGTCCTTATAATGTGAAAAATACATGACAAAGATTTTTTTTCACATTTTTCTCATAACTGTCATGACTTGGCCTATCACCCGTTTTCGGTTTATCGTTGATTTTTGGGACACCCTGTATATAAATAACTTAGTTTAATTTTAGGACATTATGATTATAATATTATGTACTACTTTTTTCAGTCCGGAAATGTATTTATATTGTGTTTGTCAAATTTGACAATTTGACAAATTTAATTATCGAATAACTGAAAAAATTGCTTTTCACCATTTATTATTTTTAGTCACAAGAATACCAAAAAAACAAAAAAATATATACATTTCTTGAATGAGAAAAGGTAGTACAATCATATCCCAAAGTTGTACTCACTGTTCTTTTTACACCCCGTATAGTTTTAACTATTATATACTTGAATGTGCTGTTGTTTCTTGATGGAAATTCATGTTTAAAATCATTTACACTTATCCACATTATTACGTTTTAAATAGTTTTTACAAAAAAACACGACCGGTTTTGCTTCATCAAGCGTTATTAATTAAATAGTATGTAAATATATTTTTATTAAGTCATCGTAGGTACACCTAATAGTTAGTAGCTATGGAAAAAAAGTCTAGTAGTCTCCTTAAAACCACTCTCTATTATAAATAGCTAGACCGTAATAAAAGTTATTTTATGAGAGTTTAGAAATGGGTCGAAACGGTAAAGTTGTTGAGATATTTCACCAAGAAGTTACTAAAGAATATCGCGGTACTTCTGTAGAAGTCGAAGTAACAAGTAGAGTGGATGTTCGTTGTGAGGTAATATTTTGACATTTTTATAATACCTTTAGTTTTAATTTAATTAAAATCAGTATTAAATTGGTCCTTATATAAAATATAATATAAACAAACTAAAATTCGGAAAAACAAAAAAAAACTTTTTTTATATAATAGAACTGTAGACCTCTGATGGGAAACAAACGAAACGTTAAAAACCGAATATGGGGATGACGAAAAATATAAAAAACTAGCTGACCCGTGCCCACTTCGTTAAGCACAGAAACAGTTTGTGATGAACCGTTTAAACATTCCCGGGACTTCCACGAAAATTTCAAGACAAAAAATAGCCAAATCGGTTCAGCCGTCCTCGAGTTATAGTGAGACTAGCGAAAAGAAATTCATTCAACGAAAGAAAAGAAAGAAGATTTCTTGTTCTTTTACATATAGATTTTAACAAAAATATCCTAAAGGTCCCGAATTGTAGAAAAAATAG
The DNA here is from genome assembly GCA_905187575.2 of Celastrina argiolus. Taxonomy (NCBI): domain Eukaryota; kingdom Metazoa; phylum Arthropoda; class Insecta; order Lepidoptera; family Lycaenidae; genus Celastrina; species Celastrina argiolus. The sequence continues at coordinate 15,455,405 of LR994591.1, read as the reverse complement.
CAGCGATCGAACCCGGGAGTAAACTCGCTACTGCTTATGCCGTAGACGTGTCCCAAGTACATTCCGGAATAAATAAATATACTGTACATAATACATATTCCGGAACAGATAAATATATTGTTGGGTAAAAGTTCGCCGACTTCTCCGAGTGGTTTCTGAACTTACACATAAGTTGCGCTCGGGAATATATTTTATTTATGGACTTTCGGGGAAAACTTGGCGTCTAACGGTTTATGGATATCAGTTGGCAATATTGTGGAACTAATTCTGAGTGTTTTATCGCGGATACCATGGAGTGTGTTTGGTATAATCGTATCAGCTATGACGCGGGGATGTTAGGGAGTTCCGTAACCGTAATCGAAACTATCGGATATCCGATATTAAAATATCCATAACCGTAACCGAATCCGAAATTAAAGTAATGCTACTGTAAAAATGTAATATCCGTAACCGAAATTATCCGAAACAAACGGATAATCCGAAATAATTTAATATCCATATCCGAAATTTCATATCCATTTCATTCCTGCTATGACGCCCAAGACTAGGGCCTTACTCATCAAACTGATTCGATTTTGATTCAGATTCGATCGTGCCGCGTAATCCCGAATAAATTCACTTTTGTTTGTTTTGATTTTCAGTCGATTGATACGGCCCGACCGTATAAATGGACTGAAAATCAAAACAGTACAAAAAATAACGATCTAACGATTTTCTTTATCCTGGTTAGTTTCTATGTAATCCACCAAAATTAATACCAAAAGCCGTAGAACTGATTCGATTCTCGATTGTGTCGGGAGTAAGCGTGCTGGACATGCCAGGGCCCCGATTTAAGATGCCATCGCTTTTTATCGCTTACGTAGTTAAAAAAAATATATAGGATTTGACATAAGGTTCGCTAAATGACAAGCGAATTCGTATGTCACTTAGCGAAGATTATGTCAAAACATTTTGTTTTCGAACTTCGTAAGTGATAAATAGCGATAGCACCTTCAATTAGGGCCCTGGCAAAGTATTTTTGCCTAATAATTTAGTTTTTTTTCCCTAATAATAGCTTAAAAGTTTAACCCGGCCACGAAAATCATATATGTATTATAAGGAATCTATTGACACTTTGACCAGTATCTAGTTTAGACGCTACAGTGGAATAACATTATGCACGAAAAGATTGAAGAGGAAGCCAGCCGTCCGCAACCACCGCGGCACCGCACCCTGCGGACCCGAGCAGCGCCTGCGGTGTGAAATACTCACCACGCTGCTGCACGTGTCTCGCCCGCACTGGTCCATGGAGGTCGAGGATGTCGTGGGCTACATCTTGAAGAAGATATCCTTCACCACTTGATGGTCGAGCGTCGGAGTCTCGCCATAAAGTTAACTTTAGTTCTTTTGTGGTGAGAGTACCGACACATCGCCTTCGAGGTGGAGGAGTTCTGGCCGATGGGTGTAGTCTACCGAAGATTCCGGGGGAGACTCCGGAGTGAGGCGCAAATCACGTCGCCGTGATACGTGATACTTTTAATTATGATATGTATGTTAGTCTGTAAGGTATTTATAATATGGGCCTATGCAGCCCGAAATAAAGATTATTATTATTATTAAAAAACATACAAACATACATATCCTACCCTTCGCTGTTGCCGGGTAAAAATTAAGAGCCAACACACAATTTCACGCCACAGATACTCAACCCCTTGAACTAGTTCAAACACGGCAATGCCAATAAATTATCTGTACACAATGTGAAACATCCACACAATGTGAAGCGTCCCTTGTAAAGAACACCACTCAAAGGATTAATATTCAAAAATTGTTACAATTGATTAGTTTATTTAAATAGCACTTTATCGATACTTGATGCGACTAATGTTCTGAGAGCGAATTTATCGTTTGAATTTAGAATCTAATTTTTTTTTATTTATTGCATAAACTGCAAAAGATTTAGGCATGAGCGAATAATCGGGATTTTTTTATACCTTTTTTCAGTTTTCGCTTTAAGATAAAAATCACTGTAAAAGTAGAATTTAAATGTGCTTAATCTATTTCATAAAACCCCTTCAATAATGAGTCTCAAGCTAAGTATTTTAAATAATATTTAAATATATTTTTTTAATAATTCCCATTTTTAATACTTTACTAAGTATACCGTTGAACTATACTCCGGTTAGGTACAATGTTATCTCATCGTAAACAAAGAACGCCAATCTTATTGTAATCTTTGTGCAATTAAAAAGTGCAAATACAATTTGAATTTGGACGAATTTAATATTTTTATATAGGTACTTTTCAATTAAATTTAATCTGACCTATAGAGTAAACCATATTAATATAAATAATAATTTACTTCACAATAATAATAATTAGATATATACTTTATTAAATCTATCTCTCCATCTCGAAACTTTTCATTTGACCTTGTAAGTTTTACACCAATGAAACTTCTGTAGAGAGTGAAAACCGTTTAAAAAGAAAATTAAAGTGAACGCCGCGCCTGAACGTCTTAAAGAGGGCAGAAAAAGAAAACTTCAGGGAGAGTAACAGAAAGAGATAAATATATAGATTATAGTGATATTCTTTTTACAAACATTAGTTTGTGTAAAAGAGATTATTGTAATAACTTTATACAGTTTTTGGAAAATTGATTTAAAATTTACATTACATAACTTTGTTAGATGATAAATAGATATTAATGAATCAGTTTTGTAAATCCACATTTTCATATAATATCATAACAACAACAATAGGTATAGTGAATAATATTGAGAATAAAATAATACAAAAACTTGCGCAATTTTTGCCTGTTGTTTGTACAAGATTCATTCGAATCCACGAAAAAGTAAAGTTTATCAGAAAAATAGTTAATTTTGTGTAATTATGAATATTAAAAATGAGTAATAATATCACAGTATTATTGTATCTCATCTACAGAGCGACCTATGGTCTTGTAATTCAAATGCAATAAAATCAAAACTAATTGCATCTGACCGCCGTAGCTTTCTAGTAATTACTAATTATAATTCAATAAATATCTCCATGTCCTATATACACGTTTTAAGTCACCGTAATATTAGATTATTTCGATGGCCTTCCCTATAACTAAAGAGTTATACGCAACATGTAGAAACATAAAATTTTATTGCTTTCTATTGTCAAACTAAATAGATGGTATCTGCCCATCATTATTTATTTGCTATTCAGTTTTTCGTAACTTTAAGATGCTATAAATTAGAATGCACGAAATATCATAAGCGGATAATTGTAAGATAGGCAGGGGTGATGAACATTTTAATGGCACTTATATTTCATACCTTTGACAAAAAACGAGCTTCCGCACGGGCAAGGGGTCGACAACATTTGAAAATGAAAAAAAAATGCACGTTTATTGTGTATACGTTCGATATCTGTTATACCTTTTTTTATTATTAAAATTGAGAATATTTCTATTTTAATAAAATTTTAAAAATAATAAAATAACATTATTATAATTTTGATACGTAAAAATCAGATTAAGCAGAGATTGTTGGCAATATAAAGATAAAATGTAAAGACTAGCAACTATTAAAGCTCTAGATCAGAATTCATTTTATTCTCAGCATTTCTTCAAATAGACATACATCTACTTAATCAACGCTATTGAAAAGGATACGCGCTTTTTGTCATGTTTAATCAAGTCTGCCAACGTATTAAAAAGTAATTATTCCATGTCGTACAAGTTGCAAGAATTAAAATAAAATTCCCATTCTGGGCCATAAATGTCGGTAACGATGCAAGATTGTCCATATTCGGCGTTCGTTAGTTAATCAAAATGTAAAATACTGTTACATAAATAATTACCACGATCGCCAACTGTTTATGACCCCTGGCGAGGCGATGTGATATTAATACTAGATATGATTAGATGTTACCAATAATGTGTTGTTTTATTTCTACTCAAAAAGTTCACGTCCCATATGTTATTTTAAGTTATTTCCTGACACCTCTCAAGTATTTAAATAATAGTTTAAAGGACTAATGAATAACATAATATCCGAAAAATCTTTGGAGTTGTTTAACTATAATCTACCGTAAAAACCTAGTTTAGTCAAAGCACCAGTATGCAGCCGAAACTTGACGGATTATAAAAGTTATAAAAAAAATGTTAATTTAATTTTGAAAAATAATAATAATTATTGAGGTGTCATAAATTATTTTTTGCAACTAGCGGTGTATAAAGTTACGTTTTTCTAAACATACTAAAAATAAAAAGTTTCTGTACTCTACATGAGAGTTTTAACGCACATTTCCGTTAAAAACAGTATTTTTTTTACGCGCAAACGCTCAAATAACGTAAAAAAGGTGACAGACCTATATCTATTATAAAACATCGCGCCTAACCGCTGCATGTTATTACTTTAACGCATATTTTATCTATACATTAATAGGAAGGGTTTAAATGTCTATAAATCAGCATTTTAGACAATAGCTGAGAGAAGTTCGACAATGGCCGCCTCGTGAACAAAAGTGTAGCGTGAAATGTGTGTTTTTGTTATGCCAATATTAGTATAACGTACGATTTAATATCTGTTACTTTTGTGCCGTAAGTGTTTTTGATAAGCTATTGTTCGTTTTTATTGTGTTTGCGTTTTTTGAGTAAAAAAACGATTACTTTACTTGTGCGTTAATTACAAAAAACGATATTAAAAATTAAAAAAAACCCCGATTTAGCATGTAACATTCCTATCATACCTAACAAACGACCTTGATGACCTTGATGACCTGAACCGATTTCCACCAAACATAGCTAAGGACACTATCGACTGATACATCTTTTAAACAAAAAAACCGCATTAAAATCGGATCATCTGTTTGGGAGCTACAATTCCACAAACATACATAATTACACAGACTTTTCACTTTACTCAACACTCTGTCGTCTTTGCGTCGGGGGCTAATTAAATATTAAACTTTGTTAACTTTAGCATTTCATTCCTTTTTAACGCAAATGTTTTTGATACCGCTCCACATAACCAAATATTTTGGGCTACTGAAGGCATATTACAAGGGAAACCAAAGATCCAATAATAACAAAAAATAATCGAGCCTCCTTTTTGGAAATCGGTTAAAAATACAATAATACTCATACCTAATATTCACTAAAAACTCTTCATTAGAAAATCTCGACAAAAATGTCAGTAAAGTTCAAAGTTCGAACACAATAGATATGAAGAATAGCGTAAATTTAAATATCGATTTTATCTAAGATATTTAAAATAGATGGGGGTAGTTGAATAGAAACCAAATGGCTGTCTGCAACCGGAAGGGTTTGAGCGGATTACAAAAGATGAGACTTCCGGCTCGCCGCGCGCTTTGTGGTCGGTTATTAATAAACATAGATAATAAGAAATTATTACAAAAAGTTGTATACCCCTGTAGTTCGGAAGACAATGGGTGTCGGTAAAATGTTTTGTACCCCTGATCACAACGTAATTAGTTTGGCGTATGATTTTTTGGGCATATTTAAAACTAGCTGTGCCCTGCGACTTCGTTGGCGTGGTTTTTGAGTAACTTAAACCGTTTATGAACGAAATAAAATAAAAGCTTGAAAAACAACAAACAAAGTCTAAGCGTCAGCTCACACCGAAATACGGTAGAAAAAAAGATCTTGAAAATTCATAACATTCGTCTGCTGTTGCAATATAATGCGGGTGCGACCACGGCTCTACCTTGACCATTTTTGTGCCTATGCATTTCTGGATTTCAAATTGAATTTTTCTTGTTTCAGCCTTTTTAGACCCCTTTTTTGCGAAGTCGGGTTATAGTTTTTTAAACTTTTATTTTATTTTACTATTACTTATATATATTTTAAGTCCACACTAATTCTAAGACCTTCGAATAACATACGTTTATAAGCATCTGTTAGTTGGACCCAGGAAACCCAACGTCACAACTCAACATTGACAAAGTTCGTAATCTTTATTAATACGGGCAATTCATCTGCTGAAAAAAACGTTGACATGACAAAAGGACCCTCACAACATAAATAATAAACTAGAAATTATATGCAAATTCACGAGCCATAACTTTCTATAGAAATAGTTAACCTAAAGGGTTAGTTAACCCTTTAGGGTTAGGGGTAGAAAAAATAATTTATGCACGGGATAGGCTACATATTGGCATTTAAAAATGTTTAATACTTGTGTTCAGACGTGTTCAGTGCTGTGATTAACTCGAGGTTGTTTGCAAAGATGGTAAAATTGTCTTTTTTAACCGACTTTCTAAAAGGCAGCAATTATAATGTTCGGCTGTGATTTTTTTATTAAGTGTGGTATGTGCAAGGTCTCTAAACGCTCGTCCGATCCGTGAAAAGTATTGTAAGTGAGATTGTGTTCAAACATTTAATTAGCTATAACAAAATATGTTACTTAATGTGTAGAATTTTATTTTAAAAACGAATCACCTCTTCAACACTTATTACTCACGGACTGGTGGTTAGAAACAGCCTGTATGGAAGTACATAAAAAAATTAGTTCAAGTCATAATTTAATGCTAATTAGTTATGTGTTTAATTGCGTTTTAAAATGTTGTATCTGAAGCTTTACACGCGTATTTTTTCATAAACTTGAAGCAAGTGTAATTAGCATGGTAGAATATGATTTATACACAGTGTATCATAAAAGGTCTATGGTGTTAGTTTATAGTTTCGTAGTTATAGTTAGTTCGTAATTAAAATATCTAGAAGTATATTTTCGAAAAATATCGCGGTAGCCTTAGTTTTTAGGGTTCCCAAAGAGTTAAGTCTCCGCTGTCCATCCGTCTATATCTTTAGATAGATGAAATTTTCTCAGATGATATATTTCTGTTGGCGTTATAGCAAATAAAATAAATATTTAAGAGGCTCCCATACAATAAACGTGTTTTTTGGGTTCTGTACGTGCGCTAAACCGACTCTCACTTTGGCCCGTTTTTTAAATAGTACTTACGGCTAAAACAATGACGGTAGATCGCGTGTTTTAAATAATTTCGGCGGGAAATGACAGGCGCCGGCCATCTTGTTATTATATCAAATAAGTGTTTTTACGCGGGAAATGATTACCTAATAATACTATTATGTGTGATTTAAAAACGAAAGGTAATGTTTCATAACAAAAATGTGTAATTGGTGTGATTTCTATAATCACAACTAATTTTACCGCCATGATAGATTTAGAAGAACGAAAATTAGTTTAGAAAAAAGTATTTTTTCTCAGTTACCAAATTATTACACGATTGTACATTTATATATATACTACTCATAAACATTTATATATGTACTATATTCTATGCATCTGAATTTTAAGCACTTTATATAGAAAAAATTGTACTAAAGTAAAATAAAACCTATGGCTTAAAGTTTGTAATTTGTATGACAAATTATTTTCATTTACGATGTGCGTTTAATTTTTGGGTTGGCTATGTGTATTTTGTTATAAAAAGAATTGGAGTTTAAACTTTCCTGCAGAACAGATCAAATTAAAATGAAATAGGTGGTTAAAATTATTGTATGTTTCCTAAATCCAGTAATGGCTGACTGATTAAAATTGCGACAAATAAAACAATATCCTAATGGATTATGTAATCCAATATATTTGCCAATATACCTTCATATATTATGTGAAAGTATACACTCTGTTTTCGATTCTATTTCCTCGTTATAAAGTAGAAAATGGTTCAGCGATGCGAATCGATTGAAACTGATAGGTACATGTTGGTCGTTTGATCGATTGACAGTTGGGGGTGGGGTCGGTAATGGTATTATCCCTGATACGAAATATATAGAGCCTAGTTATACTAATTGTTTGTCAAGCTTTTAGCCTTTCCCAAAGAAGAAACTTTTAGCCTTTGCAACAGTAAAAACCGGTATTTTTTTTAAAGTGACTAAGTCGGATAAAATATTATAAAAAATATTGTAAGTGTTAGTTTCAATAATCACATTACGAATCCTGCTATTTAATAATATAACACAGTTGAACCTTGATAGTTGTGAGTGAAGACATTTTCTGTTGAGTCATTATAGTAAGAAAAATCTAATAAGAATTTCGGATGAGTAGGGAACTGTAAAATGTACGTATTGTAAGGATGAAAATAGTTATTTCAAGGTTTAGTTCTAGAACGACAATCTAAAATAAACTGACCAAATGGTATGGATTATATTATATTAAATTACATACATTAATAAAATTTGAGGTAGATGATGACTTTTATAAGCTATACTATGATATTTATTATTTTGTGCCCTTTTGGAACAAAAGGTTATTCCAAATTGTGACATCTACTGAACTAAAAGAATATAATAATTTGTCCAATCATCCAGTCTTATTACCTATTCTTTATTAGGTATGCTTAAATACGAACAACTAAATAAAATTTTATGATTGGACGGGCCCGTTTAATAAACTGCCTGGCCAGGTTTGGTCAGATCATAAATAACGACTCGCCAACTTGTTACAGATAATTATCCACTTTTTGTTTAATAATGTCATGTAGAAATTGTGTCTTTATTATTAAAGATCGGGAAAATATTATATTTTATAATTAAAAGTTAGTTCTCTACGTTTTAATTAAGACGCTAGTACGTACCTACCTTTAAGGAGATGGAATTTTTTGAACAATCGTGTTTATAGATGAATTAAGTTACAAAGACAATTAATTGTAGAATTTAAAAACGATATTTATAAAAGTAATATAAAATGGATATTTAACTAGGTATGTAAAATTAAAACAATTAAACTAATTTAGTGGCGCGCCAAATGAATACCTAATTGTATCGATAAAAATAACCGGATAATCTTTTGCAGGTAAACAGTATAAGCTTTATCGATAGTTGAAATTTTCGTGCGGAGTATCGATTTGTGGAACCCTATTTATGTATGTGATGTATGTACGATTGTGCGGGAGGGTCGTTCTAGAGGGTGCCGAACTATTTCACATACGTATATACTTACCATACGAGTAAAATAAAATCGCGCTCACATTTTAATACTTCACTTACTTTACGTCCTAAATAAATTTTTTTTTTATCAATTTTTTATAACCTCACACAAAATAACTTAACTAGAAAGACAAAGTTTAACTAAATATTCCGATTATAATAAATAACCATTTTACTATTTTATATTGAAAGTAAGTCCATAAAATTATTATGCGCTGTGTACAACGAGAAACTTTATATTAAAGTCTCTAACATAATTATATTATGTTTAATGCTAATCGTTAAAACTACACTATACTGCTATACCTTATATAATTAATGCCCTTATATCAAGTTACGAGTTATGCAAAGTACAGTTACTAAGGTGGGGTTAAGTTGATAAAAACTCCGTATAGCTAACATTATTATGTCATTGTTAAACAGGCAAATTTGCATTTTTATTATGAGAAACAACAAAACATGTGTTTACGCTTAATTACGTTTGACATGACATTTCTTTTATTTATTTTTAAAGGGTTAATTTTCTAAAACGTAACGAATTACTTTCAATAAGCAGTTATTATTTGTAACTTACGGAATATTTACGTGTTATTATTTATTTTATTAAAAAGTTTCATTTTAATACAAAAATTATTAAGAAATAAAAATATCCGCCAAAAATTGAGTCATTACTTATTTATCGTAACAAATTTTTCTTACCTGTCCGATGTCGCGAACATTGTTTTGCGCGACGCGATTATTATTTTATCACACTAAAAACAAAAAAGAGAAAGAATCAAAATAAATTCAAATAAAAGTGATTCACAAATAAAAGAAAACATAAAACGAATTCAAATTTGAAAACCGGGGACGAGTCCCGAAGGAAATTCGAGAAAATCGTCGTCTCAAGTCGACGTGCGAGGAGCGAATGTCCCGTTCAAACTACGCTACAATTTCCTCGGCGAAAACCAAATCGACTGCGCTATACGTATAGCGAGGGTGGTTTTTCCTTCGAATTTCATAAGTATCTACCTTTCTTTATATCTAAGCGCAAGAACTACGTTCACCCCTTGAGAATACGTCGTGAGACTTGATCGCGGCTCGACGAATTTATCGACATATCTCCAGCCCTAGCGCCGGCACAAATTCGATGTTATTGTAGGTACGTAAGATTTGAATTTCGAACGCCTCGGGCTCGCAGATACGACAGTCTAGCGCGGACAATTTTCTAGTAAGGCAACGGTAACATAGATAAAATGTATTGGGTGGTGAACAGAAATATATTTATGTATGTAGATTCGTGTAGGTTCGAGAGTAAGGAATGGTGTGGGCTTCATTCCACATGGCTATGGAGTCTCGCTTTTATGTCGGAATAAAATGAAAAAAGGGTATTGCGTGATATAACGTGAAGTTTGATATGGAAATTGGATACGCTCAGCAATTTGTCATAAAACGTTACATTATAACCGATGTCCAGCAGTAACCTTTGCTCGCTCCGGGGAACATATTACATTAGTTTATTGAAGTGAACTTACGACGAAACAAAGGCTAAATGAAGGCCAGTTCGAATTAATGAGTTAAAATTTATAAACCACCGACCGTGTTAATTTTTACACTTGAAAGGAGGTATTGGACTGTAAAATAACGCTAAAGTAGGTTTCACGGGCAAACGGATATGGGGATCGGAAAATTCGGTTGAAGTAACACTCGCGAAAATTCAGCCCCGTCCGGTAATAACGCGCTAAATATGTGTGACATTTAAAATGCGTCTTAAATGCCAAATGATTCTACGAGCAACAAGTTCCATTCATTCACGAGCAAGAGAGAAGGCGATCCAATTAGAAAGGGAAAGAGACGAATTTAAAAAGTGAACGCCCGGAAAGTTAGGCGGGAAAGCTCCGTGCTAATAACCTGTTGCTTCCGCAGTTAAATTAAATACGAGAGCTGGAAATTCCTCGTCATACATCGACTGTCGATAAAACGAACTCGATTCCATTTCATGCAAAACTAGCATATTGTAGATAATCAAATCGTAACGAATGTAAAGACAAGACAAATATAATATATTTTTACAAATGGAAAACCGATTCAACTATCTTCGCTTAGATGCACCCCACTATCGTTATATGATGTTAATATTGGAACTGCTCGATACAAGTCTATTTCTAAAAATTGCACACATTTATCATACACAATTTATTAGGCGCCTTCATCCACCCCCGTTTCGAGTGTTATCGTGAAATATCGATAAAGTAAAACGCTGACGTAGCCACCCCTATGCTTATTTCTTGACATAGAGAGGGAAAGAAACAAACGTATGCGGGAAAACGTGCGACGGAAAGAGACGTAGAACCTCGCGACGAGATAAGTGTTCTAATTTATACTGAAATTGTGAACGTCGTCATGAGAACCACGTGCTAAATAAGTTCTCAATATTAAAACGTCGTATCTGTAATATCTTATTCTTGAACAATAAATCTTATGATAAAAAAATAAAACTCCAAATACAAATTGTTTTTAAGGTTATTTAAGCGAGCTAAAATTCTTCGTTTTTGAGTAACAAAGTGCGGTGTTCCGTTTCGCGTTCTACAAATTTTATTCTTATCGCGAGGGGCGTAGGGCGAAATTTGTTTAAATGAAAATTCGCAAATTAATACATGAGATTTTAAAAGAAAGGCCGTGCATACTAACTAGGGTTGAGTCAAGGTTCCTATTAGTCGGTTACTGGGTTAACAGATTAGGGGTTCATTGCCATTTAAATTCTGTTCATTCATAAACTTTGATGAATTGCAAATTCTTTACTTCAAGTTCAAACGGTTTCGTGGCAATTACGGTTAGAAACTTTTTAAGGACTTTTTTTACTTTTAGAGATACATATATGATCTATAATAATAATAACAGCATACATATCTCGTTAGAAACTGACTTTATTATTTTAGGTTTGTTTTTTTGTCAAGTTTTACTTGGAAGCTAGGAGTTCTGAAAATGATTTTAACACTAATTTAGTAGATATATCATCGCTAAATATATTTTAATTTATACCATTGAATATTACCTTTCTAATTAGTCCTACCGATTGCTTTTTTACATTATGCTATAAATTATTAGATATAGATTATGACGTGTATTTGGTATATCTTATTGTATTCACGAAAAAAAGAAAAGTAGGGAGCCCATGATGCTAAATGTGTAACCTAGCGTCGTGGCAAAAATTTGATTTATTATTATAATATTATAATATCATTGTAAATGTATAAATTACAGGCAAAACTAATTAGATTAATAAGCTGACTAGTATACAATATCTGAGAATCCAATTATTTAAATTTGGCGTTATGTTGTTTGAGCGATTAATTATTTACATGCCGGCAGAACTTTTAATAAGAGCTTCGTGTGGACTGCTTTACATATGAACTTTCAATCGATTTGTTTATCTTTTTTAACTTTTTGCTAGCCCGAACTAATTTTCATATATTTATTAGTAGATACAACTGGGACACTGGACATTCATATAATCTTAATCTGACGCGCTTGAGATGCTACATAAAACATCCTATTGGGCTCCCTTATACGAATTTACTAAAAACGATATTCTGAGAAGAGCCCTTTTTCGTTCACAGATAATTTATACAAAGAAAATTCTTAACGTTTACATTTTGTACAACTGTTTCAATGATATTAACATATCGACATCAATATTAAAATAAGAATTATCATAATATTTAGGTATATGGAACAGTACGGTTAATTTTATATCACAATAACTATATTCCTAACCAACTAACTTTAAACTCTACTGTCTATATGTGCATTTCAGTTGCAAGGAAATAACGTTACTTAACGAAATTCTCAATCACATTCCGGTTTCTTTCGGCCCAAGTTTATAAATAAAAAACAGAATGTGATTGAAGATTTCGTTAATTACGTTATTTACTTGCAACTGGAACACACCTTATGTAACAAAGTTCTACGTTATCCGTTTATGAGGGTTTCGATAGTTCAATATACAGACAATTCCGTGAAAGAAGTCTTCTAGGCGCGTCGCTGTGATCGTGCGACAGTTAAAAAACCTATCCAATCTCTAAATACGGTCCTAGTGTCAATTGTATAGCTGTATAGCTGTGATCATGTTAACTGAAATTTTAAATATTTTTTTAGATTATCTATATTGATATGGTAGTGCGTATTTTTATTGCGTATCTAAAAAACAAAATGACTCTTAAATTAAGAAACTTATAAATACAATTTGAATTTTGAATTGTTCAATGAAGGACACAGGTTCGTATTACAATATAGAAAATGTAAAAAAATATTTACAATTTCATTTAATATGATCACTGGCACAGTTAAACGGATAGCGCAGAACTTTGTCACATGAGGTATGTTCCAGTTGCAAAGAAATAACGTTACGAAATTTTCAAACACATTCTGTGTTTTATAGGAATGGAATATTTTACTATTCTTAGCAACCAAAGTCGCGGTTCATTCTTATAAGAACCAGTAATACGATCCAGTCCGTGCAGTACGGTAAATAATAATTCGGCTCCACATACGATCGCTGCATATTGTCGTCTAACAAGCAACCCTTCACATCTCGATGGGGGAGCACGCTCGTAGGTTGAACGGCGTATCTGAAAATTGTAATGCTTATTCGATGTAATATAGGTATTTTCTTGACCATAAGGAAGTTTAAGAGACTTTTGATAATGAAGACCTACGTAGCCCACTGCGCTTCAGCCCGATCGTAAGGTTGCGAGGGAACAAAAAGTTTTCAAAGTTCCTGAGTCATGGATGGTATTAAATTTGTGTAATAATATGATAAAAATCTTAAATATGTGTATAATACAAAAGTATTAAAATGTATTTCCGTTGTCTGGTACCTGTAAAACAAGTTTTTCGGATACTTAGTACAGGGCCAGATTGACATAGTGTAAAGCGTATATAGATATTATTATTATTATTTTGAGGAACTCTGTGGCTTGGGTGCTTATGTAGTGGGTGCGAATCCGGAAAAAAATGCTCGCGAGTTATTGAAATGAAGATCATAATAGAAATCTTAAATATATTTCCGTTGTCTGGTCTCCGTAACACAAGTTCTTCAGATACTTAGAAAATAGCCAGATTTATACGGTGTGAGGCGTCCATTGGTAATATAATTTTTATATTATCTATGTACGCCTAATTTAAATATGCGAAAATGTATGAAGCTAAAAATGATCAATAAGTAACAATTTATCATAGATATGTAAGCATGTCTTAATAGCGCAATCATTGTTAAATCGTTAACATAAATCTCAAGGATCGATTTATTGCACATCGGCGAGCACTCAACGCGAAAAGAGAAAAAAAAACTGTCACACTCATTCATTCTTCTCACAGCGAAGCGCAGAATTACGCACCTTACAAAAACACAAATTATAAACCGATCTACTTTTTCATTAACAATATTATTTCCCTTAAACTCAAACAATAGAACAATAAAATGTTATAGCTGTGAATGAAGACATTGCGTTTTTGCGATTGAGGATTAATCGCCTAAAATACCTAGGACTTGTACAAGCGCCGCACTTTTTGTAAACCATTGTAATCGGTGCAATTGCAATTATTTCGCGGTTGTTTACAGAGAGCATCGTATATTCAGCTCAGTAATATTCAACGGAGTTCACAGTAAACTATCAACGACTTATTTTTTTTCAACGCTTAATTATAACTAGTTTATCCTGCGGCTCTACCCGTGCATTACCATAGAGGAACACTGCATTCTCAATAAAACTGTCCTGTCTTTTTCCGGGACTCTATGCCAAAATTTATATGATTCAAGAGGTAACAGATAGATATACACTGTTTGCATTTATGATATTAATCAGTAGACATTTATCCATATTTAGATATCGGAAAAGACATAAGAAATTGCCATGTAACTTTTCAGGGCATGTAAAAGTTCCAGATACGACAGTTTACGCGGGACCTGCGTCGCCTGTCAAAACGAATGGGAAATATGCGAGAAAGAGTGACTGGATAACAAGCACATGGGGTCGGCGGCCATCTTGGATTCACTATCGGAAAATATTTAGTTTTATTTGTAGTTCAACCAAGGTATTGGAAATAAATCGAAACCGTTCCTGCGGCTTTTGAGTACTCCAATTAGTATGCGAGTTCGGTTTGCCAAGTTGGTAATATGCTGTGCATTTGAGTTGCATTACAAAGTTTATTTGAGTTTCAAATTAAGTTTCATTTATTTCTTACGGGTTATAGTTATATTTGAGCAGACTGCTCGACAAATAATAATTGAATAAGTACAACGTTGTGTCTACTACTCAACTCTCAACTCAACTATTATGTTCAGATTATCTTTACGCACAAATATGCAATACCAATTATTATTATTTTTTTGTACTTTTGTAATTGTACAGTTAAGAAAAACGAATACAGCTTCTACTATTAAAAGAGTCAATATAAATGGCCGGTTGAACAATTTATCCAAAGTTTGACAATGTTTTTTCTTTATGCTTAATTTAATGTTATTCAAAATTCCATCGACATCAAAAATCACAAACTCACAACACTAGTAGGCGTAGTTTTGTATATAATTTGTGTTCTTATTTTGGGATACAGAAATCGAGACTGAAACAAATGTACTGCATTCGTACACGTCTTAGTGATGGGAACTTATCGAACTATTTATTTATTGGCGGTAATTATCATAAATCCTTTAAATCTCCATATAACAGGAAAATGTTGGAGTAAATTAAAATATTAAGTAGAAAAAACTAACAATTCGACAGTTGGTAATGATTCAACGTAAATAATCTAAATGTTTTGATGTGATCGACTAAAATCTGCTTTCTGCTTCTTTTCCTTGTACATTTTTTTTAATTTTATTTATTTATTTTAAAAACAGAATAGGTACTTATATTTAAGCATAATATACAGCAACAAAAAACCTTGAAAGGTTCGTCCTGTCACTGGTTCATGCTTGTACAGTGCATTATGATTTAAATTGTTGTTCTTTATTAAACTTGAAAAGTATAAACTATTCAGGACCAATCAGGATATATTTTGTAAATTAATGATAGTTTAATATCAACTTTGTGATGATAGTGATCAATACACTATTTCTGATAATGTAAATATTATAAACCTAAAAAAACTATTCAAGATAATAGTGAACTACCCCCATTGCAGACAAAATAATAAGATAACTGCCCACATTATGTTCAAAATATTTTGTTATTCATCAAAATATTTCCAACATATGGGCAATTTTAGCTCTTAATAATTATCGATCTAAATCCCAAACTCTATAAGTGTTTATAACTATATTTTTTGGAACGAAGTTCCTTATTTAGTGAAAGGGGGCTAGACGGAAAAAATTCTTATGAAAAGTTGTCACGACACTTTTTGCTATAGTAAGCTATTGTAAGCTGTGCGGCGTCGCATGTTTCTCTGTCTGTCTCTCTCTCTCTTATAGAAAGCAAGCCAGATATTTTCATTTCTATTTCGCATTGAACAGTGTGGTGTCGCGACGATTATTTTTGTTGAGTGTATAGGTACAGGTTTTTTGTAAATAATAAATAATAAACTTCGTTCCATCCGGGTGTCCCTTGACACCTCTCAAGTTTTTTTTTTCTCGATAACAACCGGCACATCACTAGCGCGTGTAAGAATTCGCTTGCTAGTATAAATGGTGCAGTTTTGCTCGTGACGTCTCTCCATCAATTACGGGCCAAGTAACAACACTTGGGGCACACCATTTGTTCTTATTTATGGATCTTTTCAGGCTCCACTTACACTTGATTCTGTTCGGGATAAAGGATAAATTGAAACTACGTTTTGGCATAACGCAAACGAGTCCAAAAGCCTGATGGTGAAGATTACTCAAACTCAAATAATTTATCCAGAATAAAATTGCAAAAACGTTTACTGAACGTCGTATATTATGATGCCTACCATCATCGACTGAATTTAATTTGTACACAATATATTCTAAAATTCCATGTATGTCTCTCAATGAGCTATCGAAATTATGCTGGGGCTAGGTAATCAGAAATGATGAAAGCTAATAATAATATCTATGGACGCTTCACACCACGTCAATCTGGCCCCGTGCTAAATATGCGAAGAACTTGTGTTACAGATACCAGACGACGAAAATATATTTAATACTTTTATACTATACACAGATTTAAGATTTTTATTATATTATACAAAAATTTAATACATATCCATGACTTAGGAACATTGAAAACTTTTTTGTTCCCTCAGTGGGATTCGAACCTGCGACCTCTCGCTCGAGCACCAATGTGCTCAACCACAGCGCTACGGAGGTCGTCAAAGCTGTAGTAGAAGCACCTACTATAGCCCAGCGTATACGCAAGTTCAAGTGGCAGGTAATGGGCTATATAGCTCGCAAAACCGATGGCCTTGTACAAAACAGGAAGACGCAGTCTCCACTCTTTCTTCCTGTCCTGTTCCTGACAGGACGGGAAGAAAGAGTGGAGACTGCGGACGGGACGTGGAAGCGTTGGACGACCTCCCACCAGGTGGAACAGACCTGAGTCGCAGTCAGTGGATGCAGGCCGTGAGCAACCAGTCGATTTGAGGCGTATACCCCATGTATTAGCTGAAACAGTGATCTCAAACGCTAATAACTATGTAGCAAATGATATTGTAAATAATTATGTCACAATTCGCGGAATACAGAATTCCAACCGCTGACATGGAAAAATGAATATATTAAAACGCACACGAGAATTTGTTCTTATTAAACGCACACATGCACATCCAAATGTCACATTCATAGGTGAAAACTCGGCGCGGCGTAGCGATGACGTTACCCTTTCTTTATCAAATACAAACACACATCGAAAGATAACAAGGTTTTCGCGTGTATCGATAGCACACCCACAACCCTATTGTCGTTTGTCTGCCATTGTAAACGTTACTGTATTACGGTGCAGCAAAATCCAAAATTCACCGTCATCATCTGTGGAACCGTGTAAAATAATATTAATAAAATAAACTCTAATGCATCGGAATAGAATTGAATTTGAATTGTACGCGACGTATATCGGCGCTCCTATTACATTGTGATTTAAAAATGCGAATAAAAAAATACAGTAAAACCAAGCGTATGCGAGGGGCATAAGATCTATTTTTGTGAATAGCAAATGGATACAAAATATCGCGTGGGTGATTCGCGTGGTAACAAGTAGGGGTTACTTTTCGGTACACTGCGCATCTAGACTGCGCATCCAATATGGCCGATCTACGCCATTTTATATCTGATAAAGCAGAAATGGTGTGAAAAGGTTTTTGGTGTTTGGTAATGGTGTATTTTTATGTTATTCTTTGATAGTTTGTGATAATTTCGCCATTTTAATATTATTTGTGGTTATCGGCGTCTTAAAGTTAATGTTTTAGGTGGCTAAGCTGGACATTAATTTTCAAGTACCATCCATCTTCGATCAATGTTTAATATTGTGTGTGAATAACTTTCTAAAACGCAATTTGCTAATAATTACCTATACCAAAGTAACACTTTATTAGTAATTACTTACATTATAATTGCGAAAGCGTCTGTTGATTCTGCACGTTTTGCCAGCTGAGACGATTTTAATGAAATTTGTTATGACATTACTTTGTTAGTTAGAAAGTTTTCTGAAAAAGTTCAGTAGTCCTAAAGTGCTAAATGTTTACTTTCTTTTACGCCGAAACTGAATAGATTTAAATGAAAGTCGGTAGAGAATAGAGATAGAGTTTTGATTTTAATATCTACTTTGTGGTTTGGATTAAGACAAAGAAAAAATATTTTACGGTCAAAATTTTATTCTACCGCCACCAGAAAAAATCTATGAATATTTTAACTATATTACTTATAACATCACGATTCATAAATCATAGGGTCTCAATTGAGAGACTCAGTAATTGAGTCCCGATTTCACTCTTTAGATACGAAAACTAAAAAAAAATATAGTTTACTGAAGTACCTATACAAGTTGGTATTTAGGTTAAGATATTTGCTAAACGTATTGTTAAGATTACATTGTAAACATACTTTATACATTCAAAAAATATGTCAACCCCCTCCGAACTAGGTCCGGTTTCTATACGCGTTCTTCTCTGTGGATCAGCAGGCTTATTCCCGACACAATTGAGAATCGAATCACTTTGATCTCAAAGGCTTTTTGTGGATTACTTTGAAACTAACCAGGATAAAGAACATTGTTCGATCGGAACTTTTTCTACTCCCGACCATATCAATCGACTGTGAATCAAAATAAATAAACAATTTATTCGGGAGTACACGCCACGATCCAATTTGTATCAAAATCGAAATAGTTTGGAGAGTAAGGCCCCAGGGTTGAACCGGTGGTAGCCTATTTTTGATTTTCCGAAAAAATCTTGTTTCATTTCATTTGGAAATAAAAATATTTTGCTTTTTAATATTTTTGCCACGAACTCTATACCTACCACGCGGGCGAAGCCACATGCAAAATTTAGTAATACATTAAAGAACTAGAATAGAATAGAATAGAATAATTTATTTGCTTAAATAAGGTACAATATTATGGTGTTACAGGTTTTGGTACATCGTTCTCTTATTTTGCCTTTATATGGCGTGCAAATTTTTATAAGCAGGCTATTTATTATTATTTGTCTTACATAATTATTTATTAATGATCTGTCAATTTGTTATTACTATAAAATTTAAAATTATTTCTTATAGTGTATATAATTATGTGTTTAACACTTATCCACCAAATATTAGATTATTAAATACATGTCAAAATTTTAAATACAACTAGAAAATAGGTAAATCCCTGGAAGCTAGTAATACTGCTTTTAACATATTGTTTTTTTTTATTTTCAGGAGTCACGTGTTAGTGTTCCAAGCTGTCAGCAAGTCACATTAGAGTTTAATAATTCTAGATTTTAAGCAAAATTCACTAATTTATAATTTTGTAACGTAATCTAATGTCGTTGTAAATATATTTTTATAAAGGAGAAAGCCCATTTCAGGCCCAGAGCGGACAGCCGTCTTAAGAAGACTTAATTTCTCCAGAAATGTACCATAAAAAGACATGATTTTTGATAACATTCAAATAACCGCCACTATAATCAGTAATGTTCCAATAAAAAAAGGAATTTTATTGGATTATTTGGAACATAAGTAAAACGTTGAGGTGAAATGTTACCTGATGATAAAACTCTAATCAATCAATCCGAATATCGATTTATAAACAAATAAAATAAACTCATGTAAAATACAAATAACGGGTCACTGTTGGTAATTCGGTAAAGAATTAATCAAAAGAAAACATTTATCTTAAAACCAATGTTTACGTTTGTTACTATAAACGATAAAGATTAATAAAAAGTCATATTATATCGATTATTTTTTATGTTATCGATTTATCGATTTCATTTTTTTGCGACAAGCGGCAACACTGATGACTGAAATGTCATTTTTCAAACGAATGATCTCGACCGTTCGCTTGTTGCTCAAAGATGCGTTTTGTTTTGTTTTCGATTTTTTTCACCGCAATCTGGCTTTCTCGCCTGAACTTGTTTCGGCTTTTCACGTACGACTTTGGCATTGTTTTACTAGTTTTGTTCTCTCCTTCTACGATTACTTAGCCCTGGATTAAAGGATTACGCTATTTGATTGTGCATACCAAAATGTCTGAAGAACATTGTATATGTTGTGGTAATAATGTTACCGAGAACCGTATTTTAGAGCCCGAAGAATTAAGTGTCATACAGCAGTGGGTTGCACGGCAGCAGGTAATCATAATATTATAATAAAATGTTTCTATTATTTCTTTCATTATGGTTTAATCGTTAAATCTTTTACGGTTGAAAATATTTATCATTAATGTTAATGTTTTAGGTGTCAGGCGATAATCTTGTTTGCCACAATTGCTGGGTAGCAATAACTAAAAGTACAACAAGGGCTATCTTATTATACGAGTATCTTACTATTATAAATTATTGAAAAGTCGGAAATGGCCTTGAAAATAAAATAGACAAAAAGTAAAAAAAAATATATTTCTACAATAATGGCGGCATTTTAAGTTTTTTTCTCAGATATCTAATACTATTAACATTTTAGAACACTAATTTTTAATGCGATTTTTTGATGTCCACATTGGGCCTGAGACACTATGGAGAGTGGGCTTTCTCCTTTAATAAGCTTTCAAAATTTAAAACAATAACTTTTTATACATAGCCTTAAGTTATTACTGGATAATTTAAAAATCTTTTTAGTTTACATACATATAAAAATGAATTGCTGTTCGTTAGTCTCGCTAAAACTCGAGATCGGCTGAATCGATTTGGTTATTTTTGGTCTTGAAATATTCGTGGAAGTCCAGGTTTAAACGGTTTATATGCTCAACGAAATGGGCACGGGTCAGCTAGTAATGTATAATTATATATTTTTGTTGTTACTTAAGTTACCTATCAGTAGAAGGAAGTACCTGATTGCAGTTGGGTTGGGTCTTGTAAGTAACAAACGTTATATGCAATGACTTCATTTCAATATAATTGTTCTAGCTTCGAAACGATAAAATTATTTAACGATAACGATTTATAACACGATACCTTATCTTTTAATTTAGGGCCGTAATTAAATAACCCTATCACAATTCACGAGCCCTTAACTTGACCACATTAACACCTTTTCTTTAATTGTCCATGGACACTTTAATTGCCCACGGACATTGGACACTTTAATTAATTATTAAAAAAAAAGGTTTTAAGTACTCTTGGCATAATGGGTCATTTTTTAATATTGTGGTCAATTATAGGTACTCGGGTTTTATAAAACACTAGCTGTGCCCTGCGACTTCGTTTGCGTGGTTTTTGAGTGACTTAAACCGTTTATGCAGCGCACGCAACGAAAGTCCCCAAATGTGATTAATTTTCCCCGTTTTTACAACATTTCTCACTGACGCTTCGCTCCTATTGGTCGCAGCGTAATGTTATATTGCCTAAAAGCCTTCCTCTATAAATGGACTATGCAACAAAAAAATATTTTTTCAAATCGGACCAGTAGTTCCTGAGATTAGCGCGTTTAAACAAACAAACAAACTCTCCTGCTTTATAATATTATATATAGTAAATATAGTTATGAACGCCATTTCAATACCTACTAGCTCCTTATCAGTATCCCACGGGTACGCTGTACTTTTTCGTGATAAAAAGCCTATGTATATCCATAGCTTATATTTCTACAGTCCAAGTACCAACTTTAATCAGAATCAGTTCTGAAGTTTTTGTTTGTAAGAGTCACAAACATAAATCAATACTCAAAAACTTTCACAATTATGATATTTATGTATTTTGGGCGTACAAGGTGCATTTTTATCATGCACATTATTAACCAATGAGCGATGCCTAATTATTTTCTCAATCTCAATCCACAACAGTGGCTGTCTATATTTATTCGAGAAAAGGCTTGTCGTCTTGAAGAACTCTTTATTTTTATAAAGTGACTCCAATAAGGAATGTTTGTCACTCACAATATTTGTCGACCTCCCTGGCTGAGCGTTTCAGTGCTCAAACCGGTAGTCATGGGTTCGAATCCCGCCAAAGGAACAAAAAGTTATATGTGTTCTTGGGTTAGGATAATTTAAATAATAAATGTCTAATATAATAGAAATCATAAATATATATCGAGAATTTATCACGGAACGAAAGTATAAAAGAAATGAGTGATAATAAACGACCTCCGTAGTGCAGCGGTTCAGCGCATCGGTGCTCGACCGAGAGGTTGGGGGTCGAATCCCGCCGAGGGAACAAAAAGTTTTCAATGTTCCTGGGTCATGGATGCGCATTAAATTTGTGTATTATAATATTATAATAAAAATCTTAAATATGACGTGTATAGTATAAAAGTATTGCATAATTTCCGTTGTCTGTTACCTGTAACACAAGTTCTTCCGACAGGTACTTAGCATAGTGGCAGATTGACGTGGTGTGAAACGTCTATAGATGTTAATAATATTTAAGATTATATATAATTTTTATACAGAAAGACTCACTTTGTTACAAGTTGCATATTTTTTGCAAAATACAAAGCGATGTAGAATTGAATATGTTAAGTTGTTAGTTTCCACAAAAAAAAAGATATTAAGGGCGTGTTTCACCAAGCAATGTTAAAGTTAACGCCATGTTAAATATCATGTTATCCCTCTCGTATTTCGAGTCAATGAATGAGATGACACGGAATTTTAACATGGCGTTAACTTTAACATTGCTTGGTGAAACACGGCCTAAAAATTGCAAACCCAGTACCAAATGTGCCCTGCACCCTTTACGTGAATAATAATAACTAACAAACTACCTGAGCTTTTTCTCACCGCTACACAATGTAAAAATTATTAAATTACAAACACCATTGTCGGTGAATTTGAATAAATTACGCCGACAATACATATTCAAATTCGTTCCCATCTTGCCGACGAGGACCCCTTTACTTGAGGTGAGTGTAACTTTACGTTTTATGAATCTACAGGTCCAATTCGACAATATAGTTTATTTTTGGGTTACTAGTTTACTTGAAATTACTAGTTTAAGTTGTAATCTTACGATGTTTAAATTGTTACTTGTAAGTACTTTTTTACCTTACGAAGCTTTTTATGCTATGTATACAAACCGTTTAACTCTTCCCTGGACTTCCACGACTATTTCAACACTAAAAATAGCCGAATCAGTTCAGAGAATGTCTCATGACGATACATGGTGTAAAAAGAATAGTCAATATAACTTTGAAATACGTTTATACCACCTTTCCTCGTTTTGGAAATGTAATTTATTTTGTCAAAAACTAATAATATTTTTTTTACTTATTACCATTTCTTATTTTTTTGTCGAAAACATTTTTTTTAATCTTTATTAAAAAGAATAGCATTACATTTCTAGAACAAGAAAAGCTAGTATAATCATAGTATATCCCAAAGTTATAGTGACTGTTATTTTTACACTCGTTATATTCTATTTTAAGTTTTAAATATTCTAATGTGTTTCGACAATAATAATATTGCTTTTTATTGTGAAAATGTACTCGATTTTTATTTACTTTAGCGGTTTCACAGACAATCCTTATGTTTCAGCCCCATTGTTTAAAATTTGTAAAATTAAAAGTAGGTACATACATAAGCAATAATATTATAATAATATATAATTATTATTACATTGATTGCCTTTGCATTTTAACCGACTGCCAAAAAAGTGGCGGCCATGTATGTTAAATGTATATTTATTAATGTTATGTATATTTAGATATATTTTTTAAATAAATTAAAATATTATGTGGTTTTTGTTTTTTTTTCCTGATATTCCTCAAATATATTATTACCAAATACATTTTGGTTCAATAATCTTACATCTTACTATTCTACTAATATTATATAATCATGTAAGTTTGTAAGTACGATGGATGTATGTTTGTTATTTTTTCGCTAAAAACTAATGAACGGATTTTGATGAAATTTGGTATAGTAATAGTGTACTAATGTATTAACACATAGGTTACCGCAAAAAGAGGTACGGTTTCCGCGGGATTCCATTCTACAAGTACAAAGTAGGAGGAGCGTCCAGTTTACATCATAGTTTTAATTATTATAATAAAAGCTCCCCTCACCGATTTCGGTAGGTATCGGTAGCCGATTTCATTAAAACGAGGCCAGCTACTGAGTTATTTTTATAGTGCCCAAGTGTGTGCGCAATACACAAAGACACTCTCTCTTCCTTTTACTCTCATAACCCAGTGGGACCGTAAGCCGACGGACACGACTGGCGAGAGAACAGGCGCAGGACCGACTTTTTACATGCCCATCCGACTCATGGATCATCGTTTTTGTCAGACAATCAGGTGATCAGCCTGCATTGTCCTAACCAAACTTGAAAACAGCAACAACATTATTTGTTGTTCCGACGCGGGAATCGAACCCACGAGAGAACCACTAGACCACTGAGGCTATTATACTAGTGCAATAAACCTTGATTAGCCCTTCAAAGGTATAAAAAATGGGTTGTAAAACAAAAGCTATAAAAGTATAGAATTGCGAAAAGCGTTTGATTAATTAGAAATAATTAGAAGCATACAGGAACCGGAAGCAGATGGCCTATGCAAATAGTCTACTTTGCATAACACTAGTTCACTTACCCTTCTATTTTTTACCTCGGCGCAATTGTGAAAAAAAAGAAAAAAAAAACCCAGCACAGATGTCGAAAGAAAAACGAAAGTGTGGGGCAAAAAATAGAGTTAATGTCGGGTTGAGTTTTTTTTTGTAATTTAATACTGATAGCGTTTTTATGTCACTTAGAAATCTATTTGCATTTGCGTGCCGGCACCCGGCCTACTTTTTGTCGGACTAATAATCGGACAGATTTACCTCCATATTATTCTGACCGACATTATGTATGATGTGTGCGTTGCATAATTGCAACCTATACAATGTATGAATAAATGAGTAATGATACTTTAGGCCACTTTAGGGTATACATGTGCCTCCTATGTAGAGTTTACTGTGAAAGTAGTAGTGATGAAAGACTTACTTTTGACTTTCATGTTTCTATGAGAAATGCCACAAATTTGCCCATAGAATAATTTAAAAAAAAAACCCTTTCAGCGCGTACTTTCACAGTAAACTCTACATACGGGACCCATACACACCCTTAAATATTATCCCTCCTTAAGACGAATGGTCAAGCAAATGACCTTGAGTGTTTGGACGTGGAGCTAACGCCATCTATTTATGAATAGTAGTTCAATGTAGCGTGCATTAGGATGTCAAATTATATTTTCACTAGATGGCGCATTTAGCATATTTCTCTGAGTTGAGCAGAGTAATAATAAACAGAGGCTACATTTTATATACTAAATAATATATACTTAGATATTTTTTTTTATTTTATCCCCGTTTAACCCTTATTATTTGTATTAGTCGAGCCATTTTAGTAAGTTCACCTCAAATTCGAGATACCCAATTATAAGAAAAGTATAACAAAGAAATATGACCTTTGACCCTTGAAATTTAATAGTAGCGTACACCCTACCATATATATAGATTAATTTATGACTGCTAATTTATATATATATATACAGCGTGTAAAAAGAGCAGTCACTATAACTTTCAGATACGATTATACTACCTTTCCTCATTTCGGAAATGTATTTTTTTTATATATTTTTTTGTCAAAAACAAAAAAAAAATATTTTTTTTTACCATTTCTTAATTAAAAAAAAAAATACATTTCTAGAATGAGAAAAGGTAATATAATCATATCCCACAGTTATAGTGACTGCTCTTTTTATACTCTTTATATAATATATACAGGCTGTAAAAAGAGCAGTCACTACAACTTCGTGGGGGAATTACCAGGCAAGAGATATATGCATTGCTACTAGTCATTTGCTTTTAATCCACTGTTTTAAAAACTTTCAATAGGCAATCTACAATGTGCACAACACAGCGATCAGCTGATTACGCTGAGAGGTCAATAGCACGCGTAAGACGTTCATTACGTACTAGGGCAAAAATTATAAAATTTAATTATTTAATGCAGAACGTTGTTCCAAACAGTTTAGCCTTGCGACTAAAATAAATAGCAAAAAAAAAAATTTTTTTACAAAAAATAAAGTTTCTAGAATCAGTCGAGGTCCTATAATCATATCCCAAAGTTATAGTGACTGCTCTTTTTTTATACCCGTTATATTATATACATTTTGTTTAATTTTTTACAGTTTACTTCTTACACAGGAAACTTTTGTCTATCGATGATTCATACAGGATGTTACAAAAAAAAATATTCATTTAAATAAACTTGTTTATTATTTTTGAAGTTATTTTTTTTCCTTGTTGGCAATGGGACTTGTTGGCTTGAATGGTAGGGGGCTAATTTTCTTTTTTTAGACTTTTTTTAATTTTTTTGTTGACAGCCTCTGTTTTATACTGTGGGTCTCTAATGGGTATATTTCTCAGATATCTAAGATCCACTAATTCTGGTAGTATGCAATCCATATAGAAGTCTTTCAGCTTTTTTTTTCTGTCTTTCCTCGGCGTTTCTCTCTAAATGCTGGAGAATTCAAAAAATACTCTTTTTGAATTCTCCAGCATAATATCTTCAGCCATATCCGGTTTTGAGCAATTTTCCCCATAGTTTGTTCCATCTTGGGTCAATCTCCTCTAAATATTTCAGAGTCAGTTTCCGACTCTTCATTCGTTTTTCTTCGTTCCGTTTAATTTCGTTGCGTGGACTTTTTCCAACAATTGATTTATCCAGAACGGATAAAGGTTTTTGAGTATTGAATGATACTTTTCTGGTACCTAATATTCTTCATTTTGTTATGTTTTTTCTGTATTTCAAAGAATACTCTGTATCTGTACTTAATGCTAAAAATCTATTACAAAAATTTGTAAGTAAATGATTCCGGCATTCTAATTTTTCAACGGTATAATTTTCATAAGGTCTAGATTGGATTATTTTTGAATACGTGCTGGCGTCCCCGTCCGATATTTAACGCGCATTTCTATACTTTTTTTAAACCCTTGCACCAAGATCTCAGACTACATTCCTGTAGACGGTCCTAAAAGAAAAAACTAAATTTAGTTTTGATTTATTATTAATTATGAAATAGTATAACTATTAGTTATACCTCAGTCAGAGTAATATAATAGTACCTAATACACGTAGAAAACAGGGAAATAAAGGGTACTACGAGTCAAAAAAAAGCTAGTAAATTACCAGAATAATTTTTGTAGCATGTGTGATCTTTTGCCTCTTTACCCTTGTTCTGAGCTAGGACACAAATACAGCAATATTTATTTTTAATGCCATTTTTTATTTTTTAACAACAAAAAAACCCAAGTCAATGAACTGTAAAGGCAAAATCACGAATCACTTTACACGCAGTAGGAGCCAATATTTTGTTGACTAAAGACATGGTTTTTTTAATATTTTTTACGGCTTCCTTTATTGATAATTAACTCAGGTTCATAGCTTCAGAGCTATGGCATATTTCCATGGCAAGCAATTTTTTTAACATTATGTATAACTGTAGGTTTAACTGTATAATAGTGTAGCAGTAAAGAGTAATTGTTTGATGTCTCTGTGATAAGTATTCTGTATGATAAACATTTACATTACAATGACACTGTCTGTACCTAGACTATAATTGTAAATAATTATGCATCTGATGATCATCATAATTTTTATCTTTTCTGTACAGGCGGAATCTTGGGATCTTTTGGGGACTTTCCGCGGTTCCATAGACTTAAAAGTAGGTACCTATTAACTCAATAGCGACCAACTCCTAATAGAACCTATCGTCACCAGGAATACAGCTTCATATCTAATTTTAAGTCTATGGGACCGCGGGAAATTCTTTACATTATAGGTAAAATATCAAAAAATATGTCTATTTTATAATTAGATAGGTACCTACTTTTTACTACTATTTAGATAGGTACTTACTTTTTAATATCATTTGCTTTGGCTTCTTTTGCTTTTGTCTGATTTGCAACACGAGTTCTTCTTTTATATAGCAACTTCAATAATCGTTTGTTACTTTGTTTCGGAATACTTTTATTACCTATGTTTGTTTCAAAGTCGAACCGTTATCACACAACATGTGCAAACTATAATATATAATTTATACAAGCCGGTAATGTCAATTGTCATTTGTCAAATCAAAACAAATACACGCGAGATTGTATTACTCTTATCTGCTTATTTACTGTGCGCGCCGTGCGGAACGGCAACGCTGCATTGTACATGGGTTGCATCGAACTGGCAACGTTGCATTCCATAACTAAACGCCTGATTAAATGTTGTGAGCAAATACTTTACTAGTGGTGTTTGATTTACAGTAGGCACCAAAGACCTTTTATGATATAACTTCTATTTTGCAATAGTATTTGTTACAAATCGACAATGAACACCAAGATACAAAGTAAAGAAGCATGCATGCAAAGATTCATTATAAACGGATAAGCCAAACCAAAAATAAATCCATCCTAAAATATTCATTTTACGCGAGTCATAGCATTTTCTAAAATGTATTTCTGATTACTGAGTAAAGATCGTCAAAATTATCGACAACAACAATATACTTCAAGATACACTTTATAATTACACAAAATTTCTTTATTTCCCCAGTCTGTAATTTAGCTGAAAAACATAGCCTAAAAGTCGTGAAAAACGCATTTTGCTTGACCATTCGCCTTAATATTATAACCGGTATATTATTATATAAGTTCGATTTTTCGCCTAACTATGATATGTACTAACTTGAACCGAATGCTTACACAATAGTTAATTGAAGAGGCATAATGCGAGGTCACATGCTTTCCTTGTGATTGCGCCAAGCAGTGACAGTGACAGATTGTGAATGGAGGGCTATCAACTTTTCAGTGTTCATCTGTAACGAAATAAATGTAAAGGCAAACGTTTGTGAGTTCTATTCACTCGCAAACAGCTATTATTTTGATAGTATTTGGTATGCTGTAAGCTAACCTGGATTAACAAATACTACTCTTTGTCTCGAAAAAGAAAAGAGATTTAGTTCTCTTGTTGAGAAGCCCTTAGGGAACAAAACTAGACCTGTTGAATGGTTTTTTTAATTAATTATTATTAGTCTTCAGTTTTTTTGTAGCGACAAAAATATTTTGAGTTACATGACACTTTCTGGTTTTATATGGAAATTGTCTGGTTTTATAGAGCTGATGTAAAAAATCTAAATAGGTAACAATTCGTATTCGTAACGTTATCATAAAAAAACGTTACGAATACCTATAGCTGTTAATCGTTCCTTCTTAAACAACAGATTATTTAGCCCAGTCATAATATTTTACGCAACAAATTTTTACAATCGAATTTTTTTTTGAATAATAAGTTTTAAAATAATAGTGTAAGTACCACAATTCCACAGTTCAGTAAAGTGTTCGAATAACAGTAAATGAAATTTTATAGAAAGGGTGTACAAAAATTGTGTCATGTCATAAAGGGTCAAATTGACCCCTTATAATTGTCCAGGTGATAACACGGTCGAAACAGTTCCAGTAATGAGATACTTTGGTGTATAATTAATTTAATTTCACAATACACGTGGCAAGTGCGTGGATCGCTTGTCGATCAGTATCTTTACCAGGGCTGCCACATTATATGAGATCTATACCTATTACTAGCTTTCTTTGAAACTAAATTCTACTCTAATCTGAGACCAATCAGAGTTCAATGTTAATTTTAATATTGGAATTCGATTGGTAAATATAAAATTAAATAAATTAAAAAAAATTTGTTTTATAAGAATAAATTGCTTATTTCTTACGAATATTATAAGGTTAACTTGTAAGTTAAGCATATAGTCAGGGTTCCCCCATACATGGTTTTCACTTGATTAGTATTTATTTAGTATCAAGCTAAATTTTCGTGAGTACCTTCATTTTGATGAGTCGCCCAAAAATTTCTTGGACGGAACTCTTGTCTGTGGTAGCTAACAGAGATAGGAAGAATAAAGTTTGTGGAATTGGTGATTCCAAAATATTTTTTTTTTGATAAATGTCAAAATAATGATCTAAATTATCCGAAAAAATATTTGTCGTTCAAAATCTATGGTTTGATCAATGAGTTCCCTCTTGCCAACTAGTATCAATAACAAGGTCATCTTAAATTATTATTAACCAGCTGATTTTGTTTTTATTACTTAGCTAATATTAATGTAATTCAACAGACATAATTGTCCTACAAATTGCGTGGTACGTTATCCCGGTCCTACGCTCGAAAGTTGAGCATTTTTTTTTATTCTTGGTAACTCTGTTAGCTACCACAATCGAGAGTTCCGTCCAAGAAATTCTTGGGCGACTCATCAAAATACTACTACTGCTACTTTAGAAAAATTAACTTTATACTAATCAAGTGAAAATCATGTATGGGGAACCCTGACTAATATCAAAAGAAGAGTATAATAATAAAAATTATCCAAATGTTACAAAATGTTTGATTACATATTTTGTGTAATAACTTATAATAGATAATTTTTTATCTAATTCTCTCTTACTATAACTCTGGTAGAGTACTCCCGTACTTTAAAAATCTACACCATATTTAAATAAAACAACATTGTGAAAGTGGTAAAAAAAAGTATATTTTTGGAGTTTACTCCTTAAGAAACGATTTGAGTTATAAGGCCCGGTATGGAAATTTTATGAGGAGTAAAAACAAGTGTAACACGAAAACTTTTCGTGTTAAACTGAAAGAGACAAACATAACGTAGAAAGAGACAAACATATATATCTGTAGGATTGAACGTGTAAAAGAATGAGATGGAATACTATATAATAAATATGTATAAATTGAACACAATTATTTTTATTGTTATTATTATTATTTTTTTAATTTTCTTTTCTCCCTTGCGGGGTTGTGTTTTGTCTAAAGTTGCGGCGGGCGGGTTATTATTATTATTATTATTTATATTGTTTTATATTATTTATAGTGTTTATGTTTGTTTCTCTTATCATTTTAGCAGATGCGTTCATTTACCCTTTTTTTCTATTCGATAAATTAATTATCGTTCGTAAGGAGTAAACTCCAATCGTGCGTCGTAGCTGACACACATTTTTTTTAATTGACT
Source organism: Celastrina argiolus (assembly GCA_905187575.2). Classification (NCBI taxonomy): domain Eukaryota; kingdom Metazoa; phylum Arthropoda; class Insecta; order Lepidoptera; family Lycaenidae; genus Celastrina; species Celastrina argiolus. Next base: position 15,423,840 of record LR994591.1, on the reverse strand, counting down.
CTATGATTTTTCTATTTTCACAACCCTATCAGACACATAGAATAAAAAAGGGTTATTGATATTATGAACCCTATCCTGAAACAATAAGGTGCACTTTCGCCAAAATCTTTACATCCCGATGCACAGATAAAACAATAAGTCATTAAAGACAATTATTTACAGCCAACAATAGCATATCAATATTAAGGTTTTAATTGAATTTTTACTTCATAAGCAATTTATTTTGGACTCTATTCGAAATGCATAAAGTTAAATGTCCATCAGCAAATGATATCAGGATTTTTTTCTCACCCTTTGAATACGGAAACCAGGTTATGTTCCACTTTATATAAAAATGTTTATTATGTATGTTCAATATCAGAACTGCTACATTTTAACAGGTTAATAAGGGCTTGTTTCACGATGCAATGTTAAAGTTAATCCTTCGTTAAATATCATGTTGTTCCTTTCCTATAAATGAATGAGAAGGAACGGTAATTTAAGAAGCTGCTATCATTAACATGCGTTGGTGAAATTGGAACTAAGGACTTTCACCAAGCAATGTTAAAGTTAACCCGTCGTTAAATATCATGCTGTTCCTCTCGTAATTCCTATAAATGAATGAGAAGGCATGGTCTTTTAACAAGCCGTTAACACTAACATGCGTTGGTGAAACCGGAACTAAATATCGTTTTACTAGTTCTTTAAAGCGAGGAATAACCGCAACTAACGCCACTCTTTTTAACGCCCACTTTAGTTATTACTTATGAGAGTAAATCCAGTATAGGATTTATAGCTGTACCTAATTGAATGCCAATAAATTAGTCAAACTATTTACTTAAAGTTTGAACCCATTACTTTTTTTAATAAGATCATTGTAAAATTTATTTTAAAAAGAGTGGCGCTAGTTGCGGTTATTCCTTGCCTTAAGAGAATTTGATAAACCTATGAAAAGCCAACTGGCTCCATGACAAATTATGACATACGTTTTCACTCTGTCAAAAACATTAGAAGATGGAGTATATTTGAGAAGAGCCGAATCTTTTTTAATCCTATAAACTTGTATTTTAATTATATTAATATAATATTTTAGTTTTTTTTCATAAACATGAATTTTTCCTTTCCTACCCTAATCCTAAGGAGACCTACAGGAGGCAGAAATATAGCGTCTTGCGGGCGTTGCTGGGCGCTTGCTAGCCAAGCCCAGTCCTCACGACTTTCGGTTCCAGGTGTGGAGACGAAGGTCCACCTCCAGCTCGAGATCAAGACACTAATGATTATGGGCTATAATATTTCACCGGAACATGACGCTACCAGTCGCCGCCGCCAACAAAATGTATACAGCTCTATAGACCTGGTCTCCGTTTGATCTCTATACAGCTGTATACATTTGCTGGCAGCGACTACTGGTAGAGCCGCCATGGTGTCCCGAAGAAATATTATATACCTTTGAGATACGAATAAACTACCTGTACTCATATTGGAAATGTTTTTTTTTGTGAAAAATTAACTTTTTTTTACTTTTCACCATTTCTTATTTTTTTTGTCCCAAGAATAACTATGAAGTCTTTTTTTAATTATGGTAAAAAAATATATTATATAAAAAAATACAAACATTTTTATTTTTATTTTAATACAAACGAGAAAATGTAGTATAATCATATCTTAAAGCTATAATAGTTATTGTTCTTTTTACACCCGTTATACCTATATTCAGGGTTCCCCCATATATTCTTTTCACTTGATTAGTGAGTACCTTTTTTTGATGAGTCGCCCAAGATTTTCTTGGACGGAACTCTTTTCCAAAAAAATTTTTTTTTCGATAAATCTCAAGATAGATTTACCTATCAAAAAAAAATTTTTTTTTAATCACCAAATCCACTTTATTCTTGCTATCTCTGTTAGCTACCACAAACAAGAGTTCCGTCCAAGAAAATCTTGGGCGACTCATCAAAAAAAGGTACTCACTAATGATCAAAATTATCCGAAAAAATATTTGTCCTACGAAATCTACGGTTTAATCAAAGTCTTGCCAACTTGTATCGATAACGAGGTCATCTTAAATTATTAGTAACCAGCTGATTTTGTTTTTATTATTTAGTTAATATTAATGCGATTCAACAGGCATAATTGTCCTACCAATTGCGTGGTACGTTATCCCGGTCCTACGCTCGAAAGTTGAGATTTTTATCCTTGCTAACTCTGTTAGCTACCACAATCGAGAGTTCCGTCCAAGAAATTATTGGACGTCTCATCAAAATGAAGCCACTTAAGAAAAATTTGCTTGATAAGTTCATCAAGTGAAAACAATGTATGGGGGAACCCGGACTTCTAGTTAGGATTGGGTTTTTGTTCGTTTACGGTGTTCACTGAAAATCAGCGTTGTGAAGTGTTCGCAACATTATGCTGAGTGAACACCTATTTGGAACTTTTGCTGGTTTTTTATGTAATTTGCTTGTTTTTTTTTATATTTTGTATTATGTGTACCAAATAAATTAATTTTCTTTTCTTTCTTTCTTTTCTTCTTAAGTAGTAAATAAAATTCAATATTCTTTCGCAATATTTAAAAGGAGTTGTACATTTTGATGTGTACTGGCGCTTAGGCCTAAGCACCAAATTCCACACCGCACATATTTGAACCACATTAGCAACCCGTTTGATGTGCCGCGAATCCAGATCTAACTAGTTTTAACCAGTTGCAAAAAGTCAGATTTATATAGTAATAATAATATAATATAGTCGAATTTCAGATTATAGGAGAAAAGATAGATATAGAGCACTCAAAAGCGAATATAATTCATTTACAATGAAAAACGTCGATTCTCGAAAGACATTGAGTACACGTAAAACAGTAACTCTACGTTCTTATTTTTGTGTTCGTGGCTTCACTTAGATGTTCAGTGCGCTCTGTCTGCATATTCTTTGGATAGTATATCGATTTTGATTTTTTCAGAAGTAACCATAGCTTTATGATATAAGTAATAAAGTAATAAATAGCAAGGTATTGCACCAACAAAAGGTACATATAATACTTTTTTTTTGTTCGTGCAATACCTTGCTATATAAATATTTCTAATAAAAGTACTTAAAAGAACTTCTGAGTCCATAAAAATACATGTTTGAAGATTTCAGCGTTGTTTTAAAAACTCAATCTTCACAATTTTGAAGTCGGTGCCAGCATAAAGAATATCTGAATTCCTAGAATTAAAACAACATTTAAGCCACCTACTCACATCCTAAGCAATATTCTATAAGAATAATATTCGGTTTGGCTGGTACCTAGTACCTACCGACTTTAAAGTTATGAAGATTGAGTACTGATACATAATTAAATTTAGACGAATTTAAACGGAAAACTATGAGATAAAAATAATTATTTAAATCCTTTTAGCGCAGTTCATAAATAATTATTATTTTTTACATTGGATGGCATTGGTTTAGATTATTTGCAAATAATAATTCTTCGTTCGTATGATAACCCTTGCGTGATCACAGCGCCATCTAGGGGACTTCTTTCTTTGAAAGAACTACCGTTGCGAATAGGATTTCTAATAAGAATCTAGCTGCAAAATTAAGAGGAAACACCAGAAAATAAGTATTTGTAATTCTGTCCCGCAATTTTCCGATAAAACCGATAGAGACAACTGCAGCTAGAACTAAAACTACCTAGATACGAGAAATCGACGATTAGGAGACCCCTGTTTCCTCCTCCAAAACGTGGCCGATTTAGGTACTTTTTTCATTATAAAAAAAGGCTTAAGCAATGTTTCGATATTATCATTAAATGTACTCCATTTTTTTCCTGGATGTCTAAACACAGCCGAAAATCTGGCTTTATTTTTTAGGTTTTTGAAGGCTTATTCGCGTTTCATCTTAATATATTGGACATGTCTATGCGACATGGAGACAAGAGCTAGGTATTGTCACATTTCGTCAATAAGTTAAAAAGCGTCCAACAAAAATACTTTAATTATAGTTTCAAAACAGGCCACAATGGCGCTATAGTCGCAACGTCTACACCAAACGGTTCGAATATGAGCTCTCCCCTAAGGTCATAATATTATTTGCTCCGTTTGGAGGTAAAAAAACTTAGAATTGAAGCACCTAGTGACATCTACTGATCGTAATATGAATTTTCACATCACATAAAAACTTTTTTCTAATTGATCTTTATTTTATTACTCGTTAGTTATTAGGTATTATAAGTTTAAACCTTATGTTAAGGTAGATATAATAAAAAATAATATAATGATCTATCTAGTAGCATAATTATAAAAATATATTTCTACAGTAAACAATCGTACTTACAATCGCAGCTGTTATTACGAGTACCTATAGTTGTAGAGGATTTTTTTTTAATATAATTTATAATAAAGCATGAAATTAACTTTCATGCTTTAATATAAATTATATTTAGTATAACACAAAAAAAAGTAAAACTTCAAATCTAGTTTCTAATTAGAATGCTAGCGCCATCTAACGGGAAATAGAGTAACCTATATATTAAGTTGCAAATATTTAGTTTATAAAATAAAACTGATGTTATAAATAGTCAAATAAAATTCAGAATATTAAAAAATCATAAACTTATTTCTATAATATCAAATTTTGATATTATTCAAAATGCTTAAATAAAAATATTATAACCTATGTACTCGTTCGTGTCAGCGCCATCTGTGGACGAATGGAATACGCTATTCAAAATGCTAGGATAAAACAGCACCGAATGCTTCGGGACACGTATCCTACTCGCGTAAATTGAATTTGGTTTTAGGGAAAGTTTTGTTGCAGCAATTATTTGAACAACTTTTAGGAATTTACAAGTTAGAGTTTTGTGTACGACATTTTGCAGTAAGCTATTTTCGAGAGCTATTAGAACGGATTTCTTTAATATTTTATAATTTTAAACCTCTTTGGAAATAAAATAATATTTCAATTATTATACCTACGTAGGTACCTACTTACTAACCTAACGTTGTTTCAAAATATTGTTTTAGTCGACAGTGTTATTAAAGTTAAATTAAATTATACTGAATTATTTCTGACAAAAAAAGGCATCAAAATTTACCTTATAAATTATTTTATTTTTCGCTCAAACTATTTAAGTAAGTAAGTAAGTAGGTACTTAATACTTACTTTAACCATTAAAAAAATATATATACAAGGTGCAAAATAAATGAGTAATTTTTAGGTATGTTATCAAGGCAAGATTTTCTTTTAATATTTTATTGAATTTAAATATTCAACACAACTCCTTCTCTCAGAAGAATCTCTTTCAGAAGCCCTTAGGGTGTTTAGATTATGTTGACGACTTTACAAAGCTACAAGCTAGCACAAGTCACGGGCAACATCTCGTCTCTAAAACGTCAATTTAATCTCTGGTTAACCGCAACCGAATCCGGCGGCTGTTCGGATGTTCGATCGGTTAACCATGAATTAGTCAATCTTGATAGTTATCGTTTAATAGAGCGTCTAATTTCTTGTTCAATATTAGATATCAAACTAAATAAAAAGTGAACACTGAGTCCAGTTTTTAACCACACACCGTGAGCTCCGTTACAATTGAAGGCGTAGTTTCGTTACATAATGTAACGTAACGTAACGTACGAGTATGTGCGTGACACTATGTTATGACACAATTTCGGGTTATGACACTATGTACACGGTGAGGCGTAATTTATACAATGTGGTTCGCAAATTTTTAAATTTTTGTTTAGTTAGATAATGCAGGCTATAATATTAATGAGTGACTTTATTGTGTGTATGGGTCCCGTTTATTAAGTACCAGCGCTGAAAGAGTTACTTTGTTTTTATAATTCTATGGGCAAAATAATGACGACATTTCTCTTACAAACATGAAAGTCAAAAGTAAGTCATTCAGCGCTGGTACTTTCACAGTATACTCTACATAGTAGACACATACACTCCCTAAAGTATTATTACTCATTTATATTATTACAAAGTGTAAACTAAATAAGTGATAATACTTTAGGGTGTGTATGTGCCTCCTATGTAGATGATTATAGACTCACTTTTCATGGTTGTATGAGAAAAGCCCCCACATCATAAATTTTCCCATACAATAATTTAAAAAAGTACCACTTTCAGCGCTGGTACTTTCATAGTAATACACACCCTTAAGTATTATCACTCATTTATGTTATACCTCGCATGAGAAAAAATATATTTTACCTTTGACATAACCTCAACTCAAATGCACCTTTTGGTAGTTGGCGATGATTAATTAAGGAATTCCGTCAAACGTGTTCGCAGTAACCATTTCCCGTGCGTGTCTGTCAGGGGCTATCTCGAGAACACGATAATATCATACATGCTGCTCGTTATCGCTTGCCCATTCGCATTGTTAAGTCTTGTTAAACGGCGTCGTTAACAAAGTATTAAATGTTAATGTTATTATTAAATAAGTTTATGAGTTATAACTACTTGTGAAGTTATATTTCAGTTTTATTTAGGTTGTGGTAAAGAGCGCCCGTGGCCTAGTAGACCGTTGATTAGCACTCGAGAGGGTGCAGATTCGATTCCCACGTTGGTACATATTACATACCAGCGTTGCCAGACGTCCCGATTTTGACGAAACGTCCCGATTTTTAAATCAAATTTTAATGTCACGCGCGGGACAGGCTCAGTTCCGCTTTTCGATTTTGATTTTTAAACTTTTTTGATTTTGATCTATTTTTTTATTCAGATTTTTATTTTGACTCAGATATTCAACGATAGGGTTTAAAAAATCATATTTTTATTAAAATACAATTTCTATGGATATTTTTACTATTTATTGTCACATAAACGTAATTTGAATTAAAATAAAAATATATAATCAAAAGTTTTTTCAATATTTATACGTTCATTTTACTATGCCCCGCATTCTACGAAAGGATCCCGCTTTTTACTCAAAAAGTCCCGACATGGCAAAAAATATATCTGGCAACGCTGGTACATACCAATGAGACATTTTCAGATCCCAATTACAATACACGGATAATCTAATTGTGACGGAAAACATCGTGAGGATACCCGAACATGGTTGGCCCCAGACGTAGGTATTGACCAGGGGCCTTACTCTCCAAACTGATTAATTGATTTTGACTCATATACGATCATGCCGCGTACTTCCTAATAAATTGACATTTGTTTATTTTGATTATCAGTCGATTGATATGGTCTAGAGTACAAAAAGTTAAGATCTAATAATTTTCTTTATGCTGATTAGTTTCAAAGTAATTCACCAAAGAAAGTACGAAAAACCACTGATATCGAACGGATTCGGTTCTCGATTGTGTCGGGAGCAAGCCCCCTGGATCTGGATAAGACATGTTGTGAGAATGTCGCGGTTTTAAATATCGCATGGTTGCAGCACATATGCTGCAACCATGCGATATTTAAAACCGCCTTTCCCAGGTACCACAGTTAAATACTGTGAGTGAGAGAGTGGTTATTGGTTACTTCGCTCGAAAAATACTGAAATAATACATCATCCAATAAACGGCACGGCAAAAGGTACTTTAATTAAGTATGTGCTAATTAAATTTCGCGCTGCTTGAACTACTATCTAATATAATAATTAGTAATATGTATATTACAAACCACTGTTACTTACTCTTATAAGTATTTCTCCCTAGAAGTACGACTAAAACCCCGTTTCATGATGATTTTGTAGTTCAAAATCGTAATTATTTAAGTAAAAAAAATGTTAAATAGAACTAACAAGTAAATAACCTTACAGTATTTTCTCCCCAAAAAATCTAGACAAACTTAATAATATATCAATCACAACATAAAAAGGCATACAGACTGCTTGCAACAATTTCATCCAGAGACAAGTTAATAATAATTTACCATGTCTCACTGGTTGCGCAAAATGTCACTAGAAAGATATGCACAATGTATTTTAATCACACTAAACTGTATCACTCCTTTAGTTCAGTAGTTCAATTCAAGATATGTCCCAAAAAGTGTTACCCACAAAATTGAGTTTAAACAGTCACTTAAACATTTTAGGATATTGTAGTAACGTATTAAGTACATTGATTCTAGAGATCTTTAGATTAATGAACTGAATACTTTACGACGTATTCTATAATGTTTAAGTGACATTTTGAACTAATTTTCACAAAATTATTATTTTGCTGTATACCACCTTCATCCATTCATATCTTCAATTATTATTTGTCCCCTAGACACTACTAGATGGCGATGACTGAAGTTACTTTTCACTTTTCCCCAACGCTCCTTAGAGTGATTTTTCAGTCTTTTATCGTTCATTCAACAAGTTAAATATATGTAGTTCTAGTTTCATTAGTAGCTACTAATGAAACTAGAACTAAATTTAAAAAAGTTTATGTCGCTTCTCGCATCGGACATCGTGATTCGTGAGAGGTAAAAGAATGAATGAATGAACGACAAGGGGCAAGTGAACTATACTCCGATCCGATCCAAAGTAAAAAAAGTTTAATATTACCGGCTATAATCCTACCAATTTAACTGTCTCTTATCATCAACCGCGGAAAAATAATAAAATAATGCCTACCACACCGATTTCGGTGACGGTGGCCGGTTCCATTGAAACCAGGCCAGCTACGCAGGAGCTATTTTATTGTGCCCGAGTGTGTGCGCAATACACAGAAGCACTCTCTCTTCCTTCACTCTCGAGCCCACTGGATAGCCAACACGACTAGCGGGAGATCAGGCGTAGGACCGACTTTTTACATACCCATCCGACACATAGATCATCTTTCTTGTCAGACAATCTGGTGATCAGCCTGCATTGTCCTAACCAAACTTGAAAACAAATTATTTTGTTGTTCCAACGCGGAAATCGAATCCACGATCCGGGTCGAGAGCAAAGCTCTAAACCACTAGACCACGGAGGCGACATGAGCGCGGAATAAAGAAAAACAAACATACACAAATTTGGTAGATTTTTTAAAGAAGAAAATATTACTTAATTGAAAAAAAATACAATTTATATATATTATATATCTAGCAATATCCCGCGAAACAATTATAACCACAACCTGCAAGCAGATGAGTGAGTGTACGCATAGGCATGCGTTTGATGCACCTCCCTCCTCCCACACTGCTTATGCGTACACTCGCAAGCAAAAAACATGAAAACACCACCACCACACAAGCAATAATGTTAACACGATCGTGCAAAGTCCCACCACCATGCAGGTTGCAAAACTCGACGCGCGTTTCGCTCCGACCCCGGAGCATCCTCAGGATGTTGACTCTGCGAACAATGTTCGTTAAGTGATGCCGCCCGCCAAAACACCGCCTTATATTCCCTACAGCTACTACCCCTACCAACTAGTACCCCCACCAAACAAGTTAATAAGAGGTGACGAAGTAAGGTTAGTTTGGTCATTCAACAATGCAATTCTATTGTTGTTCTTTACTTTAATTATTTCTAACTGTTCCAACACGCTCAGTCGAAAGCCTTTATCACGTTTATGTAATATCTTATAGGAATGACCATCTGGTATATTGTGACTACTATCTAAAAGATGTTTGGCAAAATGTGATTTATCATGATGACCATTTCTATAAGCCGCGATATGTTCTTTATACCGAGTCTCAAAGTTACGTCCAGTCTGACCTACGTATACACTGTCGCATTCAGGACAATCGATTCTGTATACACCTGATTGATACTTTAAATCAATCCGGTCTTTATTATTACATAATTGATTTTTTAAAGTATTATTCGTCCTAAATGCGACATGCATATCGTTATTTTTCATTATTTTGGATAAACGTGCAGATACCTCACCCATGTAGGTCAAACTGGACTTATATCTAACTACTTCCTTATCAGAGGTCCCTGCGTACAAAAACTTAACCAATTCCTTTTTATTTTTAATATTTAACATATTATCAATTATTTTGGGATTGTACCCATTCGCCTCAGCAATTTGATAAATTATGTTTAACTCTTTTTGGTAATTTACTCTACTAAGAGGAACAGAAACTAATCTGTGAATATAACTATGAAAGGCCGCGTGTTTGTGTTGCCAAGGATGACATGAGGATGCATGAATAGTAGTATTAGTATACGTCGGTTTGCGAAATATCCCAAAACTGTGTTTATTATCAACTCTAGTGATAGATAAATCTAGAAAATTGAGAGTATTATTATCTTCACATTCTAGTGTGAATTTTATTTTAATATGTTTTTTATTAAGATTTTTAAGAAATACGTCCAGTTGTCTCTGTGTACCCGTCCAACAAAGTATGCAGTCATCTACATATCTATAGTAATATAAAATGCTCTTATTATTAACAATATTTCTCTGTTCAAAATCGTCCATAAATATTTCAGCCAGCAAAGGACTCAGTGGTGAGCCCATTGCTAGACCGTCTTGTTGAACAAAGAACTGATTGTTAAATCTAAAGTAGTTTTGTTCCATGCAGACTTTAGTAAGGGAAAGCAATTCATCACCTTCACCAGGAGGTAAACGTTGTTCCAATGCATTACCCAAAATACCCAACGTTTCCTCACACGGGATATTAGTGAATAAACTATCTACATCAAGCGAGACTAATTTGCAACGGGGTGGCAAAGTCACATTTTTAATATGATCTACTAATTGTAAGCTATTTTTTATAGCATAAGGTGGTCTAAATGAAAGCTTTTGCTTAATAATGTAATTAAGTGACTTTGCTAACTCGTATGCTGGTGCACCTATGTATGAGACAACTGGACGCATAGGAATATCAGTTTTGTGAATCTTTGGCAAGCCGTAAAGTGATGGCGCGCGAGGATTCATTGGAATAAGTTTCCTCTTTGCTGATTCGGTTTGGAAAAAGTGTGAATTTTTGTTTATGGCTAATTTAACCTTAGCCACAAACTTATTTGTTGGGTCAGAAGATACCCTTAGAAATTGGTCACAACGAATCACGTTATTAACTTTCTCCGAGTAATCGTCGCGCCTCATCACCACTATTGTGTTACCCTTATCCGCTTTAGATACAACCAAGTCATTATTAGTTATTGTTTGTTTTAATGACTTCAAAGCAACTTCTTCAGGGTTTATCGAAAAACCGGAAGGAGTACCCTTGATTTCATTAGCTAGTAGACCCTTAACCATATTGTCCTTCTTATTAATCAAAACTGCCATTTCCGAATCTACCGCAAGCATTTCCAAGGCATTTTGATTAATCTTAGGAGAAATATTATATTTAAGACCCTTTTCCAGAAGTGTCATCTCATCCTTGGCAAACTGGACATTGGTTAAGTTTTTGACGCGAGGGTGGAAAGAAAAAGGTTCAGACTGTGGTTCTGTATAGGATTGTACATTCCTCTTTTTATTTACTAAAGCCTGAAGCTTATTCTTTTGACTAACATACTTAGCATGCACTTCGATTGATGCGAAACTACGTGCTTTTTCATCCAAACAATCGAATTCTAAGTTATGTAATTTGAATGAGAGCTCGGTATAAAGAACTTTGAGATGTAGTTTTAAATTATCTCTAACGGTAAACCAATGACGCGTCTCTTCGTTAAGCCAGATGGACTCTGCTTTTTTAATAGCCGTATTGGCGGCTCTACTATATGTAGATGACTGCATACTTTGTTGGACGGGTACACAGAGACAACTGGACGTATTTCTTAAAAATCTTAATAAAAAACATATTAAAATAAAATTCACACTAGAATGTGAAGATAATAATACTCTCAATTTTCTAGATTTATCTATCACTAGAGTTGATAATAAACACAGTTTTGGGATATTTCGCAAACCGACGTATACTAATACTACTATTCATGCATCCTCATGTCATCCTTGGCAACACAAACACGCGGCCTTTCATAGTTATATTCACAGATTAGTTTCTGTTCCTCTTAGTAGAGTAAATTACCAAAAAGAGTTAAACATAATTTATCAAATTGCTGAGGCGAATGGGTACAATCCCAAAATAATTGATAATATGTTAAATATTAAAAATAAAAAGGAATTGGTTAAGTTTTTGTACGCAGGGACCTCTGATAAGGAAGTAGTTAGATATAAGTCCAGTTTGACCTACATGGGTGAGGTATCTGCACGTTTATCCAAAATAATGAAAAATAACGATATGCATGTCGCATTTAGGACGAATAATACTTTAAAAAATCAATTATGTAATAATAAAGACCGGATTGATTTAAAGTATCAATCAGGTGTATACAGAATCGATTGTCCTGAATGCGACAGTGTATACGTAGGTCAGACTGGACGTAACTTTGAGACTCGGTATAAAGAACATATCGCGGCTTATAGAAATGGTCATCATGATAAATCACATTTTGCCAAACATCTTTTAGATAGTAGTCACAATATACCAGATGGTCATTCCTATAAGATATTACATAAATGTGATAAAGGCTTTCGACTGAGCGTGTTGGAACAGTTAGAAATAATTAAAGTAAAGAACAACAATAGAATTGCATTGTTGAATGACCAAACTAACCTTACTTCGTCACCTCTTATTAACTTGTTTGGTGGGGGTACTAGTTGGTAGGGGTAGTAGCTGTAGGGAATATAAGGCGGTGTTTTGGCGGGCGGCATCACTTAACGAACATTGTTCGCAGAGTCAACATCCTGAGGATGCTCCGGGGTCGGAGCGAAACGCGCGTCGAGTTTTGCAACCTGCATGGTGGTGGGACTTTGCACGATCGTGTTAACATTATTGCTTGTGTGGTGGTGGTGTTTTCATGTTTTTTGCTTGCGAGTGTACGCATAAGCAGTGTGGGAGGAGGGAGGTGCATCAAACGCATGCCTATGCGTACACTCACTCATCTGCTTGCAGGTTGTGGTTATAATTGTTTCGCGGGATATTGCTAGATATATAATATATATAAATTGTATGCTATGGATTTCCGCAAAGTAACGCCTGATTCCATTAACTATTTGAAAAAAAATACATTTTTTCGAAAACTCTACAAATGTTTGGTAAAACGTAGTTTACTTCGATGCCGACTCCTATAAATATTATCTTAACAATACTACTAATATAAAATCAATCCTCTACTCGTGTTGAACTTTATTTGTAGGCAACAAACACAGGCAATAAAACATACTGTATTCGCGAGGTTTTATTTTTCAGCCCTCCTTGCGCAATGATGTGAAGATCAAAGCACAAATTAACTTGTTTCTTAAATTCCGTTTATTTTTCTATTGCCAGTATTTTTTTTACTTGTTCGCTATTTATTTAATAATATATTGTGATAATATATTATATAGTACGTCCGAGATAAATTTAACCTAAACGTAAACAAACCCTTCTATGACACAACCATAGACTAGTCAGTGATGCCAATTGGCCAATAATAATAAAATGATTATTGTTTGCTATGAATCCATAGAGGCTTATAATCTACAATCGGCAATGTCAAAATGGCGTATTTTTTCTGTGAAAGATTTTCTTTTGTTTAATTGTTATAAAATGTATTGGATAATGAAGTGTAATCCTTAAATATACCTGTGAAAGTGTTGATAAGTGTGCACAATAAGTGAATAAGGGAAAATTTCGGTGTTTTTGGTTTGTTTATGTGTAGGTTAAATTTATAAGGGACGAACTATAGGTATGTTTGTATTGTAAGTTTAACTTAGTTAAGTGTCAAGACGAGACAGGATAAAAAAATCGAAAGAATCCTTGATCAATTTTATCTTCGTAAATAAAAATAAATTAAATATTTCAAATTAATAAAATCTTACACGTTTGCCTTTTAGAGAAAACACTTGAAACAAATATTAAATTTAAAAAAGCAAATTATACCTTACGTATTTGCATTGTAACTATTAATTTAGTTCAAAAGTAACATAATTATGTAAACGAAAATAATTTCAAAGACTTTAGCGGACAATGAAATAAACTTTCTTGTACAAATACAACTCAATATGTCTATTGTACAGGCATAAAGATATTTATATATCAATGGCACCGCAATATTGAAGCGAATATAGAGTTATTCTGATTAAAAAAACCCGCCCCCACGGGGTGCGTGGGGTAGCATATCGCGTGGGGTCGTTGTCATGGGGCATGGAATACCCCGTTTATCTGCTAAACGATAATGGCGGTTAAGAGAGATGTAGAATTAGAGTAGTCCCGCGGCAATTAGTAGACCTAAATATTATCTAGATATTAGTAGATTTAGATATTATCTAGTATTTGCCAATCACTAGATAGTAAATTAAAAACCTTTCTTTGAAGATCTTATGGGGTATATATCTCTTTCACAGAATGGACTCTAAACGAAATTCTGTACCTAACCTATAATAATAATTGAAGACATAAATTGATGAAGCTGATACCTGTCGCAAAAAAAAATGCCCGGAAAATTCAGTTTAAACTGTCGCTTAAACATTTAAGGATATGTAGTAACATAATAAGTACATTGATTCTAGAGACGGATCTTTATATTAAAGTACTTAATACTTTACGACGTATTCTAAAATGTTTAAGTGACAGTTTGGACTCAATTTTCTCGAATTCAGAATTATGCTACATATCACCTTCGTACATTAATCTCTTCAGTTATAATGTTACGTGCAGTATTGTCGATACGAACCTTTCTTCAAAGAAATGCACAAAAGTACAAGGCATACTAATATTTAAAATGGTGAAAGTCTGGGTACTTTTGTTAGTTCTTCACGTGAAAACAGCTAAGGCGATTAAAAAAAATTGGGTGCGCGAAACCTAGATTACTACCTACTTAAGTTTTTTTCCGAACAAGATGTTTTCGTAGCATACTGCTTTCACGCAGGCGGAGCCGCAAACAGAAGCTAGTAATCACAACTTTTGACCACATACGCCCTTTCCTCTTAAAAGTTTATTTTGATCAAATACTCAGTTTTTTAAGGACATAATAGTTAATATTTTTACGGAAAAAGGCAAGTATTATCTGATATCATTAATTTTTACTTATTACTTAAATAAAGGTACCTAATTTGGTCGTTACAATAATATAGCACAAAGCCCATTGTAATTGAATTGTAGGGGCAATAGGTGCAACAAAAGATCTATAGATCCAACAAAAGATCTATATATCAATACCGCACTTGACTCTATCGATTCGCCCCTAACGATTCTATTGTTGGATCGACTGTGGAATACAATACGACTTGTTATGCACTTGCTGGCTCGCGCCTAGAATTTTGAATTGTGGTACTAATTATATAATTTTAAATATCATTGAGTTATTTTACCAATGTGTGTGCAATGCATTGAAGTAGTATTTCTTCTTTTTAAGGCGTGTTTTACCAAGCAATGTTAAAGTTAATACTTTGTTAAATATCATGTTATTCCTCTCGTATTTCTTGTCAATGAATGAGAAAGCATGGTATTTTAACATGGCGTTAACTTTAACATTGCTTGGTGAAACACGCCCTTACTCTCGTGGTTACTGTTAATACCACTGTCAGCATTGTCCTAACCAGACTTGTAATCAACATACACGGGGATCGAATCCACCCTCTTCGGAGTAGAGATTTGGATTGACAGACTTAGAGCGGGTTTCACCAAGCAACCTTAAAGTTAATCCTTCCTTAAATATCATGTTGTCCCTTTCGTAATTCCTATCAATGAATGAGAAGGCATGGTAATTGAACAAGCCGTTAACACTAACATGCGTCGCATTGGTGAAATCGGGACTTAGTCTCGATTTCACAGGCTTGTTCATTGACAGGAAATACGAGAGGGATAACATGATACTTACTTAAAGAATTTAACAAACGGTGATTGACAAATCTGGGCCTTAGGCTGAATACTGAAACGCTAGTTAAATTAAGGCACTCAAGTCACATATAATTGTCCATGTCATTCTGCCAAGCTGTGACAGACCTTCGTTATCATTATTCTAATTATACTTATATAATCTGAATTTACAGACTTAATGAAGAAACATAGTTTCAAATCTTGGAAACATCTAAGCTACCCAAAATCCATCAAAAATCAATGATTGAGGGTCACGCCTCTAAAGTCACGCCTTAACTTGTTTAACTTAACCTTGACTTTCATTTAGTAATTGCCACCTAAATCATTTTCATTTTTTTACCGAGAAAGGGCCAAAAAATATGATTTACCTAATATAATCTTATTAATTTAGTAGACATTACATATTATACGTACTTACTAACATTGTAAATGTTGTACATAAACCTATTTTTTTATGAATAAGGTTACTGGTTGAAACCAGTTTAATATCTAAATCACACGTGGGAAGAAATTACAACAATTCCCGTTCCATTTCAATCTCCATACGATACGTTAGTGAATTAATACAAAATGCAAATCAGCCATTTAAAAAGTAACGAATGCGTCCGCTAAGCAATAGTTTACTATAAAAACTTCTTAAATTTCTCTTCCTTATAAATATTTATTCCGTATAATATGCAAAATATCGTAATTATAGGGCGAGCGAAGAAATGGGTTAAGTAATTTGCATTCGGCGTTCGATATTCAAAACGGCGTAACAACATGGCTGACACACGTCAAACTGTGCGTTCGGAAACTAGCGCCAGAGTTGACATTGAGAACTGTCAAATGTGGCGCTGATGAATATTTTTTTTTTCTTTAATTTGCAAATTTCACACCTTGAGTTGGGGCTGCGACAGGTTTTTTAAGACGATTGCTTTAAAAATAAAGAGTTGTCGCCGTGTGACGCTTTTCAATGCACGCAATAATTTAGCACAAATTATGCACGTTTCTTGCTCGTTAGACAATTAGCTAGCAGATGTCTGTTAAATTTATTTTGCTGCTGCTATGGGAAGCGGGGTGACTTCCGTTTTTGTAGTAAGGACTTAATTTTTCGAAAGATGTCACTCCTTCTTGTGTTACACATGAGGTGAAAGGTCCAAATGTAGAGTTAAATGTAGCTGACCTATAGGACACCAATTTGGTAGTTATAACTGACCATCTATTCAACATGAGAGTTTAAACAAGACAAGTGTATATGGATTTTCAGGAGCACAGGTAAATGAACCACAATTTTAGTGAAGTAAATCACAAAACTAGCACATGATTGAATAGTACATAAGTACCTAATGTAACTTTATTAAGTTTATTACTTAATTGAAAATAAATATAAGATTAAAATTAACAAGTAGGTAATAATGAAATACGATTCGAAATTCAATTACATAAATTATCGTAAAAAAGTTAAATGTTCTTTATGGTTTTTAGTTTTTAACTGAATTATTACAAAGTGATTAACATGTTTTTGTTTTTAGTGCTGTGTATGGTAGCCGGTAGGTACATAATATAGCAGTTATGTTAAAGAGTCATGGCAAATGATTTACATAATTATTACGCCTACCTGAATCATGAAGCATAACCGGGTAGGATTAAGATCTTCCTTCTTTGAGAAATTGAATTAACTAATACATTTAGTAATAAATAAGCAATAAAATACTTGAAAAAGAGTAAAAATTGAATTTTTGCTAAATTTGTTAATTGTATATTTTTCCCTCTAAGTTTTCAATTAAAGAATCTTTATAGGGTTTCTGGTTAAGGGGTCTCAAACTCTGATATTAAAAATAGGGAATAAGTTAGTCATTTCGGCGATCTGTAATATAAAATAATACCGTATTTTCGTATTTTACATAACTTGTCACATTTGGTATAAGATGTTAAGAAGTAAGTAAAGTGTTTTTCTTTTTTATTTTAGTACCTACTTACATAATTATAGTATATTATTTTACACATTTTTAAATCAGATAAGGCAATCCTATACAAATGCTAGGTTGGACTAATTTTGATAAGATCCTGAAAATAAATGGCATTTTAAAACAGCTACCACAACATTATAATTTTAATGTTCTATAGTAGCTACAACGTAATTGTATTCGAGATACCATCTAATTTGAAAATTCAAATCAAGTATTGTTATACATCCACAATTTTAATATAATCTAAAATAACATTTGAAAAAACTCTTTTGACTGCACAGTCAAAACTTAAATCGCTTGCCAAACAGTTTAATAAAAAAAAAAACAAAAGAATGTCGCGAAAAAAACTCACCAGCTGCGTTCCAATTTCAAAACTAGAATTAATCACTCGACATTATTCATAGTCTGTTTTTGCGAAGAAAAAACTAAAGGGCACCAGTAATGAGATGCATGTCCTACATTCTGTGCGTTTGAGACAAAAAAAAACAATGTTTATGAATGGGTTATTTTTTTTGGGAACCCGCTCTCAAGGATATCAGTTACAGAGGTTGCATACATTTGGATTGAGATGGGGTGTCATTGTTTATGGTATAGAGGAAGACACCTTTTGAACACGGCAGCTAATGGATGCGAAGCCACGAACATTTGCCTACACAATGAAAGAACAACTAATAGGCTGATTACCAAAGGGTAGCTAATAGCTAATACATTTGTTAGTAAAACCCAAAACAAAAAAAAAATCCAAACTAGAGCTTACCTAAATGATGACAAATTTTAATTAAAGACATAAATAGATGAAGGTATGTAGCAAAATTCTGATTTCGAGAAAATTGAGTTAAAAATGTCACTTAACAATATGTTTAAGTTTATTAATCTAAAGATGCGTCTAGAATCAATGTACTCAATACGTTACCTATTACATATCCTATAATGTTTAAGTGACAGTTTAAACTGAATTTTCTGGGTAATTTATTTTGCGACATATCACCGTCATCGATTCATGTCTTCAATTATTAAATTCTACACATACCTATGTGTTCATAATAGCTCCCCTCACCGATTTTGGTGTCGGTAGCCGATTTCATTGAAACCAAGCCAGCTACGCAGGAGTTTTTTTATAGTGCCCAAGTGTGTGCGCAATACACAGAAGCACTCTCTCTTCCTTTTACTCTCATAGTAGTAGTGGGACGGTAAACCGACACGACTAGCGGGAGATCAGGTGCCTTTTTACATGCCCATCTGACGCATGGATCATCTTTCTTGTCAGACAATCAGTTGATCAGCCTGCAATGTCCTAACCAAACTTGAAAACAACATTTTTTTGATCGAACCCACGACCTCCGGGTCGAGAGCGAAGCTCTGAACCACTAGACCACAGAGGCGTTTTTTTTTTTTTTGTGTTCATAGTATACGATCTTTATTTTATATTTAAGTATCTACTTTTATACTAATTCTCATTCTATAAAACTTCTAGTAGGTAGAGCGAGTTAAAAAAACTCATTTATTACTTAAATATTTATTTATTTAGACAGCTCATAATAGATGTAAATAAATGTACAATAAATAGCGTATAATATGTAAACGTAAACATATTACGCAAATGTTCGCATAAAATATAAATAAATTGAACTTACATCTGTAAGGCCGCTTGCCACAGCTATTAAACTTTTTACAAACAGGCATACACAGCGCCTAATTATAATGCCTACATTGAGATACTGTTAAAACATACGAAATTCTTGACTACTGAATTTGAAATATCAACTTCACGATGTTTTTTGCTTTGTTTGTCCGCAATAGATCTTGGGTTTTACTCTTCTTTACAATCCGTAACAGCGACATTTTTATAATATCGGATTTTCTTTAGTGGCATCTCTATTTGCCTAGTGTTTCATTGTTTGTATTATAACATAATATTATCTTAAATTCTAAAGGGTTTCTATTAAAATAATTAGTTAACTTTTGTAAGAATTAGATATTTTTCATTATTTTATAGCAGGGATGAAATAGATATGAAATTTCGGATACGGATACGGATATAAATATTAAATTATTTCAGATTATCCGTTCGTTTCGGATAATTTCCGTTACGGATATTAAATTTTGGTTTCCTTTTTACAATAGTAAAACTTTCATTTCGGATTCGGTTACGGTTAGGTACGGATATTTTTTTATATCGGATATCCGATAGTTACGGTTACGGAGCTCCCTAACATCCCTGATGTTCTAGTACACTCAAATGCAATAAATGTGTAAAAGTCAAAGTGGTATTGAGGTAGACATCCAGGCACTCCACCCAACATAACGGCTGATGGCAATCCGCAAGTGGTTTTAGTGGGTAAACCGGCCGTAGCGAGCCGGGAGTCCCACATACCTCCCGGGGGGATGCGTAATGCATTTCCCTTGCGATATCAAAAAAAAAAAAAAAAAAGACATGTCGCAGTCATCTTATTGAATCTGGTTATTTAATTGAATCACTAGGCGGTTATATAATGGCGTCAAACAGCTCGTACAGATAGCAATGTGTTGATATATTTTTTGATTAATTTACTTTAATGTTCGTTTTATTAGTAGTACTCATTCGGAAATTTCAAAGTTTAAAACTAAAATATTAAATGGCTGTCCTAGTCTCGGATTCTAAAATTTGTTGGTAAAAACAGGATTCAATAAAAGCGCTAGTCATTCAATTAAATAGCGGATTCAATTAGATGACTGCGACAGACACATCACGTAACATATTGATATAATTATTGTGCATTTGATATTGTCATTGATCACTTTTGATCGACATTAATTGGTTAATTTTGACATTTGCAGTAATAACTTATAACTGTAAACTTAACGCGAATGAACTATAATTTTCATACCAAAGTATTATAAAGAAACCCTATAATGTATTTAGTTGATCACTAGGGTAAACGTGAAAACTCCGTTTACTAACGTGGCGATAAGGTTGACGTACCATTAATCTTTTTTAATTCTTACATCGCATGTATAGTGTACTGGGGCTTTACCACGAAATATTATTAATATAGCATTGCTTTAATGTTATTTAATACTTTGGAATTTAAATAATATGATCTCTATTTACAAAAACAAAATGATTGAAATTCCAAAAGTAATATAACTGTAATATTACTTTTAATATATTTATAATCTATACATATAATGCCGTGTGGTGACGGCATTAGAATACAATTGTCACCACCCCCGATACTATCCTAGGGGAGTCGTAAGAGGCGACTAAAAGGAAGCACACACACATAACAACAACTAGTGTGAGAGAAGGAAAACTCGATACAAAACCCTGTACCAACCCGTCTAGCCAGCGTGGTATCAGTAGGCTTTTAAAAACCTCCTATGTTTACGCACCAGAAGACCAGGCCCCTAGTCCCCGGCGGCCCCGCTATTCCTGGCTACGGTAGCGGCCACGGTAACGGCGGGGCGGGGGGTGCTAAGAATCCCCGGAAGAGATCCGGCTACCACCCCCCTTATAAACGACAACTGGCCCTGGTAACACACAACGTGCGCACTTTGAGGTTGGACGAGAAGCTCGTAGAGCTGGAAGAGGAGATGAACAAGTTGCACTGGGACGTTATTGGTTTATCGGAGATCCGAAGAGAGGGCGAGGATACGATAACCTTACAGTCCGGCCACTTGTTCTACTACCGGGAGGGAGAACAGAAGTCCCAAGGTGGTGTTGGGTTTATCGTCCACAAATCTCTCATCAACAACATTGTGTCCATCGAGAGTGTGTCAAATAGGGTTGCATACCTTGTACTGAGAATCTCAAAACGATATTCGTTGAAGATTGTACAGGTATACGCCCCATCGTCAACACATCCAGACGATGAAGTAGAAGCTACGTATGAGGACGTCAGTAGGGCCATACGTAGCCCTAAAACACACTTCACAGTTGTTATGGGAGATTTCAATGCGAGGCTGGGCTGCAGAAGCGATGATGAGCTGAAAGTGGGGCCATTTGGATTTGGGCAGAGGAATCCCAGAGGACAGATGCTGGCGGACTTTATGGAGAAGGAAGGACTCTTCATGATGAATTCTTTCTTCCAAAAGCCGCCGCAGAGGAAATGGACCTGGTTGAGTCCCGACGGTGTAACTAGAAACGAGATTGACTTCATTATGAGCACCAAGCGGCAGATATTCAACGATGTCTCTGTGATCAACATGGTTAAGACCGGTAGTGATCACCGAATCGTCAGAGGCATGTTGAATATCAACGTCAAACTTGAGAGATCGCGTCTGATGAAGTCTACGCTCCGACCGTCGAATGCCCATATCCAAAACCCCGAGAGCTTTCAACTTGAACTGTCAAATCGCTTCCAATGGCTAGACAGCTGCGCATCAGTGGACGATATAAATAGCAGGCTGGTAGAAACTGTCCATACGGTGGGGTCCAAATTTTTCAAGACCCACCGTACAAATAGACCTCAGAAACTATCCGACCAAACCCGGAACCTCATGGCTAGTCGACGTTCAATGACGCTCCAAACTTCGAGTGACGCTGAGTCATATAGGCAGCTCAATAGACAGATTACGAAGTCCTTGCGACACGATATCCGTTCTTTTAATACCCAGCGTATTAAAGAGACGATAGAGCGGAACCAAGGCTCCAAAGTGTTTGCAAGAGACGTATCTATTGGGCAAAGCCAGTTGACAAAGCTGAAGACCGAAGATGGACGCGTAACGTCAAATAAGTCCGAGGTACTACGGGAGATAGAAAGGTTCTATGGACAGCTGTATACCTCGGTCTCAGCTGAACCTGCTAGTTTAGCTGCAGACCCAAGAGCCAGGCTAACCCGACACTATACCGAAGACATCCCGGACATCAGCATGTACGAGATTAGGGTAGCTCTCAAACAGCTTAAGAACAACAAGGCTCCGGGTGAGGATGGAATCACTACAGAGCTTCTGAAAGCGGGCGGCACGCCGGTACTAAAAGTCCTTCAGAAACTCTTCAATTCCTCCTTACTCGATGGGAAAACGCCAGAGGCATGGAACAGGGGTGTTGTGGTCCTGTTCTTCAAAAAAGGCGACAAAACCTTACTGAAGAACTATAGACCCATAACACTGCTGAGCCATGTCTACAAGCTGTTTTCGAGAGTTATTACGATGCGTCTCGAACGCAGGCTAGATGACTTTCAGCCTACCGAACAAGCCGGTTTCCGAATAGGCTATAGTACCATAGACCACATACATACGCTGCGGCAGATTATACAGAAGACCGAAGAGTATAATCGGCCATTATGCTTGGCGTTTGTGGACTATGAGAAAGCCTTTGATTCCGTTGAAATATGGGCGGTCCTTAGATCTCTCCAGCGTTGCCGTATTGACTATCGGTATATCGAAGTGTTGAAGTGTTTGTATAATAACGCCACCATGTCAGTCCGAGTACAGGAGCACTGCACGAAGGATATCCCTTTAAAGAGAGGAGTAAGACAGGGGGATATCATATCCCCGAAACTGTTTACCGCTGCTCTGGAGGATTCCTTCAAGCTACTGGAATGGTAAGGACTTGGCATCAACATCAATGGCGAATACATCACTCACCTTCGATTTGCCGACGACATAGTAGTCATGGCAGAATCGCTGGAAGATTTGGGGCGCATGCTCGGTGGCCTCAATAGAGTTTCTCAACAAGTGGGTCTTAAAATGAACATGGACAAAACAAAGATCATGCACAATGTCCATGTTGCACCCACCGCACTAACTGTTGGGAGCTCTACTCTTGAAGTTGTTGACGAATATATATACCTAGGGCAGGCTGTCCGATTAGGTAGGTCCAACTTTAAGAGAGAGGTCAGTAGACGGATCCAGCTCGGCTGGGCAGCGTTCGGTAAATTACGTAACGTCTTCTCGTCTAAAATACCTCAGTGCCTAAAGACAAAGGTATACAACCAATGTGTGTTACCAGTGATGACTTACGGTTCTGAGACGTGGTGCTTCACGAAGGATCTTTTCAAAAGGCTTAATGTCGCTCAGCGTGCTATGGAGAGGGCAATGCTCGGTATTTCCCTACGTGATCGAATCAGAAATGAGGAGATCCGTAGAAGAACTAAGGTTGCTGACATTGCCCGTAGGATCAGTCAGCTGAAGTGGCAATGGGCCGGCCACATAGCACGAAGATTGGACGGTCGATGGGGCAAAAAGATCCTAGAGTGGAGGCCACGTACTGGCAAGCGCAGTGTGGGACGGCCACCTACCAGATGGACCGACGACCTGGTGAAAACTGCCGGGTCACGTTGGATGCAGGTGGCAATGGACCGAACACACTGGAAATGTGTTGGAGAGGCCTATGTTCAGCAGTGGACTCTAAAAGGCTGAAACGACGACGACGACGACGATACATATAATAAATCTGTAGAGGAGTCGTGTCTGTACATTGAAGATATTTGAGAAAAAATATTATAGGGGACCTTTATTTAAGCTATAGTACCCAAAACAATGATTTTTGGAATTTTTGTCTGTTTGTCTGTTTATCTGTTTGTCTGTTTGTCTGTTTGTCTGTGGGTTTGTGCACGCTAATCTCAGAAACGGCTTATCCGACGTAAATGTACTTTTCACTAATATATTGCGACAAGCTTCACTTAACATTTAGTGTTTGTTTCATGTAAATCGGTTTAGAAATAAAAAAGTTATGACAATTTAAGAACATCATGCCGTACTTGCTGGACATTTGTAGGAAGCGCGCCGGCCCGGGAGCCGCGCGCCGCGCCGCTTCAAATTTTATTCGCAGCGAACGCACCGGGAGAGAATGGCATTCGATAAAAGTGAATTTCATTTATTTATATTTATATTATATTATTATTATTATAAAGGGTTTTTAAATACAACAATTATTTTTGTATAGGCGTAGGATAGTTTGTTTTCAAGTAAACTATTATACAATATAGGTACCTAATAAATAGAATTTTGATTTACACGTAAAAAAGTTAGGTCAATATAACTTAGATTTATGTATTTCTTGATAATTTATTTCTTTGTTTTTATACTAGGTAGGAAAATCAAAGTTTTTTTCTTGACTTTCTTTATTACGAAAGTTTTTTGTATAAAATCAGTTACGGTAAACGGTAGTAAGCTCAAAAAAAATAATATTTTTATGGTTTCGCAATTTATCCTTTGTCAGCACTAACTTAAAACGTTGTTGCTTTATTTATCTTTAAAGATTCAGAGTTCCCGGGAAGTAGAAGAGTCCCTTTAGGTTTTGATTCCCTTTCAAGTGTCGAAAATGACAAAAATTTGCGACATAAACGGTTGTATCTTTTGGTTGCGGTGGTTAAGAAGTCTGATTTTTTCACAGCTTCAAGGGACAGTTATAGGTCCTGAGTATTTTGATATGATTTTTAGCTTGATACCTACACGTGTTTTTGAGATAATGGGTTTTGCAATACAGGCAGAAAGATGGACCACGAAGTTAAATTCTATACTAAATTAACGACAAAAATTTGCCGGGTTTATACGGTGTATGAGGTGTATCCAAATAATATTATCAGAATAACTTCTCTTCTAACTAAGTAACTACATGTTGTTCGAGGCCTACTTCTTTTGCTGAGCTCCGAAAGGATGGTAATATACCTAATACACCCTACATACAAGCGGCTTGCCGGGCATGTCACTAACTGGATCGGGATCAACATTGACAAGTACCTATTAGCGAAAGTCCTCAGCGGTTGCGCCATTTATTTGTAGTCATGATGGTGTTCTGTGTTCTTTTTGATGCTGAGCAGTTATGTCTGACTATTCAAGATCATACACACATCTATTGGGGGTAATCCTATGTCTTCATATGGCAAGTCCTCGCCATTATTTGAGGGTAGACTATTATTATTACTTCATCGGCCTACTTCTTTTGCCTTTGCACGACTATTGTTAAAAATGTATGTTAAGTATTAAAACAGATTTATTATACTGCCCTAAATCACTTTTCCACGCGTACGAAGTCGCGGGCACAGCTAGTTACTAATAAAGCTGACAAGTTTTTTTTGAACACGCTAATCCCATGAATTAGTGATTTTGATTTGAAAAGCTCTTTCACTGTTCTCTCATTTATCGAGTAGATAGATACTACTAGCAACAGAACACCTATGACGAATGTTTCAAAATCGGAGGTTTTATTTCACTATTTCACGCGAAAGTCGCGAGCACAGATGGGAAGAGATATTTAAGACCTATTAGTGGTAAGGGTAGATGTACCGATAGCAAAAAAAATGTACTCTGTAAACGTGAAAAATAAAGGTTCTTTTTATTACTAATAAGTATATATATTAAAAAAATTATAACATCGCGGTGCTGTTTTCATAGTATGTAATAAATGAACGCTTTATGTATATCACTTACAACTACTAAGTCAATCAAATAAAGATTGATTTCTAGTCTCAAATGCATATAATATTATTATATGGTTTTCCAAGTTATACCGCAGAACTCACTTACTAGTCATGTAGGGCGCAGGATTTCTTCAAACAATCTTCTATCAAAACTTTGTATGTATAAATTCGACTATGTACATTATATACGTAGTCGAATATTTACGGACTATCGTCGCATATATCGGATTAGTTATTTAAGCTCTACGGTGGATAGCATAGGATAGCATGACATATCTACATGGGCCGCCAAAAACATTACGCTTCCTTTTGACTTTGCCGTAGTTGGGTAAAAACATGGAATGAATGAATGAAACATTCTCGCTAAAAATCCTCCAAAGCGAAAACATTGGAGTGGCGAGAATGTTTAAATATCCTTCAGTTTAAAGAATCATTTATTTCTCCAAAAAAACATTACATTGTTCACTTATAGACAAATTTAAACAGGTAACAATATAAAATTTTACAAGGCGTTGAAATTTAAATTATTATAATAATTTATCCTAATCCAATGATGTAGACAACTCAAACTTTAATGTTACAATTAACAACATGTTGCTTCAATCGTTTTTTAAAAATCGGCATACTTGGATCCTTTTTCAAGGACAATATTTTGTTTAAATATCCAAATTCAAGATGCTATCGCTATCATCACTTCGGAAGTTCGAAAACAAAAACGTGTGCGATTTTTTGAATTCGCTCGTCATTTAACGAACCTTATGTCAAGTACCTACATTTTCTTTCCGAATTTCGTAAGTGATGTAATAGCGATGGCATCTTAAATGATCACACAGGTCTCTTTTTGGTCTAATTTGATATTCTGGAAAGATATATTTGACTTATTGTAATCTTTAGTGGCAACAATCAAGATAATACGAACAATAGAACTCTTACCTAATGAAAATCATGATGGTCTTTATAAATATCTTGTAACTTTGGAATATTTATCTTGCAATACTGTTGAAAAATGTAAAGCTAGCTGGTTTCAATTAAAATCATATGGGCTAAAGTTACACATTAAATAATTTTAGGGTCCACAAAAAGGAGCTAAACATCTGTAACGTTGAATAACATTAAGAAATTACAATACAAGCTAAATTATTTAAAAAAATCTCCGTATGCATATTGCAATGAGTAATTTATGTTAATGTAAAACCAGTCCTTTCTTTGACGCGAAATGAGATCACAATTTGCCCTGGGCAAGGCAAAAACAGGAATTCATTACAAAACTAACGCACGTCGCACTCAGTGGCGGGAACCGATTTGCGAAAGACGTGTGACGATGTTCGAAAATGGAACGTTTTGTTTTTTTAAGTGACTTCGACTTCGGCTGCAGACATTGTGCCTAATGTGTTCGAAAAAAAGTTCTCTTTGAAGCGGAGGCTAATCCAGTAAACATTTCCCAATAAAACGATGCCTTTTATTCGGAATTAAAAAAGACAGGCCCGTTGTTTGAGTAAGGAAGCCGGGTAAAGCTGTGTGCACACGTATATATAATAGCCCGCATATAAAATTGTACGCATTTTTAGTAAACACGCCTTGTGAGGGTGAGGGAGCACGGAGGGTCGGTTTAATGGCTGCCGAATGTCGCGAGAATCCATTTTGCCCCTCCCCCCTCGCGGTGAAGTCGCGTTAGCTAATGTCGCTTGGAAAACTTAGATGCGCCTTTTTCTGAAAAAATCATATTACTACTTTTATTTGGTTTCGCCTTATTAGTGTTAAAGTTAAATAGCTATAAAATCTTTAGTAAAAATCAAATGAGGCGACATTTCAATATTTGGCAAATGAATCTTAAATCTATAGTTTTATTGTACTTATTTGTATTTTTAACCCCTGACAAAAATAGATGTTCGTAGCCCTAAACTGAACTGAACTGATTTTGATCTAGTTTTCTTTGTTTGATAGATATTGTTCTTAGATATAATTCATCATAATCAGTTCGCTAACTACCTTCTTCACAACTTGGGGGTTACATCATTTTTTTATTTATTAGTGACGATAGCTACGAATTCGTAGCTCGGAGCACGGAAGTTTTTAACATTTACAATGTAATGTGAAAAAATCTACATTATCTAATTAATTTTGTATCATATTTATTACATAGTCAATGTCGCTTCTTATTGATCATACAAAATTTCTGCAAAAAATAAATAAAACAATTCGGCAAAAATAAAAAATTAAACAGAACAATTCTGCAAAAATTATTGCAGAATTGTTCTGTTTTCACCCCGTCTATTCTACTTTCTGCCTAGGTCTGCGTTTCTTCAACAGTTCGCTAAGTGTATCTGGGACCGCACGAGGTGCGCGACCTCCCCCCACTTGTAACTGACGTGCGATTTTTAATATACACGCAAAGTCGCGGTAATATATTAAAATAAATTGCATACTATTTATATTATACTTGTGTTTTAGGCTTAATAAATACTACCTTAGCTATATGTTCACGGAGTGAACAAGCTCGTTAAATAAATATAAAAAATACTACTTTGTTTTTAGGATAATACATTAAAAAGTCATACACTTATAAAAAATCATAATAGAACATTAATAACATTAAGGAAGAACATTAGAGTTTTACCCTCGAGTGTTAAGAAAACCAAATAAAATAAGAATTTTATTGTAAAACACTGGAATTCGTATAGCTACCATCTAGATTCTAATTGTTTAGAGTCTAGAGCCCAGAGAGGCCATCAATCTAAAATATTAGCCAAACGACAGGTAACTCTAGTTCTGTACACCTACATTTCAATATGAGAACAAATAGTTAAGTAGGTAAAATGAAAAAATATCTTTTCCTAACCCTTGTCCTTTAAAATCTGAATGTATATTTTTTCTTAGCCGTGCTTAGATAACTATCTAAACATCGTAAAACTTATTAATTCTTTAGAATTAATGTGAAGAATTAAAGTGTGATGTGAATGTGATTTATCACATTCACATTATTTCAGATATATATAAATTATAATGCTATCAACAAAAAGTTACCACCACAAAGAAAAACGTTTCAAATCCTGTAATTAAATAACACCGCTTTAGATATTAAAATTAACACACTCATTATAAAGTAAGCTGTCAAATTAGATAAACCCGCCGGCCATATTTTTCGCGCCATTAGATAGACGTTCTTTATTTAAAATTAGACGTAATTTTGCGTGTTATTGTTTAATGATAACTTTTTTTCTCTCCACCCTTGTTGTGGCAATGACATCTTATTAAAATACAGCCTAAAGCTACGGCAAGATAATCGTTCAGAAATTCGTTCTCTCTTCGTTTAATGTCATAATTATAGCTTTTATACAATTATGAAATAGGTTGGAGGTTTGTGTAATGGGTGGTAGCGTGACTTCGAAATATTTGTGTTTTCGTAAGTTTTAAGTGTAATTGTAGTTTTTTGAGGACCCTCAGCGATGGTTTCAAAGTTTTAAATTTACCTAATTTTATTTCCCTATTTTCTAGGTAAGAAATTTTTTTTTTTTATTTTACTTTTTGTTTCATACACTCTATGCACAATATACAATGGGGGACTTAATATCAATATTATGACTTTAGATTGTTTTAAAGTAGAATACTGTTAGTTACAATATGTTTTGGTACTTGTTAGTTTATTGTATTTATAGAGTTTACGGTTCTTCGCGTAAATATAGGTACGCTTACATAGTGTGTAAAAATACCTGTACCGACAAAGACTCGGCGAAACAAACCCAATGAACCGAAAAACATATTAAATTTATCCCACACCAAGCTTACAGTCCCGCTTCCTTTATTTCATCCCAATAAAGCGAAAAGTGTAGTCATTTGAAAATATTTTTGTTTTTTCACGATTTCACATGCTTACCCATTTTTGACTTTGATCTTGTGTCTTTAGGGTCCAAAATCATTTAGAAGGAGAGGGATTGTATTAAATATTATCGTAATAACGAAGCAGGCCGCCGGGGCTGAAATTGATTGTTATTTGAAATAAATTTTATATGAGACGCCCCCTCTCATCCTATTTATATATTTTTTCCTCGTACAAAGATTAATTTGTATGTTTTTATCTGACCGTCTGTCCTGGATCATCATCATCATCGTAATATCTCATTTTGTCCACACCTAAATCAAATACAACTAAAAGTATGGACCCTGGAACCAAAAAATCTACACTAATATTATAAAGAGGGAAGATTTGTATTTTAGTATGTAACGACTTAACTCAAAAAGTACTGGACCGATTTTAATAATTCTTTTGTCATTAGAAAGCTACATTATCACTGAGTAACATAGGCTATATAAAAATCAATCGTTCTTTAGTCTCGCTAAAACTCGAGATCAGCTGAACTGATTCGACTATTTTTGGTCTTGAAATATTCGTGGAAGTCCCGGGAAGGTTTACACGGTTTCCATGATCAACGAAGTGGGCACGGGTCAGCTATGTAAACATAATAAAGCAAGCAAAATATTTACTACAAGTAATAATATTTTATAATTATGTTTATAATTAAAATAAATGACACTCAGAGGTTAGTGAATGATTTTATCTCCTTGGAAGCGATTGATCTCGCGACACTGTTACCGACACCGGTGCAAGGTAGGCTTTCATTCTGTCGATACTCCCGAAGTGCCACTGTTCTTTTTTTGTCAACGACTAGGTAGTAGGTACCTACTATTCGG
This sequence comes from Celastrina argiolus, assembly GCA_905187575.2. Lineage (NCBI taxonomy): Eukaryota > Metazoa > Arthropoda > Insecta > Lepidoptera > Lycaenidae > Celastrina > Celastrina argiolus. The sequence continues at coordinate 15,393,158 of LR994591.1, read as the reverse complement.
CCAATTTTATTATTTTCTTTTCTACCAACACAAAAGGTTCCAGAAACACAGATTAAGAATTAGTTACTACGTAACAGATACGACAGTGATATTTTACCGAGTTTCCAGTTGTTACGTTTTGGCAGCACTGTCGCATCTGTCATTTTGACCGCACACCACAGACCATAGCACATCACAGACTACAAACACACATTGTATAAGTGGTTGAATAATCGAGTCCAGCTATCGATACTTTAGTAAGGTATCGATTTTTTTTGTAGGTAGGTTTTTGTAGTTCAGGTAATTTATTTTTATTAAGTAATACAAAATAAAAACAGGTTACATTTATCATTTATTTATTGTTTTTTTTTCTAAATTTCTAATAAGCCCTGATTGATATAGCAAGAATATTAATATTTAACAGAATATTTTTTTAATAGTAGTTTAATAATTATCCTAATAAAACTCTCTAATGTCGTAATCCAACGATCTAGAGATGGTAACACACAAGTCCAGGTTTTCCTGTTTCTAAGGTCACTTGCCTTACTTGAAGTGTGCTCTTATTTCAATTGTTTTCATTTCTTTGACGACACAAAAGATGATCAGTCAGTTCTGTAAATAAATAACACAATATTTAAGATGAAAAAACAGTACATAAATTGGCCGGTCACTTAGTCCGGCCAACAACAACAACAAAACAAGGAGGGTTTCTAGTAAAAACTTTAGTTAATTGGCAAAAATAGATTAACTAGTTTTGTTCTTCAACACTTTAAGTTGATTACCCTAAATAAAACTGCAATAATGTTCTACTATCAAATATGCTTAAACTGCCACAACACTTGTTTAACATTTATGAAAAGACCATCTTTTCATAAATGTCAAACAAGTGTTACATAAATTTTTTGTTGTTTCAATGAAGTTATCGAAACCACAACCTCCAATTCCTGAGCCAAGTTCCAAACCACTAAACCTTGGTATTTCACAAAAATAAAACAATTTCAGTATCTTTTGATATGTTAAAATATCATATAGAATGAGTGTCAATATGCCATAGTACTTAATACATACCCGCTCTTCCAATGACCAACATTTCATCAGAAGCATTTACATCCTCATTGGAGTTCACTTTGTAATCATTGTGATCACTTAGGCCTAGGGGTATATATAGTATATAGGCCTATGTCTGAAACAAATGAGTACATTTAAGATTAATATTGTTATACAAAAGCAAAAAACATTGGCAAACTTAATGAGTCAAAGATTAAGTATAATTATAATATACTGTTCATACTTTATATTACACTAGCTCTAACTATAACGTGTTAAAAGTAAAACTCACCTGATTCACAGGACGATAGAGGCATGCCGTGCTCTGTATTTCATCATCCGTAAGGAGAAATGGATTAGAATGTATAAATATCTTGGCCTTCTTCGTCAAATTGATATTTATGAAAGTGTTTTTCAGTAACAAGTTTTCGAAGTTGCTCTTTAGAAAGACCGATAAGGATAGTTGGCACCAGGAAGGACAGCCACAGGTTTCTAAAATTAATGTTCTTTGGGAAAGAAAAATGCCGTTTCATGAACTAATAGTTGCGTTGCAACCGCCAACACAAGACTTAAATAGTCCCTTAAAACGAAAAACTAACACCATTTACACTAAATTAATTAACACACTATAAAAGATTGATATAATGTATCAATACTATACGGAGTAATTGAATATTTTGTATCAAATCAAGCAAGAAACGAGGATAAACAAAACACTAACAAACTACACGCGGCCATATTTGAGTTTTGACAACATAGATCATTAAACACTTATACAAATAGATAAACTTTACGTGTGTGACGTCACAAAACGACGCCATTTTGCTTTCGACCGCAGCGCCAAAACGTAACAAATGGAACTACACTGTCAGCCCCCTGTCCAGAAAACGACAGCCAATGAAAAATTAATAAGAAACACATCACAGCGCTGCTTATGCTAAGTACACATAAATCTCCCGGGTTTCCCTGCAATTTCTTTCGTCCCCTAATCCTGTTATTAATGGCCCCCACTCGTGAGGGAAACAGAGATAAGAAGGAGGAAATCGGCTGTCATCCTATGTGCGCTTTGTGTGGAAATTCGAATATCGAATACAGTTGACATGTTGAATTTGGAATCTCTTTATTTTTTTATGTTTATATGCTTTCGTAAAACAGCTATGTGAGTTGTTCAGGGTTTAGGTATTTAAAAATAAATTAGATGAATGATTAGATGATTAGGAAAAAATCTTTTCCTAATCATCTAATCATTCTTTTATTTTTCCTTCATTATTTTTTATCATTAATTTTTCCTAATTAATGATTTGATAGCCGACATATGACTTTCACAGTGATTAGTTAACATGATCGTTGATTTGCCTTTCAGAATCCTGGGGTTAGAGTATCTAACTAGGTATATCTTTAGTCTAGTCACATTAAGTATAAAATATTATGTCAAAATGTTATAATTCTAACACGGTTTATTAGTCTTTTTAACATACAATTCACACTTAACGCGAATTGACTATAATAACATTATAAACTGTACATAGCACAAAATGTACTACAGGAGACGAACGGCGAAGGTTCCATATCTTGGGATCCGAACGGGAACGTACCTAAAGCGACGTGTGTATGTCTAGTAATAAATAAGTATGTTAGTTCTCTTTACGCTATATTCCTACCGACTTACAACTGCATAGTGCATACCAAAAGGCGATCTAACCGCTCGACTATTTAATAAAACTAGATATTTCCATCCAACTTTATTTTCATTTATCAGCCATTTTGAAGTCGTTCTGATTGGCTAATGACAGGCAATGACGTGGAAATATCGGTGTAAAGTGAATTATTGTAATACCGCAGCGGGTTCGAATCCCGGCCACAAATTATTCGCATTAATCAAACCAATCGGTATTCACTTGGGGATCTGTATGGAGCTGATATTAAAGAACAAACATCTTTTCTTACGTTTTTAGGAATATGGGTAAACTTACACTGTACTATTCTTATTATTTTTACTTATATTTTTCTTTTCTTCCTTGCGGGGTCTACTGAAGCTGCGGGCTTGTGGTCAAACAACTTTAGGTATTCTACAAAATTAATGAATCGAAAGGAATTTTCCGACAATGCGGCATGTATTGAGAATTACTGCTTTTTGCAAAGCGATGAATGTAAGAGGATGGATGTTGAGTGATTATTATTATTATTATACTGACTACTTAGACACTTATCTATGGTTCAATTTGCATATTGCTTCTAATTGGATAATAATAATAATTATATCTATGGACGCTTCACACCACGTCAATCTGGCCCTGTGCTAAGTATCCGAAGAACTTGTGTTACAGGTACCAGACAACGGAAATATATTTAATACTTTTATACTATACACATATTTAAGTTTTTTATTATATTATACACAAATTTAATACACATCCATGACCCAGGAACATTGATAACTTTTTGTTCCCTCGGCGGGATTCGAACCCGCGACCTTTCGTTCAAGCACCAACGCGCTCAACCAACTGCGCTGCGGAGGTCGAATTATGGTATATCCTAGTTACCGGTACCAGTACAACCTAGCTAGTACTTTTTAATATTTACCAACACAAGTTGGTAAATGTTATAAATGTAAGAAATACTAAAAGAAGGATATTTATGCAGTTTCTTTCAATAGAATTTGGTATATATGGACAAATTGTAAATTGAATCATACCTGCAGTGTCATGCCGATTGTACGATAGGCAGTATATTGGCTAGCCGCTAGAGACCGATAAGTCTCTAGCGGCTAGCCAATTGCGTCAACTTCCTATTGGTGAACTAAAGTTGTGAACAATTTGGATTTCATGGATTTGTCCGGTTTACGGTTGTGATAAAACCGGAACAATATCCGACAGTTGTCGTTAAAAATGGACACAGTTCTTTCACTATACTAAAAACTGTTGATGGGGATCATCAAAGGTCTTTTGACTCACGCCTTGCAACCAGGATTTTTTTTTCTCAAGCAATTTATCGAATGTCATGTGTTTGTCTGCCACAAGCCTGCAACCAACCTCATCGTAGATTTTAGTCGCAGGTTCATGGACCAATAATTATACATGGTATATGATATAAGAAAACTTAACTATAATTCATATATATATTATTATTATAAATGTGACTTATAATCTTCTTCTTCTATCTTAATATACAGGATGTAAAAAGAGCAGTCACTATAACTTTGTGGGGTAATAACCAGGCAAGAGATATATCTATTGGTACTAGTCATTTGCTTTTAATCCACTGTTTTAAATTTTTAAAAAATTTCAATAGGCAATGTACAACGTGCACAACACAGCGATCAGCTGATTAGGCTGAGAGGTCAATAGCACGCGTAAGACGTTCATTACGTACTAAAGCAAAAATTATAAAATTTAAGAATTTAATGCAGAACGTTGTTCTAAACAATTCAGCCTTGCGACTAAAATGATAAATTGCAAAAAAAAAAAAATTTTTAAAGATAATGAAAAAATTTTTTCCTAGAATCAGTCAAGGTCCTATAATCATATCCCAAAGTTATAGTGACTGCTCTTTTTACACCCTGTATATATTTCTTGTGTGCGTGTGTATGTGACTGAACTCCTCTTAAACGACTGGACCAATTTTGATGAAATTTTTTGTGTGTGTTCGTGGAGATTCGAGAATGGTTTAGATTTACAATTGGAACCGATAGGTGGCGCTGCAGTCAGTATGTCAAGCAATTAATTAATAAGGCAATACGAAGTTTGCCGGGACAGCTAGTATATATAATATATATAAATTAATTTCAGTTCGTTAGTCTCGCTAAAACTCGAGAACGGCTGAACCGATTCGGCTATTTTCAGTCTTGAAATATTCGTGGAAGTCTAGGGAAGGTTTAAACGGTTTGTATGCTCAACGAAGTGGGCACGGGTCAGCTAGTACTAAATATGTATTGTCTATTTAATAAATAATCATAATCGTCAACCACATTTTGTGAATAAATGATGATTATCATCATTTATTCACAAAATGTGGTTGACAAAGTTGTTACAGGGTATAAATAGTTCCAGCACATCTTACCATAACAATGGTGTGTGAATGGCAATTACTTAACATAATTATTAATATACTTGCAAAAAAAAACAGATTACAAAATTAATTAAATGTTTTAGTCAGATATTATATATAATAGTAACATATTAGTATTCATTTACTTAAATTAGGTTAAGTTATAAAATGTCAACATAATATAACACAGTACAAGTTATATTATATTTCTGCGCATCAGCTCCAGCAATTCCATGCCCAAGACAAAAGAAGTCTCAGCTAATTGATAATTACCCGGCATTACCGTCCCCAGCCCGGGACAAAAACCTGTCCCCGGGGACACCGGGGCTATTATCTGTCCCGGGGCAAATTACCGTTAGTTGGGGGAAATTACCGATGGTTAATATTTTAATTGCGGACCTGGAAGTATGGCCCTGGAGAGTTTGCAGCGTAGAATTGTGGTTGGTAGAAATTCTTTTCTACTTATTGTCTAGTCTATACCTACATATAACGGTAAGTAGCCAGTAGGTTTACTAATTTGATACCTATAGTTGTAGATGATGCCTCCTTGGTCTAGTGGTTCAGAGCTTATCTCCATCCAGTCGTGTCGGTTATCCGTCAGACTAGTCTACAGGAGGGAAGGAAAGAGAGTGCTTCTGTGTTTTGCGCACACACTTGGGTACCTACTGTAAAATAAATCCCGCGAAGCTGGCCTGGTTTCAATGAAACCGGCCACCGTCATCGAAATAAGTGTGGAAGGCATTATTATTATTACATATATAGGTAGATAGTAGATATAAATAATAATAATAGCTCCCTATATATTTGGCATACGATGTCCGGTTTCAATGAAACCAGAACAGCTATATATATATAGCAGTATGCTCAATACATAAGAGCTTTATTTACTCTCGTAACCCAGTGTCTGGTGTACTGGTGAGTTTTCTTTAACTCTTCAAATATTTTTTGTTCGATACGAACTTTCGACATCCGTTGTCCTGAGCATATCAATAATTAATTATTACTGTCATATATTTAAGCATGTAGTTTTTACAATAAAAATAAATAATTAATCAAATAAAGTATTATTGTTTTGGATACATTTTTATCATTTGAAACATATAAAAATGTCACTTTAATTGAACGCAGCGAATGCAATAAATATTCATACCGAAAACGCTTCATGTTCAAAGAAGTTAAAATGTCCGTAATACTTTTTGCATTACTGACAAAGGATCATAAAATGTTACAGGCCTTAATGTCTTCATTAATTTAGGCCGTTATTGCTTTAATTACTAAAGCGTCCGGTTTCGGGACATAACATACACACATACATCGTACAATACAAAGCCGCGAAATGCTTTGAAGAAGTTGGGGTGACGGTCCAGCTTGTAATTCCAGCACAGCAGGCGGTGCGGCCCGTGGGGTGCTGGAGTGTCTGACAAGAAAGATGATGCATGCGTCGGACGGACATGTAAAAAGTCGGTCGTGCGCCTGTTCTCTCGCCAGAAGAAGAGTAAAAGGAAGAGAGAGTGTTTTTTGGCCACACACTTGGGCACTATAAAATAACTCCTGCGTAGCTGGCCTGGTTTCAATGTATTCGGCTACCGACACCCAAATCGGTGAGGGGAGCTATTATTGTTATTACTTTTTTCACTTTATTACTTATTTAACATTAGACTTATTGAAATACACGACCGGTTTCGACTATCCAGGTGTAGTAATTGTTATTTTAACACTGCGCTCGCCGCCTGCTTGAATTCCTCGAGAACTGTACATTTGCTGCGGTAAAAAGTAGCCTACATGTTAATACAGTTTATAAACTACTTAAGCGCCTCCGTGGTCTAGTGTTTCCGAGCTTCGCTCTCGACCCTGAGGTCGTGGGTTCGATTCCCGCGTTGGATCAACAAAAAATGTTGTTTTCAAGTTTGGTTAGGACAATGCAGGCTGATCACCTGATTGTCCGACAAGAAAGATGATCCATGCTTCGGATGGGCATGTAAAAAGTCGGTCCTGCGCCTGTTCTCTCGCCAGTCGTGTCGGTTTACCGTCCCACTGGGTTATGAGAGTAAAAGGAAGAGAGAGTGCTTCTGTGTATTGCGGACACACTTGGGCACTATAAAATAACTCCTACTCACTCACAAACTATCGCCTTTATAATATTAGTGAGAAGTGTGATGGACCTATATTTCACCGGGACAACATTTAGTTTCATATTCCAAATAACTACTAGGACATAATACATATAATTTTCATAAACAACGCACTTGCTTGAAGGTAACTTTCGATTAAATCGTGATTAATGTTATGACTCAGTTTGGAATAATAATAATAATAATGTATTTAATAATTAAAGACATACCCAGATTGATTAAAATAAGACACCGGTAGCTGCAAAAGTTTAAAACTGTAGCGCAGCCAGTAGCCACCGATGCCTTTTAAAATATTATTACGTACCTAATTGTTAAAACTAGATAGCATCACACTTAAGAAGTTTTTCTGTATCCTCATAGCTTACTGACTTTAACCATTTATCTAAAACCTTTTTAAATTTATATACAGGCAAACTGTATATATTTAGTATTTTGTTCACCTTATTATATAATATAGGGCTTATGTATTTAAGCTGTCTAGATCCAAATAAGATGTTTCTGATTAACAAAATAATGAAAAGTACAACAGCTATTGAAAATTGAGTGATTGATCCGGGTAGATCTCGTTGCGGTGATTCCGAATATACTATCAACTCATTTTCCCCAAAAATGACGATTGCGTTGTTTATGATAAGGACGGCAGAATTATGGTCCGTAATTTTTAAACATTTGCCAGGTTCATAGCTGAAAATAAATCGGAATATCTGAGAAGGTTTACATAAATAAAAGACAAACACATACTTATTTTAATTATATTCAGATATAATTGGCGTCCTTTGTGGAATTGAAGAGGTTCTCAAAGAGAATCGGGATGATTCTGTACAGTCGTAGCGAACAAACGTTCTACGATATTATATCGTAGACTTATCCGATAACAATCTTAACATTAAGTTTATGCCGCGTCTCAATCAAAAGAAAGCAGAAATTGCTGTACAATGTAACAAGAAAGCTGTCATATTGTAGGGCGATCTATCTATTTTAGATCTAGATCGGTTATCGAAACGCGCCACTAATTAATTTATATTGTTAATTTTATAATAATACTAGCTGTGTCCGCATCTTCGTTCACGTGGTTTTTGAGTGACTTAGGGCGTGTTTTACCAAGCAATGTTAAAGTTAACGCCATGTTAAATATCATGTTATTCCTCTCGTATTTCCTGTCAATGAATGAGATGGCATGGTATTTTAATATGGCGTTAACTTTAACATTGCTTGGTGAAACACGGCCTTAAACCGTTTATGCAGCGCACGCAACGAAAGTCCCCAAATGTAAATAATTTTCCTCGCTTTTGCAACATTTCTCACTAACGCTTTGCTCCTATTGGTCGCACCGTAATGGTATAGCCTAAAGCCTTTCTCTATAAATGGACTATCCAACAAAAAAAGAATTTTTCAAATCGGACCAGTACTTTCTGAGATTAGCGCGTTTAAACAAACAAACTCTTCCGCTTTATATTATTAGTATAGAGTATAGATAAGAATGAAAAGGACATTTATTTGACCCATTAATACATTTTCGCGGGATCCTTTTATTCAGTTGATGTTTAATTATAACACATAATTGTTTATTTGTTATAAAATGTACCTATATTTATAAAATAAGTATGATTCTTTAATATTCCGGTGAAGTGGTGTTAATATGTGAAAATTTAGGTGTTTTGTTTAGTTTAAATTTAAAAGAGACGTATTATATTTAGCTATAGAAAACTAGATTATTATTTAGACCTATATGGTAGTTAGAAGGTTGATGGATTTGGTTGTGGGCGTGAGCCCTTCGCCCTGTCGGCCATTACTTCCTACACTAAATACATTTAGATTTATTAATCATATACTATAATACCGACCTTCAGGCTTCAACATTCTTAGAAGATTAGTGCATTATGATGTAGTTACTGTTGTAAAGTACTGGCATTGATTAGGGTCCACGCACAAGCCCAACTTTTAGGGTGTGTTTCACACAGCAATGTTGAAGTTAACGCCATGTTAAAATACCATGCCATGTCATTAATTGACAGGAAATACGAGAGAGATAACATGATCTTTAACATGGCGTTAACTTTAACATTGCATGGTGAAACACGGCGTCTTGAATATGAGCTTAACAGCGGAACACTTGGGGCAGCGGATGTATGATGATTGATGACCCCACCGCAGGGATTTTAGTGGGTAGGAATCCCACATAACCTTGTAGCCTAATCCCCAGGCTCTAGGTATCTTACCGATGATTTCCCTTACGAAAAAAAAAGGCACGCGCCCAACATTATACACTTTTTAATTATTGAACGAAATATATGATACAATTTATGTCTTCTTCTTCTTTCTAAATGGCTCCGAGGTGATTCGCCAATGTCAGAGTGGTTGACGAAAACTGCTATTTATAAAGGTCTTATGACAAAACAAGGGTACGGTTTAGGGTAACATTTAGGGGTTAGTAACTAATATTACAATAACGAATATAATTAGGCATTCTTAGGCAATCTTAGGCATCAAAGTGATTGTCAATGTCATGTGTGACATTCCATTGTTTTAAACCTAATTTACTTATACAGTATACTATTTAATAGTAATAAAGTAGATAATATACTAAGCGGATAAATCTCTTTATTAGTAATTATTATAAATGCAAAAGAATGTGTCGATGTATATTTGTTGTTCTTTCACGAAATAAATACTGAACTGATTGTGATGTAATTTGGTATAGTAGTAGTTTACATGCTGGATTAACACATAGGCTACATTTAACCGTCTTCTTCTGCGTAAGCTTCTGCCATCTGTATGGCAAAATGTACGAGAACATGTTTTATAATTGTGAAGATCTTTGTAATACTACATTATTGAAATAAATGTATTCTATTTTATTCTATTCGCCTGTAAACAATAGAGAAGACAAAACTTTTTTCCATTGACGGAATCCGAACCCGCGCTTAGAGCATCGATGCGCTCAACCACTAAGTCTTTGGGGTCGAGAAATTATAACTTATCAATGACCTATAACCATAGTAGGCCTTTCCGTGAACCCCTAATCTAAAAGATCGCCAAATGAAAACGGGGAATATTTACTGAGATTGGGTGGTATTTACAGGTTATTTTTAGAAAAAGTAGCAATAAATTATAATATTACTAGCTTTACCCTTCATTGAGGGTACAAACAGTTTCTGATGAAATTGAAACATCGCGGAACCAATTTATCCCTGGACTTCCATAGTTCAAGACTAAAAATAGCCGAATCGGTTAGCTGTTCTCGAGTTTTAGCGAGCCTAACGATGCTGTTCGTTAGTCTCGCTAAAACTCGAGAACTCATTTATATATATATAGATGTAGTTTGATGAATAGAACAAATACTAACTTTCAACTTTAAACTGTAAGATTTATATGTAATGGTTACCGCGTGACTAACGAATAGGACTCTACCATGGAGACGACCTCCGTAGCGCAGTGGTGGAGCGCGTTGGGTGCTCGAACGAGAGGTCGCGGGTTCGAATCCCGCCGAGGGAACAAAAAGTTTTCAATGTTCCTGGGTCATGGATGTGTATTAAATTTGTGTATAATATAATAAAAATCTTAAATATGTGTATAGTATAAAAGTATAAAATATATTTCCGTTGTCTGGTACCTGTAGTTCTTCGGATACTTAGCACAGGGCCAGATTGACGTGGTGTGAAGCGTCCATAAATATTATTATTATATTATTATTTTGATTATATTATAAAATAATTCAGTTCATATTCACATAACCTCTATGGCTCAATGGTTGAGCGCGTCGATATTTATGCAAAGGGACTAAAAAGTTTCTATGATTGCTTCTGTATCGTTTAGCACTTAAATTATTTCATTGGCGACAAACGTTTGTCTATAATATTACATCGATGGTATTTATAAAAAAATAGGCTTTGTTATCGAAATTGGAAGCGAACATATCAGTAGGTACCTAAGAGCTTGCGCTGAGGGTGAATTTTTTATGCGAGTGCGTGTACAAAAAACACCCCTCGCGTGTACCAACCCCAAACACATTTAAAAACATTTTTTCTGGCAACCGGGACAGGAGATACGTTAATCCCGCAGGTGCGAAAGAGACGGGCGTAAAGAAAAAGTTCAGACGGATAAAGAAAGCTCAGGTATAAGGGTGTAAGAAAAAAGTATGGGGTGGCCTCCCCCTGGGTGGGGGCGAGCGGGTTCGAGTCCCGGCCGCTAGATGGGGTAAGAACTTCTTATTGGGGTTTCGACTTGGCGTAACGATGATGGATTGTGTTATGCTCTCCACTGATAAGTTTTGGGGTTTTAATATTGCGGCGTAATATATCTTTTGTCATCTTTTTAATATCTCAAATTGATCTGCATATTCTTTAATATTTTGTAATTTTCCTTTAATGGATATATCAGGGACCTGATTTGGGTGGTTTCGTTTTAGGCACACATATTATGATAAAGTAAAGAGTATTAAAAGGAAGTAAACGTGTTGTCCTGTAAATGTGAGTGATTGCTAGTAATCTAGGTAGAAAATGATTATTTAGAAGAGTAAAGTCTCCTTAAAGTTTTTTCCTATTAGAATCTTATTCAAGAAGTTTTGACTATCACATCCTGAGATGACAAAAACTAAAAAGTACGACAGAACGATTTAGAAAGGTTTATTTGAGAATTTAGGAACTAAATCCATTAAAACATAGACACAAAAAACTAAAAAAGCGTCGAGCTAAATTTAAAGGTTTAATTACAAGTAATGAGATTTACACGCCTTTGCCGAAAGCGAGCGGACGAAAAAAAATTAAATTCGAATTTAGAACACGAGTGCCCTCCAAAAATAAAGACGCGTATATTATGAAAAGCGGCCATTATGACGTACGAAAATCTTTTAATTAGGGTTGCGTTCGCTTAAAAGCGCTTGACAGTGGAGTTTTTACTTCGCACTAGCACTAATGAGACCTCTCAGCTGTCTGTACTCGAGGGCGCGGCCGCCATGTTGGATTGATATTTATTTATATAGCAAACGTAACTTGTATACGGATAGGTGATTTTTAATTTCAAAAGTAACCTAAACTTTTTTTGGATTCAGTTTACTTTTCTTGTCACCAGATGGCATAGGGGAATTCTTATAAGAATCATCTTGTCTATTTGAGAACCGTAATAATTCTAGTAGATAGGCAATACCAAGACTTAACAGCATCATTTCAGATATGATGTCTAATATTGGACATAAGCCTCCGAAAGTATTGGGGGGGGGGGGGGGTTTAGACATTAGACATAGGGGGTAGTAGGTACTTGTCACAACAACAATGTCCGCGAAAATGCGGCTCTTAATTTCCGGATAACATTGCTTGGTGAACCTCGCCCTAAGTCTTTATAGGTTGTATAATTCTATTTCTGTCCCAAATTTAATTAAAATATGCCACGCAGTTTCGTATATTCAATGCAAACAAACAAACCTTTCCTCGTCATAATGTTAGTGTACAGTCATATACGTATTCTGTTGCTTTCAAGTGAAATTTCTAAACATGAAAAAACCTAATTCAAATATTGCGTAAATATTTCCCAATAACGTATTCAAATTAGACTCCCATTTGATACAAAAACGTAATATTCAAACAACTCAGCCAACATCCAATTCCGTATCGCAATAAATAAGAGGAAAAGGCTTCCAGACGGTGCCCGGGAAAAGGAAAAAGGGAAAAGGAAAAGGAAAAGGAAAAAAAGCGGACGGATCGAAGTCTTTCGTCCGTCGAATCCAATAATCCGGCGTCTGGCCTAATGTGATCGCAGCCTAATGAAAAACGCGCATCTGTAGACGGTACGTATGGACGGGGATGTATGACACTAGTTTACATTTACATACATTTTCATACTATTTGCTTACATACATTTTACAATGAATGAAGGTGATATGTAACGAAATTCTGATTTCGATTGAGTTCAAACTGTCACTAAACATTTTAGAATACGTCGTAACGTATTAAGAACATTAATCTAAAGATCCGTTACTAGAATCAATGTACTTAATTCGTTACATATACAAAATGTTTAAGTGACAGTTTACCTAAACTCAATTTTCTGGGTAAATTTTGCGACATATTACCTTCATCCATTCGTGACTTTAATTAACCCCCAGTTTCTAAAATACAAATAACCTATTAAAACACCTAATCGGTGTTCAAGTATCTTGTTAATTTTTAAATTCAGTAAGTACTCAATTAAACCTAACAAGAGATTTGAACACTGATTAGTTTGGCGTTGATTAGCCTTTCAGAAACCGGGGTTAATTTGAAATAATATTGTGATATTTATTTATTATAAGTTTTATTTATATTATATACTTAGGTACATATGAGTTTCGACTATGGATACAGTGCTCGGCGTACGTAACAAGAAAACCTGGAATGGGTTTACTTTCGTAATGAAATCAACATATTTTTACTGTAAATTATATTTTACATATATAGCTACTAATTTAAAAATATTTTCGTACATTATAAATAGTTAATTTGTCTATAATAATATAAGTATACAAAACATAAAATCCAACTCAAGATAATGCACAAGAAATACATAAATGTAGCATTGTGCTATAATGTAAATAATCAAAATTAACTAATAATTTATTTATGATATTAATTGTTAGAACTAAAATTAGAATAATAGAGACTAAATAAAAAAAATCAAAAACATATTTGTTCCATATTTAAAAAGTGTGTTTGTAAACGAATGTTCGGAATTCGAATTTTATTGCTTGAAGCGTAGTTTAAAGTAGGATTGTTATGTTACGGATGCAAAAAATTTTATATTGGTCTGAGTAGTGGACAATATTGTTATTGTACATATAACACCATACCTATTAATTACTTTTTAAGCTATAAATGTATCAGCCAATGTAGAGTTTTTATTCTAACTTTATGCCATTTGAGAATTACCTATATAATCTGCCCATACCTATACCTATATAGTAAATTGTATATTACTGAAGAATCCTTTAAAAACCTCTTCTTCCAAGAAGCTTCAGTCGTAATAAAGTTATACCGACCCACCTTGAACTTCGAACTTTCTTCATAACTTTAATATTTAACTCGAGGAGTTTAACTGGATAGTTAAACAATTCGATTTCTCAAGGAGTTCCATTCATGATCAGCTGATCGGATCTCTCGCTTGCACCCGTCCCGTCGCCTATCACTATCCTGCTCTGGCTAGGTGGTGACGTCATAACGAGGTCGTCTCTCAGATTCACTCATTAAATAAACAAGGAATAAAATGTGCGTCGCGACGGCCGGACGCTCTTGCAGAAAATCGTAAAAAGAAAGGACTGAGTAACATTTACTTTAAGAGATCTGTGTATTTAGTTGTTAGGTAAATTAACAAGTATATATCTAAAATTATAACTCAGTGTGAGGAAGGAATGATTGTTATTATATGATTTACCTTGATTTAATACACATACTGTGCATTGAAATAACACGTAAAAGATAATAAATGTTGTACAAAAAGTAATTAAGTTTACTCAAATTGTAAAGTAACACACTATTATTTTACTGTCCGTGTATACTATAAGTACCTAAAGTGGAAACAAGAGTTAGAAAAATTTAACCCGCTAATAACATCGTTATGTTGTTGTCGTTAAATCCTTTTTATATTAATTACTACAGGAATGTTTTCGAAGTATTGTCCTAAATTGTAGCCTTGTTCATTGTAGCGGATGAGGAATTTTAAAACCCCTATTACGATACAGTAACTTACATTGGTTTAACTGATACATTCATTACCTAATAAAAATATTATCATCGTCTCCAGATTCCAATAAACGTTTCCCCAGACGGTCCCGCTCGCGTGACGCACGCAGCGCCTGTTTTAATTCGTACCCCGACGCTGTTCTTCATTATCTTATTACTTAGCGAACTTCGACCGCCGCGACTGAACGTACTTGATACTTGATAATATTTCATTTATTATATATATATATTATTTTATTTATTTATTTATTATAACAGAGCTCACTATACTAAATTAACTAAACAATGTGATACATAATTCTAATTTACTTTTTACGTTTTTGTCCTATAATTTAAAATAATATAATGTATCTTTCTGCTTGTTGCTCCGTGTGCTGTGGCAATGCCATGGCCTTCTCCATTCTCCTCCAATCTTTCCTATCTCTAGCAACTCTTCACCATGTTTTCCTGCTATGTGTTGGAAATCATCAGCCCATCTTTTATTTATCTTTTGCCACTTCTAGTGTACCATTCCGTGCTTTTCTTACTCCATTTGTCTTTTATCATGTTTCCTGACCATTTCCATTTCAGCAGTTTTATTTTCACAGTAATGTCTTGGACTTTAGTTATGTTTCTTATTTCTTCATGTCTAGCAAAAGTATGAATAGCACCTCCCTATTAACCATATTTTCTGTAGATATCATAAAAGGCGACCATAATATATCTGGAAATAGCTGGTTTTCTGCGTTCGTTGTTTTTTTAAATACTGCGCTTATCTACCCGCCTACCAAGCGTGGCAAGTATAACCCCCCAAGGAATTCTTTGGGGGAGAGTTATGTCCAGCAGTGGACATCATAGCTGAAACGACAATGATAGTTTATGACGAATTACTAAAGAATATTAGAAAAATAGACAGAACAGAAAGAGGAATAGAAAGTCCCAGGATAAACTATCACTCAAAAACAAGTCAAAAGCATTTCACATTATAAAAATAGTTTGAGATATGTAAAATAATAATCAGTGAGTGACGATCAGTTCAGCCCGGCTCACGTGAAACAGGCGAAAAGGACCGTTTTAATATCCTTTAAATGTATAACGAAACTTTGAACACCATACACTGTGGATTGCTACTGCTTACTTGCAACTGTTACGAGTATGTATTATTGTTATGTACATGCGGTTTTTTTGAAGTTAGTTAACCAGTGCTCCTTTGACATTTTTTTTTCATTTAACTAATACAACTATCAAGTCACACCGGTCGCACTCAAATCTTAAGATGGCGGCGGAGTTGTTCTAAGTGAGACGTTAATGCCTTCACCTTGACCAGAACTTCCCCCGACTGGGTCAGGGCGGTTCGATGACATCCGACGTCACACTATCTACGTCACACCTCCTTCTTCTTTTCATTTGGTAAGATAGTGGGTTTTGCCAGCGTGAGAAATATACTTTTGATATGATTTCTGACGTGACACTACCTACATCACAGTTCCTTCTTCTTTTCATTTGGTAAGACAGTGAGTTTTGCCAGCGTGAGAATTAATCTTTTGGTAAGATTTCTGACTTCACGCTACCTACATAATATCTCCTTCTTCTTTTGATTTCACAAGACAGTGAGTTTTGCCAGCGTGAGAAATGTTTTGACTGGTTTCCGACGTCACACTACCTGCATCACAGTTCCTTCTTGTTACTATCTGGTAAGACAGTGGGTTTTGCCAGAATAAGAATTGTGTTTTTGAAATAATGGTTTCTTAAATATTTCCTGCTAAGTGATAAGAGGTTTGTGTGTTTTATCAGAAAAGAAGATTCTCATATCTACTTACTAGACACAAGGTGGAAATTTAGTTGTAAGGATTTCTTATGTAATACTTGCTACAAGTACTTGGTATATCTTAAGTGGCTTATTCATGCCAAATGTCTGTAAGATAAATTTTATAGACCGTTACCCGAATAAGTTTAATATTTTTTTAATAAAGCACAAGGAAACATCTACTTAATCAAAAATAAATTTATTTATTCGATAAATAGACAAAATAAATACTTACCAGAAAAGTAGGTTGTTAACTTGTTATGGTATAAACTTTTTATACTTTATTTTTTTTATTTACTTTATTTTTTTAATTTCTTACGCCGGTTCTTCTCGTCGAGCTAGTTTCCGAACCGGTGGTAGGCAACATGTAGGACAATTCTATAAGTGTTGTTTAATAACCTTTAAGCAAATAAAATGTTTTGAATTTTGAAAACAATTATTTTATATACTCTTAACTTTACATAATAACATAATATATATAATATGTATGTTACAAGTGTATACTGATACACAAACGCGCTTAACATCGCGATAATTGGGTCAGAAAATCGCAATGTTCATCCGTTAACATCAAACATGCCGTCGGACGTCAGAGCCGACGGCACTTTTTTTTAATTTCAAAGCGAAATTATTTTCCATGTTTTGATCACAGTTTTTTTTCGAACTGATGAGATGAAGATCAATATTATGCTCACTCGATTTTATTGAAAAAACATCTATAATGAGCGTGAGCTTTCAATGGTATTTATATTTTTCTTTACTTTAATTATTCTGCACTAATACGTATTGAAAACGTGTTTTATTATTTTATACAAGTTGTAGTAATAAGTACTTGTTAGTTTGTAATGTAACTTGCTTTAAATATGATCCTAATAGTAACTAAAATTACATCAATCATTAAGTTATATACATATAACTATTACACAATACTTAATTCGTAAATTATTAATTCAAAATAACACTTTCATAACCCTTGACAAAAACAGAGGGGTATTATAAGGTTGACGTATCGTGTGTGTGTATCTGTGGCATCTCTTCTCCCAAAGGGATGAACCGATTCTGATCTAGTTAGTGCATGAAATCGTGATTGCTATGTTCTTAGATATAAATTATCATACTTATTGCTTAGAAATTCGTGGGTTTCTGAATATTTTAATTTTGATTAACTGGCGTTTTAATCAAATGAGTTATTTGATGGCAAGTGATTACCGCAACCTTAAAGATATCAGCATGGAATAGGAGTTGTAAGTGCGTTAACTCACCCCGCTCTAGCGCTCTAGGGCCCCGCTCTACTCTCATTTAGTTAAAACAGAATACAAGCGTTAATTAACGACAAATGTCTGTAAGACATACACATGATATTTATCTCTATTTGTCTTTACTCTCTCTTCATTTCTCTCTTTCTCTCTTTCTATCCCTCTCTATATCTCTCTCTCTCTACTTTACTCAGGCTCTGGCCCCGTAAAAATCTTGTCACTGGTATACAATATAAATTTGCCTTTATTTTATTTTGGCATGTAAAAAGTCGATCCTGCGCCTGATCTCCAGCCAGTCGTGTCGGTTATCCATCCCACTCTCGTGAGAGAAGGAAGATTGAGTGCTTCTGTGTATTGAGCACACACTTGGGCACTATAAAATAACTCCTGCGTAGCTGGCCTGGTTTCAATGAAATATATACGACATCGGTGTGGGAGGCATTATTACCTTTATTTTAGATTTTCATTATATTGAATACACATCCATGACCTAGGAAATAGGAATACAGTTGTATTGTTCCTTTGACGAGATTCGAATCCGCAATCTCCAGCTTAAGCACAATCACTGAGCCATAGAGGTCGTGGATAACCAATCCACATATTGTTGTAATATTATTATGTACATTTATGATAATTTAGATTGTCTATGTTGTCGATACTTTGAAATGTAGTGTAATGTAAATGTGCTTGTTGTTCAATAAATGTTTGTTTGTTGAATAAATGTTTTTATTGTTATAGTTCGTCTCTGATTAATTTAACCTAAAGGTAAACAATCCGAAAACATCAAAACTTTCACATATTCACTTATTGTGCCCACTTACGACTATCAACACTTTATATTATCCAATACATTTTATAATAATTAAACAATAAGTAATAAGTTAAAACATAAAATAAAAAACTATCACAGTAAAAATACGCTATTTTGACACAGCTGACTGTAGAATATAGTCTAGTAGAGTCTATGGATTCATGAAGCCAACAATAATCGTTGCATTAATATTGGCCAATTGACGTCATTGACTAGTCTATGGTTGTGTCATAGACGGCTTTGTTTACGTTTTGTTAAATTGATCTCGGACGTACTATAGTGTAATGTAATTAATGTGCTTGTTGAACAAATGTTTTTATTGTTACCTATATTACATAGCATATTTTATGTTTGAGAACATGCATATTTCGTGCCTACAGCTCTACTGATAACTTTTAAATGCACAATAAATAATGTATTCTCTACAATACTCTATCTATTTAAGACGAGATTTAAGGAAAGAATGTAACATGGCTGCACTCGGATCTGCTCCACCCCGCGCCCGCGTGTGCGTTGTCTTCGACAAAGAACTCGGAAAACATTTTCTCGTAAACCCCCTGACACAGCGGCAGTTGGAAGATATAATATATTTAATTTAGTTTGTATATTATTATAATTATTTTAATCTTATTGTTAAGTTGGTAAAATATAATTATAAATATTTTGTTAATTTGTAACAAATAAGACCATATAGTCAAATCAAAAAAACAAATTGTTATATCTGCCCAAAAATTTAACTTTCATTTAGTTTGTATTGTTTTAGTGAAGGTAACATTAGAGAAATAGACATACATAGAAATAGACATATTTTATTTTGCGGTTTTAAGTCGATCAATGTACATATCCTACAAACAGTCGCAATAATCGACATTATAGTATGTTATGTACAAGGTGTAAAATAAGTGAGTGATAATACTTTAGGGTGTGTATGCGCCTCCTATGTGAGAGTACTAGCGATGAAAGACTTATTTTTGATTTTCATCATTCTTTGCAAAATGCCCCAACATCGTACATTAAACCAGCCTGGTACTAACGTATATAAATTAATTGTATAATTATAAGAATAATATAAAATAAAATAAATCATGGGTGAATAAAACTACTGTACGAGTATATTTCTAAGGGTTCATAATATTTCTGTAAATTAATGTTACGTTACTAGAACACGGTGATTGAATATTTGTATTTCTTACGATGAATTACATTACCATACAAATAATAAGCAGTATGTGTCAAAAGATGTTATTCTATTGCACCCTTCATTTCAAATACTGTTTGTATCTATGAAAACACCTGGCCTGTGAGACCGGTCGCGATTCTTCGCACTTATTAGTATGCGAAGGGTTAAGTCTTAGCACCATACTTATTTTAAATCATTAAAAGGCCCATAATATTTGGTTTACTTGCAGTATTCAGTTCATTTCGGCCCCTATGCTGGTTGGAGATTGAAATAAGGAACTAGAGATTGGAGTTCGGCCACTAGAAGCCATCAATGTTGGTTAGAATGAGGAGACAATTTTATTTTCAAATGTCTGTCTTAGCGAAAATCATGTTAGGGCTAAGCTATCCTTCCTACTACCACTACTCAAGGCTGAAGATTTGAAATAAATGGTCTCTAGGATTCATTTTTTATTTAAACTTCCAGCCTGGGGTCCAACCATCTTAGGTTAGGTTACGCTAACATATATTTTTTTTGGCCCCTATAATATATTCGTAACGTTATTGAATGTCAATTGTATTTTATGGACGCTGTCATTAATTTTATAATTATTCTCATTCGATAACGTTACGAATACGTAGCCATTAAGAGGAAACACCACGGTTGAGAGAAATACAAAATAGGTATTTATAAAATCTATTGCTGTCTCGCAGTGCCTTAGCTAGCCAGCACTAGCGCGATAGAGACAACTGCAACTTGGACTGAAATTACCTATTAAAAGTACCAGAAATCGACGTTTAGGGGATTCCTGTTTCCTCCTCCAAAACTTAACCGATTTAAATATTTTTTTCTGTATTAGCTAAAAAAAGAATTGAGCTAGGTTCCTATTTTTTGCTTTTGTTGTTTATTGTAGTCAAATCTGTTTCCTAGATATTTAAACATAGCGGAGAGTCTGGCCATTTTTTTAGGTTTTTAAACGTCCATATCTCTTTAAATAATTAATCTATTAAAAAAGGAAAAAATGAGACGTACAAACAATATCCATAAATATTCAGGAAAAAAATTGTTACTCTAGAGGTGTTATCCAGGGAGGAAATAGAAATCCCCTAGACCCCTATTTTTGTATGGAAAAAATTTCGTGGTGTTTCCTCTTAATTATTCCTGTTGAAATTCAGGGTCAGGGAAAG
Source organism: Celastrina argiolus (assembly GCA_905187575.2). Taxonomy (NCBI): domain Eukaryota; kingdom Metazoa; phylum Arthropoda; class Insecta; order Lepidoptera; family Lycaenidae; genus Celastrina; species Celastrina argiolus. The sequence goes on along the minus strand of LR994591.1, from coordinate 15,372,045 downwards.
TCCCTTTAGTTTAACATTTTTGTTACTGGGTAAAAGAATTACTAGCATAGCTTATTTTAACTTTCATTCGTTATATTATACGTGTTATATATAACATGCCGTACCGAATCTAAAAGTAGACTACCTAAATAAAATAGAATTTTTGTCGCGTGAAATAATTGAAACCGATTTTCTTTTCAATCTCATTAGCTATATCTTATAGATTTCATTCTACATCACATGCCTTACAAAAACTATACCTAGACTTCCATCTATATCTATACTTATAATAAAACTGTAGAGAGGTCAATTCTGTACATTGAATATTTTTTCAAAATACATATTGGAGGATGATTGGCGATCGATACTGATGCCAAAAATGCAATTAGTAAAATTTTTGTCTGTCTGTCTGTCTGTCTGTCTGTCTGTATGTGCGCGATAGGAACAAAAACTACTGAAGGGATTTTAACCAAACTTGGTACGATTGTAGCCCATATTCCTGGGCAGGTTATAGGCTATATAACATAACGCTACGATACATAGGAGCCGAGCAGTGACGATAAATTGGAAGCAAGTCGGAGGAATTTCGCGCGCGCGGGCTGCGGACGAACGGTTCATGCGGGGGGCGCGGGGGGATCGCTTACACAGTGACGCGAAGCAATAGAATGTGGCACTAAAGTAGATTAGAACTTGAAATAAGTACCTAACAGATTTTTTTTTCTGAGAAGAGTGTTTCCACAGTGTCATAATAATATAAAAATTGTATTTTTGAACTTGCTTCACAAATTGAAATAAATTATCATTTATTGTATAAATCAACTTAATTAACTGTATTATTAAAAGAAAGCCTTTCGCGATAATCTAAAAAAACGGGCAGTTAAGCGGTTTTTGGTAAACTATTTATACCATCACGTTGGCTTAAGAATTTCATGAAGACTATATTTGCCCTTTATACCTAGCAAGTATAATTAATAGTTTAGGAGATAATATAGCAAAATTAAAATCGTTTCGCCGTGATTCGACCGCCGCGCCGCCGAGTCGGGGTGTAGTGTAGGTATCAGATGCTGGTAGGTAGGAATTTTGGCGAAGGTCAACCAAAGGAACTCCACCCCACTGCTGGGTAAAAAATACTATTAAAATGTGCTAACAGGCAGTACCGGTAGTATGAATTTATATAGATGTCGCTTTGATTTGAAGATATATGACAATAAAAAAAAATACTGGACGTTTGTATGAAGCGCGGCGGGAACCACGCTGCTTCAAGCATTCAAATTTATTCTTTTTTTTATTTTAGATTTTGTTTAAAACAAAATTTCATTTATTTATATTATTATTATTTTTAATCTTAGGGTGGGTTATAAAAAACGCTACTAAAGCCGATCGGCGCGGCGCGCCGAGCTGGGGCCTAACTCTCCAAACTGATTCGATTTTAATTCAGAGTCGATCGTGCCGCATACTCCCGAAGAAATTGACGTTTGTTTATTTTTATTCTCTGTCGATTGATAATTGATATGGTCTGGTGTACAAAAAGTTACGTTCTAACGGTTTTCTTTAACCTAATTAATTTCAAAGTAATCTACCAAATAAAACACCAAAAACCGTTAAGATCGAACTGATTCGATTCTCAGTTGTGTCGAGAGTAAGCCTGCTGGATCCTCGGCGGGGCGTGCCGCTGCGCCCATGTCTAACCGAGAGTTCCGTTTTAAAGACCTTAGTAATTGCAATATAAGTTTAAATTTAATAATACTTCAAAACATTAATGACAAAAACGGTAATAAGTTGAAAAAATTGAAAATATTTTTATGGTTTCGCAATTTATCCTATGTCGTTTAAATTTGATATGAAGCAACATTTTAATAGTGCATTAAGATGTTGCTTCATATCAAATTTCTATTCCCGGGAAGTACCCTTTAGGTTTTGGTTCCCTTTGGCGTGTCGAAAATTGCGAAAATTAGCGATATAAACGGCTGAATCTTTGGGTAGATGTGGCCAAGATGCCTGTTTCTTTTCACAGCCAGAAGGGACAGTAGAGCTGAGTTTTTAATATGATTTTTAGCTTGATACCTACACGTGTTAAAGTTTTGACACCCAGACAGACAGACGGACATCGAAGTTAAATACTTTACTAAATTAACGTGAAAAATTGTCTGGGTCTATACGGTGCATTCGAATAATATTATCCTAACTTCGAATACCTTTGCTGACTTCTACATATTGTTCGAAGGCCTACTTCTTTTGCCGAGCTCCGAAAGGATAGTAATATATTATTATTATACCCTGCATACCAAGAGGCTTGCCGGGTACGTGTCTTGCTGGATCGGGATCAACACTGGGATGCACTGGGAAGTACCTATTAGCGAAAGTTCTCAGCGGTTGCGCCAATAAACTAAAAATATATTTAAAAATACTAAAGTGCCCTAAATCACTTTTCCACGCGTACGAAGTCGCGGGCACAGCTAGTATATAATATTATCGTTACCCGGCGTTAAACCAATAAATGTACGATCATTATAAGCATACCATCTTATAGCTTTCCATCTACGTCACATGCCTTACCAAATCTATACTCAGACTCCCTATCGTAGCCCTCTTCATGTTGCGTTCAAGTTCTTAACTATATCCAATCCGCTCTTATTCTTTGAGAGCGTCTCAAATATTTTCCACAGAGAATTATTAATCTCATCACCACTGAGACGAAAACTCAAAGACATTCTTAGCTATTGGAATTGTAATTAATATTTTATTAATGCTAGATCTCTTGATTTCATTCTTTTGCGTTATAGGCTGTCTGTACTGTCTGGCTGATATAAAATCATCTGGGATTTATTAATGCAGGCACATTCTGTACACTCTTTCGATTCAATTCATGTGAGGTCCCAAAACAAAAAATGCTCTACGTGTCCTTTTCTTCACACTATATTCGGCTTGTGTTATTTGATATTTTGAAACGATCCATGAAACTCGCAATATAATGTCTACCTGTTCGGGAACAATATTTTATTCTATATCGTAGTCAAAGAACCGGCGTAACTCGCAACTTAAGGACGTGTTTCACCAAGCAATGTTAAAGTTTTTAATAATAATAATAAGCTTTATTGAGAATAACATGTTGGTACATACTCGTAATATTTTGGTAAGTACAAGGGTTTACATACAGTTACACAAATGTTAACAATAATGTTGTTACTTAAGTACCTAAACTAGGTTACCGAAATAACCTGTACATATAGGAACTTATGCTCTTGTTTTAGTAGGTTAGTTTTATACGCGTGTGTATGTGTGATTCCCTAGCCCTACGATATATATTTTCTTGACTGTTTTCTGTAAAAAGCAGTTCCACTAGGGGATGTGTGTACAGTGTGACAATGTTAAAGTTAATCCTTCGTTAAATATCATGTTGTTTCTCTCGTAACTCCTATTTAATAAATGAGAAGGCATGGTAATTTAACAAGCCGTTAACACTAACATGCGTTGGTGAAATCGGGACTTAGGGCGTGTTTCACCAAGCAATGTTAAAGTTAATCCTTCGTTAAATATCATGTTGTTCCTCTCGTAACATTAATGAATGAGAAGGCATGGTAATTTAACAAGCCGTTAATACTAACATTGGTGAAATCGAGACAAAGTTCGCTAGGACAAGTATTGCAAAAAACAAACATATTAAGACGTCTTCTAACAAGACAATGTTTCTTGCACCCAAAGCGTAGGGGAGACCACCCCCCTATCATTTTGTCGATGTCATAAATTCAGCAAATGCGAGACATAAATTCCATCTCGCAGTAATGTACCGTGATGGCAAGAAACTCTTATTTATGTACATATTTCGTGGTCATTAACTGTGGTTTTTACTGTACCGTTTGTTTATTTGATGTGAACTCTTATATGAATGTACGAGGCATGATAAACCCTTACAAACATACTTAGAAAGTTTCAATTTTATAATACTTGTGGTGCACTTTTAATAGTACCTTAATAAAAGTCAGCAATTCCTACTAGCATTATAATCATGAAAGTTTGTAAGTATGGAATGGCTGTTTGTTCTCTTTGGCACAAAAACTACCATACGGATTTTGGTTGAAAGTACTATGGTAGTTTTGGCTAGAATTAATAATAGGATATAGGATATTTTGCAGTTAAATGTACGGATCATGAGTTTACTTTTTGCGCGTACGGAGTCGCGGGAAACATTTAGTGTAACATAATACAATTATACTTCTTATTCTAATTTTAAAAAGACAGAGAGAATAAAAAATAGAGAGAGAGTCGTGAAAGTAATATCCAACCTACGAAATGCCTTCAAATAGGCCCAGTAGATACAGTCTAAACATTACCTATATTTATTTATTTACTAGCTGTTCCCGCAACTTCGTTCGCGTGCTTTTTGAATGACTTAATCCGTTTGTTTATCCAGCGCACGCAATCTAGTCTTCACCCCCCTTATCATAGATTGCTACATTCTACCAAAAACTTATAATTTTTTTTCTTTACATATACTAGCTGTGCGTGGTTTATGAGTAACTTAAACCGTTTATGCTGCGCACGCAACGAAAGTCCCTAAATGTGAATAATTTTTCCCGTTTTTGCAACATTTCTCACTAACTCTTCGCTCCTTTTGGTGGCAGCGTAATGTTATATAATTTAAAGCCTTCCTCTATAAATGGACTATCCCACAAAAACTTTTTTTTCAAATCGGACCAGTAGTTCCTGAGATTGGCGCGTTTAAACAAACAAAACAAACAAACTCTTTGGCTTTATAATATTAGTATAGATATATTATATTTGCGAGGTTTAATCAAAACAAACAAACACGGACTTATATATTTATTTGCGCCGTAAAAGAGTTCCAACTTCCAGTAGCGCCGGAAGTGCGGTGCGGAAGGGCGGGCGGCGGAACTGGCGTCCGCCCTACGTTAATCGTGGACCTGGAAAAAAGAAAATAAGGTTTTAATTCCAGAATATAAACTTAATACTGGCCAATAGGGTGTTTACACTCACGATATGTTTGAAGCGAGTCATTATCGGAATGACCAATAATGCCAAATGGCTATGGTGTTAATAATGATATCACGTATAATAGTAATACGTGAGATTATTATACAGGATGTAACAAGAACAGTCACTTTAACTTTGAGATACGATTATACTGCCTTTCCTCATTTTGGAAATGAAATCTTTATTTCAGGCATAATTAATTCACCCATAATTTAACAATAACATTGCAATTATAGAATAAAACTAACAAATAAAAATAAATTTTAGACACTTAAATGAGTACCCGGGATGCTTTTTTGATATTTCATTGTAGACATATCGATAAAACTATTTGTTTTTTTTTTATTTAAACATCATGCACATTTTGTACATAGGCGGACTTATCCCTCAAGGCATAATTACATAGACATACCTTTAGTTGATTTAGAGACAAAAGTTAGTTAGATGCACTCCATAGAAAAATAAGAAAATTTTATAATTATTCATTTATAACATGTACTTTAGAATTGTAAATTAAAAACCAGTAAAAAGGATTAGGAATATAATAAAAGGAAATCGTCGTTATTCATTTTGTATTTGCTTAATGGCTTCACCCCGACTATTGTTTTATAATCCGATGCATAAGGTGACATTTTACAACAAAAAAAATATTTTTTCACCGCTAAGAAAATAATTTTCTTCAAATCACCCCCGAGGGGTTCAAATCTGTAAACACTCGAGTTAATTGTTACAAATGGTCCTGCCACGACCACTGTCAAACCATTAGACGATCAAAAAACAACCACTAATTACTGGGGGGGATGAAAAATATATACTTGAGGAAAATCAAGAAATACTGTTACCCGACTACGGTCAAATGGGTTATGATGTTGGCAGACTAGTAGTAGGGATTCGCCGGTTCTGGCTCACGAGCCAGAACCGGCGAATCTACAGGGGTTGGTCGGCCAACTACAGGGGTTGGTCGGTTAAAAAAAAAAAAAAAAAAGTTTGGTGTCAAAATAGGGGTTTTCCGCTACGCCCGATCGATCTATGCGATCCATTTTTGCGTATCTGCACTCCTTAACGTTTTAGGTTTTGCATAAGGAAAGCACTAATAGCACTCATTACACTAATCGTTAAACTCCTCAATGTCTAATGACCATGCGCATCACGCGTTTTGTAATGAACGACATTCTAAACTTAATGACATAGTCGTAATGGCATTGATAATAAACAACATTCCTTTGGTATGTTTCCAAATAATTGAAGTCGAGATTAAAAAAATAAAACTCGGGTTTAATTTCGAATAAATCCTTTATTTCAAAATAACTCTTTCATTAAATCTTAAAACAAGATTTGAACATCATATTCAAAAACAAATCATTCCTGAGTGTATCGCTGCCAAATTCATTTTGAAAGTCTTTCAATTACTTGTTTTTAAATTTATATAGTAAGTACATTAAACAGTACTCTCCACACACTGACGTATAATCATTTTGTAACCGAACATTATTAAAACGCCATTTCCTTGCATTTCTGTTCAAAAACATTTTATGCATCCCCGTAGGGAAACGACCATATGTGTCAAAGTATTCCCCGACCCCATTACTGTCTATGTGGATGGCTACCCAGTGGGAACCTGGTTTGGAGTCCGGATCCAAATTGCTTATAAGGAAAGCGGGAACCGTGACATATATCGGTAATCGGTTCGCAGCATAAGCGTTATAGTGTAAGCTTGGATGGATATTTTTTAAGTATGCTTGTATTTGTAAAGTGTCCATATTTCTTTTACAAGACTATTTAATTCGCTCTTTCACACGCGAGTGAAATAAATAAGCTGTGAACGTCTTATTTAACATGTCATCGACAGGGGTTTTTAAATAAAATGAAAGCATAACTTTAAAAGTAATCATTTATTATAATATATTATTTAACACATTCAAATTATTTTACAGAGTGAGAACTTAATAATAATTATACATAGATATATATAATACAATATTTACTATCTTAGCTACTAAAGTCAGCAGTTACATTGCGATTTTTATCAATTTCAATAACATTATCGAACTCTGCATAAACGACGCAATTGATCGTTTGAGTCAGAGCAGATTCAAAGCGAACTTCTAATCTCACACTACCGTGTCTAATTAAATTCCAATGAGTAGATGAATTGGCTGATAAATCAGGTGTGAGATCAAATGCTAACAAACAATAACCCTTCGAATACTTATCGTGAGATATCCCATTACCTTCGTTGAGAAAATGTATACCTGTTCCTGTAAATAATGTATGATAGGTTGTAGTAAAAATATTATTATCAAAACATGGTTGTAAAGCTTTTGAAGGAATTTGTTGACCGTCAATATATAAACAAAAGGAATTCATTTTGTAGTTCTCAAAATTAAACGGATTTTTAGACAAACAACCATTAAATGCTGCATTATTTACAAATCCAACTATACATCTCTTAGGTACTTGACCCAAAAAGATATTGTCTAATGTTTTGCCCTGAACCCCTGACGGTATCGTAAGAACTTTTACTTCAGCTCGAGTTATAGGATATTTTGCTGTAGTTGTCGCTAATACTTTTTGATGGGCAAGTAAGACGGAAGGGTTAAGTTTTGTTCTTCTGACAAGTAGAGTCGCATCTGATATGTTTATTTTGTATTTAACATCGTTTGTTGGAGCCATTAGGTTAAATGATTCACGAGATCTAACCAATTTTATACTCATCTCAACACCATTAATTAAAAATTTCCCTTGGTTGAATATATCACCGTGAAGGTGTCCTATCATTTCAACTTCCTTACTTTCCGAAACTAATTGTTGTCTTTTAGTAAAACCTAAGTTTTTTTCTTCGGTTGAGTCCATTTTACCAGCTGTGTCATCATACCAAAGACTACACGTTAAATGAGATTCTTTAGCATCGGGTGAGTAATTCAAAAGAGTTTCGATGTAAGATCGATATGCATATGTATTATTTGGAGGAGAAACTAATTTTTGGTTCAAATAAACATCGAGTTGGGTAAAAAGTGAATGAAGCCAATTGTTTACAGGTGCTACAATAGTTGCAGCAGCCAGTTTCGATGAATCATCATTTAATATTTTTGCTTTTAAATGAATCAATGTATGAGATAAATCTATATAATCATCACCAGTTCCAGGTACTTGAAACTCGATTGGTCCATCGTCAGCTAAAGATGATATCGGTTTATAGTGCACCCACATTCCACTTTCTATACTTGTTTGTGTTGATGGTAAAGCAAACAAATCTAATTCAGATTTTACACATTCACAAGAATGACTATGTAGGAAAGCCATTGTTTATTTTAATTTATGAAAATATATCTCCTTTATATTGACGAGTTGATTTTTGTTTCTTAAAACCTCTTCCTTTGCTGTTCAATGAAGGAGTGGCTGATACAAGACCTTTTCTTTTGGTTATATAGCCTGAACCAGACATGTTTAACTTATCAATTTTTTGATCTGCCCTTCTTTTTAAGTTTGAACTCATTTCCTTAAACCGTGATTTTATAGAATCATCCACAGATCGTGCTTTTGTTATATCAGATAGAATTCCAACACCTGCACTTAAAGCTTCCTTTCCAATTGCTTTAGCACCACTAGAAAGCAAAGGTAATACAGACCGAAGCAACCCTCCCAAAAAGTTCCCAATGCCATGGCCACGTTGATAAGGAGCTCCTTTGTAGATGACTCCTATTCCAGAACCTCCTTGATGGGTGTAATAATGTTCGTATGGACAATTTATGTTATTGCGTATATACATTATAATTTTTTAAAGTGTAGTTTTATACACACTGTTCCAAACTGGAATGGTATTTTTTGGCTAGTGCTTGATCTTATATCTATTTCAATTGTGTCAAACTCTCTTCGCATGACTGATACGTAGTGAGGAGGGGAAAACACATGCATTTTATTTGCACCGTATATGTATTTTGAAGGGTCTAATGGTATGATTCGAAGTAAAGAGGTCATAACGTCTCCAACAATCTGTGGTTCCACTATGTCACAATAAACAAACATTTGTGATGGTAACCCTAAATGTAAGTTTGCAGGGCGTTTGCCAAACGCTTTTTCTACTAAATCTCTATTAGGTTCATACCCCAACTGAATACCTAACTTGGGCGATAACGTTAATGAAATTATTGCTTCATCTTCTATTACCACAGATACAAACTTAGATATTTCATCATAACGAAAAGTAAATTTTTCATTTATATTATTTAAAGCTTTTAAAATGTGATTAATATTGTCATAGTTGGTTGCAGGAATGTGTTTTTTATAGTAAACAATAGAAGGATATTTTTCATTTGGCATTAACATATTCTTAGTAATATAAACTACATTTTCATGTTCTTGAACAGTGAACATTGTACATGGGTATTGGAATTCAACAACACCCACAGTCCATTCCCCCTCTAATTTTATTGACTTCGGTAGTTTTGTTGAAAAATGGGTTGTCAAATTGTCTGGAAAATACTGTATAGAACTGTTGCTGAGTAATGTTAAATAAAAACTTCCTTTCATTATAACTGTTTTAAATGAGATACTAAAACCCAACTATTAAATTTTTCAGGATAACCTTTCCACTTCACGAGCACTTGCTTTCTGCTACCAGAGTATCGAGAAGTTATTATTTTATCTATTTTGTGCTCTGAAGTAGGGCTAGGTGGAGAAACTTTTTGTAATTCTTTTTCGTAAAAAGTACCTTCTATATCTTCGCTTTGTAAATCTTTTAAGGTGTATACAACCCAAGGTGATCTAGGGATTACAGTTGCAATAGTAAAAATTTCATCACTCCAGTTAGATTCATATCCCTTTTGGAATATGTGTTTATATTTTGTGATCCTAACATGATCACCGATGTGAAACTTTGGTAATGAAATATCTCCTACTGAACTTTTATTTTCTCGAGCATACAAATTGTTCCAAACCGTCATAATGTTAGTCGAACTCACATCACACGGGGCCATTTTAATACTTGAATGAAAACTATGATTATATGCATATAATAAATCCTGTAAAATATCTATATATCTGTATTTATTTTTATGTGTAAAATAACGCCACATTTTTGACTTGAGAGTTCTTTGAAATCGTTCTACGATACTAGCTTTAATATCAGGATTATTTGTTGTATAATAATTTATATTTTTACTCTTAAAATATTGACGAACATCCTTGGAAACAAACTCGGTACCTTTATCTGACTGTATATGGGTTGGGACTATGTGAGCTTCTTTAAAAATACTCTCAAAACATTTTTTGGTTTCAACAGAATTTTTATTTTTCATAGGTCTAGCATAAGCATACTTACTAAATACATCAATTACACACAATATGTAGTTATAACCATCATTATATTTACTATAAGCACGCATGTCACTTAAATCTGCTTGCCACAGTTTATTAAGATCAGATAGGATATATTTATTTCGAGGAAACTTTTTGGAAACTGGCTTATGAAGTGTGTAAGTTTCTTGTGATTGTAACCATTGCTTGACTTCATTCATATTCATTTTGCCTCGCATAGCTTTCGTGAGTTTGTTAATACTACTGTAACTAGAAGGATGTCTTGCATCATAATAAATATTATGAACTTCTAGTAGGGGGTCCATTTTTCCCAATCGATTTTCTTTTTTATTTTTCTATTATACTTGTTTTCAGATTCTGGTGTGGAAAATTTTTCTTCAGTGGATATTTCTTCAAAATTTTTTAATCGAAGTTGGCTAATATAATCACTTCTCATCGGATTACCTATATAAGTGATTGGTACTTTTAGATCATTCAAAGCTTTAGCAAATTTTTCCCATCCTATCGGATCACTTTTTTTCAAAGGTCTCAATGAATCATTAAGTAAATCTACAATGTTGCTTCCATTTATTTTGTTACCATCGACTACTACTGTACCATCATCAGTCCAGTGTATATTGCTTTGGTTTGTTAATAAGAAATCTAATAATGATTCACCTTTTTTAATGTAAGATTTAGGGACTAAACTTAATATTTGTTTTTTAGAATATAGAGATATATTTTGAACAGTATCACTTTTTATGTGCCCCACTTCTTCGTTCAATGTTTGACTGACAATTGGATCTTTGTTCTGTGGATCACTACTTTTATCATAATGTTCTTTTTTTAAAAGTGTTTCAGATAAATCCATATTTGAAGTTACTATCGGAAGTTGATAAGATTGGCGATCTTCTTCAATGAAATGCAAATACCTTTGTAAAGTTTGTAAATATAAAATCCATTTTTTTCTATCGTTATCGTTACTTCTAAGAATATTTTGCATTTCAGCATCTAATCGTGATTTTGGATTTTCATTGATCTCATTCCTTTCCTTTATTTTATCAATGAAACTTGGATCTACCAGTATCATTTTCCTAGCGTGTTCCATTTTAAACAAGACCACTAACTAATCCACTCAATATGGAACCCAAAATAATAGGTAGAAATGCACCACCTTTTTGAATAATTATATTTTTTCTAACTTTGGTAGTAGTTTTATGAACAAGCTTGCGGAGTAATTTTATATGTTGTTTTAAAGATTTTTTATCCTTTTCTTTCAATGGAACTTTGCCTTGCAGCACATTATGAATACACTCACATATACAATTTATTTCATCTTCATCAAATGATTTTAATAAAACTTTTTGATGTTTTGGTTTTAAAGTGTGCAATGCAACGAGCAGATCTTTATGTGTGTTTACACTACCCAACATTATTTGTAAATGACAGAATTTTGTTGGACGTTATCATATTTAAACCCTCTTTTTGGTACATAAACTGAACAGGTTTTATCATTGAATATGTTTGTCTTAAAACGATACACGTCATTGGTGTTTTGTTTGAGATCTATCATCAAATAACCATGTGCATCAATCGTTGCATCTTTATAAGCATCTTGAACAAATCTTACATTATCTGGTGAGACTTGACGAGCTAAATATCGAATTTGTGTTTTATCACGGGGGTTTTTAAAATAAATGATATAGCTCGAATTTAAAGAAATATCTCTTTGACCTTTTCCTTGATGAAAGAGATTTTGAGTTATGTAAAATACGCTTAAATTTCTATGGTGACTCCCTTTTGTAAATATATCTACAATTCGCCCATCAGATTCTCTCATCAGATCATCAATTATAATCAAATTGGCTTCATTACCATCAAACATACTTAAGTCGGGTAATCCTTGAAAGTAGTTAACATTTTTCAAATTGTATAGAGGTTGCATCTCATCAAAACACCATGTTATTTGGGAAAATGAAGTGTTACATATTTCTTTCATATTTTCAATAAATTTTGTAACAAAATTTGATTTTCCACAACCACTAGGTCCTGCAACTATTGCAGTAAATGGATGAATAAAATGATTCATTTCTGTCACGTGTGGATTAGACGAGGTATAAGAAAACAATGAGTATTTTTTATATTTTTAACAGTTTTAATGGTTCTTAAACATTACAATACAATGGTGGTAAGAAAAAAAACTCATATTCTTTTTTATAATATAATATATGTACAAATATTAATTAAACACAAGTCTAAATAATAAAAAAAAAAAATACAAAAAAACATGCATTGACACAAATGTGATAACAAAAAAAAAAAACATGATAACATTATCAAATATAATAATATATAACTAAATAAGTACATTTTTTTTTACAGTTCTCTCAATTTATAATGACCCCATGCCAACGTATCGATTTGATTTGGTAATATGTAGCGCTTAGTGTCTTGGTATGACAAAGAAGTTTTATTAATTTCCTGAGTAAATATTGTATGTTTTATTGACCTAAACCTATGCATGGTATGGTTTTGAATATTTTTATTGAAAAGACAAGATTTATAATTTTCTAATTCTAACTTTTTTGTAACACTTTTGTTCACACCCTTGGCTTTTGCGATGACTTTTTTATCTACTGTAAATGCATACATTTTCGATCGGAGTCCTACAAATTCTTCTAAAATATCACCATTATTTTCATCTTTAAAATACCCTAACTTTTTTTTGTTTATTCTAGGATAACCAAATAAATTATCGGATGGATAATCTGATGTATCAAACCTTAACATCAAATCAGGTTTGAGATCTTCATATAAATTATTAGTAAAAAATTGGTATATAAAACTATCAGTATCAGTATACAATAATTTCGTTTTCTCACCAAATTTTTTCAAAACATAATCATAATGGAATTCATACATGAGTGTTTTTGAAATATCTAAAATGCAAAACCCTAAGTAAATAGGTTTATTATGTACAATTTTTGTTTTCCGTAATTGAACTGCTACTAAATTTTCTGAAAATATTGACATACTGTGGAATTCTGGTTTTGCTATTAAGTCTTGTGCTCCTAAAGACTTACCTTGATTTTCCCAATGGGTTACAAGCTTTACATTTACTCTTTTTTCAATGTTTTCCATAGTTTTACCAAAAACTGAATTATTCATAAGTTTATAAAAATCTTTTTCAAAATCTGATGATGCCTTTGTTCTTAGTTTAGTATTTAAATCAATATATTTTTGTAGCCAAGGACTTTGATTAAATTTTAAAACTCTGTGAACCTTTTGTAGTTCAATACCTAACTTAAGACATTGTTTCAAATTTCTATAGTGAATTTTATATTTTGTTTTATTATTCAAATTTGGAACTAACTTAACATTTTTCGTATTACCTATACAAATATTTTCAGGACATAGAGGTAAATCGGAGTGCAAATCGTGAAGTTTATCGGGATATTTTAAATCAACTTCCAAAATGAAACCATATTCACATGTATCAGGAATATCAAAGTCGATGTCAGGATCCACCCACTCAAATCCGTCTACAGGAAGGTATTGAGACATTGCCCAACCATATAGATTATTTGCATCAAAGTATGCAAGAAAAGATTTTGATTTTATTTTATCATAACCAGTCATATACTGGTTATTTGCCTTAGCATATCTAGTGCTACATTGTGATATGCCACCACGAATACCTGCTCGGATGAACGCTATTTTATCAAAGTCTGTTAATAGCTCTAATTCAATTTTAGTATACTTCAACATAGCATCCCAACTTAAGCCAGGTGCAGTATAATAGTATGCTGGATCTAATTTATAAGTTCTAATACAAATATCTCTAAAATTTTCAAATATGTCTGTTAAAAGTAAAACATCAGTTTTGAGGTATAAGTTAGAATAATCTAACATATTTAAACATTTGAAATGGTTCCAAACATCTTGTGCATGATTGTAATCATGATCAGATACATTAGAATCAGTTAATGTGCTATAGAAATGGGTTTGACTAGGTAAGGATGTCACTTTTAAACTATCATAAGATGTCATGAATTCATACGGATAAACACCTTTTCTTTTTAAGCGAACAAAGTCTAGGTTGTTGGGAAAATTCATTTTGAGTGTATGAAACTGTTCATCTTTAAGATTTTTTGCCAAATTATCAAGGCTACAAGGCAAAAATTTCAGTGAATCAACAAATCTCAATTTAAACATTTCATTGTTAATAAATAAGGTTTTAGTGAAAGAAATGTATCTCTCCTTGTTTTGAGGTATCAAGTCAACTTGTCCTTCAACAAAGTTGAGCGCATGAACTATAAAATGTGAGTCATAGTGACTTAAATTATGAAGAAATACTGGAACGAAATTCGGAGGCCTAAACTTTTTTGAACATAAGTCATGCGCCACACCTCTAAAATTTCCAGTATTCCTATCAAAGTCTAAAACTTTATCTTCACCTAAAATTGTTTCACAAATACAACAAATGAAACAATCATCAATTTTGTTTTTGTCTTCATCAGTTAGAGGATAAGCAGCTTTTTGCAAGTTATTTTTACTACAAATTAATCGTATATCATTATATAATCTACTCATGAACACATTTGCACAATCGGGTCCGCTGTAAGTTTCATATTTTGATAAAGTTTCATCATAAGAACACTTTATATAATATCCGAAGCTATAAGGTTCATGCTTTTGAATGCTATTGGTATAAGACTTAGATGAATTGTTAGCACATGAATGGACTGGCTTTAGAAAAGCTTCAAAATCTGCATATATTACAAAAGGTATTTTTAAGTTTCTTTCAAAATGATCAAACCTAAGTTTATCGTTAGATGTTGGTTCTGCAAACCAATTTTTAAATTTTTTTTCGCTACTTGGTAATTCGACAGTTACATGAGAACAGTCATTTTGTTGGTGATTTGATAATCTTTCACTTGTAGGAAAGTATAATAAACACCCATCACAAATATAAACCATATGATGATGATTTGAAAGTTGTTTGCTTACCAAACGTGATAAACTCTTTATATAACAATAGTGACTATTTGTTCCATTTGTTATATATAATAAATTAATATGAACGTTTTTGCGACTTTTAGTAAAATACAAGGGACCTATAACATTATTTTTTTTAACTTCATTATTAAATTCCAATCCGAAAACGTTAATACTTATACTATTTAAATTTTCAACTTTGTGAATATCGGTTAACTTCACCGGGAATGATATACCATTAAAATTTAATTTATTTGCATTCATGCTGTATGAAGATACTCGTTCAACATTTTTGTTGACTGGGTATAATGCAGAGAGCAATGCCCATTTAAAACACATATAGTCGAGATTTTTAACATTAATAACAGCCTTTTTAGTTTTAATATCCTGGGGTAAATCAATATAAGAAGTACCACGAAGCGGATTGAACTTATTAACATTCATATCCAGGCTTATGATTTGTTTCAGACTCCATCCGCTGTCTTTTTTCTCAAAGCTACTTATTTGATTTGTTAAAGTATTACTCAATGAAGCTAAAAAGATGTTTAAATCATCTCCGCGAAAAATTATAAAATTACTTGTTTGAAAATCGAAAGTGTTACAGGTATTATTTTTGCTCTGTTGTATGAATTCAGCGTTTAAAATAAAATTAACTTTAAAAATGGTATGGATTATAATTGAACGTTCGAGTAATTTAAATATTTCGTCTTTGATAGAACTTATGAATATTTCTGGTGTTTGGAATGTTACAAGATTTTGTTGAGATTTATTAAAAATTCTATAAGTAATGATTCTTTGACCAAAGGCAGATTCAATTATGGAAACATTTTTTAGAGAACCTTCTATTCTAAGAACATTGTTTTTGTGAAGATTACTTTTTAAATGGTTTGTGTAATACCGCCTACGTAGTTCTTTTTGACAAGCGCTACAATATACGTTATCTGAATCGGTACCTGGGTGGGGTTCTGTGGGTATGTTATCCGGATATGAAGCAGCAGCGACATCGGTTCCTTCGGTTGGTAAGCCTCCTGCAGTTGTTCCAATACATGATTCTCTAGTGATGTTAGAGAAAGTTGATGTTGTATTTCGAAGTTTAGATTCCGAACTGATCACACTGTCAGACTTTCTTTTTAAGGATCCTCCAGCTTGTAGTTGTGGTGGGCTAAAAAAGATAAACAAGTTGTTATTTACAATGAAATGTATACAAAATTTAAATATTATAAATATATTTTATTGAGTTATACGTACTTGTTACTTTTTGTATCGGCTTCATGTTGACTTTCAACAAACTCTTCGAGGAAACAGTTTGCAAGCGTATCAAATTCTTCAGCATCTTGACACAATCTAACTAACTCTATGTCTTCTAGAATTTCTTCTATTTGAGAATCAAAGAATATGCTCGTGCATGTATCCATTTTTAGAAAGGAAAAATAGAAAGATGTAATATCCTTTTGAAAGCTAGTAGTCCAACTAACATATTAAAATCGATGTCTGGGGTATTTGTAGAGAAAACACAGGTACAAATATTAACAAACCCTATTTAACGAACTAACGATCACTACAATTAATTAACGACTAAATCATAAGTAAGAATAGAACAATAGAGTTTACAGTTATATTATGTTATTATGAATTGCATCCATTCTTGCTAAAAAAATACTTTTTGCAATTGTCAGTCGTGCATATTGCTTTAGTTAAATTAAATATCAACTTCTGAATATGTTCATAGTTTTTGTTTGTTTGCGATGTGTATAATTTTATCCTTGTCTCCGTATTTTTCCAATGTTCGTTGCTTGGTATCTTTGAAATCTTCTTTAAATCATATACTTCGATTTTTATCAAATGTGAAGCAGTTTGTCCATCATCTGTGTTAGTAGAGACGAAAACTGTGTCTCCACTATTTTGTACTCGTGATACTGATGAAGATAGTATTTTTTTTTTTTTGCTTTTCTGAACATTGAATAGTTCATCTAAACTTGGAAGCGGTGATCTTTTTCTACTTAGGT
Organism: Celastrina argiolus; assembly: GCA_905187575.2. Lineage (NCBI taxonomy): Eukaryota > Metazoa > Arthropoda > Insecta > Lepidoptera > Lycaenidae > Celastrina > Celastrina argiolus. Next base: position 15,354,775 of record LR994591.1, on the reverse strand, counting down.
TTATTTCTTGAGTAGGTACTATTTCCAAATCGGTCGTTTCACTATTTGGAGATTCAAAGTAGAATGTTTTATAAGTATTTTCAGCAAAATTGTTCTGAAATAAAAAACATAAAAAATATAACTACTAGAATATTAAAATTAAACTATTTGCATTAGTAAAATAAAAAGAAGAAAAATATCTTACCTCCATTTTATGTTGACTCTGAGTAGTGATACACTTAAACTTTACTGCACTCTGTATCGATTCGGAGAGCATTTCATATTTATACAAGCATAGTACACAAGTTGCATAAGAATCAAATTAAATAAACATTAGTTATCTAGTTTCGACACACAAATTAGATAGTTAACAACTAGTTTAAATAAACTAGTACTTAATGAATCCCAAAAACCACAAAATATATTTATAAGTACCTTAGTTCCGCGACTCTGTCTCTCTGTCAATATCCCACGGGAACATTTTTTTTTACTATCGTTGTGTCAAGTACCTAAGAGATGTATAGTTGGATTTGTAAATAATGCAGCATTTAATGGTTGTTTGTCTAAAAATCCGTTTAATTTTGAGAACTACAAAATGAATTCCTTTTGTTTATATATTGACGGTCAACAAATTCCTTCAAAAGCTTTACAACCATGTTTTGATAATAATATTTTTACTACAACCTATCATACATTATTTACAGGAACAGGTATACATTTTCTCAACGAAGGTAATGGGATATCTCACGATAAGTATTCGAAGGGTTATTGTTTGTTAGCATTTGATCTCACACCTGATTTATCAGCCAATTCATCTACTCATTGGAATTTAATTAGACACGGTAGTGTGAGATTAGAAGTTCGCTTTGAATCTGCTCTGACTCAAACGATCAATTGCGTCGTTTATGCAGAGTTCGATAATGTTATTGAAATTGATAAAAATCGCAATGTAACTGCTGACTTTAGTAGCTAAGATAGTAAATATTGTATTATATATATCTATGTATAATTATTATTAAGTTCTCACTCTGTAAAATAATTTGAATGTGTTAAATAATATATTATAATAAATGATTACTTTTAAAGTTATGCTTTCATTTTATTTAAAAACCCCTGTCGATGACATGTTAAATAAGACGTTCACAGCTTATTTATTTCACTCGCGTGTGAAAGAGCGAATTAAATAGTCTTGTAAAAGAAATATGGACACTTTACAAATACAAGCATACTTAAAAAATATCCATCCAAGCTTACACTATAACGCTTATGCTGCGAACCGATTACCGATATATGTCACGGTTCCCGCTTTCCTTATAAGCAATTTGGATCCGGACTCCAAACCAGGTTCCCACTGGGTAGCCATCCACATAGACAGTAATGGGGTCGGGGAATACTTTGACACATATGGTCGTTTCCCTACGGGGATGCATAAAATGTTTTTGAACAGAAATGCAAGGAAATGGCGTTTTAATAATGTTCGGTTACAAAATGATTATACGTCAGTGTGTGGAGAGTACTGTTTAATGTACTTACTATATAAATTTAAAAACAAGTCATTGAAAGACTTTCAAAATGAATTTGGCAGCGATACACTCAGGAATGATTTGTTTTTGAATATGATGTTCAAATCTTGTTTTAAGATTTAATGAAAGAGTTATTTTGAAATAAAGGATTTATTCGAAATTAAACCCGAGTTTTATTTTTTTAATCTCGACTTCAATTATTTGGAAACATACCAAAGGAATGTTGTTTATTATCAATGCCATTACGACTATGTCATTAAGTTTAGAATGTCGTTCATTACAAAACGCGTGATGCGCATGGTCATTAGACATTGAGGAGTTTAACGATTAGTGTAATGAGTGCTATTAGTGCTTTCCTTATGCAAAACCTAAAACGTTAAGGAGTGCAGATACGCAAAAATGGATCGCATAGATCGATCGGGCGTAGCGGAAAACCCCTATTTTGACACCAAACTTTTTTTTTTTTTTTTTTAACCGACCAACCCCTGTAGTTGGCCGACCAACCCCTGTAGATTCGCCGGTTCTGGCTCGTGAGCCAGAACCGGCGAATCCCTACTACTCAGACTATGTATGTATGTTCTGTCACTGTAGCGCCAGTTAATGATCCGATTTAATAGAAAAGGTATCAATAGGTGGTAATTTGTTTTGTTTTTTCTGTTATTGTGTAATTCGGTGTGTGTAATGTAATGTTTAAATTTATTTTTTATTTTATACACTACAGTGTGACTGGTGAGACATGAGCAATACTCAAGTACGTGATATATATTTATATAAATTTTTTTTCACCTATATGAGGTGAAAAAAAAATTATATAAAAAAATAATATCAATTAATCACTGACTAAAAGTATCTTCTTTACCCAACTCATGGACACCGCGCGTAGGTACGCGCCCGTACTTCCTACGTTGATGGCGGCTGCACAGGTATGCCTACTTGCCTAGCCGCGTAGTTTTCATAGTATCCATGATTCATTTATTTAAAGGAAAATTTAGTTAACAATTAAGTGCCCAATTTTATTACATATTTATAATGAGAATCTAGTACCGAGTATTGCACATGTCTCTCCGTAAGTATTGCACATGTCTCACCAGTCAGGCTGTATAAGCACAATGTACAACGGCGGACTTAATGCCAAAGGGCATTTTCTTCCAGTCCATCATAGGGTGATGCAGAGACAAAATAACAGAAAAGGTGCTTCATCATAAATTTGTTTAATAAATGTTATTATTTTATAAAAAACTAGCTGACCCACTTCGTTGAGCATACAAACCGTTTAAACCTTCCCTGGACTTCCACGAATATTTCAAGACTAAAAATAGTCGAATCGGTTCAGCCGTTCTCGAGTTTTAGCGACACTAACGATCAGCAATTAATTTTTATTAAAAACTACAACTTTTCAGTAGAGTCAAAAACTTAATAATTTTAGATTAAGACATGGATTTCGGAAGTACACCGTACATAACTGAACCTCAATTAAAACAAAATACATGTCATAATAAAATCTAAAATTATTAAGTTTTTTTACTCTACTGAAAAGTTGTAGTTTTATAGATACGAGGTTTTGAAGGTAAAGCGACGCTTGCTGTCTTTGTGAATCCAAAACAAGACGTAGGTACAAAATTGTAGAACACAAATATAACGAGGAAAATACAAGACAGAACGGAATCGCAATCCGGGCTCCGCGACATTACAGCAAGCTTAAACAGCTGTTGATTGGCTCGTTAATTCCACCTTTGATTAGGGTTCCTTCGGCGGATGCCTAAACTTTAAATCGTAATGTGTCGCTTCTGTGGACTTGCCTCTTCTTTAAAACATATTAATCTGTTTGAGTAAGTTATGTCTCAAATAATATATATTTTTATTTGAACGTAAAATCATTAATAGGTAAAAACTGTTCATATTGGCAACCATTTACCAATTATAAAGTAAAACAAAAAAAACGTCAGACTCTATATTAGTATTAGGCACAATAAAATTACACTTAGGACCGGTTTTAAAATGCTAAACAAATATTTGATCAACTAACATGGCAATATAGGTTGTTAACTTAAATGCCATGTTAGTTAATAGATTTGATTAACCATTTAAAAAGTAGGGGAGGACTTCCCTATGTCTAATGGTAGTCTATATCAAAATTCCACTTCAACGTTCCACTGAATCGGTCCAGAAAACTGTCAATTGTTTTTGTTTGTTATATTAGTGTAGTAGTAGTTAATGGAAACAGGCGTTACTTTGCGGAATCGAAATTCGATAGCATATTCTTATTACTTAACGAACAATGTTCGCAGAGTCTTCATCCTGATGATGCTCCGGGGTGGGAGCAAAACGCGCGTCGAGTTTTGCAACCTGCATGGTGGTGTGGGGCTTTGCATGATCGTGTTAACACTAGTGCTTGTGTGGTGGTGGTGTTTTCACGTTTTTGCTTGCTAGTGTACGCATAAGCAGTATGGGAAGGAGGAAGGTGCTTTAAACGCATGCCTGTGCGTACATTCACTCACTTGCTTGTCGTTATCATTTTTCGCGGGCTATTGCTAGATATAATAATATTAAAAAAAAAAAAGTAGAAATATTGACTACGGAACCAGCTGCGTTTAACCCGTCTCGCGTTTAGCGTTCGATTCGTAGACGGCGTGACTGATTTGATTAGGGTTCTCTTTTTATGCCAACCATTATGTCTTGTATCTAGCGGACGTCGCCGCAACAATAAGTAGATATTCCAGACGTTTTCGTCTTATTCCACAGTGGCACTGCAAATGATTAAAAATTGAAGGTAAAGTAAACTATTTTCATACAATTAATATTCGCTAACATTACTTTACGGAGCTTTCAAGTGTTCCTGCTCGGCAGACTAATAGTTGGGATGGTTCCATAAAATCGACAGGCTATTTCTAATCAATTTGGCGCTAGTGTCGAGATGAACTGTCAAGTGCCAATGTCAATTTTACTTACGAGGCCATTTGATATAATATGATTATTTTAAGGCTTACAAGTAATTTTATAAATTACAGTATACTTTTACAAAAGAAAAATATACCTAATCAATGCTTTTACTAACGGTCATTTGTTTTTACCCATTACAGTCCAACACCCAATAAAAACAATGAAATACGATAGATTAACCGTCAGTAACTATTCCGGTATTATAAATACATCATTTGTAATTAATAGGCAAGGAAAAAAATATAATTTAGTTCCACTACGGTGCGTATTAACACAACACATTTGTTTTAGGGTTGTCAACTGTAGTCCGTATTATAATTAACTAGCTGTGTTGGTTTTTGTAATTATGATTATTTAAAAGTAATAATTCTTTCATACATATTTTTTGAGTAACTTAAGCCGTTTATGCAGCGCACGCGGCGAAAGTCCTCAAGTGTAATAATTTTCCCCGTTTTTGCGACATTTCTCACTGACGCTTCGCTCCTATTGGTCGCAGCGTAATGATAAATAGCCTAAAGCCTTCCTCTATAAATTGACTATCCAACAAAAAAATATTATTTCAATTCGGTCTAGTTGTTCCTGAGATTACCACGTTTAATAAAAAAAAATCTCCCGCTTTATAATATTAGTATAGATAATAAATTATTTATTTGTAAAATTAAAAATAATAATACTCCTACACTTACCCTTGAGTCTAATTTAATGGGTCAACATTAGGATTGAATGGGAATTTGACAATCCTCCAATTTCAAATCTTATATATAAAAATGAATTGCTGTTCGTTAGTCTCGCTAAAACTCGAGAACGGCTGAACCGATCCGGCTATTTTTAGTCTTGAAATATTCGTGGAAGTCCATGGAAGGTTTAAACGGTTTTATGCTCAAGGAATTGGGCACGGGTCAGCTAGTACGATATATATTTCACACCAACATAGCTTAGTATCGCCTTAAAATTATTAGAGTATGTTAAAACTGTCATATCCAATCATCATGTATTTTTATATTTCACTGTGTGTAAATTGATGGAACGCCCCATGAGTAATTTCATAAAGGAAATTGGGTACTTTTGTCTGTGTATTTCCTGAAAGTATTTAAAATTGTTGAGTAAAAAAATAGGTGGTAACCCTAATTGGTGTCCGCTATACTGTATACACCTGCAGTGTGCCAATGTGTTCTATTGTTTACGACTGTTGTCATTTACAAGTGCATCTGACGGCAGTGGTTAGTGTTAACCAACAATCAACATGCCATCGTTAATAACATTGACGATCTTCGAAATCGAGAATGTGTGGAATGAATCTCAATTTCACCTACGCATGTTAATCGTTGATTAAATTAACTAGACAAAATTTCAAAAACTAAAACGATAGATACCTTTTTTTTTAAATGCTATTGGCCGCATGCAGTGGGGGCGGGGATTCCCACCACGGGCTCGCTGCGTCCGTTAAGAGGAAACACCACGGTTGAGAGAAATACAAAATAGGTATTTATAAAATCTATTGCTGTCTCGCAGTGCCTTAGCTAGCCAGCACTAGCGCGATAGAGACAACTGCAACTTGGACTAAAATTACCTATTAAAAGTACCAGAAATCGACGTTTAGGGGATTCCTGTTTCCTCCCCCAAAACTTAACCGATTTAAATATTTTTTTCTGTATTAGCTAAAAAAAGAATTAAGCTAGGTTCCTATTTTTTGATTTTGTTGTTTATTGTAGTCAAATCTGTTTCCTAGATATTTAAACATAGCGGAGAGTCTGGCCATTTTTTTTAGGTTATTAAACGTCCATATCTCTTTAAATAATTAATTTATTTAAAAAAGGAAAAAATAGGGACGTACAAACAATATCCATAAATATTCAGGAAAAAAATTGTTACTCTAGAGGTATTATCCAGGGAGGAAATAGAAATCCCCTAGACCCCTATTTTTGTATGGAAAAAAATTCGTAGTGTTTCCTCTTAAGATGGTAAGTAGACGCAGCCATACCCACTACAACTCGGCGGTACTCCGACAGAACCGCCGCCCACGGAGCCACGGGAAATATAATACAACCGTGACAAAACGACCTAGATATGCCTCGCCTTTAGTGACAGCGCAGCATCGGGCAGATATCCTGTTTATAATTTCTGACCTGTCACCGATAATCGATTTTAGCACCCTAGAGCTAAGGATACAAGATTGTAAGACTGAGGACATCACAAATACAAAATAATCGGTCATCAAAAACTCGGTGACTCATGTCCTGGCCGAAAATATGAAATGCTACCCAGGTCATTAAATTGTCCAAAATGTCTGGGCTAATTCGTGCAGGTGTATTGTGTCATTAAAGGCTATCGCCGCCATCTTGGGCGCCATATTGTTTTTGAATTTATCGCAACAATTACGACATGTTACGACAGCGGACAAACGAAAGTAAAAAATTTAAATTTCAAATAACACTGTCATGTTTTCATGAAATATTCTTCCGTGACATGATTCTGATAGCGTTTATTTAAATGAAGGTGAACTTTAAATATGACTTAATTCATTCACGAAATAAAGTTTGTATGTAAGTAATCTGAAGTACTCGTACCTAGTGTTCTGTTGTTGTTTTTGGGTGCATTCCAGTTGCAATGAAAAAACGTTTTGAACGAAATTTTCAATCATATTCGGTTTTTATGTACACTTAGAGCGAAAGAAACAGAAATGTAATTAAAAATTTCGGTCTAAACGTGATTTCCTTGCAACTGGAACGCACCTATAAGGATCATTATATTAAACGAGGAATACACAGAAACTGAAATTACCAAATATCGTATTCCCCCACTCGCAAAATTTACGTGAAATTGTACTCAAAGCTTTTGCTTCGCTTATTATTATAAAAAAAAACTAAAATAAAATCACTAACACCTTTCAATTTGGTCAGCCTGAGGCATCGAACTCGTAGCATTAGACAAACCATTATGGTCGACCCTAATTTGAATATAATCTCGATCTAAAACCAACCATAATTCAGTGTGGTCTAAAGTACGATGTAATTAAAAATATTATCTCGAAGGATCGAAAGGATACGTGCGTAGTTCCCAGCGATTCCCGAATCGTGTTAACTACTATTCATTAGGGGGGGTCGGGCATGTTTCATCCGGAACAAGAAAAAAACGAAAAACCGTAAAAACTAAGAGCCTTTGTTAAAAATGAATGAAATCATATATGTTTTATGTCTTGGTGTATGTAATGATAATAATATGTTTTTTCCCATTGTATAGTGTCCGTCTTGTTGAATAAACGTCTATTTATTTATTTATTTAACAACGCCCTTAGATTTGCTTCAGTTTTAACAGTGTTTTAACAGTGATTTTAAGCGTCGAGTAGCATTGATTTATTTTCTCTTTAATTAAATTTTTCATAAGTTAGACTTACTAATAATACTAATGTTATAAAACTTTATTTATTTTAAAACTGATCTTAATAAACTTTTTATATTACAAAAATTCTTAAACCGAAATATAAATACAAATAGGCAGGCAAAACATATTCTGCAAAAACAGAAAAATGTGTCGTTTTTTAAATAAAAAGCGTAATCTCGCAAACTAAGCTTGTTGAACGTTTTTTAATCTTAAAGAGCCATTCGACCCCATTCTCCCCTGCACATTATGCAGGTAAACGTAGATTATTATGTTAATAGATGCAGAGTGAAAGCGTTAACTCGGTCCGGTTAACAGTCTTTGTTCCGATAATCGTGATAATAATATGGATACACAAAATTGTTGAGTAACAAATTTTTAGGGCTATTGGTGTTTATGTGGTCGTTAAAGTATTTTATTATTCATATAAATATCGCTGATAAAGTCTCGTTTGACACGCCGCTGCACACGGAACATAAAAAATGATTTTATTAATAACCTTTGGCGATTGTGGGCGGTGATAAGTTATGAATGTGTAAGTACGTTATATTTGACGCTTCACGTTTAAATAAATATGATAATATTGTTAAGGTTTTGAATCGTTACATTTTATTAACTTTTATTTACGTCCAGTGTGTGTAATAAAATCTTGCAAGTTCAATTTGACACAACATCCCTATACGCTGATCTGATGCTGGAACTGGAAGATAGTTGTATGAGCTCCACTATAAAAGGACACAACGCCATCCAGTTTGTTCTCGTTTGATTTATTTATAGTTTTCAGGGTGTGATAATAAGGGTTATTTCTATAAAAAGTATATTTTAAATCATAGTTATTATGTTAGTGATTCTTCGTGTTTAGATACTCATTTCGTTGTGCTGTTGGGATTAATGTCTTCAAAGATTTGATCTAATTTTTCAATTGTAAAATTACTTTTTTACTGTAGATGTCATGTCAATGTATTAACTTCACCGAGTTGCCTCTTCAATTTCCAATAGTCCGACACCTTATAATATATAAAAGTTTCTGCTTCAAATCGAACCAAATTCTCTAATTTCACTTCATAAAATTAAAAATAGGACCTAGTTAACTATTCCTGATACGATCGGTGTGTATAAATTTGGTGTTAATAAATTTATTATCAATCACATCACGAACAACGGACACCATGGTGTCAAATGTCAATATGAATTTTGGACAAACGAGCGTTAGAGCTAGTTAGAGCACTATTGGCAAGTGTCTCGTTTACAAAGGGCCGACGAACAATCCTTTTCGGATTGGATTTTAATTTGAAATAAATTGATGAACGCCGGCTGCACGAACGAAAAAGGATTACTCATTGTAACGTTACGATTGGAGTGAGAGCGTTTCATGAGCAAGCGAGAGGCACGATCGACTTAAGCGTCATCAATGTTTTGTTATGACGTTGTAAATAAATTCCTTTTTTTACTGACAAATGGCCCACTAGCAACACACAATGCCACCACTGCAACTCCTGTATAGCCAGGATCGACATTGGTAACCATCCTGAACAGTGAACACGTCTTTGATATTATAAAAGGAAATGTTTTGATTTCATTAAAATTCAAAATTTTATTAATTCTTATTAGCGGCTTCCATTTCTATGATCAATGATCATACTTATTTTACGTCACAGTAATTCACGTCACGTCACATTTAAAGTAATTATTATAATTATTTCGTTTTAATATAATAAATTGTCTTACTTTTAGCTTAGACAATAATTTGAATTTTTATTTTATAAAATTAGTTCCGATGAATAAGATAAGAATATTATAATTTAGCTAAAACTTAATTTTATAAATTGTTAATTACAAAAACTGCTGTTAAATAATAAAATGGATCTTATCTTTTTTTAATGTAGGTAAGAGGTTTATGTAAAAATTCAAAATAAAACTATTTTTGCGATATTATCGTGATTTCCTTGCCGGTATGTGTACGTCATAGTTTTTTTTTTACCTTTATACTAATTTATATTTTATTATTTACAGGAAAATTACCTACAGCATATTTCGGAGTAACCTAACACCGAAAAAAAACAATAAAATGGTGTTTGTTTTACTTTCAATAGTTGCTTTAGGTTTTAGACGGTCTCAGGTGTACCTACGTCCTTTTAATTCGATATTCCTTTTACTAGTAAAACCTAATCGATAATAATTGAAGACATGAAAAAAAAAATTACCCAGATCATTGAGTTTAAACAGTCACAACATTTTAAGATATGTAGAGAGTAGAGACGGATCTTTAGTTTAATGTACTTAATACGTTATGACGACTAAAATGTGTGACAGTTTATACTCAATTTTCTGAAAGACATATATTTTTTTTGCTGCATATCACCTTCTTTCATTCATGTCTTCAATTATATGACGATCGGTATAATAGTATACAATATTATTACTTTTTTACCGAAAACCTGTAGAGTTCCTTAGTTGTCACAAGGTCCAATTGTACCAGGTAGATTAAACAAAAAAAATCAATTTTGTGACGAAACTTAAAAAAAACTTTACTATTCGAAATGTTTAAGATAAGAATACACAATTACTATTGAATCAGTATTCAAATAAAAAATATCTTGATTTTAATTGTTTCCAACAGGAAAAAAGTATGTTTTATGTCTGAAAACTATGGCCTTACCTGTCAAACGGTATATTAATTACCGTAGGGTAGATACTAGATAGGCTAGTATAACGTTGTGTACCGTGGGTATGACCGTGTATAATGTATAACACCCAGCAATCTAAACTAACAATCTGATAATGAGAGAATTTGTCAAATATTGAGCGATAAATTAGATGCTAAACACATTTGAAGTCACACCACCGTCGAAGACATCGATACAATATGTAAAATAGACACACTTTATTGTTTTTGTAATCAAAATATATTTTTTACGCACAATAATATAATATTTATGATAGAACACATATGCAAACACACATAATAATAATAAAAATTCATTATTAGAACATAACATCATAACATTAGTTTACATTAAGGAAAGTAGAAAAGTAAAAAAAAATCAACTTGGTGGCAATTTTTTTAAATACATAAAAAAACAACAGAAATAATAGTAAGTATATACAGAGTGTAAAAAGAGCAGTCACTATAACTTTGGGATAGGATTATAGGACCTTCACTGATTCTAGAAATGAATTTTTTTCATTATTTATTTTTTGAAAAATATATATATTTTTTGCAATTTATTATTTTAGTCGCCAGGCTGAACTGTTTGAAACAACGTTCTGCATTAAATACTTAAATTTTATAATGTTTGCCCTAGTACGTAATGAACGTCTTACGCGTGCTATTGACCTCTCAGCGTAATCAGCTGATCGCTGTATTGTGCACGTTGTACATTGCCTATTGAAATTCTTAAAATTTTTAAAACAGTGGATTAAAATCAATTGACTAGTACCAATGGATATATCTCTTGCCTGGTTATTACCCCACGAAGTTATAGTGACTGCTCTTTTTACACCATGTATACTTTTTTTAGCCATAGGAAATTTTAGTTAGATTAGTTAGTTATTTTAGTTAGATTATTAATATTAACATTACGAGTAGTTTACATTAAGGAAAGTAGAAAAGTAAAAAAAAATTAACTTGGTGGCTTTTTTTTTAAATACATAAAAAAACAACAGAAATAATAGTAAGTATATATATACTTTTTTTAACCATAGGAAATTTTAGTTAGATGTATGAATATTTGTTGAAGTTTTTTTCGTTTTCTCCAAATCAACTGATTCATGAAGATCAAGGATCAATGGTACAATTATACGGGAAAAATATGTACCATGCAATTTTTATTTTATTTTATTTACAGTATATTTATATAAACACTGCTTAAATTCTATATAAATTATTGACACTATTCACACGTTTTCACATAATATAGGAATCTAAACTATTGCTTTTCTAATATAAAAAAGGTAAAATATATAGAAATCATGTAGTACATATACCTAGTATAAGTTCGCTTAGAAGTAATGTAGTAGTGATTTATGGTACGTATTACGTAGGCCTAATAACCTATAGGTACGGGAGGTTAAAAAAGTTATTTTTGTGCATCTATATTTTATACTAGATCACCGACAACTTTTTCGTTCAATTTGCATTAGTTATCTGACGATCGGCAGTTAATTGTGACGATGGTTAACTGTCGGTTAAGCACGCCACTCGCAACAATAGACTTTACGAGGCGGAAACTAACTGGTGGTAATTATACTGAAACAGTTGGAAATAATAGCTCCCACACCGTGAAAACCAGGGCTACGCAGTCAGATGCCCAAAAGTGTGCGCAATACAAGGATACTATCTCCTTAAGGGCGTGTTTCACCAAGCAATGTTTAAGTTAACGCCATGTTAAATATCATGTTATCCCTCTCTCCTGTTATATAGTTGTATGTGACAGGAGACGAGATATATAGTTGTTATATCTCGTCTCCTGTCAATGAATGAGATGGCATGGTATTTTAAAATGGCGTTAACTTTAACATTGCTTGGTGAAACACGGCCTTAGTCTCATAACCCGACAAAAATTATCGTCGATTTTCAGTTTTATTGAAACGAAAAGCGTTATAAGGGAGTTATTCTGTAGAGCTTCGCTCTCAAGCCGGAGGTCGTGGGTTCGATCTCCGCGTTGGAGCAACAAAAAACGTTGTTTTCAAGTTTGATTAGGACAATGCAGGCTGATCACCGATTGTCTCACAAGAAAGATGATCCATGCGTCGGAATCAGATTGGCAAGTAAAAATTTAGTCCTGTGCTGTGTGTGTCCTGTGCCCTAGTCTGTGCGCAATACACATTAGCACTGCTAATGTGTATTGCACACAGACTTGGGCGCTATAAAATAACTCCTGCGTAACCGGCCTGGTTTCCATGAAACCGACCACCGTCGCCGGAATCGGTGTGGGAGGCATTTTAATTCTGTAGAGCCCAAGTACGTGAGAATATAAAAGGACACTCTTTCTTCCTTTTCTCGCATAATTCGATAGGACAACCGACATAGCGGGACCAACATTATACATGCCTATCCGACGCGTTAATCATATTTCTTGTCAGACAATCAGGCGATCCGCTTACATTGCTCTGTGATTAGAAATTGAATACAAAATTTTTCGTTGTCCCAACCTGGATATCAAACCCGCGACTTCTGTGAATCTAGAGCAAATTTTTGACCACTGGGAGACAAAAGCCAAAATATTATGTAAATCGAAAATGTAATAATTAAAATCATATTGTAATTATTACTTAGGTAGCATGTTAACACCGTTTGTTCGAGAAAATAAAAAATGTTATTAAAATGTTCTTACACAGTTTCGGAAACGATTAAATTTGGGTCGTAAAACATTTTATTATTTCACAAAAGACAGGTGGTAAAGGGGTGACTTTAAACTAGGTCTAAGTATCATTAAGTTTTCAAACAATTTGAAAGAGTTTCACAATAAGGGGTCTTCCTCACTTGACAGAAATTGTCCTTAACAATAGGTATTATGCCAGAATGACTTAATAACACAATTAATTTTTACTACCCACAATTAATGTAGCGTCAGCAAAGGAAAGTCGAAATGAAATATGTTGTAACAGCGCCAAATAAAGATATTAACACACCAGGACGTTGAGAGCTTTATTTTGGACATAAAAAATATTTTCTGTACTAATCGTACTAATAATAAAAATTCGAAAGTTTTTATAATAATGTAGGTGGATGTAGTTTTGGATTCATGTGTTACTGTGTGATAGCAAATATACTTTTATGTTTCGTGGTAGTAGACATCATGCCAGATTAACACATAGTCTACATTTTACAGCAATGTTCCGATCTCGCCAGACATCATTTTGTGCGTTCTAAACGGGAAACATCTAGAACAATCTGCCAAAGTGTGTTTGTATGTTACTTCTTCACGCTTTAAGCTCCGAACCGATTTTGATGAAATTTGATATAAGGATACTTTGGATCCCGGGTAAGAACATAGGATAGTTTTTAACCTGAATAAATGCAGTGTACCCGAAGGATGTGGTATTTACGGCGCGGACAAAAGTTAGATATAACATATTGCCTGCAGATGCCAACTCTCGCATTTATTATTACTATAAATTATATTATAGCTAGTGAAGTGAAGGAATATCTGAAACTTTTTAAATAGATAATAACTAGTGTTTTAGGGCCGTATTAATAAAAAGTCTCAAACTTAACCGCACTTGATTAACCTAATTGACAGATAAAAAAAACTTTTCCTTATTTTTTTTCTTTTTAAAAAGTTTTAAAAATAATGATTATGAAAATATAGCTTACATTTATTCTAATGTTGGTGTTCATGTTGTTTTATCTGTCAAATAAGTACTCAAGTGAGGTTGGGTTTCAGACTTCTTTGATGATACGGCCCTAGACTGGCGTGGGGTTCCTTTAACTTCATTCCTAATGGTTTAAAATTAAAAAAATAAAATATCTTTATTAAACACTTATAGGGACATAACACAGCCAGAGGTTAAAAAAAACATTAACTTACAAATGTAACAATACAATAGGAAAAAAATAAATAAGCAGAAAGCTAGTTTTACATCACAATCATGGCTATGCAATGCCCAAGCCATGCGTTTAAAGGGTAGCCACTGAGGCTTCGACCACGGCGAGCCATGGCGCCTGGTCTTCCGTGGCCCCCTTGTTTCTTGTTTAGTGAAACCGCCCATGCCCTTAGAAGAATATTAACCAAATCCCTACTATCTTGTCTATCATACAGGGCTTAATTAGCTCTTCAGAGCTAATTAAGCCCTGAAGGAGTACCAGTCCTCACCACTGGTCCCTTGACTTGCCGAGAAAAGTCAGTTGACTTTTTCGCCGACTGTACCCAAGACCATGGTTTGAGGACGACTTTATGGGGGTATATAATTAAGTAGCCTCGTAACGTGTCATAATCGTCAGTAATGGCCGAACAGATGTAGATGAGACGTGATAAACTCAAAATATTAATCGGATGCCTTATCGATTAGATCTTTATCTATCTTTCGGCGGGTATTATTAGTTTAAATGTTGTTTTACAATGTATAGTTAGCAAATAACAAAAAAAAATCCAAATAAAAATAAACAGCTTTTTTTGGAAAGTCATCAATTAGTTTCCACGGGCTCAACCATAGCTTGCCGACAAGAACCGGCGTAAAAAACTTATACGCGGCCATGTTTTAACACAAAGATGGAAAATGTCACATAAAAATGTAAAAATCTGAAGATTGTACCGTAAACGGGGACATTAACTTATTAAATTAAAATATTATACCTATTTCAAGTCCAATTTATATTATAGTATAAGTATGTACTTATCAAAAGTGATTGAATTTCCCAAAACCGCTTGTGAGACGTAAAAATGGCTACATAATTCAGGAAAAAAATCAATTTGGGCCCCCCAAAATGAACGTATCATATTTTCTGCCACCCCTTATTTTGCCGCGATAACGCGAGCGAGACGGACGATGTAATACATTAGAGAGAAAAGGATGGACAAACAAAAATTGTAGGAAAAAACATGGTCGCAAGTTGGGGTACTGAGGCAGCATATTAGTGTATATTGTACTCATGCATCGTGAATACGCAGATATGGATCTTATGGATATTGATTTCTTATTAGAATCTAACTGGGAAACAAATATTTAATTAATGCATGTATACAAGCAACGAGCTTTTACTTTGCCCTTCCCATAAATCAAGTATCGTCCACTCTTCTTTTAACATACAGGCTATTCTTCTCTGGAATGCTCTTCCTCTGGAAATCAGGACGTCAAACACCAGAGACACATTTAAGCGTAGACTTCGTGACTTTTATTTTAAACAATTGGCAGATTCATAAGATTCTCAGTATTTTATATAAATATATATAAGACACTTAATTCAATTACAATAAAACTTCCATTTGTTTCTCTGTAAATAAAGTATGTAATCTTATTCATCGAGTAGGTTACACAATCATAATACAATCTTTACATAACTAAAATAACCTTACCTGTAAATAAAGAAACGACAATAAAAGTTTATTGTTATCATCTCTCGATTAACACATCTTAATAAACTATAACACTAAATCATAAATAAATTATAATAAAATTAAATATCTTAAATAATAACAGAATGTCAGACGCGACATGTCACGTAAAGCCTGGGGTGCGCGCGCATATTAAAATTAAAGAAACCATTTTCTTTACATCTCCCTCCTCCAGAGTGAGAATTGCTCCAGTAATTCTCATTGTAACTGCACCTACTAACAATTATATTACAGCATTATCCTCTTCATCGTTAATCTCGTCTTCCATTCGAATAAGTTTTGTAATATGGTATAAGCTTGTATCTTTCTTTATTCTTCCTGTGTTTATTTTATATATTGTATTCGATATTTTATCTATTATTTCAAATGGACCGATTCTTAAATTATCCAATTTTTTCCTATTTAATTTATTACCGTTTTCAATATAAACTAGTTCTCCTATGTTAAATTCACTTTGTCTTCTGCCTTTATCAAATAATTTCTTGTTATATATATGTGATCGAATCGTTCTTGCTAATGCTTCTTTTCTGTCTCTAATCCAAGTTTCTGTATTTGTCAGTTGTCGTAGTTCTTGTGGCAAGATGCTAGTGACCTTACCCTCTAATAAATACACTGGTGCAAAGCCTGTGACTGAGTGTTCGGTTTCATTATACTTATCTGTACATTCTTTTGCGATCAATGCCCAAGATTTCTTTTCACTTTTTTCATTTATTTTACACCTCATTTTATTCACTAGTGTTTGGTTTAATCTCTCATTGAGTCCGTTTGAAAATGGAGTATCAACTGCAGTAAAGATTAGTTTTACATCATTATTTTTCAAAAAATCTTTAAATTCTTTTGAACTTTTTTCTGACTCAAGAACTTTTTTTACCAACTTAATGAAATCTGTAGCATTTTGTGTTTTTGATGTTAAGATATACGCAAATCTTGTAAAATGATCAACTAACAAGTGTAGATATTTCTTCGTTGATCTTTGTCCCCCAAAGCCACCAATGGTATCTATAGACATTATCTGAAATGGTTTTGATGCTGGCCCCAGGTGTGACATCAGCCCATATTTATCTTGACCTCTCGATTTATTCTTTATACAGATTTCACAATTCTTGCATATGTTTTTTATATTTCTTGTTAAACTCTTTGCTGTATAATAAGGACTGATTTTATTTATCATTTGGTTGATACCCAAATGGCACCATTCACTGTGTATTTCTTTTATTAACTTTACACTTGATTCTTCAGATAAAATAATTTTTTCTCTATTTCGTGTCTTTTTGTATAGTATTCCATTTCTTTCAATTAATTTATTTCTTATTCTCCCTATATTCTCGTTATTTTTTTGATCTATCTTAATATAATCTAATGTTATCAAATTTACAATTTTTAAAATTTCTTCATCATCTTCATCATTGTTATTCATCATAGTTATTTGTCATTAGAAGAATACTGGGTTTCTACTGAGACTATCTGCTTCAGTATTATCTTTCCCAGGAATATACTTAATATTAAAGTCATATTGTGACAAATAGAAAGTCAATTCACCAAGTTCCTCGTCTGTTCTAGCCTTTAAGTTGAGGTTTTCTAATGGTTTGTGATGCCTCATATCTAAATGCAAACTGCAATTTTTGTGCCATTATAAACAAGTATTGTCGTTTTATAAGACACTTAATTCAATTACAATAAAACTTCCATTTGTTTCTCTGTAAATAAAGTATGTAATCTTATTCATCGAGTAGGTTACACAATCATAATACAATCTTTACATAACTAAAATAACCTTACCTGTAAATAAAGAAACGACAGTAAAAGTTTATTGTTATCATCTCTCGATTAACACATCTTAATAAACTATAACACTAAATCATAAATAAATTATAATAAAATTAAATATCTTAAATAATAACAGAATGTCAGACGCGACATGTCACGTAAAGCGTGGGGTGCGCGCGCATATTAAAATTAAAGAAACCATTTTCTTTACATATATATATATATATATTATAGTACATATATTTATTATTTATTATGTAGTTTATATTTATTAATATTATTATGGTATAGTTCCTATATATGTATATAATATATATTATTTAATTTATGTATATTGTTTTATAACGTAATTTATGTTATTTACAGCATGTTTTGTTGGTTTTTTTTATTAGTCTCTTTTTTTCACCGGCACCTATACAATTTTGTTTCTGTAACGCCCAAAGGTTGACTGGTAGAGAATGCTATACGGCATTAAGTCCGCCTTTGTACTGTGTGTGCATTAAGTTAAATAAATAAATAAATATACAAAGTGTAAAATAATGAGTGATAATACTTTAGGGTGTGTATGTGCCCCCTACGTATGTAGTATGTAGTATTCTCAATGAGAAATCCCAAAACATCATAAATTTCCCATACAATAATTAAAAAAAAGTAACTGTTTCAGTGCTGGTACTTTTAAACTCTATTAAGGAGACCCATACACACCCTAAAGTACCTATTATCAATAATATTACAGCCTGTATACAATATACATGTAAACGAACTTGATATGAAATTAAGCCGTAAAACTTGTAAAAAATGTAGTTAAACATCGAATTTATAATGTTCGAAAGTAATTTCGATCTCATATTTGTAGAAGGCACACAAATATGTTTATCTGTTGCATTTCTGTATTTAGCTTCAAATAAATGTAAAGCAAAAAAAATTAATATTTAAGTTAAATTTTAATAAGTTAAAACTTAAGGTTAAGTGTAGGAACTACGAAGGTGTGCAGAAAGCATTTTTTTATGTTTAAATATACTTAAAATTCGTTCACATTTTTTATTTTAATTTGAAAATTTATTATAAAAAAATTTATACTTATATAGTTGAAACTTAAAAATTAAATGGTTGAATGTCAACCCAGGACGACTAGTCTAGTCTATACAAATACAGCTGTTTCCTGGAAAAGCGATGCCTACTCGTTTGTCTAAATAAGCGTTCTATGTAACTTCACTATTCATGAATAGTGAAGTTTAGGTGAATGTTTAATTAAACATTCGCCAAAAAAACTTTAATACATGAACACACCGCACCCTATTTACAATACTTAAAATTATCGATTGATTGTACAAGGCCTGACTGGGCCACGGTGTTAAACGTTTAATTAGGGGACAGGGTACAGGGGCTTCCCCTAATTCAAGGCCACGATTCATTAGCTAATAAAGCTGAACAGTGTCTGAACGTTTTTCATTTGTTAGTTAGTTACTTAATTATATTCGCGTAAACACCAGAAATCAATATAATACTAAGCATTATTTTAATTAATTAATTTTGTCGGTACAACTCGCTATACAATAGGGTTAAAATTTTTTGTGACATACTTAAAAAACAGTGAAGGAAGACTCTTTAAACTAAGCCTAAATGTAAACAAACAAAAACGCACCTAAGTTCACATATTCACTTACTGTGCACACTCATCAACATTTTCATTGGAATTTTAAAGAATCTTAATTGATTATCCAACACATTTTATAACAATTAAACAATAAAACATCAAATTAAAAACGTTCGCAGCAAAAATATACCATTTTGACACTGCTGACTGTAGAATATAGTCTATTGTTTATGAATTCATAGAATTGTATTTGCATCATGTCTATGGTAGTGTCATAGATGGGTTTGTTTACGTTTCGGTTAAAATACAACGGGCCGTACTATAGGTTAACTTAGACATACTTAACTAAGACATACACACATACAAATAAATAGTGGAAAATAATTCTTTCTTTCAATAGCATAGCTGAAAATTGAAAAATAAAGGTGCGGATATAAAACTCAATTTAAAATATCTACGATTCAATCTAATTTCTAAGCCCGAACAAATACGCGTAAACCCATCAACATACACATAGGACCTTAAACTCACATAAAATACCTTCACAAAGAAGGAAAAAGTAATGCGAAGGAATCACAACTACTATCTCAAAATTGATCTTAAACTGTTCAACGCAAAATGCACCCTTAACCTTGCGCATAAAATTCAAAATCGCACACACAATGCGCCTGCAAATTGGTTTTTCGGTGAACTACAATTTAAGCTTTAACGCGTTGGGATACAGACGAGTTTCCCCTGTCCGAGGGTAGCAAGTTTGTACGACGTGAAGTTAGTGGAAAGAAAGGGGAGTAGGGTAGAGCGAGGGTGGTTCCCCCTGTTTCGGGTTTTCAATAGATGTTTGAGTTGCGCGATTTAAAAGGCAGACAGGTGTAGTTAAGCAAATGTGGTTTTTATTTAAGATCTCGTGACTGGGAGAAGATTTTCCAAGAATTTGTTAGAGCTCTTTCATGTGTGCAAAAAGTTTTTGTGAAAACATTAATTGAAGAGTATAGTATCAAAACCCACTAAAACATACTTTTCAAAAATATCACAGGATATAAAAAACGTTTAAGCTTAATCGGATTTTGATACTGGCACTGTTGTTGGGCTGTTTTTGAATCTATTTTTGTGGGCAGATTTCTGTATGTTTTAGCGGGTTTTGGTACGAAACTAGCCAAGCATTTTAAAGCAATATTTACGAGGTTTCCAACGGTGTAACTAACTCAAATTTGGTCCAGAAGCATTATAGCGGATTTTGGTTTTATATCCCTCAATTTATTAGCCTTTCAACGCTGACGCCCAGTTATAGGCTAAGCAGTAACAACTGACAACTGAGTTATCGAAAGAGTCTGAAAACTGATATCATCAATAACTTGCTTAGTACTAGGTATTGGCATAAATTAAATTTATTGAAGTGCCAAAAATGTATTCAAAATGTTTGCAATAAATAATTTTTGGAACTTACTAATTCTTGGAGGATTACATTAACAAGTATATTTTTTATTTTTTTTTCCGAGACCTGTAAATATACAAGATGTAAAATAAATGAGTTATAATACTTTAGGGTGACATCTCTACATAGAAGGCGTATGTGCCTCCTTTATACGTATTTATACTGTGAAAGTCCCAGCGCTGAAAGACTTACTTTTGACTTTCGTGTTTGTATGAGAAATGCTCCAACATCATAATAATTCCTATAAAATTATTTAAAAAAAAGTACCTCTTTCAGCGCTGGTACCTACTCTACATAGGAGGCACATACACACCCTAAAGTATTAATACTAATTTATTTTATACCTTATATTTATTTTATACATACATCGACGACCTCCGTAGCGCAGTTGGTTGAGCGCCTTGGTGCTCGAACGAAAGGTCGCGGGTTCGAATCCCGCCGAGGGAACAAAAAGTTTTCAATGTTCCTGGGTCATGGATGTGTATTAAATTTGTGTATAATATAATAAAAACCTTAAATATGTGTATAGTATAAAAGTATTAAATATAATTCCGTTGTCTGGTATCTGTAACACAAGTTCTTCGGATACTTAGCACAGGGCCAGATTGACGTGGTGTAAAGCGTCCATAGATATTATTATATTATTATTATTATTATTATATTTTAGGGTGTGTGCCTTCTATGTAGAGTTTACTGTGAAAGTACCAGCGCCGAAAGACTTACTTTTGACTTTCATGTTTCTATTAGAAATACCCCAACATCATAAATTTTCTAATACTTATCTACAATAATTTAAAAAAAAAAGTAGTTTCAGCGCTGCTACTTTCACACTAACTTTATAATATACGAAAACCATACACAGGGTGTGTGTAAAGTATTATCACTCATTAATATCACAGCCTGTAACATGAGAGAAATCGTAAATTGAAGCAGTTTTTTGTCTCAACATATTCAGTAATTAACTTTTTCCAAATTTTTACATAAACAGATATGAATTTTATAAATACCTTCATAATAATATGCGTTATATTAACGCTGTTATAATGAATTTCCACGAAAATGTTGTTTAAGGGTCAATTAGACGCGAGTAATTCGACGGAGGAATGTAAATGAGGCTTAAGTGACTTGTCAGCATTGTAAATACCTCTTAAATGAACCCTCAATTTAACTACAGTTTAAATTAACCGACTGGGTAAGTGTTGATTGTGGTAAGTTATGGTTAGAGTATTACTATTTCTGTTTTTCAGCACACGTCGAGGCAATACTGGGCAAAACTTATTGTATTTTTTGGACGGTAAGGTTCAGATCTGACTATTGCAGAGTCAATGCGTCATTACGCGTCATTTTCTATACGTTCAGTAGAAAAAGATAAAATGGCGACGCGCCGCTCGCTACATAGTACATTTTTACGCATAATTTGTAGATACGATACCTCATTAAAAAAAAATAGAGAATATTATGTATAAACACGAAAAAACGAATATCAATGTGAGTAGAGTTTGTACCTACTCACATTATATAAAGTATATAAAACTTAATTTTTATATACTTTAGGTAAAAATATTAAATAATATCCATGTTATAATAAAATCTAACATTATTATGATTTTTTACTGAATAGTTGTAGTTTTATAGATACGAGGTTGTTAAGGTCTAAAGCGACGAAATAGCCCGTAGGTACATTAATTAGTTTCACCTGACTGCACTTAAAGAAGTATAATGGTTTGGGCAGTCTATGTAATAGCGCCTAAGCTACCTGATCTGATTCTAATGAAATGTGTTAATAGATTTGTAATCCCAGGCAACAGATGCTATAGTACGTCCGAGATAAATTTAACCCAAAGGTTAGCAAATCCGTCTATGACACAACCATAGATTAGTCAGTGATGCCAATTGGCCAATATTAATGCAATGATTATATATTGTTGGCTACATGAATCCATAGACTATATTCTTCAGTCAAAATAGCGTGATTTTACTGTGAAGGTTTTTCATTTGATGTTTTAATATGTTAATTATAGTTTAATTATTATAAAATGTATATAATGAAGTATGATCCTTTAGTATACTTGTGAAAGTGTTGATAAGTGTGCACAATACTTATATACGAGTAGGTATATCACTTGAATATGTGAAAATTTCGATGTTTTCGGTTTGTTTACTTTTAGGTTAACCTTATCAGGGACGAACTATAGCCTCTGTTGCCTGGGATTTTAAGTCTATTTACACATTGCATTAGAATCAGATCAGCAGTTTAGGCCCGTTTACATAGACTGCCCAAACCATTACACTTCTTTTAGCGCACTCAGGTAAAACTAAATAATATACAGGCCATTTTTTTGGTTTATCTTCACAACCTCGTCGAGATGAGTTTAACCTAAACGTAAACAAACCCGTCTATGACAAAACCAAAGACTGGTCAGTGATGCCAATTGGCCAATAATACTATAATGATTTTTGTTTGCTATGAATCCATAGACTATAGGCTTGTATTCTACAATCGACAGTGTCAAAATGGCGTATTTTTTCTGTGAAAGATTTTCATTTGATTTTTAAACATATTCATTATTGTTTAATTGTTATAAAATGTTTTGTATAATTAAGTGTGATCCTATAATATACCTGTGAAAGTGTTGATAAGTGTGCACAATAAGTAGATAAGGAAAAATATTGATGTTTTCAGTTTGTTTACCTTCAGCTTAAATTTATCAGGGACGAACTATACAACTTTTCAGTAAAAAAACTTATATAATATTCAACATAGTCGGGTTGCCCTAAAAATGAGGTTATTAATAACCCATGGTTCTTACTTCTTTCCCCAGGCCTCTGGGGTACAACAGATTAGTGGAGATGAAAGATTCCGTCATTATGACGTAAAAGGAGGCTTAATAAGCCGATGCAGGCCATCTAAATGACAACCAATTAGTGGGCTTGACAAATATTTATAAATATTATGGAACACATAAATTAGAAATTGAAACCACGCCAAATAACACCTTACTCCCTTAACATACAGTTTGTTTCGACGTGTTACGGATTTGTAGAGTATTAAAAGACAATGCAGCGAAGAAAAGATGTTTCATAATGACGTCATTAAGTCGTAGTCCAGACGAGGATTATCTTGCTCTGAATGGCTCTTCAATTCTTTAGAATTTGTTATTAATAAATAATAATAACTGAAGACAAATAATAATTGCCTATTACCCTATTGAAATGTGTTATTGGTTGCGAATGAATAATATTTTATACGTTTTTACTAGGTACGAGAAGTCAAAAAAGGGGAAGTGTTGGCACTTTGGCAGTATAATAAGTAAAAGTAGATGTTTCTTTATATATATACTTGTTGACGGTGCTGGCTTAATTTTATAGTGCCCAAAAACGAAACATGTAGTTACATGTTTCACACTTTAAAAATATTGTCAGTAATATTTATAATACATAAGACTCCTTAATACTAGTATATAAGTCGTTAAGGGATTGTCGTAATATTATCCTCCCCAAAGATTTCTTTTCCAACTAGAAGCCAATATATCACGCGACGTCAGCGGGGCGCATGTGGCTGACACGAAAATATTACGATGCATCAAAACTGCCAAGAAAAGTGGGTGGAAAACGAACCGAGTCTAATGCGGGGACAAGGCATAGGCGTACGCGATTTGGAAATTATTGAGTTAAGCTGATCACGGTCTGCTTTCTACAGGACGACTTATGTAGGTGAAAATAGAATAACTGATTTCAATAGTTCAACGCACACGTTACAAGAAATAGGTTAGGGATGATCACGGCCGGCTTTCTACTGGACGACTTATGTAGGTGGAAATAAAATAATTGATTTGAATGCTGCAACGCACACGACAGTAGGACACAAAATCGGTCAGATTTGTATAATAATAATATCTATGGACGATTCGCACCACGTCAATCTGGCCCCGTGCTAAGTATCCGAAAAACTTGTGCTACAGGTAACCAAGACAACGGAAATAAATTTAATACTTTTTATGCTATACACACATTTATGATTTTTATCATATTATACACAAATTTAATATACAGTCATAACACTAAAAACGCTCGGCGGGATTCGGACTCGCGACCACTCGCTCGAGCACTAACGCGCTCAACCACTGCGCTACGGCGGACGTCAAATTTGTATGGTGGAAAGATCTGCAGCAAGGTCGGAAGTCGAATCGGTCTACAGTAAATAGACTGTATGCGGGCTGCCGTAAATGCGAGAATATTATTTAAGGTCGTTTTCTTTTCCTCTATAAAGAAGGTATTTATGTTTGGTTATGCATAAAAATGTGGTTTTGCATGTAAACACATTTTTCTTCGTAAAATATTGTAAAAATATGTTACCTGCAACTTACAAGACGTGATAATTGATTCGGTAACTACGAATCGTTATAGTCATTATTGTACCGGATATGGAATAAAATTAAAAAACGTTAAATCCAACAAATTTAAGGTATCTATGTCAAATTGTAATCACATTATAAAATAATAAAAATACCATGATTGAAATTAAAATGACCATTAAACAGGTAACATTTTAAAATAAACATCTAATATAATATTATACATTTTTTCATTTCAACTTGTGACTTGCACCACATAAGTTTGTCGTGTAGTACGAGGGTGATTTTCGTCCTGAAAAATGCTTCGTAGCGCAGAATATAAAGAATATACACTTTATATACTATCTTACATCCCACTCATATTATACAGGCTATTATATAAATGAGTGATAATTAACTTTAGGATGTGTCCCATACACATCTCCCGTATGTAGAGTTTACAGAGAAAGTACCAGCGCTGCAAGAGTTACTTTTTTTTTAATTATTGTATGGGAAAATGTATGATGTTGGGGCATTTCGCTGTATCCTCTACATAGGAGGCACATACACACCCTAAAGTATTATCACTCATTTATTTTACACCTTGTATATGAGTATTGCGATTGATGTTATTCGATTAATCCCGAATAAATCATTGTTTTAGCTAGGTGTAGATAGTATTTTGTAAATAACTAGCTTTTTCCTGCGGCTCCGCCTGCGTCCCTCGCACACACTAGGGCACTTTATCGGGATAAAAACTATGTCTAAATCTTCAAAGTCTGTACTTATCCTTTTTGATTTATAATATTTGTAATAATTTACGTTACAATATACGTCTCTAACTAAAACCTTACTATGTGAAATGTCCAAAGATCACTTTGTCGTTTTCCTTAATAGGTATGCAATTCACTTGAGGATTATAGAATTTCTAGATTTACATTCAACGTATAGATTTTTTTTTTGTATTTGATTTCATCACTAATGCTAATTTAAAAGACAATGAAATCAATGAAATTAAAAAAATTACCAATCCAATTTATTGAATTTACAATTAAAATAAATAATTTACCGTTTATTGTAAACAATCATATTTACCAATCAATGTTCACAATGAGACGTAAATTATTTGTAAATTTTCGCTACCTTTTACTTTTACTTACGTAAAAATCGGGTGTACATAAACGTCTTATCTTCAAGGAAATGCTGTGAAAATAACAAAACTGTACGGGGAAAAAGGAGGCGATGGGGAGAGGGGGAAGTACAAAAGGGGGGCGTTTTGGGCTCTCACGGTGTCTACCTCATATGTATGGAAATAAGGACTAAGCCCGCGACGGGTAAAGGGGCTTTCATACAGAGTATTTTCTTACTCTTAAAAAAAATGTCACACCAAAAAGTTTTTACTTTTTCGGGATAAAATGGTGTCTATTTTTTAACCAGAACCCTGACTACTGCCTTAACAAATTTATACAAAATATCTATTGTAGTTTGAGCGTAAAAGAGTCACAAATTCATTTATCTATCTAATTAATTTATCTATCTAAACAAAATATGCAATGAAATTTCTAGTTCATTGCATTTTTTAAATATTCAAGTTTTTTTTAAAATGCATTTTTTTATGTTCTAAAAAAACCTATTTCTAAACATGGTTTGCATCTCCTTAGATACATTCTGAATGTTTCTGTAATTCTTTTCTGGTTTTTTCTGGTTATCATTAAAAACAGAATCGACATTTTCACTAGCTTTTATAAAAAAAAACATTAATCCATTTATTTTTTTTCCAGCATAAACGCGACCTAACACCGTATCAACGTATAAATATACGTCAGGTGCGCTCAAACTTGGGTTTACGAATTTTTCTCCAAGATATTGCCGGAGATTTGTGGCTATACCGCCTTTACGTAGGGGAAACGAAGATATATTGGACAACTTGGAAATCAAATCAGTAGTTGAGAAAACTTGCATTGAGAACGTCGATGTTTGATATATCAAAGATTGGATGTAGCTGGGACTTAGCTATATCTATGATACTAAAATTATAAAGAAGAAAATTAAATAGGCTTTAAAAATACTAGGCTAATTTTGATGAAACCTGGTCCAGATATAGCATAATAAATAGATACTTATTGCAGCACAGTGTAGTGTTCCTGAGGTATATTCTTTTAAGCTAACGATCGCGCTCAACATCTAGTAATATATTATATAATATACCTAGCTTTAAAGTAAGTCAGATCTCACAGTATCATGACAATAATATGATCAGCAGGTTAGGTTAGAAATAGCTTAAAAAAACATAAATTGACAATTCATCTAACGTAAGCCATTTGACAAAATTGTATTGTATTGTAAAAAATATGAATTTTAATATATAAGTACCTAAATCGGTTAGAATGAAGTCGCTCATGTAATTGTGATCGAACTTCACTTAAGGTAAGTTCGTTTGATCTTCAAATATTCATAATGATTTTTAATAGAATCGTACACCGTACACGTTTAATGAATTCCGAATTTAAATCTTTTACTATAGCAATACAAAACAGTCGAAAGTCATTTCTTAGACTGCGTAGGTAAAGAGCCTTAAAGGCTTCTGTTAAAATATATTATGATTCTTTTTTGGAGGAAAGTTTCAATCTTTATTTGAAAAAAAAATGCTCATATCTAGCCTAAACCTTAAACGTTTTTCTTTAAAGATTATTCTCCTTTGAATGTTAGCTTTAAATTTAGTAAAAAAACTGTATATTATATATATATATATTTAAAATTATGGAATTTAATACGATGTGTTGGGAATTTTCCAAGCAATTATTGATAAACAAAATTGCGTAGGTGTTACCTACGTGTAAATTCGGTTCGTTTGAAAAATAAACAAATATAAGGTAACGCCATCACGTAATACATCACCGTAATCTCCTTACGACTCAATTCCGCCGGGGAGGGCCAAGGTACCGCGCGCCCCCCTACTCCCGGGATTACCCCACGCACAATGGATAAATTGTTTACATATTTTTCTTTTTTTTTTTTGTAATGAAATATTATGTAAGTTGATAATAAAAACTTCATGTTATAAAACTACTACTATAATGTGATAAAATTTGATTATTAATACAAATACTTATTACTAATAGTCTACACTGATCGAAATTAAAATGTACATAGTTTAATCATATACTGAAAATATTTACGATTTTACAAATCGCATAAATAGATTACAGCCTGAAGTAATGAAAATTGAAAACACGTATTTCTCATACTTACTGGGTCGAGAGAAGGATTTTTCAAAATTCAACCTCTCAAGGTGGCGAAATATATTTCACGCAGGCGTGAACAAAAGCTAGTTTTATTATAAGGCTCAGTGTAGATAATTTGTCCGAAAGACAGTAAAAATTAATATGTTTAATATAAAATAACACCTTAACAGTTAGGTTACGATAACCTGTCATAGTTATTGTCGAAAATATACGCCTGCTTACAAATACATTACTTTTATGACTAATTAAAGATACAACATCCAGATAAAGCTACTACCGGACCGGTATACCTGTGTATCTCTACGATCTACACCAAGTAATAAAAAGATAATTTGAATATATCCACTTTCAGATTAAAAAGATTTTAGATAAAATACTACAGGAGGTTACCTTCGAAATTGTTCCCATACTATGAAACCTATTTAATATATCGAAAACAAAAACTATGTAACTTTCAAGCTACATAGTTTTTGATTAGTAGACTAGCAGTCCACTTAGTACTAACAGCTTGTCTCTATAAAATGAGGCATTTGGTTCAAAGTGAAGGAAGTATATAAATTACTGGTTAAAAACACCGAAATAAGCAAAATAATTTTCAGTAAAACTATATCTTTTGTTCCGTTTTAATTTGTGAGGAACGCAGAACGCTTAAAATTAGTAACGAGTGACGATCGAAACGAGTTTTGAGGTACGAGAATTGGGGCCCTGATCGACAACCGGTTCGATTGTACCAATACTTTCCTCCCGCAATCAGCCTTACACGCGAACTAACATAATTCACCGCCAAACCATCCAAGACATAAAGTCTAACAAGACACAAAGGCGCCTCCCTATCAAATTGGCCAATTTATCCTGACCCCATCCTCCCTAAAGGGAAGGTGGTGGAAGAGAAAAATAAGAGAAGCGACGGCCAAGTTACAGTGGTGTAGAACGTCACTAGTGATGGATGACGTGGGCGGGGCGATCCGATCATTACCCGTGATGCATGGCACAACACTAGTGACTTTTATAATTTTATACAATGAAAATCTTTTGACGGTTTAGGATGTTAAGGGCGTGTTTCACGAAGCAATGTTAAAGTTAATCCTTCGTTAAATATCATGTTGTTCCTCTCGTAATTCCTACTTATCAATGAATGAGAAGGCATGGTATTTTAACATGTCGTTAACACTAACATGCGTTGGTGAAATCGGAACTAAATCGCCCAATTATATTGTAAAAGCGTATTTGTCGTAGCCATATGAAAACATACAATATTCAGATTTAAAAATAAAAGCTCATAGAGCGCACATTATCTGGGTAAAGCCACTAGAGGCTAATAAAAAGATCTAATAGAACATTCAACAAGAAAAAACGATGATTCCCGAAAGTTTTTCGATTTGACGATTAATAAATTTATTCATTCATTTCATTCAACTATGTCATCACAAATTACTGGTACTTTAGTTACTTACAAAACTATAAAATATAGCAGATTACTTTTAGTATTTCTTACCTGTACGTATCTGATGTCGATAACAGGTGTTAATATTAAACTTTTTCTTGCACCATACGTAAATTCAAATTTCGAACTTAATTATTTTTATTTTCGCTAATAAACAAGGACACGTAATTAGCAAATTTTCGCTTCTAACGATGCACTCCCAACAAAATTCAAATAGAGACTGACTCTTTAGCAAAAAATAACATCGGCATCTGCATAATAAATATAGAATACATTATCAACCCTTGAATAATTAAAAATATGCGCGAACGACGATCGCAAGAATTAACCCTTTGCATGCAAATGATCGCGAGAAAAAATCACGACCGGTCCCGTGGACCAGGTGTTTTCATAAACAAACACATTTGGCAACATTACGTAGAGAAGATGAATATAATTATTTTCAATCATTCATCTCATCTAAAATCTAGATAATTTAGTAAAAAACTAGATTTATTGACGTTCCATCCAACGAAATGTTTAAAGCTTCCAGCCATAAAAATTAAATTTTCAAAGATAACACATCGACAGCATCAAATATAATATCATCAACCATAGCTGTATGTATTATAGGTACTATATTCTTAAACAACTTAATTAAGTTTCACTATCGTATTATAAACTACAATTATTAAACACAAGAATGCTGGCTGAATGATAAACACGCTTTGTCTATTTTTTACATGTAAAAAACGAAAATTACAGACAGTGAACGGAAATTCTTTCAAGATCAACCCACCTGCTAGGGGACATTTGAATCTCAATGGAGCTCGGAAGGGTTGAGATTTGTAATGAACTTTTAACTTTAAATCAAATAGATGTTCTGGTGCTTTTCGGTGATTATAATTTGGCTTTTTCTTGTCTTTGGTCTTTAATTAGGCAGGGAATACACGTTAGTAATTTTTGACATCCTTTAAGGATTTAAACCGCGTTTAATGATTATGGTTTTCATATTCAGACGATCTGTTCGCCCGTATCATCATACGAAAGTCGAAACACGCAAAAGACGCGTCCTGAATCGTTTAGGTCCTGAATTATATTATTATGATCTGACGACTGACTCTTTCATACAATTTAATAGCTTAGGATGTATTGAGATATATTACTATTATTTGTAGGTATTGGTAGTTATCGTCGCGAATGTATGTAATGTGTCCCCGCGGCTCCGCCAACGAGGGTAGTGATGGAGTACCGCCGAGTTGTTAGCTGCGTCCAGGTCACCAGTTCTTCGGACGCGGCGAGTCCCACATACCCGTAGTAGGAGTCCCCATCTACCTCGGAATGCGTAATGGATTTTCTCGGCGAAAAGAAAAAAAAGCATTGGTAGTTATACCAAATTAGCCTGTATCAGAAAGAAAACAGATGTAATGCCCATCTTATACCAACACCTATTTTCAATATCGATTATTATTGAATATAATTAGCATATCAGAGGCGATGTTGACACAGCTTCCATAGACCATAGACAACCCCATCGATTACGTCACAAAGGCGGAATTCTCACGTACATCTACGTCCGTTCTCACGAATTTCGTGAATAAATTAACGCGAAAAAAAATCTATTATCTATGCCATTCAGTGATACTGGCTGCAAAGAATTTGAATAAAAAAGTAAAAGGGTACCATTCTGCAAAGTGTCAAAATTGCTCTTCCCGTAATTTGAATATGGAATTTGCATATCTTTTGGTGAATGATCTAACTTCTCACACTGCACACAATACGGTATTGATCTATGTATCCTGAATATTTATCAGTAATGGGATTAAATATTTTCGTTGGGTTGTCATAATTGTTAACCATAACATATTCTAAGCATGAGCTATGGGTTTCGGAACAACTAGGTACGCAAAAAAATAGGAATGATAAAGATAATTTTACAAGATACGGTATTTTATTATGTTTATTCTAAGAAAATAAAACATTTTTTATCAAAAAACAGTAGGTCCGTTTGGTAAATAACACTGGCCAAAAAAAAAAACTACCTAGTGAGTCAGAAATGTGAAAGCTGCATAATTGGGTCCTACAGTCTACACGGTAATAAATTACGTATAAGTAACTTAAAAATGAATTACCTCTGCGATAATGCATCAAAACACAAGATTAATTGTTCGAATTACAATAACAATTCCTTATTCAAAAATTATGAACAATAAAAATTGTTGGCAGATAATAAAAGTAATAAAAATAGGTTTGAATAAATTAATTCTTTATTCATAATCGAATGTTTGATTTGATTTCGAGTGTGATTGTCTAAATTTTATAATTTATAGTTCTGTTTATTGCCTATTGAAAAAAAGTCAAATGTCATAACAGTTTGTCTATGATTGTGAAATATGAGGATTTTTTTCTCATATTTATGAAATTAGAATTTACCAGAAACACTTGAGTCTTGTCAACAACGTATTCGTAATTCCTAAAATATTATGGAAATAAGTCGACAGTTTATATGTAACTTACTGCTATGATGTCCATTTTTTATTAGTTATTACACATTAGGGGACCTATTATTATAAATTCTAATCCTAAACATAATATTGTATGTTTATTAGATTTGTAGGTACTTCTATAAATAAATACGACGACCTCCGTAGCGCAGTGGTGGAGCGCGTTGGGTGCTCGAACGAGAGGTCGCGGGTTCGAATCCCGCCGAGGGAAGAAAAAAAAAAGTATCAATGTTCCTGGGTCATGGATGTGTATTAAATTTGTGTATAATATAATAAAAATCTTAAATATGTGTATAGTATAAAAAGTATTAAATATATTTCCGTTGTCTGGTACCTGTAACACAAGTTCTTCGGATACTTAGCACAGGGCCAGATTGACGTGGTGTGAAGCGTCCATAAATATTATATTATATTATATTAATACATTTTATACATATTATACCTCTTTTTAGACTTACTCGTATTTTACCTCATAGGCCTAAGATACTCTGGAGCAGTAAGGGTCAGCTCATACCTAGACGCGACGCAGCGCTTTAATTTTAAGATAGCGATTCAAAATAAAACTATAAGATTCTCTTCACCAAATCATATTATGCGTTTTATTGCAAAAGTTTGATTTCGAACTGTGCAGCATTTTTTGCAATAGGCAAAATTAAATATATTATCTTCTTGTAGACAGTAAAATTCCCTTCATTATAAAATGCCGCACCTCTCCGCATCTCAGTTTTTTTTAATTATGCCAAAAACTCCACAACTATTGTAACAGTCAAAAGTCTTAAAAACCGGATGCAAATCAAAAGGTGTCTATGGTATAATTAAAGCAGTTGTTCGTAAAAAAAATTTGCATATTATGCTAAACAGCAACCGTCATAATTCCGATATTTAATTTTTAATACAAGTACCGGTTCTTTTTGTCTATTGTCACATTTGTAAAATATTTAAATTGAAAACAAAATGGCCGGGTCGAAACAATGTGTTTTGTCCCTGCCCGCGTTTGAGCGGAAAGCGCGCGAAATTCCCCCAATAGAGAGTGAACTCTGGATCATTGTGTTAAGGGTTAAATTCCCGTGACAGGCTGCGAAGGAAACCGTAAAATTAGTAATAACAGCATGAAAATTATGGAACATTATTTAGAGTGGCATCGTAATCTGCTACTGCATACGCACCTTGGCTAAATTATGTTTTCGAGAAAGCTCTTGTTTTTATTCATGTTTTTATATTTGATTAAAAGGAACCTTGCTGAGTCATATTTTGCATTGTTGAGGACTATTTAAAAACTAAATATTGTGGCTTTTAAAGTAGGTACTACAGAGTGTTCGCGAATGCAAACTAACTCTATGTACCATTGAATTTGAATACAATTATTTGATCAATAATTATCAGCTAACTAAGACAGATTGAGTACCGAACATCTGAGTAAAACCAGTACAGCAAATACAAATCAAAAGTGAATAAAAGTCACAGAACTTTACTGTGTTCTATTTCTATACAGTTAATTGTTCCTAATATAATAATTATATTATAGGTAGGTATAATTACCTATCTATATATTTCTCATTGTATTGCTTTTGATTTTGCTATAAGTATTGGTTTCACTCAGACGTTTGGCGAATTATATCTACATATTGTTTTACTTTTACTATCTGAGATTTGAATATTAAAAAATATGTCCAAGGGCCACGACAAATAAAGAGCTCTTAGAATATTTATAATCTTTTGTTACTTTACACCTATGTGTAACAGTTAGAAACATAATAGTTATTTCTGCAAAAAATATGTAAAAAAGTACAATAAGTGCCAGTTATAGGCCGTTGGCCAGCAATAAGAAGTTTTATCGCATTTTATATAAAAATATATTTTTCCTGTCACCATTTTAGTGTAACACACTATACTTTTATCAAATCATTAAAAATTTTATTGTTCGATACATCGGCCAAAGTGACCCCATATTGAAGAAAGCTAATAATTATTTAAATTGGCTATATAAAATGACCAATTTACGTTCCTTGATGGTATCAAGCCACATGGCTACTCGAGCACGGTGACAATTAATTTTTATTTTATATTTTTTTTATTTATGCCATACTAGCTTATGTCCGCGGCTCCGCCCGTATCTATTTCGTTGTAAAAGTACCTAGCAATCGTAAAGGCTGATTTTTCTTCAGAAGGAAGCCCTAGTTCGTGTATTAGGTAGGAATTTAGGCGCAGGTTCCAAAAGGTAAGAAGTAAGTGAAGTTAATAAAAACCTACTTTTTCGGGATAAAAGTACGGAGCAGTGACAAAGGCTGCCTCACCTTCAAAGGGAAAACCCAGTTTGTACCAGGGATGATATGGATATGAAATATCGCACACGGATTAAATACGGATATAAGAATGATTATTATATAGGATACGGTGTTAAAATTGTTTCGGATTATCCGGTAGTTTCGAAAAAAAAATCGAAATTCAAAATACGTAACTATTATTTCGGATTCGCTCACGGATATTTTTTATAGCTCGCCTGTACCTACTTATAATATTTGTATAATAATGGAAATTTGGATGACGTTCATCAAAAGGTAAGAGGCACCTAGCCTTTAAGTTAATCCAGGGTGTATCTTCTTGCATACCTAATTTTATAAAAGAAATCCAGCCCATTTCGCAGTTAAAAACATACACAAAAACTATTTAATTTATTATATTAGTGAGAAAATGAGTAGACAGATCGCTTGTTAGCAAACCATGAACATCATAAACCATGACATAATATTAGAGTAGGTATAGACTATAGACTATAGAGCTTAGCTTAGACCAATTACTAGGTGCAAACAAAATAAACATAGAATTATGTTATCCTAACTATCAGCAATATTGACCTCATAATTAATTTAGTGTCAATTTTATTAAGTTAATTAAAATAACATTAGATAAGTACACAACATGTAATAAAATTAAATATTCTAGGTTAATTAAAAATGTGTTTATTTGAATTATTTATTTTATATAATTAAGCCCTGAATTTAGCTTAATGACTAGGGACTTTTATCTACTTAATTTTTAAAATAAGTTATTTTAACAACTTCCTTTTTACTTGATTATAAAATAAAAGTTTTCATATAAAAATTAAAATTGGAAATTTAAAACACCTATAATTATAGGCTTAAAAGAAATAACAAATTAGATTGTAGGTCATGAATTTATAATTCGATAAAAGTAGGCATAAAGTTGTTAATATTGGCAAAAATGTTACATCAAATGCTAATTTCTTTGTACCTAGAAGTGTGAGAACTGTGATGGCAAAGGAAATTAAAAACACTTCCATCACAAGTTATAAGCCTAACACAAATAATAATTAGGCGAATAAAAAAATAACCGTTCAAACAATCTCTAACGTAACACTTTTATGGCATTATGCAAATTTCTTTGCCTATAAAACGGTGTGAGAAAAAAACAAAAATAAAGGAACGACCACACCGGTCCGGAGCGAATCGCGCGCTAACAAACGCGAATCACCGAGATGCTAATCTTCGACACCTTTACATTTGCATAATATTTGCGATCGGATTAATGCCGGGTGATACTTTTGTCACAGGGACTATCAAAAAATCATCATCGCTAAATGCTCTGGTGACGTCCTATTTCTAGAACGTCGCTCTCTTTTGTCACTTTTATTTTGAGCAAATTACTTTGCAATAGTAGGTAATATAAGCATGTAGGACAGAGGTATTTTAGTTGTCATTGGAAAATCCATCTTCTAACCCTAAAAATTCACAAAATTATTGATTCTAATTCTGGATTTGTGTTTTATTTTTAATTACCTACTACCTTGGTAAAACACCTATATCTAGTAAGCTATATATCTAGTAAGCTATATATCTAGTAAGCTATATATATCTAGTAAGTCAAATATATTGTTTCTGAACAATTTAGAAGCTTAGGAATGATAAATAAGTAGGTAATTGCTCCCCACACCGATCGCAGGAGTTATTTTATGCGGCCATGTGCGCAATTTAAAAGAAAACTCTTTCTTCCTACTTTACACCCGTCTATAACTTTTTAGTAAGTATATTATACATATTATTTAATATATTATACTAATTAGTATATTTAAGATCTATAACGTTGTTTGAGTAATGTCAAAATGGCGGCCCTAAAAAAGCTAGGCATTTTATAAAAAAAATATTATAGCGTACGCTAATGAGCATATTATTATGTACCTACTATGTACTTCGTAGTAAGTACTAACATACAGTATACGCGCGAAATTAAAACTAATTTTGTCAATAAATTTTCGATGTATTTAACAAGTGATGCTGTGCCTAAATCTTTCAAACATTTGAGAATATCTTCTATCATTCATCAATTATTGTTCGGAGAATATCTGTATTGACCGAACTTCAATTTTGGAATACGTGTTCCAAATTCGAAATGTGACTCGCGCCAACTCAAATAAAGACGGGAAAACTTAACATGACGTCAAATCATAAGAAGTCATTAGACATTCGAACGGGGACCCCTTAATACGCATACCCCACACCACATTTGCACAAGCATTTTAGAGACCACCCTGCAAGGGAAAAGGAAGCGTATTAACTAATAGCGAGAGTTTAAATCTCAAATAAGGATTTTCAAGACAATTGCTTACATGTGAATAATGAGGTATACGATTTTGGACTCTATCCTGTATAAGTTTGGGTGAATTTTGCAATGCAAATGAGATGAAATGCGAAAAAATCCGGCATCTTTTTACGTCATTTCTCCCCTTACGGGGGTGGGGAAGAAAAATCGGGGGTGGGTTTGTAGTAGTTTTTCGTAGCACGCGACACGCTATTGATTTTTTACATGCTCGCCAGGTGCCGTGCGTTTGTTTGGATATTTGTTAATCTTTCTTCTGCGATTTCGACGATTTTGCTTTTTGCACGATTTTGATTTACAAGGTTACTTACGGTGTGTCCTGTTGCTAAGATTAATAATCAACGAAATTTTCAATCACATTTCTATTTCTTTCGGCCTGGATATGATTTAAAATTCATTCATAACTGGCACTTTGCGTAACTAAGGTTACTTATGTACTGCATCCAACAAACATGAGTTATAACTTTCATATTTTACTTTTAGACACACAAGTTTTGTACGTCGTTTCTTCTCGACGATGTTTAGCTTTTTACCCTAAACCAAAAGGGTTTTATCAATATTAGTTTGTATGTTTAGAGCTTAGATCTCGAATTGAAATCTTTAGGGCGTGTTTCACCAAGCGATGTTAAAGTTAACGCCATGTTAAATATCATGTTATCCCTCTCGTATTTCCTGTCAATGAATGAGAAGGCATGGTATACACGCACTTAGTTTGATATCCGCGTTTGAACTAATGTTAAGTTTAGTTAGGATACAAGAAAGACGTTGGGCACACTGGGCTATGAGTTTATTCCAATTATGTTTATTTGGTTACATGTTAATAGAAATACGTGTATCTATGTTCGTGGCCGTCCAGTTTGACCTTACGTAGGCAGAGCAATTACATAACACAGGTTATCTACATCTAATCAAAGGCTACGTGCTACCTACGGTTATCTACTTACAACCTACTAATTTTTGTACGTGTAGTGAGCATAAAGATAGCAGATTAAGTGGTACATACAATAATTGTACAGCACAAACGCCTTTGCATCCGTTATTGAATGATGTGTACTACGTCCGAGATAAACTTAACCTGAACGTAAACAAACCAAAAACACCGAAATTTTCACATATTTACTTATTGTGCACACTTATCAACACTTTCACCGGACTGTTAAAGGATTACACACTTCATTATCCAATACATTTTGTAACAATTAAACAATAATTAATATGTTTAAACATCGAATGAAAATCTTTAACAGAAAAAATACGCCGTTTGGACACTGCCGATTGTAGAATATAATAATAGAATATTGATCTCGGATGTACTATACTCATATGTTATGGATCAAGTGATTAATGCGGACAATATGAATAATATCTAATAGGCTAATTTTAAGTAAAATGAGAATTGTTATAATGTTTTATTACTCTGGCCAAATGGTGATAGACTTATGTATAATGCCCGATACAAATTAGGTATTTGTATATTATCAAATTGAACTCTCATAATGGAAATACTTACTAATGTTCGGGCATTGTGTATAAAGCTCATTTTCTCTCGGAACTGAAGGGTCCATAGATAATATATAAAGTAGAGAATTTTATATCATGACTCCAACATTTCTTTGATTTTCTTTTGATCTTCACAATTTACCGCAGAGATGTCTGTTACAATTTATGGGTAATGCTTTAAACCTGATTGAACATCTTAAAGCAATTCAAGGATCTCATTTAGACACTTTTTCTAGTCAGCTAGTTGAATAAGTCACTTGGTCTAGTCAGCAGTTGAATCATTGGAAATGTCTGCAGAATTCTAATACTTATTAGGTACTTACATATTACTGTTATAGTGAAATAATAATGCGATTTCGGTGACGGTGACCGGTTTTGAAACCAGACCCTGCGTAGCTGGTAGTTATTTTATGGTGTCCAAGTGTGTGCGCAATACACAGAAGCACTCTGTCTTCCTCCACTCTCGTAGCCCAGTGGGATAATAGACACGACTGGCGAGATTCAATGATTTTATTATCCATACTTTTTTATATTGTAAAACGGAAGAGTTTGTTTGTTTGTTTAAACGCGCTAATCTCAGGAAGTACTTGTCCGTATTTGTTTTTTTTTTTTTTGTTGGATAGTCGATTTATTGAGGAAGGCTATATATTATAATGCGTGCGCTGCATAAACGGTTTAAGTTACTAAAAAATATGTATGAAAGAATTATTCCTTTTTAATAATCAAAAAAAAGTCCGCAACAGTATATGTCTATCTCTTAAGATTTACTCATAATAACATTATTTGTCGAAGAAGGCGATAGGCTATATAACAATACGCTGCCACCATTATTATGAATTCACGATCATAAAAACAAAAACCACGTTAGCAATCAAAATATAATCTCGTTTTCGTCAACCACGCGAACGATGTCGCGGGCACAGTTAGATATAGTATTATGTTGAAATGTGTAACATGGAAATATGAAAATACCATCAACACGAACCGCAGATTATCACTTATGCGCTGGAATTTGATTCATATTATTTACACTTGTCAATCTGTCACAATATTTAAATAATATATTATCTAGTAGGTACTTAGGCAAAATAACCCATATAGAGTTCTAATTATGAACTTTTTTTGGCGAATTTCGACCTTTGGACCTATAGAAGCAATAATAAAATCGCAACGGGTCGCTGTCTGTATTGTCCTTAATCTGTCTGTACCTACTTATAGTGTTCTTGTTCTGTCTGTATTGTTCTTGTTCTGTTTGTAATGTTTTTGTAATGAATGTGATGTTCTTGTAATATCTGCATTATTCTTGTTATGTCTGTAATGTTCTTGTAAATCAAATCAAATCAAATCAAATCAAATATTTTTATTCAGAGTAAATTTTACAAAAAAATGTTTTCTGAACGTCGTTTCTATATGATGCCTACCACCGGTTCGGGAACTAGCCCAGCAAGAAGAACCGGCGTAAGAAACTCGCATGGGGCCATCTTTTACCAAAAAGATGGAAAATTTATCTTTTTAAAAAAAGTATAAATTTACATATAAATATGTCAATACTAAAACTAAATAACATAGAATGTACTATATATAAGTAGCCTTGTAGGGGGCTACTTTATTCCCAAGGTGTGCTATCATTCATATAAT
This sequence comes from Celastrina argiolus, assembly GCA_905187575.2. Lineage (NCBI taxonomy): Eukaryota > Metazoa > Arthropoda > Insecta > Lepidoptera > Lycaenidae > Celastrina > Celastrina argiolus. Next base: position 15,314,844 of record LR994591.1, on the reverse strand, counting down.
CATTAACTTTATAGTAAGCTTTTGCACACAAACGTTCTTTGACTACTTTCTTAAACTTATTAGTTGAAAAATTTTGAACGTTTTCTGGGATCCTATTGTATAGGCGTATACATTGGCCTTTAAACGAATTCTTTACTTTGCTTAGTCTAGTCACTGGAACAACAAGTTTATTCTTATTCCGAGTATTTCTATTATGATTATCACATTTTCTTATAAACAGGTTTACATTTTTCTTAACATATAATACATTAGAGAGGATATACTGAGAAGCTACAGTTAGTATTCCAGTTATATCTGCATTGTTCTTGTTATGTCTGTAATGTTCTTGTAATATCTGTAAGATTATTGTAATGTCTGCAATGTTATTGTTATATCTGTAATGTTCTTGTAATATATGTTATACTAGCTGACCCGTGCCCACTTCGTTGAGCATAGAAACCGTTTCAACATTGGATTCTACGAACGTTTCAAGGCCAAAAATAGCCGAATCGGTTCAGCCGTTCTCGAGTTTTAGCGAGACTAACTAACAGCAATTCATTTTTATATATAAGATTCCTGCGGAATTTCTTTACGTAGTTTCGGAAAACATCACAGCTTGTCCTTCATTTTAATATAAAGCGTAAAGATTTTAGTACCTACCGCTTATCGTAGGGAAGTAAGGTTTAGGACCTAGATGACCTAAGATACACCCAGTATCAGATCTAGCCTGACTCGTTATATTATTTTATAGGTATTAGCAACAAATTTCAAGCTACGGCTGTTTACGGAAAACCGTTTGAGTTAGGGTTCAGAACCGGGATTTCCCGGTACCGAAAATCCCGGGATTTCCCGGTTCTTTGACTACTGTTATAGAACCGGTTCTCAACGCAAAAGAACCGGGATTTTCGGTATTTTCGGGATTTTTTTACCTTAACAAAAAATAAACGCAACGGGCTTAGAAAAGTACTTTTGTATTTTAATTACACATTGTGGCATGTCATGTTAAAGGATAATATATTTATTGCTATACAATGATTAAAATATCGTTATACAGTCACTTCCATTAAAGTTTTACATAGATATAAACAATTTTTATAAACGTGAGTAATATTATATTACTAGCTTTGGCCCGCGGCTTCGGGCGTGTGGAATTGTATTCGTAGCAAAAAGTTCTTTACCAAATAACACTACAGCTGCAATGTGGTTTAGATAATGTTATAGTTATAAACATATTATGAGTATTATTATATTTTAACCAGTGCATATAAAAACTTAATAAATTGTATTCTTTTGACACCTTGGGTTACATTATTGGAGTTTAATAAGGATCCCTTTTTTTTGAAAATATAATAAATCCTGTGTTCACCGTTGATGGTGTAACTTTCCGACGGTGAAAAACGCTTTCAAATTTTAACTTAAGTTACGATGTTATTCAAAATATTCTTAACTGATTTTACTATCTCAACATATTAAAATAAATCTAGGGGAAATGTCTGCTCATTAAATATATATTTAAGTCAAAATCAAGATTTGGGGTCTATAAAGGCCATAGAACCTAAAAATAATAATTATGAAAAAAAGTACTGGCTGTCGGTCCGTATGAGTCCGTACTGAATGGAATAAAATGAAATTTAGCAGGCCGATAGCTTCGAACCAAAAGGGTAATGTAGGATATTATTATCCCAAAAACGAAAGGGTGCCCGTTGGATTTTCAAAAAACAGTAGCTACTTATTTAATGGTATTTCGGTGAAACTACGTATTTAAATGAAACTCGGCACAAAGGTAGATTGGACCATGAAATTAATAACAGGATTTTTTTTTGTTGGGAAACAAAAAGGTCCCAAGGGATCATAATTATAATTATAAAAAATCTTTTTGCTACTACCTACTTATAAATAAAAAATCGCAAAAAAACAATTTTATAAGATATCTTTAAGCTATGAATTTTTGATGAATCAATTTATCTGTTGGATAAAGCTGTTAACATTTTTGGAAGATCCATCTTTTTAGCCAGTAAAACTCACATCGATATTACATTCAAAGGGTAAAAACTTACTTTACAATATTTGCGTTTAAAATTTTAATTTCTGTCCAAACATTATACCGCATTTTGTGCGATTGGCTAAGCAGAAAAATAATTTTAAAATGTTTTATCCATACTTAATATTATTTCAAACGTGAAACTAACTGTGTCTGTTACTTTAAGAGTCATGAACCGTTTTACCGATTTGGTTTAATTTTGGTACGGCGATAAATTTATAATAAATAGGACTTATCAACGCCGAGGCAAAACTACCGAGCAAAGTAGGATTCAACGTCACGTATATAACGTGACGCAAAATATAATTACTCATACTTAAACTTATAAAACTCCTCAGTTTTGGTTGGGTTTTTTGTACTACACAGTATTTTACAATATTATAAGTTTTAATAGATTTACATCGGTAAAATAGTTTTTTGGCTCATGATAGATCGTAGATATAATATGCAATGTTTTATTTACCTATTCAAAAGTAATAACTTTGCAAAAGTGGGAGGGAATCTGCTAAGTGTGCCTTATAGGCTGGCAAATCGTTATACATAATATACGCCACGGAAAAAAATATTGTAGTGCGTATGATCTGACCAGAAACTGAATAGTGGATAGTCATATGATTATTAGTATAACATTATCTTAATCATACTGTAGCCATAGAGTTATTTGATAAATAACTTTTTGTTACGAATACTATTTTACGCGCCCGAAGCCGTGGGTAAAAGCTCTAATATTAAAGACGTTAAATTCAAAATATATAAATTTACGATATTTTAATCATTGTATAGCAAATTAATGTATCATACTTTAACTTGACATACCAAAATGTGTGATTTATTTATAAAAAGTAGTTTTCGAAGCCATTGTATTTGTTTTTAGTCAAGTAAGAAAAAAATCACAAAAATACCAAAAATCCCGGGAAATCCCGGGAATTCCCGGTTCTGACTAGTGCCGGTACCGAAAATCCCGGTTCCTAAAACTTTACCGGTTCTCGATACCCTAGTTTGAGTTAACTACGGTTGTAAAGTTAAGTTGGACTTGATATGTGCAAATTTTAAACAAATTGTAAATTTGCATATTGTTAATTTATTGTTAGTCTTGCGGCAAAATATTAATTTTATGCACCAACTACTATAATACATTTTAAGACCTTATGTTTTTTTATTTATTTGTACAACTAACAGTAGGTACACAGTTTAAACATTAAAAGTTACAATAAAACTACTTGTTTGTGTTTCCAAAATCGTTATCTTCATATTATTAAACACAATATTAATTATATTTAAAACTTCACTTGCAAGAATACACATCGCTCAAATTACGTAATATTATAAATAAGACATTCAGGAAACATATTTGGGCAAAATACTTCATAACTAAATGGCATTAAAATAGTGTAAAAAGAGAACATTGTAATTAGAGGCTGGCAGGAAAAAACAAAGGAAACGGAAGAACGAAACAAATTAACAATAAACATACAAAAATCGGTAAAAAAATACCTTTATTTTGAGACGTGACTTACATTTATGTTACGGTAAACGCTCGAAAAACGTCATATCCTAAGATTTAAGAGTCTTAGGATTTACCAACATGAGTTGGTAAATGAAAGGATACATGAAAATTAGAATTTTTTTCAGGCTTTTACTATTAGAATTTATTACATGCTAGGTTTTATCATTAAGAGCTAGTAAAATTTGGTTGTTGGTCGAAAAAAAACAAAGATTTATTCTTATTCATTAATTTCACGATAAGACAGCTTCAATAGATTGAGCTGAAATTATAAATTACGTTTTTCCTTCTAAATATTGAGTAATTGAATTAAATAAATAACTTAAGTTTAGTTATGTTAACTACGGCGGGACTTTGACGGAAACGACTCTACATTTTACATTTCGATGACGTGACAAAAATTTAGGTGTTATTAGTAGTAACTACACTACGCAGTACATCAAAGCAAAGTTATTCTGTAACCCAATTACAGAAAAACTTCTCCATTTTTGACCTTAAAATTAATTTCAAAGGGACGCAGATATAAAACTAATGATTACAAAATCAGTTTGTGATGCCTACATAACTGCTTCATTCCATTTCAAGCTTTAATTACATCGCTGGACAGCAAAAGAGTCAACGATTTTAATACGCTACTAATATGTTATCACATACAACAGACGTGTACATAGCACAGCCACCATTTTGTAAACATTTGACACTTTTTTTTTAACAGAAACTAATCAATATTTTGGACAATATCTACACAAACATTGGTAATAAACGCTCCCACTTTGATCAACACATTGATTCTAACCCCACGTGCTCTTGCGCACACAAAACTAATCGATTAGGGGTGTGGCCAACCCTTAGAGGGAGAGAAACAGATGTACTTCATCCGTCTCACAAAGTTAAGGACCCTGTACATTTGAAGATTTATACCTAACACATTTTATTGGAAAGTTGTAACACTTTTATGGCAAATAAATTATTTAATTAAATGAAAAAAATATATAATGGTTTACGCTATCTAAAGTCAAACTTTTGTCATTTTTAATGTTCATTATAATTTTCTTAATATCTTCTTTATACTATATGTTTATTTTACTTAACTACACACTCACCAATTTACTAACAGATTAGTAGTAGATGGTATTAGTAATATTCAATGAAAAGAGTCTTGTTAATATTTGCCATACTTGCTTTTCTGTAAGTTTTAATGTATGTTTACAGTAAGTATAGAACGTTAGATAAGAGTTGGCGCGTAAAACAGGTATACATGTAAAGTTGTGTGATGTCTATGATCTTGTCATGATACTAAAGGTAAGTACATACTACGACACACAGCTCTAAGGTATATAAAAATAATAATATTATCATCGTTGCTATTTTTAAATGTCTATAGAACTAATATAGAGTTTAATAATGACTGTTCTAAAGACATGACATGGAAGATCAAGTAAAAATCCTTAACTATTTATAGAAGTCTATAATATATTCTGCTAAGGTGTTCCGAAAGCTCATAAGAAATGTAAATGCATACAATATACATCCTTATAAGACGTTCAAATGAATACAAACGCGTAAAAGCCCGAATAAGATGTGAGGAAGCAATTTCAATGGAAAATGAGACAGTTTACCTCCGCAGTCACGTACAGGAGGCGTTACACTCAAATTGTTATTTGGATCTATAACTAGGCATAGCTATTTGCGCCACGCTTCGTCATTTTGTGACTGGTAACGCCATCTATTTGGAAATAATGTAACAAAAAATAATTTCATAGATAAAAATTATTTCACCTTTTATAATAGTAGATAAATTATTTTATAAGTTAATAATAATAAATAAAGCAATAAAATATCATAAAATGTCAACACAATATTTCTAATAAGAATTTCAAAAGACTAATGAATGCGCCATCTAGCGGTGAGTAGATGAAACCAGCATCTAACTGTTTTACCCACGCAACTTTAGCACACAACGGAGCTGAGTTTTCAATGTGTGCGTAACAAAATGCCGCTAAAAATTTTAAAAAATCTCCCTCGGATCGCTTGAAAGCCATTCGAACAAACATCAAAGAAACTCTCAGCTCAAGATCAAAATGGCCGAGCCAAATTACTGCGGTTGCCAGGGGAAGTAGAACAATGAATGACTGGAATATTTCTGTGCTTTTAGAAATAAGTACAGGTGTATTAAAAACTATTCGTTTTTATTATTTGATGACATTATTGTATAGAGGATTTGCATCCTTTTACCATTTCCATAATCATCATCATTTCAGCTATGATGATGCATAATAGCCTGGGCCAAAGTGATTTATGGGGGGTGAGCGCAGTTTTCAGCTGCTGCCAATTTCCGGATATATGACGCCTTTCACGACACCCACGGGAAAGATGGTTGATGGAAAGGTGCTATTCTTTCTCCTGCACCCCACGAAAAAAATATTTTTACCTACATGTCAGAATATAAAGCAATATACCGAATTGAATGAACTCAAATGAAATTATCCATCTTTTTGGTAAAAGAACGCGAGTTTCTTACGCCGGTTCTTCTCGCTGGGCTAGTTAGATGGTAGGATCAATTATTATAGAAGAGACGTTAAATTTTTTTTTTTATATTTCTGAAAAAAAAATTGACTTTGTTGTATAATTGCAAAGTCAAATATTTTTTTTAGGGAACATAGAACATTAGAAATATAAATAGAGTACAGAAAAGCTCTTTAATGTCCTACCGAATTCTTTTTTCACTGTGTAATCGTTTTTGATTTTATATTTAGTTTTGTGGCTTCACAAAGATGCGCTCTATCTGTGTGTTGTTTTTTAATCTGATCCTATATATTCTTATGAAATCCTGAAAATTATTGCCTTTAGATCGAACTGCCGTTATATCTATCTAAAGGTCTATCGCTTGGTTTACCTTTGGACTGGGCCTGAGAACAGTAAAGTATACTGTGTAGTGTGTATGATGCATTATAACAGTATACCTAATATTATGCTTGTACCAATTTTCACGAACAATTTCGAAGTTACCTACTAAACAAACCAACGGACGTATATATAATCATGTTTATATAATTTGTTGTGTTCTAACTTATAATTTAATATTTTGTTGAGACATTCCTCTAGATATAACTGATTGAATATACTGTTGGTTCTTGATGGAAATGCATGTATTACTTTTTAAAAAAATAGAAAAGTGTAAATAAAAGTATCTTATTATTCCTCAAGATATTATTTTATGAAAACTCGCGGTTCCGCCCGCGTAAATTAAGCCCGCCTTTGTAAAATGCATAAAGTGTTGTAAATAAAAATAAAAATAAATAAATATCCCACGGGAACATGGCACTTTGGGACAATGGGATCAAAACTATTCCAAGTTCTTCCCGGAGACTCAAAGAATTTATGGGACAAAATTCATAAAAATCGATTAGCAGTAAAGCGTGAACAAACGTGACTTTCACATATATATCATAATAATATTTCACTTCATACTTAAACACAAAATAATCTGAAATATTAGCCTAATTTCCAACATTAAGGTTTCAGCCTAAGTTAATACAAAATGTGATTGAACATTTCGTTTATAAAGTTATTCTCTTGCACCTATTGATAGTTCTCCTTCTATGCGGTAGGTACTAGGTCCTAAGACAGTTTTATTAGCTGTGCATCTAATATAAGGATAAGGTTTCAAAGCTTGTCAACGCATCTTTATACGTCTACTTAAAAGAAAATTCATCTACTCCACTCGGTATTTATAATACTACAATGTGTATCGCGGCCTTTATATTGACATAAAAGGCTTTGAATGCTTTATTTGTTAAGTATTTTTGTCATGATGACAACATTTTTGACTTATTTTACTTGAATTCTTATAATTAATGTTATATTTGTAGTATATCTTTACTTTTAAAATTAATGTTAATAAAATAAGTTTAATGTAGCCTGATATACCTCAGTTAGTTTTTTAGTTATTTATATTTCAATTTTACCTCAACTATACGTTCTAAAAGAACTTAAGATGCAATATACCCGATAATAGTAAAACAAGACGTATAATTAATAATTAAAGACATGAATGGATGATGGTGAAATGTTGCAAAAAAAATTAACCAGAAAATTGGCTATAAAGTATAAACCTAATTTTATAATAATTAAATTAAAGAGACGGTTCTTTAGATTCTAAAACGTTTGAGTGACAATTTGAATTTCATCGAAATCAGAATTTTGCTAGATACAATTAATTCATTATGTCTTCAATTATTTTTTGTAATTGTACTCTACTGGTTAGTGTTAAAAAAAATAACGGCGAGGATGAAATTCAATACCAGTTTTAAAAGCATTCAAAGTTTTTTATGTCACATAGTTCGAGATAAAATATAGTGTAATTCCATTTAAAAAAAACTCTCGTAAATCTAATCCAAATCAGATCCGCATCTCAGAAAAAGTAATAATGTCACACGGCTTTATGCCAAACCCTTTGCATAAATTAGACAAAAAAAAAACAAAACTGACAGGTAAATCAGATATCAAGCGATGCATGAAAAATGACTCCGTACTTCTAATTAAAAAAAATACATCGACAATAGTTGTATACGTAGTGCAAAAAAAAACAAAAAAGTCCCCTCATTGAAACAATAGTGTGAAATTCTAGTAAATCTTTTGATACATTTTGATTTAGAGTTGACGTATAAAAGCGCGCGCATTTTCGGTGACACAATGACGGTTTTGTTTTTTTTTCGTAATTACAGACGAAATCCCGATTTTAATCAGGAAGCCTGACAATTAATTCGCAGCGCCATTTTGGTGTTATTTATTACGACATACATTTGCAACTTATTAAAACAATTTTGAAACATGTTAACCAATTTAATTTTCACACATTGCTGCTATTCTAAGTTAGGTATGCTATTAATTCAGCGACGCCTTTTAATTTTGTAATTTTAACTTTAATTAGATAGGATGAGTGTGAAAGTATATTTACTTTTGCCTTAAAAGTAACACTCAACTACAATCTAAGCTAAAATAGATGCTTAGTTTACTTAAGAATATAAAAATACTATCCAAATTAAAATTATAGGATACATAATATAAAGGATACATTGATAAATATTAGAAAATTTATATTTATGTTTTCTTTAACAACTTCTAGCAACAACTCGCGAAAAAAATGTTGTGGTGGTAATTTAATCAAAAATAAAAAAATATATTATTTTTGATTAAATTAATAATAAGAACTTCCGAAAAATGATGCTTGATTTTATTAACCAACCTAAATATTAGAAGTACGGTTTTCTAATCCCCCTACCGTTAGGTCCCCGACACCGCTTCGAGCTTGGCAGTTTTATTTAAAATGTATTCTATTAAATGTTGGTACTGCGGTTTTCTTATCTCTACATCGAATTTTGTTAAATATTACACCAATTATTAAAATTAGTTGGATACTATGTTAAACTAGGTGTAACTACTACTTTGTGTGTCAGAAAATTAAAATTGCGAGAGTAAAATTAGTGAAATAGTCATTGTATGAAAAGCATGATACAATTGACATTCGATAACTTTACTTCTACTACTACGTAACTACGTTTAAGGAAAAAATTATAAAAACAAAAGGGCTTAAAGATAAAATGAGTCCTAATGATTGGTGAAGTAGGTACAACATGCGTTTGCGACAATGAATATGAAATATGGGATATATGATGAACTGAATATATAGTAACGGCATTATGTGGCAATAAAGCTTAACACATATTTCATAAATTTCAGTAAAGATAAAGCTTTATGGTACACTTATGGTACGCTTTATGGTATTACAAAGTAAAGCTAGAACCAAGATTAAATAAAACTTATGGACAAATAAAATTACGATTCCTACAAACATACTAAAATCGATTAATTATTAATTCATAGAGTAAAAATGTATTTGGCAATGAATAAAAATATGTGCCTTTGTAAAAAATGTATTTTATAATAAATATTATTTATTACAAATATTGCTAATATTTGTTTATAAATTTATTGTGTGTACATAAATTGTAAAAATGAATAAAATAAAACCAACTGTCCAAATTAGTAAGTCATTGGGAAGTGGGGAAATCTTTTTTTTACACCTGGTGACTATAATGTTCGCGTAAATAAAATGTAGGAACTCATAAAATACATCAAATGACTAGACATCCATAAATTTTGTTTATTGCTGATGGTAATTATTCGTTTAGCTTTTCGTGACTGTGGGTTTGTGACCTAAGTAACTAGACACACCTAGTGCTTATAATAATTACTAATTCTAAATTTTATTTCGCTTTTACTAAATAAAATACGTTTTTGTTTGGGAAACGAAATTAATTGTGATACCGCGATGGAGTTGTACTGTCGCCGGCAAAAGTGTTCGTAATTTAAATATATAAGTTTGAATATCATTTTTAGATAAGTTTAAATCACACTTTTTTTAGATATAGATAGATCTATTTTTTTATTCCAAGCCAGATGTTGCATCGTGCTGTACATAAAAATTTGTATTTAGAAACTATTACTTACCTACTATTAATAATAATCGCTGGCTAAAGATAGAAAAATAAAAAGATTTACGACTCTCATAATTTACCGACATTCTCCGAATTCTCATTCTCATTCATTTACCGAAAGTTGAAAGTAACAGGAACGTTTATTACAAGCGGTTTCTGTTAAGTACTGTTTAATAACTCACTTACTCTGATCAAGTTGACATATTAAAAAATAATTTTATTCTTATTCTATTCTTCTATATTGGTGCCAAAGCTTGACTGTCCATCATACAAATGGTTACTGTTTATTAACTCTAATAAACAATATAAAAAAAGAAACAGCCTGAAAGAACGCTTACGTGAAACGCCAAGCTTTGGCATTAAAGACAACTATTTTCCACTGTTACCACCCCCGGGGGCCTACTCAAGATGCCATCGCTAATTGTCGCTTGCAAAGTTCGATAACAAAATGTATGGGATTTGACATAAGCTACGCTAAATGATCGCGATTTGGTATGTCACTTAGCGTACCTTATGTCAAATCCCATACATTTTGTTATCGTACTTTGTAAGCGATAATTAGCGATGGCATCTTGAGTAGGCCCCCAGGTGTGTTATTAGTTAGATGTGTCTGTCTGTGTGTATCTGTGATATCACAGCGCCCAAGCGGATGAACTGATGTTAACCTACTTTTGTTTGAAAGCTGACGTGATGGAATTCATCAGTTCACTCACGATTTGACAATTCAGGGGTTTTAAGGCCGTGTTTCACCAAGCCATGTTAAAATACCATGCCATCTCATTCATTGACAATAAATACGAGTGAGATAACATGATAAATTAATTAATTAATTTATGAAATTGTAATTTTTAATATTTTATATAAATTTACCTTACTGGACAAAAATAATTGGCTTTAGTTTGTAGCCAGTTTAATATTATTATAATGTTTGCCATTGTATGGCAGAATGTCAGCCACATAATAATACTTTTTCCATCATGTTGTTACTACATTCTTTGTGATGAAATAAATGATTGATTGATTGATCGATTGATTGATATTTAACTTGGTGTTAACTTTAACATTGCTTGGTGAAACACGCCCTTAATATATTAAATTTGTAACCGACTTCCAAAAAAGCTTAAAGGACAAGATCCTAAAGAAGAACCTTTGCTGACACTGACTTCAAAAGAATATCATTATATGCTTTTTAGTTGTTAATGTCGGTTTTTCAAACGTAATTCTTTTTTAAGTTAATTGTTATTGCCTTCTTAGTTATTTTAATTTTGCTCTTGCATGAATGTGCAAGAGCAAAATTAAAATAACTATTAATAACTAAGTTATTAAATAACTAAAAACTAAATACGCTTGCCGTGGAAGTGCCTAGTTTCGTCACTCGCGATTCTCAGGCCTCGAAAGTTCCGAATATTAGTATATCCCGCTCGCACGCGCGCTAAATGTCATTTGCATGAGCGGGACAGACCGATAGTACTAAGTTCGAGGCCTGAGAATTAGGGCCCTGGGACTCAACTCAGAGTGCAATGATGCTTTTCCACTCCTACTGCTTTTCGACGAACCTTGCAAGTTGCTCAAGCCGGGTTCCAGTTCCGCTGAAGGCTTTCTGCTTCTCAGGTCATCGAGGTATGTTAAAATTGTGTATAATATTATATAAAAATCCTTTTGTGTCGTATTTCTTTCTGTTTAATCTGTTAATTGTTTATGTGCACAATAAATTGTTAAATAAATTAATAAATATTATGCGTTAATCTTATATATATAAAAATGAATTGCTATTCGTTAGTCTCGCTAAACGGCTCGAGAACGGCTGAACCGATTTGGCTATTTTTGATCTTGAAATATTTGTTTAAGTCCAGGGAAGGCTTAAACGTTTTGTTATGCTCAACGCAGTGGGCACAGCTCGGCTAGTATAATATAAAAGTATTTGGTAACTATAACACAGGTTAGCTACTTAGCAAGGGGCCTTAATGACGTGGTCTGAAGGGTCCACAATCGATATATTATACATAAATAAGTTGATGAAGAGCGTATAGCCTAGGTTAGTAGGATATTTTATAGTTTATTTTATTACATGACACTTAATAAATAAAGAGACAATTTTATTATATATTTTTTTAATTAAGCATGAATTTCATAAGATATAATAATATCTTTTAGACTTTTAGTAATATGTCATTAAAATATTTCCATGTCCATATGGGCTGTAATTTCGAAAAAATAAATAAATAATGTAACAACTTATGTAACCAATTTCTTGGAATAAATCTTTATCTTTATCTTTAATATTATAATATTCACCTCACAAGAACTCTCATAAAGTGTTCTAATATTGGCGAATACAGTATTATTGTTTTTTCTTAACCACTTTTGTATTCAACATTACTTTTGAAGAAGTTATGTAAATCGCGTGATAAAAGCTCATATTCAAACTGTCGGACCCGCGGTGCTTAAGATAAATTCGTCTAGACACGCCACATCAACTAAATACTGATAATATTTAAATTTTAAACATTATTAATTTGGCAAATGTACCTCATAACAATAATAGTCCCGCCACATCGATTTCGGTGGCCGGTTTCAATGATAGCAGGACAGCAAAGCAGGACATATAATGCCCAAGAATCGGTAGCCGATTAATAAATAAATAAATATCTATGAACGCTTCACACCACGTCAATCTGGCCCCGTTCTAGTCTGGTGTCTGTAACACAAGTTCTATCCGAAGAACTTGTGTTACAGGCACCAGACAACGGAAATATATTTAATACTTTTATACTATACACAGATTTAAGATTTTTATTATATTATACACAAATTAATACACATCCATGACCCAGGATCATTGAAAACTTTTTTTTTGTTCTCTCGGCTGGATACGAACCCGCGACCTCTCGCTCGAGCACCAATGCGCTCAACCACTGCGCTACGAGATCGAGTGCTAGGGCCGTATTATGATCTTTTACAATACCAGCCTAGTTCCAGGCAATTCAATGATACGGACTCAAACTGCCTTGTTCTTTTTCATATTACAACGACATGTTATTCAGAATGGATCCACTCTAGTTTGGTTGTCTGAAAGTGACATTCGGAAGCAAGTCAAGTGTCACGTGACCGCTGACTGGCTGTCAATAAGTGATTGAACTAAAATTCCAGGCAGCCATGTTGTATGGTAAACTGGCTGGAATTAAGAGCTTGTAATAGGCCCCCTGGCTTACTTCGGACACAATCGAGAATCGAATCAGTTTAATCTCAACGGCATTTGGTGATTTATTTGGTGGATTACTTTGAAACTAACCAGGATAAAGAAAATCGTTAGATTGTAACTTTTTGTACTCCCGACCATATCAATCGACTGAGAATCAAAATAAACAAACGTCAATTTATTGGGAAGTACGCGGCACAAATCCGTATCAAAACCGAATCAGTTTCGAGAGTAAGGCTCCAGGATAAAGAAAACCGTGAGATCATAAATTTTTTGTTGTCAACATAAGTAAACGTCAATTTATTCGGGAGTACGCGACACGATCGAATCTGAATTTAAATACATACCCTGGTTGTCTGTGAACCATCACCACCATGGTCAAGCCAATAGTGCCAAATCACCATCGTATTTTTTCGGTCAGGCCTTTAGCATTTAGCACCGAAACATGGGTCCCTCAAAGTAATCCCTTATATTTACAATTTATAAAACAAAGTACCTACGTCTCCGCGTCTTGTTCGTGGTAAACTCAAAGACTTTACCACGAACAGACAGGCGCGGACGCAGATCTTCATGTTTTTTAAATGTGGCGATGCTGTCAGTGCGTCAAGGTACGAAGTTTGCTGGGACAGGTAGTTTGTCCTACTGTCCTACTTCCCACTAATATTATATTTATGAATGCGAAAGTTTGTTTGTTTGATACTCTCCCACGCAAATAGTACTAAACGGATTTTGATGAAATTTGGTATGATAGCATGCTGGATTAGGTTAAGGTTTAAATATATTTAATCCCATAAAGACATTTGTCACTTACAAGAGAAATATATCTTCTTGTATATAAAAATGAATTGCTGTTCGTTAGTCTCGCTAAAACTCGAGAACGGCTGAACCGATTCGGTTATTTTTGGTCATGAAATATTCGTGGAAATCCAGGGAAGGTTTAAACGGTTTGTTTGCTCAACGAAGTGGGCACGGGACAGCTATAATATTATAAAAATGGAGTGTGTCAGTACGTAGTTAATAAAAATCCACTCAATGTTTTGAAGAAGTTTTGAAGAAGATGTACGTAGAGTCTACATTCCAATCGCCAAAATAAATAGGTATATGATTTTGTCCAATTTTATGTCAAAGTCACTCATCCAAAGATCCATAGATAGGAAAAGGCCGACGACTGTGAAATCACCCCCTAGATTAAATAAAAAATACGAATAATAAAATAACTAAACTTTTGTTTTATACTAACAACACATTGGTATGCTACTTTTTACGCGCCAAATGTACGGTTCCACGGGTACAAAGGAGCGGAAAGCATCTAGTAATAATAACTTATATATAAAAAGGAATTGCTGTTCGTTAGTCTCGCTAAAACTCGAGAATGGCTGAATCGATTCGACTATTTTTATTCTTGAAATATTCGTGGAAGTCCAGGGAAGGTTTAAACGATTTGTATGTCCAACGAAGTGGGCACGGGTCAGCTAGTAATAATCTATATTATAAAAATGGATCGCAAAATGTGTTGGTAAGCGCATAACTCAAGAACGACTGAGCCGATTCAGCTATTTTTGGTCTTAAAATATTCGTGGAAGTCCAGGAAAGATATTTTAAACGGTTTGTATGCTCAACGAAGTGGGCACGGGTCAGCTCGAAATAATATATAAGTTTCATTGGCAGTGACGCACCGAAAAATCTCAATTATAGTTAATTTAAACAACAAATTGATAATTATTAAGAATATAAATTATATAATTAATAAGAATATAAAGCGTTATTATAATCAAGTAGGCAATTTCTTTAAATTCAACACAAAAGTGATTATTTCACCAAATAGCTACCTGTTTGAAATTTATTAAGGAATTTTATCTTTTTTGGATATCTTTATTCAAATTGGTTGATAATTAATTACCTTTAAAGTGCCTGCGATTGCCGACTTGATAAGTTCACAGACAACTCGTTTTACGGGTTTCGCTATTGTGCAGGTTCATTTTATTTTCAGGATTTACTGAACAAAATATGTATTTACAAATAAAGTATGTTAAGGTTTACATCAAACGATATCCGTGGGGTGAAAGAATAGCACCTCACATCAACCCTCTTTCCCAATGATGTCGTATAAGTCAACGGATGAAATATACAAGGTGTAAAATAAATTAATGATAATACTTCACGGTGTGTAGGTATGTGTTTATGTAGAGTATATTGTGAAAGTATCATTGCTGAAAGACTTACTTTTGACTTGCATGTTTCTATGAGAAATGCCCCAACATCATAAATAATAATAATATCTATGGACGCTTCAGACCACGTCAACCTGGCCCCGTGCTAAGTATCCGAAGAACTTGTGTTACAGGTACCAGACAACGGAAATATATTTAATACTTTTATACTATACACATATTTAATATATTTACTATATTATACACATCCATGACCCAGGAACATTGAAAACTTTTTGATAGCTCGACGGAATTCGAACCCGCGACCTCTCGCGCGTACACCAAAGCGCTTAACCACTGCGCTACGGAGGTCGTCAAATGAAAATAAACAAACGTCAATTTATTCCGGAGTACGCGGCACGATCTAATCTGAATCACAATCGAATCAGTTCAGAAGGCCCCAGTTGTGGAAGTCTTATCTGATATGATCATGACATCTATAACGCGCAAATGGTCATTCTATGACATTTTTTTTTGTGAAAACATGTGTAGAACATACCTTCGATGTTCTGTCAGCCTTCGTTAGCGTCTGCTCGTTGATATTTTGGTGTAAACGCTGACGTTTGAAAGTAATCGTAATCGAAAAAGAATGCTCTTGTTCTAGTTATAATAACTCTTTGTTCTTTTGATATGAACCCACCTCTAGTACCATCTTCAACGTCGCATGTTAGTGTCAACGGCTTGTTTAAATACCATGCCTTCTTATTCATTAATAGGAATTACGAGAGAAAGAACATGATATTTAACGAAGGATTAACTTTATCATGCTTTGGTGAAGTTACCACTTAGTTTCCTCCATACAAGCTGCGCCCAAACAACCAAACAACACATTTTGCAAATCCATCCTTACAATTGAAATAGAAAAAAAAGTAAACCTTAAATATATAAATTACGGCCAAATTTCATCTATGTCCGTTTCTCACGCGCCAGTTAACTGTCCAGAAAATGTACAAGCAAAGTATGTAGTATGCTAATATCCTGTATTACCGGAATACACTATATAAAACGCCCGTTATGTAAAGGCTGACACCAAAACGATTGTCATTTGAAAAACTACAGAAGCTATAGGTGGAACGAGCAAAAACCTCGCACACATCTGGCACTATCTAACGGCTTCGTCGCCGGATATACACAGAACAGTAGCTGGCATAGACTATGCCGACAGAAGCGCAACACGATATCGTGTATAGCTTTCGATTTATCTAACTGTAGTAATTTTTGTCGCTTCCGTTATCTAGTATTATAGAGCTATAATAAGCGCCTAATATCTCCCCTCACAGATTTCGGTGTCGGTGGCCGATTTCATTGAAACCAGGCCAGCTACGCAAGAGTAATTTTATAGTGCCCAAGTGTGCATTACACAACGATACTCTCTTCCTCTTACTCTCATAACCCGAACAAACCCGAAAACCGACAAGACTGGCGAGAGAACAGACGCAGGACCGACTTTTTACATGCCCATCCGACGCATGGATCGTCTTTCTTGTCAGACAATCAGGTGATCGGCCTTCATTGTCCTATCCAAACTTGAAAACAATGTTTTTTGTTGTTCCAACGCGGGAATCGAATCCACGACCTCCGGGTCGAGAGCGAAGCTCACAACCACTGGACTATGGAGGCGCAGGACACCACTGGCGAAATATCAGGCGCAGGACCGACAATTAACATGCCCACCCGGAGCGTGGATCATGTTTCTTCTCAGACATTCAGGTGATGCAGGTTGTATTGTACTAACCAGACTTGAAAACATGTGTGTGGGAATCGCAACCACGAAAGCCAAGCTCTAAAATACTACACCACAGAAGCGATAAAAAATACTACACTTAGGTAAAATCTAAAATACACGATAATTATAATTGAAGACATGGAGCGATGAATGTGTTATGACCCAAAAAAAATAACACAGAAAATTGGGTTTAAATTGCCACTTAAACATTTTAGGATATCTAAGGGCTGATTTTTCAATCGACAGATAATTTTTATCTAAGGAATAAATAAGTGACTTTGGGAGATTTTGTATGGAACAAATGTCAAAGTAACATGTTTATTTAACTATATCGTTATAAAGTTATCTAACGATTGAAAAATCGGCCCTTAATAGGTTACGATGTATTCTCAAATGTTTGAGTGACAGTTTGAATAAAGTCCATAGGTATTAATATTATAAAGCAGAAGAGCTTGTTTGTTTGTTTAAATGCGCTAATATCAGGAACTACTGCTCTGATTTGAAAAAATATTTTTTTGTTGGATAGTCCATTTATAGAGGAAGACTTTAGGCTATATAACATTACGCTGCGACCAATAGGAGCGAAGCGTCAGTGAGAAATGTTACAAAAACGGGGAAAATTATTACACTTGAGGACTTTCGCCGCGTGCGCTGCATAAACGGTTTAAGTTACTCAAAAAATATGTATGAAAGAATTATTAATTTTTTAATAATCATAATAACAAAAACCAACGTGAGCAATAAAACAAAAGATAGTCGCGATAATGTTTCCGACAATCACGCGAACGAAGTCGCGGGCACAGCTAGTTTTAAAATAAATTTTCTCGAAATCATATTTTTGTTACATATCACCTATAGACATATATATTCATGTCTTTAATTATCCTTTCTGTGTGCTAAGCTAATCATAGAGTATACACATGTAATAAAATTAAAATCCAATATGTTATTAGCATACTATCTGTTGTTTATGGTAGGATAACTCCTCCGATAATAATTTAGCATAATTATATTATGTTATCTAAACATATATCGAGAGATCTCCACAATTAGACACAATTTAATTGTTATTGAAGAATATTTATTATAATTTTATGTTCCTGTATATATTGTGAGGTTGTTTACCTGTGTGTGAACCTTACAGTTTGTTTTTCAAGTATTTCAGGTTAATTAACATACGTCTGTACCACGCATAGTATAAAATAGTATAAAATATAGTATAAAACCTGACACAAGCTAGTAAAAAGTTTACTGAGAAGTGACAAAACACAAGTCCTACAGCACACTAGTACTTCTAATGGCGAAGCTGTTATTGTGTTTTATTTCTTTAGTAATAATGTTTTAACATTTTATATTAAAACAATGAAATGCCCGCGGACATAGCTGCTATAAGTAATTAGTTACAATTCAAATAATTTAGAACCCCTAGGCTTAGAAATAAGTGGTCTTCACACTAACCTGCGTTTAAGATATTAGTTAAGCTAGCTCAAGAAAACTCGCGAAGTTGGCCGAAGTTATCTAAATACAATGTGGGCTCATTTTTGTTTCGTGTTACGTTTTTACGAACTAAGTTTCATTTGGCACATTGCAGAATTCGAATCTGCATTCAGCGTGAGCACCCACTAGCCATCGAGCCACAAAGGGTAGTAATAATTTATAAACTGATACACAATTAGTTTAATTAAGATTTTATCATTTACTTAACACATTGTAAAATATTTTACAACGGCAACCATTAGTGCTCCAAAGTATGCGTTCTAGAGTGCAGGTGGACTCAGTATGGAAATATAACTGTGTGTTATGTTCCCTACATAACACACAGTTATATTTCCATACTGAGTCCCGATTTCACCAACGCTGGTTAGTGTTAACGGCTTGTTAAAATGCCATCTTCTCATTCATTGACAGGAAATGCGAGAGGCATAATATGATATTTAATGAAGGATTAACTTTAACACGTGTTAGTAAAATTAGCACAAAGTGTCTTACGTACTGTTAACATAAATATTTCTTGAAGTTATTGAATACGTAACCAATTTTTACCATACTTTACCACCTTACTGCCTCTGAAGTATACTTAAAATTTTAATAATATGTAGTCCACATAATATTATATCCGGCTCAATTTAATGTTTATCACATTAAAATACAAAAATATTAGACATAATTTACGTCGCCCTATTTTTTTTTAATAAGTGACATTTAAATTGGTAGCATTATATCCGGCTATATTGATATTTGCCTACATTGTAATTTAAATCAGAACGGAGTGCTACGTTACCGCACTCCATGTGACGGTACATTAGGCTAGACAGATGTTGCCTATGTTTAGATCTATTAAGCCTAGCCTAAGCAGATGGTGGATCACCTGGTTGTCGCGGTCCGTTACCTCTGACGTCACATAATATAATAATATCTAGATTCTAGTGAATAGTGACGTAATCTAGAGTGCTGAATGTGTCACCACACGCTGTGAAGAAACTTAACTATTACCAAAAATGAGAACTCTCATTTTTGGTAATAATTATTTGTATGGCATCGAATTAGTAACCATTGTCATGCCATTAGGAGTGTCATACAAATATTCTTCACGACTAGCACTGACAAAACTCGCACTCAGCACACTGATTATTTTTACGTTTCTGGTGTTATGCTTATTGATGGCCACTTACCATCGGTAAATTTAACAGCGTAGGTATGCCAAAATCATTACAAGGTGTTAAATAAATGAGTGATAATACTTTAGGGTGTGTACGAGTCCCGTATGTATAGGTAGAGTTAACTGTGAAAGTACCAGCGCTGAAAGAGTGACTTTTTATGTTTATTGTATGGGCCAATTTATGATGTTGGGGCATTTTTGACGCCTCCGTGGTCTAGTGGTTCAGAGCTTGGCTCTTGACCCGGAGGTCGCGGGTTCGAATCCCGCTGAGGGAACAAAAAGTTTTAAATGTTCCTGAGTCATGGATGTGTATTAAATTTGTGTATTAATATAATAAAAATCTTAAATATGTTTATAGTGTAAAAGTATTAAATATATTTCCGTTGTCTGGTACCTGTAACACAAGTTCTTCGAATACTTAGCACGGGGCCAGATTGACGTGGTGTGAAGCGTCCATAGATATTATTATTATTATTATTATTATATTATTATTTCTCATATAAACATGAAAATCGAAAGTAAGAGTCAGCGCTGGTACTTTCACAGTAAACTATACATAGGAGACACATACACATTCTAAAGTGTTAATCACAAATTTATTTTACGTTGTATAAACGACTTTCAAAAATGTATAGATAATAATTATGAAGTTAAATTAGCTTAAAATTCCCCTTTCAAAAACAGCTTTCTGACACAAGTTATGTTTTTTAAATTACTTATTATATTAAATAATTTTGTTCATAAAATAGTTATTTTCGATACATATGCGTGAAGTGAGGGATTTCGGTACATTTCATGGAAAATAGAGATAGAAGACATTTTTAGACACTCGTGCCTGAAAAAATTATCGAACTATAGATTGTCAAAAAAAGTTATAAAAATTGTCCATGGTCTATAGCATAATAAAAGATCGTGAAAAAAAGTAGGCATAGAATATAGAGAAAATAGAGATAGAAGACATTTTTAGACACTAGTGCGTGAAAAAATGAACGAACGATTGTCAAAAAAAGTTATACTTTAGACCCGACAAACTATACTCGAAAAGGATACTTTTGCAGTTGGAATTACAAAAATGAATATTTTCAACATAATAAAATTCTTTTATCTGATGAAGACTCTAGCATCTCATGTTAACCGGTCATATAAAAGCATCACTGCATTCGAAATTTAAATATTTTATTGCAAAATAATATTTACCGTATTCGAAGTTTAAAAAAACAAAACTCGTGAGAACGCAGTGACAAAGTTTTTTTCATCTTTTATATTATGGGGTAAAATATTATTGTCTATGCTTTTAATTTCATTTAATTTGCATGTGTTGCTAGTTTGAAATAATTTCTGATGAATTACATGAATAAAATAAGAGGACAATATCTTCAAGAAGCGAGGGGATGATGAGAAAGATGTAATTAAAATGCAATTCTATAGGGTTGACATCTGTATTTTTTTTAAATAACAACATTTTATATTTTAAATCTTTTATAAATATATTACTTTTACTAAGTTTAAGTTAGAAATACATTAATATGATTTGAATTAGCAGCTATTAATTTTTTAAGCGTTTGTAATTTGTTGTTATAAATTAACTAAGACAACAAATTGACCAATATCTATTATACATATTTTGTAAACCACAATGCTACAATATCTAATTTTTCAGCTACAAGCTCCAGGTTTCTGTCTGTCAGAAAGACGTTCTGACGTTGAAATCACGTCCCTTCGACAGTATCCTTGTTTACTTCAAACAGTATTTCAACTCGAACACGGACTGTTGACATTCTCGGAAGATGTAGTGTCATGTCGCTCATGTCACGATAGTTTTCGACGCGAGAAATCTGTCGATTGGCTGTCGATGTGTTGCGAAATGCTGTTCTCTGAAAAGAATTAAAGCTTTGTATTTATACAAAAATATAGCATTATTTCATGACACAATCTAACGAAAATTTCCTAAATCCGAATTACTGAAATCCATTTTATTTTAATCTTTTTATTATATCTTGAAAGTTGAATATTATGTAATTTGAATCTGCAACATAAAATACGATAATAACTTCAAAACCACCTATAAGTAGTATAACAATAATATAATAGATTATACCTGTACAATGTACATCGAATTTTTAAATTTTCTTAAGATATTTTGGCAACCCTACCACTTCACCCGTTTACATCTCACTTTGCCCTTTCTAATGATAATGAAAACCTGTTTCTAACAACTTTTTTTGTTTTAACTTTCGGGGGGCAAAAGTAATTGTGTCAACGCGTTCTTACCATAAACAAAAGGCAAGAACAGATGCAGATGTCTATGACAAGGTGCGATATGCAGATCGCTGGGAATTTTGACCCCATTTTTGGACCCATTGTTTTTTTGCTTCTACCGGTTGCGTTAGTTCTGGTTTGTTACAATAGACTTTTTTCCGTTTGTTTCATAAATTAGAAATGGGGTCATATTCAAAATTATTAATTTAAATTCGATTTAAACAAAGCGGTCGACCGTTACGATTGTAATTTCGAATTTTAAATCTGCAACTGCGACGACACATGAGGCAAAACATGAACATAATTAGACAGATT
The DNA here is from genome assembly GCA_905187575.2 of Celastrina argiolus. NCBI lineage: Eukaryota > Metazoa > Arthropoda > Insecta > Lepidoptera > Lycaenidae > Celastrina > Celastrina argiolus. The sequence goes on along the minus strand of LR994591.1, from coordinate 15,292,452 downwards.
AATAAAATAAAAAAAGAGTAGATAGTATAATATAAGATTTAAGGTTTAGAAGACGTTTGATGCACTATGTATGATATTTTTACTAAATATAAGATACTGCTGTTGCCCAAGCACGCACAATTTACAACAACGTATTAGTAAAATTATCGAAAATAGCCTTAAACCTACAGCCGCTGTCATAATTTTCATGTAAGCTAAATTCTGGTTTGTTTACATAATTATTATAATTTTAGTGATTTTTCCAATAATTTTCTATTCATACTAAATATTCTATGAAATCTTCTTGCCAAGAGCCGGGCTAGCTCCACTGGAGCCATACAACGGCCTCATAGAAAACCGGCATAAAAAACAACCAAATAAAATATGTGTTTTTTTCGCAGTGAATACGTGACATTGAAATTGTAAGCAGACATTGAGGAGGTCTTCACCTGCGGAGGGGTCTTGGCAGAATAACAGTATTAAATAAATAAAAAAATTAAAAACATTTATTCTTATATAGTAATAATACGACACGACCGGTTTCGACATAGTCATCATCAGACACCTGATGATGACCATGTCGAAACCGGTCGTGTATTTTAAGAAATAATTTGTAAAATAACTAATAAAGTAGGAAAAAAGTGCAAGTATTGCAAGTGTTTACTTATAATATGTATTTCCATCAAGAACCTACGGTACATTCAATAACATTTATTCTTAGACAGACCAGCCCATAAATTTAAAATAATAGTTATAAAATATTAAAACAAATCAATAAATTATAATGCGAAAATATATCAAATTTTGTTTAGTATCTTCTATTTATTTACATAAATATAAGGTATTTTTTTTATAATAATGAAGGCTTTTTATGTTTATTTTATTTTTATTTATTTAAATTGGCAGCAGCATAGCTTATTGAACTTTGATTATATTTAGATCGCATTGCATAGAAAAGGAATGAAATAAAAATAAAAATTCTCTATTCGAATATAACATTAGGTACATACATTAAGGAGAATAGGAAAATTAAAAAAAAAAACTGTTTAAATTGCCGGCAATACTGGTATAAGTAGTTTTTTCCAGAAAAAACCACCACAAATATACTCAATCCAGTTAGTGCTGATTAATTAAACATAGAATTGTGCAATGATCGATAGAACGTACACAAACGAACATGCAGCACATGGGGTAGTACACAAACGCACATACACGGGGTGGCACATAGCCGCTAACAAACCCGGGAATACCTAAGGGTGTGCATCTGATTTGAGAGGAAAAAACAGCGCCGCGGGGCGGTTTATAAGGAGGTACAGTTGAGGGAATGTATACGGTCGTATTTTTTTGTATTTTTTTTTTGTTATATTTGTAGCTTTACTAACTACTCTACTCTACCTCCGTATCGCAGTGGTTGAGCGTGTTGGTGCTCGAACGAGAGGGTTCGAATCCCGCCGAGGAAACAAAAAGTTTTCAATGTTCCTGGGTCCATGGATGTTTATTAAATTCGTGTATAATATAATATCAAATCTTAAATATGTGTATAGTATAAAAGTATTCAATATATTTCCGTTGTCTGGTACCTGTGACACAAGTTCTTCGGATACTTAGGACAGGGCCAGATTGAAGTGGTGTGAAGCGTCCATGTATATTATTATTATAAAACTATACTATAAAAAATAGACCATATTGGACATCTTTAGCTGAAGAGAAAGGTGTATAGTGTATTTTCAATATTCCGTTAAGAGGAAACATATCGCCAGTTTTTCCATACAAAAACAGGAGTCCTGTTTCCATCCTATATAATCCCACGAGAGTAACAATTTTTCTCCTGAACATTTGTATACTACGTACCTATTAGTATTTTTATTTTTTTTTCGTTAATTAATTATTAAAAGAGTTTACCTATAGACGTTCAAAAACCTAAAAATTTGGACAGATTTTCGGCTGTGTCAGACACCCAGGAAAGAAAATGGAGTACATTTTACTATAGGTAAATTTAAAACATAGGAACTTAGCTCGAACATTTTTTTAAGTTTATAATGAAAAAAATACCTAAATCGGTTAAGTTTTGGAGCAGGAAAGAGAGGTCTCCTAATCGGTCGATTTCTCGTCCTTTTAATCCAACTGCTTAAACTGAAATTACCTATTTCAGTTCAAGCAGTTTCTATGCATTTGCGGGATACAAGTTACTTATATGTAATCTTTTTAAACGCGTCTTTCTTAATTAGAGTTTAAATTTATTGTTTCTGTAATTTCTTTTCGGCACTGTAGGTTTATTGTGAAAATCATATATGTTGCAAGTATTATTCCTGTTTGTTGCCAAAATAAAGAGAAAAAAAAAACAATAGAATTTACGTATTTTGCATTTGTCTAGCCTGTGGTGTTTCCTATATCCGTGTAGTGCTGGAGCAGGAATAGCACCTTGGGAAGGTGCTATACTATTTCCCGTGGGTGTCGTAAATGGCCACAAAGGGAATTTATATCCGGAAATTAACAGCAGAGTTTTCGCGGACATTGTTATTATTTTACCACTGCGCTCCGCAGCCCGTCTGCCAAGCGTTGCGGGTATAGCAAATTCTATCCCAAATACTTTTTATTTATTTATTTATATTTAGTACACAAACAGGTTACAGTCATTGCGTGACAGATTAAACACTAAGCTTATTGGCAATACTAGACGGCAACCCAAAAAAGTATACATAGCTAAATAATGTTTGGTTGCATGTTTAAATTATTAACTTATTAAGTACATACACTAATAAAATAATCTGCGGTTAATATTAGCTTCTGGATGCAAAAAGATAATAACAAAACTAACTTAACTAATTTAAATCTAAATCATAGAGGAAAGAGATTGGAGGATTTTTTATTATTATTACGAGTTTGTCACGGGAGGTTGCAAATACTTGGCCTTCATTATTTCAGTAATTGTTTTTTTTATACTGGGAGAATTTACAGAAGATATCTACGTCCTAATTTGCGGTTGCTAACTCGTTATAGGCACGACACATTCTGACTAGTGGGCTGTAATATGAGGTATTATTTCTGAATACCTGAATAGAAAATATTTTTGGTTTACGCGTTCTATACCGAGTGTTCATGGTTATTTGTGATAGAAGATTTGGAGCATCAATAGAGGAGTGCAGAACTTTATGCAGGTAAAGCAGATCGTATCTCTCGCGACGGGCACTTAATGATATCACATTAAATTTATTCAGTTGGATGGTGTAGTCTTTGCCCATACGACCGAGATTACATTTTCGTGAGAGGTGCCGCAAACACACTTTTTGAACCTTTTCAATATTTTCTATATGGTTTTTATAGAAAGGAGACCAAAAAACTTTAAGAGGGCTTATTTAGGTACAGCAGTAGACGTCATAATTGAAATGACGATTTTCGAATACAATATGATTGTTTACGGGCCAAAAAAGAGAGTCGATGAAAATTTAATAATGAGTTTATTGTGATAGATGATCATAGATAGAGAAAAGAGAGATTAAACTGCTACATTTAATTTAATCTCTCAATGGCACCTGACATTGTCGGAGGCTGAATTAAGAAATTATTGACACGTAAATTATGAAAGAAATGACTACAAATAAAATTGAAAATATTTAACGAATTGATTTCAATTATATAATTGAAGACATCAATAGATGAAGATATATCGCAAAAGTTTGATTTCGAGAAAATCAAACTTTCACTCAAACATTTTAGGAGATGTCGTAACATATCCTAAAATGATTAAGTGACAGTTTTAAAATTTATTAAGTACATAGATTCTTAAGACCCTTCTTCACCTTCATCCACTCTTATCTTCAATTATTAATTCATAAACTTGCTTCTAATATCCAACATTATAACTTTTTGGACCATAAAATGAAAGTTTACTTGGCATGACACTTTTTTATGCGATAATGCTTGCGTTTGGGGCGACTTTTCCATGTCCATGAAGACTTCCTAAACCTCGATTCATACTTAGAACTACTCGCAAGTTACATATGATTATGTACTTTATTCTGATCTAAGTACATTAAATTTATTCAACACAGAACATGTTAAAGATTTCACATTTATTTTCGCGGCCGACTGTACCTCTTAAAGACCCCACTTGCCTTGGATGAAAAGTTCATTTTCTTTAACGAATCCCTTCTCTTTGAAATCGTAGACAGCCTCTGATACATTTTTAATATGTATTTAGGGGGACTCGTGTTAGGGGGTCCTGTATTTGGGGGTTTCGTGGACCCCGCTGCACCGGCGATTGAATTTGAATATAGATAACGATTTTTACATGTTATTAGAGATTAAAAAGAAAAGTTTTCGTATTTCTTGAGTCGGAAGACGCGTAGGGCGGATTTTACAAAATATAACGACTGTTCTATATTATATGCTGTCCCCGCGACTTCGTTCGCGTGGTTGTCGGAAACACTATCTCGATTATCTTTTGATTGCTCACGTTGGTTTTTGTTATTACGATTATTAAAAAGGAATAATTCTTTCATACATATTTTTTGAGTAACTTAAACCGTTAGCGCACGCAACGAAAGTCCCCATATGTAAATAATTTTCCCCGTTTTTGCAACATTTGTCACTGACGATTCTATTGGTCGCAGAGTAATGTTATATAGCCTAAAGCCTTCCTCTATAAATGGACTATCCAACAAAAATCGGACCAGTAGTAACTGAGATTAGCGCGATTAAACAAACAAACAAACTCTTCCTCTTTATAATATTAGTATACATAATATAGGCATATAACTAGTAGGTGGGTTCCTTATATGTAAAAGGGATACTTTTTGTACATCCGATAATCGGGCAGATTTTTCCTGGATATTATTTCTGACCGACTTTATAATGACGCGTGCGTCTGCATTGCAATAAGTATGTTTCAATTATCAACTACAAATAGTCGGTTACCGATTTTAATGCACCCAAATACTGAACTAAGAATGACAACCTAATTTTGTTGCGGGCGGGCGACTTTACAGTTTGTAGTAGGTATTAGGTTAAGGTAACGTACTATATGGTTCCAAATAAATGTAACCCAAACGTAAACAACCCCGGTCTATGACACAACCATACATTAGTCAGTGATACCCATTGGCCAATATTAATACAATGATTAATTATTGTTTGCTATGAATCTTGAGACTATTTATGCTTATATTCTACAGTCGGCTGTGTTAAAATAGCGTATTTTTACTGTGAAGGTTTTTCATTTGATGTTTAAACATATTAATTATTGTTTAATTCTTATAAAATGTATTGGATATTGAAGTATGGTCCTTTAATATACCTATGAGAGTGTTGATAAGTGTGCACAATAAGTGAAAATGTGAAAATTTCGATTTTTTCGGTTTGTTTACCTTTAGGTTAAATTTATTAGGGTCTTACTTAAATACTAATTATAAAACTCATTAACCTATCTACATTGTATAGTCTGTTTCTTATGTATTTTATTTATCCGCTGCTCTTAAAGTGCAGCATTATTTTTTGTATTTTATACTCTATGGATACGCGTGATGTTATTACAAATCTATCGACATCTTATTTATAACCTTACTTATAATTATTAAAATCGTATAAGTAGTTCGTGAATCGTGACACAATCGAGAATTTTATTTGGTGGATTACTTTGAAACTAACAAGGATAAAGGAAATCGTTAGATCGTGACTTTTTGTACTCCCGACCATATCAATCGACTGAGAATCAAAATAAACAAAAGTCAATTTATTCGGGATTAGGTACGCGGCCCGATCGAATCTGAATCAAAAGGCCCCAGACGCCAAATTCAAATAACTATCTTCCTTTTGTGTCCACTAAAGTCCGGTAATTTTTTTTTTGTTTTGCAGCCATTGTAAACTCTATGTAAATATTGATTATTCCACCATGTTTGGACAACTAATATAGTTTAGTGGTCGCGACTCGCGGGGGTGTAAAAATAGGGTGAACCGCCCTTGTAAATCTTACTGTAATTGGTTTATAACACTCAGTTTGGCCTAAAGCTAGGTACACGTCGGACATTTTACATTACATTATTCTTTATACTGCTTAACAAATACATACAACATATAAATAACCAGTTTACAAAATATTTTATAGGTTATTATTTTTGAACCATGTTTTAACAACAAAAAACTACAATTTCCTCGAAAGGACAGGTCATTTTCGAATGATCAAAATTTTTTGTAAATGTCCATTAACAAAAATGACTATGAAAAATTATACTCAAATCTACTACAGTACCACATTATCGTTACTAAGACATTGGCCAAAATGAAAATGGAGTCTCCCTTCTGACAGGGCCGGGAGTGATGGTCGGCGATTGTTTTTAATGGTCTCCCAACTTCGGAGATGTCTTTATCATCTGATCATTTATTATCACTTTATACGACCTATCGTATTTTGAAATAAAATGTAAAATGGTTTTTAAGAGGTTGAGTGATAAATTAAACGGGGCTATGAAAGATATTTACTGTTTATATGCTAGAGGATTTACAAAAAGTACATGGCATGGATGCATAGAGCAGTAGGCTTACAGAAATCTGTTCGATTTCAACGGCTTTTGGTATTTTGTTTGGTGGATTGCTTTGGAACTAACCAGGATAAATAAAATCGTTATATTGTAACTTTTTGTTCTCCCGACCATGTCAATCATCTGAGAATCAGAATTAACAAATTTATTGGGAAGTACGCGGCACAATCAAATCTGAATCAAAACCGAATCAGTTTGGAGAGTAAGGCCCAGAAAGCAGTAGCAATAAACAGATAAGTTACTGTATCTATGCACATTTAAAGGCGCCAAATTTAAAATATATAACACTAGCTGAACCTTGCCCACTTCGTTGAGCATAAAAGCAGATTGTGATGAAATTCAACTAAAAAAAACAAAAACCCGAACCCAGAACCCGCATCCCGGAACCCACAACGCGGAACCCTTAACCCGTGCTTCCTCTTTATAATATTAGTATGGAGAAATAGTTTCAATATTGATTTCTTACAAAAATCAAATTGTCTTCCATACGTCCATTACATAGCATTTGCGTTTTGTTATTCCAAGTCTGATTCTTTTTTGTTTTACCACGTTTAATAGTGACTGATGTTTTATGTCAAGTCACACGGGAACGCTGTTGAATGGAATAATATCCTAATAATAGTATCCTATGTCTCCTGGCTCTAAGCTACCTCCTTACCAATTTTCAGCCATATCGATAAAACCGTTCTTGACTTATAAATAGTGTAACTAACACGACTTTCTTTTATATAAGTATATTATATATAGATTAAGGTTGTAATGCGTTTAATAATGTAAAGTAGGTTTTTAAATATGTGTAAGTTCAGATTAATATTAGTATAGGTTACTATCAGGAAAAGAAGATTGTAAAACCACTTACTGATTCGGTTCATTTTCCTTTTCCTAAATTTTTGGGTACATTCTACATAACATTCTAGAGCTATAACGGGAGGTCAGACCGTCCACGGATGTTGGAAAGTAACCGAAACGTTGGAAAAAATGGTATTCATAACTGTTTAAATTTACTTATAGAATGATTCATCGTTCATATATTAAGCGGAATATAGTGTAAGAGAAGGACGCGTAGAGCATTCTTTGTTTTGGTACCTCGTATAAATTGTTTACACGGCAAATCACTATTAAATATTTCCATAAAAGTCACAAAACAGATGAGTTCAATCCTGGTCAGGTTAAGACCTTAGGTCAACCACTAGTGCGTTCGTGAAGACTAGGAGCCCGCGATCCCCGGCATAGTAAGATTCACTCCTTGAGGTCATTTTAGACCTTTGTATTTTATTTTTTTTTTAATTATATCAAATAATTTATATGAGGTGCCAAAACTGAAAATGATCTACGCGTCATCCTCTTCACACTATATAATATGAACCATGAATCATTCTGTAAGTAAATTTAAACTTTCACGAATACCATTTTTTCCAACGTTTCGGCTACTTTCCGACATCCGTGGACGGTCTGACCTTCGTTATGGCTTCTAGAAAGTACCCGAAAATTTTGGAAAAGGAAAACGAACCGAATCAGTATGTGGTTTTGCAATGTTCTTTTCCTAATACTAATAATATGTATACTAATATTATAATGCTGAAGAGAACTACTGAATACTGATCGAATTAGAAAAAAAACTGTTTTTGTTGGATAACCTATTTATCGAGGAAGACTGTAGAATAAATATATTATAACGCTAAGACAAGTATGAACGGTGAACCAATAAATAATGTTTCAAAATCGGGGAATTTCAGGCGAATTTGCGACCACACGTAGTGAATAATATACACACATAAGTAAACATAAGAACACATAACTTTATATCGTTCCATATGTTCCTAACGTGCTACGACAAATGTTATATGGGGAAGAATGAGATAGGTATCTATATCAATCTGTATCGCAAATTGTATATAGATCACTATATACTAAGATTTTAATTGTTAATTGCAGATAGACTGTATGTTATAATTATCTAGAAAATCGATAAGATACCTATGTACTTTTTAATAAATTGTGGTCTAAAACTGTACAGTTCCCATGGGACAATAAATAACCACCCTTCAAACCCCACCAGAGACAAAAGCACTTCTAATCAGTCGCCTACTTTCAATTCAAACAGAGGGACTTTGCTTCAATAACTCAAATAATGATTTTTATATACCCTCCAGTAGAGTGCGTCGACCCCAGGACTTGTGACACTTCAATCTTATTGTCTTTGCAATACGCGGCCTCTATGAAAAAAAACTATTAAAAAACATTGAAGAAATAAATCCAAAAAAATTTAGTTTAAACAGTCACTTAAACATTTTAGGATATGTAGTAACGTATTAAGTACCTACTTTGATTCTAGAGAGTAGAGACGGATCTTCAGATTAATTTACTTAATACTTTACGACCTATTCTAAAATATTTAAGTGTTGAACTCAATTTTCTCAAAGCATAATTTCTCAATATCACCTTCGTCCATTCATGTCTTCAATTATTATTTATATTTTATCAAATACAAAAATATATATACTTAGTATGAATATAAATGCAATTCGGAGATAGCTTAACAATAATAGAAATTTTACGCATAACTTTCGTATCGACCTTATGTGAAATCTTATCAAAAAATTACAGGCAAATACTACCCTTTTTAAGCAAGCAAAATGCGCACAAATTTGTATTTCTATTCCTAAATTATAACCACCATTTTAATTATAACCTAAAGGTTTGGACGCAGATTACATACAGATTACGAATAACCTAAACTTACTAAGTAACTACTTACTACAGTTGTTACTATAGTAACTTACTTATTATAGTAGTTACTTAGTAAGTTTAAGTTATTCGTAACAATATACCCGGTAAAAAATTATTATATTTTATCCGGTATATTGTTACTAATTAATAGGTAATCTACCCTAGGTATATTGTAACTAACCTAACCTTTTTCATTAAAATAGAACTATATATACTACAAATATCACCCTTTCTTTGGCTTCGAAATCGGGAAAATTTTAGCTTGGCGTTGGATTTATATTATTTAAGTTACATCATTCAGGCCATATAGTTCTACTAAAAGCCTTTATTATAAAGGCCTTAGGTAAAGGCCAAAAAAACCGCTGACTGACAACTCCTTGAGGTGCACATAGTTAATGATGCATAATTATGTAGGTGCAAGCACCACTTAGGGCAAGTACATGCCTCCCTCGCCGCCCTAAAGGGAGCCACCCCTTGTTAACAAACTTCTACCCATCTGCATTTTTATTTAAGTTTCTACGAAAATTTCCACCCCTAATTCAATTTTTTCCCTTAAAAATTAATTAGGGATACGTCGTTCTTCGGTGCATTTAATTTCGCGGGCACAAATAAAGGGCTTTGATTCTGTCGATAATTAAGAAATTCGATATTTTAAGACTCGATGTTGCCCGGGACTTCCTCGCAAAAAGAAATCAAAGAGAAAGGATCCATCGGTATTTATCGTGTACGAAATTAGAAAACGAAATGTATGGGATTTGACATAAGGTTCGCTGAATGACAAGCGAATTCGTAGGTTCTCTTATTTTATTTTATTTATTCAATAGATACACCAACAACTTATTGCTAATTACATTGATAACTTAATCTAATACTGTTTGCATAGTTCTATCACAATAGTTAATTACAGGTGTACACAGCATTTAAAGATAGATATCCATAAAAATTTAACAAAAACATTTTTAGTAGTCAGTTTAAGATTTAATTTAGTTTCATTCCAATAAGCGTACTTTAACTTTAATTTATTAAATAAATAATATTAAATCGTATATGAATGTCAATTTGAATATAAATATGAAAATATGTCAAAGTGAGGACAATTACATGTTAGAATTTACAACACAACTTATGTACTAGAATTTGGATTACATTATCATGCATATTAAAATCAATAAAATAAAAATGATTAATACAATAAAATTAAAATATAAGTACCTATTATTTTCTAGAGGTGACAAGTCACACAGTCAACAAGAACAAATTAAGGTCACAATATTAATTGATGTTGTCCTTAATTACTATGTTATACAATTTCGAGCTAATATCTTAGCGAAGCTTGTGCCAAATACTATACATTTTTTTTTCGATCTTTGTAATTGATAATAGCGTTGGCGTCCTGATCCTGTCAGCTCAGTTTATATTGTTTAAAAGTAGCCGTTATCCGTTCCCGTCGACTTTGATGTTTTTTAGCACAGATGTACACTGGGGGACTACATCTACAGCCTAAATTCATCAAAAACAAGATTCCCACTTAGGAATAATACTTATTCTATGAACAAAAACAAAAAAAATACTCCACATTTAATATTTCAAAGTTTTCGCTCACACGTTTTTGTTGCAAAAAATTCACCCAATTGAGTCTGAACTCGAAAAAATGACTCTATCAAAACATTTCATTCAAAATCCTGTACCGTAAGGGAGTTAAGTGGCCCACGATTTTTTGTCAAAAAATTTGCATTCCGTTCACACGTCGGATTAATAAAAAATGAAAAAAAAACGTATCATAGTGCAGGCTCGGTGTCGGACTTTTTACCTGCATTTTTTTTACCTGCATTTTTTTTACCTGTGACTTTTTTACCTGTTCAATTATAGGGAATTGATCGACACGCGTCTATTGATTTCATTGTCATGTTGTTGTCGTGTTGTTGTCGTGTTGTTGTTGTTGTTGTTTATTGGCTCGTGTCAATATTTATTGACTTGTACACCGCACGGTGGCAATCAATTTTGATTTAAGTGTTTCACAATAGCTTGTAAGTAATATTATGTACTTTTTATTGATGGGCTTATCGACTTAAGGTTACTAGGAAATTAAGGGACAATTTTATTGATTGGCTTGTGTTTTGTGTAAATTGTAGAATATATAGTATGGTTTTCTAAGGGGCTATTCATTAATAACATAAGAAGGGACCTTATTCGATCTGAGAATAAACATAATAAATTATATTTATGATACTTATAAATATAACTTTTACAAAGTTTTTTTTTCTATGAAATTCCGACCTTTGGATTATTTTTCCAACTCACAATGTAATCCTAGACACACGTAAACTAATAGTTACTGCTTTAAATTAAATGTATCTCCTTTTATGAGTCTAGCCGCGTTAGAGAGCCTCAGAAATGGCTTTAATTAAAATCCAACTTAAATATTTATTAAAAACAACTCGGCAAATCATTTAACCAGTTGCCAAGGCGGGCTCATTCAAAAATCAAGTTTCATTCATCTTAAGAAATCCTCGCATAGCTGAGTTTGAAGCTAGGATCGTCTGCACTCGAAAACGAACTCTACCTTTCAATTTTAAAGTCGATTTTGAAGTGGCTAAGTTTTTGCATAGCCGGACGGAAATAAAACAAGAATTTGAGTTCAAGTTCAGACTGGTTTATACTGGTTTCAACTGGATGTGGCTCGTTAGAAGTTTTGCACAATTATTGAGGCGAATTGCGGGGTTACTTAGAAAAAAGTGGCTCTACAGCCAAGAGCGAGACTTTAAGAGTTTCCTTACATAAAGCTTGCCGTAGAAACAATGAATATAAGTGTAGAAACACTGAGTTTTTGAATTAATTAGAATAATACAGAAAACCACATTTTTTCCAAACACCAGATTACGTAAAGTAGGTCTATTTCGATGTAGGCGTAGGTTTGGAAGTAGCTAGAACGTACATACATAGATACCATTTTTTTACCTATCCTTATGGTTTTGTCGTATTTGGTTAAATAATAATAATAAATGATTTGTGTGTAGTTCACACGCGATAGAACTGAAATGATGTCCATTCCTATCTCCCGTATGTTTATTAGACTTCTGAGATTTATTCATGGTTTTTAATCACAACAATTTTTTTAAAGATGGCGGTAATTGTTTTCCATGTTAAGAGGAAAGAAGAAAACTGAAAAACTAGACTGATGTTGATGAAATTTAGTAAAGACATAATATGATACTTCTAATCGTGGCAAGATGTACGGTTCTAAGCTATATTCTATATCTACATTGCACAAAAAGATACAAAGATCGATTGCACAAGAGAAAGAGTACGTAGACTATAAAGAGAGCTGGGCTCTGACTACATAACTATCGAACTTCACCGACTACTATTCCTTTCTTGAAATCTATTGTCATTTTGACTTTAAAACCTTTTAAAACGCGATTCAAAAATGTCAAAATATTGTCATTTTAACTTTAAAGATCGTGTTTTAAAAATTCAAACGTCAAAATGACAACTGATTTCCAGAAACTGGAAAGACTGCGAGCTGGATAGACGTTTCAAAAAAGGCATAAGAATTGGGGCCCAGGGGGCCTATTACAAGCTCTTAATTCCAGCCAGTTTACGCCATACAACATGGCTGCCTAGAATTTTCGTATTACGATCACACAATAACTGCATGATGACAGCTAGTTAGCGGACACGTGACACTTGTCTTGCTTCCGAATGTCACTTTCAGATAACCAAACTACGGTGGATCCATTCAGTGTAACATGTCGCTGTAATATGAAAAAGAACAAGGCGAGATTTAATACCCTATTATTGAATTGCCTGGAACCAGGCTGGTATAAAAGATCATAATACGTCCCCTGGATAGACTATGACCTCTAGAAGAAACTTGCTATGACGTATGATCCGCCATTACTAACTAGTAACAATGGTGGGCGGGGCCAGGGTATTTAATTAGTGTGTAATTGGCCGGGCGTGGAGGTCACGCAACGCCGCGTGCACACCTTGTGCTGATCATCAACATCATTTCAGCTGTACACTACAGAACTGAGCTGTACCTCTGTGGTCTAGTGGTTCAGAGATTCGCTCTAGAACATGAGGTCGTAGCTTCGATTCCCGCGTTGGAACAACAAAAAATTTAGTTTTCAAGTTTGATTAGGACAATGCAGGCTGATCACCTGATTGTCTGACAAGAAAGATGATCCACGCGTCGGATGGGTATTTAATATGTCGGTCCTGCGCCTGATCTCCTGCCAGTCGTGTCGGTTATCCGTCCTACTGACAAGGCTACAAGAGTGAAGGAAGAGAGAGTGCTTCTTTGTATTGAGCACACACTTGGGCACCATAAAATAACTCCTGCGTAGCTGGCCTGGTTTCAATGAAACCGCCCACCGTCACGGAAATCGGTGTGGAAGGCATTATTACACTACTGGAAAAAGACACCCCATGTAAGTAACAGATTATAAAACAAGAGGCAGATAGAACTTACAATGCTCGATTTAAGATGTGTGACTGTGATAATTGTAAGAAAAGCATGAATACAATTGAAAAGATTAAAAATACAAATTGATAAAGTTCATCTTTAAATTATATTTTGAAAACGCTCAGTCCTGGTTACGCTTTATTATAATAAAATAAAATCATTTTCGTAAAATTAATTTCGTTACCGAAAGAAAATTGTATACGAATACTTGGATGTCAATCGTTCGTGCTTGGGCTACTGGCATGTTAACTTGGCTACATCTTTATTTTCCACCCTCGCAATAAACAAGTATATATTCGACCCCTACATAAAAAGTGGCGCAAAAAACAAGGGTAGCCACCACACCCTCAGGTTTTTTGTGCATCCATCACCCTACATTTAATTCCGCTGTTATTGGTACATAATAAGTATTGATTTTTGGGGGCAGGCATTTGAGTACATTGTGTAGATTGTATTGACGATTATTTATTGTACATAATGTAACTACAATATTAAACTGAGGACTCAGAAGTACAGGCGTTTTTAAAACTTTCGCGTATTGTAGAGGTAGATACGAGGCTAAGAGAATGACCATAAATAGAACTCCGAAAGAAAAAGTGTTCGTTTTTCAAGTAAGTCTACATTTTACATTCTGGTACATATTTGAATTTCGAACGCTTAGTACAATTTTGTCGTGAATATCCATGGTTATGAATACATGTTGCATTTTTTTTTAGAATCTATAATAATATGTATGTGGGCAGATAATCAAACTATGATTTTGAATTCTATGAACACAATGCAAATTTTGCTAATGTTTTTTTAGTTATGAGTAAATAGTTAGGTATGTTGTGAATGTTTTGGTAAGGTACATACTTTAGATTTTCCAAAATGTTTTGTGTTACAAAGACCTTTCGTAGTATACTCTAGGTACTTAGTGAGTTAACAATTGACTTGGATAAATGATTTTGTTTGTCGTTTAAAATACAACGATTTTAAGGCACATAAATTGTATCATTTGTAATATTGTTCTGTGAATTACAAAGTAAATAAAATACGCCTACTAAACTGTCTGAATTACAGTACTACTAACAAATATGTAGTCAAACTATGCCATACCCTGTAAGGCGAGCAGTTGGGTGTGATGTGTTATTTAAAAGCACTAATTATAAATAAATAAAATATTGTATATTATAGACATAACACAGTAGGTACACTTATTATTACAGACAACGGTTCGGGACGAATCGAACAGTAATTAATTTCAACAGCGACCTCTTGGCCTCTCAATACCGAAAATTAAAAAGATAATCTGTCAAATCATTATTTCAATCTGTCAAACATCTCATTACCGCGGATAAAATATGAAGCGCGCGTTTTTCATCGACGGGGGCGATTCAAGATGGCGTCGCGGCTCTTAGCACCCTATTTTTCTGTTCTTGCCACCCCCACCCCCTATTTATGCACCCCCTGTCGCTATGCGAGTGCACCAAGTTTTATTTCGGTTTAAAATAAAATTATTTCGTACTTTTTAATGCTAATACTTTTAATTGGTAGAGTTTTGCGTGCAATTATTTTTACTAAAACTCCCGTTGGAGAGTTTTGTCTTAGGATTTGTTTTAGAAAATAATGTACGCTAATTCCAGTCTTGAAACTAAATAAAGGTTTCTTAATTTCTACGACTGCGAAATGTCCTTTTACACGTAGGTACTCAATTCTTGATTTGATTTGATCTCTTAACTATTATTTTTCAAAGTTTAGGTAGGTACTAATAATAAAAAGATGTGAAAAGATTTGTTTTTTGAATGTGCAAAATAAAATTACTTAATTATTTTTAAAACCTTTTTATTATACTTAAATAAAAAATAGACGTAAGTTATTTGGCCCATTACAAACATTGAATTTAGACATAAGTTAATACGGTGTACGTACCTAAAATAATAATTTTCAGCAAACACTTTAGGTATAAATACCTGCAGAGAATTCAACAAAATAGCATAAAAAGTTTATCAGAACTTCAAGGGGTTCTTTCTTAAATTTTGCAGACGGATTTCTTATACCTACTGTTTTATTAAATTTGTTACTTTCATACCTATGATTTATGAAAGACGGGTTCTTTCTTGTTTTTTTTACTGAATATAAATATGCCCCTTACGGATAGCGGATAACTTATACTACTTCCTATATGAAGTTACTTGTTACAGACCGTGTGTTTGTGTCATGCTAACGAATTAATATTAATTATAAAATCCAAACGTTTTAAACTATATTATTTACTTATAACTCACTAGCTGTACCCTGCGACTTCGTTCGCGTGGTTTTTGAGTGACCGTTCATGCAGCGCACGCAACGTAAGTCCCCAAATGTGAATGTTCCCCGTTTTTGCAACATTACTCACTGACGCTTCGCTCCTATTGGTCGCAGCGTAATGTTATATAGCCTAAAGCCTTCCTCTATAAATGGACTATCAAACAAAAAAATAATTTTTCAAATGGCACAAGTACTTCCGGAAATTACCGCGTTTAAACAAACAAACTCATCCGCTTTATAATATCAGTATAGATACTTACCTATATTGTCTCCTTCATTGTCGAATATGCGAATTTTCTAATATATCAGAGAGAGACAGTTGTATTAAGTTATTCATTGTGTTGTAATCGTACTAACTACTTAAAAAATCAGCTAGGTACAAAAGAATTTTTGGTTAGACCGTACAGCTGTACCTAAATGTAGAGGTAGGTACTAGGTGCTGCTGTAGGTATATTTTATATTCAGGATGTAAAAAGAACAGTCACTATAATGTTGGGATATAAATACCTTTTCTAGCTAAGTAATTAAAATTATTAATAAATGGTAAACAGTAAAAAATATAAAAATAAGAAAAGGTAGGTAATATATAATCATATCCCAAAGTTATTGTAACAGGACTTTTAACTCCCTTGAATAGATTTTTTTCTTCAGTTTATTGTAGGTACACAGTAATATTTATAACATAACAATTGACATGGAAATACGACTCAAAGGTACTGCTTATTTCTAAATAAGAAATCTCTTACAGCAACCCTATAAAGAGAAATGATATAAAAGAATTATGTACATATATGTGGAAATATAAAATGTAATTTATATGTGGAAATATAAAATGTAAATATATGTGGAAATATAAAATGTAAATAAATGTGGAAATATAAAATGTAAATAAATGTGGAAATATAAAATGTAAATAAATGTGGAAATATAAAATGTAAATAAATGTGGAAATATAAAATGTAAATAAATGTGGAAATATAAAATGTAAATAAATGTGGAAATATAAAATGTAAATAAATGATTTTATTGATTGATTGTATTTATAAACAAAAGTGCATTTCTAAAGTGGGTATTAACAAACAATGTCATCAGTCAGTCAGAAAGTCAATGCGAAAAAAACAAAAACATGATGTTCTTATTTTAAACAATAAAAAGTCTACATCAGACTACTGGTGGAAAATGTTCCTGGGTCGTTCTGTAATTTAAATATATGTATTGTGTGCAATATAATAACAACGTCCATACATTATGAGTAGTTTAAAAATATAAAATACATTACTTACCAGCTTGGTAACTCTACTAGTGCTACCCGTATAGTAACACAACTTAACACGAGACCAGATTGACGTGGTGTGAATGCTCTTTAGAAGATATTTTTTAGATACTCTAAAATTCTGTTGATGGATCTCTCTAATATTGTAGAGGCGAAGGTGGGTGTATGTTTGTTACTTATTTACGCGTAAACGACTTGCAAAAAAGCAAAAAAGATATTTGTTGGTATGCAAGTAACTATAATTGACACATAATTAGCTACTTTATCCCGAAAAAGTAAAAAAGTATAGTTTTCTATCAAAAGAGTCGCAAGCAAAAGCTAGTTAATAAGTAAAAACTTATTGTAGGCATGTATTAATTACAGTAAGTACCTATCGTATATTCATATTCAGTTTTGTATTACATAAGGAACGCAGTTCCAGTTACTTTCAATAAAAAAATATGTGATGTTATCAACTTAGGCCAAAAGAAACAGGAAAAGTGAAAAGTGTATTGAAAATTTCGTTAATTACGTTATTTCCATGCAACTGGAACGCGTCTATAGAATTAAACTAGGTTTAAGCATGGACCCATAATATTAGATAATAGTCAGGGTGAAGGTACTCAGGAAAAATTTGCTTGATACCAATCAAGTGAAAACCATGTATGGGGGAACCCTGACTATAAGTATTTATATCATAACACATCACACGAATATTAAAAGGCAAATGTTTGTGTGCAAGTGAGTATGTTTGTTACTTCGTCACGTCTAAACGGCTGGAGCGATTTTAATAAAAATTGGCATGGAGTTGGCTGACACCCTGGAGTAACACATAGGCTACTTTTTACCGCAACAAAACGTACGGTTCCACCGAGATTTCACTTTTCAGGTTCAAAGACGCGGGAAACATCGAGTAGGTATATAAAAGGCATTTAGAAACTAAAATATCGCACAAATATTCCTCATAATACGCCGATGGCAAAGGAAAAGGGATTTCATATAATTAATATTTAAAAGAACTCCATCGCCTCTTTCAAAGATTTTTATTAATTAATACACATAATTAAAAGAGCACAAAGCGACGTTTCTTGTCGTCCGAGAGTTCCGAGACTCGATATGCGCTTCTTTTTGATGTCGCGAGTGTACTAACGACTGCGGGAGCGTTGTGAGCGCGACTGTACTTGACACGAGATAAATAAATTACATAAATGGATGAAGGTGATATGCAGTGAAACTGATTTAGAGAAAATTGAGTTAATACTGTCACTTGAACATTTTAGAATACGTCGTAAAGTATTAAGTACATTCATCTAAAGATCCGTCTCTAGAATCAATGTACTTAATACGTTACTACATAATAGCCTAAAAGTGACAGTTTAAACTCAAATTTTTGGGTACATTTTTTTGCAACATATTAACCTCATCCATTCATCTCTTCGATTAATATGAAAAGGTCTTTAGAAAATTCTAGAACATTATTAAGCAATTGACTACTAGTTATGTTCTTAATTGTTATAATGTAAACAAACAACGCCTTTAATGGTATATAAGTCAGCTCGAATCGGTCGTGGGTTCGATTCCCGCGTTGAAACAAAAAATGTTGTTTCCAAGTTTGGTTAGGACAATGCAGGCTGATCACCTTATTAACTGACAAGAAAGATGCGTCAGATGGGCATGTAAAAAGTCCTGCGCCTGTTCTCCGTCGTATCGGCTAACCATCCCACTGGGTTATGAGTGTAAAAGGAGAGTGTCCTCGTGTATTGCGCACTCACTTGGGCACTATAAAATGACTCCTGCGTAGCCTGGTTTCAACGAAATCGGCCACCGATACCAAAATCGGCGTGGGGAGCTATTAATGTAAACACCAGCTTATAGGAATACAATATAATTTCCGTTTTTGGTGTTCATATATGTATTAGGTATGTCCTATTTGAAAATATGAAATAAACGAAATAAATAAGGGCTCGTTTTATAAAATCAATGTCCAAAATATTATATTTGCAAATGAACTTAGCAAGATTATTTCAGAAAACTATATTTAATATAAAAAAAACATCCTTGACTTAGCGTGTAACATTCCTATCACACCTAACAAACGACCTGAAGACCTGAACCGATTTCCACCAAACATAGCTAAGAACACTCTTGACTGATATACCTTTCATAACAAAAAAACCAAATTAAAATCGGATCATCCGTTTCCAAGCTACGATGCTACAGACAGACACATACACCGTCGATTTTGCGTCGGAGGTTAAAAATCAACAAGAATAGACTAGTACTAACCTAGCCTGGATATAATAACGCTTCTACCTAAGAACTGGCGTAAGGGCTACATCCAGACTTTGCATCCATTATAATTGGATGATTTATATAGTATTCTCCGAGTAACCACTCTTTACTGTAGTGCCTGGGACATTCTCACAACACAATCCTAGTCCAGAGGAACTGGGGCCTTACTCTCCAAACTGATTCGATTTAGATTAAGATTCGATTGTGTCACGTACTCCCGAATAAATTGACTTTTATTTATTTTGATTCTTAGTTGATTGATTTGGTCAGGAGTCCAAAAAGTTACGATCTAACGATTTTCTTTATCCTGGTTAGTTTCAAAGTAATCCACCATTTAAAATACCAAAAGCCATTGAGATCGAACTGATTCCGGTCTCGATTGTGTCGGGAGTAGGCCTGCTGGTCAACACGTCTGGGGCCAACCATGTTCGGGTTTCCTCAAGATGTTTTCCTTCACCTTTAGAGCGTCCGTACAATGTAATTGAGATCTGAAAAAGTCTCATTGGTACACGCTACAATCTGGAAATCGAACCCGCACCAATTTAAATACCAAAAGTGACAGGTGCACATTTAAGAAAAGTTTTTGAGTTTAATAGGTAAAGATACCAATCATATAGCTCCACTACCTAAATAGTACTTAAGTCTATTTCGAACGAACATTGACGCACAAATTCGTTTGTTATTTAGCGAAGCTTATGTCAAATCCCATACATTTTGCTTACGAACTTCGTAAGCCCTAATAGCGATGGCACCTTGAATCAGGGCCCAGGTTCTTTAAATCCTTTGTACCAGGTCCTATACGTGTGCTCTGCATTATGATAGCATTTAAAAGTAGTATTTTTTTATTCGTTTTTAAACTGGATTATAATCGCAAATCAACTTTAAGCGTTAATAATAAAAGGGGGTTGAGTTCGAAATTCAAAATGGTTATTAGTGGTTATTGCCAATAATATTATGTAGATATTTTAAAATTATCGATTTTAATATCTCCAATACTGGTACGAAATTTTCTTTGTTATTTCATCACCTGTTGTATCAAATCACCTTACTTTAAAAGCAATCGCCCATTATTGTACAATTTAAATATTGAAATTGCCACATTAAAATAAAATTACTCTGAAATTATAACCTACTCCATTACGAATTCATATTCTATTAGACAGGTTGACTATAATGGAAATATATACCTAATCTATTAATAATAACCTGGGTAGCCTTGTGTTTTTAAAAATTTGTAAAATATTAAAAAAAAAATTATTGGTCAATGTCACAAATATTTATATTGTGATCACAACTAAATACATTGGTCAATAATTAAGGCCCGTTTAGGAATTGCTTAATGATCGTTTTTAATAAATATGTAAAATATAATTAACTGATCATAAATTCATAATTAATGACGTGCAATATGGATTTAAGAAAGTCTAAAGCTTTTTTGTTTATGTTATGTCACTTTTATAATAATTTTAATTTATATAATATACGTACAATTATTAAAAAATGAAGTATTGTAAAATCGAATAACCGAATCTAGAAACAAAATCAGTCTAGATTGCGTTTCTAGATTATTTGACTCTCAAAAAAAGTTCTTGAAATCATATTCATTGAAATATATTTCACAAAATGATTATTTTTTACAAGATATATTATGGGTTCAATAGCGCAGAGTAATTGAAGAGAGAATACTCTTATGTATTGCGCACACACTTGGTCATTATTAAATAAGCATCCGGACCACTAAAATTAATGTGGCAGCAATTTATATTTAGATTCTTCTAGCATTTAACAGTAATAAACAATATTGTGTGACATAATATGGGGCATTTATGTCAAGCGGGCCAGAAAAAAAAAGTCAGATGTAGGATATTGTTCATAATTGGAAATCTGCTTTTCAAATTTTGATGATTCTTTGAAGGCGCATAAATTCGTAACAAGGCATAAAAAATGAAAAATAAAGACGTACATTTATTCAGGACCAATGGAAGTGCAATTGTTCCAATTATGAACAATATCTAACATCTGACTTTTTTTTCTGGGCCGCTTGACGTGAAATACCCCATATAATTTTTCATAGTGAATTATTTCATTGTTTTACAATCAGAAAGCAATAAGTGAATTATACTGTTACATCGAAAACTAGTACAGCATAATAAGCGTCACTAAGTTGCATTTTTTTACAGAACATAAATGCAGCAAAAAGTAATATGTTGCGTTCACGTTACACGCTTGATTACTACACGATTCACCTGCTTAATTACTGATTAGGCAAAAGAAGTAGTAGTATTCTACTAGCTCATATTTAGTAATCAGAGCACCAATTAAAACCACTACGCAATAGGTACCTAAAGTAAAGTCTTCATTTATATTTTGTAAGAATAAAATTTCGTTAGGTTGGTTTTACTTTACGTTTTATTTAATTAAAAAAATATATAAATAAACTTTTTATATACTTAATTACTTAATGTATTTCTTAAATCGTTATAAATGAAAGTTAGATTGTTATTATCTAGTTTCAAAACCTAAATCAAATTTATAACAAAATAATTTAAAACATAAAAGGATGAGGATATGTAGTAACGTATTAAAATAAGAACATTGATTTTAGAGACGGATCTTTAGATTAATGTACTTAATACTTTACGACGTATTCTAAAATGTTTAAGTGACAGTTTGAGCTCAATTTTCTTAAAATCAGAATTTCGCTACATATCACCTTTATCCATTCATGTCTTTAATTGTATGAAAAAAATAAAAAACTACTGGCGCCAGCATCCCCTTGCCTTGTAAACGCAGCACGAGGCGAAGTAACGTAGGGGCACGTCACCCTCGGGGGCGCGACGAGGAAAGACACACCCCTAGCCGCCATAACATATTAAACTTATTATCACAAGTAAGTACAAATTGTAATAATTTAAAGTTTAAACAAATATTGTTGACTGTTTGAGGGTTAACAATAATTAAAACTAATCAATTTTAGTTTACAATATATTAAATAATAATTCAGGATTAAAATTTAACACTTCACATAAATACTTTTGAACTACATACCTATGCGTCATAAATTGAAAATGAAAAAAAAACTTTTTCAAAATTCGAACGTTAAAATGTCTGTCTTTGCCTTCTCGAGGATTCTTTTTTGCGCCTCCCTCCTTACGGACCTCCCCCCGGCTTCTTTCTCTTATTTCCCGGGTTTTTTCGGTGGCCATTTTTTTTGCGCGTGCGCTCTGGCTACCAGGCCGTCGAACGGCATCGATTTGTTCGGCTTATACATAAACCCAGGAGGCACGGAGCGCGCCTGTTGCCTAACCGACTGCGACGCAGGAGAGGTGCAGTCAAACTATGCTGAGTAAAGTCTGTCACTTTATACAAACTAAGATTTGCGAGATACGGAGTTGATCGTTCGGTTATTTTATGTTGTTATTTGGAAATAAAATATCTTTATTGGTTTTTTATTTTTACTATATCTAACATGTCGTCATGATGACATGATGAGTTAATTATCCTTGCTTCGTCACCGTAGTATCCTCTATATTATACCGGTATGATACCACGGCCTCACATACCCTTAACTCTATTAGTCATAACCCATTCCATAAAATAATTTAATCTGGTCGCTAATGACATCAATTAAACAGTAATTACATTGCAGCGAGGGTAGATGAAAAACCGACGTGTGATTCCGTCAGTCACCGACAGAGGCGCGGCAATATCCGGTTTGCCCGGAAGTCGGGCCGGCACTTCCGGCCGTAATGTCATTCACCCCGGGGTAATGGAGTGATAGATTATTTAATAGGCAGAGGATAATTCGGTTTTAGGTAGGCGCATGTAGAGTTATAGGTATTGTAAGCAATTGAAACAGTATTATAATACTACCACTAAAATTAAATCATAATATTTTTCAATCGACATAAACTTTAAATATAAAACTTGCGATGGCTATTTAATTCGTATATTATGACAACTAACATTGCGCTTCAATATAATATTATTATAAGTTTAATTACAAGAACTATTTATAAAATATATAAATAGAACCTATTTAAGTATATGTTTTATAAATATTTCTTATATTTGACATGAGAAAATTATATACATAATTAATTAATTATCTTTAATGGTTTATATTTTATATTATCTAGTATTATTTTATAATTAGGTTACATTTGAAGAATTTAAAAATACTTTTAAAAAAATATTTAAGTTGTATCTCTATATCTCTCTTCCTCTGGAAAGTTACTCCACTCTCTAGGAGTCGTTAACGGGTTAACTCGACTATGATGTAGGGTTAACTTTATTAAATTTTGTCACTCAAACTTTGTGGTTGTCCGTGATGAATCAAATTAATATAATATGATAGTTAAAGCAACGATACCTTTACAATAAATAATTAATTGTTAATGAATTGAAATATAATATATTGCAACGAACATAGTTGAAACAAATAAATTGCACGATAACTGTTGTGTATTACATAATTAAAACTCTATAAAAGAAAATATGCGAAAAATATAATGGATGTGTATTAAATTTGTGTATTAATATAATAAAAATCTTAAATATGTGTAATGTGTATATAGTATAAAAGTATTAAATATATTATATTTCCGTTGTCTGGTACCTGTAACACAAGTTCTTCGGATACTAAGCAGAGGCCCATATAGACGTGGTGTGAAGCGTCTATAGATATTATAGATATTATATTACATTAAAAACTAAAAACTGTTAAAATTGAAAATGGTTATAGTTTAACAATAATTAGTTTGAATGGGCATGTAAAAATTCGGTCCTGCGCCTGATCTCCCGCCAGTCGTATCGGTTATCCTTCCCACTGGGCTACGAGAGTTAAGGAACAGAGAGTGCTTCTCTGTATTGCACACACACTTGGGCACTATACAAATAAATCCTGCGTAGCAGGTACGGTTTCAATGAAACCGGCCACCGATATTGATGTGGGAGGCATTATTAATACCTACACACACAATCCTTCGCGATTATGATGGTATAATTAATTTCTGCAACATAAGTCACTGGCGCCAATACGGTACCTGAGGTACACCTTTTCGGTAATGTCCTTCAGGTGTGAAGCCATCTGCCCATGTTGCTGCGACTTTCACCGGTGTGAATATAATTAAATTGTTGTCATAACATGCATTTTAAAAACTGGAAAGTCATTTGCGAGCGCGTGCTAAAAATTGCACTTTTTGGCTTACTTAATGGTATTATCATTTTTATGGCTTACTTATAAAATTCTTTTTTTTAATGTGTATGAGCGCAGCATACTTAGTTCTTTTAATTATTAGTGCTATACTGCCGTCCTTATCATAAATATATACGCACTTGCTTGGAAGTTACTTTCGAATACATCGCGATCAAAGTATTTTCTATGTTTTGTTGAATCTGTGAAACTAATAGAAATATTCCAAATATTTTTGTTTTGTTTAGTGCCATTCAATGTGGACTTATATGTATTATATGCGCATATTTAGTTAATTTGTGATATTTTTACTTCTTATGACTAGTTATCAATTTGGATCTACATATTTTGTATATTATTAACAAAATAACTAAAAGTGTAACAGCGATTAAAAATTGAGTGATTGATCCTGATAGATCTCGTTGCGGAGATTCCGAATATACTATTCATTTTCACCAAAAATGTCAATTGCGTTATTTATGATAAGGGCGGTTTTATACGTGTAACCGGCCGCTAGCGCAGGCTACTTCCCTACCCATATAAGAGTGGTAAACTGCTTTGGAAAAGTCTTTAAAATATCTATGGTGCGTTTCAATAACCTATGTCTATGAGAAAATATAAATAGCTTATTGAAACACGGTTTTCTGTGCAGTAGTATTGTATCATTACGGATTTGTCTAATTAGTTATTTTATTGTTGTCACATTACATTTTTTAAATTATTGCGTTCATAGTTTTTAGATTAATGAAAAAAAAACTTTTAAACCCTCCCTCTCTTTCACAGAATCGAAAAAGAAAAAATGGAAAACATTAACCGCTCTTTCACAGAATAGAGCGGAATGTTTTCACAGAATGTTTTCCATGTAAGAAATGGTGACAGGTACCGCTCTAGAGAGAAAACCGCCATTTTGATTACATTGAAAATGTTCACACACCATAACCACCAATATACGATGACGCTTTCCAAAACAGAACTTTGGGAATGCAAATAAATAATCCGGTTTCTTCAGAAAAATTAAAATAGTTTTCGCCTTACTGTTATATTTGCGACAAAAAAACACGAATTTTTTTTTTTTTTTTTTTAATACATTTCTGTAATGAGAAAAGGTAGCGTAATCCGAAAGTTATAGTGACTGCTCCTTTTACACCCTGTATTAAGCCTTAACACTCTTAACCGTTATCTTTTGCCACAAATAACATTAAAAAAGTAAATAAAACACATAGGGAACCTACCTGAGACTCTAAGCTATCCTTCACCACAATATTCACATTTGCCCTGTTATCGAGCGATGACATAACTGAGTCCATGCAAATGAGGCCCAAGGTCCAGGTGTCTCCGAACAAAGGGATAAAGCACATATTTAGGACCATTCCGAAACTGACCCTAAATGTTTATCCCTTATTAACTTAACGAGATAAATTCAACCCTATATGTAAAGTAGTAAGGTTGAAAATGTAATGAGCGCGAAAGGGTTAATATATTAATCACTATTTGCCCAGCGTCCATTGTGAGTGACCCCTAATCTTTGATGTTTGCCAAACAAAAACCCTAGACAAAGCAGTCAGGTAGACAGCTGCTGTTCATTAAATCGCAATTTTTATAAATTGTTGGACCTTAAATTGCAAAAAAGCTCTTTGGCGTGATGTTCTATAATCTCTATTATCTAAGGGATATTATTTCAAAGAGAATTAATTCTATAGGACCTAACAAAGTAGACACCTTTATTAAATCACCACACCAAAATTTAATTTATCAGTAGCTTAAAATGTAATTGGCATAAAAAGTATTGTATTGTATGTCGTAAATTCGCAATATAAATATTATTATTATAACATTAAAAATATATAATAACTAGGCACTTTAAAGTATCTTAATTATCTTAAATAATTATTTTTTAGTATTATGAGGTTCTTGGCATTTTCTTCAGGGTCCTAGTAACGCCATCTAGTACGGATGGTTGGAATTAATTTTAAAGCTTAGTACTTCTGTTGAAACAACAGATGGCGCTTTAAGGTTTGAGTCTGGTTGGACAAGAAAAAGTGGAAACAAGTACATTTTTATTTTATGACAACAAATTCTACGCTTTCCTTATCTTCTTCCTTCCTTTTATTTTCTTTATCGTCTAAATAAACATTTGTACTCTGACATGAGCACAATGCAGTACAATTTTTGCATTTCTTATCTTCTCTTCCTTGTTTCTTTTGTTCTTTAACAGGTGGGCTACAGCAGAAGTCTGTGTCTAACCCCATCTTCTCTCCGTCCTCTAGAGTTTGTGGAAGATGATGGTTAAGGGTCTCTGGTAGAAGCAGGCTGGCGATACCACCAGCAACTAGTAGCGCACCCATTATGATTAGAGGTAATACCATAATGTCGGAACCCTGAAATGAATAAAATGTAATTGTAATAAAGTAAATATAGCTTAACCTTTGCATCCTTTATTGGATGATTTATACAGTATTCTCTAAGCGAAGTACCAACTCTTTAAATAAGTACTATAGTGCCTGGGACGGGTGGTTTTAAATGTCACATGGTAGCCCAGCACACACGGCATTCTCATAACATAGTCGGCCTAGTCCATAGGAATGACAGGTCAATACGTCTGAGGCCAACCATCTGCGGGTTTGATCACGATGTATTCCTTTACCGTTAGAGCGTCCGAATAATGGATTTGAGATCTGCAAAAGTCTTATTGGTAGGTACATGCCACAACCTGGGAATCGAACCTTCACCCTTTCGCGTGCTAATCAACGGTCTACCCACTAGGCCACGAACGCTCTTTTAAGTAAATAAATAAAATATATTTTTAATTTTTATCCTTTCGTTACATATTGATTTGCTTTTTTTCTAAATATTGCCAGGGTTTCTTGTGTTACTTTAAACAAAACACAAAAATAGTCATGATAATTATGTTACAATAACTAAAGCAAAACAGAACTGGGGGCCTACTCAAGATGCCATTGCTAATTATCGCTTACAAAGTTCGATAACAAAATGTATGGGATTTGACATAAGGTACGCTAAATGACATTCCAAATCGCGATCATTTAGCGTACCTTATGTCAAATCTCATACATTTTGTCATCGAACTTTATAAGCGATAATTAGCGATGGCATCTTGAGTAGGCCCCCTTGTTCTTATTTCAAAAAAAATTGCAATATGTGTCACTATTATCATGGACCAATTATACATAGACTGCCAACGTTCATACAAAATTGCGTTCCTCAATTGTTAGTTATATTACTGACCGCTTGATGACGCTAGGTTTATCAATTCCTCAAAATAAGTCAAGGTCAATTGTTTATTTGAAATTGAAAGTGCCATCTATTAGGTTATCGTGGAACGACTTCAACAATTCTAATACTATTACATGATAGATGGTGTTTTATACTTTCTGAAGATTTGTGAACTACCTGTGTAATAATAATTATTATAACGTACCGTAGTAACCTTGACGGGGCACTCGAGTTATTTTAAATAGAATTCGTATAAAGCTTGGAGGACATAACATTAATATTGCCATACTTCATAAATTCCCAAGACATTGGGAATTTGATAAAATGTACGATTTATTATTATTTGTATTAGCTGAATTAATAATAGCTCCCCTCACCGATTTTAGCGTCGGTAGCCTTTCTTAGATTTCATTGAAACCAGGGCGGCGATTCTCGCTATTAGAACATTTTCCGCATGACATTTGTTCATGATTTTTTCCATTCTACCGAAACGTTCGAGCGGTTTATAAAACACGTAATGCGCATGGTTCTCAGGCAGTGGAAAAAAGTTCATATTCGAATAAAACATCAAAATTCGGAAATTTTAAGAACGATAAACACATGTGTATTCTCAGATCTTCACAGTCGAAGTAAATCGTGTAAAAGTCCCCGATATCCAACGAGTGGTAAGGACCGGTAGATGTCCGCATCCACATGTACAAATAAATAATTTGGCAGTCTATGTATGTACGTATGTATGTGTGTATAATGTATGTATGTATATATGTATACATGTATATTATATGTATTTATGTATGTATGTATATATGTATGTATGTATGTTTGTATGTATGTATGTATGTTTGTATGTATGTATGTATGTATGTTTGTATGTATGTATGTATGAATTTATGTATGTATGTATGTATGTATGTATGTATAATGTATGTGTGTATGTATGTATGTATAATGTATGTATGTATGTATGTATGTATGTATGTATGTAGGTAGTGTTAGTAGATATGTCTCATATTTTCCGTTTCTATTGCGCGTATCAGTAAAACTTTTTCGTCAATACACAGTGATTTTCTTTTACTAGCCACGCTTACCATTTGAAAGTTTGTGACCAACTAAGAATATGTTAACGTTAGATAATCCATGACTCCTACTTATTAGTAATGGTCAAAAACAGTCAACACGTGCAAGCAATCCCAATTTGTAAACAAAAGAACGAATTTCTTAGAATGTTCACTATGCATGATGCCGACAGTCAAGTTTATTGCGGGCTAGGATCATAAAGCGACAAAAGAACGTACCTACACAGCTGACAGTTTTTACTAATTTTAGCAACTTATTATGTAGTTTTTATTACTCAATTGTTGTCATTATTGAGAGTGGGTGTAATATTTAAAAAACGATTTTAGATTTTCAAAATTAAACTTAAAAAATTCTATTCTAAAAATTAAATTAAGATAATGAAATTCATATAGTCTCGGACCTTGCTAAAGATGGCCCCGCGCGAGTTTCTTACGCCGGCGCCGGTTCTTCTCGCCGGGCTAGTTTCCGAACCGGTGGTAGGCATCATGTAGGACAAATCTATATATTGTGTTATTTAATAATCTTTATGGAAATAAAAAGTTTTAAATTTAGAATTTTTTGGATTTTGACCAGTAGTTTAGCTGCTGCGAGGGATGCATACCTACATACATACATAGTAAAAATCATGTACCCTTCCTTTTGACTTCTCCGAAGTCGGGTAAAAATTATTTTAACTATCTATGATTGACGAAATACGTAATTGATACGTTTATAATACCTACATAATATTATACTTACCCATATAAAATATTAATATTTCGGACAATATTTACAAGAAAATCACTTTATGTCTTTTAAGTTTCCCATAGCGTTTTTTTAACGCTAAGTTTTTTTAAAGTTAAGTAAGAAAAGTGCACCACCAATTTGATAACCTACCAGCCGCCATATGTAGGTATGAAGTTGTCCGTTCTACTACCGAAAAGTTCGAACGATTCTTGAAACACGTATTCTGGGGTACCAATAGAACAATTACCAATCGAACTGTCGAAGTGAAGCTTACATCAAAGAGAATATAATCACTACGTTTCCTTACATCTTCTATAATATAAAAATGGATCGCAAAATATGTTGGTAAGCGCATAACACAAGAACGACTGAACCGATTCGGCGAAACGGTTTGTATGCTCAACGAAGTGGGCACGGGTCAGCTAGTATTTATATAATTTATTAATGTGTATATAATAGTTAATATATTATTAACGTCTACAATAAAAATGATTAATTATTATAATAATAATCAATAATTATTGACGCTTTAAAAGTCAACGATATTGTACCTAAACGCACCACCAAAACAATTAAAATACGAAACATTTCGTCAAGTAAAATAATAAAAACACGTTACTTCATCGACCTGCAAAACGCAACTAACAAGTTCTAACAAGTACAAAATAAGCCGTTTAAAATATAACAACTTATAAAAGTAATATGCAATAGTAAAGAATTTTTACTCTTATTACCCTCTAACAAGAACGATTTTTCTTAGCAGCGAAATATGCGTAAGCATATTGTGTAACTATTTAGTAATCTGGGCGGCGATTCTCGGGCAGTGGAAAAACGTTCATACTCGAATAAAACGTCGACATTCGGAAATTTTAAGAACGATGCACACTTGGTGTATTCTCAGAACACACTGAAAAAAATCCGTTTATTACTTATTTAATCATAAGTGTGGAATGAGCAAAGAATACTCGTTCTTAGGCTGCGGGCATAAGTGTGAAAATTCTTTGTACATTTTTAAGTGATAAGAGTTCATTTTGTACAATATGCGTACGCATATTTCGCTGCTAAGAAAAATCGTTCTTGTTAGAGGGTAATAAGAGTAAAAATTCTTTACTATTGCATATTACTTTTATAAGTTGTTATATTTTAAACGGCTTATTTTGTACTTGTTAGAACTTGTTAGTTGCGTTTTGCAGGTCGATGAAGTAACGTGTTTTTATTATTTTACTTGACTAAATGTTTCGTATTTTAATTGTTTTGGTGGTGCGTTTAGGTACAATATCGTTGACTTTTAAAGCGTCAATAATTATTGATTATTAAAATAATAATTAATTATTTTTATTGTAGACGTAAATATATTAACTATTATATACACATTAATAAATTATATAAATACTAGCTGACCCGTGCCCACTTCGTTGAGCATACAAACCGTTTCGCCGAATCGGTTTAGTCGTTCTTGTGTTATGCGCTTACCAACATATTTTGCGATCCATTTTTATATTATAGAAGATGTAAGGAAACGTAGTGATTATATTCTCTTTGATGTAAGCTTCACTTCGACAGTTCGATTGGTAATTGTTCTATT